>OZ014523.1:563083435-564453935 GCA_963966055.1 Lathyrus aphaca
GAAGGTTATGATCTTAGTCCATGCAAGAAAATCATCTGAAAACTAGAATCTAGGAAAATTTTCAAAATGCAAGTATCGGCCAAAAAATCATAATATATTATACACAAGTTTATACTAGTTTCGGTCAAATATTAAATTAAATTGGGAACTGTTCGAAATGATACGAAACTTTACATATCATTTATATATTTTACGAGGGAAGGTTATGATGGAAGACTATTGAAAAAATCATCGGAAAATTAGATTCTATGAAACTTTTCGAAATGCAAATTTCGGTCAAAAATGATAGTATATTATTCACAAGTTTCGATCGAAAAAATCAAATTTAATTGGGGAATATTTGAAATGATACGAGACTTTTCAGATCATTTATATATGTTAAGAGGGAAAGTTATGAAGGAAGTCCATGCAAAAAATCATCGGAAAACTAACTTCTATGAAACGTTTTGAAATGCAAATTTCGTTCAAAAATCAGAGTATATTATACAATAGTTTCGGTCAAAAAAATCAAATTTTATTGGGGACTATTCGAAATGATACGAGACTTTTCAGATCATTTATATATGTTAAGAAGGAAGGTTATGATGGTAGTCCATGCAAAAATATCTTCTGAAAACTAGATTCTATGAAAGTTTTTGAAATGCAAGTTTTGACCAAGAAATCATAAAATATTATACACAAGTTTATACTAGTTTCGGTCAAAAATAAAATTAAATCGGGGACTGTTCAAAATGATACAAAACTTCACATATCATTTATATATTTTACGAGGGAATGTTATGTTGGAAGTCCATTCCAAAAATCATCGGAAAATTAGATTCTAGGAAACTTTTCAAAATGCAAGTTTCTGTCAAAAATCTTAGTATATTATACCCTAGTATCGGTCAAAAAAATAAAATTTTATTGGGGACTATTCGAAATGTAACGAGACTTTTCAGATCATTTATATATTTTAAGAGGGAAGGTTGTGATCTTAGTCCATGCAAAAAAATTATCTGAAAATTAGATTCTATGAAACTTTTGAAATGCAAGTTTCGGCCAAAAAATCATAATATATTATACACAAGTTTATACTAGTTTCAGTCAAAAATTATATTAAATCGGGGACTGTTCGAAATGATACTAAACTTTACATATCATTTATATATTTTACGAGGGAAGGTTATGATGAAAGTCCATGCCAAAATTCATCGGAAAATTAGATTCTATGAAACTTTTCGAAATGCATGTTTCGGTCAAAAATAAGAGTATATTATACATTAGTTTCGGTCAAAAAAATAAAATTTAATTGGGGACTATTTGAAATGATACGAAACTTTTCAGATCATTTATATATGTTAAGAGGGAAGGTTATGATCTTAATCCATGCAAAAAAATCATCTGAATACTAGATTCTATGAAACTTTTCGAAATGCAAGTATCGGCCAAAATATCATAATATATTATACACTAGTTTATGCTAGTTTCGGTCAAAAATAAAATTAAATCGGGGACTGTTCGAAATGATACTAAACTTTACATATCATTTATATATTTTACGAGGGATGGTTATGATGAAAGTCCATGCCAAAATTCATCGGAAAATTAGATTCTATGAAACTTTTTGAAATACAAGTTTCGGTCAAAAATCATAGTATATTATACACTAGTTTCGGTCAATAAAATAAAATTTAATTGGGGACTATTTTAAATGATACGAGACTTTTCAGATCATATATATATATATATATATATATATATATATATATATATATATATATATATATATATATATATATATATGTTAAGAGAGAGGTTATGATCTTAGTCCATGCAAAAAAATCATCTGAAAACTAGAATCTAAGAAAATTTTCAAAATGCAAGTATCGGGCAAAAATTCATAATATATTATACACAAGTTTATACTAGTTTCGGTCAAATATTAAATTAAAATGGGAACTATTCGAAATGATACGAAACTTTACATATCATTTATATATTTTACGAGGGAAGGTTATGATGGAAGTCCATGCAAAAAATCATCGGAAAATTAAATTCTATGAAACTTTTCGAAATGAAACTTTCGGTCAAAAATCATAGTATATTATTCACAAGTTTCGATCAAAAAAATAAAATTTAATTGGGGAATATTTGAAATGATACGAGACTTTTCAGATCATTTATATATGTTAAGAGAGAAGGTTATGAAGGAAGTCCATGCAAAAAATCATCGGAAAACTAACTTCTATGAAACGTTTTGAAATGCAAGTTTCGTACAAAAATCAGAGTATATTATACAATAACTTCGGTCAAAAAAAATCAAATTTTATTGGGGACTATTCGAAATGATACGAGACTTTTCAGATCATTTATATATGTTAAGAAGGAAGGTTATGATGGTAGTCCATGCAAAAATATCTTCTGAAAACTAGATTCTATGAATGTTTTTGAAATGCAATTTTTGACCAAAAAATCATAAAATATTATACACAAGTTTATACTAGTTTCGGTCAAAAATAAAATTAAATCGGGGACTGTTCAAAATGATACAAAACTTCACATATCATTTATCTATTTTACGAGGGAATGTTATGTTGGAAGTCCATTCAAAAAATCATCGGAAAATTAGATTCTAGGAAACATTTCGAAATGCATGTTTCGGTCAAAAATCTTAGTATACTATACCCTAGTATCGGTCAAAAAAATAAAATTTTATTGGGGACTATTCGAAATGATAGGAGACTTTTCAGATCATTTATATATGTTAAGAGGGAAGGTTATGATCTTAGTCCATGCAAAAAAATTATCTGAAAACTAGATTCTATGAAACTTTTTGAAATGCAAGTTTTGGCCAAAAAATCATAATATATTATACACAAGTTTATACTAGTTTCAGTCAAAAATTATATTAAATCGGGGACTGTTCGAAATGATACGAAACTTCACATATCATTTATATATTTTAAGAGGGAAGGTTATGATGGAAGTCCATGCCAAAAAATCATCGGAAAATTAGATTCTATGAAACTTTTCGAAATGCATGTTTCGGTCAAAAATAAGAGTATATTATACAATAGTTTCGGTCAAAAAAATAAAATTTAATTGGGGACTATTTGAAATGATACGAAACTTTTCAGATCATTTATATATGTTAAGAGGGAAGGTTATGATCTTAATCCATGCAAAAAAATCATCTGAATACTAGATTCTATGAAACTTTTCGAAATGCAAGTATCGGCCAAAATATCATAATATATTATACACTAGTTTATGCTAGTTTCAGTGAAAATTAAAATTAAATCGGGGACTGTTCAAAATGATACTAAACTTTACATATCATTTATATATTTTACGAGGGAAGGTTATGATGAAAGTCCATTCCAAAATTCATCGGAAAATTAGATTCTATGAAACTTTTTGAAATACAAGTTTCGTTCAAAAATCATAGTATATTATACACTAGTTTCGGTCAATAAAATAAAATTTAATTGGGGACTAGTTTAAATGATACGAGACTTTTCAGATCATATATATATATATATATATATTTATATATATATATATATATATATATATATATATATATATATATATATATATATATGTTAAGAGAGAAGGTTATGATCTTAGTCCATGCAAAAAAATCATCTGAAAACTAGAATCTAGGAAAATTTTCAAAATGCAAGTATCGGGCAAAAATTCATAATATATTATACACAAGTTTATACTAGTTTCGGTCAAATATTAAATTAAAATGGGAACTGTTCGAAATGATACAAAACTTTACATATCATTTATATATTTTACGAGGGAAGGTTATGATGGAAGTCCATGCAAAAAATCATCGGAAAATTAAATTCTATGAAACTTTTCGAAATGAAACTTTCGTTCAAAAATCATTGTATATTATTCACAAGTTTCGATCAAAAAAATCAAATTTAATTGGGGAATATTTGAAATGATACGAGACTTTTCAGATCATTTATATATGTTAGGAGGGAAGGTTATGAAGGAAGTCCATGCAAAAAATCATCGGAAAACTAACTTCTATGAAACGTTTTGAAATGCAAGTTTCGTTCAAAAATCAGAGTATATTATACAATAGTTTCGGTCAAAAAAATCAAATTTTATTGGGGACTATTCAAAATGATACGAGACTTTTCAGATCATTTATATATGTTAAGAAGGAAGGTTATGATGGTAGTCCATGCAAAAATATTTTCTGAAAACTAGATTCTATTAATGTTTTTGAAATGCAAGTTTTGACCAAAAAAATCATAAAATATTATACACAAGTTTATACTAGTTTCGGTCAAAAATAAAATTAAATCGGGGACTGTTCAAAATGATACAAAACTTCACATATCATTTATCTGTTTTATGAGGGAATGTTATGTTGGAAGTCCATTCCAAAAATCATCGGAAAATTAGATTCTAGGAAACATTTCGAAATGCATGTTTCGGTCAAAAATCTTAGTATATTATACCCTAGTATCGGTCAAAAAAATAAAATTTTATTGGGGACTATTCGAAATGATACGAGACTTTTCAGATCATTTATATATTTTAAGAGGGAAGGTTATGATCTTAGTCCATGCAAAAAAATTATCTGAAAACTAGATTCTATGAAACTTTTTGAAATGCAAGTTTCGGCCAAAAAATCATAATATATTATACACAAGTTTATACTAGTTTCAGTCAAAAATTAAATTAAATCGGGGACTGTTCGAAATGATACTAAACTTGACATATCATTTATATATTTTAAGAGGGAAGGTTATGATGGAAGTCTATGACAAAAAATCATCGGAAAATTAGATTCTATGAAACTTTTCGAAATGCATGTTTCGGTCAAAAATAAGAGTATATTATACATTAGTTTCGGTCAAAAAAATAAAATTTAATTGGGGACTATTTGAAATGATACGAAACTTTTCAGATCATTTATATATTGTTAAGAGGGAAGGTTATGATCTTAATCCATGTAAAAAAATCATCTGAATACTAGATTCTATGAAACTTTTCGAAATGCAAGTATCGGCCAAAATATCATAATATATTATACACTAGTTTATGCTAGTTTCAGTCAAAATTAAAATTAAATCGGGGACTGTTCGAAATGATACTAAACTTTACATATCATTTATATATTTTACGAGGGAAGGTTATGATGAAAGTCCATGCCAAAATTCATCGGAAAATTAGATTCTATGAAACTTTTTGAAATACAAGTTTCGGTCAAAAATCATAGTATATTATACACTAGTTTCGGTCAATAAAATAAAATTTAATTGGGGACTATTTTAAATGATACGAGACTTTTCAGATCATATATATATATATATATATATATATATATATATATATATATATATATATATATATATATATATATATATATATATATATATATATATATATATATATATATATATATGTTAAGAGAGAAGGTTATGATCTTAGTCCATGCAAAAAAATCATCTGAAAACTAGAATCTAGGAAAATTTTCAAAATGCAAGTATCGGGCAAAAATTCATAATATATTATACACAAGTTTATACTAGTTTCGGTCAAATATTAAATTAAAATGGGAACTGTTCGAAATGATACGAAACTTTACATATCATTTATATATTTTACGAGGGAAGGTTATGATGGAAGTCCATGCAAAAAATCATCGGAAAATTAAATTCTATGAAACTCTTCGAAATGAAACTTTCGGTCAAAAATCATTGTATATTATTCACAAGTTTCGATCAAAAAAATCAAATTTAATTGGGGAATATTTGAAATGATACGAGACTTTTCAGATCATTTATATATGTTAAGAGGGAAGGTTATGAAGGAAGTCCATGCAAAAAATCATCGGAAAACTAACTTCTATGAAACGTTTTGAAATGCAAGTTTCGTTCAAAAATCAGTGTATATTATACAATAGTTTCGGTCAAAAAAATCAAATTTTATTGGGGACTATTCGAAATGATACGAGACTTTTCAGATCATTTATATATGATAAGAAGGAAGGTTATGATGGTAGTCCATGCAAAAATATCTTCTGAAAACTAGATTCTATGAATGTTTTTAAAATGCAAGTTTTGACCAAAAAATCATAAAATATTATACACAAGTTTATACTAGTTTCGGTCAAAAATAAAATTAAATCGGGGACTGTTCAAAATGATACAAAACTTCACATATCATTTATCTATTTTACGAGGGAATGTTATGTGTGAAGTCCATTCCAAAAATCATCGGAAAATTAGATTCTAGGAAACATTTCGAAATGCATGTTTCGGTCAAAAATCTTAGTATATTATACCCTAGTATCGGTCAAAAAAATAAAATTTTATTGGGGACTATTCGAAATGATACGAGACTTTTCAGATCATTTATATATGTTAAGAGGGAAGGTTATGATCTTAGTCCATGCAAAAAAATTATCTGAAAACTAGATTCTATGAAACTTTTTGAAAAGCAAGTTTCGGCCAAAAAATCATAATATATTATACACAAGTTTATACTAGTTTCAGTCAAAAATTAAATTAAATCGGGGACTGTTCGAAATGATACGAAACTTGACCTATCATTTATGTATTTTAAGAGGGTAGGTTATGATGGAAGTCCATGCCAAAAAATCATCGGAAAATTAGATTCTATGAAACTTTTCGAAATGCATGTTTCGGTCTAAAATAAGAGTAAATTATACATTAGTTTCGGTCAAAAAAATAAAATTTAATTAGGGACTATTTGAAATGATACGAAACTTTTCAGATCATTTATATATTTTAAGAGGGAAGGTTATGATCTTAATCCATGCAAAAAAATCATCTGAATACTAGATTCTATGAAACTTTTCGAAATGCAAGTATCGGCCAAAATATCATAATATATTATACACTAGTTTATGCTAGTTTCAGTCAAAATTAAAATTAAATCGGAGACTGTTCGAAATGATACTAAACTTTACATATCATTTATATATTTTACGAGGGAAGGTTATGATGAAAGTCCATGCCAAAATTCATCGGAAAATTAGATTCTATGAAACTTTTTGAAATACAAGTTTCGGTCAAAAATCATAGCATACTATACACTAGTTTCGGTCAATAAAATAAAATTTAATTGGGGACTATTTTAAATGATACGAGACTTTTCAGATCATATATATATATATATATATATATATATATATATATATATATATATATATATATGTTAAGAGAGAAGGTTATGATCTTAGTCCATGCAAAAAAATCATCTGAAAACTAGAATCTAGGAAAATTTTCAAAATGCAAGTATCGGGCAAAAATTCATAATATATTATACACAAGTTTATACTAGTTTCGGTCAAATATTAAATTAAAATGGGAACTGTTCGAAATGATACGAAACTTTACATATCATTTATATATTTTACGAGGGAAGGTTATGATGGAAGTCCATGCAAAAAATCATCGGAAAATTAAATTCTATGAAACTCTTCGAAATGAAACTTTCGGTCAAAAATCATTGTATATTATTCACAAGTTTCGATCAAAAAAATCAAATTTAATTGGGGAATATTTGAAATGATACGAGACTTTTCAGATCATTTATATATGTTAAGAGGGAAGGTTATGAAGGAAGTCCATGCAAAAAATCATCGGAAAACTAACTTCTATGAAACGTTTTGAAATGCAAGTTTCGTTCAAAAATCAGTGTATATTATACAATAGTTTCGGTCAAAAAAATCAAATTTTATTGGGGACTATTCGAAATGATACGAGACTTTTCAGATCATTTATATATGATAAGAAGGAAGGTTATGATGGTAGTCCATGCAAAAATATCTTCTGAAAACTAGATTCTATGAATGTTTTTAAAATGCAAGTTTTGACCAAAAAATCATAAAATATTATACACAAGTTTATACTAGTTTCGGTCAAAAATTAAATTAAATCGGGGACTGTTCAAAATGATACAAAACTTCACATATCATTTATCTATTTTACGAGGGAATGTTATGTTGGAAGTCCATTCCAAAAATCATCGGAAAATTAGATTCTAGGAAACATTTCGAAATGCATGTTTCGGTCAAAAATCTTAGTATATTATACCCTAGTATCGGTCAAAAAAATAAAATTTTATTGGGGACTATTCGAAATGATACGAGACTTTTCAGATCATTTATATATGTTAAGAGGGAAGGTTATGATCTTAGTCCATGCAAAAAAATTATCTGAAAACTAGATTCTATGAAACTTTTTGAAATGCAAGTTTCGGCCAAAAAATCATAATATATTATACACAAGTTTATACTAGTTTCAGTCAAAAATTAAATTAAATCGGGGACTGTTCGAAATGATACTAAACATGACATATCATTTATATATTTTAAGAGGGAAGGTTATGATGGAAGTCCATGACAAAAAATCATCGGAAAATTAGATTCTATGAAACTTTTCGAAATGCATGTTTCGGTCAAAAATAAGAGTATATTATACATTAGTTTCGGTCAAAAAAATAAAATTTAATTGGGGACTATTTGAAATGATACGAAACTTTTCAGATCATTTATATATGTTAAGAGGGAAGGTTATGATCTTAATCCATGTAAAAAAATCATCTGAATACTAGATTCTATGAAACTTTTCGAAATGCAAGTATCGGCCAAAATATCATAATATATTATACACTAGTTTATGCTAGTTTCGGTCAAAAATAAAATTAAATCGGGGACTGTTCGAAATGATACTAAACTTTACATATCATTTATATATTTTACGAGGGAAGGTTATGATGAAAGTCCATGCAAAAATTCATCGGAAAATTAGATTCTATGAAACTTTTTGAAATACAAGTTTCGGTCAAAAATCATAGTATATTATACACTAGTTTCGGTCAATAAAATAAAATTTAATTGGGGACTATTTTAAATCATACGAGACTTTTCAGATCATATATATATATATATATATATATATATATATATATATATATATATATATGTTAAGAGAGAAGGTTATGATCTTAGTCCATGCAAAAAAATCAACTGAAAACTAGAATCTAGGAAAATTTTCAAAATGCAAGTATCGGCCAAAAATTCATAATATATTATACACAAGTTTATACTAGTTTCGGTCAAATATTAAATTAAATTGGGAACTGTTCGAAATGATACGAAACTTTACATATCATTTATATATTTTACGAGGGAAGGTTATGATGGAAGTCCATGCAAAAAATCATCGGAAAATTAAATTCTATGAAACTTTTTGAAATGAAAATTTCGGTCAAAAATCATAGTATATTATTCACAAGTTTCGATCAAAAAAATCAAATTTAATTGGGGAATATTTGAAATGATACGAGACTTTTCAAATCATTTATATATGTTAAGAGGGAAGGTTATGAAGGAAGTCCTTGCAAAAATCATCGGAAAACTAACTTCTATGAAACTTTTTGAAATGCAAGTTTTGTTCAAAAATCATAGTATATTATACAATAGTTTCGGTCAAAAAAATCAAATTTTATTGGGGACTATTCAAAATGATACGAGAATTTTAGATCATTTATATATGTTAAGAAGGAAGGTTATGATGGTACTCCATGCAAAAATATCTTCTTAAAACTAGATTCTATGAAAGTTTTTGAAATGCAAGTTCGGCCAAAGAATCATAAAATAATATACACAAGTTTATACTAGTTTCGGTCAAAAATAAAATTAAATCGGAGACTGTTCAAAATGATAAAAAACTTCACATATCATTTATATATTTTACGAGGGAATGTTATGTTGGAAGTCCATGCCAAAAATCATCAGAAAATTAGATTCTAGGAAACATTTCGAAATAAAAGTTTCGGTCAAAAATCTTAGTATATTATACACTAGTTTCGGTCAATAAAATAAAATTTAATTGGGGACTATTTTAAATGATATGAGACTTTTCAGATCATATATATATATATATATATATATATATATATATATATATATATATATATATATATATATATATATATATGTGTTAAGAGAGAAGGTTATGATCTTAGTCCATGCAAAAAAATCATCTGAAAACTAGAATCTAGGAAAATTTTCAAAATGCAAGTATCGGCCAAAATTTCATAATATATTATACACAAGTTTATACTAGTTTCGGTCAAATATTAAATTAAATTGGGAATTGTTCAAAATGATACGAAACTTTACATATCATTTATATATTTTACGAGGGAAGGTTATGATGGAAGTCCATGCAAAAAATCATCGGTAAATTAAATTGTATGAAATTTTTCGAAATGAAACTTTCGGTCAAAAATCATAGTATATTATTCACAAGTTTCGATCAAAAAAATCAAATTTAATTGGGGAATATTTGAAATGATACGAGACTTTTCAGATCATTTATATATGTTAAGAGGGAAGGTTATGAAGGAAGTCCATGCAAAAAATCATCGGAAAACTAACTTCTATGAAACGTTTTGAAATGCAAGTTTCGTTCAAAAATCAGAGTATATTATACAATAGTTTCGGTCAAAAAAATCAAATTTTATTGGGGACTATTCGAAATGATACAAGACTTTTCAGATCATTTATATATGTTAAGAAGGAAGGTTATGATGGTAGTCCATGCAAAAATATCTTCTGAAAACTAGATTCTATGAATGTTTTTGAAATGCAAGTTTTGACCAAAAAATCATAAAATATTATACACAAGTTTATACTAGTTTCGGTCAAAAATAAAATTAAATCGGGGACTGTTCAAAATGATACAAAACTTCACATATCATTTATATATTTTACGAGGGAATGTTATGTTGGAAGTCCATTCCAAAAATCATCGGAAAATTAGATTCTAGGAAACTTTTCGAAATGCATGTTTCGGTCAAAAATCTTAGTATATTATACCCTAGTATCGGTCAAAAAAAAAAAATTTATTGGGGACTATTCGAAATGATACGAAATTTTTCCGATCATTTATATATGTTAAGAGGGGAGGTTATGATCTTAATCCATGTAAAAAAATCATCTGAATACTAGATTCTATGAAACTTTTTGAAATGCAAGTATCGGCCAAAATATCATAATATATTATACACTAGTTTATGCTAGTTTCGGTCAAAAATAAAATTAAATCGGGGACTGTTCGAAATGATACTAAACTTTACATATCATTTATATATTTTACGAGGGAAGGGTATGATGAAAGTCCATGCCAAAATTCATCGGAAAATTAGATTCTATGAAACTTTTAGAAATACAAGTTTCGGTCAAATATCGTAGTATATTATACACTAGTTTCGGTCAATAAAATAAAATTTAATTGGGGAGTATTTTAAATGATACGAGACTTTTCAGATCATATATATATAAATATATGTTAAGAGAGAAGGTTATGGTCTTAGTCCATGCAAAAAAAATCATCTGAAAACTAGAATCTAGGAAAATTTTCAAAATGCAAGTATCAGCCAAAAATTCATAATATATTATACACAAGTTTATACTAGTTTCGGTCAAATATTAAATTAAATTGGGAACTGTTCGAAATGATACGAAACATTACATATCATTTATATATTTTACGAGGGAAGGTTATGATGGAAGTCCATGCAAAAAATCATCGGGAAATTAAATTCTATGAAACTTTTCGGAATGCAACTTTCGGTCAAAAATCATAGTATATTATTCACAAGTTTCGATTAAAAAAATCAAATTTAATTGGGGAATATTTGAAATGATACGATACTTTTCAGATCATTTATATATGTTAAGAGGGATGGTTATGAAGGAAGTCCATGCAAAAAATCATCGGAAAACTAACTTCTATGAAACTTTTTGAAATGCAAGTTTCGTTCAAAAATCATAGTATATTATACAATAGTTTCGGTCAAAAAAATCAAATTTTATTGGGGACTATTCGAAATGATACGAGACTTTCAGATCATTTATATATGCTAAGAAGGAAGGTTATGATGGTACTCCATGCAAAAATATCTTCTGAAAACTAGATTCTATGAAAGTTTTTGAAATGCAAGTTTTGGCCAAAAAATCATAAAATATTATACACAAGTTTATACTGGTTTCGGTCAAAAATAAAATTAAATCGGGGACTGTTCAAAACGATACAAAACTTCACATATCATTTATTTATTTTACGAGAGAATGTTATGTTGGAAGTCCATGCCAAAAATCATCGGAAAATTAGATTCTAGGAAACATTTCGAAATGCAAGTTTCGGTCAAAAATCTTAGTATATTATACACTAGTTTCGGTCAAGAAAATAAAATTTTATTGGGGACAATTTGAAATGATACGAGACTTTTCAGATCATTTATATATGTTAAGAGGGAAGGTTATGATCTTAGTACATGCAAAAAAATCATCTGAAAACTAGATTCTATGAAACTTTTTGAAATGCAAGTTTCGGCCAAAAAAATCATAATATATTATACACAAGTTTATACTAGTTTCTGTCAAAAATTAAATTAAATCGGGGACTGTTCGAAATGATACGAAACTTCACATATCATTTATATATTTTACGAGTGAAAGTTATGATGAAAGTCCATGCCAAAAAATCATCGGAAAATTAGATTGTATGAAACTTTTCGAAATGCAAGTTTCGGTCAAAAATCATAGTATATTATACAATAGTTTCGGTCAAAAAAATAAAATTTAATTTGGGACTATTTGAAATGATACTAAACTTTTCAAATCATTTATATATGTTAAGAGGGAAGGTTATGATCTTAGTCCAGGCAAAAAAATCATCTGAATACTAGATTCTATGAAACTTTTCGAAATGCAAGTATCGACCAAAATATCATAATATATTATACACTAGTTTATACTAGTTTCGGTCAAAAATAAAATTAAATCGGGGACTGTTCGAAATGACACGAAACTTTACATATCATTTATATATTTTACGAGGGAAGGTTATGATGAAAGTCCATGCAAAAATTCATCGGAAAATTAGATTCTATGAAACTTTTTGAAATGCAAGTCTCGGTCAAAAATCATAGTATATTATACACTAGTTTCGGTCAATAAAATAAAATTTAATTGTGGACTATTTTAAATGATACGAGACTTTTCAGATCATATATATATATATATATATATATATATATATATATATATATAAATATATATATATATATCTATATATATATATATATATATATATATATATATATGTTAAGAGAGAAGGTTATGATCTTAGTCCATGCAAAAAAATCATCTGAAAACTAGAATCTAGGAAAATTTTCAAAATGCAAGTATCGGCCAAAAAATCATAATATATTATACACAAGTTTATACTAGTTTCAGTCAAATATTAAATTAAATTGGGAACTGTTCGAAATTATACGAAACTTTACATATCATTTATATATTTTGCGAGGGAAGGTTATGATGGAAGTCCATGCAAAAAATCATCGGAAAATTAGATTCTATGAAACTTTTTGAAATGCAAGTTTCGGTCAAAAATCATAGTATATTATACACTAGTTTCGGTCAATAAAATAAAATTTAATTGGGGACTATTTTAAATGATACGAGACTTTTCAGATCATATATATATATATATATATATATATATATATATATATATATATATATATATATATATATTTTTATATATATATATATATATATATATATATATATATATATATATATGTTAAGAGAGAAGGTTATGATCTTAGTCCATGCAAAAAAATCATCTGAAAACTAGAATCTAGGAAAATTTTCAAAATGCAAGTATCGGCCAAAAAATCATAATATATTATACACAAGTTTATACTAGTTTCGGTCAAATATTAAATTAAATTGGGAACTGTTCGAAATGATACGAAACTTTACATATCATTTATATATTTTACGAGGGAAGGTTATGATGGAAGTCCATGCAAAAAATCATCGGAAAATTAGATTCTATGAAACTTTTCAAAATGCAACTTTCGGTCAAAAATCATAGTATATTATTCACAAGTTTCGATCGAAAAAATCAAATTTAATAGGGGAATATTTGAAATGATACGAGACTTTTCAGATCATTTATATATGTTAAGAGGGAAGGTTATGAAGGAAGTCCATGCAAAAAATCATCGGAAGACTAACTTCTATGAAACTTTTTGAAATCCAAGATTCGTTCAAAAATCATAGTATATTATACAATAGTTTTGGTCAAAAAAATTAAATTTTATTGGGGACTATTCGAAATGATACGAGACTTTTCAGATCATTTATATATGTTAAGAAGGAAGGTTATGATGGTAGTCCATGCAAAAATATCTTCTGAAAACTAGATTCTATGAAAGTTTTTGAAATGCAAGTTTTTGCCAAAAAATCATAAAATATTATACACAAGTTTATACTTGTTTCGGTCAAAAATAAAATAAAATCGTGGACTGTTCAAAATGATACAAAACTTCACATATCATTTATATATTTTACGAGGGAATGTTATGTTGGAAGTCCATTCCAAAAATTATCGGAAAATTAGATTCTAGGAAACTTTTCAAAATGCAAGTTTCGGTCAAAAATCTTAGTATATTATACCCTAGTTTCGGTCAAAAAAATAAAATTTTATTGGGGACTATTCGAAATGATACGAGACTCTTCAGATCATTTATATATGTTAAGAGGGAAGGTTATGATCTTAGTCCATGCAAAAAAAATCATCTGAAAACTAGATTCTATGAAACTTTTTGAAATGCAAGTTTCGGCCAAAAAATCATAATATAATATACACAAGTTTATACTAGTTTCAGTCAAAAATTAAATTAAATTGGGGACTGTTCGAAATGATACGAAACTTCACATATCATTTATATATTTTACGAGGGAAGGTTATGATGGAAGTCCATGCCAAAAAAATCATCGGAAAATTAGATTCTATGAAACTTTTCGAAATGCAAGTTTCGGTCAAAAATCATATTATATTATACATTAGTTTCGGTCAAAAAAATAAAATTTAATTGGGGACTATTTGAAATGATACGAAACTTTTCAGATCATTTATATATGTTAAGAGGGAAGGTTATGATCTTAGTCCATACAAAAAAATCATCTGAATACTAGATTCTATGAAACTTTTCGAAATGCAAGTATCGGCCAAAATATCATAATATATTATACACTAGTTTATACTAGTTTCGGTCAAAAATTAAATTAAATCGGGGACTGTTCGAAATGATACGAAACTTTACATATCATTTATATATTTTACGAGGGAAGGTTATGATGAAAGTCCATGCAAAAATTCATCGGAAAATTAGATTCTATGAAACTTTTTGAAATGCAAGTTTCGGTCTAAAATCATAGTATATTATACACTAGTTTCGGTCAATAAAATAAAATTTAATTGGGGACTATTTTAAATGATACGAGACTTTTCAGATCATATATATATATATATATATATATATATATATATATATATATATATATATATATATATATATATATATATATATATATATATATATATATATGTTAAGAGAGAAGGTTATGATCTTAGTCCATGCAAAAAAATCATCTGAAAACTAGAATCTAGGAAAATTTTCAAAATGCAAGTATCAGCCAAAAAATCATAATATATTATACACAAGTTTATACAAGTTTCGGTCAAATATTAAATTAAATTGGGAACTGTTCGAAATTATACGAAACTTTACATATCATTTATATATTTTGCGAGGGAAGGTTATGATGGAAGTCCATGCAAAAAATCATCGGAAAATTAGATTCTATGAAACTTTTTGAAATGCAAGTTTCGGTCAATAATCATAGTATATTATACACTAGTGTCGGTCAATAAAATAAAATTTAATTGGGGACTATTTTAAATGATACGAGACTTTTCAGATCATATATATATATATATATATATATATATATATATATATATATATATATATATATATATATATGTTAAGAGAGAAGGTTATGATCTTAGTCCATGCAAAAAAATCATCTGAAAACTAGAATCTAGGAAAATTTTCAAAATGCAAGTATCGGCCAAAAAATCATAATATATTATACACAAGTTTATACTAGTTTCGGTCAAATATTAAATTAAATTGGGAACTGTTCGAAATTATACGAAACTTTACATATCATTTATATATTTTGCGAGGGAAGGTTATGATGGAAGTCCATGCAAAAAATCATCGGAAAATTAGATTCTATGAAACTTTTCGAAATGCAACTTTCGGTCAAAAATCATAGTATATTATTCACAAGTTTCGATCGAAAAAATAAAATTTAATTGGGGAATATTTGAAATGATACGAGACTTTTCAGATCATTTATATATGTTAAGAGGGAAGGTTATGAAGGAAGTCCATGCCAAAAATCATCGGAAAACTAACTTCTATGAAACATTTTGAAATGCAAGTTTCGTTGAAAAATCATAGTATATTATACAATAGTTTCGTTAAAAAAAAAATCAAATTTTATTGGGGAATATTCGAAATAATACGAGACTTTTCAGATCATTTATATATGTTAAGAAGGAAGGTTATGATGGTAGTCCATGCAAAAATATCTTCTGAAAACTAGATTCTATGAAAGTTTTTGAAATGCAAGTTTTGGCCAAAAAATCCTAAAATATTATACACAAGTTTATACTAGTTTCGGTCAAAAATAAAATTAAATCGGGGACTGTTCGAAATGACACGAAACTTTACATATCATTTATATATTTTACGAGGGAAGGTTATGATGAAAGTCCATGCAAAAATTCATCGGAAAATTAGATTCTAGGAAACTTTTCGAAATGCAAGTTTCGGTCAAAAATCTTAGTATATTATACACTAGTTTCGGTCAAAAAATAAAATTTTATTGGGGACTATTCAAAATGATACGAAACTTTTCAGATCATTTATATATGTTAAGAGGGAAGGTTATGATCTTAGTACATGAAAAAAAATCATTTGAAAACTAGATTCTATGAAACTTTTTGAAATGCAAGTTTCAGCCAAAAAAATCATAATATATTATACACAAGTTTATACTAGTTTCAGTCAAAAATTAAATTAAATCGGGGACTGTTCGAAATGATACGAAACTTCACATATCATTTATATATTTTACGAGGGAAAGTTATGATGAAAGTCCATGCCAAAAAATCATCGGAAAATTAGATTGTATGAAACTTTTCGAAATGCAAGTTTCGGACAAAAATCATAGTATATTATACAATAGTTTCAGTCAAAAAAATAAAATTTAATTGGGGACTATTTGAAATGATACGAAACTTTTCAGATCATTTATATATGTTAAGAGGGAAGGTTATGATCTTAGTCCAGGCAAAAAAATCATCTGAATACTAGATTCTATGAAACTTTTCGAAATGCAAGTATCGACCAAAATATCATAATATATTATACACTAGTTTATACTAGTTTCGGTCAAAAATAAAATTAAATCGGGGACTGTTCGAAATGACACGAAACTTTACATATCATTTATATATTTTACGAGGGAAGGTTATGATGAAAGTCAATGCAAAAATTCATCGGAAAATTAGATTCTATGAAACTTTTTGAAATGCAAGTTTCGGTCTAAAATCATAGTATATTATACACTAGTTTCGGTCAATAAAATAAAATTTAATTGGGGACTATTTTAAATGATACGAGACTTTTCAGATCATATATATATATATATATATATATATATATATATATATATATATATATATATATATATATATATATATATATATATATATATATATATATATATATATATGTGTGTGTGTGTTAAGAGAGAAGGTTATGATCTTAGTCCATGCAAAAAAATCATCTGAAAACTAGAATCTAGGAAAATTTTCAAAATGCAAGTATCGGCCAAAAAATCATAATATATTATACACAAGTTTATACTAGTTTCGGTCAAATATTAAATTAAATTGGGAACTGTTCGAAATTATACGAAACTTTACATATCATTTATATATTTTGCGAGGGAAGGTTATGATGGAAGTCCATGCAAAAAATCATCGGAAAATTAGATTCTATGAAACTTTTCGAAATGCAACTTTCAGTCAAAAATCATAGTATATTATTCACAAGTTTCGATCGAAAAAATAAAATTTAATTGGGGAATATTTGAAATGATACGAGACTTTTCAGATCATTTATATATGTTAAGAGGGAAGGTTATGAAGGAAGTCCATGCAAAAAATCATCGGAAAACTAACTTCTATGAAACATTTTGAAATGCAAGTTTCGTTGAAAAATCATAGTATATTATACAATAGTTTCGTTAAAAAAAAATCAAATTTTATTGGGGAATATTCGAAATAATAAGAGACTTTTCAGATCATTTATATATGTTAAGAAGGAAGGTTATGATGGTAGTCTATGCAAAAATATCATCTGAAAACTAGATTCTATGAAAGTTTTTGAAATGCAAGTTTTGGCCAAAAAATCCTAAAATATTATACACAAGTTTATACTAGTTTCGGTCAAAAATAAAATTAAATCGGGGACTGTTCGAAATGACACGAAACTTTACATATCATTTATATATTTTACGAGGGAAGGTTATGATGAAAGTCCATGCAAAAATTCATCGGAAAATTAGATTCTAGGAAACTTTTCGAAATGCAAGTTTCGGTCAAAAATCTTAGTATATTATACACTAGTTTCGGTCAAAAAAATAAAATTTTATTGGGGACTATTCAAAATGATACGAAACTTTTCAGATCATTTATATATGTTAAGAGGGAAGGTTATGATCTTAGTACATGAAAAAAAATCATTTGAAAACTAGATTCTATGAAACTTTTTGAAATGCAAGTTTCAGCCAAAAAAATCATAATATATTATACACAAGTTTATACTAGTTTCAGTCAAAAATTAAATTAAATCGGGGACTGTTCGAAATGATACGAAACTTCACATATCATATATATATTTTACGAGGGAAAGTTATGATGAAAGTCCATGCCAAAAAATCATCGGAAAATTAGATTGTATGAAACTTTTCGAAATGCAAGTTTCGGACAAAAATCATAGTATATTATACAATAGTTTCAGTCAAAAAAAAAAATTAATTGGGGACTATTTGAAATGATACGAAACTTTTCAGATCATTTATATATGTTAAGAGGGAAGGTTATGATCTTAGTCCAGGCAAAAAAATCATCTGAATACTAGATTCTATGAAACTTTTCGAAATGCAAGTATCGACCAAAATATCATAATATATTATACACTAGTTTATACTAGTTTCGGTCAAAAATAAAATTAAATCGGGGACTGTTCGAAATGACACGAAACTTTACATATCATTTATATATTTTACGAGGGAAGGTTATGATGAAAGTCAATGCAAAAATTCATCGGAAAATTAGATTCTATGAAACTTTTTGAAATGCAAGTTTCGGTCTAAAATCATAGTATATTATACACTAGTTTCGGTCAATAAAATAAAATTTAATTGGGGACTATTTTAAATGATACGAGACTTTTCAGATCATATATATATATATATATATATATATATATATATATATATATATATATATATATATATATATATATATATATGTTAAGAGAGAAGGTTATGATCTTAGTCCATGCAAAAAAATCATCTGAAAACTAGAATCTAGGAAAATTTTCAAAATGCAAGTATCGGCCAAAAAATCATAATATATTATACACAAGTTTATACTAGTTTCGGTCAAATATTAAATTAAATTGGGAACTGTTCGAAATTATACGAAACTTTACATATCATTTATATATTTTGCGAGGGAAGGTTATGATGGAAGTCCATGCAAAAAATCATCGAAAAATTAGATTCTATGAAACTTTTCGAAATGCAACTTTCAGTCAAAAATCATAGTATATTATTCACAAGTTTCGATCGAAAAAATAAAATTTAATTGGGGAATATTTGAAATGATACGAGACTTTTCAGATCATTTATATATGTTAAGAGGGAAGGTTATGAAGGAAGTCCATGCAAAAAATCATCGGAAAACTAACTTCTATGAAACATTTTGAAATGCAAGTTTCGTTGAAAAATCATAGTATATTATACAATAGTTTCGTTAAAAAAAAATCAAATTTTATTGGGGAATATTCGAAATAATACGAGACTTTTCAGATCATTTATATATGTTAAGAAGGAAGGTTATGATGGTAGTCTATGCAAAAATATCATCTGAAAACTAGATTCTATGAAAGTTTTTGAAATGCAAGTTTTGGCCAAAAAATCCTAAAATATTATACACAAGTTTATACTAGTTTCGGTCAAAAATAAAATTAAATCGGGGACTGTTCGAAATGACACGAAACTTTACATATCATTTATATATTTTACGAGGGAAGGTTATGATGAAAGTCCATGCAAAAATTCATCGGAAAATTAGATTCTAGGAAACTTTTCGAAATGCAAGTTTCGGTCAAAAATCTTAGTATATTATACACTAGTTTCGGTCAAAAAAATAAAATTTTATTGGGGACTATTCAAAATGATACGAAACTTTTCAGATCATTTATATATGTTAAGAGGGAAGGTTATGATCTTAGTACATGAAAAAAAATCATTTGAAAACTAGATTCTATGAAACTTTTTGAAATGCAAGTTTCAGCCAAAAAAATCATAATATATTATACACAAGTTTATACTAGTTTCAGTCAAAAATTAAATTAAATCGAGGACTGTTCGAAATGATACGAAACTTCACATATCATTTATATATTTTACGAGGGAAAGTTATGATGAAAGTCCATGCCAAAAAATCATCGGAAAATTAGATTGTATGAAACTTTTCGAAATGCAAGTTTCGGACAAAAATCATAGTATATTATACAATAGTTTCAGTCAAAAAAATAAAATTTAATTGGGGACTATTTGAAATGATACGAAACTTTTCAGATCATTTATATATGTTAAGAGGGAAGGTTATGATCTTAGTCCAGGCAAAAAAATCATCTGAATACTAGATTCTATGAAACTTTTCGAAATGCAAGTATCGACCAAAATATCATAATATATTATACACTAGTTTATACTAGTTTCGGTCAAAAATAAAATTAAATCGGGGACTGTTCGAAATGACACGAAAATTTACATATCATTTATATATTTTACGAGGGAAGGTTATGATGAAAGTCCATGCAAAAATTCATCGGAAAATTAGATTCTATGAAACTTTTTGAAATGCAAGTTTCGGTCTAAAATCATAGTATATTATACACTAGTTTCGGTCAATAAAATAAAATTTAATTGGGGACTATTTTAAATGATACGAGACTTTTCAGATCATATATATATATATATATATATATATATATATATATATATATATATATATATATATATGTGTGTGTTAAGAGAGATGGTTATGATCTTAGTCCATGCAAAAAAATCATCTGAAAACTAGAATCTAGGAAAATTTTCAAAATGCAAGTATCGGCCAAAAAATCATAATATATTATACACAAGTTTATACTAGTTTGGTCAAATATTAAATTAAATTGGGAACTGTTCGAAATTATACGAAACTTTACATATCATTTATATATTTTGCGAGGGAAGGTTATGATGGAAGTCCATGCAAAAAATCATCGGAAAATTAGATTCTATGAAACTTTTTGAAATGCAAGTTTCGGTCAAAAATCATAGTATATTATACACTAGTGTCGGTCAATAAAATAAAATTTAATTGGGGACTATTTTAAATGATACGAGACTTTTCAGATCATATATATATATATATATATATATATATATATATATATATATATATATATGTTAAGAGAGAAGGTTATGATCTTAGTCCATGCAAAAAAATCATCTGAAAACTAGAATCTAGGAAAATTTTCAAAATGCAAGTATCGGCCAAAAAATCATAATATATTATACACAAGTTTATACTAGTTTCGGTCAAATATTAAATTAAATTGGGAACTGTTCGAAATTATACGAAACTTTACATATCATTTATATATTTTGCGAGGGAAGGTTATGATGGAAGTCCATGCAAAAAATCATCGGAAAATTAGATTCTATGAAACTTTTCGAAATGCAATTTTCGGTCAAAAATCATAGTATATTATTCACAAGTTTCGATCGAAAAAATAAAATTTAATTGGGGAATATTTGAAATGATACGAGACTTTTCAGATCATTTATATATGTTAAGAGGGAAGGTTATGAAGGAAGTCCATGCCAAAAATCATCGGAAAACTAACTTCTATGAAACATTTTGAAATGCAAGTTTCGTTGAAAAATCATAGTATATTATACAATAGTTTCGTTAAAAAAAAATCAAATTTTATTGGGGAATATTCGAAATAATACGAGACTTTTCAGATCATTTATATATGTTAGGAAGGAAGGTTATGATGGTAGTCCATGCAAAAATATCTTCTGAAAACTAGATTCTATGAAAGTTTTTGAAATGCAAGTTTTGGCCAAAAAATCCTAAAATATTATACACAAGTTTATACTAGTTTCGATCAAAAATAAAATTAAATCGGGGACTGTTCAAAATGATACAAAACTTCACATATCATTTATATATTTTACAAGGGAATGTTATGTTGGAAGTCCATGCCAAAAATCATCGGAAAATTAGATTCTAGGAAACTTTTCGAAATGCAAGTTTTGGTCAAAAATCTTAGTATATTATACACTAGTTTCGGTCAAAAAAATAAAATTTTATTGGGGACTATTCAAAATGATACGAAACTTTTCAGATCATTTATATATGTTAAGAGGGAAGGTTATGATCTTAGTACATGAAAAAAAATCATTTGAAAACTAGATTCTATGAAACTTTTTGAAATGCAAGTTTCAGCCAAAAAAATCATAATATATTATACACAAGTTTATACTAGTTTCAGTCAAAAATTAAATTAAATCAGGGACTGTTCGAAATGATACGAAACTTCACATATCATTTATATATTTTACGAGGGAAAGTTATGATGAAAGTCCATGCCAAAAAATCATCGGAAAATTAGATTGTATGAAACTTTTCGAAATGCAAGTTTCGGACAAAAATCATAGTATATTATACAATAGTTTCAGTCAAAAAAATAAAATTTAATTGGGGACTATTTGAAATGATACGAAACTTTTCAGATCATTTATATATGTTAAGAGGGAAGGTTATGATCTTAGTCCAAGCAAAAAAATCATCTGAATACTAGATTCTATGAAACTTTTCGAAATGCAAGTATCGACCAAAATATCATAATATATTATACACTAGTTTATACTAGTTTCGGTCAAAAATAAAATTAAATCGGGGACTGTTCGAAATGACACGAAACTTTACATATCATTTATATATTTTACGAGGGAAGGTTATGATGAAAGTCCATGCAAAAATTCATCGGAAAATTAGATTCTATGAAACTTTTTGAAATGCAAGTTTCGGTCCAAAATCATAGTATATTATACACTAGTTTCGGTCAATAAAATAAAATTTAATTGGGGACTATTTTAAATGATACGAGACTTTTCAGATCATATATATATATATATATATATATATATATATATATATATATATATATATATATATATGTTATTAGAGAAGGTTAAGATCTTAGTCCATGCAAAAAAATCATCTGAAAACTAGAATCTAGGAAAATTTTCAAAATGCAAGTATCGGCCAAAAAATCATAATATATTATACACAAGTTTATACTAGTTTCGGTCAAATATTAAATTAAATTGGGAACTGTTCGAAATTATACGAAACTTTACATATCATTTATATATTTTGCGAGGGAAGGTTATGATGGAAGTCCATGCAAAAAATCATCGGAAAATTGGATTCTATGAAACTTTTCGAAATGCAACTTTCGGTCAAAAATCATAGTATATTATTCACAAGTTTCGATCGAAAAAATAAAATTTAATTGGGGAATATTTGAAATGATACGAGACTTTTCAGATCATTTATATATGTTAAGAGGGAAGGTTATGAAGGAAGTCCATGCCAAAAATCATCGGAAAACTAACTTCTATGAAACATTTTGAAATGCAAGTTTCGTTGAAAAATCATAGTATATTATACAATAGTTTCGTTAAAAAAAAATCAAATTTTATTGGGGAATATTCGAAATAATACGAGACTTTTCAGATCATTTATATATGTTAGGAAGGAAGGTTATGATGGTAGTCCATGCAAAAATATCTTCTGAAAACTAGATTCTATGAAAGTTTTTGAAATGCAAGTTTTGGCCAAAAAATCCTAAAATATTATACACAAGTTTATACTAGTTTCGGTCAAAAATAAAATTAAATCGGGGACTGTTCAAAATGATACAAAACTTCACATATCATTTATATTTTACAAGGGAATGTTATGTTGGAAGTCCATGCCAAAAATCATCGGAAAATTAGATTCTAGGAAACTTTTCGAAATGCAAGTTTTGGTCAAAAATCTTAGTATATTATACACTAGTTTCGGTCAAAAAAATAAAATTTTATTGGGGACTATTCAAAATGATACGAAACTTTTCAGATCATTTATATATGTTAAGAGGGAAGGTTATGATCTTAGTACATGAAAAAAAATCATTTGAAAACTAGATTCTATGAAACTTTTTGAAATGCAAGTTTCAGCCAAAAAAATCATAATATATTATACACAAGTTTATACTAGTTTCAGTCAAAAATTAAATTAAATCAGGGACTGTTCGAAATGATACGAAACTTCACATATCATTTATATATTTTACGAGGGAAAGTTATGATGAAAGTCCATGCCAAAAAATCATCGGAAAATTAGATTGTATGAAACTTTTCGAAATGCAAGTTTCGGACAAAAATCATAGTATATTATACAATAGTTTCAGTCAAAAAAATAAAATTTAATTGGGGACTATTTGAAATGATACGAAACTTTTCAGATCATTTATATATGTTAAGAGGGAAGGTTATGATCTTAGTCCAAGCAAAAAAATCATCTGAATACTAGATTCTATGAAACTTTTCGAAATGCAAGTATCGACCAAAATATCATAATATATTATACACTAGTTTATACTAGTTTCGGTCAAAAATAAAATTAAATCGGGGACTGTTCGAAATGACACGAAACTTTACATATCATTTATATATTTTACGAGGGAAGGTTATGATGAAAGTCCATGCAAAAATTCATCGGAAAATTAGATTCTATGAAACTTTTTGAAATGCAAGTTTCGGTCCAAAATCATAGTATATTATACACTAGTTTCGGTCAATAAAATAAAATTTAATTGGGGACTATTTTAAATGATACGAGACTTTTCAGATCATATATATATATATATATATATATATATATATATATATATATGTTATTAGAGAAGGTTAAGATCTTAGTCCATGCAAAAAAATCATCTGAAAACTAGAATCTAGGAAAATTTTCAAAATGCAAGTATCGGCCAAAAAATCATAATATATTATACACAAGTTTATACTAGTTTCGGTCAAATATTAAATTAAATTGGGAACTGTTCGAAATTATACGAAACTTTACATATCATTTATATATTTTGCGAGGGAAGGTTATGATGGAAGTCCATGCAAAAAATCATCGGAAAATTAGATTCTATGAAACTTTTTGAAATGCAAGTTTCGGTCAAAAATCATAGTATATTATACACTAGTGTCGGTCAATAAAATAAAATTTAATTGGGGACTATTTTAAATGATACGAGACTTTTCAGATCATATATATATATATATATATATATATATATATATATATATATATATATATATATATATATATATATGTTAAGAGAGAAGGTTATGATCTTAGTCCATGCAAAAAAATCATCTGAAAACTAGAATCTAGGAAAATTTTCAAAATGCAAGTATCGGCCAAAAAATCATAATATATTATACACAAGTTTATACTAGTTTCGGTCAAATATTAAATTAAATTGGGAACTGTTCGAAATTATACGAAACTTTACATATCATTTATATATTTTGCGAGGGAAGGTTATGATGGAAGTCCATGCAAAAAATCATCGGAAAATTAGATTCTATGAAACTTTTCGAAATGCAACTTTCGGTCAAAAATCATAGTATATTATTCACAAGTTTCGATCGAAAAAATAAAATTTAATTGGGGAATATTTGAAATGATACGAGACTTTTCAGATCATTTATATATGTTAAGAGGGAAGGTTATGAAGGAAGTCCATGCAAAAAATCATCGGAAAACTAACTTCTATGAAACATTTTGAAATGCAAGTTTCGTTGAAAAATCATAGTATATTATACAATAGTTTCGTTAAAAAAAATCAAATTTTATTGGGGTATATTCGAAATAATACGAGACTTTTCAGATCATTTATATATGTTAAGAAGGAAGGTTATGATGGTAGTCCATGCAAAAATATCATCTGAAAACTAGATTCTATGAAAGTTTTTGAAATGCAAGTTTTGGCCAAAAAATCCTAAAATATTATACACAAGTTTATACTAGTTTCGGTCAAAAATAAAATTAAATCGGGGACTGTTCGAAATGACACGAAACTTTACATATCATTTATATATTTTACGAGGGAAGGTTATGATGAAAGTCCATGCAAAAATTCATCGGAAAATTAGATTCTAGGAAACTTTTCGAAATGCAAGTTTCGGTCAAAAATCTTAGTATATTATACACTAGTTTCGGTCAAAAAAATAAAATTTTATTGGGGACTATTCAAAATGATACGAAACTTTTCAGATCATTTATATATGTTAAGAGGGAAGGTTATGATCTTAGTACATGAAAAAAAATCATTTGAAAACTAGATTCTATGAAACTTTTTGAAATGCAAGTTTCAGCCAAAAAAATCATAATATATTATACACAAGTTTATACTAGTTTCAGTCAAAAATTAAATTAAATCAGGGACTGTTCGAAATGATACGAAACTTCACATATCATTTATATATTTTACGAGGGAAAGTTATGATGAAAGTCCATGCCAAAAAATCATCGGAAAATTAGATTGTATGAAACTTTTCGAAATGCAAGTTTCGGACAAAAATCATAGTATATTATACAATAGTTTCAGTCAAAAAAATAAAATTTAATTGGGGACTATTTGAAATGATACGAAACTTTTCAGATCATTTATATATGTTAAGAGGGAAGGTTATGATCTTAGTCCAAGCAAAAAAATCATCTGAATACTAGATTCTATGAAACTTTTCGAAATGCAAGTATCGACCAAAATATCATAATATATTATACACTAGTTTATACTAGTTTCGGTCAAAAATAAAATTAAATCGGGGACTGTTCGAAATGACACGAAACTTTACATATCATTTATATATTTTACGAGGGAAGGTTATGATGAAAGTCCATGCAAAAATTCATCGGAAAATTAGATTCTATGAAACTTTTTGAAATGCAAGTTTCGGTCCAAAATCATAGTATATTATACACTAGTTTCGGTCAATAAAATAAAATTTAATTGGGGACTATTTTAAATGATACGAGACTTTTCAGATCATATATATATATATATATATATATATATATATATATATATATATATATATATATATATATATGTTATTAGAGAAGGTTAAGATCTTAGTCCATGCAAAAAAATCATCTGAAAACTAGAATCTAGGAAAATTTTCAAAATGCAAGTATCGGCCAAAAAATCATAATATATTATACACAAGTTTATACTAGTTTCGGTCAAATATTAAATTAAATTGGGAACTGTTCGAAATTATACGAAACTTTACATATCATTTATATATTTTGCGAGGGAAGGTTATGATGGAAGTCCATGCAAAAAATCATCGGAAAATTAGATTCTATGAAACTTTTTGAAATGCAAGTTTCGGTCAAAAATCATAGTATATTATACACTAGTGTCGGTCAATAAAATAAAATTTAATTGGGGACTATTTTAAATGATACGAGACTTTTCAGATCATATATATATATATATATATATATATATATATATATATATATATATATATATATATATATATATGTTAAGAGAGAAGGTTATGATCTTAGTCCATGCAAAAAAATCATCTGAAAACTAGAATCTAGGAAAATTTTCAAAATGCAAGTATCGGCCAAAAAATCATAATATATTATACACAAGTTTATACTAGTTTCGGTCAAATATTAAATTAAATTGGGAACTGTTCGAAATTATACGAAACTTTACATATCATTTATATATTTTGCGAGGGAAGGTTATGATGGAAGTCCATGCAAAAAATCATCGGAAAATTAGATTCTATGAAACTTTTCGAAATGCAACTTTCGGTCAAAAATCATAGTATATTATTCACAAGTTTCGATCGAAAAAATAAAATTTAATTGGGGAATATTTGAAATGATACGAGACTTTTCAGATCATTTATATATGTTAAGAGGGAAGGTTATGAAGGAAGTCCATGCAAAAAATCATCGGAAAACTAACTTCTATGAAACATTTTGAAATGCAAGTTTCGTTGAAAAATCATAGTATATTATACAATAGTTTCGTTAAAAAAAATCAAATTTTATTGGGGTATATTCGAAATAATACGAGACTTTTCAGATCATTTATATATGTTAAGAAGGAAGGTTATGATGGTAGTCCATGCAAAAATATCATCTGAAAACTAGATTCTATGAAAGTTTTTGAAATGCAAGTTTTGGCCAAAAAATCCTAAAATATTATACACAAGTTTATACTAGTTTCGGTCAAAAATAAAATTAAATCGGGGACTGTTCGAAATGACACGAAACTTTACATATCATTTATATATTTTACGAGGGAAGGTTATGATGAAAGTCCATGCAAAAATTCATCGGAAAATTAGATTCTAGGAAACTTTTCGAAATGCAAGTTTCGGTCAAAAATCTTAGTATATTATACACTAGTTTCGGTCAAAAAAATAAAATTTTATTGGGGACTATTCAAAATGATACGAAACTTTTCAGATCATTTATATATGTTAAGAGGGAAGGTTATGATCTTAGTACATGAAAAAAAATCATTTGAAAACTAGATTCTATGAAACTTTTTGAAATGCAAGTTTCAGCCAAAAAAATCATAATATATTATACACAAGTTTATACTAGTTTCAGTCAAAAATTAAATTAAATCAGGGACTGTTCGAAATGATACGAAACTTCACATATCATTTATATATTTTACGAGGGAAAGTTATGATGAAAGTCCATGCCAAAAAATCATCGGAAAATTAGATTGTATGAAACTTTTCGAAATGCAAGTTTCGGACAAAAATCATAGTATATTATACAATAGTTTCAGTCAAAAAAATAAAATTTAATTGGGGACTATTTGAAATGATACGAAACTTTTCAGATCATTTATATATGTTAAGAGGGAAGGTTATGATCTTAGTCCAAGCAAAAAAATCATCTGAATACTAGATTCTATGAAACTTTTCGAAATGCAAGTATCGACCAAAATATCATAATATATTATACACTAGTTTATACTAGTTTCGGTCAAAAATAAAATTAAATCGGGGACTGTTCGAAATGACACGAAACTTTACATATCATTTATATATTTTACGAGGGAAGGTTATGATGAAAGTCCATGCAAAAATTCATCGGAAAATTAGATTCTATGAAACTTTTTGAAATGCAAGTTTCGGTCCAAAATCATAGTATATTATACACTAGTTTCGGTCAATAAAATAAAATTTAATTGGGGACTATTTTAAATGATACGAGACTTTTCAGATCATATATATATATATATATATATATATATATATATATATATATATATATATATATATATATATATATATATGTTATTAGAGAAGGTTAAGATCTTAGTCCATGCAAAAAAATCATCTGAAAACTAGAATCTAGGAAAATTTTCAAAATGCAAGTATCGGCCAAAAAATCATAATATATTATACACAAGTTTATACTAGTTTCGGTCAAATATTAAATTAAATTGGGAACTGTTCGAAATTATACGAAACTTTACATATCATTTATATATTTTGCGAGGGAAGGTTATGATGGAAGTCCATGCAAAAAATCATCGGAAAATTAGATTCTATGAAACTTTTTGAAATGCAAGTTTCGGTCAAAAATCATAGTATATTATACACTAGTGTCGGTCAATAAAATAAAATTTAATTGGGGACTATTTTAAATGATACGAGACTTTTCAGATCACATATATATATATATATATATATATATATATATATATATATATATATATATATATATATATATATATATATATATATATATATTCATATATATATATATATATATATATATGTTAAGAGAGAAGGTTATGATCTTAGTCCATGCAAAAAAATCATCTGAAAACTAGAATCTAGGAAAATTTTCAAAATGCAAGTATCGGCCAAAAAATCATAATATATTATACACAAGTTTATACTAGTTTCGGTCAAATATTAAATTAAATTGGGAACTGTTCGAAATTATACGAAACTTTACATATCATTTATATATTTTGCGAGGGAAGGTTATGATGGAAGTCCATGCAAAAAATCATCGGAAAATTAGATTCTATGAAACTTTTCGAAATGCAACTTTCGGTCAAAAATCATAGTATATTATTCACAAGTTTCGATCGAAAAAATAAAATTTAATTGGGGAATATTTGAAATGATACGAGACTTTTCAGATCATTTATATATGTTAAGAGGGAAGGTTATGAAGGAAGTCCATGCAAAAAATCATCGGAAAACTAACTTCTATGAAACATTTTGAAATGCAAGTTTCGTTGAAAAATCATAGTATATTATACAATAGTTTCGTTAAAAAAAAATCAAATTTTATTGGGGTATATTCGAAATAATACGAGACTTTTCAGATCATTTATATATGTTAAGAAGGAAGGTTATGATGGTAGTCCATGCAAAAATATCATCTGAAAACTAGATTCTATGAAAGTTTTTGAAATGCAAGTTTTGGCCAAAAAATCCTAAAATATTATACACATGTTTATACTAGTTTCGGTCAAAAATAAAATTAAATCGGGGACTGTTCGAAATGACACGAAACTTTACATATCATTTATATATTTTACGAGGGAAGGTTATGATGAAAGTCCATGCAAAAATTCATCGGAAAATTAGATTCTAGGAAACTTTTCGAAATGCAAGTTTCGGTCAAAAATCTTAGTATATTATACACTAGTTTCGGTCAAAAAAATAAAATTTTATTGGGGACTATTCAAAATGATACGAAACTTTTCAGATCATTTATATATGTTAAGAGGGAAGGTTATGATCTTAGTACATGAAAAAAAATCATTTGAAAACTAGATTCTATGAAACTTTTTGAAATGCAAGTTTCAGCCAAAAAAATCATAATATATTATACACAAGTTTATACTAGTTTCAGTCAAAAATTAAATTAAATCGGGGACTGTTCGAAATGATACGAAACTTCACATATCATTTATATATTTTACGAGGGAAAGTTATGATGAAAGTCCATGCCAAAAAATCATCGGAAAATTAGATTGTATGAAACTTTTCGAAATGCAAGTTTCGGACAAAAATCATAGTATATTATACAATAGTTTCAGTCAAAAAAATAAAATTTAATTGGGGACTATTTGAAATGATACGAAACTTTTCAGATCATTTATATATGTTAAGAGGGAAGGTTATGATCTTAGTCCAGGCAAAAAAATCATCTGAATACTAGATTCTATGAAACTTTTCGAAATGCAAGTATCGACCAAAATATCATAATATATTATACACTAGTTTATACTAGTTTCGGTCAAAAATAAAATTAAATCGGGGACTGTTCGAAATGACACGAAACTTTACATATCATTTATATATTTTACGAGGGAAGGTTATGATGAAAGTCCATGCAAAAATTCATCGGAAAATTAGATTCTATGAAACTTTTTGAAATGCAAGTTTCGGTCTAAAATCATAGTATATTATACACTAGTTTCGGTCAATAAAATAAAATTTAATTGGGGACTATTTTAAATGATACGAGACTTTTCAGATCATATATATATATATATATATATATATATATATATATATATATATATATATATATATATATATGTGTGTGTTAAGAGAGAAGGTTATGATCTTAGTCCATGCAAAAAAATCATCTGAAAACTAGAATCTAGGAAAATTTTCAAAATGCAAGTATCGGCCAAAAAATCATAATATATTATACACAAGTTTATACTAGTTTCGGTCAAATATTAAATTAAATTGGGAACTGTTCGAAATTATACGAAACTTTACATATCATTTATATATTTTGCGAGGGAAGGTTATGATGGAAGTCCATGCAAAAAATCATCGGAAAATTAGATTCTATGAAACTTTTTGAAATGCAAGTTTCGGTCAAAAATCATAGTATATTATACACTAGTGTCGGTCAATAAAATAAAATTTAATTGGGGACTATTTTAAATGATACGAGACTTTTCAGATCATATATATATATATATATATATATATATATATATATATATATATATATATATATATATATGTTAAGAGAGAAGGTTATGATCTTAGTCCATGCAAAAAAATCATCTGAAAACTAGAATCTAGGAAAATTTTCAAAATGCAAGTATCGGCCAAAAAATCATAATATATTATACACAAGTTTATACTAGTTTCGGTCAAATATTAAATTAAATTGGGAACTGTTCGAAATTATACGAAACTTTACATATCATTTATATATTTTGCGAGGGAAGGTTATGATGGAAGTCCATGCAAAAAATCATCGGAAAATTAGATTCTATGAAACTTTTCGAAATGCAACTTTCGGTCAAAAATCATAGTATATTATTCACAAGTTTCGATCGGAAAAATAAAATTTAATTGGGGAATATTTGAAATGATACGAGACTTTTCAGATCATTTATATATGTTAAGAGGGAAGGTTATGAAGGAAGTCCATGCAAAAAATCATCGGAAAACTAACTTCTATGAAACATTTTGAAATGCAAGTTTCGTTGAAAAATCATAGTATATTATACAATAGTTTCGTTAAAAAAAAATCAAATTTTATTGGGGAATATTCGAAATAATACGAGACTTTTCAGATCATTTATATATGTTAAGAAGGAAGGTTATGATGGTAGTCCATGCAAAAATATCATCTGAAAACTAGATTCTATGAAAGTTTTTGAAATGCAAGTTTTGGCCAAAAAATCCTAAAATATTATACACAAGTTTATACTAGTTTCGGTCAAAAATAAAATTAAATCGGGGACTGTTCGAAATGACACGAAACTTTACATATCATTTATATATTTTACGAGGGAAGGTTATGATGAAAGTCCATGCAAAAATTCATCGGAAAATTAGATTCTAGGAAACTTTTCGAAATGCAAGTTTCGGTCAAAAATCTTAGTATATTATACACTAGTTTCGGTCAAAAAATAAAATTTTATTGGGGACTATTCAAAATGATACGAAACTTTTCTCATCATTTATATATGTTAAGAGGGAAGGTTATGATCTTAGTACATGAAAAAAAATCATTTGAAAACTAGATTCTATGAAACTTTTTGAAATGCAAGTTTCAGCCAAAAAAATCATAATATATTATACACAAGTTTATACTAGTTTCAGTCAAAAATTAAATTAAATCGGGGACTGTTCGAAATGATACGAAACTTCACATATCATTTATATATTTTACGAGGGAAAGTTATGATGAAAGTCCATGCCAAAAAATCATCGGAAAATTAGATTGTATGAAACTTTTCGAAATGCAAGTTTCGGACAAAAATCATAGTATATTATACAATAGTTTCAGTCAAAAAAATAAAATTTAATTGGGGACTATTTGAAATGATACGAAACTTTTCAGATCATTTATATATGTTAAGAGGGAAGGTTATGATCTTAGTCCAGGCAAAAAAATCATCTGAATACTAGATTCTATGAAACTTTTCGAAATGCAAGTATCGACCAAAATATCATAATATATTATACACTAGTTTATACTAGTTTCGGTCAAAAATAAAATTAAATCGGGGACTGTTCGAAATGACACGAAACTTTACATATCATTTATATATTTTACGAGGGAAGGTTATGATGAAAGTCCATGCAAAAATTCATCGGAAAATTAGATTCTATGAAACTTTTTGAAATGCAAGTTTCGGTCTAAAATCATAGTATATTATACACTAGTTTCGGTCAATAAAATAAAATTTAATTGGGGACTATTTTAAATGATACGAGACTTTTCAGATCATATATATATATATATATATATATATATATATATATATATATGTGTGTGTTAAGAGAGAAGGTTATGATCTTAGTCCATGCAAAAAAATCATCTGAAAACTAGAATCTAGGAAAATTTTCAAAATGCAAGTATCGGCCAAAAAATCATAATATATTATACACAAGTTTATACTAGTTTCGGTCAAATATTAAATTAAATTGGGAACTGTTCGAAATTATACGAAACTTTACATATCATTTATATATTTTGCGAGGGAAGGTTATGATGGAAGTCCATGCAAAAAATCATCGGAAAATTAGATTCTATGAAACTTTTTGAAATGCAAGTTTCGGTCAAAAATCATAGTATATTATACACTAGTGTCGGTCAATAAAATAAAATTTAATTGGGGACTATTTTAAATGATACGAGACTTTTCAGATCATATATATATATATATATATATATATATATATATATATATATATATATATATATATATATATATATGTTAAGAGAGAAGGTTATGATCCTAGTCCATGCAAAAAAATCATCTGAAAACTAGAATCTAGGAAAATTTTCAAAATGCAAGTATCGGCCAAAAAATCATAATATATTATACACAAGTTTATACTAGTTTCGGTCAAATATTAAATTAAATTGGGAACTGTTCGAAATTATACGAAACTTTACATATCATTTATATATTTTGCGAGGGAAGGTTATGATGGAAGTCCATGCAAAAAATCATCGGAAAATTAGATTCTATGAAACTTTTCGAAATGCAACTTTCGGTCAAAAATCATAGTATATTATTCACAAGTTTCGATCGAAAAAATAAAATTTAATTGGGGAATATTTGAAATGATACGAGACTTTTCAGATCATTTATATATGTTAAGAGGGAAGGTTATGAAGGAAGTCCATGCAAAAAATCATCGGAAAACTAACTTCTATGAAACATTTTGAAATGCAAGTTTCGTTGAAAAATCATAGTATATTATACAATAGTTTCGTTAAAAAAAATCAAATTTTATTGGGGAATATTCGAAATAATACGAGACTTTTCAGATCATTTATATATGTTAAGAAGGAAGGTTATGATGGTAGTCCATGCAAAAATATCATCTGAAAACTAGATTCTATGAAAGTTTTTGAAATGCAAGTTTTGGCCAAAAAATCCTAAAATATTATACACAAGTTTATACTAGTTTCGGTCAAAAATAAAATTAAATCGGGGACTGTTCGAAATGACACGAAACTTTACATATCATTTATATATTTTACGAGGGAAGGTTATGATGAAAGTCCATGCAAAAATTCATCGGAAAATTAGATTCTAGGAAACTTTTCGAAATGCAAGTTTCGGTCAAAAATCTTAGTATATTATACACTAGTTTCGGTCAAAAAATAAAATTTTATTGGGGACTATTCAAAATGATACGAAACTTTTCTGATCATTTATATATGTTAAGAGGGAAGGTTATGATCTTAGTACATGAAAAAAAATCATTTGAAAACTAGATTCTATGAAACTTTTTGAAATGCAAGTTTCAGCCAAAAAAATCATAATATATTATACACAAGTTTATACTAGTTTCAGTCAAAAATTAAATTAAATCGGGGACTGTTCGAAATGATACGAAACTTCACATATCATTTATATATTTTACGAAGGAAAGTTATGATGAAAGTCCATGCCAAAAACTCATCGGAAAATTAGATTGTATGAAACTTTTCGAAATGCAAGTTTCGGACAAAAATCATAGTATATTATACAATAGTTTCAGTCAAAAAAATAAAATTTAATTGGGGACTATTTGAAATGATACGAAACTTTTCAGATCATTTATATATGTTAAGAGGGAAGGTTATGATCTTAGTCCAGGCAAAAAAATCATCTGAATACTAGATTCTATGAAACTTTTCGAAATGCAAGTATCGACCAAAATATCATAATATATTATACACTAGTTTATACTAGTTTCGGTCAAAAATAAAATTAAATCGGGGACTGTTCGAAATGACACGAAACTTTACATATCATTTATATATTTTACGAGGGAAGGTTATGATGAAAGTCCATGCAAAAATTCATCGGAAAATTAGATTCTATGAAACTTTTTGAAATGCAAGTTTCGGTCTAAAATCATAGTATATTATACACTAGTTTCGGTCAATAAAATAAAATTTAATTGGGGACTATTTTAAATGATACGAGACTTTTCAGATCATATATATATATATATATATATATATATATATATATATATATATATATATATATATATATATATATATATGTGTGTGTTAAGAGAGAAGGTTATGATCTTAGTCCATGCAAAAAAATCATCTGAAAACTAGAATCTAGGAAAATTTTCAAAATGCAAGTATCGGCCAAAAAATCATAATATATTATACACAAGTTTATACTAGTTTCGGTCAAATATTAAATTAAATTGGGAACTGTTCGAAATTATACGAAACTTTACATATCATTTATATATTTTGCGAGGGAAGGTTATGATGGAAGTCCATGCAAAAAATCATCGGAAAATTAGATTCTATGAAACTTTTTGAAATGCAAGTTTCGGTCAAAAATCATAGTATATTATACACTAGTGTCGGTCAATAAAATAAAATTTAATTGGGGACTATTTTAAATGATACGAGACTTTTCAGATCATATATATATATATATATATATATGTTAAGAGAGAAGGTTATGATCTTAGTCCATGCAAAAAAATCATCTGAAAACTAGAATCTAGGAAAATTTTCAAAATGCAAGTATCGGCCAAAAAATCATAATATATTATACACAAGTTTATACTAGTTTCGATCAAATATTAAATTAAATTGGGAACTGTTCGAAATTATACGAAACTTTACATATCATTTATATATTTTGCGAGGGAAGGTTATGATGGAAGTCCATGCAAAAAATCATCGGAAAATTAGATTCTATGAAACTTTTCGAAATGCAACTTTCGGTCAAAAATCATAGTATATTATTCACAAGTTTCGATCGAAAAAATAAAATTTAATTGGGGAATATTTGAAATGATACGAGACTTTTCAGATCATTTATATATGTTAAGAGGGAAGGTTATGAAGGAAGTCCATGCAAAAAATCATCGGAAAACTAACTTCTATGAAACATTTTGAAATGCAAGTTTCGTTGAAAAATCATAGTATATTATACAATAGTTTCGTTAAAAAAATCAAATTTTATTGGGGAATATTCGAAATAATACGAGACTTTTCAGATCATTTATATATGTTAAGAAGGAAGGTTATGATGGTAGTCCATGCAAAAATATCTTCTGAAAATTAGATTCTATGAAAGTTTTTGAAATGCAAGTTTTGGCCAAAAAATCCTAAAATATTATACACAAGTTTATACTAGTTTCGGTCAAAAATAAAATTAAATCGGGTACTGTTCAAAATGATACAAAACTTCACATATCATTTATATATTTTACAAGGGAATGTTATGTTGGAAGTCCATGCCAAAAATCATCGGAAAATTAGATTCTAGGAAACTTTTCGAAATGCAAGTTTCGGTCAAAAATCTTAGTATATTATACACTAGTTTCGGTCAAAAAAATAAAATTTTATTGGGGACTATTCAAAATGATACGAAACTTTTCAGAACATTTATATATGTTAAGAGGGAAGGTTATGATCTTAGTACATGCAAAAAAATTATTTGAAAACTAGATTCTATGAAACTTTTTGAAATGCAAGTTTCAGCCAAAAAATCATAATATATTATACACAAGTTTATACTAGTTTCAGTCAAAAATTAAATTAAATCGGGGACTGTTCGAAATGATACGAAACTTCACATATCATTTATATATTTTACGAGGGAAGGTTATGATGGAAATCCAGGCCAAAAAATCATCGGAAAATTAGATTCTATGAAACTTTTCGAAATGCAAGTTTCGGTCAAAAATCATAGTATATTATATAATAGTTTCGGTCAAAAAAATAAAATTTAATTGGGGACTATTTGAAATGATACGAAACTTTTCAGATCATTTATATATGTTAAGAGGGAAGGTTGTGATCTTATTCCATGCAAAAAAATCATCTGAATACTAGATTCTATGAAACTTTTCGAAATGCAAGTATCGGCCAAAATATCATAATATATTATACACTAGTTTATACTAGTTTCGGTCAAAAATAAAATTAAATCGGGGACTGTTTGAAATGACACGAAACTTTACATATCATTTATATATTTTACGAGGGAAGGTTATGATGGAAGTCCATGCAAAAAATCATCGGAAAATTAGATTCTATGAAACTTTTCGAAATGCTACTTTCGGTCAAAAATCATAGTATATTATTCATAAGTTTCGATCAAAAAAATCAAATTTAATTTGGGAATATTTGAAAATACGAGACTTTTCAGATCATTTATATATGTTAAGAGGGAAGGTTATGAAGGAAGTCCATGCAAAAAATCATCGGAAAACTAACTTCTATGAAACTTTTTGAAATGCAGGTTTCGTCAAAAATCATAGTATATTATACAATAGTTTCGGTCAAAAAAATCAAATTTTATTGGGGACTATTCGAAATGATACGAAACTTTTCAGATCATTTATATATATTAATAAGGAAGGTTATCATGGTAGTCCATGCAAAAATATCTTCTGAAAACTAGATTCTATGAGAGTTTTTGAAATGCAAGTTTCGGCCAAAAAATCATAAAATATTATACACAAGTTTATACTAGTTTCGGTCAAAAATAAAATTAAATCGGGGACTATTCAAAATGATACAAAACTTCACATATCATTTATATATTTTAAGAGGGAATGTTATGTTGGAATTCCATGCCAAAAATCATCGGAAAATTAGATTCTAGGGAATGTAGTTTAAAACATTTCAGAGAATCTAATTATTAAATGATTTATTGCATGGACTTCCATCATATCCTTCTCTCGTAACATATAGAAATGATCTAAAATGGTTCATATCATTTCGAATAGTCCTCCATTTAATTTTATTTTTTACGGAAACTAGTGTATAATATATTAGGATTTTTGCACCAAAACTTTCATTTCGAAAAGATTCATAGAATCTAATTTTTCAGATGATTTTTTTCATGGACTGTCGACATAAACTTCCCTCGTAACATATATAAATTATCTAAAAAGTTTTATATCGTTTTGAATAATCCTCGATTTAATTTGATTTTTTGACCGAAACTAGTATAAAGTAGTGTATAATTTATTCGTGCATTTCAAATTGTAACCTAGATTCTGATTTTCAGATGATTTATTGCTTGGACTTCCATCATAACCTTCTCTCTTAACATATAGAAAGGATCTAAAAAGTATCATATCGTTTCGAACACTCCTCAATTTAATTTGATTTTTTAACCAAAACTAGTGTATAATATATTAGGATTTATGAACCGAAACTTGCATTTTGAAAAGATTCATAGAATCTAATTTTTCAGATGATTTTTTGCATATACTGTCGTCCTAAACTTCCCTCGTAACTTATAGAAATGATCTAAAAAGTTTTATATCGTTTCGAACAGTCCTCGATTTAATTTGATTTTTTGACCGAAACTAGTATAAACTAGTCCATAATATATGATTTTTTGACCGAAACAGGCATTTCAAATCCTTACATAGAATCTAATTTTCAGATGATTTATTTTGTGGACTTCCATCATAACCTTCTCTCGTAACATATAGAAAGGGTCTAAAAAGGTACATAATGTTCCTAACAGTCAATGATTTTATTTGCTTTTTTTACCAATACTAGTGTATAATATATTATGTTTTTTTGATAGAAACTTGCATTTTGAAAAGTTTCGTAGAATCTAATTTTCAGATATTTTTTGCATTGTGTTCCATCATAACCTTCCCTCCAAACATATATTATTGCATTTTGAAAAGATTCATAGAATCTAATTTGTCAGATGATTTTTTGCAATGACTGCAGTCCTAAAATTCCCTCGTAACATATAGAAATGATCAAAAAAAATTGTATTGTTTCGAGCAGTCCTCGATTTAATTTGATTTTTTTACCGAAACAAGTATAAACTAGTGTATAATATATTTTGATTTTTCGACCAAAATAGGCATTTCAAATCGTTACATAGAATCTAAATTTTAGATGATTTATTGCATGGACTTCAATCATAACCTTCTCTCGTAACATTTAGAAAGGTTCTAAAAAGGTTCATATTGTTTCGAACAGTCCTTGATTTTGTTTGATTTTTTTTACTGATACTAGTGTATAATATATTATGTTTTTTTAACCGAAACATGCATTTCAAAAAAGTTTCGTAGAAACTAAAGTTCATATGATTTTTTGCATGGACTTCCATAATAACCTTCCCTCCGAACATATATAAAGGATAGGAAAAGTTTCGTATCATTTCGAACAGTCCCCGATTTAATTTGATTTTTTTACTGAAATTAGTGTATAATATATTATATTTTTTTAACCGAAACTTGCATTTCGAAAAGTTTCGTAGAATCTAATTTTCAGTTGATTTTTTGCATGGTGTTCCATCATAACTTTCCCTGCTAACGTATATAAATGATCTGAAAAGTTTTGTATCATTTCAAACAGTCCCCGATTTAATTTTATTTTTGACCGAAACTAGTAAATTAGTCTATTTTATATTATAATTTTTTTACCGAAACTTGCAGTTTAAAATATTTTAGAGAATCTAATTATCAAATTATTTTTGCATGGACTTCCATCATAACCTTCTCTCGTAACATATAGAAAGGATCAAAAATGGTTCATATCATTTCGAACAGTCCTCAATTTAATTTGATATTTTTACGGAAACTAGTGTATAATATATTAGGATTTTTGGACCAAAACTTGCATTTCGAAAAGATTCATAGAATCTAATTTTTCAGATGATTTTTTTCATGGATTGTCGTCATAAACTTCTCTCGTAACATATATAAATGATCTAAAAAGTTTTATATCGTTTTGAACAATCCTCGATTTAATTTGTTTTTTGACCGAAACTGGTATAAAGTAGTGTATAATTTATTCGTGAATTTCAAATTGTAACATAGAATCTGATTTTCAGATGATTTATTGCATGGACTTCCATCATAACCTTCTCTCGTAACATATAGAAAGGATCTAAAAAGTATCATATCGTTTCGAACACTCCTCAATTTAATTTGATTTTTTAACCAAAACTAGTGTATAATATATTAGGATTTATGAACCGAAACTTGCATTTTGAAAAGATTCATATAATCTAATTTTTCAGATTATTTTTTGCATGGACTGTCGTCCTAAACTTCCCTCGTAACTTATAGAAATGATCTAAAAGTTTCATATCGTTTCGAACAGTCCTCGATTTAATTTGATTGTTTGACCGAAACTAGTATAAACTAGAGTATAATATATGATTTTTTGACCAAAACAGGCATTTCAAATCCTTACATAGAATCTAATTTTCAGATGATTTATTTTGTGGACTTCCATCATAACCTTCTCTCGTAGCATATAGAAAGGGTCTAAAAAGGTACATAATATTTCGAACAGTCATTGATTTTATTTGATTTTTTGACTGATACTAGTGTATAATATATTATGTTTTTTTATATAGAAACTTGCATTTCGAAAAGTTACGTAGAATCTAATTTTCAGATGATTTTTTTCATTGTGTTCCATCATAACCTTCCCTCCAAACATATATAAATGATTTGAAAAGATTTGTATCACTTCGAATAGTCCCCGATTGAATTTGACTTTTAACCCGAAACTAGTGTATAATATATTATGTTTTTTTAACCGAAACTTGCATTTCGAAAAGTTTTATAGAATCTCATTTTCAGTTGATTTTTTGCATGGACTTCCATCATAACCTTCCATGCTAACATATATAAATGATCTGAAAAGTTTTGTATCATTTCGAACAGTCCCCGATTTAATTTGATTTTTGATCGAAACTAGTATAAATTAGTCTATTATATATTATAAATTTTTTACCGAAACTTGCAGTTCAAAACATTTCATAGAATCTAATTATCAAATGATTTATTGCATGGACTTCCATCATAACCTTTTCTCGTAACATATAGAAAGGATCTAAATAGAATCATATCGTTTCGAATAGTCCTCAATTTAATTTAATTTTTTGACCGAAACTAGTGTATAATATAATAAGATTTTTGGACCGAAACTTGCATTTTGAAAAGATTCATAGAATCTAATTTAACAGATGATTTTTTTGCATTGACTGCAGTCCTAAACATCCCTCGTAACATATAGAAATGATCAAAAAAATTGTATCGTTTCGAGCAGTCCTCGATTTAATTTGATTTTGTTACTGAAACAACTATAAACTAGTGTATAATATATTATGATTTTTTGACCAAAATAGGCATTTTAAATCGTTACATAGAATCTAAATTTTAGATGATTTATTGCATAGACTTCCATCATAACCTTCTCTCGTAACATATAGAAAGTTTCTAAAAAGGTTCATATTGTTTCGAACAGTCCTTGATTTTGTTTGATTTTTTTACTGATACTAGTGTATAATATATTATGTTTTTTTAACCGAAACTTGCATCTCAAAAAATTTTCGTAGAAACTAAATTTCAGATGATTTTTTGCATGGACTTCCATAATAACCTTCCCTCCGAACATATATAAAGGATCTGAAAAGTTTCGTATCATTTCGAACAGTCCTCAATTTAATTTGATATTTTTACGGAAACTAGTGTATAATATATTAGGATTTTTGGACCAAAACTTGCATTTCGAAAAGATTCATAGAATCTAATTTTTCAGATGATTTTTTTCATGGATTGTCGTCATAAACTTCTCTCGTAACATATATAAATCATCTAAAAAGTTTTGTATCATTTCAAACAGTCCCCGATTTAATTTGATTTTTGACCGAAACTAGTAAATTAGTCTATTTTATATTATAATTTTTTTACTGAAACTTGCAGTTTAAAACATATCAGAGAATCTAATTATCAAATGATTACTTGCATGGACTTCCATCATAACCTTCTCTCGTAACATATAGAAAGGATCTAAAACGGTTCATATCATTTCGAACAATCCTCAATTTAATTTGATTTTTTTACGGAAACTAGTGTATAATATATTAGGATTTTTGGACCGAAACTTTCATTTCGAAAAGATTCATAGAATCTAATTTTTCAGATGATTATTTTCATAGACTGTCGTCATAAACTTCCCTCGTAACATATATAAATGATATAAAAAGTTTTATATCGTTTTGAACAATCCTCGATTTAATTAGATTTTCAGTCCCCGATTTAATTTGATTTTTTTACTGAAATTAGTGTAATATATATTATATTTTTGTAACCGAAACTTGCATTTCGAAAAGTTTCGTAGAATCTAATTTTCAGTTGATTTTTTGCATGGTGTTCCATCATAACTTTCCCCGCTAACGTATATAAATGTTCTAAAAAGATTTGTATCATTTCAAACAGTCCCCGATTTAATTTGATTTTTGACCGAAACTAGTAAATTAGTCTATTTTATATTATAATTTTTTTACTGAAACTTGCAGTTTAAAACATATCAGAGAATCTAATTATCAAATGATTACTTGCATGGACTTCCATCATAACCTTCTCTCGTAACATATAGAAAGGATCTAAAACGGTTCATATCATTTCGAACAATCCTCAATTTAATTTGATTTTTTTACGGAAACTAGTGTATAATATATTAGGATTTTTGGACCGAAACTTTCATTTCGAAAAGATTCATAGAATCTAATTTTTCAGATGATTATTTTCATGGACTGTCGTCATAAACTTCCCTCGTAACATATATAAATGATATAAAAAGTTTTATATCGTTTTGAACAATCCTCGATTTAATTTGATTTTTTGATCGAAACTTGTATAAAGTAGTGTATAATGTATTCGTACATTTCAAATTGTAACATAGAAACTGATTTTCATATGATTTATTGCATGGACTTCCATCAAAACCTTCTCTCGTAACATATAGAAAGTATCTAAAAAGTATCATATCGTTTCGAACACTCCTCAATTTAATTTGATTTTTAAACCAAAACTAGTGTATAATATATTAGGATTTATGAACCGAAACTTGCATTTTGAAAAGATTCATAGAATCTAATTTTTCAGATGATTTTTTGCATGGACTGTCGTCCTAAACTTCCCTCGTAACTTAAAGAAATGATCTAAAAAGTTTCATATCTTTTGGAACAGTCCTCGATTTAATTTAATTTTTTGACCGAAACTAGTATAAACTAGTGTATAATATATGATTTTTTGACCGAAACATGCATTTCAAATACTTACATTGAATCTAATTTTCAGATGATTTATTTCGTAGACTTCCATCATAACCTTCTCTCGGAACATATAGTGCATAATGTTTCGAACAGTCATTGATTTTATTTGATTTTTTGACCGATACTAGTGTATAATATATTATGTTTTTTTGATAGAAACTTGCATTTCGAAAAGTTTCGTAGAATCTAATTTTCAGATGATTTTTTGCATTGTGTTCCATCATAACCTTCCCTCCAAACATATATAAATGATTTGAAAAGATTCGTATCATTTCGAATAGTCCCTGATTGAATTTGATTTTTAACCCGAAACTAGTGTATAACATATTATGTTTTTTTAACCGAAACTTGCATTTCGAAAAGTTTTGTAGAATCTAATTTTCAGTTGATTTTTAGCATGGAGTTCCATCATAACCTTCCATGCTAACATATATAAATGATCTGAAAAGTTTTGTATCATTTCGAACAGTCCCCGATTTAATTTGATTTTTGACCGAAACTAGTATAAATTAGTCTATTATATATTATATATTTTTTACCGAAACTTGCAGTTCAAAACATTTCATAGAATCTAATTATCAAATGATTTATTGCATGGACTTCCATCCTAACCTTCTCTCGTAACATATAGAAAGGATCTAAAAAGTATCATATCGTTTCGAATAGTCCTTAATTTAATTTAATTTTTTGACCGAAACTAGTGTATAATATAATAAGATTTTTGAAACGAAACTTGCATTTTGAAAAGATTCATAGAATCTAATTTGTCAGATGAAGTTTCACATTGACTGCAGTCCTAAACTTCCCTCGTAACATATAGAAATGATCAAAAAAATCTGTATCGTTTCGAGCAGTCCTCGATATAATTTGATTTTTTTACCGAAACAAGTATAAACTAGTGTATAATATATTATGATTTTTCGACCAAAATAGGAATTTCAAATCGTTACATAGAAACTAAATTTTAGATGATTTATTGCATGGACTTCCATCATAACCTTCTCTCGTAACATATAGCAAGGTTCTAAAAAGGTTCATATTGTTTCGAACAGTCCTTGATTTTGTTTGATTTTTTTCCTGATACTAGTATATAATATATTATGTTTTTATAACCGAAACTTGCATTTCGAAAAAGTTTCGTAAAATCTAAATTTCAGATGATTTTTTGCATGGACTTCCATAATAACCTTCCCTCCGAACATATATAAAGGATCTGAAAAGTTTCGTATCATTTCGAACAGTCCCCGATTTAATTTGATTTTTTGACTGAAATTAGTGTATAATATATTATATTTTTTTAACCGAAACTTGCATTTCGAAAAGTTTCGTAGAATCTATTTTTCAGTTGATTTTGTGCATGGTGTTCCATCATAACTTTCCCTACTAACATATATAAATGATCTGAAAAGTTTTGTATCATTTCAAACAGTCCCTGATTTAATTAGATTTTTGACCGAAACTAGTATAAATTAGTCTATTATATATTATAATTTTTTTACCGAAACTTGCAGTTTAAAATATTTCAGAGAATCTAATTATCAAATGATTTATTGCATGGACTTCCATCATAACCTTCTCTCGTAACATATAGAAAGGATCTAAAACGGTTCATATCATTTCGAACAGTCCTCAATTTAATTTGATTTTTTTACGGAAACTAGTGTATAATATTTTAGGATTTTTGGACCAAAACTTGCATTTCGAAAAGATTCATAGAATCTAATTTTTCAGATGATTTTTTTCATGGACTGTCGTCAAAAACTTCCCTCGTAACATATATAAATGATCTAAAGAGTTTTATTTCGTTTTGAACGGTCCTCGGTTTAATTTGATTTTTTGACCGAAACCTTTATAGAATTTATTCGTGCATTTCAAATTGTAACATAGAATCTGATTTTCAGATGATTTATTGCATGGACTTCCATCATAACCTTCTCTCGTAACATATAGATAGGATCTAAAAAGTATCATATCGTTTCGAACACTCCTCAATTTAATTTGATTTTTTAACCAAAACTATTGTATAATATATTAGGATTTATGAACCGAAACTTTCATTTTGAAAAGATTCATAGAATCTAATTTTTCAGATGATTTTTTGCATGGACTGTCGTCCTAAACTTCCCTCGTAACCTATAGAAATGATCTAAAAAGTTTCATATCGTTTCGAACAGTCCTCGATTTAATTTGATATTTTGACCGAAACTAGTATAAACTAGTGTATAATATATGATTTTTTGACTGAAACAGGCATTTCAAATCCTTACATAGAATCTAATTTTCAGTTGATTTATTGCGTGGACTTCCATCATAACCTTCTCTCGTAACATATAGAAAGGGTCTAAAAAGGCACATAATGTTTCGAACAGTCATTGATTTTATTTGATTTTTTGACCGATACTAGTGTATAATATATTATGTTTTTTTGATAGAAACTTGCATTTCGAAAAGTTTCGTAGAATCTAATTTTCAGATGATTTTTTGCATTGTGTTCCATCATAACCTTCCCTCCAAACATATATAAATGATTTGAAAAGATTTGTTTCATTTCGAATAGTCCCCGATTGAATTTGATTTTTAACCCGAAACTAGAGTATAATATATTATGTTTTTTTAACCGAAACTTGCATTTCAAAAAGTTTTGTAGAATCTAATTTTCAGTAGATTTTTTGCATGGAGTTCCATCATAACCTTCCATGCTAACATATATAAATGATCTGAAAAGTTTTGTATCATTTCGAACAGTCCCCGATTTAATTTGATTTTTGACCGAAACTAGTATAAATTAGTCTATTATATATTATATATTTTTTACCGAAACTTGCAGTTCAAAACATTTCATAGAATCTAATTATCAAATGATTTATTGCATGGACTTCCATCATAACCTTCTCTCGTAACATATAGAAAGGATCTAAAACGGTTCATATCATTTCGAACAGTCCTCAATTTAATTTGATTTTTTTACGGAAACTAGTGTATAATATATTAGGATTTTTGAACCGAAACTTGCATTTCGAAAAGATTCATAGAATCTAATTTTTCAAATGAGTTTTTGCATGGAATGCCGTCATAGACTTCCCTCGTAACATATATAAATGATCTAAAAAAATTTATATCGTTTTGAACATTCCTTGATTTAATTTGATTTTTTGACCGAAACTAGTATAAAGTAGTGTGTAATTTATTCATGCATTTGAAATTGTAACATAGAATCTGATTTTTAGATGATTTATTGCATGGACTTCCATCATAACCTTCTATCGTAACATATAGAAAGGATCTAAAAAGTATCATATCGTTTCGAACAATCCTCAATTTAATTTGATTTTTAAAAAAAAACTAGTGTATAATATATTAGGATTTATGAACCGAAACTTGCATTATGAAAAGATTCATAGAATCTAATTTTCCAGATGATTTTTTGCATGGACTGCCGTCCTAAACTTCCCTCGTAACCTATAGAAATGATCTAAAAAGTTTCATATCGTTTCGAACAGTCCTCGATTTAATTTGATTTTTTGACCGAAACTAGTATAAACTAGTGTATAATATATGATTTTTTGACTGAAATAGACATTTCAAATCCTTACATAGAATCTAATTTTCAGATGATTTATTGCATGGACTTCCATCATAACCTTCTCTCGTAACATATAGAAAGGGTCTAAAAAGGCACATAATGTTTCGAACAGTCATTGATTTTATTTGATTTTTTGACCGATACTAGTGTATAATATATTATGTTTTTTTATAGAAACTTGCATTTCGAAACGTTTCATAGAATCTAATTTTCAGATGATTTTTTGCATTGTGTTCCATCATAACCTTCCCTCCAAACATATATAAATGATTTGAAAAGTTTTGTTTTCATTTCGAATAGTCCCCGATTGAATTTGATTTTTAACCCGAAACTAGAGTATAATATATTATGTTTTTTTAACCGAAACTTGCATTTCGAAAAGTTTTGTAGAATCTAATTTTCAGTTGATTTTTTGCATGGACTTCCATCATAACCTTCCATGCTAACATATATAAATGATCTGAAAAGTTTTGTATCATTTTGAACAGTCCCTGGTTTAATTTGATTTTAGACCGAAACTAGTATAAATTAGTCTATTATATATTATAAATTTTTTACCGAAACTTGCAGTTCAAAACTTTTCATAGAATCTAATTATCAAATGATTTATTGCATGGACTTCCATCATAACCTTCTCTCGTAACATATAGAAAGGATCTAAAACGGTTCATATCATTTCGAACAGTCCTCAATTTAATTTGATTTTTTTACAGAAACTAGTGTAAAATATATTAGGATTTTTGAACCGAAACTTGCATTTCGAAAAGATTCATAGAATCTAATTTTTCAGATGAGTTTTTGCATGGAATGTCGTCATAGACTTCCCTCGTAACATATATAAATGATCTAAAAAATTTATATCGTTTTGAACAGTCCTCGATTTAATTTGATTTTTTGACCGAAACTAGTATAAAGTAGTGTATAATTTATTCATGCATTTGAAATTGTGACATAGAATCTGATTTTAAGATGATTTATTGCATGGACTTCCATCATAATCTTCTCTCGTAACATATAGAAAGGATCTAAAAAGTATCATATCGTTTCGAACACTCCTCAATTTAATTTGATTTTTTAACGAAAACTTGTGTATAATATATTAAGATTTATGAACCGAAACTTTCATTTTGAAAAGATTCATAGAATCTAATTTTTCAAATGATTTTTTGCATGGACTGTCGTCCTAAACTTCCCTCGTAACCTATAGAAATGATCTAAAAAGTTTCATATCGTTTCGAACAGTCCTTGATTTAATTTGATTTTTTGACCGAAACTAGTATAAACTAGTGTATAATATATGATTTTTTAACTGAAACAGACATTTCAAATCCTTACATAGAATCTAATTTTCAGATGATTTATTGCGTGGACTTCCATCATAACCATCTCTCGTAACATATAGAAAGGGTCTAAAAAGGCACATAATGTTTCGAACAGTCATTGATTTTATTTGATTTTTTTACCGATACTAGTGTATAATATATTATGTTTTTTTGATAGAAACTTGAATTTCGAAAAGTTTCATAGAATCTAATTTTCAGATTATTTTTTGCATTTTGTTCCATCATAACCTTCCCTCCAAACATATATAAATGATTTGATAAGATTTGTTTCATTTTGAATATTCCCTGATTGAATTTGATTTTTAACCCGAAACTAGAGTATAATATATTATGTTTTTTTAACCGAAACTTGCATTTCGAAAAGTTTTTCCGAATCTAATTTTCAGTTGATTTTTTGCATAGAGTTCCATCATAACCTTCCATGCTAACATATATAAATGATCTGAAAAGTTTTGTATCATTTCGAACAGTCCTCGATTTAATTTTATTTTTGACCGAAACTAGTATTAATTAGTCTATTATATATTATATATTTTTTACCGAAACTTGCAGTTCAAAACATTTCATAGAATCTAATTATCAAATGATTTATTGCATGGACTTCCATCATAACCTTCTCTCGTAACATATAGAAAGGATCTAAAACGGTTCATATCATTTCGAACAGTCCTCAATTTAATTTGATATTTTTACGGAAACTAGTGTATAATATATTAGGATTTTTGTACCAAACTTGCATTTCGAAAAGATTCAAAGAATCTAATTTTTCAGATGATTTTTTGCATGGAATGCCTTGATAGACTTCCCTCGTAACATATATAAATGATCTAAAAAAAAATTATATCTTTTTGAACAGTCCTCGATTTAATTTGATTTTTTGACCGAAACTAGTATAAAGTAGTGTATAATTTATTCATGCATTTGAAATTGTGACATAGAATCTGATTTTCAGATGATTTATTGCATGGACTTCCATCATAACCTTCTCTCGTAACATATAGAAAGGATCTAAAAAGTATCATATCGTTTCGAACACTCCTCAATTTAATTTAATTTTTTAACAACAATTAGTGTATAATATATTAGGATTTATGAACCAAAACTTGCATTTTGAAAAGATTCATAGAATCTAATTTTTCAGATGATTTTTTGCATAGACTGTCTTCCTAAACTTTTCTCGTAACCTATAGAAATGATCTAAAAAGTTTCATATCGTTTCGAACAGTCCTCGATTTAATTTTATTTTTTGACCAAAACTAGTATAAACTAGTGTATAATATATGATTTTTTGACTGAAACAGACATTTCAAATCCTTACATAGAATCTAATTTTCAGATGATTTATTGCATGGACTTCCATCATAATCTTCTCTCGTAAAATATAGAAATGGTCTAAAAAGGCACATAATGTTTCGAACAGTCATTGATTTTATTTGATTTTTTGACCGATACTAGTGTATAATATATTATGTTTTTTTGATAGAAACTTGCATTTCGAAAAGTTTCGTAGCATCTAATTTTCAGATGATTTTTTGCATTGTGTTCCATCATAACCTTCCCTCCAAACATATATAAATGATTTGAAAAGATTTGTTTCATTTCGAATAGTCCCCGATTGAATTTGATTTTTAACCCGAAACTAGAGTATAATATATTATGTTTTTTAACCGAAACTTGCATTTCGAAAAGTTTTGTAGAATCTAATTTTCAGTTGATTTTTTGCATGGAGTTCCATCATAACCTTCCATGCTAACATATATAAATGATCTGAAAAGTTTTGTATCATTTCGAACAGTCCCCGATTTAATTTGATTTTTGACCGAAACTAGTATAAATTAGTCTATTATATATTATATATTTTTTACCGAAACTTGCAGTTCAAAACATTTCATAGAATCTAATTATCAAATGATTTATTGCATGGACTTCCATCATAACCTTCTCTCGTAACATATAGAAAGGATCTAAAACGGTTCATATCATTTCGAACAGTCCTCAATTTAATTTGATTTTTTTACGGAAACTAGTGTATAATATATTAGGATTTTTGAACCGAAACTTGCATTTCGAAAAGATTCATAAAATCTAATTTTTCAAATGAGTTTTTGCATGGAATGCCGTCATAGACTTCCCTCGTAACATATATAAGTGATCTAAAAAAATTTATATCGTTTTGAACATTCCTTGATTTAATTTGATTTTTTGACCGAAACTAGTATAAAGTAGTGTGTAATTTATTCATGCATTTGAAATTGTAACATAGAATCTGATTTTTAGATGATTTATTGCATGGACTTCCATCATAACCTTCTATCGTAACATATAGAAAGGATCTAAAAAGTATCATATCATTTCGAACACTCCTCAATTTAATTTGATTTTTAAAAAAAAACTAGTGTATAATATATTAGGATTTATGAACCGAAACTTGCATTTTGAAAAGATTCATAGAATCTAATTTTCCAGATGATTTTTTGCATGGACTGCCGTCCTAAACTTCCCTCGTAACCTATAGAAATGATCTAAAAAGTTTCATATCGTTTCGAACAGTCCTCGATTTAATTTGATTTTTTGACCGAAACTAGTATAAACTAGTGTATAATATATGATTTTTTGACTGAAATAGACATTTCAAATCCTTACATAGAATCTAATTTTCAGATGATTTATTGCATGGACTTCCATCATAACCTTCTCTCGTAACATATAGAAAGGGTCTAAAAAGGCACATAATGTTTCGAACAGTCATTGATTTTATTTGATTTTTTGACCGATACTAGTGTATAATATATTATGTTTTTTTATAGAAACTTGCATTTCGAAACGTTTCATAGAATCTAATTTTCAGATGATTTTTTGCATTGTGTTCCATCATAACCTTCCCTCCAAACATATATAAATGATTTGAAAAGTTTTGTTTTCATTTCGAATAGTCCCCGATTGAATTTGATTTTTAACCCGAAACTAGAGTATAATATATTATGTTTTTTTAACCGAAACTTGCATTTCGAAAAGTTTTGTAGAATCTAATTTTCAGTTGATTTTTTGCATGGACTTCCATCATAACCTTCCATGCTAACATATATAAATGATCTGAAAAGTTTTGTATCATTTTGAACAGTCCCTGGTTTAATTTGATTTTAGACCGAAACTAGTATAAATTAGTCTATTATATATTATAAATTTTTTACCGAAACTTGCAGTTCAAAACTTTTCATAGAATCTAATTATCAAATGATTTATTGCATGGACTTCCATCATAACCTTCTCTCGTAACATATAGAAAGGATCTAAAACGGTTCATATCATTTCGAACAGTCCTCAATTTAATTTGATTTTTTTACAGAAACTAGTGTAAAATATATTAGGATTTTTGAACCGAAACTTGCATTTCGAAAAGATTCATAGAATCTAATTTTTCAGATGAGTTTTTGCATGGAATGTCGTCATAGACTTCCCTCGTAACATATATAAATGATCTAAAAAATTTATATCGTTTTGAACAGTCCTCGATTTAATTTGATTTTTTGACCGAAACTAGTATAAAGTAGTGTATAATTTATTCATGCATTTGAAATTGTGACATAGAATCTGATTTTAAGATGATTTATTGCATGGACTTCCATCATAACCTTCTCTCGTAACATATAGAAAGGATCTAAAAAGTATCCTATCGTTTCGAACACTCCTCAATTTAATTTGATTTTTTAACCAAAACTTGTGTATAATATATTAAGATTTATGAACCGAAACTTTCATTTTGAAAAGATTCATAGAATCTAATTTTTCAAATGATTTTTTGCATGGACTGTCGTCCTAAACTTCCCTCGTAACCTATAGAAATGATCTAAAAAGTTTCATATCGTTTCGAACAGTCCTTCATTTAATTTGATTTTTTGACCGAAACTAGTATAAACTAGTGTATAATATATGATTTTTTAACTGAAACAGACATTTCAAATCCTTACATAGAATCTAATTTTCAGATGATTTATTGCGTGGACTTCCATCATAACCATCTCTCGTAACATATAGAAAGGGTCTAAAAAGGCACATAATGTTTCGAACAGTCATTGATTTTATTTGATTTTTTTACCGATACTAGTGTATAATATATTATGTTTTTTTGATAGAAACTTGAATTTCGAAAAGTTTCATAGAATCTAATTTTCAGATTATTTTTTGCATTTTGTTCCATCATAACCTTCCCTCCAAACATATATAAATGATTTGATAAGATTTGTTTCATTTTGAATATTCCCTGGTTGAATTTGATTTTTAACCCGAAACTAGAGTATAATATATTATGTTTTTTTAACCGAAACTTGCATTTCGAAAAGTTTTTCCGAATCTAATTTTCAGTTGATTTTTTGCATAGAGTTCCATCATAACCTTCCATGCTAACATATATAAATGATCTGAAAAGTTTTGTATCATTTCGAACAGTCCTCGATTTAATTTTATTTTTGACCGAAACTAGTATTAATTAGTCTATTATATATTATATATTTTTTACCGAAACTTGCAGTTCAAAACATTTCATAGAATCTAATTATCAAATGATTTATTGCATGGACTTCCATCATAACCTTCTCTCGTAACATATAGAAAGGATCAAAAACGGTTCATATCATTTCGAACAGTCCTCAATTTAATTTGATATTTTTACGGAAACTAGTGTATAATATATTAGGATTTTGGTACCAAACTTGCATTTCGAAAAGATTCAAAGAATCTAATTTTTCAGATGATTTTTTGCATGGAATGCCTTGATAGACTTCCCTCGTAACATATATAAATGATCTAAAAAAAAATTAAATCTTTTTGAACAGTCCTCGATTTAATTTGATTTTTTGACCGAAACTAGTATAAAGTAGTGTATAATTTATTCATGCATTTGAAATTGTGACATAGAATCTGATTTTCAGATGATTTATTGCATGGACTTCCATCATAACCTTCTCTCGTAACATATAGAAAGGATCTAAAAAGTATCATATCGTTTCGAACACTCCTCAATTTAATTTTATTTTTTAACAACAATTAGTGTATAATATATTAGGATTTATGAACCAAAACTTGCATTTTGAAAAGATTCATAGAATCTAATTTTTCAGATGATTTTTTGTATAGACTGTCGTCCTAAACTTTTCTCGTAACCTATAGAAATGATCTAAAAAGTTTCATATCGTTTCGAACAGTCCTCGATTTAATTTTATTTTTTGACCAAAACTAGTATAAACTAGTGTATAATATATGATTTTTTGACTGAAACAGACATTTCAAATCCTTACATAGAATCTAATTTTCAGATGATTTATTGCATGGACTTCCATCATAATCTTCTCTCGTAAAATATAGAAATGGTCTAAAAAGGCACATAATGTTTCGAACAATCATTGATTTTATTTGATTTTTTGACCGATACTAGTGTATAATATATTATGTTTTTTTGATAGAAACTTGCATTTCGAAAAGTTTCGTAGAATCTAATTTTCAGATGATTTTTTGCATTGTGTTCCATCATAACCTTCCCTCCAAACATATATAAATGATTTGAAAAGATTTGTTTCATTTCGAATAGTCCCCGATTGAATTTGATTTTTAACCTGAAACTAGAGTATAATATATTATGTTTTTTAACCGAAACTTGCATTTCGAAAAGTTTTGTAGAATCTAATTTTCAGTTGATTTTTTGCATGGAGTTCCATCATAACCTTCCATGCTAACATATATAAATGATCTGAAAAGTTTTGTATCATTTCGAACAGTCCCCGATTTAATTTGATTTTTGACCGAAACTAGTATAAATTAGTCTATTATATATTATATATTTTTTACCGAAACTTGCAGTTCAAAACATTTCATAGAATCTAATTATCAAATGATTTATTGCATGGACTTCCATCATAACCTTCTCTCGTAACATATAGAAAGGATCTAAAACGGTTCATATCATTTCGAACAGTCCTCAATTTAGTTTGATTTTTTTACGGAAACTAGTGTATAATATATTAGGATTTTTGAACCGAAACTTGCATTTCGAAAAGATTCATAGAATCTAATTTTTCAGATGAGTTTTTGCATGGAATGCCGTCATAGACTTCCCTCGTAACATATATAAATGATCTAAAAAAATTTATATCGTTTTGAACAGTCCTCGATTTAATTTGATTTTTTAACCGAAACTAGTATAAAGTAGTGTATAATTTATTCATGCATTTGAAATTGTGACATAGAATCTGATTTTCAGATGATTTATTGCATGGACTTCCATCATAACCTTCTCTCGTAACATATAGAAAGGATCTAAAAAGTATCATATCGTTTCGAACACTCCTCAATTTAATTTGATTTTTTAACCAAAACTAGTGTATAATATATTAGGATTTATAAACCGAAACTTGAATTTTGAAAAGATTCATAGAATCTAATTTTTCAGATGATTTTTTGCATGGATTGTCGTCCTAATCTTCCCTCGTAACCTATAGAAATGATCTAAAAAGTTTCATATCGTTTCGAATAGTCCTCGATTTAATTTGACTTTTTTGACCGAAACTAGTATAAACTAGTGTATAATATATGATTTTTTGACTGAAACAGACATTTCAAATCCTTACGAAGAATCTAATATTCAGATGATTTATTGCGTGAACTTCCATCATAACCTTCTCTCGTAACATATAGAAAGGGTCTAAAAAGGCACATAATGTTTCGAACAGTCATTGATTTTATTTGATTTTTTGACCGATAATAGTGTATAATATATTATGTTTTTTTGATAGAAACTTGCATTTCAAAAAGTTTCGTAGAATCTAATTTTCAGATGATTTTTTGCATTGTGTTCCATCATAACCTTCCCTCCAAACATATATAAATGATTTGAAAAGATTTGTTTCATTTCGAATAGTCCCCGATTGAATTTGATTTTTAACCCGAAACTAGAGTATAATATATTATGTTTTTTTAACCGAAACTTGCATTTCGAAAAGTTTTGTAGAAGCTAATTTTCAGTTGATTTTTTGCATGGAGTTCCATCATAACCTTCCATGCTAACATATATAAATGATCTGAAAAGTTTTGTATCATTTCGAACAGTCCCCGGTTTAATTTTATTTTTGACCGAAACTAGTATAAATTAGTCTATTATATATTATAAATTTTTTACCGAAAATTGCAGTTCAAAACATTTCATAGAATCTAATTATCAAATGATTTATTGCATGGACTTCCATCATAACTTTCTCTTGTAACATATAGAAAGGATCTAAAACGGTTCATATCATTTCGAACAGTCCTCAATTTAATTTGATATTTTTACGGAAACTAGTGTATAATATATTAGGATTTTTGAACCGAAACTTGCATTTCGAAAAGATTCATAGAATCTAATTTTTCAGATGAGTTTTTGCATGGAATGCCGTCATAGACTTCCCTCGTAACATATATAAATGATCTAAAAAAATTTATATCGTTTTGAATAGTCCTCGATTTAATTTAATTTTTTGACCGAAACTAGTAAAAAGTAGTGTATAATTTATTCATGCATTTGAAATTGTGACATAGAATTTGATTTTCAGATGATTTATTGCATGGACTTCCATCATAACCTTTTCTCGTAACATATAGAAAGGATCTAAAAAGTATCATATCGTTTCGAACACTCCTCAATTTAATTTAATTTTTTAACCAAAACTAGTGTATAATATATTAGGATTTATGAACCGAAACTTGCATTTTGAAAAGATTCATAGAATCTAATTTTTCAGATGATTTTTTGCATGGACTGTTATCCTAAACTTCCCTCGTAACTTATAGAAATGATCTAAAAAGTTTCATATCTTTTCGAACAGTCCTCGATTTAATTTGTTAATTTTGACCGAAACTAGTATAAACTAGTGTATAATATATGATTTTTTGACCGAAACATGCATTTCAAATACTTACATAGAATCTAATTTTCAGATGATTTATAGCGTAGACTTCCATCATAACCTTCTCTCGTAACATATAGTGCATAATGTTTCGAACACTCACTGATTTTATTTGATTTTTTGACCGATACTAGTGTAAAATATATTATGTTTTTTTGATAAAAACTTGCATTTCGAAAAGTTTCGTAGAATCTGATTTTCAGATGATTTATTGCATGGACTTCCATCATAACCTTCTCTTGTAACATATAGAAAGGATCTAAAAAGTATCGTATCGTTTCGAACACTCCTCAATTTAATTTGATTTTTTAACCACAATTAGTGTATAATATATTAGGATTTATGAACCAAAACTTGCATTTTGAAAAGATTCATAGAATCTAATTTTTCAGATGATTTTTTGCATAGATTGTCGTCCTAAACTTCCCTCGTAACCTATAGAAATGATCTAAAAAGTTTCATATCGTTTCGAACAGTCCTCGATTTAATTTTATTTTTTGACCGAAACTAGTATAAACTAGTGTATAATATATGATTTTTTGACTGAAACAGACATTTCAAATCCTTACATAGAATCTAATTTTCAGATGATTTATTGCATGGACTTCCATCATAATCTTCTCTCGTAAAATATAGAAATAGTCTAAAAAGGCACATAATGTTTCGAACAGTCATTGATTTTATTTGATTTTTTGACCGATACTAGTGTATAATATATTATGTTTTTTTGATAGAAACTTGCATTTCGAAAAGTTTCGTAGAATCTAATTTTCAGATGATTTTTTGCATTGTGTTCCATCATAACCTTCCCTCCAAACATATATAAATGATTTGAAAAGATTTGTTTCATTTCGAATAGTCCCCGATTGAATTTGATTTTTAACCTGAAACTAGAGTATAATATATTATGTTTTTTAACCGAAACTTGCATTTCGAAAAGTTTTGTAGAATCTAATTTTCAGTTGATTTTTTGCATGGAGTTCCATCATAACCTTCCATGCTAACATATATAAATGATCTGAAAAGTTTTGTATCATTTCGAAAAGTCCCCGGTTTAATTTGATTTTTGACCGAAACTAGTATAAATTAGTCTATTATATATTATAAATTTTTTACCGAAACTTGCAGTTCAAAACATTTTAGAGAATCTAATTATCAAATGATTTATTGCATGGACTTCCATCATAACCTTCTCTCGTAACATATAGAAAGGATCTAAAACGGTTCATATCATTTCGAACAGTCCTCAATTTAGTTTGATTTTTTTACGGAAACTAGTGTATAATATATTAGGATTTTTGAACCGAAACTTGCATTTCGAAAAGATTCATAGAATCTAATTTTTCAGATGAGTTTTTGCATGGAATGCCGTCATAGACTTCCCTCGTAACATATATAAATGATCTAAAAAAATTTATATCGTTTTGAACAGTCCTCGATTTAATTTGATTTTTTAACCGAAACTAGTATAAAGTAGTGTATAATTTATTCATGCATTTGAAATTGTGACATAGAATCTGATTTTCAGATGATTTATTGCATGGACTTCCATCATAACCTTCTCTCGTAACATATAGAAAGGATCTAAAAAGTATCATATCGTTTCGAACACTCCTCAATTTAATTTGATTTTTTAACCAAAACTAGTGTATAATATATTAGGATTTATAAACCGAAACTTGAATTTTGAAAAGATTCATAGAATCTAATTTTTCAGATGATTTTTTGCATGGATTGTCGTCCTAATCTTCCCTCGTAACCTATAGAAATGATCTAAAAAGTTTCATATCGTTTCGAATAGTCCTCGATTTAATTTGACTTTTTTGACCGAAACTAGTATAAACTAGTGTATAATATATGATTTTTTGACTGAAACAGACATTTCAAATCCTTACGAAGAATCTAATATTCAGATGATTTATTGCGTGAACTTCCATCATAACCTTCTCTCGTAACATATAGAAAGGGTCTAAAAAGGCACATAATGTTTCGAACAGTCATTGATTTTATTTGATTTTTTGACCGATAATAGTGTATAATATATTATGTTTTTTTGATAGAAACTTGCATTTCAAAAAGTTTCGTAGAATCTAATTTTCAGATGATTTTTTGCATTGTGTTCCATCATAACCTTCCCTCCAAACATATATAAATGATTTGAAAAGATTTGTTTCATTTCGAATAGTCCCCGATTGAATTTGATTTTTAACCCGAAACTAGAGTATAATATATTATGTTTTTTTAACCGAAACTTGCATTTCGAAAAGTTTTGTAGAAGCTAATTTTCAGTTGATTTTTTGCATGGAGTTCCATCATAACCTTCCATGCTAACATATATAAATGATCTGAAAAGTTTTGTATCATTTCGAACAGTCCCCGGTTTAATTTTATTTTTGACCGAAACTAGTATAAATTAGTCTATTATATATTATAAATTTTTTACCGAAAATTGCAGTTCAAAACATTTCATAGAATCTAATTATCAAATGATTTATTGCATGGACTTCCATCATAACTTTCTCTCGTAACATATAGAAAGGATCTAAAACGGTTCATATCATTTCGAACAGTCCTCAATTTAATTTGATATTTTTACGGAAACTAGTGTATAATATATTAGGATTTTTGAACCGAAACTTGCATTTCGAAAAGATTCATAGAATCTAATTTTTCAGATGAGTTTTTGCATGGAATGCCGTCATAGACTTCCCTCGTAACATATATAAATGATCAAAAAAATTTATATCGTTTTGAATAGTACTCGATTTAATTTAATTTTTTGACCGAAACTAGTAAAAAGTAGTGTATAATTTATTCATGCATTTGAAATTGTGACATAGAATTTGATTTTCAGATGATTTATTGCATGGACTTCCATCATAACCTTTTCTCGTAACATATAGAAAGGATCTAAAAAGTATCATATCGTTTCGAACACTCCTCAATTTAATTTAATTTTTTAACCAAAACTAGTGTATAATATATTAGGATTTATGAACCGAAACTTGCATTTTGAAAAGATTCATAGAATCTAATTTTTCAGATGATTTTTTGCATGGACTGTTATCCTAAACTTCCCTCGTAACTTATAGAAATGATCTAAAAAGTTTCATATCTTTTCGAACAGTCCTCGATTTAATTTGATAATTTTGACCGAAACTAGTATAAACTAGTGTATAATATATGATTTTTTGACCGAAACATGCATTTCAAATACTTACATAGAATCTAATTTTCAGATGATTTATAGCGTAGACTTCCATCATAACCTTCTCTCGTAACATATAGTGCATAATGTTTCGAACACTCACTGATTTTATTTGATTTTTTGACCGATACTAGTGTAAAATATATTATGTTTTTTTGATAAAAACTTGCATTTCGAAAAGTTTCGTAGAATCTGATTTTCAGATGATTTATTGCATGGACTTCCATCATAACCTTCTCTTGTAACATATAGAAAGGATCTAAAAAGTATCGTATCGTTTCGAACACTCCTCAATTTAATTTGATTTTTTAACCACAATTAGTGTATAATATATTAGGATTTATGAACCAAAACTTGCATTTTGAAAAGATTCATAGAATCTAATTTTTCAGATGATTTTTTGCATAGATTGTCGTCCTAAACTTCCCTCGTAACCTATAGAAATGATCTAAAAAGTTTCATATCGTTTCGAACAGTCCTCGATTTAATTTTATTTTTTGACCGAAACTAGTATAAACTAGTGTATAATATATGATTTTTTGACTGAAACAGACATTTCAAATCCTTACATAGAATCTAATTTTCAGATGATTTATTGCATGGACTTCCATCATAATCTTCTCTCGTAAAATATAGAAATGGTCTAAAAAGGCACATAATGTTTCGAACAGTCATTGATTTTATTTGATTTTTTGACCGATACTAGTGTATAATATATTATGTTTTTTTGATAGAAACTTGCATTTCGAAAAGTTTCGTAGAATCTAATTTTCAGATGATTTTTTGCATTGTGTTCCATCATAACCTTCCCTCCAAACATATATAAATGATTTGAAAAGATTTGTTTCATTTTGAATAGTCCCCGATTGAATTTGATTTTTAACCTGAAACTAGAGTATAATATAATATGTTTTTTAACCGAAACTTGCATTTCGAAAAGTTTTGTAGAATCTAATTTTCAGTTGATTTTTTGCATGGAGTTCCATCATAACCTTCCATGCTAACATATATAAATGATCTGAAAAGTTTTTATCATTTCGAAAAGTCCCCGGTTTAATTTGATTTTTGACCGAAACTAGTATAAATTAGTCTATTATATATTATAAATTTTTTACCGAAACTTGCAGTTCAAAACATTTTAGAGAATCTAATTATCAAATGATTTATTGCATGGACTTCCATCATAACCTTCTCTCGTAACATATAGAAAGGATCTAAAACGGTTCATATCATTTCGAACAGTCCTCAATTTAGTTTGATTTTTTTACGGAAACTAGTGTATAATATATTAGGATTTTTGAACCGAAACTTGCATTACGAAAAGATTCATAGAATCTAATTTTTCAGATGAGTTTTTGCATGGAATGCCGTCATAGACTTCCCTCGTAACATATATAAATGATCTAAAAAAATTTATATCGTTTTGAACAGTCCTCGATTTAATTTGATTTTTTAACCGAAACTAGTATAAAGTAGTGTATAATTTATTCATGCATTTGAAATTGTGACATAGAATCTGATTTTCAGATGATTTATTGCATGGACTTCCATCATAACCTTCTCTCGTAACATATAGAAAGGATCTAAAAAGTATCATATCGTTTCGAACACTCATCAATTTAATTTGATTTTTTAACCAAAACTAGTGTATAATATATTAGGATTTATAAACCGAAACTTGCATTTTGAAAAGATTCATAGAATCTAATTTTTCAGATGATTTTTTGCATGGATTGTCGTCCTAATCTTCCCTCGTAACCTATAGAAATGATCTAAAAAGTTTCATATCGTTTCGAATAGTCCTCGATTTAATTTGACTTTTTTGACCGAAACTAGTATAAACTAGTGTATAATATATGATTTTTTGACTGAAACAGACATTTCAAATCCTTACGAAGAATCTAATATTCAGATGATTTATTGCGTGAACTTCCATCATAACCTTCTCTCGTAACATATAGAAAGGGTCTAAAAAGGCACATAATGTTTCGAACAGTCATTGATTTTATTTGATTTTTTGACCGATAATAGTGTATAATATATTATGTTTTTTTGATAGAAACTTGCATTTCAAAAAGTTTCGTAGAATCTAATTTTCAGATGATTTTTTGCATTGTGTTCCATCATAACCTTCCCTCCAAACATATATAAATGATTTGAAAAGATTTGTTTCATTTCGAATAGTCCCCGATTGAATTTGATTTTTAACCCGAAACTAGAGTATAATATATTATGTTTTTTAACCGAAACTTGCATTTCGAAAAGTTTTGTAGAATCTAATTTTCAGTTGATTTTTTGCATGGAGTTCCATCATAACCTTTCATGCTAACATATATAAATGATCTGAAAAGTTTTGTATCATTTCGAAAATTCCCCGGTTTAATTTGATTTTTGACCGAAACTAGTATAAATTAGTCTATTATATATTATAAATTTTTTACCGAAACTTGCAGTTCAAAACATTTTAGAGAATCTAATTATCAAATGATTTATTGCATGGACTTCCATCATAACTTTCTCTCGTAACATATAGAAAGGATCTAAAACGGTTCATATCATTTCGAACAGTCCTCAATTTAATTTGATATTTTTACGGAAACTAGTGTATAATATATTAGGATTTTTGAACCGAAACTTGCATTTCGAAAAGATTCATAGAATCTAATTTTTCAGATGAGTTTTTGCATGGAATGCCGTCATAGACTTCCCTCGTAACATATATAAATGATCAAAAAAATTTATATCGTTTTGAATAGTACTCAATTTAATTTAATTTTTTGACCGAAACTAGTAAAAAGTAGTGTATAATTTATTCATGCATTTGAAATTGTGACATAGAATTTGATTTTCAGATGATTTATTGCATGGACTTCCATCATAACCTTCTCTCGTAACATATAGAAAGGATCTAAAAAGTATCATATCGTTTCGAACACTCCTCAATTTAATTTAATTTTTTAACCAAAACTAGTGTATAATATATTAGGATTTATGAACCGAAACTTGCATTTTGAAAAGATTCATAGAATCTAATTTTTCAGATGATTTTTTGCATGGACTGTCATCCTAAACTTCCCTCGTAACTTATAGAAATGATCTAAAAAGTTTCATATCTTTTCGAACAGTCCTCGATTTAATTTGATAATTTTGACCGAAACTAGTATAAACTAGTGTATAATATATGATTTTTTGACCGAAACATGCATTTCAAATACTTACATAGAATCTAATTTTCAGATGATTTATTGCGTAGACTTCCATCATAACCTTCTCTCGTAACATATAGTGCATAATGTTTCGAACACTCACTGATTTTATTTGATTTTTTGACCGATACTAGTGTAAAATATATTATGTTTTTTTGATAAAAACTTGCATTTCGAAAAGTTTCGTAGAATCTGATTTTCAGATGATTTATTGCATGGACTTCCATCATAACCTTATCTCGTAACATATAGAAAGGATCTAAAAAGTATCGTATCGTTTCAAACACTCCTCAATTTAATTTGATTTTTTAACCACAATTAGTGTATAATATATTAGGATTTATGAACCAAAACTTGCATTTTGAAAAGCTTCATAGAATCTAATTTTTCAGATGATTTTTTGCATAGACTGTCGTCCTAAACTTCCCTCGTAACCTATAGAAATGATCTAAAAAGTTTCATATCGTTTCGAACAGTCCTCGATTTAATTTTATTTTTTGACCGAAACTAGTATAAACTAGTGTATAATATATGATTTTTTGACTGAAACAGACATTTCAAATCCTTACATAGAATCTTATTTTCAGATGATTTATTGCATGGACTTCCATCATAATCTTCTCTCGTAAAATATAGAAATGGTCTAAAAAGGCACATAATGTTTCGAACAGTCATTGATTTTATTTGATTTTTTGACCGATACTAGTGTATAATATGTTATGTTTTTTTGATAGAAACTTGCATTTCGAAAAGCTTCGTAGAATCTAATTTTCAGATGATTTTTTGCATTGTGTTCCATCATAACCTTCCCTCCAAACATATATAAATGATTTGAAAAGATTTGTTTCATTTCGAATAGTCCCCGATTGAATTTGATTTTTAACCTGAAACTAGAGTATAATATAATATGTTTTTTAACCGAAACTTGCATTTCGAAAAGTTTTGTAGAATCTAATTTTCAGTTGATTTTTTGCATGGAGTTCCATCATAACCTTCCATGCTAACATATATAAATGATCTGAAAAGTTTTGTATCATTTCGAAAAGTCCCCGGTTTAATTTGATTTTTGACCGAAACTAGTATAAATTAGTCTATTATATATTATAAATTTTTTCCCGAAACTTGTAGTTCAAAACATTTTAGAGAATCTAATTATCAAATGATTTATTGCATGGACTTCCATCATAACCTTCTCTCGTAACATATAGAAAGGATCTAAAACGGTTCATATCATTTCGAACAGTCCTCAATTTAGTTTGATTTTTTTACGGAAACTAGTGTATAATATATTAGGATTTTTGAACCGAAACTTGCATTTCGAAAAGATTCATAGAATCTAATTTTTCAGATGAGTATTTGCATGGAATGCCGTCATAGACTTCCCTCGTAACATATATAAATGATCTAAAAAAATTTATATCGTTTTGAACAGTCCTCGATTTAATTTGATTTTTTAACCGAAACTAGTATAAAGTAGTGTATAATTTATTCATGCATTTGAAATTGTGACATAGAATCTGATTTTCAGATGATTTATTGCATGGACATCCATCATAACCTTCTCTCGTAACATATAGAAAGGATCTAAAAAGTATCATATCGTTTCGAACACTCATCAATTTAATTTGATTTTTTAACCAAAACTAGTGTATAATATATTAGGATTTATAAACCGAAACTTGCATTTTGAAAAGATTCATAGAATCTAATTTTTCAGATGATTTTTTGCATGGATTGTCGTCCTAATCTTCCCTCGTAACCTATAGAAATGATCTAAAAAGTTTCATATCGTTTCGAATAGTCCTCGATTTAATTTGACTTTTTTGACCGAAACTAGTATAAACTAGTGTATAATATATGATTTTTTTACTGAAACAGACATTTCAAATCCTTACGAAGAATCTAATATTCAGATGATTTATTGCGTGAACTTCCATCATAACCTTCTCTCGTAACATATAGAAAGGGTCTAAAAAGGCACATAATGTTTCGAACAGTCATTGATTTTATTTGATTTTTTGACCGATAATAGTGTATAATATATTATGTTTTTTTGATAGAAACTTGCATTTCAAAAAGTTTCGTAGAATCTAATTTTCAGATGATTTTTTGCATTGTGTTCCATCATAACCTTCCCTCCAAACATATATAAATGATTTGAAAAGATTTGTTTCATTTCGAATAGTCCCCGATTGAATTTGATTTTTAACCCGAAACTAGAGTATAATATATTATGTTTTTTAACCGAAACTTGCATTTCGAAAAGTTTTGTAGAATCTAATTTTCAGTTGATTTTTTGCATGGAGTTCCATCATAACCTTCCATGCTAACATATATAAATGATCTGAAAAGTTTTGTATCATTTCGAAAATTCCCCGGTTTAATTTGATTTTTGACCGAAACTAGTATAAATTAGTCTATTATATATTATAAATTTTTTACCGAAACTTGCAGTTCAAAACATTTTAGAGAATCTAATTATCAAATGATTTATTGCATGGACTTCCATCATAACTTTCTCTCGTAACATATAGAAAGGATCTAAAACGGTTCATATCATTTCGAACAGTCCTCAATTTAATTTGATATTTTTACGGAAACTAGTGTATAATATATTAGGATTTTTGAACCGAAACTTGCATTTCGAAAAGATTCATAGAATCTAATTTTTCAGATGAGTTTTTGCATGGAATGCCGTCATAGACTTCCCTCGTAACATATATAAATGATCAAAAAAATTTATATCGTTTTGAATAGTACTCGATTTAATTTAATTTTTTGACCGAAACTAGTAAAAAGTAGTGTATAATTTATTCATGCATTTGAAATTGTGACATAGAATTTGATTTTCAGATGATTTATTGCATGGACTTCCATCATAACCTTCTCTCGTAACATATAGAAAGGATCTAAAAAGTATCATATCATTTCGAACACTCCTCAATTTAATTTAATTTTTTAACCAAAACTAGTGTATAATATATTAGGATTTATGAACCGAAACTTGCATTTTGAAAAGATTCATAGAATCTAATTTTTCAGATGATTTTTTGCATGGACTGTCATCCTAAACTTCCCTCGTAACTTATAGAAATGATCTAAAAAGTTTCATATCTTTTCGAACAGTCCTCGATTTAATTTGATAATTTTGACCGAAACTAGTATAAACTAGTGTATAATATATGATTTTTTGACCGAAACATGCATTTCAAATACTTACATAGAATCTAATTTTCAGATGATTTATTGCGTAGACTTCCATCATAACCTTCTCTCGTAACATATAGTGCATAATGTTTCGAACACTCACTGATTTTATTTGATTTTTTGACCGATACTAGTGTAAAATATATTATGTTTTTTTGATAAAAACTTGCATTTCGAAAAGTTTCGTAGAATCTGATTTTCAGATGATTTATTGCATGGACTTCCATCATAACCTTATCTCGTAACATATAGAAAGGATCTAAAAAGTATCGTATCGTTTCGAACACTCCTCAATTTAATTTGATTTTTTAACCACAATTAGTGTATAATATATTAGGATTTATGAACCAAAACTTGCATTTTGAAAAGATTCATAGAATCTAATTTTTCAGATGATTTTTTGCATAGACTGTCGTCCTAAACTTCCCTCGTAACCTATAGAAATGATCTAAAAAGTTTCATATCGTTTCGAACAGTCCTCGATTTAATTTTATTTTTTGACCGAAACTAGTATAAACTAGTGTATAATATATGATTTTTTGACTGAAACAGACATTTCAAATCCTTACATAGAATCTTATTTTCAGATGATTTATTGCATGGACTTCCATCATAATCTTCTCTCGTAAAATATAGAAATGGTCTAAAAAGGCACATAATGTTTCGAACAGTCATTGATTTTATTTGATTTTTTGACCGATACTAGTGTATAATATATTATGTTTTTTTGATAGAAACTTGCATTTCGAAAAGTTTCGTAGAATCTAATTTTCAGATGATTTTTTGCATTGTGTTCCATCATAACCTTCCCTCCAAACATATATAAATGATTTGAAAAGATTTGTTTCATTTCGAATAGTCCCCGATTGAATTTGATTTTTAACCTGAAACTAGAGTATAATATAATATGTTTTTTAACCGAAACTTGCATTTCGAAAAGTTTTGTAGAATCTAATTTTCAGTTGATTTTTTGCATGGAGTTCCATCATAACCTTCCATGCTAACATATATAAATGATCTGAAAAGTTTTGTATCATTTCGAAAAGTCCCCGGTTTAATTTGAATTTTGACCGAAACTAGTATAAATTAGTCTATTATATATTATAAATTTTTTACCGAAACTTGCAGTTCAAAACATTTTAGAGAATCTAATTATCAAATGATTTATTGCATGGACTTCCATCATAACCTTCTCTCGTAACATATAGAAAGGATCTAAAACGGTTCATATCATTTCGAACAGTCCTCAATTTAGTTTGATTTTTTTACGGAAACTAGTGTATAATATATTAGGATTTTTGAACCGAAACTTGCATTTCGAAAAGATTCATAGAATCTAATTTTTCAGATGAGTTTTTGCATGGAATGCCGTCATAGACTTCCCTCGTAACATATATAAATGATCTAAAAAAATTTATATCGTTTTGAACAGTCCTCGATTTAATTTGATTTTTTAACCGAAACTAGTATAAAGTAGTGTATAATTTATTCATGCATTTGAAATTGTGACATAGAATCTGATTTTCAGATGATTTATTGCATGGACTTCCATCATAACCTTCTCTCGTAACATATAGAAAGGATCTAAAAAGTATCATATCGTTTCGAACACTCATCAATTTAATTTGATTTTTTAACCAAAACTAGTGTATAATATATTAGGATTTATAAACCGAAACTTGCATTTTGAAAAGATTCATAGAATCTAATTTTTCAGATGATTTTTTGCATGGATTGTCGTCCTAATCTTCCCTCGTAACCTATAGAAATGATCTAAAAAGTTTCATATCGTTTCGAATAGTCCTCGATTTAATTTGACTTTTTTGACCGAAACTAGTATAAACTAGTGTATAATATATGATTTTTTGACTGAAACAGACATTTCAAATCCTTACGAAGAATCTAATATTCAGATGATTTATTGCGTGAACTTCCATCATAACCTTCTCTCGTAACATATAGAAAGGGTCTAAAAAGGCACATAATGTTTCGAACAGTCATTGATTTTATTTGATTTTTTGACCGATAATAGTGTATAATATATTATGTTTTTTTGATAGAAACTTGCATTTCAAAAAGTTTCGTAGAATCTAATTTTCAGATGATTTTTTGCATTGTGTTCCATCATAACCTTCCCTCCAAACATATATAAATGATTTGAAAAGATTTGTTTCATTTCGAATAGTCCCCGATTGAATTTGATTTTTAACCCGAAACTAGAGTATAATATATTATGTTTTTTAACCGAAACTTGCATTTCGAAAAGTTTTGTAGAATCTAATTTTCAGTTGATTTTTTGCATGGAGTTCCATCATAACCTTCCATGCTAACATATATAAATGATCTGAAAAGTTTTGTATCATTTCGATAATTCCCCGGTTTAATTTGATTTTTGACCGAAACTAGTATAAATTAGTCTATTATATATTATAAATTTTTTACCGAAACTTGCAGTTCAAAACATTTTAGAGAATCTAATTATCAAATGATTTATTGCATGGACTTCCATCATAACTTTCTCTCGTAACATATAGAAAGGATCTAAAACGGTTCATATCATTTCGAACAGTCCTCAATTTAATTTGATATTTTTACGGAAACTAGTGTATAATATATTAGGATTTTTGAACCGAAACTTGCATTTCGAAAAGATTCATAGAATCTAATTTTTCAGATGAGTTTTTGCATGGAATGCCGTCATAGACTTCCCTCGTAACATATATAAATGATCAAAAAAATTTATATCATTTTGAATAGTACTCGATTTAATTTAATTTTTTGACCGAAACTAGTAAAAAGTAGTGTATAATTTATTCATGCATTTGAAATTGTGACATAGAATTTGATTTTCAGATGATTTATTGCATGGACTTCCATCATAACCTTCTCTCGTAACATATAGAAAGGATCTAAAAAGTATCATATCGTTTCGAACACTCCTCAATTTAATTTAATTTTTTAACCAAAACTAGTGTATAATATATTAGGATTTATGAACCGAAACTTGCATTTTGAAAAGATTCATAGAATCTAATTTTTCAGATGATTTTTTGCATGGACTGTCATCCTAAACTTCCCTCGTAACTTATAGAAATGATCTAAAAAGTTTCATATCTTTTCGAACAGTCCTCGATTTAATTTGATAATTTTGACCGAAACTAGTATAAACTAGTGTATAATATATGATTTTTTGACCGAAACATGCATTTCAAATACTTACATAGAATCTAATTTTCAGATGATTTATTGCGTAGACTTCCATCATAACCTTCTCTCGTAACATATAGTGCATAATGTTTCGAACACTCACTGATTTTATTTGATTTTTTGACCGATACTAGTGTAAAATATATTATGTTTTTTTGATAAAAACTTGCATTTCGAAAAGTTTCGTAGAATCTGATTTTCAGATGATTTATTGCATGGACTTCCATCATAACCTTATCTCGTAACATATAGAAAGGATCTAAAAAGTATCGTATCGTTTCGAACACTCCTCAATTTAATTTGATTTTTTAACCACAATTAGTGTATAATATATTAGGATTTATGAACCAAAACTTGCATTTTGAAAAGATTCATAGAATCTAATTTTTCAGATGATTTTTTGCATAGACTGTCGTCCTAAACTTCCCTCGTAACCTATAGAAATGATCTAAAAAGTTTCATATCGTTTCGAACAATCCTCGATTTAATTTTATTTTTTGACCGAAACTAGTATAAACTAGTGTATAATATATGATTTTTTGACTGAAACAGACATTTCAAATCCTTACATAGAATCTTATTTTCAGATGATTTATTGCATGGACTTCCATCATAATCTTCTCTCGTAAAATATAGAAATGGTCTAAAAAGGCACATAATGTTTCGAACAGTCATTGATTTTATTTGATTTTTTGACCGATACTAGTGTATAATATATTATGTTTTTTTTATAGAAACTTGCATTTCGAAAAGTTTCGTAGAATCTAATTTTCAGATGATTTTTTGCATTGTGTTCCATCATAACCTTCCCTCCAAACATATATAAATGATTTGAAAAGATTTGTTTCATTTCGAATAGTCCCCGATTGAATTTGATTTTTAACCTGAAACTAGAGTTTAATATAATATATTTTTTAACCGAAACTTGCATTTCGAAAAGTTTTGTAGAATCTAATTTTCAGTTGATTTTTTGCATGGAGTTCCATCATAACCTTCCATGCTAACATATATAAATGATCTGAAAAGTTTTGTATCATTTCGAAAAGTCCCCGGTTTAATTTGATTTTTGACCGAAACTAGTATAAATTAGTCTATTATATATTATAAATTTTTTACCGAAACTTGCAGTTCAAAACATTTTAGAGAATCTAATTATCAAATGATTTATTGCATGGACTTCCATCATAACCTTCTCTCGTAACATATAGAAAGGATCTAAAACGGTTCATATCATTTCGAACAGTCCTCAATTTAGTTTGATTTTTTTACGGAAACTAGTGTATAATATATTAGGATTTTTGAACCGAAACTTGCATTTCGAAAAGATTCATAGAATCTAATTTTTCAGATGAGTTTTTGCATGGAATGCCGTCATAGACTTCCCTCGTAACATATATAAATGATCTAAAAAAATTTATATCGTTTTGAACAGTCCTCGATTTAATTTGATTTTTTAACCGAAACTAGTATAAAGTAGTGTATAATTTATTCATGCATTTGAAATTGTGACATAGAATCTGATTTTCAGATGATTTATTGCATGGACTTCCATCATAACCTTCTCTCGTAACATATAGAAAGGATCTAAAAAGTATCATATCGTTTCGAACACTCATCAATTTAATTTGATTTTTTAACCAAAACTAGTGTATAATATATTAGGATTTATAAACCGAAACTTGCATTTTGAAAAGATTCATAGAATCTAATTTTTCAGATGATTTTTTGCATGGATTGTCGTCCTAATCTTCCCTCGTAACCTATAGAAATGATCTAAAAAGTTTCATATCGTTTCGAATAGTCCTCGATTTAATTTGACTTTTTTGACCGAAACTAGTATAAACTAGTGTATAATATATGATTTTTTGACTGAAACAGACATTTCAAATCCTTACGAAGAATCTAATATTCAGATGATTTATTGCGTGAACTTCCATCATAACCTTCTCTCGTAACATATAGAAAGGGTCTAAAAAGGCACATAATGTTTCGAACAGTCATTGATTTTATTTGATTTTTTGACCGATAATAGTGTATAATATATTATGTTTTTTTGATAGAAACTTGCATTTCAAAAAGTTTCGTAGAATCTAATTTTCAGATGATTTTTTGCATTGTGTTCCATTATAACCTTCCCTCCAAACATATATAAATGATTTGAAAAGATTTGTTTCATTTCGAATAGTCCCCGATTGAATTTGATTTTTAACCCGAAACTAGAGTATAATATATTATGTTTTTTAACCGAAACTTGCATTTCGAAAAGTTTTGTAGAATCTAATTTTCAGTTGATTTTTTGCATGGAGTTCCATCATAACCTTCCATGCTAACATATATAAATGATCTGAAAAGTTTTGTATCATTTCGAAAATTCTTCGGTTTAATTTGATTTTTGACCGAAACTAGTATAAATTAGTCTATTATATATTATAAATTTTTTACCGAAACTTGCAGTTCAAAACATTTTAGAGAATCTAATTATCAAATGATTTATTGCATGGACTTCCATCATAACCTTCTCTCGTAACATATAGAAAGGATCTAAAACGGTTTATATCATTTCGAACAGTCCTCAATTTAGTTTGATTTTTTTACGGAAACTAATGTATAATATATTAGGATTTTTGAACCAAAACTTGCATATCGAAAAGATTCATAGAATCTAATTTTTCAGATGATTTTTTGCATGGAATGCTGTCATAGACTTCCCTCGTAACATATATAAATGATCTAAAAAAATTTATATCGTTTTGAACAGTCCTCGATTTAATTTGATTTTTTAACCGAAACTAGTATAAAGTAGTGTATAATTTATTCATGCATTTGAAATTGTGACATAGAATCTGATTTTCAGATGATTTATTGCATGGACTTCCATCATAACCTTCTCTCGTAACATATAGAAAGGATCTAAAAAGTATCATATCGTTTCAAACACTCCTCAATTTAATTTGATTTTTTAACCAAAACTAGTGTATAATATATTAGGATTTATAAACCGAAACTTGCATTTTGAAAAGATTCATAGAATCTAATTTTTCAGATGATTTTTTGCATAGACTGTCGTCCTAAACTTCCCTCGTAACCTATAGAAATGATCTAAAAAGTTTCATATCATTTCGAACAGTCCTCGATTTAATTTTATTTTTTGACCGAAACTAGTATAAACTAGTGTATAATATATGATTTTTTGACTGAAACAGACATTTCAAATCCATACATAGAATCTAATTTTCAGATGATTTATTGCATGGACTTCCATCATAATCTTCTCTCGTAAAATATAGAAATGGTCTAAAAAGGCACATAATGTTTCGAACAGTCATTGATTTTATTTGATTTTTTGACCGATACTAGTGTATAATATATTATGTTTTTTTTATAGAAACTTGCATTTCGAAAAGTTTCGTAGAATCTAATTTTCAGATAATTTTTTGCATTGTGTTCCATCATAACCTTCCCTCCAAACATATATAAATGATTTGAAAAGATTTGTTTCATTTCGAATAGTCCCCGATTGAATTTGATTTTTAACCTGAAACTAGAGTATAATATATTATGTTTTTTAACCGAAACTTGCATTTCGAAAAGTTTTGTAGAATCTAATTTTCAGTTGATTTTTTGCATGGAGTTCCATCATAACCTTCCATGCTAACATATATAAATGATCTGAAAAGTTTTATATCATTTCGAAAATTCCCCGGTTTAATTTGATTTTTGACCGAAACTAGTATAAATTAGTCTATTATATATTATAAATTTTTTACCGAAACTTGCAGTTCAAAACATTTTAGAGAATCTAATTATCAAATGATTTATTGCATGGACTTCCATCATAACCTTCTCTCGTAACATATAGAAAGGATCTAAAACGGTTTATATCATTTCGAACAGTCCTCAATTTAGTTTGATTTTTTTACGGAAACTAGTGTATAATATATTAGGATTTTTGAACCAAAACTTGCATTTCGAAAAGATTCATAGAATCTAATTTTTCAGATGATTTTTTGCATGGAATGCCGTCATAGACTTCCCTCGTAACATATATAAATGATCTAAAAAAATTTATATCGTTTTGAACAGTCCTCGATTTAATTTGATTTTTTAACCGAAACTAGTATAAAGTAGTGTATAATTTATTCATGTATTTGAAATTGTGACATAGAATCTGATTTTCAGATGATTTATTGCATGGACTTCCATCATAACCTTCTCTCGTAACATATAGAAAGGATCTAAAAAGTATCATATCGTTTCGAACACTCCTCAATTTAATTTGATTTTTTAACCCAAACTAGTGTATAATATATTAGGATTTATAAACCGAAACTTGCATTTTGAAAAGATTCATAGAATCTAATTTTTCAGATGATTTTTTGCATAGACTGTCGTCCTAAACTTCCCTCGTAACCTATAGAAATGATCTAAAAAGTTTCATATCATTTCGAACAGTCCTCGATTTAATTTTATTTTTTGACCGAAACTAGTATAAACTAGTGTATAATATATGATTTTTTGACTGAAACAGACATTTCAAATCCTTACATAGAATCTAATTTTCAGATGATTTATTGCATGGACTTCCATCATAATCTTCTCTCGTAAAATATAGAAATGGTCTAAAAAGGCACATAATGTTTCGAACAGTCATTGATTTTATTTGATTTCTTGACCGATACTAGTGTATAATATATTATGTTTTTTTGATAGAAACTTGAATTTCGAAAAGTTTCGTAGAATCTAATTTTCAGATGATTTTTTGCATTGTGTTCCATCATAACCTTCCCTCCAAACATATATAAATGATTTGAAAAGATTTGTTTCATTTCGAATAGTCCCCGATTGAATTTGATTTTTAACCTGAAACTAGAGTATAATATATTATGTTTTTTAACCGAAACTTGCATTTCGAAAAGTTTTGTAGAATCTAATTTTCAGTTGATTTTTTGCATGGAGTTCCATCATAACCTTCCATGCTAACATATATAAATGATCTGAAAAGTTTTGTATCATTTCGAAAAGTCCCCGGTTTAATTTGATTTTTGACCGAAACTAGTATAAATTAGTCTATTATATATTATAAATTTTTTACCGAAACTTGCAGTTCAAAACATTTTAGAGAATCTAATTATCAAATGATTTATTGCATGGACTTCCATCATAACCTTCTCTCGTAACATATAGAAAGGATCTAAAACGGTTCATATCATTTCGAACAGTCCTCAATTTAGTTTGATTTTTTTACGGAAACTAGTGTATAATATATTAGGATTTTTGAACCAAAACTTGCATTTCGAAAAGATTCATAGAATCTAATTTTTCAGATGATTTTTTGCATGGAATGCCGTCATAGACTTCCCTCGTAACATATATAAATGATCTAAAAAATTTATATCGTTTTGAACAGTCCTCGATTTAATATTATTTTTTAACCGAAACTAGTATAAAGTAGTGTATAATTTATTCATGCATTTGAAATTGTGACATAGAATTTGATTTTCAGATGATTTATTGCATGGACTTCCATCATAACCTTCTCTCGTAACATATAGAAAGGATCTAAAAAGTATCATATCGTTTCGAACACTCCTCAATTTAATTTAATTTTTTAACCAAAACTAGTGTATAATATATTAGGATTTATGAACCGAAACTTGCATTTTGAAAAGATTCATAGAATCTAATTTTTCAGATGATTTTTTGCATGGACTGTCATCCTAAACTTCCCTCGTAACTTATAGAAATGATCTAAAAAGTTTCATATCTTTTCGAACAGTCCTCGATTTAATTTGATAATTTTGACCGAAACTAGTATAAACTAGTGTATAATATATGATTTTTTGACAGAAACATGCATTTCAAATACTTACATAGAATCTAATTTTCAGATGATTTATTGCGTAGACTTCCATCATAACCTTCTCTCGTAACATATAGTGCATAATGTTTCGAACACTCACTGATTTTATTTGATTTTTTGACCGATACTAGTGTAAAATATATTATGTTTTTTTAATAAAAACTTGCATTTCGAAAAGTTTCGTAGAATCTGATTTTCAGATGATTTATTGCATGGACTTCCATCATAACCTTATCTCGTAACATATAGAAAGGATCTAAAAAGTATCGTATCGTTTCGAACACTCCTCAATTTAATTTGGTTTTTTAACCACAATTAGTGTATAATATATTAGGATTTATGAACCAAAACTTGCATTTTGAAAAGATTCATAGAATCTAATTTTTCAGATGATTTTTTGCATAGACTGTCGTCCTAAACTTCCCTCGTAACCTATAGAAATGATCTAAAAAGTTTCATATCGTTTCGAACAGTCCTCGATTTAATTTTATTTTTTGACCGAAACTAGTATAAACTAGTGTATAATATATGATTTTTTGACTGAAACAGACATTTCAAATCCTTACATAGAATCTTATTTTCAGATGATTTATTGCATGGACTTCCATCATAATCTTCTCTCGTAAAATATAGAAATGGTCTAAAAAGGCACATAATGTTTCGAACAGTCATTGATTTTATTTGATTTTTTGACCGATACTAGTGTATAATATATTATGTTTTTTTGATAGAAACTTGCATTTCGAAAAGTTTCGTAGAATCTAATTTTCAGATGATTTTTTGCATTGTGTTCCATCATAACCTTCCCTCCAAACATATATAAATGATTTGAAAAGATTTGTTTCATTTCGAATAGTCCCCAATTGAATTTGATTTTTAACCTGAAACTAGAGTATAATATAATATGTTTTTTAACCGAAACTTGCATTTCGAAAAGTTTTGTAGAATCTAATTTTCAGTTGATTTTTTGCATGGAGTTCCATCATAACCTTCCATGCTAACATATATAAATGATCTGAAAAGTTTTGTATCATTTCGAAAAGTCCCCGGTTTAATTTGATTTTTGACCGAAACTAGTATAAATTAGTCTATTATATATTATAAATTTTTTACCGAAACTTGCAGTTCAAAACATTTTAGAGAATCTAATTATCAAATGATTTATTGCATGGACTTCCATCATAACCTTCTCTCGTAACATATAGAAAGGATCTAAAACGGTTCATATCATTTCGAACAGTCCTCAATTTAGTTTGATTTTTTTACGGAAACTAGTGTATAATATATTAGAATTTTTGAACCGAAACTTGCATTTCGAAAAGATTCATAGAATCTAATTTTTCAGATGAGTTTTTGCATGGAATGCCGTCATAGACTTCCCTCGTAACATATATAAATGATCTAAAAAAATTTATATCGTTTTGAACAGTCCTCGATTTAATTTGATTTTTTAACCGAAACTAGTATAAAGTAGTGTATAATTTATTCATGCATTTGAAATTGTGACATAGAATCTGATTTTCAGATGATTTATTGCATGGACTTCCATCATAACCTTCTCTCGTAACATATAGAAAGGATCTAAAAAGTATCATATCGTTTCGAACACTCATCAATTTAATTTGATTTTTTAACCAAAACTAGTGTATAATATATTAGGATTTATAAACCGAAACTTGCATTTTGAAAAGATTCATAGAATCTAATTTTTCAGATGATTTTTTGCATGGATTGTCGTCCTAATCTTCCCTCGTAACCTATAGAAATGATCTAAAAAGTTTCATATCGTTTCGAATAGTCCTCGATTTAATTTGACTTTTTTGACCGAAACTAGTATAAACTAGTGTATAATATATGATTTTTTGACTGAAACAGACATTTCAAATCCTTACGAAGAATCTAATATTCAGATGATTTATTGCGTGAACTTCCATCATAACCTTCTCTCGTAACATATAGAAAGGGTCTAAAAAGGCACATAATGTTTCGAACAGTCATTGATTTTATTTGATTTTTTGACCGATAATAGTGTATAATATATTATGTTTTTTTGATAGAAACTTGCATTTCAAAAAGTTTCGTAGAATCTAATTTTCAGATGATTTTTTGCATTGTGTTCCATCATAACCTTCCCTCCAAACATATATAAATGATTTGAAAAGATTTGTTTCATTTCGAATAGTCCCCGATTGAATTTGATTTTTAACCCGAAACTAGAGTATAATATATTATGTTTTTTAACCGAAACTTGCATTTCGAAAAGTTTTGTAGAATCTAATTTTCAGTTGATTTTTTGCATGGAGTTCCATCATAACCTTCCATGCTAACATATATAAATGATCTGAAAAGTTTTATATCATTTCGAAAATTCCCCGGTTTAATTTGATTTTTGACCGAAACTAGTATAAATTAGTCTATTATATATTATAAATTTTTTACCGAAACTTGCAGTTCAAAACATTTTAGAGAATCTAATTATCAAATGATTTATTGCATGGACTTCCATCATAACCTTCTCTCGTAACATATAGAAAGGATCTAAAACGGTTTATATCATTTCGAACAGTCCTCAATTTAGTTTGATTTTTTTACGGAAACTAGTGTATAATATATTAGGATTTTTGAACCAAAACTTGCATTTCGAAAAGATTCATAGAATCTAATTTTTCAGATGATTTTTTGCATGGAATGCCGTCATAGACTTCCCTCGTAACATATATAAATGATCTAAAAAAATTTATATCGTTTTGAACAGTCCTCGATTTAATTTGATTTTTTAACCGAAACTAGTATAAAGTAGTGTATAATTTATTCATGTATTTGAAATTGTGACATAGAATCTGATTTTCAGATGATTTATTGCATGGACTTCCATCATAACCTTCTCTCGTAACATATAGAAAGGATCTAAAAAGTATCATATCGTTTCGAACACTCCTCAATTTAATTTGATTTTTTAACCAAAACTAGTGTATAATATTTTAGGATTTATAAACCGAAACTTGCATTTTGAAAAGATTCATAGAATCTAATTTTTCAGATGATTTTTTGCATAGACTGTCGTCCTAAACTTCCCTCGTAACCTATAGAAATGATCTAAAAAGTTTCATATCATTTCGAACAGTCCTCGATTTAATTTTATTTTTTGACCGAAACTAGTATAAACTAGTGTATAATATATGATTTTTTGACTGAAACAGACATTTCAAATCCTTACATAGAATCTAATTTTCAGATGATTTATTGCATGGACTTCCATCATAATCTTCTCTCGTAAAATATAGAAATGGTCTAAAAAGGCACATAATGTTTCGAACAGTCATTGATTTTATTTGATTTTTTGACCGATACTAGTGTATAATATATTATGTTTTTTTGATAGAAACTTGCATTTCGAAAAGTTTCGTAGAATCTAATTTTCAGATGATTTTTTGCATTGTGTTCCATCATAACCTTCCCTCCAAACATATATAAATGATTTGAAAAGATTTGTTTCATTTCGAATAGTCCCCGATTGAATTTGATTTTTAACCTAAAACTAGAGTATAATATATTATGTTTTTTAACCGAAACTTGCATTTCGAAAAGTTTTGTAGAATCTAATTTTCAGTTGATTTTTTGCATGGAGTTCCATCATAACCTTCCATGCTAACATATATAAATGATCTGAAAAGTTTTGTATCATTTCGAAAAGTCCCCGGTTTAATTTGATTTTTGACTGAAACTAGTATAAATTAGTCTATTATATATTATAAATTTTTTACCGAAACTTGCAGTTCAAAACATTTTAGAGAATCTAATTATCAAATGATTTATTGCATGGACTTCCATCATAACCTTCTCTCGTAACATATAGAAAGGATCTAAAACGGTTCATATCATTTCGAACAGTCCTCAATTTAGTTTGATTTTTTTACGGAAACTAGTGTATAATATATTAGGATTTTTGAACCGAAACTTGCATTTCAAAAAGATTCATAGAATCTAATTTTTCAGATGAGTTTTTGCATGGAATGTCTTCATAGACTTCCCTCGTAACATATATAAATGATCTAAAAAAATTTATATCGTTTTGAACAGTCCTCGATTTAATTTGATTTTTTATCCGAAACTAGTATAAAGTAGTGTATAATTTATTCATGCATTTGAAATTGTGACATAGAATCTGATTTTCAGATGATTTATTGCATGGACTTCCATCATAACCTTCTCTCATAACATATAGAAAGGATCTAAAAAGTATCATATCGTTTCGAACACTCCTCAATTTAATTTGATTTTTTAACCAAAACTAGTGTATAATATATTAGGATTTATAAACCGAAACTTGCATTTTGAAAAGATTCATAGAATCTAATTTTTCAGATGATTTTTTGCATAGACTGTCGTCCTAAACTTCCCTCGTAACCTATAGAAATGATCTAAAAAGTTTCATATCATTTCGAACAGTCCTCGATTTAATTTTATTTTTTGACCGAAACTAGTATAAACTAGTGTATAATATATGATTTTTTGACTGAAACAGACATTTCAAATCCTTACATAGAATCTAATTTTCAGATGATTTATTGCATGGACTTCCATCATAATCTTCTCTCGTAAAATATAGAAATGGTCTAAAAAGGCACATAATGTTTCGAACAGTCATTGATTTTATTTGATTTTTTGACCGATACTAGTGTATAATATATTATGTTTTTTTTATAGAAACTTGCATTTCGAAAAGTTTCGTAGAATCTAATTTTCAGATGATTTTTTGCATTGTGTTCCATCATAACCTTCCCTCCAAACATATATAAATGATTTGAAAAGATTTGTTTCATTTCGAATAGTCCCCGATTGAATTTGATTTTTAACCTAAAACTAGAGTATAATATATTATGTTTTTTAACCGAAACTTGCATTTCGAAAAGTTTTGTAGAATCTAATTTTCAGTTGATTTTTTGCATGGAGTTCCATCAAAACCTTCCATGCTAACATATATAAATGATCTGAAAAGTTTTATATCATTTCGAAAATTCCCCGGTTTAATTTGATTTTTGACCGAAACTAGTATAAATTAGTCTATTATATATTATAAATTTTTTACCGAAACTTGCAGTTCAAAACATTTTAGAGAATCTAATTATCAAATGATTTATTGCATGGACTTCCATCATAACCTTCTCTCGTAACATATAGAAAGGATCTAAAACGGTTTATATCATTTCGAACAGTCCTCAATTTAGTTTGATTTTTTTACGGAAACTAGTGTATAATATATTAGGATTTTTGAACCAAAACTTGCATTTCGAAAAGATTCATAGAATCTAATTTTTCAGATGATTTTTTCCATGGAATGCCGTCATAGACTTCCCTCGTAACATATATAAATGATCTAAAAAAATTTATATCGTTTTGAACAGTCCTCGATTTAATTTGATTTTTTAACCGAAACTAGTATAAAGTAGTGTATAATTTATTCATGTATTTGAAATTGTGACATAGAATCTGATTTTCAGATGATTTATTGCATGGACTTCCATCATAACCTTCTCTCGTAACATATAGAAAGGATCTAAAAAGTATCATATCGTTTCGAACACTCCTCAATTTAATTTGATTTTTTAACCAAAACTAGTGTATAATATATTAGGATTTATAAACCGAAACTTGCATTTTGAAAAGATTCATAGAATCTAATTTTTCAGATGATTTTTTGCATAGACTGTCGTCCTAAACTTCCCTCGTAACCTATAGAAATGATCTAAAAAGTTTCATATCATTTCGAACAGTCCTCGATTTAATTTTATTTTTTGACCGAAACTAGTATAAACTAGTGTATAATATATGATTTTTTGACTGAAACAGACATTTCAAATCCTTACATAGAATCTAATTTTCAGATGATTTATTGCATGGACTTCCATCATAATCTTCTCTCGTAAAATATAGAAATGGTCTAAAAAGGCACATAATGTTTCGAACAGTCATTGATTTTATTTGATTTTTTGACCGATACTAGTGTATAATATATTATGTTTTTTTTATAGAAACTTGCATTTCGAAAAGTTTCGTAGAATCTAATTTTCAGATGATTTTTTGCATTGTGTTCCATCATAACCTTCCCTCCAAACATATATAAATGATTTGAAAAGATTTGTTTCATTTCGAATAGTCCCCGATTGAATTTGATTTTTAACCCGAAACTAGAGTATAATATATTATGTTTTTTTAACCGAAACTTGCATTTCGAAAAAGTTTTTCCGAATCTAATTTTCAGTTGATTTTTTGCATGGAGTTCCATCATAACCTTCCATGCTAACATATATAAATGATCTGAAAAGTTTTGTATCATTTCGAACAGTCCCCGGTTTAATTTGATTTTTGACCGAAACTAGTATAAATTAGTCTATTATATATTATAAATTTTTTACCGAAAATTGCAGTTCAAAACATTTCATAGAATCTAATTATCAAATGATTTATTGCATGGACTTCCATCATAACTTTCTCTCGTAACATATAGAAAGGATCTAAAACGGTTCATATCATTTCGAACAGTCCTCAATTTAATTTGATATTTTTACGGAAACTAGTGTATAATATATTAGGATTTTTGAACCGAAACTTGCATTTCGAAAAGATTCATAGAATCTAATTTTTCAGATGAGTTTTTGCATGGAATGTCGTCATAGACTTCCCTCGTAACATATATAAATGATCAAAAAAATTTATATCGTTTTGAACAGTACTCGATTTAATTTAATTTTTTGACCGAAACTAGTAAAAAGTAGTGTATAATTTATTCATGCATTTGAAATTGTGACATAGAATTTGATTTTCAGATGATTTATTGCATGGACTTCCATCATAACCTTCTCTCGTAACATATAGAAAGGATCTAAAAATTAACATATCGTTTCGAACACTCCTCAATTTAATTTAATTTTTTAACCAAAACTAGTGTATAATATATTAGGATTTATGAACCGAAACTTGCATTTTGAAAAGATTCATAGAATCTAATTTTTCAGATGATTTTTTGCATGGACTGTCATCCTAAACTTCCCTCGTAACTTATAGAAATGATCTAAAAAGTTTCATATTTTTGCGAACAGTCCTCGATTTAATTTGATAATTTTGACCGAAACTAGTATAAACTAGTGTATAATATATGATTTTTTGACCGAAACATGCATTTCAAATACTTACATAGAATCTAATTTTCAGATGATTTATTGCGTAGACTTCCATCATAACCTTCTCTCGTAACATATAGTGCATAATGTTTCGAACACTCACTGATTTTATTTGATTTTTTGACCGATACTAGTGTATAATATATTATGTTTTTTTGATAAAAACTTGCATTTCGAAAAGTTTCGTAGAATATAATTTTCAGATGATTTTTTGCATTGTATTCCATCATAACCTTCTCTCGTAACATATAGAAAGGATCTAAAAAGTATCGTATCGTTTCGAACACTCCTCAATTTAATTTGATTTTTTAACAACAATTAGTGTATAATATATTAGGATTTATGAACCAAAACTTGCATTTTGAAAAGATTCATAGAATCTAATTTTTCAGATGATTTTTTGCATAGACTGTCGTCCTAAACTTCCCTCGTAACCTATAGAAATGATCTAAAAAGTTACATATCGTTTCGAACAGTCCTCGATTTAATTTTATTTTTTGACCGAAACTATTATAAACTAGTGTATAATATATGATTTTTTGACTGAAACAGACATTTCAAATCCTTACATAGAATCTAATTTTCAGATGATTTATTGCATGGACTTCCATCATAATCTTCTCTCGTAAAATATAGAAATGGTCTAAAAAGGCACATAATGTTTCGAACAGTCATTGATTTTATTTGATTTCTTGACCGATACTAGTGTATAATATATTATGTTTTTTTGATAGAAACTTGAATTACGAAAAGTTTCGTAGAATCTAATTTTCAGATGATTTTTTGCATTGTGTTCCATCATAACCTTCCCTCCAAACATATATAAATGATTTGAAAAGATTTGTTTCATTTCGAATAGTCCCCGATTGAATTTGATTTTTAACCTGAAACTAGAGTATAATATATTATGTTTTTTAACCGAAACTTGCATTTCGAAAAGTTTTGTAGAATCTAATTTTCAGTTGATTTTTTGCATGGAGTTCCATCATAACCTTCCATGCTAACATATATAAATGATCTGAAAAGTTTTGTATCATTTCGAAAAGTCCCCGGTTTAATTTGATTTTTGACCGAAACTAGTATAAATTAGTCTATTATATATTATAAATTTTTTACCGAAACTTGCAGTTCAAAACATTTTAGAGAATCTAATTATCAAATGATTTATTGCATGGACTTCCATCATAACCTTCTCTCGTAACATATAGAAAGGATCTAAAACGGTTCATATCATTTCGAACAGTCCTCAATTTAGTTTGATTTTTTTACGGAAACTAGTGTATAATATATTAGGATTTTTGAACCGAAACTTGCATTTCGAAAAGATTCATAGAATCTAATTTTTCAGATGATTTTTTGCATGGAATGCCGTCATAGACTTCCCTCGTAACATATATAAATGATCTAAAAAAATTTATATCGTTTTGAACAGTCCTCGATTTAATTTGATTTTTTAACCGAAACTAGTATAAAGTAGTGTATAATTTATTCATGCATTTGAAATTGTGACATAGAATCTGATTTTCAGATGATTTATTGCATGGACTTCCATCATAACCTTCTCTCGTAACATATAGAAAGGATCTAAAAAGTATCATATCGTTTCGAACACTCCTCAATTTAATTTGATTTTTTAACCAAAACTAGTGTATAATATATTAGGATTTATAAACCGAAACTTGCATTTTGAAAAGATTCATAGAATCTAATTTGTCAGATGATTTTTTGCATGGATTGTCGTCCTAATCTTCCCTCGTAACCTATAGAAATGATCTAAAAAGTTTCATATCGTTTCGAATAGTCCTCGATTTAATTTGACTTTTTTGACCGAAACTAGTATAAACTAGTGTATAATATATGATTTTTTGACTGAAACAGACATTTCAAATCCTTACGAAGAATCTAATATTCAGATGATTTATTGCGTGAACTTCCATCATAACCTTCTCTCGTAACATATAGAAAGGGTCTAAAAAGGCACATAATGTTTCGAACAGTCATTGATTTTATTTGATTTTTTGACCGATAATAGTGTATAATATATTATGTTTTTTTGATAGAAACTTGCATTTCAAAAAGTTTCGTAGAATCTAATTTTCAGATGTTTTTTTGCATTGTGTTCCATCATAACCTTCCCTCCAAACATATATAAATGATTTGAAAAGATTTGTTTCATTTCGAATAGTCCCCGATTGAATTTGATTTTTAACCCGAAACTAGAGTATAATATATTATGTTTTTTTAACCGAAACTTGCATTTCGAAAAAGTTTTTCCGAATCTAATTTCCAGTTGATTTTTTGCATGGAGTTCCATCATAACCTTCCATGCTAACATATATAAATGATCTGAAAAGTTTTGTATCATTTCGAATAGTCCCCGGTTTAATTTGATTTTTGACCGAAACTAGTATAAATTAGTCTATTATATATTATAAATTTTTTACCGAAAATTGCAGTTCAAAACATTTCATAGAATCTAATTATCAAATGATTTATTACATGGACTTCCATCATAACTTTCTCTCGTAACATATAGAAAGGATCTAAAACGGTTCATATCATTTCGAACAGTCCTCAATTTAATTTGATATTTTTACGGAAACTAGTGTATAATATATTAGGATTTTTGAACCGAAACTTGCATTTCGAAAAGATTCATAGAATCTAATTTTTCAGATGAGTTTTTGCATGGAATGCCGTCATAGACTTCCCTCGTAACATATATAAATGATCAAAAAAATTTATATCGTTTTGAACAGTACTCGATTTAATTTAATTTTTTGACCGAAACTAGTAAAAAGTAGTGTATAATTTATTCATGCATTTGAAATTGTGACATAGAATTTGATTTTCAGATGATTTATTGCATGGACTTCCATCATAACCTTCTCTCGTAACATATAGAAAGGATCTAAAAAGTATCATATCGTTTCGAACACTCCTCAATTTAATTTTATTTTTTAACCAAAACTAGTGTATAATATATTAGGATTTATGAACCGAAACTTGCATTTTGAAAAGATTCATAGAATCTAATTTTTCAGATGATTTTTTGCATGGACTGTCATCTTAAACTTCCCTCGTAACTTATAGAAATGATCTAAAAAGTTTCATATCTTTCCGAACAGTCCTCGATTTAATTTGATAATTTTGACCGAAACTAGTATAAACTAGTGTATAATATATGATTTTTTGACCGAAACATGCATTTCAAATACTTACATAGAATCTAATTTTCAGATGATTTATTGCGTAGACTTCCATCATAACCTTCTCTCGTAACATATAGTGCATAATGTTTCGAACAGTCATTGATTTTATTTGATTTTTTGACCGATACTAGTGTATAATATATTATGTTTTTTTGATAGAAACTTGCATTTCGAAAAGTTTCGTAGAATCTAATTTTCAGATGATTTTTTGCATTGTGTTCCATCATAACCTTCCCTCCAAACATATATAAATGATTTGAAAAGATTTGTTTCATTTTGAATAGTCCCTGATTGAATTTGATTTTTAACCCGAAACAAGAGTATAATATATTATGTTTTTTTAACCGAAACTTGCATTTCGAAAAAGTTTTTCCGAATCTAATTTTCAGTTGATTTTTTGCATGGAGGACCATCATAACCTTCCATGCTAACATTTATAAATGATCTGAAAAGTTTTGTATCATTTCGAACAGTCCCCGGTTTAATTAGATTTTTTACCGAAACTAGTATAAATGAGTCTATTATATATTATAAATTTTTTACCGAAACTTGCAGTTCAAAACATTTCATAAAATCTAATTATCAAATGATTTATTGCATGGACTTTCATCATAACCTTCTCTCGTAACATATAGAAAGGATCTAAAACGGTTCATATCATTTCGAACAGTCCTCAATTTAATTTGATTTTTTTACGGAAACTAGTGTATAATATATTAGGATTTTTGAACCGAAACTTGCATTTCGAAAAGATTCAAAGAATCTAATTTTTCAGATGAGTTTTTGCATGGAATGCCATGATAGACTTCCCTCGTAACATATATAAATGATCTAAAAAAAATTATATCGTTTTGAACAGTCCTCGATTTAATTTGATTTTTTGACCGAAACTAGTATAAAGTAGTGTATAATTTATTCATGCATTTGAAATTGTGACATAGAATCTGATTTTCAGATGATTTATTGCATGGACTTCTATCATAACCTTCTCTCGTAACATATAGAAAGGATCTAAAAAGTATCATATCGTTTCGAACACTCCTCAATTTAATTTGATTTTTTAACAACAATTAGTGTATAATATATTAGGATTTATAAACCAAAACTTGCATTTTGAAAAGATTCATAGAATCTAATTTTTCAGATGATTTTTTGCATAGACTGTCGTCCTAAACTTCCCTCGTAACCTATAGAAATGATCTAAAAAGTTTCATATCGTTTCGAACAGTCCTCGATTTAATTTTATTTTTTGACCGAAACTAGTATAAACTAGTGTATAATATATGATTTTTTGACTGAAACATACATTTCAAATCCTTACATAGAATCTAATTTTCAGATGATTTATTGCATGGACTTCCATCATAATCTTCTCTCGTAAAATATAGAAATGGTCTAAAAAGGCACATAATGTTTCGAACAGTCATTGATTTTATTTGATTTTTTGACCGATACTAGTGTATAATATATTATGTTTTTTTGATAGAAACTTGCATTTCGAAAAGTTTCGTAGAATCTAATTTTCAGATGATTTTTTGCATTGTGTTACATCATAACCTTCCCTCCAAACATATATAAATGATTTGAAAAGATTTGTTTCATTTTGAATAGTCCCTGATTGAATTTGATTTTTAACCCGAAACAAGAGTATAATATATTATGTTTTTTTAACCGAAACTTGCATTTCGAAAAAGTTTTTCCGAATCTAATTTTCAGTTGATTTTTTGCATGGAGGTCCATCATAACCTTCCATGCTAACATTTATAAATGATCTGAAAAGTTTTGTATCATTTCGAACAGTCCCCGATTTAATTAGATTTTTGACCGAAACTAGTATAAATGAGTCTATTATATATTATAAATTTTTTACCGAAACTTGCAGTTCAAAACATTTCATAGAATCTAATTATCAACTGATTTATTGCATGGACTTTCATCATAACCTTCTCTCGTAACATATAGAAAGGATCTAAAACGGTTCATATCATTTCGAACAGTCCTCAATTTAATTTGATTTTTTTACGGAAACTAGTGTATAATATATTAGGATTTTTGAACCGAAACTTGCATTTCGAAAAGATTCAAAGAATCTAATTTTTCAGATGAGTTTTTGCATGGAATGCCATGATAGACTTCCCTCGTAACATATATAAATGATCTAAAAAAAATTATATCGTTTTGAACAGTCCTCGATTTAATTTGATTTTTTGACCGAAACTAGTATAAAGTAGTGTATAATTTATTCATGCATTTGAAATTGTGACATAGAATCTGATTTTCAGATGATTTATTGCATGGACTTCCATCATAACCTTATCTCGTAACATATAGAAAGGATCTAAAAAGTATCATATCGTTTCGAACACTCCTCAATTTAATTTGATTTTTTAACCACAATTAGTGTATAATATATTAGGATTTATGAACCAAAACTTGCATTTTGAAAAGATTCATAGAATCTAATTTTTCAGATGATTTTTTGCATAGACTGTCGTCCTAAACTTCCCTCGTAACCTATAGAAATGATCTAAAAAGTTTCATATCGTTTCGAACAGTCCTCGATTTAATTTTATTTTTTGACCGAAACTAGTATAAACTAGTGTATAATATATGATTTTTTGACTGAAACAGACATTTCAAATCCTTACATAGAATCTTATTTTCAGATGATTTATTGCATGGACTTCCATCATAATCTTCTCTCGTAAAATATAGAAATGGTCTAAAAAGGCACATAATGTTTCGAACAGTCATTGATTTTATTTGATTTTTTGACCGATACTAGTGTATAATATATTATGTTTTTTTGATAGAAACTTGCATTTCGAAAAGTTTCGTAGAATCTAATTTTCAGATGATTTTTTGCATTGTGTTCCATCATAACCTTCCCTCCAAACATATATAAATGATTTGAAAAGATTTGTTTCATTTCGAATAGTCCCCGATTGAATTTGATTTTTAACCTGAAACTAGAGTATAATATAATATGTTTTTTAACCGAAACTTGCATTTCGAAAAGTTTTGTAGAATCTAATTTTCAGTTGATTTTTTGCATGGAGTTCCATCATAACCTTCCATGCTAACATATATAAATGATCTGAAAAGTTTTGTATCATTTCGAAGAGTCCCCGGTTTAATTTGATTTTTGACCGAAACTAGTATAAATTAGTCTATTATATATTATAAATTTTTTACCGAAACTTGCAGTTCAAAACATTTTAGAGAATCTAATTATCAAATGATTTATTGCATGGACTTCCATCATAACCTTCTCTCGTAACATATAGAAAGGATCTAAAACGGTTCATATCATTTCGAACAGTCCTCAATTTAGTTTGATTTTTTTACGGAAACTAGTGTATAATATATTAGGATTTTTGAACCGAAACATGCATTTCGAAAAGATTCATAGAATCTAATTTTTCAGATGAGTTTTTGCATGGAATGCCGTCATAGACTTCCCTCGTAACATATATAAATGATCTAAAAAAATTTATATCGTTTTGAACAGTCCTCGATTTAATTTGATTTTTTAACCGAAACTAGTATAAAGTAGTGTATAATTTATTCATGCATTTGAAATTGTGACATAGAATCTGATTTTCAGATGATTTATTGCATGGACTTCCATCATAACCTTCTCTCGTAACATATAGAAAGGATCTAAAAAGTATCATATCGTTTCGAACACTCATCAATTTAATTTGATTTTTTAACCAAAACTAGTGTATAATATATTAGGATTTATAAACCGAAACTTGCATTTTGAAAAGATTCATAGAATCTAATTTTTCAGATGATTTTTTGCATAGACTGTCGTCCTAAACTTCCCTCGTAACCTATAGAAATGATCTAAAAAGTTTCATATCGTTTCGAACAGTCCTCGATTTAATTTTATTTTTTGACCGAAACTAGTATAAACTAGTGTATAATATATGATTTTTTGACTGAAACATACATTTCAAATCCTTACATAGAATCTAATTTTCAGATGATTTATTGCATGGACTTCCATCATAATCTTCTCTCGTAAAATATAGAAATGGTCTAAAAAGGCACATAATGTTTCGAACAGTCATTGATTTTATTTGATTTTTTGACCGATAATAGTGTATAATATATTATGTTTTTTTGATAGAAACTTGCATTTCAAAAAGTTTCGTAGAATCTAATTTTCAGATGATTTTTTGCATTGTGTTCCATCATAACCTTCCCTCCAAACATATATAAATGATTTGAAAAGATTTGTTTCATTTCGAATAGTCCCCGATTGAATTTGATTTTTAACCCGAAACTAGAGTATAATATATTATGTTTTTTTAACCGAAACTTGCATTTCGAAAAAGTTTTTCCGAATCTAATTTTCAGTTGATTTTTTGCATGGAGTTCCATTATAACCTTCCATGCTAACATATATAAATGATCTGAAAAGTTTTGTATCATTTCGAACAGTCCCCGGTTTAATTTGATTTTTGACCGAAACTAGTATAAATTAGTCTATTATATATTATAAATTTTTTACCGAAAATTGCAGTTCAAAACATTTCATAGAATCTAATTATCAAATGATTTATTGCATGGACTTCCATCATAACTTTCTCTCGTAACATATAGAAAGGATCTAAAACGGTTCATATCATTTCGAACAGTCCTCAATTTAATTTGATATTTTTACGGAAACTAGTGTATAATATATTAGGATTTTTGAACCGAAACTTGCATTTCGAAAAGATTCATAGAATCTAATTTTTCAGATGAGTTTTTGCATGGAATGCCATGATAGACTTCCCTCGTAACATATATAAATGATCAAAAAAATTTATATCGTTTTGAACAGTACTCGATTTAATTTAATTTTTTGACCGAAACTAGTAAAAAGTAGTGTATAATTTATTCATGCATTTGAAATTGTGACATAGAATTTGATTTTCAGATGATTTATTGCATGGACTTCCATCATAACCTTCTCTCGTAACATATAGAAAGGATCTAAAAATTAACATATCGTTTCGAACACTCCTCAATTTAATTTAATTTTTTAACCAAAACTAGTGTATAATATATTAGGATTTATGAACCGAAACTTGCATTTTGAAAAGATTCATAGAATCTAATTTTTCAGATGATTTTTTGCATGGACTGTCATCCTAAACTTCCCTCGTAACTTATAGAAATGATCTAAAAAGTTTCATATTTTTGCGAACAGTCCTCGATTTAATTTGATAATTTTGACCGAAACTAGTATAAACTAGTGTATAATATATGATTTTTTGACCGAAACATGCATTTCAAATACTTACATAGAATCTAATTTTCAGATGATTTATTGCGTAGACTTCCATCATAACCTTCTCTCGTAACATATAGTGCATAATGTTTCGAACAGTCATTGATTTTATTTGATTTTTTGACCGATACTAGTGTATAATATATTATGTTTTTTTGATAGAAACTTGCATTTCGAAAAGTTTCGTAGAATCTAATTTTCAGATGATTTTTTGCATTGTGTTCCATCATAACCTTCCCTCCAAACATATATAAATGATTTGAAAAGATTTGTTTCATTTCGAATAGTCCCCGATTGAATTTGATTTTTAACCTGAAACTAGAGTATAATATAATATGTTTTTTAACCGAAACTTGCATTTCGAAAAGTTTTGTAGAATCTAATTTTCAGTTGATTTTTTGCATGGAGTTCCATCATAACCTTCCATGCTAACATATATAAATGATCTGAAAAGTTTTGTATCATTTCGAAAAGTCCCCGGTTTAATTTGATTTTTGACCGAAACTAGTATAAATTAGTCTATTATATATTATAAATTTTTTACCGAAACTTGCAGTTCAAAACATTTTAGAGAATCTAATTATCAAATGATTTATTGCATGGACTTCCATCATAACCTTCTCTCGTAACATATAGAAAGGATCTAAAACGGTTCATATCATTTCGAACAGTCCTCAATTTAGTTTGATTTTTTTACGGAAACTAGTGTATAATATATTAGGATTTTTGAACCGAAACATGCATTTCGAAAAGATTCATAGAATCTAATTTTTCAGATGAGTTTTTGCATGGAATGCCGTCATAGACTTCCCTCGTAACATATATAAATGATCTAAAAAAATTTATATCGTTTTGAACAGTCCTCGATTTAATTTGATTTTTTAACCGAAACTAGTATAAAGTAGTGTATAATTTATTCATGCATTTGAAATTGTGACATAGAATCTGATTTTCAGATGATTTATTGCATGGACTTCCATCATAACCTTCTCTCGTAACATATAGAAAGGATCTAAAAAGTATCATATCGTTTCGAACACTCATCAATTTAATTTGATTTTTTAACCAAAACTAGTGTATAATATATTAGGATTTATAAACCGAAACTTGCATTTTGAAAAGATTCATAGAATCTAATTTTTCAGATGATTTTTTGCATGGATTGTCGTCCTAATCTTCCCTCGTAACCTATAGAAATGATCTAAAAAGTTTCATATCGTTTCGAATAGTCCTCGATTTAATTTGACTTTTTTGACAGAAACTAGTATAAACTAGTGTATAATATATGATTTTTTGACTGAAACAGACATTTCAAATCCTTACGAAGAATCTAATATTCAGATGATTTATTGCGTGAACTTCCATCATAACCTTCTCTCGTAACATATAGAAAGGGTCTAAAAAGGCACATAATGTTTCGAACAGTCATTGATTTTATTTGATTTTTTGACCGATAATAGTGTATAATATATTATGTTTTTTTGATAGAAACTTGCATTTCAAAAAGTTTCGTAGAATCTAATTTTCAGATGATTTTTTGCATTGTGTTCCATCATAACCTTCCCTCCAAACATATATAAATGATTTGAAAAGATTTGTTTCATTTCGAATAGTCCCCGATTGAATTTGATTTTTAACCCGAAACTAGAGTATAATATATTATGTTTTTTTAACCGAAACTTGCATTTCGAAAAAGTTTTTCCGAATCTAATTTTCAGTTGATTTTTTGCATGGAGTTCCATTATAACCTTCCATGCTAACATATATAAATGATCTGAAAAGTTTTGTATCATTTCGAACAGTCCCCGGTTTAATTTGATTTTTGACCGAAACTAGTATAAATTAGTCTATTATATATTATAAATTTTTTACCGAAAATTGCAGTTCAAAACATTTCATAGAATCTAATTATCAAATGATTTATTGCATGGACTTCCATCATAACTTTCTCTCGTAACATATAGAAAGGATCTAAAACGGTTCATATCATTTCGAACAGTCCTCAATTTAATTTGATATTTTTACGGAAACTAGTGTATAATATATTAGGATTTTTGAACCGAAACTTGCATTTCGAAAAGATTCATAGAATCTAATTTTTCAGATGAGTTTTTGCATGGAATGTCGTCATAGACTTCCCTCGTAACATATATAAATGATCAAAAAAATTTATATCGTTTTGAACAGTACTCGATTTAATTTAATTTTTTGACCGAAACTAGTAAAAAGTAGTGTATAATTTATTCATGCATTTGAAATTGTGACATAGAATTTGATTTTCAGATGATTTATTGCATGGACTTCCATCATAACCTTCTCTCGTAACATATAGAAAGGATCTAAAAATTAACATATCGTTTCGAACACTCCTCAATTTAATTTAATTTTTTAACCAAAACTAGTGTATAATATATTAGGATTTATGAACCGAAACTTGCATTTTGAAAAGATTCATAGAATCTAATTTTTCAGATGATTTTTTGCATGGACTGTCATCCTAAACTTCCCTCGTAACTTATAGAAATGATCTAAAAAGTTTCATATTTTTGCGAACAGTCCTCGATTTAATTTGATAATTTTGACCGAAACTAGTATAAACTAGTGTATAATATATGATTTTTTGACCGAAACATGCATTTCAAATACTTACATAGAATCTAATTTTCAGATGATTTATTGCGTAGACTTCCATCATAACCTTCTCTCGTAACATATAGTGCATAATGTTTCGAACACTCACTGATTTTATTTGATTTTTTGACCGATACTAGTGTATAATATATTATGTTTTTTTGATAAAAACTTGCATTTCGAAAAGTTTCGTAGAATATAATTTTCAGATGATTTTTTGCATTGTATTCCATCATAACCTTCTCTCGTAACATATAGAAAGGATCTAAAAAGTATCGTATCGTTTCGAACACTCCTCAATTTAATTTGATTTTTTAACAACAATTAGTGTATAATATATTAGGATTTATGAACCAAAACTTGCATTTTGAAAAGATTCATAGAATCTAATTTTTCAGATGATTTTTTGCATAGACTGTCGTCCTAAACTTCCCTCGTAACCTATAGAAATGATCTAAAAAGTTTCATATCATTTCGAACAGTCCTCGATTTAATTTTATTTTTTGACCGAAACTCGTATAAACTAGTGTATAATATATGATTTTTTGACTGAAACAGACATTTCAAATCCTTACATAGAATCTAATTTTCAGATGATTTATTGCATGGACTTCCATCATAATCTTCTCTCGTAAAATATAAAAATGGTCTAAAAAGGCACATAATGTTTCGAACAGTCATTGATTTTATTTGATTTTTTGACCGATACTAGTGTATAATATATTATGTTTTTTTGATAGAAACTTGCATTTCGAAAAGTTTCGTAGAATCTAATTTTCAGATGATTTTTTGCATTGTGTTCCATCATAACCTTCCCTCCAAACATATATAAATGATTTGAAAAGATTTGTTTCATTTCGAATAGTCCCCGATTGAATTTGATTTTTAACCTGAAACTAGAGTATAATATATTATGTTTTTTAACCGAAACTTGCATTTCGAAAAGTTTTGTAGAATCTAATTTTCAGTTGATTTTTTGCATGGAGTTCCATCATAACCTTCCATGCTAACATATATAAATGATCTGAAAAGTTTTGTATCATTTCGAAAAGTCCCCGGTTTAATTTGATTTTTGACCGAAACTAGTATAAATTAGTCTATTATATATTATAAATTTTTTACCGAAACTTGCAGTTCAAAACATTTTAGAGAATCTAATTATCAAATGATTTATTGCATGGACTTCCATCATAACCTTCTCTCGTAACATATAGAAAGGATCTAAAACGGTTCATATCATTTCGAACAGTCCTCAATTTAGTTTGATTTTTTTACGGAAACTAGTGTATAATATATTAGGATTTTTGAACCGAAACTTGCATTTCGAAAAGATTCATAGAATCTAATTTTTCAGATGAGTTTTTGCATGGAATGCCGTCATAGACTTCCCTCGTAACATATTTAAATGATCTAAAAAAATTTATATCGTTTTGAACAGTCCTCGATTTAATTTGATTTTTTATCCGAAACTAGTATAAAGTAGTGTATAATTTATTCATGCATTTGAAATTGTGACATAGAATCTGATTTTCAGATGATTTATTGCATGGACTTCCATCATAACCTTCTCTCGTAACATATAGAAAGGATCTAAAAAGTATCATATCGTTTCGAACACTCCTCAATTTAATTTGATTTTTTAACCAAAACTAGTGTATAATATATTAGGATTTATAAACCGAAACTTGCATTTTGAAAAGATTCATAGAATCTAATTTTTCAGATGATTTTTTGCATGGATTGTCGTCCTAATCTTCCCTCGTAACCTATAGAAATGATCTAAAAAGTTTCATATCGTTTCGAATAGTCCTCGATTTAATTTGACTTTTTTGACCGAAACTAGTATAAACTAGTGTATAATATATGATTTTTTGACTGAAACAGACATTTCAAATCCTTACAAAGAATCTAATATTCAGATGATTTATTGCGTTAACTTCCATCATAACCTTCTCTCGTAACATATAGAAAGGGTCTAAAAAGGCACATAATGTTTCGAACAGTCATTGATTTTATTTGATTTTTTGACCGATAATAGTATATAATATATTATGTTTTTTTGATAGAAACTTGCATTTCAAAAAGTTTCGTAGAATCTAATTTTCAGATGATTTTTTGCATTGTGTTCCATCATAACCTTCCCTCCAAACATATATAAATGATTTGAAAAGATTTGTTTCATTTCGAATAGTCCCCGATTGAATTTGATTTTTAACCCGAAACTAGAGTATAATATATTATGTTTTTTTAACCGAAACTTGCATTTCGAAAAAGTTTTTCCGAATCTAATTTTCAGTTGATTTTTTGCATGGAGTTCCATCATAACCTTCCATGCTAACATATATAAATGATCTGAAAAGTTTTGTATCATTTCGAACAGTCCCCGGTTTAATTTGATTTTTGACCGAAACTAGTATAAATTAGTCTATTATATATTATAAATTTTTTACCGAAAATTGCAGTTCAAAACATTTCATAGAATCTAATTATCAAATGATTTATTGCATGGACTTCCATCATAACCTTCTCTCGTAACATATAGAAAGGATCTAAAACGGTTCATATCATTTCGAACAGTCCTCAATTTAATTTGATATTTTTACGGAAACTAGTGTATAATATATTAGGATTTTTGAACCGAAACTTGCATTTCGAAAAGATTCATAGAATCTAATTTTTCAGATGAGTTTTTGCATGGAATGCCGTCATAGACTTCCCTCATAACATATATAAATGATCAAAAAAATTTATATCGTTTTGAACAGTACTCGATTTAATTTAATTTTTTGACCGAAACTAGTAAAAAGTAGTGTATAATTTATTCATGCATTTGAAATTGTGACATAGAATTTGATTTTCAGATGATTTATTGCATGGACTTCCATCATAACCTTCTCTCGTAACATATAGAAAGGATCTAAAAAGTATCATATCGTTTCGAACACTCCTCAATTTAATTTAATTTTTTAACCAAAACTAGTGTATAATATATTAGGATTTATGAACCGAAACTTGCATTTTGAAAAGATTCATAGAATCTAATTTTTCAGATGATTTTTTGCATGGACTGTCATCCTAAACTTCCCTCGTAACTTATAGAAATGATCTAAAAAGTTTCATATCTTTTCGAACAGTCCTCAATTTAATTTGATAATTTTGACCGAAACTAGTATAAACTAGTGTATAATATATGATTTTTTGACCGAAACATGCATTTCAAATACTTACATAGAATCTAATTTTCAGATGATTTATTGCGTAGACTTCCATCATAACCTTCTCTCGTAACATATAGTGCATAATGTTTCGAACACTCACTGATTTTATTTGATTTTTTGACCGATACTAGTGTATAATATATTATGTTTTTTTGATAAAAACTTGCATTTCGAAAAGTTTCGTAGAATATAATTTTCAGATGATTTTTTGCATTGTATTCCATCATAACCTTCTCTCGTAACATATAGAAAGGATCTAAAAAGTATTGTATCGTTTCGAACACTCCTCAATTTAATTTGATTTTTTAACAACAATTAGTGTATAATATATTAGGATTTATGAACCAAAACTTGCATTTTGAAAAGATTCATAGAATCTAATTTTTCAGATGATTTTTTGCATAGACTGTCGTCCTAAACTTCCCTGGTAACCTATAGAAATGATCTAAAAAGTTTCATATCGTTTCGAACAGTCCTCGATTTAATTTTATTTTTTGACCGAAACTAGTATAAACTAGTGTATAATATATGATTTTTTGACTGAAACAGACATTTCAAATCCTTACATAGAATCTAATTTTCAGATGATTTATTGCATGGACTTCCATCATAATCTTCTCTCGTAAAATATAGAAATGGTCTAAAAAGGCACATAATGTTTCGAACAGTCATTGATTTTATTTGATTTCTTGACCGATACTAGTGTATAATATATTATGTTTTTTTGATAGAAACTTGAATTTCGAAAAGTTTCGTAGAATCTAATTTTCAGATGATTTTTTGCATTGTGTTCCATCATAACCTTCCCTCCAAACATATATAAATGATTTGAAAAGATTTGTTTCATTTCGAATAGTCCCCGATTGAATTTGATTTTTAACCCGAAACTAGAGTATAATATATTATGTTTTTTAACCGAAACTTGCATTTCGAAAAGTTTTGTAGAATCTAATTTTCAGTTGATTTTTTGCATGGAGTTCCATCATAACCTTCCATGCTAACATATATAAATGATCTGAAAAGTTTTGTATCATTTCGAAAAGTCCCCGGTTTAATTTGATTTTTGACCGAAACTAGTATAAATTAGTCTATTATATATTATAAATTTTTTACCGAAACTTGCAGTTCAAAACATTTTAGAGAATCTAATTATCAAATGATTTATTGCATGGACTTCCATCATAACCTTCTCTCGTAACATATAGAAAGGATCTAAAACGGTTCATATCATTTCGAACAGTCCTCAATTTAGTTTGATTTTTTTACGGAAACTAGTGTATAATATATTAGGATTTTTGAACCGAAACTTGCATATCGAAAAGATTCATAGAATCTAATTTTTCAGATGATTTTTTGCATGGAATGCTGTCATAGACTTCCCTCGTAACATATATAAATGATCTAAAAAAATTTATATCGTTTTGAACAGTCCTCGATTTAATTTGATTTTTTAACCGAAACTAGTATAAAGTAGTGTATAATTTATTCATGCATTTGAAATTGTGACATAGAATCTGATTTTCAGATGATTTATTGCATGGACTTCCATCATAACCTTCTCTCGTAACATATAGAAAGGATCTAAAAAGTATCATATCGTTTCAAACACTCCTCAATTTAATTTGATTTTTTAACCAAAACTAGTGTATAATATATTAGGATTTATAAACCGAAACTTGCATTTTGAAAAGATTCATAGAATCTAATTTTTCAGATGATTTTTTGCATAGACTGTCGTCCTAAACTTCCCTCGTAACCTATAGAAATGATCTAAAAAGTTTCATATCATTTCGAACAGTCCTCGATTTAATTTTATTTTTTGACCGAAACTAGTATAAACTAGTGTATAATATATGATTTTTTGACTGAAACAGACATTTCAAATCCTTACATAGAATCTAATTTTCAGATGATTTATTGCATGGACTTCCATCATAATCTTCTCTCGTAAAATATAGAAATGGTCTAAAAAGGCACATAATGTTTCGAACAGTCATTGATTTTATTTGATTTTTTGACCGATACTAGTGTATAATATATTATGTTTTTTTATAGAAACTTGCATTTCGAAAAGTTTCGTAGAATCTAATTTTCAGATAATTTTTTGCATTGCGTTCCATCATAACCTTCCCTCCAAACATATATAAATGATTTGAAAAGATTTGTTTCATTTCGAATAGTCCCCGATTGAATTTGATTTTTAACCTGAAACTAGAGTATAATATATTATGTTTTTTAACCGAAACTTGCATTTCGAAAAGTTTTGTAGAATCTAATTTTCAGTTGATTTTTTGCATGGAGTTCCATCATAACCTTCCATGCTAACATATATAAATGATCTGAAAAGTTTTATATCATTTCGAAAATTCCCCGGTTTAATTTGATTTTTGACCGAAACTAGTATAAATTAGTCTATTATATATTATAAATTTTTTACCGAAACTTGCAGTTCAAAACATTTTAGAGAATCTAATTATCAAATGATTTATTGCATGGACTTCCATCATAACCTTCTCTCGTAACATATAGAAAGGATCTAAAACGGTTTATATCATTTCGAACAGTCCTCAATTTAGTTTGATTTTTTTACGGAAACTAGTGTATAATATATTAGGATTTTTGGACCGAAACTTGCATTTCGAAAAGATTCATAGAATCTAATTTTTCAGATGAGTTTTTGCATGGACTGTCGTCATAGACTTCCCTCGTAACATATATAAATTATCTAAAAAGTTTTATATCGTTTTGAACAGTCCTCGATTTAATTTGATTTTTTGACCGAAACTAGTATAAAGTTGTGTATAATTTATTCATGCATTTCAAATTGTGACATAGAATCTGATTTTCAGATGATTTATTGCATGGACTTCCATCATAACCTTCTCTCTTAACATATAGAAAGGATCTAAAAAGTATCATATCGTTTCGAACAGTCTTCAATTTAATTTGATTTTTTAACCAAAACAAGTGTATAATATATTAGGATTTTTGAACCGAAACTTGCATTTTGAAAAGATTCATAGAATCTAATTTTTCAGATGATTTTTTGCATGCACTGTCGTCCTAAACTTCCCTCGTAACTTATAGAAATGATCTAAAAAGTTTCATATCGTTTCGAACAGTCCTCGGTTTAATTTAATTTTTTGACCGAAACTAGTATAAACTAGTGTATAATATATTATGATTTTTTGACCTAAACAGGCATTTCAAATCGTTACATAGAATCTAATTTTCAGATGATTTATTGCATGGACTTCATCCATAAGCTTCTATCGTAACATATAGAAAGGGTCTAAAAAGGTTCATAATATTTTGAACAGTCATTGATTTTATTTGAGTTTTTAACCGATACTAGTGTATAATATAATAAGTTTTTTTGACAGAAACTTGCATTTCGAAAAGTTTCGTAGAATCTAATTTTCAGATGATTTTTTGCATTGTCTTCCATCATAACCTTCCCTCCTAACATAGATAAATGATTTGAAAAGATTCGTAGCATTTCGAATAGTCCCCGGTTGAATTTGATTTTTAACCCGAAACTAGTGTATAATATATTATGTTTTTTAACCGAAACTTGCATTTCGAAAAGTTTTGTAGAACCTAATTTTCAGTTGATATTTTGCATGGACTTCGATCATAACCTTCCATGCTAACATATATAAATAATCTGAAAAGTTTTGTATTATTTCGAATAGTCCCCGATTTAATTTTATTTTGTACCGAAACTAGTATAAATTAGTCTATTATATATTATAAATTTTTTACCGAAACTTGCAGTTCAAAACATTTCATAGAATCTAATTATCAAATGATTTATTGCATGGACTTCCATCATAACCTTCTCTCGTAACATATAGAAAGGATCTAAAACGGTTCATATCATTTCGAACAGTCCTCAATTTAATTTGATTTTTTTACGGAAACTAGTGTATAATATATTAGGATTTTTGGACCGAAACTTGCATTTCGAAAAGATTCATAGAATCTAATTTTTCAGATGAGTTTTTGCATGGACTGTCGTCATAGACTTCCCTCGTAACATATATAAATTATCTAAAAAGTTTTATATCGTTTTGAACAGTCCTCGATTTAATTTGATTTTTTGACCGAAACTAGTATAAAGTAGTGTATAATTTATTCATGCATTTCAAATTGTGACTTAGAATCTGATTTTCAGATGATTTATTGCATGGACTTCCATCATAACCTTCTCTCTTAACATATAGAAAGGATCTAAAAAGTATCATATCGTTTCGAACAGTCTTCAATTTAATTTGATTTTTTAACCAAAACAAGTGTATAATATATTAGGATTTTTGAACCGAAACTTGCATTTTGAAAAGATTCATAGAATCTAATTTTTCAGATGATTTTTTGCATGCACTGTCGTCCTAAAATTCCCTCGTAACTTATAGAAATGATCTAAAAAGTTTCATATCGTTTCGAACAGTCCTCGGTTTAATTTAATTTTTTGACCGAAACTAGTATAAACTAGTGTATAATATATTATGATTTTTTGACCTAAACAGGCATTTCAAATCGTTACATAGAATCTAATTTTCAGATGATTTATTGCATGGACTTCATCCATAAGCTTCTATCGTAACATATAGAAAGGGTCTAAAAAGGTTCATAATATTTTGAACAGTCATTGATTTTATTTGAGTTTTTAACCGATACTAGTGTATAATATAATAAGTTTTTTTGACAGAAACTTGCATTTCGAAAAGTTTGGTAGAATCTAATTTTCAGATGATTTTTTGCATTGTCTTCCATCATAACCTTCCCTCCTAACATAGATAAATGATTTGAAAAGATTCGTAGCATTTCGAATAGTCCCCGGTTGAATTTGATTTTTAACCCGAAACTAGTGTATAATATATTATGTTTTTTAACCGAAACTTGCATTTCGAAAAGTTTTGTAGAATCTAATTTTCAGTTGATATTTTGCATGGACTTCAATCATAACCTTCCATGCTAACATATATAAATAATCTGAAAAGTTTTGTATCATTTCGAATAGTCCCCGATTTAATTTTATTTTGTACCGAAACTAGTATAAATTAGTCTATTATATATTATAAATTTTTTACCGAAACTTGCAGTTCAAAACATTTCATAGAATCTAATTATCAAATGATTTATTGCATGGACTTCCATCATAACCTTCTCTCGTAACATATAGAAAGGATCTAAAACGGTTCATATCATTTCGAACAGTCCTCAATTTAATTTGATTTTTTTACGAAAACTAGTGTATAATATATTAGGATTTTTGGACCGAAACTTGCATTTCGAAAAGATTCATAGAATCTAATTTTTCAGATGATTTTTTGCATGGACTGTCGTCATAGACTTCCCTCGTAACATATATAAATTATCTAAAAAGTTTTATATCGTTTTGAACAGTCCTCGATTTAATTTGATTTTTTGACCGAAACTAGTATAAAGTAGTGTATAATTTACTCATGCATTTCAAATTGTGACATAGAATCTGATTTTCAGATGATTTATTGCATGGACTTCCATCATAACCTTCTCTCTTAACATATAGAAAGGATCTAAAAAGTATCATATCGTCTCGAACAGTCTTCAATTTAATTTTATTTTTTAACCAAAACAAGTGTATAATATATTAGGATTTTTGAACCGAAACTTGCATTTTGAAAAGATTCATAGAATCTAATTTTTCAGATGATTTTTTGCATGCTCTGTCGTCCTAAACTTCCCTCGTAACTTATAGAAATGATCTAAAAAGTTTCATATCGTTTCGAACAGTCCTCGGTTTAATTTAATTTTTTGACCGAAACTAGTATAAACTAGTGTATAATATATTATGATTTTTTGACCTAAACAGGCATTTTAAATCGTTACATAGAATCTAATTTTCAGATGATTTATTGCATGGACTTCATCCATAATCTTCTATCGTAACATATAGAAAGGGTCTAAAAAGGTTCATAATATTTTGAACAGTCATTGATTTTATTTGAGTTTTTAACCGATACTAGTGTATAATATATTAGGTTTTTTTGACAGAAACTTGCATTTCGAAAAGTTTCGTAGAATCTAATTTTCAGATGATTTTTTGCATTGTCTTCCATCATAACCTTCCCTCCTAACATAGATAAATGATTTGAAAAGATTCGTAGCATTTCGAATAGTCCCCGGTTGAATTTGATTTTTAACCCGAAACTAGTGTATAATATATTATGTTTTTTAACCGAAACTTGCATTTCGAAAAGTTTTGTAGAATCTAATTTTCAGTTGATATTTTGCATGGACTTCGATCATAACCTTCCATGCTAACATATATAAATAATCTGAAAAGTTTTGTATTATTTCGAATAGTCCCCATTTAATTTTATTTTTGACCGAAACTAGTATAAATTAGTCTATTATATATTATAAATTTTTTACCGAAACCTGCAGTTCAAAACATTTCATAGAATCTAATTATCAAATGATTTATTGCATGGACTTCCATCATAACCTTCTCTCGTAACATATAGAAAGGATCTAAAACGGTTCATATCATTTCGAACATTCCTCAATTTAATTTGATTTTTTTACGAAAACTAGTGTATAATATATTAGGATTTTTGGACCGAAACTTGCATTTCGAAAAGATTCATAGAATCTAATTTTTCAGATGAGTTTTTGCATGGACTGTCGTCATAGACTTCCCTCGTAACATATATAAATTATCTAAAAAGTTTTATATCGTTTTGAACAGTCCTCGATTTAATTTGATTTTTTGACCGAAACTAGTATAAAGTAGTGTATAATTTACTCATGCATTTCAAATTGTGACATAGAATCTGATTTTCAGATGATTTATTGCATGGACTTCCATCATAACCTTCTCTCTTAACATATAGAAAGGATCTAAAAAGTATCATATCGTCTCGAACAGTCTTCAATTTAATTTTATTTTTTAACCAAAACAAGTGTATAATATATTAGGATTTTTGAACCGAAACTTGCATTTTGAAAAGATTCATAGAATCTAATTTTTCAGATGATTTTTTGCATGCTCTGTCGTCCTAAACTTCCCTCGTAACTTATAGAAATGATCTAAAAAGTTTCATATCGTTTCGAACAGTCCTCGGATTAATTTAATTTTTTGACCGAAACTAGTATAAACTAGTGTATAATATATATGATTTTTTGACCTAAACAGGCATTTCAAATCGTTACATAGAATCTAATTTTCAGATGATTTATTGCATGGACTTCCATCATAACCTTCTCTCGTAACATATAGAAAGGGTCTAAAAAGGTTCATAATATTTTGAACAGTCATTGATTTTATTTGATTTTTTAACCGATACTAGTGTATAATATATTAGGTTTTTTTGACAGAAACTTGCATTTCGAAAAGTTTCGTAGAATCTAATTTTCAGATGATTTTTTGCATTGTCTTCCATCATAACCTTCCCTCCTAACATAGATAAATGATTTGAAAAGATTCGTAGCATTTCGAATAGTCCCCGGTTGAATTTGATTTTTAACCCGAAACTAGTTTATAATATATTATGTTTTTTAACCGAAACTTGCATTTCGAAAAGTTTTGTAGAATCTAATTTTCAGTTGATATTTTGCATGGACTTCAATCATAACCTTCCATGATAACATATATAAATAATCTGAAAAGTTTTGTATCCTTTCGAATAGTCCCCGATTTAATTTATTTTGTACCGAAACTAGTATAAATTAGTCTATTATATATTATAAATTTTTTACCGAAACTTGCAGTTCAAAACATTTCATAGAATCTAATTATCAAATGATTTATTGCATGGACTTCCATCATAACCTTCTCTCGTAACATAAAGAAAGGATCTAAAATGGTTCATATCATTTCGAACAGTCATCAATTTAATTTGATTTTTTTACGGAAACTAGTGTATAATATATTAGGATTTTTGGACCGAAACTTGCATTTTCGAAAAGATTCATAGAATCTAATTTTTCAGATGAGTTTTTGCATGGACTATCGTCATAGACTTTCCTCGTAACATATATAAATGATCTAAAAAGTTTTATATCGTTTTGAACAGTCCTCTATTTATTTTGATTTTTTGACCGAAACTAGTATAAAGTAGTGTATAATTTATTCATGCATTTCAAATTGTGACATAGAATCTGATTTTCAGATGATTTATTGCATGGACTTCCATCATAACCTTCTCTCTTAACATATAGAAAGGATCTAAAAAGTATCATATCGTCTCGAACAGTCTTCAATTTAATTTGATTTTTTAACCAAAACAAGTGTATAATATATTAGGATTTTTGAACTGAAACTTGCATTTTGAAAAGATTCATAGAATCTAATTTTTCAGATGATTTTTTGCATGCACTGTCGTCCTAAACTTCCCTCGTAACTTATAGAAATGATCTAAAAAGTTTCATATCGTTTCGAACAGTCCTCGGTTTAATTTAATTTTTTGACCGAAACTAGTATAAACTAGTGTATAATATATTATGATTTTTTGACCTAAACAGGCATTTCAAATCGTTACATAGAATCTAATTTTCAGATGATTTATTGCATGGACTTCATCCATAATCTTCTATCGTAACATATAGAAAGGGTCTAAAAAGGTTCATAATATTTTGAACAGTCATTGATTTTATTTGAGTTTTTAACCGATACTAGTGTATAATATAATAAGTTTTTTTGACAGAAACTTGCATTTCGAAAAGTTTCGTAGAATCTAATTTTCAGATGATTTTTTGCATTGTCTTCCATCATAATCTTCCCTCCTAACATAGATAAATGATTTGAAAAGATTCGTAGCATTTCGAATAGTCCCTGGTTGAATTTGATTTTTAACCCGAAACTAGTGTATAATATATTATGTTTTTTAACCGAAACTTGCATTTCGAAAAGTTTTGTAGAATCTAATTTACAGTTGTTATTTTGCATGGACTTCGATCATAACCTTCCATGCTAACATATATAAATAATCTGAAAAGTTTTGTATTATTTCGAATAGTCCCCGATTTAATTTTATTTTTGACCGAAACTAGTATAAATTAGTCTATTATATATTATAAATTTTTTACCGAAACTTGCAGTTCAAAACATTTCATAGAATCTAATTATCAAATAATTTATTGCATGGGCTTCCATCAGAACCTTCTCTCGTAACATATAGAAAGGATCTAAAACGGTTCATATCATTTCGAACAGTCCTCAATTTAATTTGATTTTTTTACGGAAACTAGTGTATAATATATTAGGATTTTTGGACCGAAACTTGCATTTCGAAAAGATTCATAGAATCTAATTTTTCAGATGAGTTTTTGCATGGACTGTCGTCATAGACTTCCCTCGTAACATATATAAATTATCTAAAAAATTTTATATCGTTTTGAACAGTCCTCGATTTAATTTGATTTTTTTACCAAAATTAGTGTATAATATATTCGTATTTTTGGACCGAAACTTGCATTTTGAAAAGATTCATAGAATTTAATTTTTTAGATGATTTTTTGCATTGACTGTAGTCCTAAACTTCCCTCGTAACATATAGAAATGATCTAAAAAGTTTTGTATCGTTTCGAACAGTCCTCGATATAATTTAATTTTTTTACCGAAACTAGTATAAACTGGTGTATATTATATTATGATTTTTTGACTGAAACATGCATTTCAAATCATTACATAGAATCTAATTTTCAGATGATATATTGCATGGACTTCCATCATAACCTTCTCTCGCAACATATAGAAAGTATCTTAAAAGGTTCATATCGTTTTGAACAGTCCTCGATTTAATTTGATTTTCTGACCGAAACTAGTGTACAATATATTATGATTTTTTGACCAAAACATGCATTTGAAATCTTTTCATAGAATCTAATTTTCTGATGATTTATTGTATGGACTTCCATCATAACCTTCTCTCTTAAAATATAAAAAGGATCTAAAAAAAGTCGTATCGTTTCGAACAGCCCTCGATTTAATTTGATTATTTGACCGAAACTAGTGTATAATATATTATGATTTTTTGACAGAAACTTGCATTTCGAAAATATTCATAGAATCTAATTTTCAGATGATTTTTTTCATGGACTTCCATCATAGCCTTCCCTCGTAACATATATAAATGATCTGAAAATTTTCTTATCGTTTCGAACAGTCCTCGATTTATTTTGATATTTTGACTAAATCTAGTGTATTATATATTATGAATTTTTTACCGAAACTTGCATTTCGAAAAGATTCATAGAATCTAATTTTCAGATGATTTTTTGCATGTACTTCCATCATAACCTTCCATCATATCATATATAAATGATTTGAAAAGTTTCGTATCGTTTCGAACATTACTCGATTTATTTTGATTTTTTGACCGAAACTAAGTATAAACTAGTGTATAATATATTAAGACTTTTTGAACGAAACTTGTATTTCGAAAAATTAATTGTTATGTTATTAGTAGTATTACTAATGAAGCCTAAAAAGCTACAGTTCTGAAACAGACGTAGATATTTTATTTATTTTGCTAACTCTAAAAAAATTGTTGTGCGTTGAGAGCTTATAATAAGTTACAACGCGTGAGGAAGCAGAAGAAAGTTGAATGGTTTTATCTCGCTGTAAGTTGTTAGTTTATATTTAAATGAATAATTCCATATATATATATATATATATATATATATATATATATATATATATATATATATATATATTCTATAACAATTTTTGAATAATATTTACTGACTATACTTCATATTTGATATTAAATTTTAGATTCAAAAGCAACAAGTTAGTTATGATTGCGACTACTACATCATGGTTCACATGTTGAACATTATATCGGCTATTATTGTTGGTTTATGGGCACAAGTAAGTAATAAAATTGTTTTAACAAGTTGTATCAATTCATTAATACTTTATTTGATATTGATATAATTATTTAATGGTCTGTCAACATTTGTTTATTCAGATATTTCGGGATTCAAATTCATTTCAAAAAGATAAAGTTAAAAATGTATAAGAACGTTGTGCAAACATGATATTGGAACATATTGAAGTAAGTGCTGACAATAACCATAATTAGGTGCAATTTTGTGTTGGATGTTAGTTGTTGGCTATTCAGACAATGATGTGAATATTTCTGGTTAATTTTTAAGGTTTCTTGTTTTGATTGGATTTTGATAGTTACTCTTGTTTGTATTTTTTTATAAGACTATTGTTATCTCTATTGACTTTATATTTTAGTGTAATTGAACTTACCGGCTAGCGCACTGGATGTATACCTATTTTGGTTACAATGAAGTTTTAATTTGATATGATAATATTTTTTCTTATTTTGTCTATTGTTGCTGTCAATTATATATATATATATATATATATATATATATATATATATATATATATATATATATATATATATATATATATATATATATATATATATATATATATATATATATATATTAAAATTGACAGCAACAATAGGTCGGTTAATATTAAATTGTTGTCCATAAAAAACTGATATTACAAAAAAATCAACTTGTTAGGTCGGTTAATAATATCTGATTTAAGAAATGAAATTATTAGATTGGTTATAAAAGACGCAAGAGTTTCTTAAAAGCCTAGATTTATTAAGTTAGTTTCTGTTTATCCAACCTAAAAACTCTTTCTTAAGTCAGTTCTAAAACCGACTTAAAAGATCAAAATTTCTTATGTCGGTAACTCTTAAGTCGGACTCAGACCCGACTTAAAAGGTCATTTTTAACCGACTTAACTAGTATTTTTTTTCTACTAGTGATAAAACAAACCAACTACACAATTTGAAACAATAAATATAATAAACTAAATAATATTAATTCAATGGTACCTTTTGAAATTTTATATATATATAATTTAATGGGACCTATTTTAAAATTTTAGATGAGTGATATAGGTATTTGAAAAATATAATTTGGTGATTTAAATAAATAAAAATATAAAATAATATATTATATTGGATGAAGTCCATTTATACCACCTAGTTGGGTTGGGTGATATGGATGTCGATGTTTTTAAACTTCTCTTTTGAGTTTTATCTCTTTATGTGGGTGAGAATCAGGAGAGCTTACTATGATTAGATATTATGTTGTTTAAGTTATTCAAAATGTTTTTAATGACATTATATTCTTTACTTCTTTAAGAAACGTGGAGAGCAGCATTTACCGAAACGAACTATCAAAACAAAATAAAAAATAGAATAAAATTATAATCATAACAATTCTCCTACCAAATTTTAATAATTAATAAATTAACTAAATAAAAAAAATAAACATTACTAAATAAAAAAATATTACATAAAATAGACAATGGTTAAAATAAATAAAATCAGCCGAAATATATAATAAATATTAATTACAATTAGATAAGAAATTAAAAAGAAAAATAGTAGTAAATTCCAAAAATAGTTAACTGTTTTATATTCCACTAAGCAGTAACTTTCAAATTTTGGAAAACCTCTATGCCAAATCTAAACCATTTATTACTTTAAATCCAACGATAGTGGATGAGCGGTTCCTTCATTTCCCGCTTAGAATGATTTATAAATACTCCATTCATCTTTTATTTTTTCACATTCAAAATTCAAAAGAATAATTAGTTACTTGAATTTTCTTACAAAAATGGCAGGTCGTGGAAAGGGTATTAAGGGGCTCGGAAAGGGAGGAGCAAAGAGGCATAGGATGATTCTGCGCGACAACATTTGGGGAATTACAAAACCAGCGATTCGTAGATTGGCAAGGAGAGGAGGTGTTAAGAGGATAAGCGGTTTGATCTATGAAGAAATTAGGCTATATCTTAGGGTTTTCTTGACAAAAATCATTCATGATGCTGTTTCATATACTGATCATGCAAGGAGAAAGACTGTGACTGCTATGGATGTTGTGTATGCTCTTAAGAGACAAGGAAGAACTCTATACGGTTTCGGAGGTTGAGAAAGATATTCTCTTTTATTCATTATTATATTTCTGTTTCGTTTTCTTGACTAAGTTGTATAATTTGTATTTCTGTATATTTAATAAGGTTCATTTTCAAGTAATAGTGGGTGATTATCCAACCATTGTCTAAGTTGTGTTTGTAATTTGTATTTGTATTCTTAAGAATGTTTATTTTCAATGTATTAGTCCAACCATTGTCTAAGTTGTGTTTGTAATTTGTATTTGTATTCTTAAGAATGTTTATTTTCAATGTATTAGTCGGTGATGATTATTGTCAAAGTCGTATAATTTGTATATCTCTAAAGCATTTTTTCTATTGTGTGGTTTATGGACAAAACTACACCAATATATGTATTATGATGAAATTAACTAAGTTAAACCTACAACTTTCATAATTATAGATAAACTGAATATGAGTCTTTGGTTTAACATTATTTTTGTTCCTTAACTACCATCAACTTCCTTTAATAAAACTTATGGAAACTTTAATACATATAACTCTTGTTTGCATAGTGATTTTTAAGAATTTTGAAGAGTGTTTGCCAGTGATCATACAGAGAAAACTATTTAATTATTTTTTCATTATAGTCTGGAAAATGAATTTACATGTGCTGTGTCATTTATAGTCTGGTGATACCTTCATATACTATAAATGGCTTTGAGGAATATCTTTGTTTACAAACACTTAACACAAGCTTTCTTGACAAGCCATTTATAAATATGTCAACTATAAAAATTGGGTATTGTATACTGAAACAACATGCAAAAAATAATACATTAGACACAGACTAAACTCACACTACTAGATAAATACAAAGTATACAAAATGTATATGTAATTACTGATAGAACATACTGTGATTTCACATGATAAAACCTACTGATAGAACATACTGTGATTTCACATGATAAAACTCGAGAACAGAAACTCTTTGCTACTGATCAGTTCACCAGCATTGAAAAGAATGCAACCACAGACCAAACGTGGCCGACGTCTAATTGAGAGCATTAGACGCGGAGTATATGAAATCCAAGAAACCCGTTCCTTTTAAGAGTCCCTTGCCTGTTAAAAGTTCAAAATCCAACAACAGAAGGAATCCAATAACAGCTGCTTTACCGTTTATTATTTCGTTCTTTCTACTGAAGCCGAATCCCAATTGAGTCTCATCAACCACCATTCTAACCTAAACAGTCATAGAAAAGGAATCAGATTCAGAATGCAATTGCAATGAGTTTGAAAATAATTGATGAGAATGTTACTTTTATTATGTTACCTCATCGACATTGACATCGGATTTTGTCATACCCGGTTGCGCTTTCCCACTAAAGACAATTTCAGTAGCAGCGTCAGATTTGAAACCTCCTGTGATGCTGATATAAATGTTTTTTTCATCTGTTTTGACAGGATATACAAAGAGATTCCTCAACGCCGGGGTTAGAACTCTCAGAACAGGATTGTTTGGATACCATTCTTTGATCTTTCCTGTTCTTAGATCAAATGTGCTATCAGTTGTTGGACAAACTACACAACCATCCTGCATAGACACAGTAACTGTAAAGATCAAAACTTCAACAACAAAGTCATTTTAGTCCTTGAATGTGAGAGGTGGTGTCATTGTAGTCCTTAATCCTATTGATTAACAACCATCCTGCATAGACACATTTGTCAACCAAATTGATTAACAAAAGACATATTCAAGGATGTTTTTGCAATTTTGATACCTTCATATACTATAATGACTCCTGGTGACATATTCATGGACCTAAATGGTTGTTTGCAAAGCTGGATTACTCATACAACAACCACATCTTATCCTACTAAGTGGAGTCTATTAAATGAAACATGCTTCTACCCAAATAGTTAATATCGAGGTCTTTGTTAATATCTGTTTTTATAGTTTTTTAGGTCTTCCTCTCAGTCTTTTTTTCAGTCTTATCTACTATCCTTACCATAGAATCTGCCAGTCTTTTCTCTATATACCCAAACCACTTTAATCGAAACATGGACTAACCTGAGTGAGCTTAGCATTGATCAAACCTTCGGAGTATGCACCTTCAGCAGGTGACCTATTTTCAATGGCAAATATTTGATCTTTATACCAAAGAAGCAATATGGTTTCCCCTTCTTGAACAATCACGCGCCGTTCTCCTCTCGGCAGCGCTGACACTGGAACTACCGGAACCCAGTTTCCGGATGGAGATGACTCTTCGGTGACGGACACTTGTGTGGCTTTACAGGTGGTGAGTCGCAGAGACTTTGGGCGTGCATAGTGGTTAGACTTAGAGTGACGGGTGGAGAGGAGAAGGAAAGGTTTACGAGGGAGAAGGAAATGGTGAGGAGTTTGGGTTTGGGAGGAGCAGGAAAGTGGTAGAGGGTTGGTGGCAGCCATGGAATGGAGGTTGGGAGAAGAAGGAAAGTGTTGTTGGAGAAAGAAAGGATCTGCATGTGTGGAGGGATGGGTGGTGGGAGTAAGTCCACATAAACTGGATAATGAATCATGTTCTTGTGTTTCTGTCTTGGCCACATTTCTAATTCATCATTCAAATTCTAACTCTAATTTTCTGATTTTTTTTTATTATAAAAATAACCATATTTTTCATTTCATTTTTTAAAATAACAAATATTTTAAATAAAATATCAATTTGGATTGTATATAGGCGTCGTCATACATGATAGCGCATGTTTAGTGGACATGTCATGTGAGTGTATGTGGCACATGCATTCATCCTCTAAGAGAGCAAACGATGACCCTAACCTAAAATAGATTGTTCTCACCAAAACGGTTCTCGATAAATTTCGGATGTTTGCATGTGCTGCATGTAGTGGCATGTCCACTAAGCATACGCCATCATGCATGGCGCTTATATACAATACATATGAGCATGTGCTACTACTGCATGTGATTACTCCTCTTGTCAAAAGGATTTTTTTGTTTGAAAATGATTTTAGTATTTTATTTAGAATTTTGGTTATTTTGAAAAATTAAATGAAAAAGTAAGAGGATCTTTAACCGCTCTTCATATATAAGGGATATCACACAATATTTGAGGTATGTTCTAACCTTAACTTATTTTCACACTACATTTTACTTAGGAACTTACTTTGGTGTTAGAGTGTTAATCTTGTAGGTCAGCCCCCTCTTTGTCGTTATCATAACAGACAAAAGGACACAATTCAGAAACAAGAATTTGAAGAAGTTGTCGGATGATTTGAAATTCAAGCAATGTTTCACGTCATTTGAGCATCCCTAGACAAACATGCAAGCAAAGGCATGAAATAGGATTTAGTTGAGGCAGTTGAAGAGAAGGCTCGAAGCAACTAATGGAAGTTGGTCAAAGGAACTCCTGCATGTTCTTTGGTCATAGATAACCATGGACCATTCAACAACCAATCATATATGACTAAAGTTGTCATCTCGATCGAGATAGGGGAACTGAGTTTGAGAACGACGCACCTCTTATTAGAGGAAGACAATGCATAAGGCATTTGAGAGTAGGTCGACTTTTTGGAAGATAAAAGAGCTTGTGTCTCCCTCATGAATGCAATCATAAAATAGACAATCATTGTCCAATATAACAAGTGAGTTTGGCCTCGGGATTTCTAGTATGGCGATAAGGGGTTCAAATAGGTGGATATTTGTGAAAGAATGTCACAAACGGGAAGCTCGCAATCAATTGAGAATGACCATACAAGATCATGGAAAATATGAGGAATTTAGTGTACACTCTAGAGACCCTGCGCGGAGAGTCAATTCCAATGACATGGAACAAACGAAGCTCAAGAAATATTTGAGCTAAGTCCATAAGTTGTATAAATATGAACTAGAAATAGTTACCTGGTAAAATACTTTGATAGCAGTAATGTAATGTTGACTTTTGCTGAATTATATGATTATTTTTTCCAAGTGAAGAACATGTTATATGCCAAACAAGGCAAACCAAGTTAGTGCTACAACACTTCATCTTTATAGCTAGCCATACCATAGCACATGCGATGGAGACCTAGATACATTGATATCGAATCAGATTTTCATCTTAGGAGGACATGGAAGAGGAGTCGACCTTTGGTCGGGCACGGTCCTAGAGATGTCAAATCAATCAAGACACAAAGCTCATCCACGCCACCGATACGATGAAATGAAGTCATAAAAGACTATTTGATGAAATAAAATCATAAAAGACCATAGAATGAAATAAAATTGTGAAAGACTATCTGGTGAAATAAAATCATAGAGACCATTCAATGAAGTAAAATTGTGGAGAATGTATGAAAGAATAAAGTGATATGCGGTTAAGTAAATACATGCAAAGTCAAACATCAAACAAATATGAAAGAAAATATATTAATAATGAATTAAAATCACAATATTTCAAAGAAACATTGTTACATTCACTGAAACCCACTAAAAATTACAATTATTGATCAGAAAAAGGGGACAACTTCTCTACCCACCACAAAAAGTTGGGTAAAGTATATTCAATCAATCAACTCATGTCATATCATTTTATTATATTTAATGAATTATTTAATAGTTTAAATTTTGTAGATTTCCAATGCAATTTACTCTAATTTCCTCTATGGATAACTATACCCAACTTTTTGAGATGGGTAGATAAGAATTCACCTCAGAAAAAAGTATAGCTCATTCTTTCGCTTCGCACCAACTAGTTCCACTTCTACGACATTCTTCTCCAGATCTATCTTTCCCTATGGAAACTCTATTCCAAGAGAGAGCATCTCAACTTGGCTTAAGAAATTATGGAAGTCATCCTTCATGGAATTGACGTTGTCGTTGAGGGAGTCGTCGAGCTCTTCTTCATCTCTTCTAGACGATTTTCACAAGCCTTATCTTCATGGGAACAAACATTTTTCTCTTCTAGAAGGGTGGCCTCAAGTTCTTAGATTTTTTTAGGAAGAAGAAGTTAGCACTTATGGGGCTTCTAGTAATGTTTTCCCCTTTTCCGCCCATGATTCCTTCAGGAGAATGAATTGTTATGCCCTTCTAAAGGTCGGCTAATTGTTATCGAAGTTGATTATTTTCATGGAGGACATCATCATATTGACCCTTCATAACCTCATTTTCCTTGGAAAGGTTTCCAGATGACAAAACCACCTCACATTAACTGGTAGCTTCCATGGACATCAAGGTGGCTCCCCAGTACATTTAAAAATTTGTCTCTACTATCAGCTCTAGATTAGTTGTATCATACATATTCTGTAAATAGGAATAGTCCTTTTTAGGAAGGCATGACTACACTTCCTTAGAAGAATGATTTCGCATTAGTCCTAAAGAGTTCGGGAAGCTTGTATGTAAAAGGAACAGTCTAACTTCCAGTCAGAGTAATTCCCACTATAACGGTGTGTGACGACTTAGACTTCTTGCACGGGTTCCCTTCTAGAACCTGACATTTATCGTGGTCCCTTTTGGTGGTTCGTTGGTGGAAGTCAGGGTTCGGTCATGGGACTTTTTTCTCCGACCATCTGAAGATGAACACGGTTGTTTATGTGCATGTTATGTAGGTGAAATACCCTCTCTATTTGGATTGTTCTTCTTGTTGCCTCCATCGGGATCTGATTTGAAGTCGAAGAAGGAGAATATGATGCATTCTTCGTCCCTTAAGTTTTCTTCCTCTTGAATATATCATGAATCAACCTCATGTATCTTTATGACAAATAAAAAAGAATGTCAAGAAAATATTCTTATAGGACAATGAGTGTAACACCCCATTTTTAATTATTGATCATCGGGTATTTTTGGTGTATTATTGGCCTTGTTTAAGGAGTGTATGCCTTGAGATTTTGGGTAGTGTCCTAGTAGACGGGTAGACTTATGGTGTGGATAGTATTGGTGAGGTGTGGTAATAATAAAATGTCCCAATTTAATAGTTTTATTATTATTATTATTATATTAGTATAATTATTAGTTTTATTATTATTTCGGTTAATTAAAATAATGAGGTTGAACCAGTAAAATATTATGGTGAGGGTAATGTTGGAAATTAAGCCTTATTTTGAGATTATAGGAGGTTTAGTCATGATAACTTTTGGAGACCAAGAGAGAGGGCTAGGAAGAGGAAGAACTTCTCCCAGGGTAATCTTCATAGAGCAAATTCGCAGAAATTTCTTTAAGGATTTGAGGTAACGGGGAGAATGAGTTCATAATTGGTGATGATAACATGATGGGGTGGTGAGGGATCATTTCCCTCGTAGGATTTCTATGTATAATTGTTGTTCTGTGAATCTGATGATTGATGAAATTATTGTTGTGAATTCGATCTGATTTAATTGAATTTTGGTATGAAATATTTTTGTTGTTGATTTTGTATATTGTATTGCTTGAACCAATTTGTGTTGTTGCAGACTGAGAATGACGAATCTAGATCTAAAAAACTAATAGATATGGATTTAGTAACATTAGATAAAAGAAGAACATGATTGAGAGTGTAAAAATGGTATAGAAATGTTCCTAGAACAGGTAAGAAGTGTGAAAACGAGAATTATAGAAAACAAAATCAGAATGGAGGAAAATACATGAAAATTTGGTGGTTTATGTCCATACGCGTATGAAGTGAGTCATTACGTGTATGGCTTGCGTGAAATTGGTGCATTACGCGTAATAATATGCGATTACACGTATGGGGTGGCGAGGATCCAAGGCATTACGCGTAACATAGGGTACTTACGCATATGGGATATGAATTGGCGCAATCATCTGCCCATTTGAGTATGATACGCGTAGCCAAGCTTGGCAATACGTGTATGAGGGGTCATTATGCGTATTGGCATGTGAGTGTGTGTAAGATACGTGTATTTCGGGTGTAGGGAGTGCATAAAGGCTGGTCATTACGCGTATGGCCCAGTGCAATACGCGTATGACCAGGCATGTAGGGTAAATTATGTTGTTTTGCAATTTTTGTCCCGATTTTGCATCAGATGTCGATTCTCTTTATCTGAGGCATTAGTATAGACCTTAGGACTTAATTAACCGAGGATTAATGATGAAAGGAATTTAATAACGAAATTTAGGTGGATTAATTAGACGACTAATTAAGTAAGTGGTGTGAACTACTTTGGTGATTGTGAGACCTATGATTTGAGGTGAAGTGGATTAATAATTGAGAACTAGTGGGTTAATCGGGTGAGTAACTAAGTAAGGTTAGATTATGTATTTCCTTAGTAATGTATAGACTACATTGACGGGATAGGCATGGTGAACTACGGTGTAGTATGACGAGTACGTATTCCTTAGTGATTGGGGAACTCGTGTATATGTATGATTATTGGTGTAGTTGTGTCGTAGGTGGTTCTGTGTGATCAGAAAGATTGTTGCTATGATTGACTATTGTTGTACGTGTGTTGTATGTATTTCTGGGGTGATCTGAAGGAATGTGTTACTGTATAATGTTTATTATACACATGTTGTATGCATGGATATCCATGTCGTGTATCTTATGTGATCGGATGGACTGTGAAGATGTATAATGATTATTATACACGTGTTGTGTGCATATTCATTATCATGCATTCATAGAATTATTATTGATTATTGTTGGAGATGATTCGTTGCCGGATGGGAATATGCGATTCATCTGAACTCCATTGTGGAGAGTGTTGGAGATAAATCATTGTCGGATGGGTGTATGTGATTTATCCGTATTCCTTTAGGAATCGGGTTCGATTGAATGAACCATGGTGAGTTGGTACCATATGCATTGTGTCCTTGTTGAGTCACATTGCATATTGATGTTGTTGAATCATGATGTCATGTTGATGATTATTGTAGTGGATATGTGTTGGTTATGTTGGTTTTGTGAGAATACTATTCTTTAACATGTATTATATACCGTTAATTATTGAATGTAGTTCTTACCCCTTTGTTGTTTGTTGTGTCTATGCTTCGTAGGAAGTACGGATCATTCAGGTACTTGAGTACGCTTGGAGTACAAGTTGCTTGATCGAGTCTTAGGAGACGCTCTGCTATGTAACACGGGACTCGGAGAATTTTGATGTTTACTTATTCTCATTATTTGTTATGTATTGTATTTTTGTTGAAACCCTTATACTCGGGAGATGAACAAAATAATATTTTTTCGCTATTTTAATAGAGGATTTTTGTTGGTTAATATTGTTGATGTGGCATTACACTTTGTTTAAACTCTGATTTTACTTATTAAATTTTTATTTTCTAAATTGGGAAAAGTGGGTGTTACAATGAAGACATACTGAAAAACAATTCCCTCGTGTCACCAAAAAGATTATTCCACTCTTAAATAGTGGCTTCTTTTACGACAGACCAAGTATCAATATAACATGATTTTATGATTACATGATACATCTAAGGGCATGCACCATCTTTTTAGTCCAAACTTTCCAAAAAGGCGAACATATTTTCCTTTAGTGTCTCTTCTTCTGATGTTCAAGAGTTAGAAGCAAAAGCATAACTTTTCGAAGGCCATAAGAAATGATCTTGGTCCTGTTATTTTTTAACCTTGTTTTTGCATTTTACCGACTCCGAACAAGGGGATCGTAGGGACCATCCTCAAGTAGAATGCAGAAATAGGAATGAGTTTCTCAAGTACGGAGAGTAACTATGAAGTAGTGATCCTTAAAATTCTTCCAACTATTGAGGTAAATGCTAAATACCTTCATCGCTTGATGGACCGAGAGCAACCCTTGTCAATGTTTCGTTCGAGTCTAAATATGTCACATTCAAGAGGTTGAAGAATAAAATTAGAGTCTAAATATGTCACATTCAAGAGGTTGAAGAATAAAATTAGGGTTGGCAATTCTCCCATATACTCGCACCAATATTAAAATACCTTAACAAAGGCCCAAGCTATTGGGTGCAGCTGGGATGGTGTTTGAAATTTATAAAAAAAAGGCATTTAACACCCATCGAAAAAACTCCAGACCCTCTTATTAGGGTCAACAAATAAAGTAAACCATCTAAAAGATGTCCCTCTAAGATCTGAGCAATGTTTAAGGTGGAAATCATCCCCACCAATTCGGTCCCCGCCCAAAAATATTGAGCAACATCAATGGTGCCTGCAATTCATGCAAAAGTTTGAGACAAGAATCCAATTTTGGACATGTTTGACATGTTTCGTCGCATGTAGTTGGTTTTTGCTGGATGAAACATAGATTAAGTTACTCGACTTTGGTTGCAGGAGCGTGCGAACAGAAAGCATTGATACACAGTCGGGAAAGAAGGAAGCCGAGGAATTGTTACCATGCTAACTAACCTCGGTGTTATTTTTTTGTTGGATAACAGTACAAACAGACATTAGAACTTTATAGAAACTATGTTCTTTATTAAATATGACAAAATTTTCAGTAACTAATTTATATTTGCTTAGATAAAGTTCACTAAAACTACATCAGAGGTATTTTATATGAAAAAAACGAACATTAATTGACATGCGATGTGTATCGACTCCTCTAGATTCAGTGAAAACAGTTTACAGTAGAGAGATAACTCATCTTCGAAAGTGAATATTTACAACTGAAGGCTGCAAGAACAAAGTCTGCTGAATAGAGAGAGCAAATGGCAAAAATGGATGAAAAAGAAATGAAGAGATCTTTTTTGCACGACCATCCATACTACCAGCTTCTGGACCTAAATTTGAAGCATAAAATAATGTGCCAAGTTAATATTCAAAACACAGATCAAAGTTGCATGGTTTACTGGTAAGACAACTAATAATATAAGAAAACCAGAACAAATTTACAATTGTATATCAGATAGAACACTGATAAGCATCAACCTAAGTCTGTGCGCGTGTCCAGTGCACCACACACGGTCTTCATGTTCGCACTGGATATGCTATTCTAACAGGAAGACCGTGCCTCAAAAGTGTAAAGTATGTATCGATGAGAAAATTAACATGTTTGAACAAATCTATAGCTGGGGTATCCAAATATTTGCAAAATATGAATATCCGAATAATACTAGCAACACATATTTTTTAACACATTTGTTAACGCATTATTTTTATAGGTTAAAATTCATATAGATCCCACCAAATATATATGACCCGCATGATTTGGTGGAGTCCGTATATATATATTTTAACCAATAAAAGAGTGTGTATTGGAAAGTTTGTTAGAGAGAGTGTATATTCTCATTAAAAGTTAAAAGTTGCACTTTACACTAATGTGCATTCTCCACATCAGAATAGAGTGATCAGGCCCTGATTTTACTCTCTAAAGTAGAGTACTGGTTCAAAAGTGGAAAAAATGCAATCAGCTTGAACAACAGGGAAAAAATGTGCACCTGGTTTGATCTTAAATTTGAGTGTGTGTGGAGAATTCCTTAAAATGAACTTGATTGGATGATCAGTTGACTGCCTATGCCGATCAGTTGCAGAAATCAGCTGGCAATATGGGAAGAATTAAAAAGAGAACCATAGTAAGCGAAAAGTCTTTTAGTACTTTATAAATATTACAAAGGGGGTAGGGAAAGGTAAATTAAATGGCCAGGAACTTTCATTCACTGTTCAACAGATCTCTCGAATACTTGTGCATAAGCAAAACCCTTTTTTATAGGGGGACTTCAATAGACCCATCAGATAAAAGATAAGAAAGAAAAAAACTCTTCCGGAAAGTACTCTTTGGACTTTACCAAAGAAAATAAAATAAAACCTATCTCTTTTCTGCATGAGTAACCTGAAGTGTAAGGAAACTAGAGAAAATCATTCTTCAACTGTACTTAAAACTAGAAACATATACTTCCAGCCATCCCTCTTTTTCCAGCAAAATTGAAATCTCTACCCGTAATCAACCTCTACCATATCAATTCAATATTCCAGTTTTCAATGTCAATGTTGCAAAGGTTGCCACCACCTCCACCAACAGAAACTCAGTTCAAACTTCTTCCCAGATATTTAATAAGCACAACGTTAATATGGCCTGTCTCCAAAGGATGTCCAATTGGTTTCTCCATCGCCAGTCCCATCAACAATTTATTAACACTGATCTAACAGTTATAACTCTACTTTGACCAGTCTATACCTAACTTTGCGCCAAATGATTTTTTTATTAAAAAAAAAAAAAAAAACTCTGATCATTGCAATGAATGAAACTAGACAAGAAAACAAGCATGTGGAGTCACCTTATCATCAAACCGGAAAAGAGATTGATCGAAGTAAGGAGAAGGACTCTGTGATTGACAGCTAAAAGGCAATGAGGCGAGCATCTTCTTCACAAACTGCAAAACAACAAATAAATTTTATACAAGGAACACATTAGCATGGCTTTTTGATTTATTCTTTTATTATGGAAAGGAAAAAGGGATCATGCAATTACAAGGTTACAACCAGAAACAACAATTCACCTGTGAAGAGTTGCTTGCCTTATCCTTTATGCTCCGTAGCTGTTCCAGTGCATGAATATTATTTGAATGAGAAGATATGAAATTCATATACATTAAATTCCTTGAGGTTACATGAAAGTGATCACCAAACTTCTCAAACAACAGATAAAGCTCATCTGCTGAATTCTGGTAGAAAGTAAAGGCAAATTAGGTGAAAATCATACACCCTACTGAAAACCCTAGAAAAGAAAATACAGAATGAAAAACAAACTTACCTGATAAAACGATACAATTTCAGTTGTATCCATGTTGTATACAGCAACAAAAGCTGGATGGTGATCAGCATTTCTTGACACCTGAGGCTTCAAAACATGAATATCAGCACATCTTTCATATAACCTCAATAGAGTACATTTTGATTCCATTCGAGATAATAGATTGAGCGCTGACCCATTGTTAATAGCTAGATAAAACTTTCTTGAGCCACCAATTAACAGTTATCAGCTTTTAAGAGTTGTCCCTAACAAGATATGAGATATCCTGACCTAGTGATAAAAATTCAACCCTTGTTTCCCCATTCTGATGATTAAATCTCTGAACAAGTTGATAAAACTGTGTTCTGACGCTGAGGGCTTTTACAAAGATGATTGCCATTATAGCAACCAGCTCAAAATTTAAGAAGAGTTAATCATTGACATTAATTGTTTTCTGTTCGTTAGGACAGGGCTACTAGACATTTAGCAAGGAGACTCTTACAGAGAGGCTGGAAGTCTACTTCAAGGATGACCGCCCGATACCCGAGTTATAGCAAAATATAAATAATATACTGTTCCTTTCAAATATTTGGCCTTGGGCCCGCTCTCAAGTTCTTGTAAGTAATTTTCATTTATGTGCTTAGGGTCTATAATATTATTACTAGAACAAATAAAAATTAAAAACTAGTACAAAGAAAACTTACCCCTCCATCAACACTGCCAAACTTGATTAGCAAGTGGTGTCGATCCAAAAACTGCACCTGCCCAGGAATTGAATAGATGCAACTGGTTACATTCCTCATTTATATATGAATCAATAGTGATCAAGAACCAGTTACGATGTATAAAATGTCTTGACGACCTACCTTCCAGATAATCAAATCAACGTAATCCTGAAAGTGGAAGTAAAACTTGTTCCTAAGTCTTTGGATCCTCTGACGAATCGGGAAAAAAAAAACAATATCACAATCTAACTTACACATTGAGAAAAGACACAACTTATAAGTGGAGATTACACAACTATATAACAATGCATACAGCCAAAAGTCAAACAACCACAATTCAGTAACACAGAAATTAGAGTCGGCGAAAACATGCAGAGCAATAATTTCAAGAAATGAAAAGGGAAAACAATTAACAGAGCCTCAAGGAGTAATAGTTGTCTTTACACTCAGCAACAACCACCAAACAACTCTTCCACTAGGTAGGGTAAGTGCAATGATCAATTGATGCCATAAAGTCTATACAACAGTATTAGGTTTAGAGACAGACCATTTGCTTCTAATTTGTATATATACTCATACGCCAAAAACCAAGTTTGTTGTCTCTACAGAATGAGTGGCATCTACAGTTCTATATTCCAGATTTTAGAATATTTCTTTTTTCCCACATTCATGCTTAAGAATGACATAGTAATCTAATAAAAAAGCAATATCTTAATAATAATAGTTTGTGTGGGGAAGAAAATAAGGGAAATTATAAAAAAGGAATTCTAGAAAAATATTTCTAGTTTAGGAATAATTAAGCATACAAGTGGTTTATTAAGTTAAGAAGTGTTCATTCAACAACCACGGATTGAACATGTGTAACCCCGCTTGGTGGAAAACTATTCCTAAATTAGAAACATCTTTACCAAGAGCTCTTATGATAATTTCTGCTTCTAAATTAATGCAAAAATGGTGTGTACATAACAATGGGAAAGCTGGACAACATGTGCATGCAAGAAGATCTCAAAAGAAAATTTTCGGGAAAGAATGATAAATAAGAAACTGATACTTTCACCATATCAAAGATAGTAGAAAAGAAAGAAAAAAAACAGATATTTGGGAATGTGCCTATATCCTTCCAATATGTAACATGTTCAGCATAAAAGCAAAGCCAAATAAAACATGGAAAAAGAATACTGTTCAATAAGAAGCAAAATTATAAGACTAACCAAGGTATCATCTGTTTCTTCATTCCATAATCCTTGGAATATGAATGAAAGCAATCGCTGCTTTATACCACTTAAAAAAGAATTCCCCACATTAGGCAGACCTTGATGCATGTGATTTTCTACATGGTTCTCTGGTACTTGGTGCTGTTTATTTTTGTTAGACAATGGCATGCCCTGTCAGCAAAAGATTGTCTTTTATTTGTTTAGCTCTTAATATTTCCACAAGACCATCAGAAATTTGGTTGGCAATATATAAAGGTATACCATACATGTACACAGATGAAAACTGAGCACGTATGGTGTCACAAATCACAATTAGTAAAACTGTTAGTTTGAACCGACAATAGATTCAGAAAGCATTTGCAAGGTGTGACAAAAATTCACCTGTGAAGGCATTCTTAAAAGGCCTTTTTAGGGTCCACCGTTTAAGGGAGGACCCACCACTGATGTGAGCCCAGGGTGAAGCCCAAATGAGACCGTAAAGAGTAGGGGGTACGGGAATGGAAAAAGGGATGGAGTATACTGCATAGGTTTGAACCTGTGCACTCTCAATACATGCCCCACAACTTCAACTGAGCTAACTCAGAGGGGCTTCTAAAAGCATATTCAATTAGAAAAAACTGCAGATTTTTCTGTCAAAATGCCACAACAATCTATATCTAACGGAAGACTTAACAAGATGCTTGTAGACTAAAGCTTGCCAACCTGAGCATTTGAATTTAGAAAAAGCTCGTCATCTTCACGACAGAACTCCCCAATAGCCCGTACATGAACAAAGTTCCCAGAGTCCCTAATCTGAAGAATGTGTATAGCTTGATAGCGAAGTGATACAATTGCCAATAGATCATCATACAAGAAGACACCCATATTATGAGTCAAATTGACAAAGTCATTACTGAAGACCTTCTTATCCAGGATCTCTCCATCTTCCATTCTAAATATAATACGTGAGAATTGTCAGCATATGATTTTTCTTCAATTTTGAAGATAAAAAGAAAAACTCAAAATATAAATGAAGATAGAAAGCACCTCAAAAGATGAAAAGTTATTTTTTCTATTGATGGAACACCCTGGACAGCTCCTCCAACAGCAGGTGCATCATGAATTTGAGCCGTAGACGTAGCAAACAGTCCAAATTTATTACTCTCCATGTAAAGAAAGAAATCTTTACATATAAGTTCATTACAAGAAACAAGTGGTACACAATATAATTGGGTGAAAAAACTGTCAAATCTTCTTGCTTTTGCTGGCAAATCATGTTTCTCACAATCTTCGTCATTGCATGAAAAAGAGAGCCATCGAGGTCTATAAACAATCAACTCCTGATGATTTCTGCTGAAACTTACAAGGTATTGACCATCCTCTGTGAATTTACGAAATGAATGGTCAGGGAACTCAACCTCATATACTGTGTAACTTGGCACCAAATTTTCATAGAATCGCCGGGCATGATGAACCTGCAAGAATTAAATTACACCTGCAAAAATTATATTCAATTCAGGTTCCTTCAACAGAGGAACAATACAACAATTTAATAAATTTCACATATGCTAGTTTCTCCATTCAACCAAGTGCAAGCAAATTTTCAAAACTGGCACACCCTATATACTATTGCATTTTCCACATTAGAATAATCAATCTATGTCTGACTCTATTTCAACCTCTCTGCATATCCAAAAATCACAGTAAGCAAATAGCATAACTCTACTCACCCTTATTTTCTACCACTATTATCCTTTATTGGATATTCACATCCTTACAATTACAACTAGAAGAACCCCGGCCCACGGGCCTGTTTAGGTTGCTTTATTTGACCTTATCTACTAGCATAAACATTTGTGAGATTGTTTTGAAGAGCTTATGGAAACAGTTTATGACACTCCATATCTAGTTTTGTGCTTATTTCCATAAGCTCTCTAGAATAGCTTATGAAAAATAACTTATAACTTCGGTGAAAACAATCTAACTTTATTATATCTTTTGTTATAGACATAGCTCGTACATAAGTTGTTTATCCAAATGGAGTCTAATTGTTGTTCTGAAATACTTACGTACAAACTTACGTAACTAAGCATAAACCTTGTAAACATTCTTAATCACATGTTTACATTAATTATTCTAAACCTTAGCAATTGAAAAAAAAAAAATCAATACACCAAACAAGCTCCTAAGCTAAAAAGAGGCCATCGAAGACCACAACTATAAGAATTCCATGAAACAATTTTAAATAGAATCATAATTAAGAAGAGCTTACACTAGTGCCAGGAGCAGGAGTGCAAATTTGACGATCGAAAATCCTAGCCGCAATATTGCTGCTTCTGTAGTACATTAAAGCTTGTCCACAAACTCAAAGAAACCTTTACCCTAAAAATGAAAGGAAGCAAAGTTTTCACATCAGACAAATAATCATTATTTTTAAATCAAAAGTTTCACAATCCAATTCATGAGCTGAAGTTGAAAATCAAAACAAATAATAATAACTTGAATCAATTCGCATAGGAAAATGTTAACTCCAAAATCACAGACATTATGCAGTGTGAATATCAAAATAACTGAATTAAGTAAAAAAAAAAAAACTAAGATTTAAGATATTTCTATACTAAACTAAATGATCTAACCATAGAGCATTTCACATTAATAGTGCATAGAAATGAGAACAAAAACCCTTGGATTATGCATGATTTTTAATTATGGTTATTTTTTTTCTATTATGAGTAATAATCAATAAGAAAATGTTGTTGGAAGCGAGAAAATAGTTGCAGAGAGAATCGGAGAGATTACCGGTGGAGGCGGTGTTGACGACGGGAAGAAAAATGCGGTGGTGACCGGAAAGAGTGAGATTTGGGAATTTAATAGAATAGAATGGAGAATAGATATGACACGTCACGACCGGTGCCACAAAAGAAATGGCTATTCCCACCCACCACTTCCAAGTTGCTAGTTGCTATCAAACACCCCCACAAGGACACATCTACTATACTTTCCTTTATTATATTAAGATAAGGTCACACCACAAAATCATATAAACAAGAAAATAAATATTGAAATAACTTGGCTTCGTAATAAATATCATAAAATGACACTGCTACTATTTTGTTGAATTTTATTGTTACTTTATCAAATTCTTTTCCTCCACACCTCTTGTTACTTTATGAAATTCTTTATGAATTTTATTTTATGAGAAGTATTGAAAGCGGTAGTTATTTTAGTTTTGGAAAATATTAAGGATATCTTTGGTTAGACAAATTTATGAGTTTATTTCTTATAGTTTATAAGTTCAAATAATATTTTAATCTATTTGGTAACAGTTTTTTATCACGAACTTATAGTTTATTTTGTTGATTTATAATTTATTTTTTAGACGCTATTTTAAATTATTTTTTTCTTTTTTCTTTATCCTTATTATTTTAACAAAAATCCACTTTTATCCTCTACAATTTATTTTAATTTAAAATAAAACAATTATATATTAAATATCTTTTAAATCATTTTACATTTATAAGTTAGTTGAACTGCTGATTTTACCAAACACTTCGATTAACTTACTAATTATCAGTCTCAACAATCAGCTATAAGCTATAAGCTATCAGTCATCAGTCTTCAACTATAACATATAAGTTATCAGCTAATTTATCAGTCAACCGCTATTTTTACTAAACAGACCATAAAAGTTGTGTGGCGGTCCTTTTAAAAACGTTGCAAGATATAAAATATTTATATTTTAAGGCAAATATAAATTGATCCCTTAATTTTGTGTGTCAAGATTAATCCATTAACTCCTAAAATATATTATGTCAATTCTTTTTATCTAATTAGTGGTGAATTTAATGATCGATTTATGAATTTTTTATATCGTTAATTAAACAAAAAAAACTAACATTACACGTTTTACGAATTAAGGGATCAATCTGACACGAAAAAAATTAATGAATCAATCTAAATCCAAGAATATAATTGATATTAATAAAAGATTGATTCCCAATATACTTTTCTTTTTTTTGTATTTAACATTTACAATTTGTTTATGCAAAGATGTATGTCGCCGTGGATGAACTACATCGTCAAAACCAAACCCTAAAGGATAATATCCCCAATATCCGACGTCAACAATAGATTAATCCCTCAGAGGTGATGGAAGTGTTAGACCCCTCAACCACTCTCAGACCAAATATTGTAAGAGCATGTCCCTGAAGGATTCAAGACTCCCTATTTGGCCAAATTTGATGATCGTAGTGACCCTTACGAATACGTCACCTCCGTCAACGCTCAGATGGTCATCATCAGAGCGTCTGACTCCCTGAAGTGCAAGTTTTGCCTGGCACCTTTATGGATGTCGCCTTACGATTGTATGGTTTTACCCTAAGCATTTGTCGCTAGTTAAATGGAATTGATATATAAATTTATACATCAGTTCATCACCGACCGTCATAGGAAAATGTCCACCCGACTTGTTTAACATAAGACATGGTCTCTCAGAATCGTTGAGGGACTATCTCACCCGATTAATGAATTTACCATAAATGTCTTCCCCTCAAACCAAGAAATGTTTGTGGGGACATTTTAGAATGGTCTCAAGGTGGGACACTTCAATGAGTCTCTTTTCTATATGTCAGCGCTTTCGCTAGCATAAATGGTAACCAGAGAAGAATGTTACATAAAAGGCGAAAAGTACAATGCTGAAAAGAAGGCGTGAGACATTAAAGAGTGTGTACCTAATGCTAAAGTTTCACATCACCATAGGAAGTGCATATGCATCTTTCCCATCAAGGACAAAAATGAATTCAAGAGAATGGGGAAGGATGCCTTTGAACATTCCTCATGAACATATATGACCTGAGATCATTCACCTACACAACATTCTTACGCCTTAATCCCCTAAAACATGTGATGGGTCTCAAACTAGATAAATGTTGCAAGTTCAATAATTAAAGGGCCTCATACTGAAGATTATTACAAACTGGAGAAAGAAATTGAAAGGTTGATACAAACCAGGATGGACACTTCAAGAAGTATGTCAAGGGCGATTCTTCCCATGGATCAGACAAATCCAGCTCCCACGGGTGAGATGACGCGGTAAGTCCCAAAATCAACAAGGCAAAAGAAGTTTCCACGAGCGAGGATAGCAAGGTTGTATGCCACACAATCAACAATATTAAAGGAGGAGGAATTGAAGGCGGAAACAACAATTTTGTCCGCAAAAGATACGTTCGCCAAATTCTGAATATATAAGACTTCCCTAATAATGAAGGTGAAGGTGAAACGAAGATTCCAAAAACCGAAATCACTTTCTATGGGAGGATGCAATTGACATCCGCCTCTATAACGATGACCTAATGGTCATTATTATCAGGTACAATTAGTGGGAGATCAAATGAGTTCTCATAGACCAAGGAAGTTCTCCAAATATCCTATATTGGGATGCGTTTGATAGATTTCACCTGAACCTATAAGACATAAGGCCTTCAAGGGCTTTCTAGTTGAATTATCCATTGTGTTAGTGTAAGTGAAAGGCTACATCACGCTAAAGAAAACTGTTAGAGAGCGGGAACATGTCACAAAAATTCAGATCAGGTATTTGGTTATTGATACCCCTTTTTCTATAATATGACTATATAGGGCGGCCCACTTTTAATCATTTAGGGTACTTGTCGCCACTAGAGGCGATCAAAATGCTAGATCCCCAAGAGGGATCCTTGCAACCCTTATAGGAGATCTTAACGCGTGATCATTGTTGCCCTTAGAGGTTATCAAAATGTTATATCCTTAATAAGGATCCCTGTCGCCCTTATAAGTTATCACAATAATAAATCCATATGTGGAATCCTTGTTTCCTTCAGAGGCGATTGAAATGTTGGATCCCAAGAAAAAACCTTGTCACCCCAAGAGGAAATCAAGATTTTTGGACCCTATGAGGGATCCTTGTCTCCATTGAGATCCATCAAAGCGCTGGATTTTCATGGAATACCCCCACCAACACGGAGGCGATCTAAATCGCCAAACAATATTAAACATTCATGATAGGAAATCCAAGTGAACCTCTCATCCGGACAAGTACCCTGGCTCCCCATGTGATAAACCATTTTGCCCTAATGTCAACCAAGAGTAAAGGACAAGCATAAAATAAGGTTATACTAATAATATTAACAAAGTAAGTTGCTAGTTAGTATTACAAATAAAGGATATTACAAAAGGGTAGTACGAGGAATTATTTGTCATACACCAACCGACCATCTCGAACCCCTTGAAATGGATATATCTGGCTTAAGTCCAAGTTGGATAAAAGAAAACATACTGTCTTCCTGTCCTTTCAAAATGTTGGGTGGAAATAGCCACAATCTCATCCTTAAAGGACGAGTCTCTCTCCTTCAATCTATCTATGGTACTAAGAGCTTCCTTGAGTGATTGTTGTAGTCGTTGCACCTCTTCGAATTGGGCAAGAGCCATAATAGCGATTTTCTAGGCGCATGCCCTCACAACATCCTGTTTTTTCTTTCAGTGTCTTTATCGCCACCCTGGATTCTTAAACATTTCTCAAAGCACAATGTGTCTAGGATTATAATTCTTGGATACTGCAATAGTGTTTCTCCCTCTGAGTTTTATCTACTATAAGGCACCGCAAAAATTGGACTTTTATTAGATTCAATAAATCAGTAAAAGATGACCCAAGAAGTGACTGGTAATCATCAAGAAATCTCTTTGAAAGGGATAAGTGTCGATTATAGTGTTATATTTGTAAGAGTCCAAAATAGGGAAGACGTCAGACCCCTCACCTAATGCAACATTGTATGAGCGCCATCTCTACGGAGCACAGAGTCTAGCCTCTAAGGCATATGACATGTATAATATTGTTATATCCCCACTAACCGTACAAGAACGAGTCAGGACACGACTCCTTGAAAAGTAGGTGGTCAGTTGTTTCGTCTTGTCAAAAGGGAACATTACCAATTTTTAGAGTTTCCTAAACCTTATGCCCAAAAACCTCTATAAATATTGACCCGTAATTAATTGATTAATATTTGAATTTGTATTATTATTTGAATTTATATATGACATCCTTGAATTACATTAGTATAGTTAGCATAGTTTTATGATATCATTGGTATTACCTAAAAATATAAGTTAGTGTAAAGAATATCAATTTGTGACTCTTGTAAATGCTTATTGTCAAGGTAAAATCTCTTAAATTCTTTAAGGTGTTATTTCGAAGATGCATTTACAGAATCACCCTAAAAAAAATTTCAGATATACATCTCCAAAGTAATCCCTGAAAGCATTTGAGATGAATGACCCACTTATGAAGCACAAAGTGCTTTCTGAAATTAATCTGACGATGATGCATCTTCTTAATTTTTTTTTGGAATGATTCCGTAGTTACATCTCCAAATTAATTTTTGACATGTTGAAGTAGAATTAATTTCGTAGTTACACCTTAAATTCTTTAAGGTGTTATTTCGAAGATGCATTTACAGAATCACCCTGAAAAAATTTCAGATATACATCTCCAAAGTAACCCCTGAAAGCATTTGAGATGAATGTGATTTCTGAAATTAATCTGACGATGCATCTCCTTAATTTTTTTTTGGAATGATTCCGTAGTTGCATCTCCAAATTAATTTTTGACATGTTGAAATAGAATTGACCGATATGAAAGTTTATTCAATTTATTGAGTATATAATGATATAGTTTTATAATTTCCAAATTTTAGCTCATCGACTGATGCTATTCTTTTACAGAGCAAGGGGACAGATTTCACCAGAAGCCAATACAACCGGGAAATTACACAGCTGGGACAGATTTCACCAGGTTCAATCTTATTAGAAAGATTGACTATACAACTGCTCACGGTGCCTGTACATAAAACAAATTCTAAAGGCTGTGTTCTGTGTGAACTAAGAAACAATGTGCCGCTCAAAACCAAGGACATGACTTACCTAGTTGTGTTGGAGAGATTTAATTGATAGAGTAACTCTCACAATGTGATGCACAAGAGAGCAAATAATAATAGTATATACAGACGTTATAACAGAATAAAAAACAGAAAAATAAATAAAAGAACATTTGATCACATAAAGCACTGATGGCAACTGCACCCAGAATAAAATCAAAAATACATAATTAGTAAAGTCACGCCTTATTTCCCTGGAAAGAGGATGACAGTATCCTGAAGAGTCCATCTGGGTTATCAGTATGTACCTGTTATGGACAGAGTTAAATCATATTTTGAATAATGACATAAGCAAGCTGTGCAAAACACAATTCGTCCTCATTCCATCTACAATATGCATCAACATGAAGAAAGAAAAAAAATCCAAAGAAAGAATCTAACCACAAACCGAATCACTACAAACATGAACATGCAAGTTTCCCTTATACAAGCATACCCTCTTCTGTCAAATTAGGAGAGATAATTTGCACGTGTGTGCACATGTGGATGAGACAGCTAAGCTTAAGCTTTTAAGCTTGGTGGAGTCAATGTTGCCTGCACCGGGGTGAATTCTGAGGTCACCGGATCGACTCAAACTTTTGATAGCATATTAGGATTTTTAGATCCCAATTTTGAGTATAAGATACTTCATAGACACATATTTAGAATGTAAAGATAGAGAACTGAATTTTTAACATGAGAATGGCCCGTGTAAGGTGAAAGGCATGCAGAGAAGGGGACCGTACTCTAAAAGGAATAACTATATAACATACCCAGTGGCCAGCATCTTCAAGGACATGCATTTCAACTCCACCTCCTTCCTCAGAAGCAAGCTCTTCCGCAACATGGATTCTCTGAAGATCTTCAAGAGCCCATCTGTGTAGGCTCCTCTCTGCTTTCAAAAAGTTTATATGCACGCCACGAGGTACATCTTCAACAACTTTCCTATGTACAGAATCATAAGATATTATAGGACCCATAATAGTCTTCTAGTGTGAAAATTTTACAATTCAAATTTGAAAGTGGTTGCATCTATTGTTAATCTTGGCATCAGTATATGCATTAGCAGTGAAATTATTTCTTCAGCAGTCCATATTAAATATCAAATTAATAGTCGTGCAGGACCTCCAACAATTATTCATTCATTCTAATTATACACTAAACAGGACCCTATTTTACCCGACTAGAGAAGGTTGACATGAATCAATACATTACTGCTAGCATTGTTAATACAGATCACGGTAAGTACCACAAATTTGTTTCTTCATAGGATTGATACATTTCTGATATTCCCTTCAAGTCAAACACCCATGAGAGACGTGAATTAGGAGAGCCGGTAGGTCGTAGGTTGGTCACAACCCACTACACGAAAAAAAAGAGGGAAAAGTTAAAAAATCATAGACAAATTGCCAATCAAAAGAGCACGTCTACTTTTGTGCTTCGGCCCCTTCCATTATCAAAAGAAAAAGCACACCTGTGTCTTCTATCTTTGTTAGTTTTAATCTGAATTGTCTAATTTGTAATCTCCAACATATTCATCAAGGAAGAAAAGCTCTAAAAATATTTTAATAGCTTAATTAATCAGTCATCTGATGAAATGATTATAGCATATATGACAAAGTCTGAATTCAAATTCAAATAGACATGCAATCAGAACTTGCTTAAAGGGTAAACCACAGACAATTCATCAATACAATAGCTGAGTTCATTATTTACTGATTAGTCATGCAGTAGGTTACATTCCTCTAAAACTGTTATCTGCTATCATCTGATGCCAATAGGATAGTATGGTATGATCAAATATGGTTTGGATAGTCATTGAAGGGAAGGGGATTAAATGGGATGGCATGACCAAATATGTCAACTTTAGGTTATAGCCTTCGTCTAACATAGCCTTATTAATATTATAATTGAACCAAGAACATGCATGCAGTATCCAATCATCAATAAACAAGTGAGTTTTAAATATTACATAAGAAGGCAATAATACATGCACAATTTGAAAAGTGGTCAGTATTAAAGTAAGCCATTGTTCTGTACCTGTGCTACATCATTGGAAAATCCTTGTTGAATAAGAGCTTTGAGAACATCCTTCTTTGAAGAGACCTTCCTTAAGAAAAATACCATACAACAATTAAAAAATTGCTCATAAAAGGAATAGTAATAACAGAAGAGAATGAGAGAAAAATTAAGTGAGTGAAATTTAATTTAAGAGCTTGATTTCATTCAGCAGAGTCCATTACATCATTCTGTTTATATAAACATGGTGGTCTGTCTTGTTGTGCACGTCTGGTTGTGCGGACAATGGGCTAAAGCACTGACAATAAATGTAGTATCTGAGAATGAGCAGATGATTAGATGGAGCTAATATTTCAATTGCGTGTAGATAGGCTGAAGGTAGTTCTAATGGAGTAGGTTTCGGCTGATAACTCAAAAATTATGATGGCAGATGGCTCTGAAGGTGATCGGAAAATGGGTTTGAATATAAAAGAGACCATACAACGGACAAGAGTGGAAACCAGATCAAAGCCGACAAAAGCAAGCGACAGTCACTAGGAAAGAGGTTTCATGGTAGCCATAAATAGGGCTAACGGCGAAAAATGGAGATAAGACACAATTTACAGAAGAAAAAACATCCCCAATGCACCATGGGTGTCCAAACTTGTCTCTCACTGGGAGCTGAATACCATGTTGAAAAAGGTAAGAGAAACAAAAAGTATATAATGATATCAATGTACACTACATAGTGGAGCTCAATTATATATTCAAATATGAACATGACTCTATTTACATGATATACAGTACAACCATAACTACCCTATTTACATTCAGGCATACTTCTTCAGATGTCAAAATAAATACCAAATAGTAGCAAAAGGCAGCACATACAAATTGTACAGAATTTAACATGGTTCAGCTCAACATCCTACATCCATGGATGAAAACGGATCAAATATTCTATCAAAAAACAAGAGAGTGGGCTATTGTTTATGGAAATCTCAATCTCCTTTTATCTAAAGACTACCTTACCACAATACCACTAACCCTAGATGGCTAGATCTAGAAAAAAAACCTTTGAGGGTTGTATAACCATGCGAACAGTCTTTCTCACACTCTTATCCCCATTCACATATATCTAACAATTCCATCATGTACAATTCGTAGTCCAAGATACTTTGGTTGGAGGCACCGCTTTTACACAATCTTTATGACTTTACTAGTCTCATCATTCTAAAAGTAAAATCAACTACACTTTAAGAAACCAGACCAAAAGCAACGTGTTAAATCAAATCAAGATCACCATGACATTCATTTACTCAAAAAACAAGTGAGAAAAGCATTAGAAGAATCAATTAAAAATCTACCTCCTTTGGCAGTGTATTTAATAAGGATATGAGTTCTTCTGGGTGGTCCTCTCCATCTCCACCTGCTTGAACTTTTCCGGGGGTTGCATCCAGAATCCAAGCCTTCAAATAGCATAGGAATATGAGAGTATAGTCTAGAATAGCAAATAAGAAGACATGAAATATAATTGTAAGCTGATAGAAAATGATACCAAACATAGAAATATAAAGGAAATAAGTGACTATTATCGAAAAATTCTGGTTAGTGTGGACAGATTTTGGATTGTAGCAGGAAATCAAATTTGCAGAATTACAAGAAATAAAGCAAAGGAAAATTAAGAAAGACACTTGCTATCCAAGAAATTTGAGATTTTTGGTCTCCCCCTTCCATAAATTCGAGAGCTTGGTCACTCCCAATCAATACCCAGCCCCGAAATAAAATGTCTGCCGACTTCTCCTTCCACTTCCCTATTTAATAGATTATTGTCGACAACATAACTGATGCTAATACATAACTGCTTCCTAATAATATAATAATGATAAGAGGTCCAACATAATTTGACAGCTAGGAATTTTAAGGGCTTTTTTGAACATTAACTCATTCTGAAGTGTGGCACAATAGAAGTTGTGACATTTGTTATTTTGGCTACTACACTAAGCTTCTCCGCTGCTGCAGATCCTGTAGCGGCCAGAGGCTGCTCCACTTCCACTACACCGCCATAGCCTATTATTGACAACACTGGTCAGAGGTAAACAACTTCAAATTGGAAGAATCCTATGATCAAGCTACCCCCAAGTCGCATAACCTCCAACGTCAGCACGTGCCCCACCCCACGAGTGTGCATTCTACCTCTGGACATTTTCCACAAATTGCTGAGTGTACTATATGGTTCTTTCCAGACACCATATTCTTCAGGAACCTTTTCTGGCTATTTTATCATACTTTTCAGACCTCACTTCATACTGAAAACTTAAACAGTACTCCCTACGTCCCAAAATATATGTCATTCTAGCAATGCAGTAATCAGTCATTAATACAGTGTATTTGATCCTTTCCTACATTCACTACAGAATCCTCGGGGTCTGCTTGCCTACATTTCTGCTTCTCAGGCATGTACTCTGAAGTATTAAGATGATAAAGGGCAACATACTCTTAGGTATATATTATGAAGTATTATGATGATAAAGGGAAACCCGTTTTTCCTATATCCTCTGCATCATCATCCTAAAAGTCTTATTAAATCTTGTAATGAGTACAGGTCTTTAGAATAGCCACACAAAAAATATGTCCACCAAATCGCATATTTTTAACAAAAATACCCAAACAGTTATATAAACTAAATAGGAATGTAATCCTAAAGGATTCTAACAAATCATACTACCAAAAATATCAATATCTCTACAATAAATATCAACATCTCAATGTTAATCCAAATTCAGTCCTGCAAAAGCAAATAGCAACTAAATTTGGGCTTACTCTGACTGGTCGAGCAAGAGGTTTTGCAGCTTGGTCAACCATGCTCAAAACAACTGAACATACAAGACAATAAAAGTAAAAATGACGTACAAGCTATTGAAAAACGAAAAAAAAAAGTAATATTCAATAACTAACCTTTTCCTCCAAAACTATGACCAACTAACACACGAGGTGTTATTCTTAGTTCTCGAACCTAGCAATAGAGAGAATGACATTAAAAGAAACAGAAAATAATTTATGTGTACATAACAATATGAATTTATCAATTCTCTTTAACTAAATCTATGAAGTACAGAAAATAAGTTTGATTAAACATTACAAGTTTTGTACGCAAGTAAAACGAATCTCAAATGTGGAAAACATATTTGAAATGAGGAGAGAGAAAAAAAACTCAAAGGGTTCTTATTCTCACAATTGATATCATTTAAAATTTCATGTCAAAGAATGGATAATGTATTGCAACAAAAAATCAAGGGAAATAAAGTGATAAGTAAAAAAAATAATTGAGGTGTTCACCCAGACTGGATGTAGACCATAAATCATGAAAGACATCCAAATGGTTAACCACCAGGGGTCATCCCATCTCACAAAATCAAGGTTTAAGTTAAATCAAGTGAGTATGGCGTGAAAGCCATATAAACCCCTGCCCCATTCTATAACCCGCTCAACATATGAATATTATTTGTGAAACATGTTTAAAAAACACATACCAGTTTCAAAACATCAAGAGCAGCGGATGCAACAGTATGGGGACCTCTTTTCTTAATTGATGTTGAATCACCATGACATCGCAAATCTACTAAAAGAAACTGCCAACACAAACACAAGAAACAAACAGAATTCAGATTGATTTACATCTAGAATGTTCTTGAACTGCAATCGCAATGATCATAATTTGTGAAACCTAGAAAAGAAAATATTGCCTAATAGTAGAGTTTAATAATGCAATCCATACTTATTATATTTATTCCGTCATCAGTAAACAAGAAGGTGATCATCATTGTTGCAACCAAGGTTTAATAACAAAATCATGAAAATACATGGTTCATCAATAATGTGAATGTCTCTAGTGTTAGCAGATGAAAATTAAATCCATAGCCATAATGTGTACTAAACCCATTAAGTATTTACTTGGGATGTAAAATATAACAAAGCACAAAAATGTACATCAACATACCTGCCACATAGGAAACTCTCTTGCCAATCTCTTTGCAAAAGTACCTGAAATATCATTCTTCCAACAATGAATTATAATATAAAACAAACAACTAATTCTTCCCTTTTAAATTTGCTTGACAAACCAAGCAAAAATATCTAACGCAAAAATCTAACACCATATTAGAACTACAACAAAAGAAGAAATTAGAAAAACAAAATTACAGATTTAAACATCATTGAATTAGGAAGCCATGGTTAAGTGACTCACTCATCCTTTTGATCAAAATACTACAAATGATTCCCTTGACAAAATTACACGTGGATGCTAGTGACACTACATGGTCATGCATAGAATTGCTAGAATAAAATTCAACCACGTGTATGAAGATTGAGAATGTCACCTTCTTGAGGTTTTGGAATTTTACAAATGCTTTCCATGTGTTCAAACATTCCTCATTAGGTATCCAATAAAAAATAATTTCTTATCGGCTTGGACACTTACCAAACACGCCAGGAAACCTCTTGGACGCTTAGGGGAAGTCACTCCTTCCCCTTACATCCCATATTAACACAAACACGCATATATATAAGAGGTGTATCAAGTGAGTGAATGGTAGGAGATAATACTCAACAAATCATAAAGAAGGTTAAGTTTAATTCAGGTCATTTATATTTTATCTGTAAAACATGAAACTTTGGCAATAAAACCATTAGCCAAGGTCAAACTCTCCGATATGCTGAATGTAGAACAACAAGGAAATCCCAGAAAAACATCAACTTAATGTGTTTTCCGGAACTCCTTTTTGCACTACAACCCCAATAATTTCAATTCCACAAATTACATTGTTCAATATTGCATTTTCACTGTGTGGTGTGGTCCTTCAGAATCTTAAAAAATGAATTGCCATACCAGCAACAAAAACAGATATTTAATTAACAAATAATAATAAAATTAAAATGATACGGAATCGGAACGATTCATACGGAACTGAAAGTATACAGACTAAAATGATTAAACTCTTATATAGCAGCAAACACCGATACATCTTCCATTGAAACTACAATAGAATCAGTAAAATATTTATCCCTTTTTTGCTCAAATAGAAAAGCAAGAGTTTTAAATGCCCGATCATACAGTAACTATGAATATTGCAGATCTCCCACCAAGACCAACGGTAATCTAAAACTGAGTTTTGAGAGCACGTAAGAGAGGAGAGTAGTCTGATCGGGCGGAATAAATTGCTGCAAAACAATAATGATGCACATACAGAAATAGTAGCACTCACCCCAGTTTTTCCGGCACCCAAGGATCCCGTGCAAAAAGACAGCTGTTGGTGTATCAGGTAAAGATCTGTCCATAACAGAACTCCACCTCACCTGTATACCAAATATTTCTGTGTATTAGTCTATTGAAATGTTCATACAGTTCCAGACCTTAATTTGCAAACTTGTATCCCACTCTCCACATAACAGTTTCAAATCTTTTTGCCATGAAGCCTTTTGAACATGATGTTCAATAACTAATGGTCAAGTGTATTTTAACAAATTTTTATTGTATGCATTTCAGTATTTAATATCAATAAACTGTTCAAGGCAGCAACTTAATAGTAACATTTCTAATCAGTGTTGTCCATGACAGAGAGCCAAAAATCCCCCCCCCCCCCCCACACACACACACACACACACCGGACGCTTTGCGGCGCCGTTATAGCGGAAAAACCCGCAATATTGGCCAAAATTTACCATTGCGCCAGGCCCAAAAACCACCATGTATATCCGCCATAGCGCCGCCATTGCGGATATTTGACAAGCCTGATTCTAATTGAGACTCAGAGAAAAATGAAGAATAGTGAACCGTCCTCTTTCAAGGACTAGTACAGTGAATTCATTATTTTGGTTCTTTTTTCCACAAAATACACATTGTAGGTTCTTTGAATATTCCCTCTCTAGTAAAAGAACATTTTTTACATAAGGGATGCTTATATAATTAATGTCTTAACATTTTGCTAGAAACCACCCCAGCTTAGAAATCACACATCTCTTAGTTCATCCTAACCCAACACAGTATGACCGAGTGTCTTGAAGGCCGATGGAGGTAGATGTTCTTTGATTGTCAGCAACGAATAACTGAACAGGATATGAAAATTAAAAATGAACACAGTCCACACACACGCCATCACCCTAATGAACTGAATGGAACACAATAATACATCTAGAAAGTGAGAAGATTAACTATCGCCTAACTTAGAAATAAATAACTGAAATGAAACGGAAAACCACGGAATAAATAATACTCACAAGTGCTCCTTGAACCAATTCATATGCCTGAGACCAAAAAAAATACATCATCAGTCATAATAAACAAAGAAAAAATCAGATAATTGTTCTCTACAAGTACCAAGTAAAGAATCAAGAATTTCACAGCAAATAAACGAATCATAAAAGTGCGTGCAACGAGCTATGAATATTACCAAAATGCTAGGGGAGCTGGCCACATCTGCCTTTTGTTCAACAGTATCGCGCACTAATGCCATTGATATTGTCCTAACTTTGACTACACGGCTGGAGTGACTAAGAGCTAATCGAGAGACGTTGAATTTCTCATTCTAAATTTAAAAAACAAACAGATCAATGCATAATTCGCAATGTTCAAATTCAAAGTAACGACGTCTAACAATATTACAACACTGTTACCAAATTTCAGTTACTGAACACAAGTTCAAAGCCTCAAACGGAAAAATAGCAACATAATGGATTAAAAAAACCGATTCAAGCACTGAAACAGTTGAAATTACACAACCGAAACTCAAATGCAACTGCGATGTAAGTAGCGATAACGGATATATGAGAAATCTGCAGCATAGAAATTATCGAAGTAAATAGCGGATTAAGAAAGGAGACCTGAGGGAAGCGAAGAATGCGAGGTGATGTAGCCTTGCGTGAATTGGAGGAGAACGTCGAATTCAGATCCAATGAGTTAACCGCGGTGGTGGCGGTGGTGGCGGTGGAGCAGGTGAAAGAATTGGTGAGTAGCGGCATACCGAGGGAAATGGAAGATGAATGCTGGGGTGTCTCCGAATCTCCCTGACGGAGAAAGAGAGGAGCCGCCAATATAGGCTCGACGATTTTCTTCTTTTTCTATACACGCGCTTTTTTCTTATTTTGATTTTATTAATTGTTTATTTCTTCTTCATTTTTTTTTTGTGCCAACTGGTATCTCTTCGGAGAACTGAATCACGTGCTGTAGCTGCTTCACGCAGTTTTCAGAAGCAGACGATCTGAGTCATAGATATGATCCAATAGTTTCGATTTATACAAGTATGATTTGGAAAATTGAGTTTAATTAAATGAAAACGGAAAATGGGAAGCACCGTCCATTGCGAAATGCCAATGCTCAACCGTTTAAACAGTGGGATGCTGCCACGTGTAACTCAGGTTTCAGTGGGATGCCAATGCATTCATTTTGATTTCATAAATGATTCAATGTTGATATTGATAAAAAAAATTATAATGGAAGAAAGAAGAAACTACAATAATACCTTCTTAGAGGAGAAATTCCCCATAATATCAACTAACAACTTATCAAATAAAATTAGAAGTAATATAAGATCGATGCAGATCTTTATTTAATTTATAATTGATTTAAATAAGAGTATTCGTATACTGATTAGATTTTTTAAACACATGTTTCACAAAGAATCCTTAAACCTAATCAACATACTCCCAACCTTCTTCTTGAGTGTCTTTAAACATTCACTTCTCTTATATCTCCTATGAGTAATATCTAACATAATTTCAGAAGAATCCACGTTCATTCCTACTCTACTGAAACCATGTAGCTACTACAATTTTCTACATTCTTAACAAAACCTCCTAACTAACAATCGTTCTCATCTCTGACAATTCTCCCACATCCTACTGCAACTTCATTTATGCAAGCATTATCCACATTTAGTTTCATCATACTTGAACTAGAAGGAGCCCACTTAAGGAGCATAACCTCTTTGTTTCTCCCAACTGTCCTCTTATTCATCTTCAAGGCATCCTCATACTTCTTCAACCTAATAGACACATGTAAGTTGAGATTAAAAGACCTAACAAACTCCTCAATATGTTCGTCTTTATCACGCCAAAACCAAATCAAATGACAAGTCATTGCCCAATACGAACTTCATTCAACATCATCCTTTAGATTACTATTAATATTCAAACTGATTCAATCCTACAACTCCAAATTGAAAAAAATATGATGCATATCCATTGACACTTTATTCATCCAAATTTCTAAAGCATAAGGACATCCACAAAAAACATGCAACGTAGTTTCATTAGCATGTTCACACAAATTACATGCAGTTGCTCCAAGACCTCTCCTGTTATTGCTCTGGTTCGTTAACAACCTGTCATGTTTTAACAACCAAACAAAAACCTTAATCCTCTTAGGAACTTTTAGCCTCCAAATTATCTTTCACTCGTGGGCTTAAAATCAATGTCTAAGAAAAAGGAGAACTTCTTGCATGTTCTTTTACATGTTTATATATTTATATATCAATAAAAATTATTTTGTTTATGAGTTTTAGATTAAGATATGAAAGATAAATGTGTGTGAAATCGTGTCGAATGTCGATGATATTTTAACTCTTCGAAAAAATTGGAAGGAAAGATATATCTTTAATTTTCTTTTTTAGATTTATAGTTTGTAATTAGATGTTTTATTTTCATTTTTATTGTTTTTAGTTTAGTTTTATTTTATTTTAGTTTATCTAAAATTAAAATCTCTAAAACAAAAGTAATATCCAAAAAATTACTTCTATCACACCGTCACTGCACCTAGCCGAACCCCGCCGCTCCGCCGCGTGCCCGCCGTAGCTTCCGGGCGCTCCGCTCTAAACTACCCACCGATGCTTCTTTGATGCGTAGTTCTCTTGGACCTAAAAACCTGTTCTTGTTTAAGCTTCATAACTGTATTCCAAAATCATGGAAACAACAACAACAACAACCCACAAAACCCTTTCACAAACCACTCGTTTCTACTGATTCATCATCGTCTTTCTCGATGCTTCCTGTTCTCATTGCATCCCTCAAAGATTTCGTCACTCACGGCCATTTATCAAATGCATTCAAAACCTTCATTCACATCCAACACCATGCTGCAACTTCTTCAAATGCTTCATTTTACCTCATCTTTGAACCCATTAAACATCTTCTATTGGCTTGCACCAATCTCAAGTCTCTGCCCCTGGGTAAACAGCTTCATGCTCATACTATTTCGATGGGTATTGATCAAAATTCTATCTTGGTTTCTAAGCTTATTAATTTCTATGCAAGTGTTAATTTACTTGATGATGCTCAAATTGTTACTGAGAGTTCAAATAGTTTGGATCCTCTGCATTGGAATATGGTTATCTCTTTGTGTGTTAGAAATAGTTTCTTTGAGGAGGCAATTTCTGTTTATAAGAAAATGTTGAGTAGGAATGTTCAACCAGATGATTTTACTTATCCGTCTGTTCTTAAGGCTTGTGGGGAGTTATTAGATTGCGATACCGGGGTGGAGGTTCATAAGTCTATTCGAGATGGTTCTATTAAGTGGAGTTTGTTTGTGCACAATGCGTTGGTGTTTATGTATGGTAGGTTTGGGAAGCTAGATGTTGCTCGTCATTTGTTTGATATTATGTCTGTTAGAGATGATGTTTCTTGGAACACTATAATAAGTTGTTATGCCTCTAGGGGTATGTGGGAGGAAGCATTTCGGCTATTTGGACACATGCAAGAGGAGGGTATTGAAACAAATGCTATTATATGGAATACCATTGCCGGAGGGTGTTTACATACGGGAAATTTTAAAGGGGCGCTTAAGTTGTTTTCTCAAATGAGAATGGCGATTCATTTGGACTCTGTTGCTATGGTTGTTGGATTAAATGCTTGTTCTCACATTGGGGCTCTTAAATTGGGAAAGGAGATTCATGGTCATGCTGTAAGAACTTGCTTTGAGGTGTTTGACAATGTAAAAAATTCATTAATTACAATGTATTCAAGGTGTGGGAATCTCAATCATGCATATATGTTGTTTCAGAAAATGGATGAGAAAGGTTTGATCACATGGAATGCCATGCTTTCTGGATATGCTCACATGGATCGAGCTGAGGAAGTCTCCTTCATTTTCAGAGAAATGCTACACGAGGGCGTTGAACCTAATTTTGTGACCATTGCTAGTGTCCTTCCCCTTTGCGCTCGAATAGCAAATCTACAACATGGTAAAGAGTTTCATTGCTACATGATGAAGCGTGAAGAGCAGTTTAATGGCCATTTATTATTGTGGAACTCACTAGTGGAGATGTATTCAAAGTCTGGCAAAGTTTTAGAAGCCAGGAAGGTCTTTGATTCATTAAGTAGGAAAGATGAAGTCACATATACTTCCATGATTATGGGATATGGTATGAGGGGTGATGGAGAAACTGCTCTAAAACTATTTGAAGAGATGCGCAGGTCCAATATTAAACCAGATCATGTGACAATGGTTGCAGTTTTAATAGCTTGTAGTCATTCTGGCCTTGTAGCACAAGGGCAATTGCTATTTAGAAAGATGATAGAAGTCTATGGAATAAATCCAAGGATTGAGCATTATTCCTGTATGGTTGATCTCTTTGGAAGGGCTGGTCTTCTTGACAAAGCAAAGGAGGTTATCACAAGGATGTCATGCAAACCGACTTCAGCAATGTGGGCCACTCTAATAGGAGCTTGTCGAATCCATGGAAATACAGTGATTGGGGAATGGGCTGCAGGAAACTTGTTGGAAATGAAACCTGATCATTCAGGTTATTATGTGTTGATTGCAAATATGTATGCAGCTGCTGGTAGCTGGAGCCAACTAGCAAAAGTGAGGACTTGTATGAGGGATTTGGGTGTGAGAAAGGCTCCTGGTTGTGCGTGGGTTGATGTTGGCAGAGCGCTTTCTCCCTTTTTAGTTGGGGACACTTCCAACCCTCGCTCAGACGAGATTTACCCCCTGATGGATGGGTTGAATGAACTCATGAAAGATGCTGGTTATGTACCTAGTGAAGGGTTTATCTCATCTGAAGAAGATTTTGAGGAGATGAATATTGTAGAGAACGCTTGCTGAATACAAGTCAAACATATTCTTAGATGGCTATTCATGTACTAAAAACACAAGGTAAATCTTTAGTTCAAGTTACAACTAGAGTCACAATCCCACATGCACGGCCAACAGAGCAGAAATTACTTGATCAGTTGCTAGATCAGGCAACATATTGAAGAGTACACAGGTAATATTATTATTATTTTTTCACTTAATTGCATTTGATTTTTATTTAACAGTTGTGTGCTGTCACAACCAATGATGTTAATGCAACAAGCTACAAAAGTAGGAATTAGTAAATACCTTCCTCTTCTATTCCTTTTCCACTCTATAAGCAATGTTGTTCATTATTATAAATCTTCAAATAGTGACGCGAAAGTTCTTTTTTTCATTGCTTAATTACTTCATCTCCCTGTTCATGTCAACGTTAATGCATCCTTTTTTATGTATTTGTTCTTGCATCCTTCCTTTTGTGGCGTGGTTGCCAAAGAGTGGACTTGATCTCCCTGCCTTGTTACATATCTCATCTCTCTGCTATGCGCATTTGAAAAAATTATCTTTACTACTCTAATATAATGATTAATTTTTAATTGCATATGGAGCTAGCACCGAGATGCATTCAAGAGCTAACACCGAGATGCATGTTTTTTTTGCAGATGATATAACTTTACTTGGAGAATCGAAGAAGGATTTAAATGAGAGGTTGGAGATGAGCTTTAGAAACGCATGACTTTCGCTTAAACAGAAGTAAGACAATATTTGGAAGGTAAGTTCAGCAAAAGGAGAAACATTTTTAATATAGAGGTGAAAGTTGGAGACCATATCATCCCACAAGTCATGCGGTTTAAATATCTTGAGTCCGTAATACAAAACGATGGAGAAATAGAAGGGATGTAAACTATCAAATTTAAACAGGGTGGTTGGAGTAGAGGAGGGTTTCAAGGATTTTATGTGACACAAAGGTATTGCTCAAGATGAAGGGAAAATTTTATCGGACTGCGATAAGACCTGTGATGTTGTATGAGACAAAAAGTTTGATGGTTAAGAATCAACACGAGAATAAAATAAGTGTAGCAGAGATGAGGATGTTGTATTGGATGTGTGGTAAGACTAGAGATGATAAAATTAGAAATGAAAATATTAGAGAGTACACCTATAATAGAAAAAAGACGGTGGAAAATAGATTTAGGTGGTTTGGGCATGTAGAGAGAAGAAGATTCTTTGGAAAAGAGAGTATATCAGATGGGGAGGGGTTAAACAATTACTGGTAGAGGAAGACCTAGAAAAACTATTAGAGAAGTTATTAAGAAAAAACTTGAGATTAACGATTTGGATAGAAACATGATTATAGATAAAACATTATGACGGAAGTTGATCCATATAGCCGATCTCATTTAGTGAAATAAGGCTTGATTGTTGTTGTTTACTTACATATAGAATTTCATGAAATGGAACCATTTGCAACATCCAATTAAATAAGGCAAAAGAATAGAGCAATGTAAAGATACTATAGATCATAGGTAGTCTTGGGGTGCCAACATATTTGGAATCCCATTGCCACCATATGATTCTTTTGCACTCTAGTTTTAATATATGAAAAAGATGTAAAGATACTTCATGTTTTGTTAAAAAAAATTGTTCAATGAGTTTATCAATTCTGTTCATAGATGGAAAGTATGTGGCTGTTCTATTATGTGCATAACTTTGGTCTATAACTTCACAAAGCACTTAATCTTCTATCTGGATGAAAGATTGCTGTTAAAGTTGTCTTGCTATTTTATTAATACTTTCGTGATTGGTATTGATTTGATTGAAGTTTTGGCTTGAAGTTGAGTAACATAGAGGTAAAATTTCCTCGACATGAAAGGCAAGGATGTTATTTTGGATTGCATTCACATGCTTTTCTTTTGCATGGGTTAGAAGTAGACTGAGCAATCATGTCTGCTTACTGAGTAATTGTCTAAAAGCACATCACTAGCCTATTTTAAATAAGATAAAAAAGTGAGTACAGTTTGTAATTGACTAAGTTCTGTTTGTTGAAACTGAACTGTTTTGAAAATAAGTGAGAGCAACAGTTGGTTCTATTTTTGTAGTCCGGGTTTGGTTAGTGAGCTATGTTTAAAACACTAGTTCGGTTTGTGAACTCAGAGAGCGGTTTGGTTCTTTTTAAGTGTAGTATTTGGTTTTACAGCTGGGTTCTGTTTTCAGTTTTTTGTACATTCCTAACTGCTAAATCAGTTTCTTGAATTCCCAGAACCAAAGCATTTTCATAGCCTTTGCGATTGTTGTACTTTTTTTCTTTCTATTATCAAAACCAATATATTAAATTGGGGTACTTCAACCCGATAAATAAAATCCAGAATACAAACACATCAACCCCACCCGAAATAGGGTAAGAATGCTTTTGTTGATAATTTTCATTTGACTTTCTTGAATTATCTCAGCTTTCACTCTATCAATTGAAATATATAGACCGTCATAGATATAACACATATTTTATAGGTTTTTTTCTACCAGATTTATTCACATTCTTTTCTTCCAAAAATAAATTGTTCTTTTTTGTTGGATAAATAAGAGAGGTGACCAGTATACCTAATGTCTTAAGATTTTGGATGGAGATTTGTTGACAAGGTCTCTTATGGATTATGGGCATTTAGTCCATTGATGATGCTACCGACGCTCTTGGGTCTCTTCAACAAGTAGTATTAAAGTCATGTTTGGACAGTGGAACCGTTATATGGATCAAGTCTAGTGGCGCGGATGACTCACACTTGATGAAGAGATTGTTGGAATTCAAGTGAGTGTAATTGGTTTGGAGGTCTCGCTCATTGTTTGGTTAAGAAGTTATCCTAAAAACTTCATTTTCTTGTATAAGGTACATCACGGCCAGTCCAATAAATTTAGAGGTCTTGTTTTATTTTTAAAAATAGATCTAATTTTTTTAAAAAAAATTAATTAAATAATTATAAATGATAAAAAAATATAATTATATATTAATTAAAAATAAATTTAATTATAATTATGTTAACATTTGATCCATCTCATTTTTTTTATGTATTAAGTTTCATGATATTTTTTATTTTAATGAATTTTTATATAATTTTTTTATATATTTATTAATATTAATGAAAAAAATTACATCTTTTAAAAAATTTGGACTCTATTATTTGGGGCCTTGTGCGGTAGAGCTTATTGCTCTTGCAAAGGGCCGACCCTGAGATACATCCATATTTATGCACAAAAGTGAGACTTATGTCGACATTATCTATCTTAGATATTTATCGACTTGGAGATGAATCAGGAGTACAATTTGGAGTTTCTTATTTGGTGTATTTCTACTCCAATTTAGCAGAAGGTAGTTTATGGAAAACTCAACAATTGACAAGAAACAACTATCAATAATTTTTTCTCACCCTTATCGATATTAATTTCATAATATTTGTGCTACATCATTACTAATATTTCATCAGAACCATTTATACACATATCTTAAAGAAATAATAGAAATCAATTTAGAACTTTTCTTGTATTCGGAAAAATAAGTCAAATGCCTTGTCTGTTGGGACTTAGAATAAGCCCTTCCATTAGAAGAGTGGTGACACAATCTCACATCCATTAATAGCTTGCTCAATCAATGCTAACTATAACAATACTCAACCAAAGCTGATTGTTCGAATTTCCCTAAAGGATAGGAAGGTTTTGCGAAACTTTAAAAAGTTTTTCCAATTTACTACCCACATTTTAACTTTAATACAAACTTTGGCAATTGTTCCAACATTAAATAACCCAAAATTAAATACTCCTACACAACCCATATATTATAAAATCTGTAAGAAACAAGGTGTATTATAATTTATAACACTTGAATGGATCGATAAGTAAAAATGAACATAAGACATTTTGGCCAAGAATGTTTAGAAATAACAATGTCTAACAAGAATATTTAGGTCAAATTTTGAACACTTGAAGAAATCTTGAAGTCTATTAAAAAATCTAAAACATCGTGGAAGAGCATTTATTCAGCGAAGCTTAAATTTAACGCTTGCATCAAAACGAGATTTAAAAAACCTTCGAATTTTATACCCATAAATAAATCCTTCAAATATCTGATATAAAGTTTCCATCAAATTCATACTCCAGATGACTGACATAACTTGAGCGGATGAATAAAAGCAAATTGTAACTATAATTTCCTAAGAACTTCAGCTCTAACCTCTTGCAGAATCAAGAGGTAAAATCCACTTTCGAAAAATGGCAAATGAATGATGCACGTTAACATTTTTATCACCCTGATAAGACCAGAACATAGCAAAATTTTGAAGTTAGTTACCAACACCAATCAACTCAACATCAAATACAAGCCATGAATTTTGTGGTATAATCCCGACACGTTTGTCTCCATATCTGCATAACAATGAACAAATAATTAGAATAAACTAATCAAAGTCATCCATAGATTAATTTATCAATCAGAGACAGTGGGCCAATTTCATACCCCATAGATGGTGGAATTGTAAGTCTTCTTTTGTCACCGACCCTCATCCCTGAAGAAAATAAAAGAGAATTGCAATATAAGTAACAAGAATAAAATTATATAGCTGTAAAAAAAAACAACATAAACTACATCAAATTTTACTACTATGAATTACCATTGATTCCAACATCCCACCCCTTGATGACTTGTCCTACACCTGCAAAAAAAAAAAAAGATAAAGGCACATACAAAAATCACTAAAACAAAAATGCACCAACACAGTACATAATTACATACCAAGGCGAAATTTAAAAGGTGCTTTTCCGACACATGAGTCAAATATTTTCCCATCTTTTTTCAGCTTGCCAATATATTTAACACTGACCTGAAAATTAAACAAGGAGTTAATAAGAAATTGTAATATAAAATTGGTGAAACAAAATCACTATCAGTAAGTTATGTCAAATTCAATCATCAAAATTTTTCAACAGAGAAAAAAATTCAATCATCAAAATATCAATATGTGAGGTGTCTATGATGTTTAACCTTCTTTCCAAGTTCAGCCCTTTTGCCATCTGGTTTACCCATAGATATGTCCTCTATAACCAACCCATTTGCATATGTTCTCACATTAGATGGCTTGGCTTCAGTTTGACCTTTTCCTTTTTCCTCAGAGGTAGACAACTTCTGATTTTCAACAGATGTAGCAATTTCATTCCCAGTAGCTACTCCTTCAGTCTCTTTGTTCTTTTTCTTCTTTTTCTTGTTTTTCTTCTCAACAAGGACTCTGTTTCAAAACAGCATATAAACTAAAATAGTTAGCAATGAAATATGTAATGTGTAGAACACAAAACAGAGAAGGGAGCAAATCCAACATACTCAATTCCAAGTTATGACAAATCAAAGAAAAGGAAATTGTAATTGAAAATAAATCAGTTAAAACAAAATTCTCCACAAAACCAAGAATTGACATTTATTGATAAGGAAAATTCAATTCCCAAGGCCATCACTACACCAAAAACAATGAAGGATATTTTTACTCCGGCGATGATGCCAAGTAAAACAGAAAAAATTAATTGGCTATGAGTTTATTTAAGTTGACCAGGTCGTGTTCTGAGGATAAAGTTAATAAAAGAGAGAAAAGTTGGCTTTACATTTCAATAATTAAAAAGTTGAACTACTTTAGATTGTAGATTAAATATTTCAATCAACAATCCACACAACCAAAGCCCCTGTCCAATCCAATTGATATTATAGTTACTGAATGAAAGCACTTACTCATCATTGGATAGTTTTCCATCATGTCCACCCTTTTCCTGGGAAACATTATTCTGATTGGTTGCAGTTTTAAACTCCTCACCTTCAGAATGCTTTTCATCTAGCACAGTAACATTAGTCTCAGGTACATGAGCAACTTCCTCTTTACCGTGATCTTTCGACTTATTCTTCTTCTTCTTCTTTTTCCTAAAATCATTATCAAAAACATTAAATGCAGCACATCCCAAGACAAATAGATACAGCATATATGAAAATTTTATTTTCCTTTACTAGAAAGGGTCAATCAAGACAAATTGCATGAGGTATTATAGTTAGGCCTCTCACCCATCTTGCAGCTCATCATCCTCATCGGCACTTTCACCTTTTCGCTTCAAGCCAGCAGAAAGTTCAACATCTTTTGCCTTCTTATTGGACTTCCCAGTTTTTTTGAGCGTTTGATCTTTAGCATCTGGTTCTGTTTTCTGAGACTCAGATTTAGCTTGCTTTGAAGTGGAAATTGGGAAACCATCTTCATCTTCACTTTCCAGAGCAAGTAGGTTATTGTCACCTCTATTGATATCTGGCTGACTTTCTTTTTTGATGAGTTTCTCTTTCAAGAGAGCTGGCTGTTCCTTTTTCTTCGATTGCTTTGCTGGATTATCTCCATTTTCAGGCTCATTGTCGTCGTGTATTTCCTCAATCACAACTTTTCAAAAAAGGTCAACAAACAAAATATCATATAGTTTTTCATGTTGATTTCAATTTGAAATATCATGAAAACAGTGAAGCAGTAGAACTTTAAATAATATTTTCCTTTTCAGTTCTTTCCTATTTTCATGCATCATGAATGGAAGTAAACCATGGGTATGCTGATAAAACCTGTATTATTCTAATTAGAGTGAAATATGTATGATGATCCATGTAAGCATTTAAGAATATAACCCAGCAAGATCATTCTGGACCATTTTTATTGGAAAGACAACCATATATTCAAGCATTGGATAATAGTCGACAAAGTTAATATTTATGCTTCTATAAATATGACATATCACATGAGCATTGGTTTGAAAGCTACGTAATATTAAGAAAAAGAAACATAAGAGCAGAACATGTGTATAATCATTTGACGGCTTCAAGAAAACGTGAAGATAAATCAAAATACCTCCACTATTTGGGACTGGCGAAGCTGTGTACGTGTCCATATCACTATCATCAAAAAAATGCTCATCATATCCATTTTCACTATCATATTCAGATGACTCCTCTGAATCAGTTCCCACGTCCTCTCCCATTGAATCACTGTAGCATTGTAGTAGGAATTCAAAAAGTTAACATGTATAACAATCAATATGTCTAATTCAAAACCATGTGAAAATCATTTAAAATCAAAATAAACCAACAAAAGCCAGTTCTTCAAAAGGATACTTACTACTCATAGTCACCCCTCAGGTCATCCCCCTCATCTGCCACAAAAAAACCAGAAAGATGGATGCTCCGTGAACCGATGACTGAGAATGCCACCAAGTCCTCGTCATCAAACTCAAGATTCAGAGGGCATGACTCAACTTTATTTGGCAGCAACGTACACAAAAAAACTGCACTTTTGTGTCCAGAAGAGCACTGAAGAATGCATTTCTCTGTTGATGAACCATTGCCAATAGTAGCCTGAAATTTTAGAGGGCAAGAAGAATAGAAGGATCGGAGTGGTTATTAGTAATTCTAAAATCTTATAACTTATAAGACTCAAATGATATCAAAGTAATTCACTAGATTCCAGAACTCTCAAGGCCATAGTAAATAAATGCATATTACATAGGAATGGCTATTATATTGAAATTCAACAAAGCAAAACAAGTGTTACCACTAGAAAAAGAGGTATAAGTCAATATCTAAGAAATAAAACTAAACTAGAACAAATCGTTTATAACCCTGGTGTACATATAACACCAAGAAAATCCATGATGATTCTACCATCACAACCCAAGTGCCAAATAACCTTCAAACCAACAAAGGGAAATTATCACCAAAAAACCCGCAAAATCATTTACAAGACCAGAATGAAAGTGTTGAAACTATGGATTCAAACCCCTCAACCGCAAGTGCCCTAGCAAGCAAATGCATACAATTACATTGAATCAGAGTTATTAATTGCGGACGCTCCCAGCACGATCCGGCCGGGCGGCCACCCACCACACGCAAACATGGGAACAAATCGCAGTCTGAGAGGGTGGACGATTCCGGCAAGAAAGCGGTTTGTAGGTAGCGCTCCGCGGCTTTTGTTTTTTTTCTTCTCTCCGGATGTGTCAGTGCTACAATCATACTGTCATTTCAAACCCTGATAAACATATAACATCACGAAAATTCATCCAGATCCCATAAAAACAACCCAGGGAAAAATACTCAAACACAAATAGCAGTCAACGCAAAAAAAAAAAAAAAAAAAAAACAGCAAACATTATCATCAACTACGGATACTCTGAAATCATTTACCCAAAAATAACGAAAATTTGGAAGAGTTAATACATGCAAAAATAAGCAGAGTAAGCTAAATTATTATTTATCAATTAAAATCCATACCAGAAAAAGGTATAAAAACAATATCTAGTTCTAAAACATAAACAGTGATTCCACGATTAAATCCCAATGAAAAAAACAATAATAGAAAAATGAAGAATGATTAGAACCTGAGTGACATGAAGCTTTCCTTGCACATTGTCAGCATGATAAGGAACCGGTTTGCCAGGTTTCACTTCAATCCCTAAGAAAATGAAGAACGATTCTCAAGTTCAAGCAAGTACTATAATGCAGTAAAACCAAAACGAAGAAAGACAAATGAAAAAACATCAAATAAAACGCTAATTTCACAGCTAGAATCGAAGAAGTAAGGGTAGAGTTTAAGAGGCAGAAGGAAAGACGAAAATGGAGGAAAAAGATGATGACTAACCCCAGAATCCCATTGTAGTGTCAACAACGAAATGAAAATCAATGGAAACGTTCTAACAAACTTTTTTAAACCCTAAAAAATTGGTCGTCGTTTTGGGATTAAAGCTGCCGTTTATACTTCATAGACTAATCGATGGGCTTCGGCCCAATTGGAAGTTGCTATGTGCATCTCCGTGTTGTACAACTTTGTGTAGATATATTGGTATTCTTACCCCATTTCCTACATTTACACCGTATTTTACTATTCATCAATACCATCCATTAATTAACTTTGATGACTTTTAAAAATTATTTTTATTATACTGTTCATACACTATTCATGTGTATTGTTCATTAAAAATATTATTTTATTTAAAAAGTACTATTCACCCTATAAATACGGTGAATAGTATATAGATGTAAGTATTTGGTGTAAAAAGTGGTGTAGAAATAGCATAACTGTATTGATTTTTCTAAAATAAAACTCATTTTTTAGGAGTATAATTTCAAATGTATCATTATGAAAATGTAATTTAGAAGATAATTCAAATTATGTCTAGAATAAGAGAGATTTACTCGAAGAAGAGTGTATATTAGAAAAATGGGATATAAAATATAAATGTAACATGTAACCATACACTTTATGTTATATTTGATTCTAGAATTTGTTAATGTTTATCTCTTTATTCTGGTTCTAGCTAATTATTATTTTTTCCAATCTTATAAAATTTTCACAATAGATTTAACTTTGTTGAATGTCTAAAATGTATTCGAACTCAAGACTTCTGATTAAGTCTGAAAATATCACTTACTATCGTATCTAAATGTTGTTTGCTTTATGACTAATTAATTAGCACAATAGACTTAGGTCTTAGCTTTCAACCTCGGTGATAGTGACCTAATTAGAGAAACATCACATGTCTCGTCAACAAGAGCCTTGAGATTAAAGTGATTGTATGATAAGAAGCAATCCAACAAAGAATCTTGAAGCCTCAGATAAAATACCGAAAGCTCATCAGGTCGTGTTAACCAGTCTGTCTATCTGAGTTACTCGGATTTTGTAAAAGTAAGGAATAACTCTTAATACTAAAGCAACACACACATGCCTTAAAACGTCTTTTTCAAAAGTATTCATCATAAAAATCATTTTCTAGGTCAAATCAAGTGATTAAGAAGTTGTTCAAATATTTTTTTGAATTAACCAATCAAGTTATAACTTGGAAAATCGATTAGGAAAACTTTTTTGAGCCAACCAATCGATTAGAGCAATAAGTCAATAAATTGGAGAAAGACTAATCGATTAACCAAGTAATTAGGATAACACCTTAATGATTTGTAACGACTTTATATCTAATATTTTCTATTTGGACATGATAATAGATTAAAAATGACATGGTCAATTAATTGTCTCAATTCGGCACATGCATTATATCTTCTTTTTTTTTTCTTTCAACTTCTATATAAAGGAGACTCGTCTCCTCTTTATTTCACGTCACTTTCCCCAGCATTATTATTTTTTTAATTTATCCCTCTATTTTCTCTTTTTCTATCTCTCTAGAAATACTTTTATTTCACTTAAAGTTGCCATAATGCTTTTGAGTGAAGCTCTGCTTGTGAGGAAGATTTTGTAAGTAGTTATGTTATTTGTTTAATTTTTGAGAATGCAATTCTCTTAAGAATATTGAGTTTGGTTCTTGAGATAAACCAATCATAAAATATATGTTTTTAGTTTATTGAGCTTTGCCGAAAAAAGTTCGATTTTGATTAGATCAGCCTGAAATCTAAGAATGTTTGTTAGCTTAACTTGTGGTAAAAACTATCTTTGGTTGGGAATAAGTTTATAAAAAATCTCAAGGTCGGCTTGTAGTAAGGTTCATAGGTATAATTTATAAAAGCTCAAAATTTGATAGTTAAAATTTCAAGAAGATCTCTTGTGGATATGACAAGGCCAATGTTCGACCAAACCTAGATAATTCTCTAGTGTAATTTCTCTTACCCTTACTCTCTTTATTTTTCTACTATTCGTCGTTGATTTTTATTTATGCTGCCATTTACTCTTAAGAAACTATTAACACGATCTTAATCGAGAAAAATATAAAAGAAATCGCGAATTTTAAATTCCACAACTCCCTTTTATGCATTAATTCACATGTCCAACAATTGATATCAGAGCATAAATTGATACAAAATCAATTACTCGACTTAAAAAGGAAATATTTACATGGATACACCGACTAAACCAATGTATAGAGGGTTTCTCAAAGGTACAACAACTAGATATAACTGAAGCGAACAAATACAAATTATTCCAAATAAATTACAACAATAATGCAAATAAATTCATATGGTGGAAAAAGTATAGACACACGATAAATCAAATAATGCATATACACACAAATTGAGAAACCATTAAAACTAAAATGATACTGACGATATCTGCAATTTCATACGTTACTTGTAATTTAAGATAATTATGTTTATGATATCAAAATGCCTTTAAATTATGTTTCAAAATGCAAATACTGAATATTAATGGAATGATTTTTTAGAGGGTTTTAGGAAATAAGTTATATGATATTTACTGAAAGAGTTTATGAAACTATAATATAATATATGTGGTGATTTGAATAATGTTATTCAAATTATGTATGTTGTCGTCAGTTTTTACTTTCAGAACAAATAAAATTTGTTCTTAGAAAGTCATTCCAAATGAACAACTCTATGTTGAGTGATTTAGGGTGTGTCTGTATCCGAACGAGGTAAAAAATGTATTTTTTAAACTTAATAGGGTTTGAGAGAAACATGTATGGTGTAATGAGAAATTCTCTTTTTACTAGACATGGAAAAAAGAAACGTCTTAAAATTATTGTTTATTATTTTTGAAAAAAAATTGAAAAAATAGCTTATACGACCAAATATATTATTTTAGCATACTATCAACCACAAGGTTTTCCAACATAAAACATCTCAATCAAACTTTACGGTATCTTTTTTGTTGGAAAAAACGGGTATTCAAGAAAGATGGAAGAAGAAAAGGAAGAGAGAAAAGAGATAGAAATTGAATTGTATAAATTAGGATTTCATTGAGTGAAGAAGTTGTAGTACGTATTTACATCATATCATGTCCTTTATATGGGCAACTAAAGTTTGTGCCTAAAACTATACAAATCGACCCAATGCCCAAAATATACAAGTTATATTTTCACTTCGACATAACAACTTAAATGTTGTACTCAATTCTGCCGAATACAAATGACTCTTACACCTTCAACTAGCTACTTTGACATAGTCAAATGCTAACTTTTGACACAACATCGAATTACAATTTCTAACACACCCCTTAATTCATGTTCTTGAGACTTTTAATCTAAATGTTTCTCTTCAACTCGTCAAACCTGACTTTCTTTAAGGGTTTTGTGAGTATGTTGGCTAATTGTCATTTTGTCTTGCAATACTCAAGTTCAACTTCCCTTTGTTAATTTGATCCCTCAGAAAATGATACTTCATTTCTATGTCCTTATTCGACCATGACACACTGAATGATTCGTCGGGTTGATAGTTGACTTGTTGACACATAATTTCATATTCTTAGGTTCCATTATTTTGAGCTCTTCGAACAACATCTATATATAAAAATATTTTCAGTAGTAAAACAAAGTTGGTTAATGAAATATAAAATGTTGGTTAATGGTTATAAAGTTGATTAATCACACAATTTTAAATCGGTAATCTTTAATAAAAAAATTAATTTTTATATATTTAAAAAAAAGTTATTTTATTATTATAATATTTCATTGTTTACCGTATTGACGAACAATGAAATACAGTGTAATGTATGTTTTAGTGTAAGAATAATATTTTCTTTGAGAAAAAATAGGATACAAATGTAACTATACACTTTTTGTAATATCTGATTCCTCGAATTGTTCAGGAGTTATATAATTTTATTTAATCATTTGTTCAGGAGGTAAAAAAAAAGGGATACAAATCTAACTATACACTTTCTAATTCTAGTTAATCATTAGTTTTAATTGAGAATTTTTTACACTTAATTGCAATACTAATCTTTTAAGTTAGAGAAAATTATCATTGATGACAAAACTCTTACAATAAATTTAATACTATTGCATGTTCGAAATATATTTGAACTCAAGACTTGTGATTAAGTCGGAAAACATCACTTACTATCGCGTCTAAACGTTGTTTGGTTTGTAACTAATCAATTAGCACAATAAAATTAGGTCTTAGATCATTGCGATGCAAATTGAGATTAAGATTGATTAAACTTTTGACTGAGGTGTTATATTGCACATTAATACAAGACTTTCACTTTTATATATCCCCGTCTCTTTTCTTAGATGACAAAGAAAACAAATACTCTCTTCGTTCCACAATGAGTGATTTCGTTAACTTTTCACACATATTAAGAAAAAAGAATAAATAAAGGAAAAAAAATGATATTTTTACACAACTACCTTTATCATGTATTGGGAATGACAAAAATTGAAATTGATCATTACACTAATTTATTTCAAATTAGTCACTCATTATCAGACGAAGGGAGTAAAACAATATCATGTATTGGGAATGACAAAAATTGAAATTGATCATTACACTAATTTATTTCAAATTAGTCACTCATTATCAGACGAAGGGAGTAAAACAAGAGAATTTTTATTAATATAAAATAACCATCATTGTGGAACTCCAATATACACACACTGATACATTTTTAAATGCAACAAAAAGAAGACTCCAATATACACACAGTGATACATTTTCCAATGCAATAAAAAGAAGACTAATTGAACTGCATTAGTACTTCACGGTTGCATCAGTTTAGTTCCATGCAACTTCCAAGCATCATGTCAACAATAAAAATTTCACTTGCTAGCTAGAGTCACACAAGAATTTCATTGTGACCTCCTTCAAACTTTATGGTACATGGGTGAGGGATTTAATGAGACTCTACTGACATCTTCCTACATAACCATTCCAGCTGCCTTAGGTGAGCGTATATCTTTCCAACAATCACTTCCACTTGAAAGCAACACCATTCAAATGAAAGAGAGAAGGCAAATGAAGTTGATCAACGCAACTGTCTAAGGCTGTGTTTCCTTCCACAGTGATGCCCCGAAAGTGGCAGAGCAATCAATGCTAAATAAAGCTGCTATTGCAGTGTACTACTACCAATAGTCTTTGCACGAGCAACTTCCATTCTCAAAACAATGAAACCTATTTGAATCTCTCACTATTATTTTTCTTTGAACAATCTTTGATATGTATTTCATTGCAGTGTGACAGTCCACACAAGTTCTTAAATTTTTAAAAACCTTGATTGCAGTTCCTGGTGGAGTTGACATTATTCCAAAGGCAACAGCAAGCCTCTCACTGTGGTAAGAAATGTTTTGCTCTTTCTGTTCCTCCTCCACATCATGTAGAACAAAGTTTGTGTCTGGAACATAGCCTTCTTCCTTCATTTTCTTTGAGAGCTCTCCTAAGAAATTATGTATATCACTTATTTTGGGGTGAGATGTATCGCCTACTAAGAACACATGCACTTGCCTTTTAATTTCAATCCAGCTCTTACCTGGTTTCTTTACTATTCCCCTATTGTCCATATCCTTTCTAACCTTGGCTACTTCAGTCCACATACCAGCATTTGCATAAATATTAGCCAGGGTGATATAGGTAGCTGGATTCTCTGGTTCTATCTCAAATAATGCTTTTGCTGCTCTTTCAGCTAGTTCAAGGTTCCCATGTATTCTACATCCCCCAAGTAAGGATGCCCAAAGGAATTTATCGGGCTTCATGGGCATGCTATCAATGATATTCTCTGCCTCATTGAATCGTCCAGATCGTGCCAATAAATCAATAACACATGCATAATGATCTGCAGTATGCTCCAATCCATGTTTCTCCTTCACTGAATGGAAATACTCCAATCCTTTATCTACTAATCCAGCATGAGTGCATGCAGAAAGAACCCCAACATAGGTAATTTTGTCAGGTTTTGTACCTGATTGAAGTAGCATTTCAAAATAATGAAGAGCCATGTCGGGTTGACCATTCTGAGCATACCCAACAATTAGAGAAGTCCATGACACCAAATCTGGGAGAGGCATCTGGTTAAACACCCTTCTTGCAATTTCAGGGTTCCCACACTTTGAGTACACATGGACAAGAGCACTCGCAGCAAACGAACACGGGTCGTAACCTACCCGTGTCATGTATCCATGAACCTCCTTTCCCACCCGTTCGGCAGCAAGATCGGCACACGCATTTAAAACACCAGCAAATGTATACTCATTTGGTCTAACACCCTGGCTCATCAAATCTCTAAACAAGGAAAATCCCTCTTTCTTTCTTCCATCTTCAAAGCATCTATGAATCATGGTAGTCCATGAAACGACATCTCTATCAGCCATCTGATCAAAAATACCCCTAGCTTCATCTAAGCTCCCACACTTACCATACAAGTCCAAAAGAGCAGTCCAAACCACCTCATCCAAGTTCAACTCGGTCCTTATCAAGTAACCATGAATTTCCTTGCCAAGACGCAAACTCGGTATAGCAGCCGCCGCCGCCAAAGCACTAGACAAGGTAAACATATTAGAGTTAGAACTCTCATTCACCTGCATTATTCTAAACAAATCCAGAGCTTCCCTATGTCGATCACAGCTAACATAACCAGAAATAACAGCATTCCAAGAGAAGTTATCTCTTTGAGGCATTTCATCAAACAGTTTCCTAGCTTGTTCAAGACGACCAACATTGGCATAACCAGATATCATGGTATTCCAAGAACACAAATCCTTTTGTGGCATTTCATCAAACACTGTCTGGGCATCAATAAGACTCCCACATTTGGAATACAAATGAAGCAAACGATTGGAGATGACAATGCCAGGAATAAAGTTAGAAGCTTTGGTGTGGGCATGGACCCTACAACCCAATTCAAGTGATCGATGGCGAACACAAGCAGCAATGAGAGTGGAGTAGATACGAGGAGAGGGTTGGTGAATGCGATGGAGGAAATCAACGGCTTCCTTGAGGCGTTTCCGTTGACATAAAACTTCAATGAGTTCTTCGAATTTGCTGTGTTCAGCAAGGTAAGAGAGGGTGGAGTCTCCGGCATTGAGGTTGAGATTTTCGGGAGAGACATGGCGGGATTTAGAAGAAGAGGAAAAGACTCTCCTGAATGCCATTACTTGAGATGCGCTATGGGGAATTTTTTATTTTTATTTTGAATTTTTTGGACTTAAGAGTCTCTTCTTAACCAGTTTTTGATTTTGGTTTGTATTTTTTTAGTCTATATCTTATTTATTTTTGTGTTGATTTTAGTTCTTAAAATTAAAATCGATTGTTTTTTTCTTTTTTATTTTTCCTGCAGATTTTAGTTTTGAAATTAAAATCAACACATAAGTGAAATATAAATATTTAGACCAAAAAATATCTAGAGATTAAAATAAAAAATACTTAAATTAAAAGGATCTTTTTAAACCTATATTAAATCATGAATCAAGTCTCCAACAATTTACTATAAGATACTCGTTCATAAAGAAGTTTAAAATATACTAAAGATTCTCTCGAGTATATCAGAAGCACTCGTTAACAAGATTTTTAAAATAACAAAGACTTAAATGTTAAACGAGTCGATAAAGAAGACAATTTTGTTACCTTTACTACTATTTACTACAATTTGAAAAGTTTAAAAGAATCAAACTCAGAGATGTATTTGCTATCCGAAGTCATTTGATAAACACCTGTGAGAGCAACAAGTGTTTTAACGATGTCAAAACTCATATGTGAGAGCATGTTCATGTTCATAAGTGTGCATTGGTTTCAGAAGTGTTTGGTTGCCTATGTCAACATTTCTTCAAAATACAACTTTTTTGAAGTTTCAGTATGGATGAGTCGACTCATACATGCAAATAGGTCGACTCATTCTCTCCTAAAAATAAATGGGTTGCTTCGAGTATGAACAAGTCGACTGGAGTCTTGCTGCAGGTCGACTCATGGTTGGAGATTGAAAATGAGTCGACTCAAACTCCTATGTTGGTTGACTAATTGACTAACCTCTTTCAAGCACGTTGTCAAGGGTCTGAACAGGTAGACTGGCCAGTTGAGTGACTCGACTCACATAAGGTTTATGCGCCAAATTCACTTTTTGTTTCCATTTTTCCACATTATATTATTTTTCCTTATTTCCTTGGGTCATATAAATAATTGGAGTCTCATTATTTCATATAACAAGAAAAGTGAAAGATATACACATTGTTGTCTCTTCATTTTCATCCTCTCTTGCAATCATCAACAATTACACATAACCATTTTTGTTGATCAAAGTGCATCAGTTTGTGGTGATAACGTTCAAACGTAGGAAATCATTTTTTGTTTGAGTTGAGAGAAGTGTGGGTTTTTCTTGAATAAAATCTTGTGGTTTTTCCTCCAAGATCCGTTTGATTTGGGGGATTTTGCACACATATTTGGTTCACCAATTCAGTCGAGTGAATGAGTTTGAAGTTTTGTGGGATTGTTCAAATAAATCACGGTAACTAAAGGATTGTGAAGGAAGTTGTGGGTTCATTCGTATTGATACAAACCATTTGTGGTAGAAGTTTAAAGGATCGTGGGTTCTTGCAAGAAGGTAGCAACAATCGAAAGTTTGATTGAATCGTTTGGAAGACTTGATTCATCTTGAATCAAGGGGCAAAGAGGAACATAACATCTACATCAACATTTAAGATTGATTTGTGGTTACTATTTCTTCTTTGTAAAAACATTGCAATAGATAATAAATATCTCAATTCTAGTTTTGGAAATGGGGGCAGAGGTACCCTTAGCGAGGACGAAATGGGAACTGCCTAAATAAATTCGGCGTGTTCTTCTTTTTCTAATCTCCTTTAAAATTTTGCACTAATTGATATTGTGTGATATTGATAATTATATTTTGATAAATTGGAGTGCACTTAAGGTGTTTGATAAATTGTTGCTATCACTTTGATTGCAACTTAAGAATAATTCTACACTATCATTTGTAGCAAAATAAGTCTTGGTGTTGTGTGCAGACCAAGTGTTTGATAAAATTAATATTACACAATTCCATTTATTAAGTGTTTATTTTCTCCTTCTTTAACATCGTTGGAAGTAGTATTATCAACTGCTTGCATAATTTAAGTGATTAATTAACATTGCATTGATTTGTTCATCTTAAGCATTCCATTTGGTTTATCTCGCATATCCGATCATCCAATAACAAATCGTGTTTAAACGAAAAAATTTCGGGGAGCTTTCGTGACTTTTTCAAGTAATTTTTTAATTTGCCAAAGTTTTAAAAAGGGGATCTATTCAACCTTCCTCTTAGATTTGTGCCATCGTCTAATAACACCATGATATGGTCTTTTCAAGATTAATCTAATTCTTATATAACATGTACCTTTTACTTTTTATTATTTTTAACATAATACTTTTGTAACAACTAATCTTGATGGGCATCCAATGGCGAATGATGCATATAACCAAATCAATTTTTGAATTAGACATGTATATATGATAAGGAAATCAATATGGACAGTAAGACAACACATGTATTGTCTTATGATAATACTATGAAGGTGAACAAGATATCCTAATTAAAATAAATAGGATTCATTAGTGGTTCATTAACCATGGAAAGTTTCACACTACTTGTGGAATCATTGGATTCATTAGCTATGACAAGTTTCACACTTATATCAGTTAATCCTATAATATATATGCCACAACCTAATGTATCAGTACTTCCCCCGATGGATTTGACCTAGAAAAGTTGTTGGTTATGTTGGTGAACTCACATGTGTCACAAATCCATTTTACTAGTGTAATACACTAGTAATAGTTAGAACTCATACAATTAACAATATAGAGAATTAGAGATAAGCCAAAAACGGGCAAAGGGAAATCCTCGTATTAAGTTCTAATTTGACAAGGTTTCCAAAACCCCATATAATATGTGGAATTCTCCACTAGCAACTGAGTCTAGAGCTCTTAGAGAATATTTATTAAATCATAACCTCATATAATATAATTAAGAGGTACCTTGGAGTTCAAATTAAAACCACATATAGATCTATGTATATGAAATTATATCCGAATTGGATTGACAAATTGATGTCTCTTCGTGGAGGTTGTAAAACTTCATACTTTGCTACCTTTTTTAGGAAGACGACAATACAATTATAGAGCATATTATAAGGTTTATTGTGTCGTCCGTATGGTTATATGTGATGTGCAGGTAATTATGAATTCAATTATGGTTATGATGATGACAAAAGAATAAAGCAAAATTTTCATAAACACCATCAAGGAAGAAAAATATTAAGCATATAAAAAATTGAAGCTAAGAAGGTTTTGGGCGTTTAAAGCAAAGAAAGTCAAATGTTAATATCAACATTAAAGGAACTTAAGTCTTTAAAAGTTCATCTGGTTATGTGCCTTAGTGTATTTTTAGTTGGTTACGATCAATAATGTGAAATAAGTGTGAGTATCTCTCAAAGTATTAAAGTAACACACACGCACACACACACACACACACACACACACACACACGAGCACACACATATATGTTTAGACAAATTTGATTCATACCATGTATCCTCTAAGGTTTTAATGATAACAAAATATTTGAAAAACAATTAGGATTTTTAACTAGCTAGTTCATGTGTGAAAAATTATATTTACTTGATGAAGTTGGTTCTGACACGGAAGTGGATTTGGTTCGGTTCTGATTATGCACTCGTGAGAGAGCCTGATCAGAAAGTTACTGCTAGTACACTTCATAATCAGAAGCGTGTTATGGCTGCCACCGAGACAAAGTAGTGTCAACTCAAGCTCTGTTAACACGAGACTCGAAGATTGTTGACATTATCTTCAAAAGATTATGTTGTACTTATTTCATTGAAGTATTCTCCAGACAAAGGCCTTATTCATTGGATAATTCTTTATCTACGAGTTCTAACACCTGCTTTATTGGAAAAAAAGATGTACTAGAAGATTTGATCTGATTATAGTCGTTGAGGATGTTTCAAGGACTATATTTCTCCAGCTGTAAAAGGAGCATAAGAATTAAAGATCAACTTAAGAGAATAACACTGCAACTTCAACTAAAATATACACACACTTCATTCATATCAGCTCAAGAGAAGCAAGTTTGTTAAAAGTTATTATTCTTGTATAGCTTAAGAATCCTTAGTGTTAAAGTGTGTTGTATTATATTTAAACATCCACTACAGCAAATAAGGGCTTAGAGAGCGCTTTTTTTGACCTTAGAGAGCACTGTTAAAGGTTGCGCTGTCTTAGGTAAAGACATCGTTTTTTTTAAATAAAAAGCACTTTAAAAGGCCCCCCATAGAGAGCGTTTTTAAAGGAAAAACGCTTTCTTAGGTAGGTCTTATAAAGGCTACCTATAATTTTTATTTTATTTTTTCTATAACTTTATAGTGCACTTTTATGAGAAAGCGCTTTCTATTGTGGATCTTAGAGAGCACTTTTAAGAGAAAGCGTTCTCTAAAGTGTACCTATAATTTTAATGATTTTTTCAAAACATCCAATTTCTTCCATTTTTATACGCAGAACCTGTATATACTTTTTTTAGGCAGACAGATCAATATTCTCAATTCATTTCAAACCTGTATAAACCATTCCAAACCATTTCATCATTTAAATATAAACCAATTCGTTTCTATCCATTCAAAACCAATATAAACAATCTCAATATTCTCGGTATTTATCACCGGAAATCACAATATAAACATTTACATACCACAAGTCATTTAGATACCACACGTCATGTACATACCACAATATAAACCTATATATACCTTAAATTATTCTTTTTTCTATAATAAATTCGCACAATTCCTCCATAATTTCACCAACTTTTGCGGTCGTGTAATGCTGACACGCGAATTCTTCAAAGTACTATATAACAAAACAAAATATGCATTAATTAGTTAATATCCGATAATATGCATAATATACGATATTAAAATAAATCCTAAAGTTATAAATCTATGCATACCTGATTAGGAATCTCTAATTGATCCAATTGAATGATTTTTTCATGAACCTTAAAACGTAGTACCCGCAGTCTATGTCATTTTTCTGTTGAGGACACTACACATAGACAAACAAATTTATGTTATCAAGTAGCATCGCTAATAAGCAACATTGTGAAAATTAAATTAATCTACCTGCACATGGATCCATGTAATAATGTTTGCTTTAGTTTGTGCAACTCGATAATCTCTTTGTGCTCGGTACACTAGTATAAATCTATAAAAGAAAAACGTAAATTTAGAACAATCTCACAGAAATAATTAAATATACAAATACACACGAATTTTTCGAACAATCTCACTTACGTATCAACCACTTCCTTCATACTTGGATATGTTGACCAATCATGCTCCATTGAATTCAAATAATAGACCACTTCTTTTGTAGGATTAATGGCAATCAACAACCAGTGTCCACTGTAAAATATAACAAAAGTTTAGATGGATAAGTTCTACGCAAAAGATACAAAGATTAGAATGAAATTAGAATGTCAATCTTACTTGTGTCCAATATTATACGGTAAAAAAAACAAAGTTTATGTATTGGATGCCATGTATCTGTCAACTAAGTATTGTCTTACTGTATCCGCATTCAAACCAATTGTCGTATAGTTGACACTAGTGGAAGCAAGGAAACGGAATCAGTTTGACAATTTTGTCCCACGCATGAGTTTGTCATACAAGTACCTTAAATAAAAACTTATAATAGACATTAGACTATTTTCATTGAAATGTTCCAATAAATTGTTCAAGTAAATAAATAATAGATTGATCGGAGTACTAGATGTAGGCATGCTTAACACCGATGCCTAATGTTTGATGCTTGATAATCTGCTCCATGTCCTTTATTTCGATTAACTCGGAATGAGGAAAACCAAAAACACATTCGTCCAAGTCTATTTGACGAATACAACCTTGCATCACATTTGATACTGACACAAGTGTATCAAGACACGAACGAAAGCAATTTGCAGCAACTCTTCTTGCAGGAACTTTTTTCTTCCTCTCGACCTGTTGTGAAGCTTGAGCACGAGGAACTTGTAAAGCTTGAGCAGGAGGAACTTGTGAATCTTGAGCAGGAGGAACCTAACAATCATATAAGTCAGGTAAAGTAGAAAATCATAAAACTTTTGAATCTAAATCATAGAATAACACTTTAAATGTACCTCTCTTTTTTGTGATGCAACATACTCTTTTTTCCCGAAAAAGCCCTTTAGATGCGGGTTTTGTAGGAGTCTAAAATTACCATATTGCAAAAAAATGTACGTAAGGTTCAGAATGAATTTCGTAATGGTTCAGAATTGACATTTGAATACTAAGAGATTCATAATGATTTTAACCTTACCTCATCATCTATGATAATGAACTCTGACGGCCATGCAACAAACGAGCCTAAAGTCTCTCCCAACGATGTTATCTCTGAAACCGTGTTAGGTATAGGTAGTGTCACACCCATATCTTTAACAATATCAACTGACACTTTCAGACATCCATGAGGGAGCAGATTACGATGAAGTAACTCTCCCGCTCTGTTATACATTTTTCCCTTGCCAACCATGCGATAAGTCGGTAACGACAAATACAACTGACAAGAGGAAATACCCTAAAGCAATAGTGAATGCATAATTGTTAATGTGTGTAAAGGTCAATTAAAATAAAAGTGTTAATTTAATTAAGATAAGTCAAGTGTCTTGAATCAATTTCACTACGAAACATGCGTCTGAATCTCGAAATTATAGGAAAATACCATAAGACTTTTGTTGGAGACAACTTCTTCTTATATCGAGAGACACCGCATTTAGGACACTCATTTAACGATGCATACTCGTTTCAAAACAAGACGCAATCATCTGGGAAAGCATATATCTTATCATAGCTCATGCCAATAGAGCACAACATCTTTTTGGCCTCATATGTTCGATTAGGAAGAACATTATCCTCTGGAAGCATCTCTTTCATAAGGGACAATAACTCTGTGAAACTTTTATCCGGCCATCCATTACCCACCTTTAAGTTGTACAACTTTAATACCGCAGACAAACTTGTGAATTTAGTACAACCATTATACAACGGTTTCTCTGCATCGCTTACCAACCTCTCAAACATTTGAGGACAATCCTTAAGATTATCTTCAAGTGCTTCTGCAATCTCTTCGACTCGATCATAATCGTATGTATTTGTGCCATTGTCGTTTGAAGCATAGGTCGCATTATCCCCCGGTTCAACATTCTCGTTTCTTTTCTCACCATGCAAATCCCAACATGTATAACTTAGATCAATTACATGCCTCAGTAAATGCAATAACAGCTAACTCGCGTTAACTCGACCCACAAAATAACAATCCAAGCACGAACATTTCATTCGACTAGGGTCTTCGACGTGCCCAATAGCAAACTTAACAAATTCCTTGACCCCATTATCGTACTCTTTCGTCAATCGATTTGAAGACATCTTTTTCTTATTCATAGTTACACTAATTAAACTAAAAAAAAATACCTGTAGAGATATAAACAACTTATAGACCTCACCTCAAAATCTAGATGTACACAACTTCTAGACCTCACCTCAAAATCTACCTTCAATTTACATTAAAAAAATGAAGATTATTAGAAGTTAATATCATCTCATAAAAAATGTTGTATAGTATCAACATATAAATATAGTATCATAAAACAGGACCGTCGTACCACTAAAGCATATTCACATAAAAATACAGAAACTGAAATGTTGTACTTGTAGGTTTTGTTTGACGAGCAAATACAGAAACAGAAAGCATATGTACATAAAAATAGACATATCAGTAGGTTTGTTTGACGAGCACATATCAGTAGGTTTTGTTTGACAACAACAACAACAGTGAAAAATGAACAATGTACAACAACAACAACAATGAACAATGTACAACAAGAACAACAACAACAATGTACAACAACAACAACAAAACCACGTACCTTAACAACAACAATGAGCAACGAACGACGAAATCAACAACAACAATGATAATCTTCAGCAATGAGCACGATCAACGAACAATGAACAATGACGGTCAACGAACAATGACGAAAACAATTACGAAAGCAAGAACGAAAGCAACGAAAACAAGAAAATGAGTAGAAAAGGGTTTAGGAACGAAAACAACGAAAGCGATTCTGGTTTCTGAATAAGAAAATGATTAGAAACGTTTTATATTTTATTAAATGATTGACTTTAAAAAGCGTTTTTTATAAAAAGCGCCTACTAAAAATAAGTTTGGGGCAAGGGGGATTTGAACCCCAGACCCTAAGCATTCAGATAAACCTCCTTGACCAGCGGTGTTACGCCTTCATCCATTTATTATATTCACATTAAATTTATATAACATAAGTTATCATATATATTTAAAATTATATATTAATATAATTTCTATATATTAATTAATATATTTTAAATTATATATTAATATAAATTGTATATATTAATTAATATATTTTAAATTATATATTAATATAATTTGAATATATTGATTAATATATTTTAAATTATATATTAATATAATTTGTATATATTAATTAATATATTTTAAATTATTAATTATTATAATATCTATATATTAATTAATATATTTTAAATTATTAATTAATATAATTTGTATATATTAATTGATATATTTTAAATTATATATTAATATAATTTGTATATATTAATTAATATATTTTATATATTTAAATATATTATTTGAATATATTAATATATTATTTGAATATATTATTTAAATATATTATTTGAATATATTAATTAATATATTTTAAATATTTAAATATACTAATATATTTAATTAAAACATATATATTTAAATATTTAAATATATTAGTTTGTATTTGAAACATATATTTGAATAATTTTAAATATAATTTAAAATAAATTAAAATTTAATTTAATATGATTTAAATATATTAAATATAATTTGATATATTAATATAATTTAAAATTCCTTTCCCTACCTAAAGGGCGTGGGTTCGATCCCCCATTTTGTCATATTTTGTGATTCTTTATATGGTCTAGTAAAATTGTGTCAAGTAAAAAAGACAACGCTATTGTTAGAAAGCGCTGCTATAGGTCTTTTGTAAAATAATTTAAATTAAAGTGTTTTCTTAAATTATACCTTAGAAAGCGCTTTAGGAGAAAACGCTCTCTAAATTGGTCACCTTAGAAAGCGCTTTCTAAAAGCGCTGTCTAATGTGCCCTTTAGAGAGCGCTTTTTTTGAACGGATTATTAAGTGAGATATAACAGCGCTTTTCATTAAAAACGTTGTCTTTTGTGTGTTGCGAAAAGCCATTTTTGGCGTAGTGATCTCTGATTGTTAATCAAATATTTTTGTAATTCACTCATTCTCTAAACATTTAGTTTAGATAAAAAAAACTCCTGCTTTGTTGAGCAGTGAAGTCTTGGATTCGAGGAATCAGAGCAAGAAGTCTTGGACCAGGGGTCTAAGCAGAAAAGTCTTAGGAAGAGTGTTTACGCAAGAAATTCATGAACCATAAGGGTTTAAGCAAGGAAAGTCTTAGGATCTGAGGATCTAAGTAAAGAATTATTGATCAGGTGCTGATTAAGAAAGGAAGTCTTAGGTTGTAGGCATGAGCAGGATAAAGTCTTATACTTGAAGGTATAAGCAGTTGTAATCAGTTTGATATAGTGGAAATTTGAACTGTTTTTATTATAGAGGAACCATAATAATTGTTGTGTTCTTTACTGCTTTTATTTACTTTTGTTACAACTTCATTGTTAATAGAAAACATAATATATTAGAAAAATAATATTTTGACACAGATTTTGACATTACATCGTAAGTAATTATTCACATATACGGTGAATAATAACGTACACAATTTTGACTTTCTCTTCATATTTTTTTCTTTTCTAATATATTTTTGATTAATGTAAAAATTTAATTAATATAATTTGTAGTTTGATTAATATATCTTGACAATGAAAAATAGTCTTAGGTGTGAAATATAATTTATTAAAACAATTCATAATTTGGTTAATAAATTTGGTTGATTAATACAATTCATAATTTGGTTAATAAATTCTAAAACAATTTTTTTTAAATAATAAAATAAAATTGATTAATTAAATGTAAAGATCGTTAATACATTTAAAATTGAATATCTGAATATAATTAGTATTATGTATTTTATTGTTAATAACACAAAACAAATTAAAAAATATATTTTTAAAATAATTTTTTATTTAAAAGAAATATTATTCATCATATAAATACAACTTAGGAACAGTATCAATATATATATATATATATATATATATATATATATATATATATATATATATATATATATATATATATATATATATATATATATATATATATATATATATATATATATATATATATATATATATATATATATATATATATATATATATATATATATATATATATATATATATATACACGCCGTAGTCTAGCAATTTTTATGTATCCCATATTATACATGGTATATAACAAGAAAAGAAAATGGTCTTAGACATTAATCTAATGTAAAATAAATGATTAAAATATAAAGCTAATATGTGATGTAAGAGTTTTAAAATATAGTGTCAAAGTATCTTTTTCCTAATATTATTAGTCAAATGTTTCAAAGGAGAAGAAACACATCATGATATACTATAATATCAACTACTTGACAAATGTACTTGTAATACAGCAACTTAATTTAAATAAATTTAACATTAATATTTTGATATATAATCAAACCACAGAGGCACACACTTCCCTTCCCACAGCCTATAAAAAACAGACTTTTTGGCCCATTTATGTATACAAATTTAATATCATATATCTACCATACACCTCCCTAAAAATAGTTAAATTAATGGACCCCTCAAAAAATAATACCTTATCTAAAACCACACTCCCTATAATATAACAAATTGAATTTTATGCCAATAATAACTTCCACAAATATTCAATCTTCTGTATTCCACTTGTGAATGAAATCAATAATTATCATCCAAAACTCACCGTCCTTTACTTGTTTCTTTCATCCTGAAAGAAAGAAATTTCATATAACCAAACAAACCTCATCCCTCTAATAATATCAAATATCAATTCAGTATTTAGATATTACATTCAAAATACTAAAATATACGTATACGTTACGTATAAATATACGTTACCAAGTTAATCAAGGATCCCAAAGAGAATCACTCTGTTGCATATCCTCCCATTCATAATTCTCTTCAAAATCATATCCATTGTTCCCAAACAAGTAGCTTTGATCATCCATCATGAAATGGTGTGACATTTGCATCCACGCCGGAGGCGAATCCATCGGCGAATCATTAATCGCCTGAATTTGACTCGGAGAGAGTCTCACTGTCATTGGCGCCACCATATCAGTAGAACTGACTAAACCCGAGCCTGAGTCGATGTCAGTTCTACTGTTATTATCTGGTGGCGCCAACATGTTGCCTCTCAGACTCAAAGCGGCTTCATGTGCTGCCATTCGAATATGATCAGCATTGTTGCTTAAAGGATGAGGAAGAGTGTTGGCAAGTTCAGGGAAGTTGAGTCTCGCTTCACGTCCTCGAAAATGCAACGCAGCAACGTCATAAGCCGCTGCTGCCATCTCCGGTGTCTCGAAACTTCCGAGCCAGATTCTTGTTTTGGTACCTGGCTCGCGAATTTCGGACACCCATTTTCCCCATTTCCTCTTGCGGACTCCTCTGTATGCAGAACTAGCAGCACCAGTGGAAGACATTGTTCATGCAAATTATATACTATAGTTTTTTTTATATTGAAATATATATGTCAATGTTAGTGTGAAACTTTGTTGGTGACATTCAATGGTATTTATAGATTTCTGATTATGCGTGGCTTCCTCGTAGGTGCATAAAATTTGTGTTTGTATAATCTGCTACATTTTTAATAGTGAAAATGAAATTTAGCACGGATGAGAATTTTAAAATATATAATTGAAAGTGAAATTGGAAACATGGTAATTAATGTGGGTGTGACATGTGTGATTGAAGTTTATGGAGAAAAAATAAATAAAGAAAATGGATTAAGTGACAAGTGAGAGTGCTCTGTTTTAGAACGCGTTTTGTGAACTTAGGTGTCAAGAGCTTTTGAAAATCCACTAATCTAAATTCGTGGAATCTCATATAAGGTTTTGGAAATCTTAGATCAGCAAAGAATGGAGATATTTATTTATTTAATTTGTATAATGTTTTATAGGATATGCAGATACACTGTAAGATTCATGTGTATGTGACACTAGATTTTCTTGCAGATGCAAACTTTATAGATGATGTAATGATGTGAGATTATGAAATCATTAATAAGTTTTAATTATGATTAATATTTTAGTTGGGTACGTAACTTTAAATTACGATTAATGTGATTTTCTTAACCAGCTTTTGTTGATGTAGTTTTATATATAAACCTGTTTGTTTAGGATTATCTTTTTCACTGCAAACAAGACCTTATAACTTTGCAAGCAACAAGAATTGAAAGCTTCATTGTGTTGTAACAAATATAAAAAACTTATACACATTGAAATAAATAAAAAATATCCAACTTCCGACAAAAGAGTGTCTACATGAATCACTAATAGAAAATAGACATCTAATCATTGACAATAAAAAAAAGAAGAAGTTAATTTGATCACTAAAATTGAAATGAGAATAAATTAGGTCTACTTAAGAAAATTTGAGTTACTCTAATACAATTTTTTCACCTAGTGTTTTATTAAGCGTAGAATGATAACACACTTGTGACATGATGAACACCACAATAAGATAAGTTAGATTATGTATACTTAAAAGTATAACTTGGACAAGATGCTAGACAACAAAGATGTGAGTGAAAAGGCATAGTAAAAGTATAAGTCAATTGTGATGTAGTAGGGACAGGTAGAAGATGAATTAACTTGGATTGTAGTTTTTCTTGAACCACATGACAATCAAGTTTAATGGGTTTACTACGTTCATGGAAAGTGAGATTATAGGCAAGATAGATAGCAAATTTACTATCATAGAATACAAATATTGGCTGGGAAAAGTTGACTTGGAAGTCTTGAAATAGATATTGTAACCATTGTAGTTCACATGTTAAGGATGCCAATGAGCGGTATTCAACTTCGGTGGAGGACTTGGAAACAATTGGTTGTTTCTTGGATTTCCAACACAATAAGGAAGAGCCAAGTATCACACAATAACCTGTAATTGATCTTCTTATATCAGGGTAACGAGCCCAATCAGAATCTGCAAAATAAAAGAGTTTGAGTTCACTAGAGGAGGAAAATAACAGTCCTTTAGCAGGTACAACTTTGAGATAGCGCATAATTCTTGTGGTAGCTTGATAGTGTGAGAGCAATGGCTTAGAAATGTATCGACTTAGATGTTGGACAACATAAGCAATGTCTGACCGAGAGTGTGTTAGGTAAATAAGTCTACCAATAAATCTTGTGAAATAAACGGGATCTTCTAAAGGTTGGCCATCAGTGGCAAGAAGCTTTACATTTGGATCAAAGGGTACAACAAATGGTTTAGATGCAAGTAAGCCATTATCTTCTAACAAGTCCATAGTATATTTCCTCTGATTAAAGAAGATACCTGCATTGGACCTAGCAATCTCAAATCTAAGAAAATATCTCAATTGACCCAAGTTCTTTATTTTAAAGGTATGATCCAAAAGGTGTTTCGCAAATTGTATCTCAAGCAAGGAATCTCCTGCTAAGACAATATCATATACATAAACCAACAATGTAATGAAGGAATGAGGAGTAGACTTAACATATATAGAATAATTGGCTTTGAACTATGAATATCCAATAGAAATAAAAAAAGGAAGAGAGTTTGGAATACCACTGACGACTGAATTATTTTAAACCATATAGAGACTTATGAAGTTTACAAACTTGAGAAGAAGAAGTAAACAAACCAGAAGGAGTTTCCATATAGACTTCTTCATTTAAATCTCCATGAAGAAAGGTGTTCCAGACTGGGCCTCAAGACTGTATTAGGCTACGGCCCAACAGGTCAAGCAGAGGCCCATATACTCGAGCAGAGACGCCTAGCAAACGGGTATGGGCATCTGACAGTCGGGAAAACGTCTCACACGACGGGCAAGCACTCAGCTAGCAAGGAACATGTCTGTCAGTCCACTTGCCACGTCACCCAGCTGCCCCCCCTTTATCTCCTGAAAGATAGGGGCAGTTGAACCAAGGATCTGACCACTTAGCTAGGTCTTCACGCTCCTCACACGTTCCTTGGCAGTTCTTCCTTGGGCCTAGCTGATCCAGTCCAAGGAAGGACCTTGGCCTAGCGCTGGGGGCTCTCTATAAATACCCTTTTTCACTAAAGGGCCAGGTATTCTAATTCATCCTATTTTAACTTACCTACATCATTGTACCTCTATTAACTTTGGCATCAGAGTGCCTTGCAGGTACACCCCTCTTTTGTCCCTATTCTTTGGCTGTTACACCAACTTGCTGGAAGGTCCTCCTGATCAGGTAAGATCAGTGGCGCCGTCTGTGGGAATCCAGCTTCCCCTTCTTCCATAACAGAAGATCAAAGCTCAAATACTCTGTCCTTTCAGCATGTCCGGAGAACAGCTCAACGACCGCAACCGTCCCCTCGTCGACTACACGATGGAGGACAATTTGAACTACCACGAATCTGACGCCCGAGATGGGCGCCCAGCCACCCCGTCTCCTGAACCCGAGACCAATGGGAACCAACCTCAGATTCAAGACCATATGATCAACGCATTCCAACCCATCCCCGTGCCCGTCGAAGGGGATGCCACCATGATTGCTATGGTGAACGCCCTTAACCAGGCCAGCTCCATGCTCTACCAGCAGCATGAGAGGATCATGGCCCTAGAGGCTGACCGACATGAGGGCTGACCTCAGCAGGAAAGAAGGACGCAACAACGTCTAGAAGCGACGAAGAAACGGGGACAATGCTCCCCAGAACCCAACAAGAGCAGGTCACGAGCCCGTCGGGATTTCGGTCGGTCAGGGACTCGCCAAGGCGCAATCGGAGCCCTGATAATAACGAGCTCTCCCCACCGAGGAGCAACGAGGAAGACCCGTATTGCCCTCTCTCACGGGTAATAATGGAGGCACCACTCCCCAAAGGCATGGAGAAACCCCCAAACTTGGCCATCTACGACGGTACCACCGACCCCGACGATCACGTCGACAATGTCAATGCGATGCTCGACTACCGCAACGACATCACTGGGCACCTCAAGTGCAGGCCGTTCTCGACAACCCTCAGGAAAGGAGCCATGGTCTGGTACAAAAGTTTAGCCCCGGAGTTCATCACATCCTGGAGAGTCATGAGATCCATGTTCACGAGGCATTTTACAGCCTCCCGACATCATCCCAAGACAGAGGCGACCCTTGAAGCCATATTGCAAAGGAAAAATGAGACATTGCGCTCGTATATCGAGCGATGCAACTAAGAGGCTGTCGAGATGGACACCACGGAACACATGAAGAAATACCTCCTCGAGAGGGGACTCTTGCCTGAAAGCAAACTTAGCAGGGCAGTCGGGATAGAGCCTCCCCGCACTCTGAATGACCTCCTGCATAAAGCACATGCTTACATTAGATACGAGGAAAAATAGGTTGCCCACAACGCTCGCAGCAGTCGTAACGTCGGGGAAACCGACCATCCCAAGCGCGAGGACTCGAACGTTCCCCGTCGCAACGGGGACAGGCGAAGGTAAGAGAAACCCCGCGAGCCCCGTGAAGGAAGAGGACCCGCGGGCCGATACAACGAATATACATTACTGACAGCTCCCCGCGAGCGCATCCTCGCCGAGTGCATCAACTCCGAGTTCAAGCAGTGCAGGGTGAGGTTCCCAAAACCTTCTGCACCCAAGCCCCACACCAACAAATCCAAGTACTGCAGGTTCCACATAAGCCATGGGCACGTGACGGAAGACTGTATCCACTTGAAAGACGCAATAGAAATTTTTATCCAAGAAAGACATCTCAAACAATACATCAGGAAGAACGAAGCCTTCAAACACGAAGAGCAAGAAAAGAAGAGACCCCGCGAGGACACTCCCCCCGATAACTCTTCTTATCAAGTGGCCCTATGCGTGTCACAACCAGAAGACTTCATCTTCCCTGATTCGCCACCAGAAGGGCGGATCACTGCTCTCAGCCCCTGGGAAGACTTTCCAACCGCCCTTATCATATCGGGGGGAGGCATGAACGGCGAAATTTCCGCCCTTTCGGTAAAATGCAAGTTCGACGAACTCCTGCTGACTGCACCCGAGCAAAGAGCAACATTGACGAAATACCGAGGTAAATCCAATACAATATCCTTTTTTTCTAGAGGAGCTTCCGGGCGGTTCCCCCAACTCGGGCATCCCGCTGCTGATCAGAGCCAAGATGGCTCACTTCGACGTCCGACGCATTCTGGTCGACCAAGGCAGTTTGGTGGACATCATGTACATCTACCTTTTCAAAACCCTAAAGTTGGACAAAACCAACCTATCTCCCTACGTCGGATCTGACCTCCAAGGGTTCAACGGGGCCACAACAAAGCCGTTGGGTTACGTCGAGCTCCTTGTCACCTTCGGAGAGCAAGATACGGCCAGAGAAATCAAGATCCAGTTCCTGGTCATAGAATGCCCCTCTTTCTACAACTGCATCCTCGGTCGCCCGACTCTAGTTGAGCTGACAGCGGTCCCATCCACCGTCCACCTGAAGATGAAATATTACACCAAACTGGGCCACGTGGTCATAATCCATGGCGACATTGAAGTCGCCCGAAGGTGTTACGATGCCGCAGTAAAGGGACAGACCACAATCAACACAAAGAATAACAAAGAGCTCAGGGTCGAGGAGCCTCCCCCCAGGGAATCAACGCCATCGACCTCGATTGCCGCATCGGCGAGGACAAAGCTGAAGAACAGAGACCCACCGAGGGACAAACTCCCACTCACCCGTTCCGCCCAGTCCCGGACAGAGAGTTCGAGCTTGTCCCATTGGGCAATAACCCCGACAAAATAGTAAAGATAGGCATGGGGCTGCCCGAGGAAACGAGGAAGTAGCTCGCGATATGCCTCAGGGAGAATGTTGACCTCTTCGCATGTAACGTCGCGGAGATTCCCGGCCTAGACCCTAAGGTCGCATGTCACCAATTAGCTTTAGACCGAGCAATCAAGCATGTAGCACAACGTAGGCGCAAGCACTCCCCCGAGAAAGCGGAGGCTGCCGAGCGAGCTGTAAAAGACCTCATAGAGGCAAATTTTATTTCTGAAGCCCAGTACACAACCTGACTCTCTAATGTAGTCCTCGTTAAGAAAAATAATGGAAAATGGTGCATGTGTGTTGATTATACTGATCTTAATAGGGCTTTCCCCAAAGATGATTTTCCTCTCCCTAACATAGATAAACTCGTCGACAATTCTGCAGGTTTCAAACTCTTTTCCTTCATGGACGCATACAGCGGATATAATCAAATCCCTATGTCGGACATAGACAAGAGACACACGGCATTCATGACCCCGACCGACAATTACTATTACAAAGTAATGTCTTTCGGACTAAAGAATGTCGGGGCCACGTACCAGCGCATGATGAACAAAGTCTTCCGAGGAGAAATCAGGGATATGTGTAACACGGTGGGAGAACTGACTTTTAGTTATGTTGCGGATAGTAAGAGTCGCCACCGACTTTTATTTTATCCATAAGGAAAGGACATAAAAGAACAGGGAAAACCTATTTTAAAAGACTTGAGTTCGGGGGGTAGGTTATATAAAGGGAAGGTGTTAGCACCCTTTATATCCATGGTTATCCATGGGCTCTTAGTTACTTAACTCACTTAAATTGTTTTTGAAAAGTGTGTAGTGTGTGATTAGAAATTTTTCTAAGTACTTTGTAATGATCCTCGTATGGATGTATACAAAGCCTTGTTTTGAAAAATATTTAAGAAAGTATTGTGAGGTGTAAAAAGTATTTTTGAAGAGTGAGCAAGTAACTATGAGGTATCTACCCTAGACTAAGTCATTCATGTTCTTATATGTTCTTTCAAGGGTAAGACTATCCCTATTATTAAGGAATAGGTAGTCATTACCTTGGATTTGTTAAGGGACAAGCATAGGGTCATCGTATGGTCATAGAAGGCAACATTAAGGGTGTCTTTAGAAATTCGTAGGGACTATCATCATTTATTTGAAGGGACAAGATCATTATTCCGTAGGCAACCTCGAAGGGACTTGATCTTATAAACTGAAGGGACTTGATGATATTTGTGAAAGGACTTTGCTTAAGATACCTTACTTGACCTTTTGAAATAGGCAACATGAGAGGTAACCCTAGAAAGTGCAAGATGGCGATCAAAGATCGACTTACGTGTGTGAGTGTTTATTTTCAAGTATTTATCTTATTTAAATTAATTTTCTAAATTAATTTTAATCACATTTAGGTTATACACACCCTAAGATTACTAACCATACAATACAATATTTACGAAATAAAATAAAGGCGGAAAATAAACCTAATTATTACATGGCTTTAACAGATACATAATAATCAAATAAAAAAAATAATAATAAAATGTAATAAGAATAATAAATAAACAATAATAAAATATTAGCAATAATAAAATAATAGCAATAATAATAATGATAATAATAAATAAATAAAGAAATCAAGATTTAAATTTAAAAGAGAAATTATTTTTAGGTTAAATAAATATTTTTTAGAGATTAATTAAGAAAATATAACAAGTTAATAATATTATTAAGAAAAACATTAAATTATTTACATATTAATAAAAATAAAGGTTAACATATTAATTAGGGTTTAGAAAAATAAATTAAGTTTTTTAGAATTAATAAAAAAAATTAGGGTTAATTAATCATAATTAAAATATACATATTAATTATATACAAATATATTATAAAAAGAAATAATTAATAAACATTAAGAAAAATAATTATGAGTTTTAGAAAATAATTAGGTTTTTTTTATAATAAGAAAAATGTACAAATAATAATATTGAAAATTATGAGTTTAATAGAAAATATAAGGTTTATTGGTTAATTAATTGATTAAGAAAATAATTAGTTATAATGTAATAATAAAATAAAACAAAACAAAAAGAAAGAAAAGAAAATAAAACTAGGATTTTGAGACAAAATGTTGGAGGTGGGTGTTGAACCCGTGCCCTCAACAACAACAACCTCCAGCTTTCCCACTGGGACAAGCGTCTGCTTGTGTTAATCCAATAGCATCAATATTTTATATGTTAATCCTGTAAAACAAAACAAAATATTAACAAAAAAATAAGACCTGGGATTCGAACCCGGGTCATTGACCTTCCAGGCGCGTTACCAAAACCAACTGAGCTACACACTCTTTCTGATATTGATACGCAAATATTTCATAATAAAATAAGATGAAATTTAAAAGTCAGATTTCGCGCCCTTCTTCATCTTCTTCACTCATTCGTCTGGTTAACATATAGCTACGGTTTTGCCCGTAGCAAATGGCTTTAGTGACGACTTGTCCGTCACTATAGGACCTGCGTTTTGCCAAAACATTATTCAAACAATATAAATTTATTCTATCAATGCAAATCAGTTAAAGAATGATCCAGGAGTCTTGTTAAGCTATCAATTGGTCCTGAAATTATGTCTAACCAAAGTTCCCAATTTTGAAGCTTATGAACCCTAACCATGGCAGTTATGCGATCTGGCCCCGAAGCTTCAATGTAAACATCCAGAATTTATTTATGAGTTCATACAAACATCAAAACAAGATCAAATTGCATTATAAACACGTAAATAAATGAAATCGAAAATAAATAAATTCAAGGAGAAGTGTGATTCGGTTCAGGCATGTAATGATGTTTTGGATGATGATGATGATTGGGAAACGTTCAGTGATCGTCCAAGAAGAGATTGCAACCTTAAAATCGCTTGCAAGAAGCCTCAAAACTAAAATCCGAATTTCACTTTTTTGGAGAATTTTGCAACTTTGAAGATGAGCTTTTTGCCTCTGAAATTCGTCCTCTGTGTTTGTGTTATGTCCCTCTTCATATAGTGAACCAAATTAGGTCAAAAAAACATGTGACTTTGTGGGCTTTTGGATGTCTTGAATGTGAATATATTTTCTTGCCAAATTAGTCAAACAATCAAATATTTTCATGCCATAATGCCTTAGCACGAATTTGGATGGCATCAAATCAATTTAAATGGTCTTTAAGAGTTTCTAGAAGAAGAATCACATTTAAATATTGAGTTTTCATATTTTATTTTGATTTAAAATGATTTTTAATGAATAAAATCAAAATAAATATAAAATAAATTAATAAAAATCTGAATAAATGATATTTGATTCGTGCATGATGTCATGGTAGAGATTGGGTTATAAAAATGCAAGCCCATTTGAAGAAATTTGGTTTTAAGGCCCTATTTGCTTCATAAACCTCCCAAAAATTTCTCAACTTTGCAAAGGCACAAATCCCTCAATTTTAAGGCTATGAAGGTGTTCTTTGACATTTTGGAAAGCTTAGAGAGTCCTATAACTAACCTCATTGGTATCATGTTCATATCCTTTACCATTTTCAAATTATGCCCTTTGGAAGATGTTGACTTTTTGTTGACTTTTAAAATGACCTGTAATGTTTTGGCTCATACCTTTCAAATGAAGCATTTTTAGGATTGGCTTGTGAGACACAAAGTTGTAGAGAATTCAATTTCCTTTAAAATTAGCTTTGGATGGGAAATTTTTGATGAAGCATGTGAAAGTTATGGCTAGTCAAAGTTCAGTTGATTTTTCCTGTGAAAACCCTAATTTAGAAACTCCTGATTCTTGATGATCTGAAATCTCCTTGATGAATCATGATCAACCCTTGATAAAATGATGAATTTTACTTCATATAATTGATGTTGGCAAAAAATAATGAAGTTTGACTTTGGTTTGACCACAGTTGACCTCAGTTTGACTTTTTGACTGCTTTGACTAATTTTAGCCTATCTGATCATTTGACTGAGCAAACCTTTTGGGAAAGCCTTGAAACTTGACATAGGGATTCTTGAAGACATGTAGGATGTTATGAATCTCACTTGAGGCCTTGAAAGTCCATTTATCCTGATGAAATCCAAAACCCTAGTTTAAGGTGCATTGCTTAGGAGGATGCTTTGTTTGAGGGAATTGTCAAACTTTCTGACTAATTGTGAACCTTGTGAACCTCTTGGGACACCTTGGTACATAATTCCTTGACTAGGGGAGGGCAAATTTTGGGGTGCAACAATATGCTAGAGGTATACATAGACGACATGATCGTCAAATCACACGAGGAGACTAACCATGCACGACACCTCCGCAAGGTCTTCGAGCAGGCGAGACAATGCAAAATGAGGTTTAACCCTGAGAAATGCACGTTCGGCGTCCGAGCAGGAAAATTCCTAGGTTTCTACCTCACCGAGAGGGGAATCGAGGCCAATCCCGACAAATGTCGAGCATTCTCAGAGTTTTCGACCCCGAAGTCCAAAAAATCAATTCAATCCCTCAACGGGGTGCTCGCCTCACTCTCCCGTTTCATCGCCAAGTCTGCTCAACACGCGTTACCTTTCTTTAAACTCCTCCAAAAGGAGGCCACCTTCGAATGGACTGACGAATGCGAACAGGCACTGCTCCATCTGAAGAAGGCACACTCCGAACCCCCGGTCCTGTCACGACCATTAGAGAAGGAGACCTTATACCTGTATCTGTTCGTGGCAATCGAGGCCGTCAGCGCCGCTCTTATTAGAGAAACCGACGAGGGACAAAAACCCATCTATTTCACGAGCAAAGCACTCCAAGGCCCCAAGCTCAGATACCAACAAATTGAAAAGGTTGCATTAGCCCTCAGAAACGCCGCGAGAAGATTATGTCACTACTTCCTCGCTCACACGATCAAGGTAAGAACCGATCAACCAATAAAACAGCTCATTGGTCGACCAGACATGGCCGGCAAAATGTTAAAATGGTCGCTGGAACTTTCCGAATTCGACATACAATACGAGAACAGGAAAGCTTTGAAGGCTCAAGCCCTGGCCGACTTTGTCGCAGAAATGACGCACAATCCAAAGCCAGCGGATGGCGCCTCCAGCTCGACAGGAAGCGGGGCCGGGATCATCCTCGAAAACGAGGACGGAATCCTGATTGAGGTCTCACTGGCATTAGCCTTCCCAACTTCCAACAACCAAGTCGAATATGAGGCTTTCATTGCCGGTCTAAGATTGGTCGAAGACCTAGGAGCAAAGGAAGTAAAAATATCGACAGACTCCCAGCTCGTGGCATCACAAGTACGGGGAGAGTACCAAACCAAGAACGACAACCTCATAGAATATTTAACATTGGTCAAAGAAAGACTCGAATATTTCGAGAAGTGGGAGGTCCAACACGTGCCCCGCGAACATAACACGCGAGCGGACATCCTATCAAAGCTTGCTAGCACGAGGAGGAAAGGCGGAAACAAATCAGTAATCCAAGAAATCCTTCCTCGGCCCAGCACCGAAAAGCCACCTCCTCCGCTCGAGGTTAACGTGATCGGGGACACTCATTGCTGGATGACACCCATCTATAACTACCTCACAAAGGGCGAACTCCTCGCAGAACCTAAAGAGGCGGCCACTACTAAACGGAGGGCGTGCTCATACATCCTCCTCGAAGGGAAACTCTACTATAGAGGACTCTCCATCCCGTTACTCAAATGCATCGAGGAGGAGAAAGTCCTCGACATATTAGGGGAAATGCACCGAGGAATCAACGCCCAACATCCTGGCGGACAATCGCTGACACGCAAGGCTCTCCGAGCGGGCTACTATTGGCCGACTATACAACACGACTCCAAGGAACATGTCAAAAAATGTGACAAATGCCAACGACACGCCGACATGCACCTCGCACCCCCAAACGAGCTAAAATCGCTCTCCTCTCCTTGGCCCTTCGCATGGTGGGGCATGGACATCCTTGGCCCATTCGTAACTGGATCATACCAAAACAAATACCTCATTGTAGGAGTAGACTATTTCACCAAATGGATCGAAGCAGAAGCACTGGCCAAAATAACGGCGCAGAACATTCTCCGATTTTTCAAACGAAATATCCTCGCTTGATTTGGAATACCCCAGGTCCTCATCACGGACAACGAAACGCAATTCACAAACGGAGGATTTCAGGACTTCGTGGCCAGCTTGGGCACTAAACAACACTTCACGTCCGTCGAGCATCCTCAAACCAACAGACAAGCAGAGGCCGCCAACAGGGTAATCCTGCGCGGGCAGAAGCGCAGACTCGGCGAGGCGAAGAGGGCATGGGTCGAGGAACTACACAGCGTCCTATGGGAATACCGCATGGCACCACATTCCACGACCGGGGAAACCCCATTCAGACTAACATACGGCACCGAAGCAATCATCCCGGTGGAAATACGAGAACCGAAGAGACGCATAGAGGAGCCCCTCGACAAAGAGATGAACGACGAGGCACTTCGAGCCGAGCTGGATCTCGTCGACGAGATCCGCTCCGAAGCAGCCCTTAGGGAAATATCCCTCAAACAAAAAATAGCCTTACGCCATGACGCAAAGGTCATAAAAAGAGAGTTCCAGGTGGGCAGCCTGGTCCTCAGAAGAAACCAAAAAAACCCAAGAGAGGGTAAATTGGCCGCCAACTGGGAAGGCCCCTACCGCGTCCGCGACAAGACGAGCAACGGGGCCTACTATCTGGAAAACCTACAAGGTGAAGAACTCGCTCGACCATGGAACGCAGAAAAACTTAGATAATTTTATAGCTAAATATAACCCGGTGAGACATGGGAGGTACGACCACGCTCTTCACCACCAAAACAACAGGGAAGATCTACACTACCCGAGGGCGAACACAACCCTCATAGCGAACACAACCCTCCCCGATGTTGGGCACCTCAAACGAGCCCCAATGTCGCAGTACCACGATTGGCAGGGCACCCAGCTTGCGATGGGAAAGCCCAAGCCCCGTGGTCAGTGTTTTCTAACCGCAAACTCTACCTCGATTTTAGGCGAACACAACGCCCACCACCTTGTTGGTTCCCTAAACTGACGAGACCAACATTGTCGAGCATAAACAGCTTAAAAGTATAACAGAATCAATGAGATTGACGTTAGACAAACAAATAAACAAATAAGGCGAATTAAAAACATTCATTCAACGCGGCCACAGCTAAAGGAGATACAAAGTGAGCCCGAAGGCCAATATTCATACAGGCACAAAGGCCATCATATACAGGCACGCAGGCCATACAAAGGTAAAAAAACAAAATTCAAAGACTCCGCCCGGAGTTACTCTTCATCCTCCAGCTCCTCATCAGTTGTGAAGGGGCACACAATCTCCCCATCAGCCACACAGTAATTGTGAGCCGACCCCTCCGTCACCAACCCGGGGTTCAACACCTTCATCTGCTCGGTGGCATTGTCAAAACCTTCCTTGAACATCTCCACCAGGTCCTTATTGACAGCTCGGATGTGTCCGACCAATTCACCCTGGGTGCGGAGGGCAAGCTCCTCCCCAGTTTCATCCTCCAGGGGGCGGATTGCACCCTCAAGCAGAGCCATCCGGGCACGGAACTGCTCATTTTCCTCGGCCACCTTTTTGTGCCCAGCAGCTTGGTCTTCCAGACTCTCCTTCTCCGCCTTCAGCGTATCCCGTTCGAGCTTCACTTCCTCCAGCTCCTTCTTCAGCCCCTCTTGTAATTGATGTTCCTCCTTATAGTCAGATAGGTCCTTGGAAAACCTATCCTTCTCAGTACGGGCCTTCAGAAGAGCTTCCTCCAAAAAATCCGTGGAAACAGCAGTGTCGGACAGGACCATGGCAGTCTCCATCACCCTGATAATTACGGCCAGATCCCTAGCCATCTCCCTTCGCCGGACATCAGCATCTTGGCTCAAAATGGCCTTCGCCTCGGTCGCCGCCACCACGACAACACCTTCAGCCTTAAAAAACTTCTGCTCTAGATAGCAGGGAGGCAGTAGATAACTCCCACGGCCACCCGAAGTACTGCCCCCACTGCAGCAGACCGGGCAAGAGTCCCGTCCAGGCGCTTCCGTTTGAGAAGTGGAGAGGTGGAAGGAGGAGGGTTGTCCTGTATCTTGATCGGGGAGGATCGTTGAGCAGGCGGAGGAGAGGTAGACACCGGGCTAGCAGTATTAGAGGTACCTGCCCCGGGGTCAACTGCCACCTCCTGAACTCGGGGTGCCACTTTCTTCTTTTTCTTAGGAACCCTGTCCAGGGCTCCGGTTTGGTTGGCCAGCTTCAGAACACGGTCACAAAGGGAAGGCATAGCATCTGCAAAACAAAAACGTTAGTAGGAAAGATGCGACCAAGGAAAATAAGAGTAAAAGAACACTTACGCAATAGCTCCATGGCCTCCTCATCTGTATTACATTCGAGCAGAGCCTTCGTGTTTATAAGACGGGGTTCGCAGATCGGCATCCCAGCCTCATCGACATAGGGAACACCTTTTCGATCGACCCAAACCGCCAGGTTGAAACTCTGCACATATTCTACCAGCTTCTTATAAGCCAGCCTGTCCTCGACACCCAGGTTCGAGAACTTCACCCGGTAATGACTGGTTGAGAGGTTGAAGTGGTTGGGCTGCCACCTCAAGGGTATCCTCAACATAAGTTTCTCCTCCCCAGCAGCATCCCGCTTGTAATAATAGAGGGAGTGTAAGGTGGAACGGGTGATCGACTTCACCGTGTACCATCGCCCTTTAAAGTGTCAGGCAGAATCCACGTAAGTCTTGAATAGCCTCACCGGCTGCTTAAAGGACACCCAGCTATGACGCCCTCGGACACCAGACCTTTGCAGGTGGAAGATGTGGAAAAAGAGGGGCAGAGTGCACCCAACGCCGAGAAAACGGCAGACTAATTCGAACGCCCGCATAAAAGCAATGGCTTTAGGGTGCAGTTGTGACGGCGCCAGCTGGAGCCACTTGAAAACCCCCATCTGAAACGAGTTGAAGGGCAACCTAACCCTCGCCTCTCGGAACTAAGATCTTCCACCACGGCGTATGCGTGGGTTGTCTCATCACAAAAATAAGATTCTTCTTCCAAGGGTTCGTCCACAACCCAAGATAGGTCATTTTTCCCGGACGAGGAAACGTGCTCAGTATCCTCCCCAACATTTCCCTCCTCGACATTTCGATGCACGACCTCTTCCTCATCAATGGGTCGCTATTCAGCATCTCCTCCCCCGACCTGCAGATGCTCGGTCGTACCTGAAACGCAGACAAAAAAAGTGAATTCGACATCGCATCAAATCCACCCTTCCACCGCAAGTCAAGTGAAAGGGCGTAAAACTAAAACGCACGCCCCAAAGCCTGACTACTGGCCTAGACCGACGAAGGGCCAACCCTCGCGAGCGTATGAGAACGTAAAGTCCCGACCACGAATTCACACTGACGTAAACTCTACGCCCGCGGCATGCTGGCCTTACCCGGGAGTATTCATGCGCACATGAATTTCATGCCCGACGCATGCTAAACTTACCCGGGACATTCATGTGCTTATGAATTTTACGCCCGGAACATTTATACACACTTGAAGTTTTCGCCCGTGACATGCTAAACACGCCCGGTGTATTCAGGCGCGTATGAATTTTTTGCCCGGGACATTTTAATCCTATCAGAAAATTTCATACCCAAAACCTACAAAACTAACCCCAGACCAATTCTACCTACTTTACGCAAATAAGTCATGCAAATTTCTAGCTACTAAACAAAAAAAGCACGTAAAATAGGGAATCTGGAGTGGTACCTGACATATTTTGAAGTGGAGAATAAACGGTGGCGCGCGGGCAGAGACGGCGGTGCAGACGGCAGAGACGGGCGGAGAAAGATTTTTCTTCAGAGCTTCCGGTTAACGTCAGAGCGAAAAAGTCCTAATGAAGTGGATTATTCCTTTTATATAGCCATAAGCGCGTGGACGAACGCACCGAATCATCATTGCCTAGTGCCTATACCGTCGTTTTCACAGGAAACGAAGCGACGCACCATTAATGCTGAGACACGTCAATCCACAAGAATCCTGAACGACGTCGAGCGACTGTACATCTGCCCGACTATAACAAAACATCCTCGACTCTGTTAAGCACCACATGCCCGACAATAAAACGCATCGGTTGACTCTGTTAACACCCTGCTCGACACAGCTATACGCCCGACTATATTACAATTTGTCGCTCCGACTCAGAGACTCGACTTGGAAGGCTCCTGTTACAGACTGGGCCTTAAGACTGTATTAGGCTACGGCCCAACAGGTCGAGCAGAGTCCCATATACTCGAGCAGAGACGCCTAGCAGACGGGTAGGGGCACCTGACAGTCGGGCAAACGTCTCACACGACGGGCATGCACTCAACTAGCAAGGAACATGTCTGTCAGTCCACTTTCCACGTCACCCAGTTGTCTCCCCTTTATCTCCTGAAAGATAGGGGCAGTTGAACCAAGGATCTGACCATTTATCTAGGTCTTCACGCCCCTCACACGTTCCTTGGCAGTTCTTCCTTGGCCCTAGCTGATCCATCCCAAGGAAGGACCTTGGCCCACCGCTAGGGGCTCTTTATAAATACCCTTTTTCACTAAAGGGTCAGGTATTCTGATTCATCCTATTTTAACTTACCTACATCATTGTACCTCTATTAACTTTGGCATCGGAGTGCCTTGCAGGTACACCCCCCTTTTGTCCCCATTCTTTGGCTGTTACACCAACTTGCTGGAAGGTCCTCCTGATCAGGTAAGATCAAAAGGCATTGTTGATTTCAAGCTGTTATAAGTGCCAACCTTTGATAGCTGCAAGGGACAACAAAACTTTGACTGTTGTGATTTTTACAACAGGTGAAAAAGTGTCAAAATAGTCAATGCCCTCCATTTGATTATATCCCTTGGACACAAACCTAGCCTTATATCTTTCAATGGAACCATCTGCCTTATACTTGATTTTATAAACCCACCTACATCCAATAGGCTTCTTACCAGGAGGAAGTTCAACAACATCCCAAGTATGATTCTCAGCAATAGCAAGTAGTTCAAAATTCATAACATTCTTCCAACAGCCAAACTGAATGGCTCGGTTGAATATTCTTGGTTCAGTGTTAGAGGAAAACGCACATAAAAAATGTTTATATGAAGGATGGCATTTATCAAATGTAAGTACTAAAGATAAGAGATATGATATTGTTATGTGAATACAATGAATGTGACTTATTGACAGCAGAGTAACAATTGTAATCTGCTAAATAGCTTGGGGATGTGAGGTACGACTAAAGTGCCTCAAAGATTAAGATGTATTGATAGTAGGATCAATGTTTAAAGGACAAGTTGGATTAGGATTGATATCTGTACTAAAAGAGGTAACAAATAGTTTGGGAGGGATATGACTAGATATTGAGTTGTTGAGAGAAAGGTGAATTGACAGACTATTTTGTGTTGGACTAGAATTGACAGGCGGGCTAGTACCTGCAATATCAGAATTGATGTGAGTATTATTGGGGCCAAAAGTAGCATGTGGAAGAGTATCTAGGGAACTGGCAGGTATACCTTTGGGATTCTTAATATTATTTATAGAACATTTCAAGTTGAGGTTATTTGTGGGAGGGTCTGAAGTAGGAGGTTGGTTATATTATAAAAGAGATGTGGCAGTTTCTTGAAAAACATCAGTATTGTCACTTTCATGAGAAATAGTGAGTAAATCATTGAGAGAAGGGTGAGATAGGTTAGTAGTAGTTGCAGACCTAGGTAAAATAGGAATGTCATCAAGAGAAGTATATGTTTGGGAATCATATTGGGTTTGGTTATGTTGTGGAGTGTTGTTCTGGTTGGGTTTGAAAGGAAAATTATCTTCATAGAAGACTACATTTCTAGAATTAAATGTGTTATGTTTTTTCAAGTCATATAATATGTATCCTTTTGTTCCATCTTTGTATCCAAGAAAAACACATTTTCTGACCCTAGGGGAAAATTTTATTCTGTGAGCTTGTAGAGTTGTGGCATAAAACAAATCCAAAGACTTTTAAATGTATCAGGGAAAGAGGTTGAGAAAACAAGAGTTCATGGGGAAATTTTGAGTTTAATAGAGGGGAAGGTAGTCTATTAATCAAGTGAATAGCATGATAAACACAAAAATTCCACATGAAAAAAGGTGTATTGGAATGGAAATATAAAGTTCTAACAACATTAAGTATGTATTGGGCGTTCAGGGCATACCTTTCGAATGTGACCCTCCTTCTTACAATGATAGCATCGAACACCAGATGCTTCACCACTATAAAACTTCAGCTGACTTTTAACCCTCTTCTTGTCTAACTTACCATCCTTGCCCAAGAATTTCGTCTTAACGGTCAAACCTTCACCAACCATCGAAGGTTTATGCTCATTTTATTCGTTCAAGTCCTTAGAGTACAAGACAGATTGAACATCTTCAAAGTTCAGGGACTCTCTTCCATACAAGAGGGTTTATTTGAAGTGAGCATTTGTTATGGGCAAAGTGCATAACAACAACATTGCTTGATCTTCACCATCGATCTTCCCATCAATATTTTCAAGATCAAGAATAAGCTTATTGAACATATCCAACTGCTCAGCTAACACTTTGTCTTCACTCATCTTGAATGAATACAAAACTTGCTTCAGGTAGAGTCGATTCACCAACAATTTGGTTATGTACAAACCTTTGAGTTTCAACCATAACCCTGACACCGTCGTCTCCTTTGATACCTGTCGAAGAACCTTATCACCAAGGCTCAACAATATTGCGGTGTATGCTTTCTCAATCATGGTCTTCTTTTCAGCTGCCATTAACACAACATTCATGGTCATCTCTCCCTTCGACGCTTCCAAGCAACCCTGCTGAACAAGTAGGGCTTTCATCTTCAAGCGCCACAACCCGAAATCATTCACTCTGGTGAAGTTTTCAATCTCACTTTGTTGAAGGCATCTTCTCCACGCTCACTCAACCAATTTATTATAAATGGATACCTTAGAAACAAAATATAATTGGTTCCTTGATCAGTCAAGAAACCCACAAGGGTTAGGGTTTAGGATAACCAAGGATAACAACAATGATTGGTTATAAAATTATATTATTTCATTTCTCTTAAAAAAAGATTACAAATATACAAGAATAACAAATAATCTCTTTCACTTTTGAATTAGGGTTTTATCTTCCTATTTTCCCTAATTTAAAAGATGAGAGACTAGTATGCTATTTATAAGAAAACTAACATACTAACCTAATGAGTTTTTTTAACAATTATCCATTACAAGCTAACTTAGGGTACAAGCTAACTTAAACAATTAGATCCATGACACAAGACCTAATTTGACAACAACATGTGAGCGGACTTCGACTACATGCTAAACCTAGAATTTGTTCCAATATCTCACAAAGGTTTCAAGTTGAACTTGAGTAAAAGTTTAGTGTAAAAAGGTTGTTTGTTGATCTTGTAATAAACTCTCAATTTGATATCGAAATTCTCAGAGGGAAATCCCCAAGGACTAGAGTTGATTGCATGGTTTAATGTAGAATCCATATTAATTTTAGAGTGAACTTTCCTATCTCTTCTATTTTATTTTCCCGTTATTTACTATTATGCTCACTTTTAACAAAGATTAATCTAGTCTAAGTAATACTTTCAAATTTTCATGAGATAGGTGACTTGGTGAGTGCATTTACACATTTTTATCTACAAACTCAATCTTCACCATATAAGCCCCCTTAAAATCAATTACATTTCTAATTAAATACAATTTCACTTATCATGATAGGTTGTCCATTTTATTTGTCTAGGATATTCCAAGAACCCTCTTACCATATTTACATCATAAGCCACAGTTGGTTTATTGCTCAACATTACATACCTAATGCTTTCAACTCCACTTGCATATGAGGCAATTTATATTTCATTATTTTCCTACACTGTATACTATGACAGTTCTTCTTAAACAACCAAGAGTTGGTTCATGTTGTTGGGTATCAAAATAATATGAAATAATAATAACAATGACACAAGTAAAATTTGAGAGTTGAGTAATGGAATGAGAAATACAATTGTAACAAACTCTTGGATGATTAGGATAATTATGAATTACAATATGATTACTCTATATATAATAATTTTATATACTATAATAAGTGGATACTTATTATTGGATTTTACGTAATCCTCTCTACATCATAGAAACCAATGACTTATAATGCATTGAATTTTTCTATAAAACAAAGATTACTTTATGTCCTCACAACCTCCCACTTAAAGTCATTTTGTTTGCTTTTAAAATTTCCTTATGTTGCTACGTTTTAAATATATCATATGAGGACTTGCACCAATAAAACTTATCAGCGTTGATCGACTTTGTCATAACATCTGCTAGGTTGTCTTTAGTGTGAATCTTCTGCATGTCCACACTCCCTTCCTCAACTACTTCACGGACAAAATGGTATTGAATTCCTATATGCTTTGTCCTGGAATGAAAAGCTGGATTTCTTGCAATAAGCAAAACACTCTGACTGTCACAATATATAATAATTTTTGGTTGTTTATGTCCTAGCTCTTCTAATAACCTTTGAATCCATATAGCTTCCTTGCATGCTTGGGTAGCTGCCATATATTCAGCTTCTGTAGTAGATAGAGCTACAACAGTTTGCAATTTGGATAACCAGCTTACCGATCCTCCTGCAATTGTAAACACATAGCTAGTAGTAGATTTTCTTTTGTCAAGATCACCTGCATAATATGAATCAACATATTCTCTGACACAAAACTCCAATCCTCCAAAACATAATGCAACATATGAGGTTCCTTTTATATATCTCATGATTCTCTTAACAGCATCCCAATGCTCTTTACCAGGACTCGCCATAAATTGACTGACCGCTCCCACTGCTTGTGAAATGTCTGGCCTTGTACATATCATGGCATACATAAGGCTTCCCACCGCTGATGCATAGGGTACTCGAGACATTTGCATCCTCTTTGCTTCATCGCTAGGATTCATACTTGAGGATAATTTATAATTGATAGGAAGTGGGGCAGATATTGGCTTACACTCTTGCGTGTTGAAGGTGGGATCTTGAAGGTGGTGAGAGGTGCTCTAGTAGTGATGAAGGCAGATAAGCTATCTGCAAATCTATACATTCTTATGGGAGAGACGTTGCAAGAAGATGATGTGTAAAATGCATCAACTAGTCAAGAAAACTCAACGAAAATGTGGCATCGCAGACTAGGCCACATGTCAGAACGAGGCTTGAAAGTTCTCGCAGAACGTGATCTCTTACCCGGACTCAAATCAGTAAGTCTACCTTTCTGCGAGCATTGTGTGGTAAGCAAACAAAATAGATTGAAGTTTGATAAATCAACTACTAAGAGCAAAGACATACTTGACTTGATTCATTCTGATGTGTGGGAATCACCACAAATGTCCCTAGGAGGAGCAAAATATTTTGTATCATTCATTGATGATTACTCTAGAATATTGTGGGTATATAATGTCTGGCCTTGTACATATCTTGGCATACATAAGGCTTCCCACCGCTGATGCACAATGGTATCAGAGCATTTGGTGTTGGTCCATATTCCGCTGCAAATATTATTCACGGTGAAATTTTGCAAGCCGGTATAATTAAAATTAACATGACGGAAAAATTCACCGAGATAGACAAGATAGGAAGATTTGGATTTCTCAAAGAAATTATCTACGAAAAGTTTTGTGGCACTTCAACATGCAAGACTGTAAGCCAATATCTGCCCCACTTCTTATCAATTATAAATTATCCTAAAGTATGAATCCTAGCAATGAAGCGGAGAATATGCAAATGTCTCGAGTACTGTATGCATCAGCGATGGGAAGCCTTATGTATGCCATGATATGTACAAGGCCAGACATTGCACAAGCAGTGGGAGCGGTCAGTCGATTTATGGAGGATCCTAGTAAAGAGCATTGGGATGTTGTTAAGAGAATCATGAGATATATAAAAGGAACCTCAGATGTTGCATTATGTTTTGGAGGATTGAAGTTTTGTGACAGAGGATATGTTGATTCAGATTATGCAGGTGATCTTGACAAAAGAAAAGCTTCTACTGGCTATGTGTTTACAATTGTAGGAGGAGCGGTAAACTGGTTATCCAAATTGCAAACTGTTGTACCTCTATCTACTATAGAAGCTGAATATATGGCAGTTACCCAAGCATGCAAGGAATCTATATGGATTCAAAGGTTATTAGAAGAGCTAGGACATAAACAACAAAAAATTATTATATATTGTGACAGTCAGAGTGCTTTGCATATTGCAAGAAATCCAGCTTTTCATTACAGGACAAATCATATAGGAGTTCAATACCATTTTGTCCGTGGAGTAGTAGAGGAAGGGAGTGTGGACATGCATAAGATTCACACTAAAGACAACCTAGAAGATGTTATGACAAAGTCGATCAACGCTGACAAGTTTTATTGGTGCAAGTCCTCATATGGTATATCTAAAACGTAGCAACATAAGGAAATTTTGAAAGCAAACAAAATGACTTTAAGTGGGAGATTGTGAGGATATAAAGTAATCTTTGTTTTATAAAAAAATTCAATGCATTATAAGTCATTGGTTTCTATGATGTAGAGAGGATTACGTAAAATCCAATAATAAGTATACCATTATTGGGTATCAGAATAATATGAAATAATAATAACAATGACACGAGTAAAATTTGAGAGTTGAGTAATGGAACGAGAAATACAATTGTAGCAAACTCTTGGATGATTAGGATGATTATGAATTACAATATGATTACTATATATATAATAATTTTATATACTATAATAAGTGGATAATTATTATTGGATTTTACGTAATCCTCTCTACATCATAGAAACCAATGACTTATAATGCATTGAATTTTTCTATAAAACAAAGATTACTTGATATCATCACACATGTTTCTCATATTTTTAGTAGAAGGACGAATTGGTAGAAGTGGCAGTGAGATTGAAGAACACGAGTTTTAATGCAAGAACTACAAGTTTTTTTAAAGAATTATGAATTTTAATCTAGATTTATTAAAGACTAACTCTTACTCAATTTATGTTTGACCTACAATTTAGATTTCTAATTTTTAAAATGTTTTATGATATTTTTAATTTTTTTTAATGAATTAGTTTAATTTACTAATAAACACTCTATATAATTAACAAAGATTTGTTTTTATGTCTTTATTTAAAATAATTATACACGACTAAATTGTTGGCGCATATGTTATGCATGCAACAACATTTTTATTAATTTAAAATGGTAGAGTGAAAATATATTATGGATAAATTATTGTTATTCAACTAGATTATTGATGATTTGAAAAATATTGAAGTAAAGTTAGATGCTACAAATAAAGATTTATTTTTATTGAGTTAATATCCTAGATCGTTTTATCATTTTAAGGATGCATTCCTTTATGAAACATAATCTACTACTACCTTCGAGAAGGTATAATCATCCATTAGGACTAAAAAGATAATCAAACTTCAAAACTTGAAGGTAGAAAATAATTTTAAAAAATTGAGTGTCTCAGGGGACAAAGTGAGAGTAAAGGAAACGACAAAGGAAAGAAATCTAAGTCTAAATATAAATCTATTTCGATTAAAAAAACTCAAGTTTATAATTAAGGATGATATGCATTTGGAAAAGGTTTTTAATAGTGTCTTCATCCCTGTAAGTTAGCGAGTTTTTGATTTTCATCCCTATAACTTATTTATTTTTGGTTTTCGTCCCTATATTTCACATTCATGTTCGGTTTAGTCCCTAAATCTAAAATCTGCAGGAAACCTACGGATTTTCCTGTAGATTTTGACTTTAGGGACTAAAACGCAAGCAAAAATTAAGATATAGGGACGAAAACAAAAAAAAAACTTACAGGGACGAAAACAAAAAATTCGCTAACTTACAAAGACGAAAATACTATTTATGCCTTTCGAAAATAACTTAATAATGATGTTGATCAAATTCTCGCGAGGGGGTGGTACCTGCAAACAAATTCGACAAGGAGGGTGGTACGTGCAAACTCTCTAGCAGTCAAGTTAGTAGCTTTCAGAGATAGGTGATATTTAATAGGTTTAAAGATTGTTTACCTAACTTTGAAGCCTTTAATTGAATTTTATAATGAGTTCTTAGAGTTCTCACAAACCTAGAAACTTTTGTTTGCTACAATTGTTAAAGGATCCAATAGGTTCTTTTGAACTAAGTCTAACAGTCTTCAGCGATCTTAGTAGGTCTTGATTAGGTGTTTCTCTAAGGCTTGTCCATCTCCTAGACAACTAACTTATTGGAACCAACATGATCTGATTCTTTGTATACTAGGTCTTAGTTCAATCATGTTTACCTTTATAGCTTTTTTTCTTTTAGCCAACTTACTTTTTAGAGTGCATGCCTCTTTCTAGTCTGTCTTATGGACCAAGAAATTTTTGTGTCGCATGCCTTATGGGTTGTCTCTCTTGTAGATCGATACACTATTGAGCCACCTGCCTTATGGGATACCTGTCATGTGGGTCAAAACACTTCTAAGCCGCATGCCTTCTGGTTTGTCAGCCTTTTAGGTTACTTGCCTTATGGACTAGGACACTTTTAGACCGCCAAACTTTTAAGTTGGTACATGTAGTTTTAAGCTTATATAACCTTGGAGTTGTGGTATTACCGAAATATGTGGTTGTACCTTATAACATAGACATAATGTTTAGGAATAATTAGGAAGATGATTCAATATTTCTTGATTTAATTATAGAGTGAAATCATTGTATGTTGAGAATATTTAGGGGATTTTTTGTCTTTGTTAAACGTTTCACTATATAGGAAATGTACTTTTTAAGTAATATTTTGTATTGGCAGAGCTTTTCTTCACAGAGTTACTTGATATGTAAAATCTATTTGCCCAGTTTGACTAAGTAAAAGAAGATGATTGACCCATTTATCCTTGATATAGAAATCAAATATCTAGTATAAATGTTAAAGATCTAAATTTCATATGCCTAAATCTAGCCCACTAGTTATCATCAAACAAATTACTTTGTCTTTTAACATCAAAAAAATTCATCACGTTGAATTTCCAATATGCCCGAAAAAACTAGCCATGGAAAGTTCCCTCTACGTGTAACCAAGTTTGAATCAAATTTAGACTAAATGACGGAAAAAAACAAGAACTCAGATTTTTAGTAGGAATGCATATGAAAGATATTAGCCTTAATCATTAATCTCTCAACACTTCACCCATTTTAGTGGTGTGTATAGTAATGTGCTTGATGGTTGACTTTAATTATGTTTTTTTAATCTATTTTATTGGTTAATTAATCAATGATATTTATTTAAATTAATAAAATAAATAACAAACAAATATTATTGGAAAAAAGCTGTGAACAATCTCATAATAATAACATAAGTTACATAATAAAGTTAATAGTATAAAACGATAAAAATCTTACAAATATGATAAAATCAAAGTGACTGAAATATTAATGCATCTGAATCTTTAATGTCAATGATCACATTCTCGATTGATATGTAATCGATCATAATTCATCTATAATTTTCAATCAAATGAACGCCGCAACAAAACCTGAAGCTAAACACTATCGTACCAAGATGATGAACAAAAAATGTCACACTTAAACAACAAAATAATGAAAGAAAATAACCCAAATTCATCTTCTCAATAATTGAAGAAGAAAATTTTAAATAGAATACAAAGTTTCTTTTTAAAAATTAAAATTGAACTAATAATTATTTATTTTGTAAACCTGTCTTTTAATCTAATAGTAAATATTTTTTTAAAGTTTTGTTTTGCAAGAATAATTTTAAATTTTATAATTTATATCATACAATTTTTAAAATTTATATTTTATGCGAAACCAAAATTATAAGACGTTTTGAATATTTCATGTGAATTAAAAAAATATAATCATTGTTGTATAGAAAAGAGAAATTGTTGCTTAGAAAAATACCATTTAAAGTCCTTAAAGATGCTCTACTAGGGTTTGATGATCCATGGACAAAAGGGGTGTTGGCCAACCAAAATCTCAGGCGGAGACACACCAGAAAGGGGTGGAAAGGACAATCATTACACAAGCAACTGTTGAAGAGATTGTAGAACAATATTCAGTAGTTGTTACGAACGCTGAAGAAGAAATACAACTGAGAGTACCATCGAAGGTTACATAGATTACTCTGACAAGCAATGTTGAATCCCCCATGGTGGAGAAGATACCTGAGCAGGAAAAGCCATTGGTGAAGGAAAATGAACCATAAGTTAAACCCTAGGCGAATGTTATTCAGGGTAATATGAACCTAAATAGGGGAATGACGATAGAATTTTTTCTCCGAAAATTGTGAATGGCGAGATTGAAATTGACATTGAAAAATCGAACGTGCCTGAGGAATTGAAATTTTGGGAGAACTCTTTAATCCTCTTTGTATTGCGAGAAAATTTGTCTATGAATGCGATGAAGAAATTCATAGAGAAATCGTGGAATTTTGTTGCATTACCAGAGTTATACTACAATGATGTAGGATACTTCATTGTCAGATTCAAGAATAAGGAAGAAAAGGAAAATGTGATGGCCCAGGGACCTTATTTCATCTATGGCAAACATTTTTTTATCAAGCAATAGTCTAGTGACTTTGAAATGAAGGATGATTTATTGCATGTGTTTCCCTTGTGGATTACCTTTCCCAATCTCCCACTTCATATATGGGGGTAAATGAGCATATCAAAGATAACTAGTGTTGTGGGAAAACCTACCACTACTGATGAATGTACAACTAAAAAACTCAGGATTTCGTATGCTTAGGTGTTGGTAGAAATGGATGTTAAACAAAATCCTAGAGAGAGTGTATACATCAGAGATCATAATGGTAAATCTATGGAACAAAATATAGATTATGAATGGAAACCTAACTATTTTCAAACTTGCTTGAGAATAGGACATGATTCTGCAATTAAGAAAAACAATGGGAAGAAACTTCAACAACACAAAGTTTGGAAACCTGCAGGAATTAAGCAAGATGTGGAAGAACACAAGGAAGTTACCCTAGCAAAAACAAGTGAAACATAACCTAATCAAGAGAGGGCAGATGTAGGGGAAGAGAATTAAAGATAAACCACTATAGACTGGACAATGGTCACTTCAAGTAAAGTTGATAAAGGAAATAGAGCTTTAATCCACACTTCACAGAGTTCATTCATGCCAATTTAGATTGCTTTTACTCCCCTTAGTATTGGAGAATATCCAAGGGAGGGAACAAGCCTTGATCAATGATTGTGACTTTGAATGTGAAAGGTATTAATAAAGAAGCAATGTATAGAAATGTTAGCTCATACCTCTTAAGTTTCAATGTTTCAATTTTTGCCTTACTTGAAACTAGAGTGAATAAGCACAAAGCTAGTAGCGTTAGAAACAAATTGGGTAGTAAGTCGAATTTTGAAGATAATTATGAAAATCAGGCCAATGGGAGAATTTGGATTCTTTGGGAGCAAAGAGAGGTGAATCTTAAAGTATTGCAGCCTGCTAAATAATACATTCATGATGAGGTTTATGCTTTGGATGGTTCCCTTAGCTACATGGTTATTTTCATCTATTCCTTTAATCAACTTGAGAGAAAAAAAGAGTTGTGGAATGATATTGAAGGAATAGGTACATTTGGGAATATGCCTTAGATTGTTATGGGGTACTTTAATAATGTGCTGACCAGTCAAGACATAATTGGGGGGAATATTGTAACTGAGGTTGAATATAAAGATCTCAAGAGCATGATGCACAACAGAGATCTGTTTGAAGCCAACACCAGAAGATGTCATTATAATTGGTCAAATAAGCATATTGTGGGTGTGATTTACTCAAGAATTAATAGAGTTATAGGAAATATTGAGTGGTTTCAAAAGTATCAGAATGCCAACATTGAGGTTTTTGCTCCTAACATCTCAGACCATGCCCCATAAGAATTGGTATGTAAATGCAGAAACCTAAAATAAACCATCTTTTCAAGTTCCTTAATTGCATCTCCCAAGATCCATCTTTTTTGCAAACCATTGCTCATAGTTGCAGCAGTAGGGCCAGGGAAATCCTTTAGTTTGTATCTGGTCTAAGCTCAAAAGGCTTCAGCCAATTTTGTGGCTTATGGCTAGAAAGTTTTCCTCTATCCAACTTCGGATCCAGCAGGCTAGGCATGATCTTCTGCAAGCTCAATAGGTATTGCAACATAATCCTTTTGATAATCTTGCAATAAAAACTGTTAAGAGGCATACTGATAAAGTGTTACAGCTCAATTAAATGTAGGAATCCATTTTTATGCAAAAGGCAAAATTGGATTGGATTAAGCTAGGAGACAATACAATGCTTATTTCCATGCTACAGTCAAAGAAAAAAAACGCAAAAAGGCATTTATACTAAGATTTCCTAGGGAGGGGAACTTCTAAGTAACCATGAGGCTATTGAAAAAGAGATCTTAGATTTTTACAATAATCTTGTTGGCACCAAAGCTATTGCTCTGAAGGGGATTGATATTCCCTCTATATGGGGAGGGAAAATTCTATCTAGAGACTTAGCTCAGCAGTTGATTCAAGATATTGAAATGAGTGAAATTTGGACTGCTTTGAATCAAATAGGAGATGCCAAATCCCCATGTATGGATGGATTTAACTCCTATTTTTTCAAAAAAGCTTAACAAATTGTTAGGGGGTGTTCATAGTGTAGTGCTTGATTTCTTTACAACTGGTAGAATATATAAAGCTATGAATTATTATTTGGTTACTCTTATTCCTAAAAGACTTAAAGTAAAAACTATAAAAAGATATGCAAACTATTTCTTGCAGTAGTACTTTATACAAGATTATTTCAAAAATTCTCACAACTAGGCTTGGAAAAGTGATCATTTACATTGTAGAGGACACACGATCTTCCTTCATCCCTGGAAGGAACATTCAGGATAACATCATCCTTGCTCAGGAGCTAGTGAGAGGCTATGGAAGAAAACATATTTCTCCAAGATGTATGGTGAAAATGGACATACAAAAAGTATATGATACGGTTGAATGGTCAGTTCTGCATCAAATTATGGTTGAGATAGGTTTCCCCCAAAAATTTATATCTTGGATCATGGCTTGTGTAACTACTGTCTCATATAGATTTTCTATTAATGGTGTCATATGGTATCCTCAAAGCTAAGAGAGGATTGAGACAAGGGGATCCTATCTCCCATATCCTTTTTGTCCTAATTATGGAATACTTGCATAAAGTTTTACAAGGACTTGGATCTATTCCCAACTTCAATTTCCATCCCAAGTGTGAGAAGCTCAAAATATTGAACCTTTGTTTTGCTGATGACATCCTCTTGTTCCTTAGAGGAGACATTAAAGCAATGCATTTGATGATGGAGAAAATCAAGGATTTTACGGCTGCCACAAGTCTCCACATTAGTAACCCTAAAACCAAGTTGTATTTTGGTGGTGTGAACTATGATATGCAAAGGAGAATGCAAGATGAAACTAGTTTTGAGATTGATAATATGACTTTTCATTATTTAGGAGTCCCTATGAATAGAAAGAAGTTATCCATAACTTAATGCCAACCTTTGATAGAGAAAATGCTGAGCAGACTGCACCATTGGAGTACTAAACTATTATCTTATGCAGAAAGGATGTAATTGATTGAGAGTGTCATTTTCTCCATAGCCAATTAATGGATGCAAATATTTCCTCTTCCTAAAAAGGTAATATCTCATATTGAAGGGCTTTGTAGACATTTTTTGTGGTCAGGTAAAGGGGATCCTAGCAAGAAGGCTCTAATTTCTTGGGATTATATTTGTGACCCTAAGCATGCTGGTGGACTCAATATAATTTCCCTTGCTGAGTGGAATTTGGCCACGATAGGAAAGTTGTTGTGGAACATTTGGAATAAGTAAGATAAGATTTGGATTAGATGGATACATACATACTATATGAAGCTGCAAGTTGCTAGAACATACCTTCATAGTCCCCATGCTTCCTGGATTTTAAGAGTTGTGTTTAAAAATCATGATTTGATGTTACAGTCTAAAGCCTGGTATGCTAAGAGGGGAAAAGCCTAAAGTAGATTGGAGAAGATTAATCTATGGTAATTTGGCCAGGCCACGGGCCATTTTTACCAGTTCGGTCGCCTGCGAAATGCGACTTCTGACAAAGGACAAGATGCAGAGGCTTGGTATTGTGACTGATGGCTTATGTGCGTATTGTGGAATGAAAGAATCATGCTAACACATGTTCTTAGACTGTGTGGTTAAAAAAAATACATGAGAGGCTGTTTTGAGGTGGGTTGGTTATATTCATAGTCCTATGGGCTGAGATTTTGAGTTTATATGGATTATACAAAATGTTAAAGGCAAAGGTTGTAAGAGGAAATTGTTGCGTATGACCACAGCGAAAACCATTTATAGGATTTTGAATGTGAGAAACCAAATCATTTTCCAAGGTTGGAAAAGGAAGATTTGAAGAGTAATGAGATTATAGAGGTGATTACTAGAAGAGCTGATATTGATAGAAAATTAGCTATGTATTGTAGTAGGATTTGATTTTGCCGCCTTGTAGCTGTCTTCTTGAGTCTGGATCGTTTGATCGGCGTATTTTGTATTGTGTTTTTTTTAATAATATATCGCTTATTCCAAAAAAATATTATATCTAACTTTACAATATTGCCCTTCATTAGTTATAAATCAAAGAGAAATTTAAAGAATTGAAAAAAATAAAATAAACTATAGATGATGTATTGGAAAAAATGTCATTAATATTGCAATGGAATTATAAAATAATTTATAATTTAAGATAATTTTTTTTAACAAAATGATTTATAATTTAAAATAGAGGGAGGGGGAGTATTAATTTTTTACGAGTTTAAAATTTACTTTTATTAATTTATAATTTATTTTTATTAGGTAATTTAACCAACTTTTAATTTATTTATATATACACACCAATGTCACTTTATATATAAGTTCAATCATTTGATAATTTTAATATACAATTAAATTCAATCAATTAGTTTATATACTAGATATGTAAAATTATTTGATACGGTTTAAAATATATTTAAATGTACATGTAAATTTGAAAAGTACTTAAATTTAAAATTAACTATTAATTTTAAAATGAACAATAATTATATAAATTCAATTGTATTAAAATAAAACATGTATTGTGTTTATAATGATTTTAATATTTGATAATAATTATATAAATTCAATTGTATTATATAAATTCACTCGTGACATGAATAAAAAAAGAAATATTTAATATTTGATAATAATGATTTTATCTTTCAAATTAAGATAATTATTGGTTAAAATAAAACATGTATTGTGTTTATAGTGACCCGTGAAATAGAAAGAATGTTTGATACAATATAAAATATATTTATATACAAATGTAAAAAATGTATTTAGACACAGATTAATTTTTTTAAAATACAAATGTAAAAAATGACTCGTGAGATAAAGAAAGACAAAATAAGAAAATTTTGATGCGATAATGACTCATGAGATAAAACAATTATTTAATGCGATATAAAATGTATTTATATACAAATGAAAATTTAATATGATATACTTATTGTAAAATAAAAAATAATGATATAATTAAATTTTATTAAATAATTATATATAAAAAACAATTATGAGATGAAGAAATAAAAAAAATATTTAAAAATAAGAATTTTGTCTATCAAATTAAGATAAATACTAATTAAAATAAAATATATATTATTTTGATAGTAACCTGTGAGATAAATAATTTTTTAGTTTTATTAAAATAAAAAAAATAGATTATTAGTATTTTTAGTGATAATAAATAAATGGAGAAAAAAATTAAAATGAAAGTGAGAAAATGTGAGAAAAAATATGAAAGAGATTTGAAATTTGAATGAAGAGAGAAAATGAATATTTGTAATATTTAATTATAATTTAATTGATGGAGAATGATAAAAGAATGTCATTTGTTATGATGCAGTAGAAGGTGAGAGTGAAAAAAAAGTAAACATTAATTGATTACTAAAATGTTATTTTATTAGTAAAAATAATTTAGGGTGAAAGGGTCATTTCAGAAGTTCATGCAATTGAATTTCAGAAGTTCATGCAATTGAATTTTAAAAAATAGATAGTAGATTGATTTGTTTATAAGGAGTTCACTCTAAACTTATGTGAAATAAGTTATTTCACTATTTATTAATTATTTTTTATTAAACAAAACCTAAATCATAGTTAATGCTTTTAACTGAGTTTTGAAATTTATTTAATTTTTATATGGAATAAGAAAACTTAATTAGCCTCCACACTAAATAATTATGCCTTCTATACCAATTCAATAATTTTAATATGAGAGTCATTTTTCTTTATAAATCTTTTTGCGTATAATTATAGAGATTAATTTTTCAAATTTTATAGGATCATAATAGACGATAATTTTTTTTGATTTAATACTGTTATGTATTCAAAACTAGATTCAATTTTAAAACACTGGAAGAAACATATCATCTATCTCTTCCCCTACTCTACATTAACACTATTAATATGAGATTATTTTAAGAAGACGACAAAATGTGATTCACTAATCAAATTTTATCAAAAACTAATAAATAATTTAGTGATGATTATTACTAGTCCAAATTAATTTTAGAATAATGTATCAGAAACATCTATGCTTCTAATGATGAGAACAACTAATGGTCGCTAACTCTGATTGGTTTATAAGAATGTCAACTTTTAAGATTTTTTATTTGTGATATGATTATGAATGTTACTTATGATAAAAGTGAACTGAAAAGTGAATGAATAAACGCAGTTAATGCAATTATTTAGTGGATTACAACAAATGACCATATGTGGTGTAATTTTTATTCTTGAAAAAAAAAAGGTCATTTCTTTTCCCATTTTTATGATATATATCCCACCTTAGAAAATTTGAAGATATTTTTAGATTTTTTTAAAAATAAATTTTTGAATGTACCAAATTCTACTTTTGTCAAAATTTGGTTCGGAAATTCATTTGCGAATATTTATGGGATAAATTCGAAAATACATCTCTGAAATCTTCTCTACATATTTCTTGGACAAAGATTGTCATACATTTGTATTTTTTATGAAACCAACATCATTTTAATTTGACTAATATTTTCATTATTTGATTCAAACATTAATAAATAGGAGAATCGTACGATAAGGTAATTCGTTAATTAAAAAATATCAAATTTTATTACAAATATTGTTCTCAAAGTATAAAAAAAATAACAAAACATCACAAAATACAAATAAAAAGATAACCTAATGCATATACCTAATCCTAACCTCCTGGCCCATCTTTGTCGTCGGTAATCCAATGCATTTCATGTCTCCGTAAGAATGGAGACAGTCACATCATCATCACCACCTATCTCAAACAGCCTATACTTTATACCCCCATATGTAATCCGCATAATATTCTTACATATCGACAATACATCAATGACATGGTCATATTTGTCTCGTTCATTCTCCAGGATCTCCTTATGAGCAAGTCTGGGTGTAGAGCTGTCAAAATGAGCTAGCTCATATGGGTTGGCAGCCAGGCCGGAAAAATCACAGAGCTTGGGTCTTAAAGTTAGAGTCCATATTTTTCAAGGCTTTTTTAGCTCAGCCCTAAAAAATCTGCTAACCATTAGGGCTAATCAATATGGGTCGTGGATAGTCCAGTAGACCCATATTGCTATTAATTTAAAAAAAAAATATTAATACTTATATTATCTTACTCCAAAATAACATATTGATTTTTCTCACCTCACTAAATTTATCTATATTTTATTCAATCTTTCTCTTTTATATATTATAATTAATATAATCAACACACTTTTCTCATATTCTATTAGTTTTTCTTATGTTAAATATTCGAGTATTATTTTTGACATGGTATGATCTGAATGGATCCCCGTGGCCTTCAGTGACGGACAACAACAATTGTTTGTAGGAGAGGAAGGGTGTACCTACAAGATACTATAATACTAAATAAGAATCAAAGGGAGTGAGAGGAAGAATAAAACATGTGTTAAAATGATTAGAATAGTTGACCCTCCAATGGAGGAGGGTATTTATAAATGACCCCCAACGCTGGGTCAAGGTCCCCATTTGGGCTGAAGTATCAGACCCATAATAGGAGACTTCCAGGATCAACGTAGAAGCAAAAACGACCTAGCACGTGGTCTGTGTCCTGGTCCAACTGAATTCGTAATGTTTGAAGGGGCAGTTGGTCGCGTGAACTGTCAGGCGCGTGGGAAGGATGCCCCCAACAGCTACATTTCAACGACTATATCTCCACCGACTATAATGTGTTAGATCCCTTATTGGACCTTGCCCAAAGCTGGACTGGATTGGGCATTGGCCGACGGTGGACCATCTTCCAGTCCAGTCCATAATTTGTTTTATAAAATTTAGATATGTATTGTATTTAAAAACATATTATATTATTTATAAATTATAATATAGTACTTAAAAATGTATTATGTTTAAAATAATATAATTTTTAATTTAATTTTTAATAAATATTATGACGTTTTTATTTTAAAAAAAAAGCTCGTTTAGGGTTGGGTAACCCATATAGGGTTGGGCCCATGTATTAATTTTCGAGCCCATATTAAAAATGAGTTTTTTTGTCTTACCCCAAAAATCCCGAGCCCACCAGGGCCGACCTGTTTAGGGACAGATAGCCCATTTTAACAGCTCTACCTGGGTGGACGTCCAAGAGCGTTTGTTTCATGACAGGGTGTGAGACAATATAGAACCAAGTCATATAACCGTCCACATAAGACCATTGACTTGTGGTTACATACTATGATACTCCCATGGTACCAAATGGCTCTCGTAGTCCACTAGTATATCATCAAAATGTCTATGAATGATGTTGTTAGGAGCAGACACGAAGGGAGATCTTAGAATGATATGCACATATCCAAATTGACACGTGTATCGCTCTGGGAGATACCTGCACATCAAATTTGTCTTACATGCCAGCTATCTAGAGTAAAATGAAATGGGGGTTGAAGGGAACAATGTCCTAGTGACTGTTGTATGGTGTTCAATCAATGCCATCACGTTGAGTCTGGTCAATATACACATGAAATGAATTCACAACATCATTCCCTCTGCACATACAATATAGGAAAGAATGTGGTCAATCCTCAATGTACTCTAGCACATGATCAAACTCTTTTATACGGTAAAAATTGGATAAGATCCATCCCTGAAAATGAATAAGAAAAAAATATAAGTATCAAATGTAAAAATAAAGTGGTTTTAATATTAATAGTGGCTATGGAAGTTACCATCAACAGGGTGCATGAGCCTGTCATTTGCTTTGTTGTCCAAAGAGAACCTCCGCTCAACTTGGAGTACATGTATCCTAAATCCACTTGTGAATGACCGACAAGTTGATGAAATACTTAAGTATGCCACATCAATGCAAGTTACCCTTTTGTCCATAAAACTGGACGTGCTAACCAAGAATAAGAGGAAATTCCACAAAACAAACTCCCAGTCATAGTTAACCTATAAATCATCACCGTCGACATTCTTGGAAAACTCCAAGTTGATTTGATATATCGTCTGCACCTATGGTGGTCTCACACTTCATCAGGGCATCTATTGGGTCATATCCCAAATAAATGATCATCATTTCTTTGGCTTCATTACATTTGATCCTGAAATGATCAAGTAACCTTCCCCTGATGGGAAGGTGTATAAGTCAAGCAACATCATTTAGGTTTATCGTCATCTTGCCAATGGAAAAGTGGAAAGATGATGTTTCCTTATGCCATCTCTCAGCAAAATCCCCCTGCATGTCATGGCTAATAATGGTTTTGTATCCGGAGCAACACTTGCTTGCAAGACCAGAGTACTGGAGGTCGCTCTGTGTAAACACCCCAAATTTTCCCTCACCCATTCACACCATGGCTTGTGATCATTTCATATACATAAGTTCAATCATAGCATCTCATATTACATTTTTGATTCACTGTATTGCTTCAAAGTCATCTGCATCTAGGGTTTGTGATCTGAGCAATCCAAGAGCTTCTTGAGCCACTCCAAAGGTCATCAATCACTTCAAAGGGGTCCATGTATGTTCAAGCATCACATTATATCCCCTCAAGGTCAAGAATATCAAAGAATCACAAGAACTGAGAATGGCATGGAAGCAGAGCCAGGTTTAACTGCACAGATGACCTAGAATTAGGGTTTTGGTTTCAGAGGCCATAACTCCAAATTTTTTGGTCATTCTTGTTTCTATTGGTCTCTATATGGTATAGGGAGCATACATATCAATTTTCATGAAGAAATTCAATGGGGAAGTCATCTGATCAAGGGTTGATTTCTTGAGCAAGTCAGTGTAAAATCAGGGCATCTGAGGCCCCCAATGACTCAACCAAAGGGTGTTCTTCATCATTTTGATTGTGTATGATCTTTATTTGATCATAGAAGATGTTGGAAGTTCACAAATTTGAAGAATTTCAAGTCATTTGCAAAGTTGACTTATAATGAAAATTGCCATTTTGGGAAACTTTTTCAACCCTTGCTTTTTGATTCAAAAATGCTTCAAATGGAAAAACTTTGGTTATGAAAGTTGTAGAATGGATCATTCCCTTTTCAAAAAGTACAAGAACTTGACCTAATTCATTTTGGATCAAAAGTTGTGGCTTGTCAAAGTTGGGAAAAATCACATAATTTCAAGTTTTCTACCAAAGAGGCATTTTGCAAAATGGTATGATCAAGTGTTCTAAGGGCCTCAAATGTGTACAATTTCTTCACAACATGATCACATGACCTCTAAAATTCAGAATGGGCCAAAGAACTTTGCATTTTGATGCCTTGAAACACAAGAATTTCCAAAGGGGCCAAGCTTGGTGAAAATTGCAAAACACTACACAAACCTTGATCAACTTGCTGAATCACCTCATAAACAATTCCATGGCTCTCCCTAAACTCAGCTGAACCAAGACAAGCCAAAAATCAAGTTGTACCATTGCCCATACCTCAAGTACAAATCAAGTTGACATTTTGGCCAAAGACCCATACCAATCACAATAGGCCAGCACCCACCCTCTGACCTATCACACTTATTTATACAAATCAAAAGCAAGCCAAAGCACATAACACTTCATGCTGAAACACACCCCAAGCCCTAGTTCCAAGTTTATGCTCCATTTGCAAAACTCTTCGAAACTCATCACACAAGCCTCAAACACACAAACCAACTTCACAAACAATCTCAACATGCCTCACTGATCACAAACCACCCATCACCATAGCCTGAAACTCACTGAAAGCAAAATACGATTTCTGCCCCTCTTTGAGCAGAACTTCAGCAATCTTTCAAACCAACCATTATAAACTTCAAACAAGCATTGAAAGCTTCTCAGGAGGTCCATTGGAGTTGATTGGAAGCAAGAAACTGGCCAGAAAGTCCCTGATTTGAAAGCTTCGATTCAGGTAGCCATGGAAATTCATTTTTCCAGAACTCTCATTTCTTGTTTCTAGAATGATCTATATGCTTCCCTGAGTTCACTGAACCTTTTACTTTTGAAAATGATTAAGTTTTGAGGTTGTATGGCTTGTCTGAAACTTTGCCCGAAAACTTGATTTTTGTTTGTTCTTCATGATTCACGAAAGAGAAATGGATTTTGTAGCTGGATTGTTGTTTAGGATGTTTAGTGGAGTTGATCTGGAGAGTTTGGCATGATTTAGTGAAGATTTGAGAGAGTTTGGGTGAAGGTCTCGCCGGAGAAGACGACCGGAAGTCTTCTCCGGCCACCTGAATTCGTTTAGGGCTAATCAGAGTCATTAATGCAAGTTTGAATGTGAAGCGTAGGATGAGTTGACTAAGGCTGACCCGCGCGCATTTGAGTGCACAGGATCTCTCATTAAAACCCTAATCATATTTAATTAAATTAATTAATTCAGATTATGTTAATTAGGTTAGTTTGAATTACAGCCTTTGGATCTGGCGCCAGTCAATGCGTGCGCAATCCATTCAAACCTCAGCCCTTGATTCTGATTACTTTTCATTTTGTTCAATTTTATTTTCATTTTATTCCATTTGTTTTCTACATTTAATTTAAAATAGCAAAACACTTTGAAAAATTCTGAAAATTTTTATCCAAGCTTTTATTAATTTTCAGAAACCAAAGACATTTTTATTTTTATTTTTTGCATTAAAAATTATTTTTAAATCATTTAAAAGTTTAATTTTAATTAATTAATGAGAATTAATTAATTAAAAATGCTTTTAGGTATTTAAAAATCACAAAAAAATTCATGAAACATTTAAAATCATTTGGAAACATTGTCCAACTCTCAAACCAAATTTCTTTTTTGATCTTGATGTCTTTTGACAATTTTCCATGGAATTAATTTCATTTCAAGGCTTTATTTTGATCCAATCTTCAAAAATTCATTTCTGCCTAGCCTTTAAGAGTTGGACCTTGATTATTCTTGCATTGCATCTTGTATAGCATGTAGTTTATAGGATTAAATTGGCATGAATTGATCTTGCATTTCCTTTTTGTTTGGCATTTTTCTTGACAAGGTACCTTAAAACCCTAGCAATATTAGGAAATTCACAACTTTCACTAGGTTAAGAGTTGGATCCCCTCCTTTGGGCAGTGAGTTTGTATAGGTTTAGGGTTCCTTTGAGTGCATTTTCAATTTTTTTATCATGGTGTTTGCTTCTGGTTTTGATTTTTGTTTTGTGTATTGATCATAAACCCTAATTTGGGCTTTCATTTGCATCCATCTTCCATTTGCTTGCATACTATGACTTGCCATGACATTTTGTGCATCCATTTGATTCATAATACATCTTAGGACATGTTAGAATCATATGTGATCATTGCATATTTCATTTGCCATGCTGTATGTCATTTGCATTTCATAATTTTTCATGAACATTCATGGTTCTAAGCATGCTTCCCTTGCATCCATATGTTTGTATGATCATCCTCATGCCTTGCCTCATGTTTGCATCATCTCTTAGCATCATTAGCATCATACTCATGCTTCTAGTTTTGGTTTGCATCATACCCTTTCATCTCATTTTGCATTGCATTGCATTTCTTTCACTAACTCTTCAGGTGGTAAGTTACTTTGAGAAGTGAATTTGCCTTCACTTCTCACAATCTCTTTTCATCTCTCTTATGCATCATTGCTGCATTTTGTCTTGTGCTTGAGATTGAGCTTGCTCATTCTTCTTCATCCTACTTTCTTTCTTCAAGTGACTTGTCTTCTTAAATGAAGCAAGTTACTTTGCTTCTCTTTGCTCCTTTCATCTGCTTCCTGGTGGTTTCTCTGAAGATCTCTCTTGTAAACCTCACAAACCCTAGGAACAACCAAGCATGACAATAATTAGGGTTTTGATTAGTCCCCCACTTAGTTTTTACCTTTGTGTCTCATTGAGTCTTCTCTTCTCACCTCATAATCAGGAACTAAACCCTAAAGGCTTTAAGGCTTTGTGATTAAGCTTATGCCTGCATCCTTCTATTAAGATGGAGTGTATAACTTTAATCCTAAGTGTTAAACCCTTCATGTGTTTAAATCCTTTAATCAATCCATTTAATAATCACCAAGACATCAAGCTTGTAACTTGGGCCTTCCATTAGGGTTCTAATTCTTCCTTAATTGGTTAAGAAGGACTAACCCTAATGTTAATGGACAAGTCCTCCTCAAGTTGTCTTACAAATCATAAAAATCATTTCTTCATCTTATCATTAATTAAAATCCACTTAATAAAGGCTTTGTTTTGTCATGAGTTTAATCCCTAATCATGGATTAAGTTGAGGAGCTTTCCTCATCTTGAACACTCTCATCTATTATCCTTCTATTAGGATGGTGTAATGAGTTTGTTTAATCCTTGATTATGGCTTAATCTCATTGCTTAACACTAAACAAAAACACCAAAAACATCTAAATAATCACAAGTAGGTTAATGATCTTAATCCTACATCAGGGTGATTAAGTGTGAGAATCTAACTTCACACTTAAGGTATTCTCATTACCCCTAATCAGAGGGAAGATGTGATGAGTTTACTGAATCCATTGGTTTAGGTTTAAGCTCATTAACTTATGACAAACTTCAAAAAGCAATAAAAGACCAAACTCAAAAACAAACAATAATCGTCTCCTCCGGGATTCTTTTCTCATCTCATTCATTCATAAACGAGAACTTGTTTCTTCCGTCTAATGCAAGACAGTTTGCACCTGAGCCAGACAGGTCATACACTTGAGCATAGACAAGTAAGCAGTTCACAAGTCAATTCATCTTTCAGTCTCTTTGGATCGAACTACGATGTTCTGACTTCCTCATTGCACGAGAGGATACGTAGGCATAACTTAACTGTTATCGAACAAAAGTCTCTGTATATTCCTTTTTCTTCCAGCATTATTCTTTAAGCCTCATTCCTGAGCAATTTCACTTCACATATCTTTTGCACTGACACTTGCATTCTTTTCCAGCTTTGATACACAGATTACACTGACACTACCCCTTTAAAACACAAATCTTTTGAGCGTGGATCCCGTCGAGTACGGCGGACAATCTGGGTGCTAATACCTTCCCAGGTTGTAACCAACCCCCTTTCTCAGTTTCTCTGGTTCGCAACCGTCTTATCCATATCTTTCCAGGTTTATGCAGCATTACCTTTCCTTCGGGATAAAAATGCCTAGTTGGCGACTCTATTCATTTCTCTTTTCGCCGACCGTTCGCGTCTGTACCCTATTTGACCTGGCTTCATTTAGTGGGAGCGACACTCTGGAACCAATGATCCTTAGGATTATAAAGCTTCATAATCTTTTTATTATAGTTAACATACTTGAAACAATCGTGCTCCTATTAAAACATAAAAAGTCGTAGGGCAAGTGTTTAAAATATATAAATAAAAATCTTTAAAAAAAACCTCTCCAACCCATACATGCCCGACAACATGTTCTCTATAGCATATTAGTAAGGAGGTGTTAGAGGGCCTTCCTAGAAAAAGGGTCTGTAAGTGGAGGAATATCATCACGTGCAACAACATGAGCTTTCTCTCGGTCTACGTGATCAGGGGAGACTTTCCCTTAGAATGAGAACCTTTGTGATAGACGGCTCATCGAAGTTGATATTTCCCCCTCATACGGCCTAGGGATGGTTCCCCTCCTAACTTTGTCCTGCTCATTCTGAAACCTAGCCCTCTCACGTCGAACTGACATGTGATGGGTCTCATGGCCGAGTCTTAGTCTGTCATTGTTGTTTGCAGCCATTTTTGCTGAAATAATACGAAAAAAGACATTATTCAGTATCCACGAAAGTTTTAAATATGCATATCTGAAAACCACTTAACCATCAACTCGGAGATGCATCTCCCAAAAAGCTCATGTTTGCATCAATGGCAGAAATTGATACCAGTATTGCCCTAACAGTGCAAAATGCAAGCAACATCATAATACTTGTCTCTAATAACTCTCGATTACAAATTTGACTATTACCTAATGGATTTATAACAAGCTATTTTATCTAATACATTGATCAATAATCAAAATAAGTTAAATGAGAAACTTACTCAATAAAGTATTAAGGATGAATAAGTGGGGTTAGTTGGGATTGAAATGCTTGAAGTATAGGTAGTGCTTATCCTGAAGAAGCTTGAAAATGGACTAGAAATATGTTGTTATGAACTCTAAATGTGGCATCAAGTTGATGAAAAAGTTTCAAAAAATGAAGAACGAGAGGATGGAGAGTTTGGCGCGATATACATACATTAAATATGTTCGGAGGTGCATCTCTTAATTTTCCCCTTGAATTTGAAATTAAGGGTTAATTCAGAGATACATCTGCAAACAAACCCTTAAACAAAATGAAGATTCATCTTTGTATTAAATTTTAGAAAAGTGAGTCACTGATGCGTTCAGAGATGCATCACCAAAACTTGATGCATTTTTTACTTTTCGCCAAGGGTTTGAAAGAACCTATAAGGGTGGGAAAAATTTTCAAAAAATAAATTTATGGGTTTAATATCTCTCTCTCTCTCTCTCTCTCACACACACACACACACACACACACACACACACATAGTTTGTTATAACAAGATGTAAGTTTTTATCTCAAGTCACATTGATTAAGAAAATTAAGATAATTAATTTTCTAGATTTTATATACAATCAAGATAAATTTACTAGTTTAATATTTTCAATGATATTTTATGAATTTATTTATTATACTTTTGAATTTTTGGTAATACAAATCTTAATTGGTTTAAAATTTATTGACTTTTTTTTTCTAATAATAATGACAAATTTAATCTAAATTTTATGTTTATAATAGTGACTGGAGGAAGTATATGCTAAATCGACTATAAGTTTTAACTATGATTTTATTTAAACATTTGTTGTTTATTTCAGTTATAATTTTCTACCTTAGCAATGCCAATATGAAAAATAAAAGCAAAAGTCACCAGTAAAAGAATGAACAAAAAGTGATCAACATTCAAGTTCTCTTTCAGATTGACATTTGATGAAGAAAGGGAAGCCTACTACTTGTATAATTGTACTTAATCTAATACCTCATATAGTAAGGTTTGAGTCAATTATTTCCATTGTTCACTTTTATTTCTCTTGATAGTATCCATACTTTAGTTATTTTCTAGAATTTTCCTTATTTCTACCTAGTCTATTGGTCTGGTGAATACACACTGAGATAATTGGTTGTGAAAACTCTGAGCCTTTTAAGCCAACATGTTTTGAAATGAATATATCATTTGCTAACCACTTTGAGTCGTAGCCATTATTTCGCTACATAGCCTACTATATAGCCATTTGATTTGAAAGACTAAATCTTTCCACCCTTTTGGGTGTTAGGTATAAGAATTTATTTTCTTTGTCTGACGCAAATATATAAGTTTGAGTTTGCTCTTGGAATTTAGCAACATTAAGTAATAGGTTTGAGGTACTAGAGAAATTGGTCAAAATAAAGATAAAGAAAAGTAAAAATAAGAAGTTAAAGATGACTTCTTAAAAAAATGTTTGGGAAAAAGAAAAAAAAGATGAATAGGACCAATAAAATGCATTCTTGAGAACTAATTGACCAAGCAAAGAGTGATATGAAAGGAATCAGGTAACATGAGAAAAACTAGGTACCTAAATCCAAAGGTTTAAGAATATTATCCCAAAATATCCTACCCTGATATAAGTTACATTACAACCAGAATAGACCTTAAAAGTGTGTGTTTAAGTATGACTTTGAATGACTTTGATATAAATTTTACAAACTCGTTGTTAAATGCTTTTGTATGTTGATTGTGTTATTACCTTGTTGTGTGAGTGAACAAAGGTGAGATGGGAGACGAGATGAGTACTTGTGTTGTTGGAAGAACTTTTCAGAGTTAATTGGATTGAAGTAGGGAACGAATTTATTGATCAAAAAATGAATGGTAACGTTCATTGGTTAGGGTTGTGATTACTCTCCGTCATTATGTAATACTGGTGAGTATTTTTTATGGAATCAGTGGAATTATGAGGCAAAGACAAGCTAAATGATGAAGAAATAAGCAAAATTTAAAAAGTGATAGAAAGTTGGGACTTAGAGAAAATAAGAGAAAAATGGAAGCAAAAGCAACACTTGCCATTGAAATTGTTGTGACTATGATGCCTTCATAATGGGCTCAATGAAGCAATATCACGATCTTGATGCAATCTAATGCGGTACTGATGACGCGAAATTTATGACATGCTTTTTATAGCTTTAAAAAGAAAAATGTGGAGAATTTCTGAGGGTTCCGAATTCTAGAGAGAAAGTGACAACCATGAGCTTTTGTGGCAATTTTGGAGAGCATTGGTGTAACTCCCTAAATCCCACAATAATTTTTTTCTTTCTTTATGAAAACATTACGGAATATAGTAAGATAAAACAAGGGTGTCAGACCAACATAACATTCAACCTTCTATTTTAAAAATGGAAATTAAAGTTCAAACATAGTAATAGAGCATGATTATTAAATTTAAGAACAAACAAAGAACATAACAAATATCCCCAATTTCGATGTTACAATATAAAAAATGTTGTTCTAAAATAAGATAATGGTCAGCTTGAGGCCCGACAAAATATAAAAGTAGATAATGGAAATGACCATTTACACCATCTTCCATAAACCATCACCATAATCACTTCTCAGTCTCGACCTGAGAATCATCTACACAAAGATTCACATTTAGGAACATTAAACAAAATGGGTGAGAATGCATTATATAATTTATGTAGTATAATAACATCTAAGATAACATTAACCATATAATAGGTCATACAAAAACAACACAATCACACAATGTCACGAAACATGTACAAATAGTTATGTGATTCATATCTCCTCTACTCCCATGCATATGGTGTAAACACCCCAAATTTGCCCTCACCCATTCACACCATGGCTTGTGATCTTTTCATGTGCATAAGATCAATCATAGCATCTCATACCACATTTTTGATTCACTGCATTGTTTCTAAGTCATATGCATCTAGGGTTTGTGATCTGAGCCATCCCTGAGCCATTTGAGCCACTTCAAAGGTCTTCAATCAATTCAAAGGGGTCCATGTATGTTCAAGCACCATATTATATCCTCTCAAGATCAAGGAAGTCAAAGAATGACAAGAACTGAGAAAGGCATGGAAGCAGAGCCATGTTTGACTGCACAGATGACCTAGAATTAGGGTTTTGGTTTCAGAGGCCATAACTCCAATTTTTTTGGTCATTCTTGTTTCTATTGGTCTCTATATGTTATGAGGATCATGCATATCAATTTTCATGAAGAAATTCCATGGGGAAGGCATCTAATCAAGAGTTGACTTCTTGAGCAAGTCAGTGCAAAATCAGGGCATCTGAGGCCCCCAATGACCCAACCAAAGGGTGTTCTCCATCATTTTGAATGTGTATGATCTTTATTTGATCATAGAAGATGTTATAAGTTCACAAAATTGGAGAATTTCAAGCCATTTGCAAAGTTGCCTTTTTGGGAAAGTGACTTATAATGTAAACTTGCTATTTTGGGAAAGTTTTTCAACCTTCTCTTTTTGATTCAAAAATGCCTCAAATGAGAAAAATTTGGTCATTAAAGTTGTAGATTGGATCATTCCCTTTTCAAAAATTACAAGAACTCATTCTAATTCATTTTGGATCAAAAGTTATGGCCTTGCAAAGTTGGATAAAATCATTGAAATTTCACTTTTGCACAAGATGGAAAACTTGCAAAACCTCATGCCAAGGCCAAAGATGACTTCAAAGTGACTTCTAATCTTCATACAAACACAATGCAATGCCTAAAATTCATATTAGCCCAAGAAATTTCTCATTTGCATGCCTTGATATCCAAGTATCATAAACCATTTTTCATGAAAATCACAAAGAGGGAAATCTTGCAAGAAGGGTTATTTTGGTTTTGTTTGGTCTCTAATCATTATCAAAGTATCATAGCAACATTATGTGATGCATTTTGCTGCATATTTCTTAAGAGATGTCACATGTTCATGGCCAAAAGTCACAAAATGTCACAAGTTGCCAAAATGCAAAGACACTTCAAACTTGCAATCCAAGTGTTGCAGTCCTTCATAAACCATCCAAGGGTCATCCTCAAACTCAGCTGAGGCAATCCAAACACAAAAATCTTCTCTGCCACAGCCCATGCCTCAAGTACACCAAACCTTTACTTTTTGCAATTTCTCCCATGCTTTTGGAATAGTGATCAGCAGCCTCTACTAACCTGCTCCACAGCCTACTCAAACATTATGGGAGTGATATAGCAACTCATCCAGCATTGAAACAACACACAATCCAACTTGCACAAAATTTGTCCCAAACTTCTCCTCTGAATTTTTCTTCACACAGCCATCAAACTTCATTTTTCTTTCACCAACAAGTCACAAATCACCCTTAGAACAAAAACCACCCCCTGAAACAACTTGAAACATCACACACAAAGGCCTTCATTTCTGCAACACCAGAGCAAAACAGCCATAACCAGCCACTCCACAAGTTTTCTAAGCCTCATTCCATCATCAGGAGGATCATTGGAGCTTGTTTGAAGCAAAGGACTGGCCAGAAAGCTCCAAAGTTCAAAGCTCCAGTTCAGGTATCATCAAGAACATTTTTTTCAGAAATGCAATCTCTTGTTATAGGATGATAGAGTTTGTTTCACTGATCATGTTAAGCTTTGAAACACTGAAAATGGTTGAGAAATGAGTGTGTATGCATGTTCTGAAGTTTTTGCAGTTTTCTTGATTTTGCTCGAATCTTGTTGTTGATGCATTGTAAATGTGATTTTGTGATTGATTCATGTTTGGGGTGGATAGAGGATGAAATCTGGAGAGTTAGAGCACTTGAAACAGCCTAGGGAATGAGTTTGATTATGATTTTTTGGAAAATCACACATAATGAATCGATTCATTCTAGCTTGAATCGATTCATGCTGTTGAGTGGTTCCTGGATTTCGCAAAATGAATCGATTCATCCTTTGATGAATCGATTCATGTTGTTTAACTAATTCTGTTTTGTCAAAAATTGATCAGTATGAATCGATTCATCCAAGCTTGAATCGATTCATTCTTCTGTTAACCAATTTTAATTCATTTTGTTTGTATTTTATTTGCATGAATTTTAAAAAATAGCAAAACACTTTAAAAAATTCTGAAATTTTTTGTCAAACATTTCATTAATTTTCAGAACCCAAAAATATTTTTATTTTTATTTTTTGCATTAAAAATTATTTTTAAATCATTTAAATGTTTATCTTTAATTAATTAATAAAAATTAATTAATTAAAAATGCATTTAGGTATTTAAAAATCACAAAAAAATTCACATTGCATTTTAAAACATTTAGAAACATTATCAAACTCTCAAACTAAATTTCGTTTTTGTTCTTGATGCCTTTTGATCATTTTCAATGGAATTAAATTCATTTTGAGGCAATATTTTTGTGCAAACTTTGAAAAATCCTTTCTGCCTAACCTTTGAGAGTTTGATGTTGTTTCTTCTTGCATTGCACCCTTCATGGCATGTAGTTTATAGGATAAAATTGGTTTGATTTGATCTTGCATTTTCAAATTGTTTGGTATTTTTCTTTGTGAGGCACCCCAAAACCCTAGCCAACTTGAGAAAATCATAACTCCCATTAGGTTTAGATTTAGGTCTCCTCCTTTGGGCAGTGAACTTGTGTAGGTTTAGGGTTCCTTTGATCCCATTTTCAATTTTTTGTCATGTCATTTGCTTCTGATTTTGAATTTTGTGTTGCATGTTATGCATAAACCCTAATTTGTGCCTTCCCTTGCATCCATCTCACATATGCTTACATTCATAAACTTGTCATGACATTTTGTGCATCCACATGATTCATAATACATCTTAGGACATATTAGAATCATGTTTTATCATTGCATCTTTCATTTGCCATGTTATATGTCCATTCCATTTCATAAACTTTCATAAACTTCCATGGTTCAAAGCATGCTTCATTTGCATCCTCATCCTTGTTAGATCATCCACAACTCTTGACATGTGTTTGCATCATCCTTTAGCATCCTTAACATCATGTTGATGCTTCTGACTTTGGTTTGCATCATGACATTTCATCTCATTTGCATTGCATTTCATTTCTTTTGCTAACTTTTCAGGTGGTAAGTTGTTTTGAGAAGTGAATTTGCCTTCACTTCTCACAATCTCTTTTCATCTCTCTTGCATCATTGCTGCATTTTATCTTGCGTACTAGAGTGAGCTTGCTCATTCATGTTCTTTCCCATCTTCTTCCTTCAAGCAATTTGACTTCTTAAGTGAAGCAAGTTGTCTTGCTTTTCTCTGCTTCTTCTCCTTTCATCTTGTTCCTCCTTGGTGGCTCTTTGAAGATTCTTTCTCTCTTAAGCCTCACAAACCCTAGGATACCCAAGCATGATTACAATTAGGGTTTGATTAGTCCCCCATTTAGTTTTGCCTTTGTGTCATCTTTGAGTCTTCTCTTCTCATCTCATAATCCAGGACTAAACCCTAAAGGTTTTAAGGCTTTGTGATTAAGCTTATGCCTGCATCCTTATATTAGGATGGAGTGTATAACTTTAATCCTAAGTGTTAAACCTTAATGTGTTTAAATCCTTTAATCAATCCACCTAATAATCACTAAGACATCAAGCTTGTAACTTGGGCCTTGCATTAGTGTTCTAATTCTTCCTTAATTGGTTAAGAAGGACTAACCCTAGTGTTAATGGACAAGTCCCCCTCAAGTTGTCTTACAAACCATAAAATTCACTTCTCAATCTCACCATTAACTAAAATCCACTTAATAAAGGTTTTGTTTTGTCATGAGGTTAATCCCTAATCATGGATTAAGTTGAGGAGCCTTCCCCAGCTTAAATGTTCTCATCTATTATCCTTCTATTAGGATGGTGTAATGAGTCCATTAAATCCTTGATTATGGCTTAAACTCATTACTTAACACTAAACAAAAACACCAAAAACATCTAAGTAAATACAAGTAGGTTAATGATCTTAATCCTACACCATGGTGATTAAGTGTGAGGTGCTTACTTCACACTTAAGGTATTCTCATTACCCCTAATCAGAGGGAGGATGTGATGAGTTTACTAACCCTTTGGTTTAGGCTTAAGCTCATTTTCCTATGACAAACTTCAAAAAGCAATAAAAGATTGAAAACATCAAAAACAACGATAATCGTCTCCTCCGGGATTCTTTTCTCACCTCATTCATTCACAAACGAGAACTTGCTTCTTCCGTCTAATGCAAGACAGTTAGCACCTAAGCCAGACAGGTCATACACTTGAGCATGGACAATTAAGCAGTTCATCAGTCAATTTATCATCCAGTCTCTTTGGGTCGAACTACGGTGTTCTGACTTCCTCATTTCACGAGAGGATACGTAGGAATAACTTAACAAGTTATCGAACAAAAGTCTCTGTATATTCCCCCTCTTTCCAGCATTATTCTTTAAGCCTCATAGTCTTGAGCTTCATTCATTTCTTACACTGACACTTCTCTTATACACCTCACATTTCTTTCACACCGACACTTGCATTCTTTCCAGCTTTGATACACAAATTGCACTGACACTACCCCTTTAAAACACAAATCTTTTAAGCGTGGATCCCGTCGAGTACGACGGACAATCTGGGTGCTAATACCTTCCCAGGTTGTAACTGTCGCTCCCGACAAATGGGAAATGGCCCAGATGAAGGTACAGACGCGAACGGTCGGCGAAAGGGACAATGAGAACACACAGCCGTGAACTCACTGGAGATGAAAAGAGTCGCCAGCTAGGCATTTTTATCCCGGAGGAAAGGCAATGCTGCATAGACCTAGAAAAAGATGGATAAGACGGTTGCGAACCAGAGAGACTGAGAAAGGGGATTGGTTACAACCTGGGAAGGTATTAGCACCCAGATTGTCCGCCGTACTCGACGGGATCCACGCTTAAAAGATTTGTGTTTAAAGGGGTAGTGTCAGTGCAATTTGTGTATAAAAGAGCTGGAAAAGAATGTACAGGTGTCAGTGTAAAAGAAAGTGAAGTGTATGAGTGAGGTGTCAGTGTAAGAACTGGAATATAATGCTCAAGATCATGAGGCTAAAAGAATAAAGCTAGAAGAGGGGGAATGTACAGAGACTTTTGTTCGATAACAGTTAAGTTATGCCTACGTATCCTCTCGTGCAATGAGGAAGTCAGAACACCGTAGTTCGACCCAAAGAGACTGAAAGATAAATTGACTTGTGAACTGCTTACTTGTCTATGCTCAAGTGTATGACATGTCTGGCTCAGGTGCAAACTGTCTTGCATTAGACGGAAGAAGCAAGTTCTCGTTTATGAGTGAATGAGATGAGAAAAGAATCCCGAAGGAGACGATTATTGTTTGTTTTTGAGTTTTCAGTTCTTTATTGCTTTTTGAAGTTTTGTCGTAAGTTAACGAGCTTAAGCCTAAACCAATGGGTTAGTAAACTCATCACATCTTCCCTCTGATTAGGGGTAATGAGAATACCTTAAGTGTGAAGTCAGCTTCTCACACTTAATCACCTTTGGTGTAGGGTTAAGATCATTAACCTACTTGTGATTATTTAGATGTTTTTGTTGTTTTTGTTTAGTGTTAAGTAATGAGATTAAGCCATAATCAGGGATTAAACAGACTCATTACACCATCCTAATAGAAGGATAATAGATGAGAATGTTTAAGCTGAGGAAGACTCCTCAACTTAATCCATGATTAGGGATTAACCTCATGACAAAACAAAGCCTTTATTAGATGGATTTTATTTAATGATAAGATGATGAAGTGTTTTTCAGGGTTTGTAAGACAACTTGAGGGGGACTTGTCCATTAACACTAGGGTTAGTCCTTCTTAATCAATTAAGGAAGAATTAGAACCCTAATGCAAGGCCCAAGTTACAAGTGTGATGTCTTGATAATTATTAAGTGAATTGATTAAGAGATTTAAACACATTAAGGGTTTAACACTTAGGATTAAAGTTATACACTCCATCCTAATAGAAGGATGCAGGCATAAGCTTAATCACAAAGCCTTAAAACCTTTAGGGTTTAGTCCCTGATTATGAGATGAGAAGAGAAGACTCAATGAGACACAAAGGTAAAAGCTAAGTGGGGGACTAATCAAAACCCTAATCATTATCATGCTTGGTTGTTCCTAAGGTTTGTGAGGTTTACAAGATAAGTCTTCAATGGAACCACCAGGAAGCAGATGAAAGGATCAAGAGAAGCAAAGTGACTTGCTTCATTCAAGAAGTCAAGTCACTTGAAGAAAGAAAGTAAGAAAAAGAAGAATGAGCAAGCTCAATCTCAAACACATATAACAAATGCAGCAAGGATGCACAAAAAGAGATGAAGAGAAGTTATGAGAAGTGAAGGCAAATTCACTTCTCAAGATAACTTACCACCTGAAAAGTTAGAAAAGAAATGCAATGCAATGCAAAATGAGATGAGATGACATGATGAGAAACAAAACCAGAAGCAAACATGAGATGATAATGATGTTATGAAATGCTACAAACATGAGGCAGCACATGGAAATGTTCATACAAGCTCAAGGATGCAAATGAAACAAGTTATGAACCATGAACATACATGAAAAGTTATGAAGTGCATATGGCATACAACATGGCAAATGAGAGATGCAATGATCAAACATGCTTCCAATATGTCTTATGATGTTAAATGAATCTCATGGAGGCATGAAATGTCATGGCAAGTCATGCTATGCAAGCAAATGCAAGATGAATGCATATGGAAGCCCAAATTAGGGTTTATGAACAAAGCAACAAACACAAACCAAAATCAGAAGCAAACAACATTATAAAAAAAATGAAAATGCACTCAAAGGACCCCTAATCCTATACTAACCCAATGGCCAAAGGAGAGGTTTCAACTCTTAACCAAATTCAAGTTATGATTTTTCTAAGTTTTCTAGGGTTTTAGGGTTCCTAAACAAGAAAATTATCAAACAAATGGAAAATGAAAGATCAAATCATGGCCATTTAATCTCACAAACTACATGCTAAACAAAATGCAATGCAAAAAGAATCAATGTCCAACTCTTCATGATTAGGCAGAAATGATTTTTTGAAGTTTGGATCAAAATAATGCATAAAAATGATTTTAATTCAATGAACAATTCTCAAAATGCATCAAGATCAAAAAATAAATTTGGTTTGAAGGTTGGACAATGTTTCTAAATGTCTTAGAACATTTCATGAATTTTTTGGTGATTTTTAAATACCTAAAAGTATTTTTAATAAATTAATTTTCATTAATCAATTAAAAATAAACTTTTAAATAATTAAAAATACTTTTTAAATGCTAAAAATGAAAATAAAAATATTTTTGTGTTTTAAAAATTAATGAAACTTTTGACAAAAAGTTTCATAATTTTTAAAACAATTTTGCTGTTTTAAATAAATTGAGGAAAACAAATGAAATAATATGAAAATTAAATGAATTTTAAACTAAAAAAGGAAAAGTAATCAAATCCTAGGGTTCAGATTCAAACAAGCCTGCGCGCGAATTGACCTGGCGCCAAATCTCACGGCCAGCATTCAAACTCAGCTAATCAATGCTTATGCCCTAATCCTGCCGTTAATCACTTTCAGGTGACCGGAACAGTGTTCCGGTCATCTTCTCCGTTCATCCCAAAATCCAATCTCACTCCAAACGCTTCTAAAATGAAATCTAAGAACACAGGAATGATCCCCACTCACTCACGAATCAAAACCCCAACTTAAAACAAATTTATCATTCCTACAATGGTTGAATCGAATCAATCTACTTCTAGGGCAAAAAGTTTCAGAAGCATGGTAAACTCTCATCTCTCTACCATTTTCAAAACTAAAGACATATTCATGATCAGGAAGGCATATAGAACAACTTAAGAACTTTAAAAATGATTTCTGGAAAAAAAGTTCTTGAGCTACCTGAGTTTCGAAGCTTTCACTCTTGCAACTTTCTGTCCCCTTCCTTTGATGAAAACCACTCCTTGTGACCCCCTGATGATGTTTGGATGCTTAAACGAAGTTTATGTTGGCCGGTTGAGGAGTTTGCACAGCTTCTGCTCAAGCTCAGGTGAAAATGGTGTTGGTGATTCAGGCTGTTTCAGGCAAAGGTGAAGGGTTCTTCATGACCAGGATGATGAATGGAGAAGGTTTATGAAGTTTGTTCAGGTGTTTGTGAGCTGTGGAATGAGATTCGAAAGTTCTGGCTTTGGGGGTGAAAAATGGGGAAGCTCAGTTCTTGCTTGGTTCAGGCTTATGTCTTGCTGGTTTTGGCTCAGTGAAGCAAGGTGAGTTGATCAGTGGAATTGGTTCTTGTGTTTGTGAGTTGTATGGAGAGATTCGAAGGGTTTTTCTTGAGGGAGTGAGTTTGTGAATGTGATGTCTTTGTGTGCTTCAGCCTTGCTTGATGTATGAAATGGCTAGCATTTTGCTTGCATAAAATAATCTCATTGGTCAGATGATGTGACCTGGTCTGCTGTGATAGGTAAGTTGCCTTTTGCAAAATGTCAACTTTGGTGTAAGGAAAGCATGGGTTGAGCCCTAGGCTAGTACAAGTACATGGGCTGGCACAGCATGGTGTGTGAGAGATGCTAGAATGGTTCAGCAGCCAAGGCAACTAGTGGGTGAGGTGTGATGATGGTTTTTGCAAGTTGTTCACTTTTGAAACTTCATGAAAATTTCTTGCTTGGTAAACCATGAACATGAGAAATTTTGGTTCAAATCTGATTTTTAGGTCACATGTGATGTTTGTGTAATGGTTAGACATGAATTAGAAGTCACAAATGCCTTGGTACAAAGTTTTTGCAAGTTTCTCATTTGAGGCATATCTTGAAAATTAGTGATTTTTGCCAACTTTGACACACCATAACTTTTGATCCAAAATGAATTAGATCATGTTCTTGTACTTTTTGAAAAGGGAAAGATCTAATATACAACTTTCATGACCAAAGTTTTTCCATTTGAAGCATTTTTGGATCAAAAAGTAAGGTTTGAAAAGTGGCATAAAATGACATATTCTTCAAAAGTCAACCATGCCCTAAAAAGTCAACTTTGCAAAAACTTGTAATTCTTGAATTTTGTGAACTTCAACCTTCTTCCATGATCAAATAAAGATCAAATACACTTAAAATGATGAGGATCACCCCTTGGCTGGGTCATTGGGGGCCTCAGATGCCCTGATTTTGCACTGACTTGTCTGAAAAGTCAACTCTTGATCAGATGACTTCCCCATGGAATTTCTTCATGAAAATTGATATGCATACTCCCTACACCATATAGAGACCAATAGAAACAAGAATGACCAAAAAATTTGGAGTTATGGCCTCTGAAACCAAAACCCTAATTTTAGGTCATCTGTGCAGTTAAACCTGGCTCTGCTTCCATACAAACCCCAGTTCTTGTGATTCTTTGGCATTTTTGACTTTGAGAGGATATAATATGATATAAGAACACACATGGACCCCTTTGAAGTGATTGATGGCCTTTGGAGTGGCTCAAGAAGCTCTTGGATTGCTCAGATCACAAACCCTAGATGCAGATGACCTTGAATCTATGCAGTGAATCAAAAATGGGATATGAGATGGTATGATTGTGTTTATGCATATGAAATGATCACAAGCCAAGAGGTGAGTGGGTGAGGGCAAATTTGGGGTGTTTACAGCTGCCCCTATTCAAACATGAGTTAGCTGTGCAGGATGTAAACGACGGTTTATCAGGCAAACAAGATAACTTGTGGTTGAATACCAAAGACGGTCCAAAATTTGCACTCACAGAATGAAGAAGAAAAGGGATATAGATTGTAAAGGAAAATAAAGTATATTGTAAAGTATGGGCGACGGAGGACGACCGCCGAGCAGAGGACGACTGCTGGGTAAAGAGCAATGACGGGGACGGCCGACATGCTGGGAAAAGTGCGGAAAATAAAGCAATGACGGGGACGGCCGACATGCTGGGGATAAAAGGTAAAGCAAAGACGGGGACGGCCGACTAGCTGGGAAAAATAAGATATTATGATGGGGACGACCATCAAGTAAAGCTGTAAAATTCTCTGGAGATCAAATGAAACATGACGGGGACGGCCATCAAGTTCATAAAGTAAAGTAACCAACGATGGGGACGGCCATCGGGCTAAAAAGAAAAGGGACCACGATGGGGACAGCCATCGGGTTAAAGAATAAATGAAATAAACAGATGATGAGGTACGGTCATCAAAGGTGAAGGACGATCACCTAGCAGGGGACGGCTGCTCTGTTGGGGTTAAGATGAGGGACGGTCATCTAAGGTGGAGGACGACCACCTGGCAGGGTACGGCTGCCGAAAATATCGCGACATAGGACGAATGCCGGATAAAAGGTCAACGATGGGGACGGCCATCGGATGAGCATGATGGAGGACGACCATCAAGAGGTGGAGGACGACCACCTAACAGGGGACGGCTGCTCTCAAGGTTTGTCATGACATAGGACGAATGTCAGATAACCAAAATCAACAATGGGGACGGCCATTGGATAAAGTGATGAAGGACGATCATCAAGAGGTGGAGGACGACCACCTAGCAGGGGACGGCTGCTAAATATCAACGATGGGGACGGCCATCGGATGAGCATGATGGAGGACGACCATCAAGAGGTGGAGGACGACCACCTAGCAGGGTACGGCTACTCTCAAGGTTTATCATGACACAGGACGAGTGTCAGATAAAAGGAAAATTTGCTTACTTGGTGACCTATTGGGGATATAGTAAACACGGACGAGTGTTTACAACCAAGAAAAGAAAGTATGAGTGTTTAGAGGTTTGTGTATAGATTAAAGATGCGGACGAGCATCCTTAAGACTACGATACAGACAAGTATCGGGTAGAAACAAACTGACACGTGTTCAGAGATGATGATACGGACGAGTATCAACTGGTTAACAAGGAACACGGACGAGTGTTGAATCTGAAGGGACTCTTCTGGGGAATAATAGACACAGACGAGTATCTATATTCACGAAGACAAAAGTGTTTGACACAGTGTATGGATTAAAGATACGGACGAGCATCCTTAAGAGTATGATACGGACGAGTATCATGTAGAAACAAACGCTTGACGCATGTTCTGAGATGATGGTACGGACGAGTACCAACTGGTTAACAAAGAACACGGACCAGTGTCGAATCTGTGGGGATATAAATGGTGTATACAAGATACGGACGAGTATCTGTATAAATATGAGTATGAGTATTCAACCTGCTGGAGAGAGTGACACGGACGAGTGTCAAAAGGAGAAGAGTATAGTATAAACAAGTATGTGGGTTGTAAAAGTGTAGGCGATTGCGTTGGGGATATGACACGGACAGATGTCAAGACAATGTATATACAATTAGGTGAGTGCAAAGATGATGTCTTTGGCTTTCTGCTGGTGGTTTGACACGGACGGGTGTCAGGAAGTATCTGTAATACGGGTGGTCTTGTTTGTAAAGGGTATCCAGGCGACTTTACTGGGGAATAATGACACGGACGGGTGTCAAAAGGAGTATATAATGGTATTGGTGGATGTGAGGCAACTGCTTTTGCTGGGGACTCTGGGGGATTTTGGGTATATTTCTGTACGATGTTGATGAACGGTTATTATTCACAAGTGTTTGATTCGAAACATGACTTATGATTATGCTATGTATTTGGTTTTTGCCGTAATGCTCCGTATTAGACGGAATGCTACGCTTTGCGGGTGAATATGATGCGAATGCCATGATTATGCAAAGGTACCAATCCGGGATTCGGATCCCGTTGTCGTGAAGATCTTCGGTCGATCTCGCTTGAAGTGAACAACCCAGCTGGGGATGAGATCATTGATAGATCTGATGAGATGCATCTACTTGGGGAAATGGGTCAATGATAGACCTTTTTCAGTAAATGAAGGACCCAGCCGGGGTTTGTAGAAGCCTTCTGTACTCTGTTGTGACTCCTTCATGCGCCGCTCTTCCGAATAGAGGCTGAAACTCTGTGGGGAGATGATTCCCTGACTTTGTATTCTGCTGAGGAAGAATGATTGGTAACTCGGCTGGGGAGATTTATCGGTGGCAACTCAGCTGGGGAGAAAGCACTTTGGATGCTAAGGCTGAGTGAGTATTGATTTGCCAGCTTGCTGGGGTGAAGCTTTCATGCCCCATGTTACGCTTTTGGATACCTGCCATCCTGCAAAGACAGAGAAACGCACAAGTAACCCCGAGGTGTCCCTTACCGGATTCCGTCATAGGAGTTATACACTTCTGAGAGTAAGTATATTCCCTGCAAGCATGTGTTTTATTTTCTTTATTTTTTTAGAGATAATCATCTGTATTCGTGCAACCAGTTTTTCTTAAGACATCAGACATTCTCTGCAAACAAAAATGTATAAGACGAGACATGACTGAAAAATCTGATTTTATTAATTCATGTGCCCTGAATTGGCAAGATACAGTCAAGGGAACAAATCCCCTGGAATGAGGGGATTGCTACAAATTGAGAAACAAAATGCTGGCAATGTTGATGACGCTTTGAAGAGCTTCCTCTTTTGCTATGACTCGTATGACTTTTGACGTTCTTCTCGTCTTGCTTTCTGAAGAAGGCTGATTCTGATAGAGGCTTGATCCGTTCGAGGTTTACCAAGTTGTAAGTGATACAGACGAATTCAGCATGCAGTTATTCGCTTATTCCCTTATTTTGCATGGATCGCCCTTTCGGGTTTTCAATCCATCGGGATACCCCTTTTTGCCTGAGTTGTCCAATGCGGCTTTTCAACTCAGCGGGTGTACACATTTTTTTTTTATTTCCCTTATTTTTGCCCGAGTCCTTTATTCTGTTTTTGACTCGCCGGGATGCCCTATTTTTGCCTGGACTTACATTCTGTTTTATGTCCAGCGGGTCATTTTTATGCGAAGTATTTTTTAACTGCATCTGAATTCACAGGGGACGGGAAATCTTCACCATCCATGGTGCTGAGCATCAGTGCTCCACCGGAAAAAACTTTCTTTACCACAAATGGTCCTTCATAATTTGGAGTCCATTTGTCCCTGTGGTCTGTATGCGGAGGGAGGATTCTCTTCAGCACAAGATCTCCTACTTGGTACTCTCGGTGCCTGACTTTCTGATCGAAGGCTCTCTTCATTCTTTTCTGATATAGCTGGCCATGACAAATTGTAGCCAATCTTTTTTCTTCAATCAGACTCAGTTGTTCGAACCGGGACCGAACCCATTCTGCTTCGTTCAGCTTAACGTCCATCAACACCCGTAGGGAGGGTAATTCAACTTCAACCGGTAGGACTGCTTCCATACCATACACAAGCTGATACGGTGTTGCCCCAGTGGATGTTCTGATTGACGTGCGGTACCCATGCAAGGCGAACGGTAGCATTTCATGCCAGTCTTTGTAAGTGACTACCATCTTCTGCACAATCTTCTTGATATTTTTATTTGCTGCCTCAACAGCGCCATTCATCTTTGGCCTATAAGGAGAAGAATTGTGATGTTGGATCTTGAAGTCCCGGCACAGCTCTGCCATCATTTTGTTGTTCAAGTTGGAACCATTATCAGTAATGATTCGCTCGGGAACTCCGTATCGACAGATGATATCTCTCTTCAGAAATCTGGCTACCACTTGCCTTGTAACATTTGCATAAGAGGCTGCTTCGACCCACTTGGTGAAATAGTCAATGGCCACCAGGATGAATCTGTGTCCATTCGAAGCAGTTGGTTCAATCTTGCCAATCATATCAATGCCCCACATGGCAAAGGGCCAGGGTGAAGACATTATGTTCAAAGGATTGGGAGGCACATGCACCTTATCTGCGTAGATCTGGCATTTATGGCACTTTCTGGCATAAGCGCAACAGTCGGCATCCATTGTGATCCAATAATAACCTGATCTTAGCAATTTCTTAGCCATGGCATGCCCTCCAGCATGGGTACCAAAGGATCCTTAGTGCACTTCATGCATCAACAAATCTGCTTCCGTCTTGTCAACACATCCGAGGAGCACCATATCAAAGTTCCTTTTGTACAAAGACCCATCAGTGTTCAGAAAGAAACTACCAGCAAGCCTTCTCAAGGTCTTCTTATCATTGGAAGATGCCCCAGATGGGTATGTTTGATCCTCCAAGAAGCACTTAATGTCATGGAACCAAGGCTTTTCGTCTTTGGCAATATCTGCTGCAAATACATATGCTGGTCTATCGAGTCTGGACACTGATATCTGGGGTACAAAGTTGGCAGCTTGAACTTTGATCATTGATGAAATGGTAGCCAGAGCATCTGCAAACTGATTCTCGTCCCGAGGGATATACTCAAGCTTGACTGTTGTGAAGAAGGTCAGTAACCTTCTTGTATAATCCCTGTAAGGTATCAGATGGTCCTGGTGAGTGTACCATTTGCCATTGGTTTGATTAACTACCAGAGCTGAATCTCCGAATACGGTCAATGTCTTGATCCTGAGGTCAATGGCTTCCTCAAGACCCATAATGCAAGCTTCGTATTCAGCTTCGTTGTTAGTGCAGTTAAAGGTGAGTTTTGCCGAGAAAGGCATGTGAACTCCCTTAGGTGTAATGAGTACTGCACCAACACCACGACCATTCATATTAACAGCCCCATCAAACATCATGGTCCATTCTTCTTCTGGGTCCGGCCCTTCAGCGTGAATAGGCTCTTCATGATCTTTTGCTTTAATGAACATGATGTCTTCATCAGGGAAGTCAAATCTCATAGGCTGGTAGTCATCAATGGGTTGCTCAGCAAGATATTCAGATAGTACACTGCCCTTGATGGCTTTCTGAGAGGTGTACTGTATGTCATATTCAGTGAGAATCATTTGCCATCTTGCAACCCGTCCGGTAAGAGCTGGCTTCTCGAAAATGTACTTAACTGGGTCCATTTTGGATATCAATAAGGTAGTGTGGGTCAACATATACTGTCTCAGTCGGCGAGCAGCCCACGCTAAAGCACAACAAGTTTTCTCGAGCAGTGAATAACGTTGTTCACAGTCGGTAAACTTTTTGCTTAGGTAGTATATTGCATACTCTTTTCGACCAGACTCGTCATGCTGGCCCAGCACACACCCCATTGACTCTTCTAATACTGTCAAGTACATTATCAGAGGTCTTCCTTCAACTGGGGGCATAAGGATTGGAGGTTCTTGTAAGTATTCTTTGACCTTGTCAAAAGCCTTCTGGCAATCTTCGTTCCACCTGACCGTCTGTTCTTTTCTTAACAGTTTGAACAAGGGTTCACAGGTTGCTGTGAGGTGAGATATGAACCGTGAAATGTAGTTCAATCTACCTAGAAACCCTCGAACTTCTTTCTCAGTTTTCGGTGCAGGCATCTCTTGAATGGCTTTGACTTTATCAGGGTCCACTTCAATCCCTTTCTCGCTTACAATAAAGCCCAACAGCTTACCAGATCGCACCCCGAATGTGCATTTGTTGGGGTTCAGCTTCAATTGGTACTTCCTCAGACGCTTGAATAGCTTCAGCAGATTTACCAGGTGGTCTTCCTCTGTAAGGGACTTGGCAATCATGTCATCCACATAACACTCGATTTCCTTATGGATCATTGTTGCACCCCAAAATTTGCCCTCACAATACAAGAATTTGTGTGCTAAGAAGGGTCACAAGGTTCACAAGTTTCTCAACATCTTCAAGACCTTTCATGAAGTTCATGAAGTCTACAAGTCACTTCTTGAAGGTTCACAAGGTTCACAAGATTCACAATGATTACAAAGCTCTCCTGAGGTTCATGAGGTTTACAAAGCCACTTCATGAGGTTCACAAGGTTCACAAGCTTCACAATACCTCCCATGAGGTTCACAAGACACTTTATGAAGATTCACAAGGTTCATAAAGTTCACAAGTGGCCATAAGAGTTGACAATTTCCTCAGACAATGCACCTCCTAAGCAGTGCATCCAAAAACTAGGGTTTTAACTTTAATCAGGCTAAGTGGACTTCTAATACCTCAAGTGAGTTTCATAACACCTTATATGTGTGTAAGAACCCCATGACAAGTTTCAAGACTTTTCTCAAAGGTTTGCTCAGTCAGATGATCAGATAAGTCAAAATCAGTCAAAGTAGTTAAAAAGTCAAACTGAGGTCAACTGTGGTCAAACCAAAGTCAAACTTCATGATTTTTTGCCAACATCAAGTATATGAAGTAAAATTCATCATTTGATCAAGGGTTGATCATGATTCATCAAGGAGATTCTAGGTCATCAATAATCAGGAGTTTCTAAATTAGGGTTTCCTCAGTAAAAGTCAACTGAACTTTGACCAGACATAACTTTCACATACTTCATCACCAAGTCTCCATCCAAAGCTCATTTTGAAGGAAATTGAATTCTCTACAACTTTGATGTTGAAAGTTAAGCCCTAAAATGCTTCATTTGAAAGATATGATCTAAGACATTATAGGTCATTTCAAAAGTCAACAAAAAGTCAACAACTTCAAAAGGGCATAACTTGAGATTGGTAAATGATATGGACCTGAAACCAATGGGGTTGTTTAGAGGACTCTTCAAGCTTTCCAAAAAGTCCAAGAACACCCTCATACCTTTAAAATTGAGGGAGATGTGCCCTTGCAAAGTTGGGAAAATTTGTGATGGTTTATGATGAATATGAGGGCCTAAAAGCAATTTTCTCCAAATGGGCTGGCCAAATCATGACCCAACCCATACAATAACATCTTGCACGAAATTTCCATAATATTTTCATAATTTTTATTTTATTTAATTAATTTATTATGATTTTTTATTCTTAAAATCATTTTAAATTTAAATAAAATATTAAATGTGAAGATTTAATTGATTTATTGATTCTAGAAAGTCATAAAATCAATATGGAACAAATTGATGCAAGAATTATATGGAGTGGCTGGAAATAGAAAGCATTGGTATAAAAATATTGAACTTTCATGGCATGATCTTTCTCAATCTTAAAATATCAAAACTTCCACATAATCAATCAAAGTTTTTGACCTAATTGAGTCTCCTATATATACTAAACTCATTGCCATTGATCAAGGACGAATTCCAGCAGCCCATAGGTAAGTTTCAAAAACTCAAAATTCATCAAAAAAGTGAGATTCGGATTCTTCATTCCAAGAGGTTTCAAGGTAAACTAAGAACATAGACGAGTTCTTTAGACATCACTGAAGCTAAAGCATCACTCATATGCATCCCATGTGCATTGTATTGGCCGACCCGAATCCAATTTGTTCTTGAATGAATTTTTTCCGATTCCAATGATTCCTTGCATATTATTGAAATTTGTTTATATAACTTTGTTTATTGATGATCATAGATGGAATCTGGATAATTTGGTGAAGTTCCATAGCCTAAAACGAAATTCACCATAGTTAGGGTTTTAACCAAGAATTGGGGTTTCGTGATTTACGAAATATAAATGACTTATAAGATCATGGCTTGACTTGAATGGACCTCTGGAACATGTTTATGCTTTCAATTTTATGAAATTGTACATTTTTGTTGCCCATTGTGTTTCGTAGGTTTTGCTGGGGTTTGTGTTTCGCAGGAAAATTCATAGAAGATTTCGCAGCTAATTTCGAAGGTCAGAGGAAGAAGACGACTGTGTGTTGGCGCGAATCCTATATTTGAATTTTTAACTTAAAATATTATGTTACTTTCCTGTTTGTTTATCACCACAGGTTGGTTGGCTCAGTGGAAAGACACATGCGCGTTTGATGAGAGGGCGTGGGATCGAATCCTGCCCTCAGCAATGTTTTGATATTTTTTCCATTTAAATTGCTTTCTTAATATATTATGGTTTATAGTTGTTTGGTAAACAGAAGGGCTCTCCCAGCCAGGCGGTCAAACATGCGTGTATACATCCCAAAGGTCCTGGGTACGATTCCCACCCCAGGCCTTTTTATTTCTTCATTTTTCTGGATTTCTCAAACAAGACACAAAACAAATTCTTGCCCCTTCATTGTTGCCTGCGTGTGGGCTAGCCTGATGGTTATTGTTGTTGCTGGTAAACATGAGGACATGGGATCAAATCCTAGCCAAGGTAAGTTCTCAATTCTTTTGTCACTTTTTTTCTATTTTCTTAATTAATTATATTTTTGTTTATTATAAAAACTTAATTTCTAAATAACCTTATACTATTTTCTTTGTGTTCTAAAAAAATATATTATAATTTATTTTCTCAAATATAAAAATGTTTGTTTTATTTTATTTTGTAAATATATTCATATTATATGCTTGTAAATAAATTAGATAATTAGTTTTAGATTAATTCCAATAAACCCTAATTATAAATAAAACCCTAATTTTTCAAAACCCTAAAATATTTTCTAAAAACAAACCCTAATTTATTTATTTTTAAAAATTAGAAAACCCTAGTCATTTATTTATTAATTCTTAATATAAATTAATATGTATATGTTTATTGAATATAGTCTCTAATATAATTTTTGGCAATAATCAATAAAAATTAAATCTTGTAAATATGCTTATAATTTGTTTCTCTCTTTATATAATATGTGAATACTTTTATAATTTTTTGTTTATTTAGAAATAATTGAATTTATAATAATTAAGTTTTGTAATTATAATATATTTAAAAATAACTTAATAATTTGTAAAATTAAAATAATTGTTTGCTCATATTTTTTTTTAAATATAATTGTTTATATTAAAAAATTGTTGATCTATTATTATTATAATTTTGGATAATTTTATTTATTATTGTTATTATTAACCATATTATTTATTTTTGCTTTACTAATTTTATATATTATTATTATTTCACTAATGTTTACTAACCTCTTTTATTTTACTGCTTATTATTTAAATATCTATCACTAACCCCTATTATTTATTTATTATTTATTGCTTATTTATTATTTATTTTGCTATTTATTTTGCTTATTATTATAATTTTGTAATTGCTTCTTGGATGTAAATTTTGTAATATTTTAATTATTATTATTGCTATGGTTAGTAATTTAGGGAGTGCTAATATGTATTTTGTTCAAAATAAATTAGATCACTTTAATAATAAGATAATTAAATTAAACACTCACACACGTAAGTCGATTTTTATCGCCGTCTCACTTTCTAAGGTTATCCCTCAAGTTGCCTACGAATAATGGTCAAGTGGGGTGTATAAAGCAAGTCCCTTCAAAAAGAAAATCATCAAGTCCCTCATGGTTGCCTATACGAAACAAGTCCCTTCGAATAATGATGATAGTCCCTCCTATATGCTTATTACACCCCCACAGTTGCCTTGATAAAACAGAATGTCCCTCACATGTCCCTTACATCCAAGGTAATGACTACCTACTCCTTAATAGTAGGGATAGTCTTACCAAGGAAAGGATAAAGAATAAGAAAGACTTTAAACTTTAGGGTAGGTACCTCTTAGTTGTTTGCTCACTCCAATTTTCAAACACTTAACAAATTTCAAACAAATTTTCAAACAAGTTTTTATGCATCCGTACATGGATCATTATCAACTATTCTGAAAATTTTTCTATTCACACACTACACTTTCAAAAACAATTCAAAAGTGAGCTAAGTAACTAAGAGCCCATGGATAACCATGGATGTAAAGGGTGCTAACACCTTCCCTTTACATAACCTACCCCCCGGACCCAAAAATATCTCTTAAGGTCTTTCCTGTTCTTTTATACCCTTTCCTTTGGATAAAATAAAAGTCGGTGGCGACTCTTGCTATCCGCAACATAACTAAAGTCAGTTCTCCCACCGTGTTACAGAACTGGCGACTCTGCTGGGGATCTATTTTAAGAGGGGTACCCTTAGGAATTAAGATCACTTTAAATTGTTTGCCTTGTTTGCTTTATATTATCTTGTTGGGGTGCTCTTATGTGTGAAAGGTCCTAGCCCGGATCTAGTGTACCTTAGGTAAATGGCAATAGACCAAGGAAACTGTACGACGTATATCGATACGGTTGATCTGGTGGCCATAGTTAGTGCGACTTCTTGGTTGGTGCTTATATTCCTTAAGTCAAGTTGAGGATAATATGAGGCTGCCATATGTTGTCAATGCACTAACTAACTTTTAGAACCCTAGTTAACTCATCTTGGCCTTTAGAAAGTAGTGAGGTAACCGGCTTTGGTGCAGACTGAAGTTGGTTGACACTCGATGCTACGCTCATTGAGATCTTAAACTTGGAGGGTTTTGGTTGGCAAGTAAGTTGCCTACTGAACAACCACCCTTGTGAAGGATCAATGATATTGAGATCCCTTAGAACCCGGTTACTTTTATAGGATAGGATGAACCATCTAACTTTAAGGGAGGGTACTTACCTTAAACCTCATGCAAGCCTTTAAACCTAGGGCTATGGTGTGACTTGTTTGTGTGTGCCACATGTCTTTGATTGAGCATAACATCATGACATCATCATGCATCATAAGCATAGCATTTTCACTAACCATTTTCAAGGACCAAAGGATTCATCTTTGTTCTTTGTTGCAGGTCATGGCTTCTGCTCGTAGAAACACCATCAGGACCAACTTTGTAAGAGACTCATTACAAAGTAAGTCAGGAAAGAATTCTGGAGCTAACAAAGCAATTTCACGAGGAACGGAATCTCAACTCATACCTCAACACAAAGAGGAAACGTCCATGGGAGACTTAAAACCCCATCTTTTGTATTTCATTTTTTGTAAGCCTAAAAGGCAAAACAAAGTTATTACTAATAAAAGTTTACTTTCGTGTTTGTCTAAACAAATTTAAATCCTGCGGTCCTTGAAAACATTGCATATGCATTCCCATATCATTTCATTGCATCACAGGTTTATAATTGCGCACAGGTTTCTCATCTTCTCGCTGTTTATTTCAGCAATGGCTCTTGAACAATCAGTTAAGGATCTCCAGGCACAAAATGCACAGTTCCAAGAGCTGATCTTGAACCTGTCCAAGGGGCAGGATGAATTGAAGGCACTGCTGGCCAAGAAGACTAAGAAGACTAGAAGGTCTGCTGGGTTGATTAACATGGGAAGAAGGTTCAAAGGTCTTGCCAAGACCAAAGAACCAGCTGAAGACTATGAATCTGAAGAATCTGAGCAAGAGGTAGGCAGTCTCCACCATACAATGGGGGACTCTAATTCTGAGGCTAACTACTACCATGAGCCTAATGAAGACAAATTCAAGATGCTAGTGGATAGGATGGATGCTATGGAGTTGCAGAAATCATCTGGGCTGGATTTTGAGGATTTGAGTTTGATATCTGGGGTAGTCATACCCATTGGTTTCAAGGTTCCAACATTTGTTGTCTATGATGGGGTCTCTTGTCCCAAGCTACATCTAAGGTCCTATGTCAGAAGAATTCAACCCCACACTGCTGATAAAAAGTTGTGGATCCATTTCTTTCAAGAGAGTTTATCCGGAGCTCAGCTGGAGTGGTATTATCAATTGGAGAGTGTCAACATCAGAGATTGGGATGATCTTGCTGAAGCTTTCTACAAGCAGTATCAATACAATGCTGACTTAGCCCCCACTCGCATGCAGCTTCAGAGCATGTCTATGGGTGCCAAAGAAAGTTTTAAGGAGTATGCTCAGAAGTGGAGAGATTTAGCTGGAAGAGTTCAACCCCCTTTAACTGACAGGGAGCTGGTTGATATGTTCATGTGTACGCTGAATGGTCCGTTTTACAGTCATCTCATTGGAAGCTCATCATCTGGCTTCACTGAGTTGATCATGACAGGAGAGCGGGTAGAGAATGGTATCAAGAGTGGCAAGATCCAAGTGGGCACTTCTTCATCAGGTACTGCAAAGAAGCCTCCCACTGGGAAGAAAGAATCCAATGCTGTTCATGGTCAACCTGATCGTAACAGAAGGCATCAGTCTGTTAGTGCAGTTCATATTTCAAATCCAACTCCTGCAACAACAGAGCAGCCTCAAGGCAACCAACAGAGGGCTAGAAGACAGTTCACGAAGATCAACATGTCAATGGCTCAGGCATTGCAACACTTGTTGAAGGCTGAACTTATTACCCTGAGGGAGGCTCCTCAGAATCCCAATGTTACCTCTCCCAAGTACAATCCCAATGCACGATGTGCATATCATTCAAACTGTCCAGGACATGATACTAATAACTGCTGGGTCTTGAAGAACAAAATTCAAGATATGATTGATGCTGGAGAAATTGAGTTTGATCCTCCAGGTACTCCAAATGTGATTACAGCTCCAATGCCAAATCACGAGAAGACTGTCAACGCCATTGATGAAGACTTGCATGTTTATTCAGTAATGGAGTTGAGTACACCACTGTCTGTTATCAAAAAGAGGTTAGTACAAGCTGGGATCTTTCCAGGTTGTCGTGAAGATTGTCTGTATTGTACCTATAAGCCGGATAGTTGCTTCATTTTGAGAGATGGGATTCAACGTCTCATGGATAAGTATACTATAGTGTTTGAAAGAAGACCAGCATCTGTAGAAAGTATGGTGGATCATCTGACTCGGGGTAAGAAGATTGAAGAGGTTGATATGGTTGACAAAGTACCGGTAAGAATCACTTCAAAAGGTCCCATTAAAATCACTCATCAGGGTCCAATCAAGATTACTGCTGAAGGTCCCGTGAAAGTTGTTGCTGAAGCCAGAGTGGCTCCTCTGATCATTACCACTCCTGGTCCTATTCCTTATACATCTGACAAAGCTGTGCCTTGGAACTATGGGTCTGACGTTTACATCCATGGTGTTAAGCAAGAGCCTTTACCTGATGTGCCTGTTGACATTGATAATATTGCTGGATCTAGCAAGATCACTCGTAGTGGAAGAGTCTTTTCTCCTCCAGATACTTCCAAGAATGCAGTTACTCCTGCTGCTACTACCACCACTGATGCTCGGGGCAAAGGTCCTGTTATTGAGCCTGTATCTACTGATGTGCCAGCTGCTGATGACCTCTCTAAGCAGATGGAAGAAGTATTGAAAATCATTCGCAAGAGTGATTATGACATTGTTGATCAGTTGGGGCATACTCCCTCAAAGATTTCTATGCTCTCCCTATTATTATGTTCTGAGGCTTATGCCAAGTCATTGATCAAGTTTCTGAAGATGGCTCATGTACCCAGTGCAATTTCTGTTGACCAGTTTGAGAATTGTGTTGCCCACCTGACCTATGACAATGGGTTAGGATTCTCTGATGCTGATTTGACCCCTGCCAAGAGGGATCATAACAGGGCCTTGCATATTTCAATTGAATGCAGGGGCACTACCCTGTCACATGTGCTGATAGACAATGGTTCCTCTTTGAATGTGTTGCCTAAGGAAGTCCTGAACAAGCTGAGTCCTGAAGATGCTGTACTGAAGCCCAGTAATATTGTGGTAAAGGCTTTTGATGGTTCTAGAAGAGTAGTGCATGGGGAAATTGATCTTCCAATTCAAGTTGGTTCTCAGGTGTTTACTGCTACATTTTATGTGATGGATATTCGTCCTTCATACTCTTGTCTGCTTGGTCGTCCCTGGATCCATGGGGCAGGTGCTGTGACCTCTACGTTGCACCAAAAGTTGAGATATCCGGTGAATGGAAAAGTTGTTACTGTCTTCGGAGAGGAAGAATACTTTGTCAGCCATGTAAACACTTTCAAGTATCTGGAAGTAGAAGGTGAATACATTGAGACTCCGTGTCAGTCATTTGAAGTGGTTCCCTGGGTTGTTAATGATCATGTAGCTCCTCCTGCTGTGAAGAAAGTTCCTGTTGTCACCAGAAAACCTCCAACAATGGCAATGGCCTCCCTCAATGATGCTAGAGCTGTGGTGGATGAAGGTGGTTGTACTATTTGGGGTCAGCTTCCTGATATTCCATACAAGTCTGACAAGTTTGGTTTGGGTTTCACTGCAGAGTCCCAGAAGGCTGTTCGTCGTGCTCGTGCTGCTCGTATCACTAATCAAGGGGTTATCAATGCTGTGGGGGACTATGATGAAGACTACAACTTGGATGCATGGATTTTTCCTACTGTGGGTGCTGGACTCAATAATTGGAAAGCTGAAGATGTTATCCCTATCTCCTTCAGTCAGGAGTAAATACTATTACTGTGTTATGTTTTAAAATTTGAACAATAAAACTTTCAAGCCATGTGCCTTACCCGGGGCACAATGGTGTGCTTGTTACGGGCTGTCATTTCATTTGCATACTTCATTCAATAAAATCAGTGGACGTTTCGTTTTCGTAAATATTGTGTTCCTTGTCTTTCTTTTTCTTTTATTTTTGTTTTATCAGCTATGTGTTCTTACACACACCCACATCACTCAAATGCAGATCCTCATCCACTCTGGATCCTGTTGATAACAGTTCTACTATTGCCAATTATAATTTCGAGAATCCGATCTATCAAACTGAAGACGGAAATGAGGACGATTGTGAAATACCTGTAGAGCTTGCTAGGTTGTTACAACAGGAAGAGAAAGCTATACAGCCACATGAAGAGCCAGTCGAAGTTGTGAATCTGGGAACTGAAGAAAACAGAAAAGAGGTCAAGATAGGGGCTGATTTAGAGGACAGCGTCAAGAGCAGGTTGATTCAGATGTTACGTGACTATGTGGAGATCTTTGCTTGGTCCTATGAAGATATGCCAGGGTTGGATACAGACATTGTGGTTCACCGTTTGCCAGTGAAAGAAGATTGTCGTCCAAAGAAGCAGAAGGTTCGTCGTATGCGTCCTGAAATGTCAGAAAAGATCAAGGCAGAGGTAATGAAACAGTTCAATGCAGGGTTCTTAGCAGTGACTTCTTATCCTCAGTGGGTTGCAAATGTGGTACCAGTTCCTAAGAAAGATGGTAAGGTACGTATGTGTGTAGACTATAGAGATTTGAACAAGGCTAGCCCTAAGGATGACTTTCTACTTCCTCATATTAATATTCTGGTAGACAACACTGCTCAGCATAAGGTATTCTCTTTTATGGATGGTTTCTCTGGTTACAATCAAATCAAGATGGCACCTGAAGATATGGAGAAGACAACATTTGTGACATAGTGGGGCACCTTTTGCTATAAAGTAATGCCATTTGGTTTGAAGAATGCAGGGGCAACATATCAGCGTGCTATGGTGGCTTTGTTTCATGATATGATTCATCATGAGATAGAGGTATATGTGGATGATATGATAGCCAGATCTCAGAATGAAGAGCAACATCTTGATCATTTGCATAAATTGTTTGAGAGGTTGAAGAAATACAAGTTGAGATTGAACCCAAACAAGTGTACTTTTGGAGTTAGATCTGGTAAACTCCTGGGTTTCATTGTCAGTGGAAAAGGTATTGAAGTGGATCCTGCAAAAGTGAAAGCTATACGAGAGATGCCAGCTCCCCGTACTGAGAAGGAGGTTAGAGGTTTCTTGGGACGATTGAATTACATTGCAAGATTTATTTCCCAGTTAACTACCATCTGTGAGCCAATCTTCAAGTTGTTGAAGAAAGATCAGGTGATGGAATGGAATGATGAGTGCCAGACTGCCTTTGATGAAATCAAGAGATATTTGCTAGAACCTCCAATTTTGATGCCACCAGTTGATGGAAGACCCTTGATTATGTACTTAACAGTGTTAGACAATTCAATGGGGTGTGTGTTGGGGCAACATGACGAGTCTGGTCGAAAAGAGCAGGCAATATACTACCTTAGCAAAAAGTTTACCGACTGTGAAACAAGATACTCACTGCTCGAGAAAACTTGCTGCGCTTTGGCATGGGCTGCTCGCCGACTAAGACAGTATATGTTGACCCATACTACCTTGTTGATTTCAAAGATGGATCCAATCAAGTACATATTTGAGAAACCTGCTCTCTCCGGAAGAATTGCAAGATGGCAAATGATCTTGACAGAATATGACATACAGTACACTACTCAGAAGGCCATCAAAGGAAGTGTTGTTGCTGATCATTTGGCTCATCAAGCAGTAGATGATTACCAGTCAATGAATTTTGAGTTCCCTGATGAAGACATTATGATTATTACCAAAGAACCTGGACAATATGACGGACCTGAACAAGGATCCCGATGGACTATGGTTTTTGATGGTGCCTCTAATGCACTTGGTAATGGTGTTGGTGTTGTGATTATTTCCCCTGAAGGTTGTCATACCCCGATTACTGCCAGACTTTGTTTCTATTGTACCAATAACATGGCTGAGTATGAGGCATGTATCCTGGGTATTAAAACTGCTATTGATATGAAGATTCAGTTCCTTGATGTGTATGGAGATTCAGCCCTGGTAGTAAGTCAAATTAAAGGAGATTGGGATACCAAGCATGATAACCTCATTCCTTACAGAGAGCATGTGTTGTCTTTGATCCCACATTTTAAAGAGATTACCTTTGGACATATTCCACGAATAGAGAATCAGTTGGCAGATGCATTGGCCACCATGGCATCTATGTTTGAGATCAATTGGGATGATGAAGCTCCCAAGATTACTATTGATAGATTTGAAAAGCCTGCATATTGCAATGAGATTGACACTGAAGGGGTGGAAGAGAAGCCTTGGTTCTATGAAGTGAAAAGATATCTTGAAGCTCAGGAGTTCCCTGAAGGGGCATCTGTCAAAGATAGGAAGTTTCTGAGAAGGTTTGCTGCTAATTTCTTCTTGAGTAATGGGATTCTATACAAGCGCAATCATGATTCAACTTTGCTTCGTTGTGTGGATAAGAAGGAAGCAATTGAGATCATGGAGGATATGCATGATGGGATCTTTGGCACTCATTCTAGTGGTCATACTATGGCAAAGAAGATATTGAGAGCGGGTTACTATTGGTCTACCATGGAAGCTGACTGCTATCAACACTCCAGAACATGTCACAAGTGCCAAATTTATGCTGATAAAGTACACATACCTCCATCTCCATTGAATGTGTTGACTGCTCCTTGGCCTTTTGCCATGTGGGGCATTGATATGATTGGTGAGATCAAGCCTACTGCTTCTAATGGGCATCGTTTCATCCTGGTTGCTATTGATTATTTCACGAAGTGGGTGGAGGCAGCTTCATTTGCATCTGTTACCAAGAATGTTGTGGCTCGGTTCATTGAGAATAATCTCATATGTAGGTATGGCATCCCTGAAAGGATTATCACTGACAATGGCTCTAATCTGAACAACACTATGATTACTGATCTCTGCACGCAGTTCAAGATTAAGCATCACAACTCTTCTCCGTATCGTCCAAAGATGAATGGGGCAGTTGAAGCTGCTAATAAGAACATTAAGAAGATTGTACAGAAGATGACTGTTACTTACAAGGATTGGCATGAGATGTTACCATTTGCTCTTCATGGTTATCGTACTACAATACGCACTTCAACAGGGGCAACCCCATTCTCCTTAGTCTATGGTATGGAAGCAGTTCTGCCCATTGAAGTTCAGATTCCCTCCTTAAGAATTATGAAGGATGCATGCTTGGATGAAGATGAGTGGGTTCAGACTCGACTTGACCAGATAAATTTGATTGATGAGAAGAGGTTAGCAGCAGTTTGTCATGGCCAGATGTACCAAAAGCGAATGATCAAAGCTTTTAACAAGAAGGTTAAGCCAAAGGTATATCAGGCTGGTGACTTGGTAATCAAGCGTATCATATTACCACAGGGTGATCCTAGAGGCAAGTGGACTCCAACATATGAAGGACCATTTGTAGTCAAGACGGTGTTCTCAGGAGGTGCCATGATACTGACTACAATGGATGGTGAGGACTTCCCACAGCCTGTAAACACAGACATAGTTAAAAAATACTACGCATAAAAAGAGACCCGCTAGGTTGACAGGCCTAGGCAAAAATAAGGGCATCCCGGCAAACCAAAAGGGTTTGGGCAAAAATTAGGGATATATATAAAAAGATGTACACCCGGCAAGTCGAAAACCTGAAAAGGCGGCTTGGGCAAAAAAGGGTATCCCGGTGGATTGAAAACCTGAAAGGGCAATCCAGGCAAAAATTAGGGATTAAAGCGTATGACTATGTCTCGTTTGGATCACTCATGAAACTGCAACCAGTTGTACTACTTACTCAAGCTCGAACAGATAAAGCTCAATCCAATCGTTTCCATCTCAACAGCAGAAGATGAGATACTTGAAGATAATGGCAATAGTAGAATTGAAACTCAATAGGATTGTTTCCCACATAGCTGATTTTCTTTTGTAAAACTTTATGACAAAATCCTCTTACTAGGGTTTATGTCTCCTTGTACAAACTTACCCATGTATGGGTCACTTTTGATATAAATAAATTCCATCTTTTGAATCCAGATTTACTTTTACCCTATTTACATAAGCGAAACGTCCATTGGTTGTGTTTGAATGTATGTATGCTTTTTTAATATGATTAATGTTTACCAGAAATGCATGTATGCTTTTAATATGATTAATGTTTACCAGAAATGCATGAAAATGCAGTAATAGTATTTACTAAGGACGAACGAGGGAAGGATTTCAACGAAGCTTCGCCGGTTCATCTCTACGAGACAGTTACAAACCCTCAGTAGGACGAATCCATCTTCATAAAGTCTTATCTCCCCTGGAATTTATATCCATCTCTTTTATCCTCATACGGGTATTCGGGAATTTACTTTCCAATAAGGGTACGACGAACGAAGATGGGAAGTTATATTTGCCCTGCTATCAAACGAAGACGAAGGTTATGCATACCTTATTATCCCCAGCATCCGGGAGGTTATCCATACCTTATTATCCCCAGCAGACGGACGGTTATGTATAATATATTCTTCAACAATGAATCAGGATTTATTTTCCCAAGCCAGCAGTTGTTATACGAATATATCCAGACTCTTCTGGCAGTATCATATCATACATACATCACTTACATCATACCATAACATGCATATCCATGAGTGCATAGTACATTACCTAAGTGCATCCTATCATACATGCATACATAAGGCATAAACTAATGTTATCGTACATAATGCTACCTTGTTTTCAGGTTAATTACACAACAAACAAATTTATGATCATCAGGACTGCTTTATCGTCGCCTCAGGGTTACTTTATCCTCCTGATAAGCTTCTTATTACTTTGGGACTGCTTTATCGTAACCTCAGGGTTACTTTATCCTCCTGATAAGCTCCTTATTACTTTGGGACTGCTTTATTGTTACCTCGGGTTTACTTTATCCTCCTGATAACTTCTCATGACTTCAAGACTGCTTTAGAGTTATCATTATTGATGGCTCTATCTTCCTGAAATCATTATTATTTCAAGACTGCTTTAGAGTTATCATTATTGATGGCTTTATCCTCCTGAAATCATTACTTCAAGACTGCTTTAGAGCTATTGATTGCTCTATCCTCCTGAAGCCATCTTATTATTTCAAGACTGCTTTAGAGCTATTGATTGCTCTATCCTCCTGAAATCATATTACTACTTCAAGACTGCTTTAGAGCTATTCATTGCTCTATCCTCCTGAAATCATATCATTACTTCAAGACTGCTTTAGGGTTATCATTATTGATTGCTCTATCCTCATGAAGACATGCTGTTACATCATTATTACTTCAGTATCCTGAAAGCATATCATCAGTACCTCAGGACTGCTCCAGACTCCTGACAGTTTTCATTATACCTCCATATTTTGGACTGCTTTATCCTCCAAGAAATGTATCTGAAGAACTTTTCTCCAAGTGGCATATTTAAGCCCACTCAAGCATATTCAACTAGCCATATGTATCACTCTATGCACTGGTGAGTGCAAATTTTTGGGCTTTTGTGTTCAATCCCCTTCAACCTTCCAGGTTACGACTGGCAAATATACCAATCTAACCCCTCAGGTTTCAGAAAATTGAACAGGGGCAGCTGTTGCACCCCAAAATTTGCCCTCACAATACAAGACTTTGTGTGCTAAGAAGGGTCACAAGGTTCACAAGTTTCTCAACATCTTCAAGACCTTTCATGAAGTTCATGAAGTCTACAAGTCACTTCTTGAAGGTTCACAAGGTTCACAAGATTCACAATGATTACAAAGCTCTCCTGAGGTTCATGAGGTTTACAAAGCCACTTCATGAGGTTCACAAGGTTCACAAGCTTCACAATACCTCCCATGAGGTTCACAAGACACTTTATGAAGATTCACAAGGTTCATAAAGTTCACAAGTGGCCATAAGAGTTGACAATTTCCTCAGACAATGCACCTCCTAAGCAGTGCATCCAAAAACTAGGGTTTTAACTTTAATCAGGCTAAGTGGACTTCCAATACCTCAAGTGAGTTTCATAACACCTTATATGTGTGTAAGAACCCCATGACAAGTTTCAAGACTTTTCTCAAAGGTTTGCTCAGTCAGATGATCAGATAAGTCAAAATCAGTCAAAGCAGTTAAAAAGTCAAACTGAGGTCAACTGTGGTCAAACCAAAGTCAAACTTCATGATTTTTTGCCAACATCAAGTATATGAAGTAAAATTCATCATTTGATCAAGGGTTGATCATGATTCATCAAGGAGATTCTAGGTCATCAATAATCAGGAGTTTCTAAATTAGGGTTTCCTCAGTAAAAGTCAACTGAACTTTGACCAGACATAACTTTCACATACTTCATCACCAAGTCTCCATCCAAAGCTCATTTTGAAGGAAATTGAATTCTCTACAACTTTGATGTTGAAAGTTAAGCCCGAAAATGCTTCATTTGAAAGATATGATCTAAGACATTATAGGTCATTTCAAAAGTCAACAAAAAGTCAACAACTTCAAAAGGGCATAACTTGAGATTGGTAAATGATATGGACCTGAAACCAATGGGGTTGTTTAGAGGACTCTTCAAGCTTTCCAAAAAGTCCAAGAACACCCTCATACCTTTAAAATTGAGGGAGATGTGCCCTTGCAAAGTTGGGAAAATTTGTGATGGTTTATGATGAATATGAGGGCCTAAAAGCAATTTTCTCCAAATGGGCTGGCCAAATCATGACCCAACCCATACAATAACATCTTGCACGAAATTTCCATAATATTTTCATAATTTTTATTTTATTTAATTAATTTATTATGATTTTTTATTCTTAAAATCATTTTAAATTTAAATAAAATATTAAATGTGAAGATTTAATTGATTTATTGATTCTAGAAAGTCATAAAATCAATATGGAACAAATTGATGCAAGAATTATATGGAGTGGCTGGAAATAGAAAGCATTGGTATAAAAATATTGAACTTTCATGGCATGATCTTTCTCAATCTTAAAATATCAAAACTTCCACATAATCAATCAAAGTTTTTGACCTAATTGAGTCTCCTATATATACTAAACTCATTGCCATTGATCAAGGACGAATTCCAGCAGCCCATAGGTAAGTTTCAAAAACTCAAAATTCATCAAAAAAGTGAGATTCGGATTCTTCATTCCAAGAGGTTTCAAGGTAAACTAAGAACATAGACGAGTTCTTTAGACATCACTGAAGCTAAAGCATCACTCATATGCATCCCATGTGCATTGTATTGGCCGACCCGAATCCAATTTGTTCTTGAATGAATTTTTTTCGATTCCAATGATTCCTTGCATATTATTGAAATTTGTTTATATAACTTTGTTTATTGATGATCATAGATGGAATCTGGATAATTTGGTGAAGTTCCATAGCCTAAAACGAAATTCACCATAGTTAGGGTTTTAACCAAGAATTGGGGTTTCGTGATTTACGAAATATAAATGACTTCTAAGATCATGGCTTGACTTGAATGGACCTCTGGAACATGTTTATGCTTTCAATTTTATGAAATTGTACATTTTTGTTGCCCATTGTGTTTCGTAGGTTTTGCTGGGGTTTGTGTTTCGCAGGAAAATTCATAGAAGATTTCGCAGCTAATTTCGAAGGTCAGAGGAAGAAGACGACTGTGTGTTGGCGCGAATCCTATATTTGAATTTTTAACTTAAAATATTATGTTACTTTCCTGTTTGTTTATCACCACAGGTTGGTTGGCTCAGTGGAAAGACACATGCGCGTTTGATGAGAGGGCGTGGGATCGAATCCTGCCCTCAGCAATGTTTTGATATTTTTTCCATTTAAATTGCTTTCTTAATATATTATGGTTTATAGTTGTTTGGTAAACAGAAGGGCTCTCCCAGCCAGGCGGTCAAACATGCGTGTATACATCCCAAAGGTCCTGGGTACGATTCCCACCCCAGGCCTTTTTATTTCTTCATTTTTCTGGATTTCTCAAACAAGACACAAAACAAATTCTTGCCCCTTCATTGTTGCCTGCGTGTGGGCTAGCCTGATGGTTATTGTTGTTGCTGGTAAACATGAGGACATGGGATCAAATCCTAGCCAAGGTAAGTTCTCAATTCTTTTGTCACTTTTTTTCTATTTTCTTAATTAATTATATTTTTGTTTATTATAAAAACTTAATTTCTAAATAACCTTATACTATTTTCTTTGTGTTCTAAAAAAATATATTATAATTTATTTTCTCAAATATAAAAATGTTTGTTTTATTTTATTTTGTAAATATATTCATATTATATGCTTGTAAATAAATTAGATAATTAGGTTTAGATTAATTCCAATAAACCCTAATTATAAATAAAACCCTAATTTTTCAAAACCCTAAAATATTTTCTAAAAACAAACCCTAATTTATTTATTTTTAAAATTAGAAAACCCTAGTCATTTATTTATTAATTCTTAATATAAATTAATATGTATATGTTTATTGAATATAGTCTCTAATATAATTTTTGGCAATAATCAATAAAAATTAAATCTTGTAAATATGCTTATAATTTGTTTCTCTCTTTATATAATATGTGAATACTTTTATAATTTTTTGTTTATTTAGAAATAATTGAATTTATAATAATTAAGTTTTGTAATTATAATATATTTAAAAATAACTTAATAATTTGTAAAATTAAAATAATTGTTTGCTCATATTTTTTTTTAAATATAATTGTTTATATTAAAAAATTGTTGATCTATTATTATTATAATTTTGGATAATTTTATTTATTATTGTTATTATTAACCATATTATTTATTTTTGCTTTACTAATTTTATATATTATTATTATTTCACTAATGTTTACTAACCTCTTTTATTTTACTGCTTATTATTTAAATATCTATCACTAACCCCTATTATTTATTTATTATTTATTGCTTATTTATTATTTATTTTGCTATTTATTTTGCTTATTATTATAATTTTGTAATTGCTTCTTGGATGTAAATTTTGTAATATTTTAATTATTATTATTGCCATGGTTAGTAATTTAGGGAGTGCTAATATGTATTTTGTTCAAAATAAATTAGATCACTTTAATAATAAGATAATTAAATTAAACACTCACACACGTAAGTCGATTTTTATCGCCGTCTCACTTTCTAAGGTTATCCCTCAAGTTGCCTACGAATAATGGTCAAGTGGGGTGTATAAAGCAAGTCCCTTCAAAAAGAAAATCATCAAGTCCCTCATGGTTGCCTATACGAAACAAGTCCCTTCGAATAATGATGATAGTCCCTCCTATATGCTTATTACACCCCCACAGTTGCCTTGATAAAACAGAATGTCCCTCACATGTCCCTTACATCCAAGGTAATGACTACCTACTCCTTAATAGTAGGGATAGTCTTACCAAGGAAAGGATAAAGAATAAGAAAGACTTTAAACTTTAGGGTAGGTACCTCTTAGTTGTTTGCTCACTCCAATTTTCAAACACTTAACAAATTTCAAACAAATTTTCAAACAAGTTTTTATGCATCCGTACATGGATCATTATCAACTATTCTGAAAATTTTTCTATTCACACACTACACTTTCAAAAACAATTCAAAAGTGAGCTAAGTAACTAAGAGCCCATGGATAACCATGGATGTAAAGGGTGCTAACACCTTCCCTTTACATAACCTACCCCCCGGACCCAAAAATATCTCTTAAGGTCTTTCCTGTTCTTTTATACCCTTTCCTTTGGATAAAATAAAAGTCGGTGGCGACTCTTGCTATCCGCAACATAACTAAAGTCAGTTCTCCCACCGTGTTACAATCATATCGTGGAATAGTGTTACCATAGCCCGTTGATATGTTGCACCAGCATTCTTCAATCTGAATGGCATCACCTTGTAACAGAACGTGCCCCAGGGGGTGATGAAGGTTGTCTTCTCCATGTCTTCAGGTGACATCTTGATCTGATTGTATCCTGAAAATCCGTCCATGAAGGAGAATACCGAGAACTGAGCCGTGTTATCCACCAATACATCAATGTGAGGTAAAGGGAAGTCATCTTTCGGGCTAGCTCTGTTCAGATCCCGGTAGTCAACACACATTCTCACTTTGCCGTCTTTCTTAGGCACAGGTACTATATTAGCAACCCACGGTGGATAGCTAGTCACAACAAGGAACCCGGCGTCCCATTGCTTTTGTACCTCTTCCTTGATCTTCATTGCCATGTCTGGGTGAGTACGGCACAGCTTCTGTTTAACTGGCGGGCATTCTTCTCTTAAAGGCAGCTTGTGCATAACGATGTCGGTGTCCAACCCTGGCATATCCTGGTAAGACCAAGCAAACACATCCACATACTCTTGAAGCAGGTCAATCAGCTGTTTCTTCACTGAGTCTTGTAAACCGGCCCCGATTTTAACTTCTTTCACATCTTCACCTGTACCAAGATTAATCGTTTCCACCTCCTCCTGATGAGGAGTGATAACCTTCTCCTCTTGTCTCAACAATCTGGCTAGCTCTTCAGGAAGCTCGTAGTCTTCTTCAACCCCTTCATCAGCTTGATTGATCGGATTGTCAAAGTCATACGAAGTCATAGCCGTGCTGTTGTCGGTGCGGTCTGGAAGGCACTCTCTGCAAGGGTCCAGTTTGTTCATTTTAGTGATTGATTTTAATCTTGTTTAGAAAAGTGAAATAAAAGTTGTCATTTTGAAAACATCACCATTTATTTTTTGTACAAAAAGAAAAATGGAAAAAAACAGTGAGCGGAAAAGAAAAAGACTTGTTTGCAAAAGATGTCTGATGTTTCATTGATTAATCTTGTTGCACAAAAATTACAGATGGCCCGATTACAAAATGAGTCTTGTCATCTTGGGCAAGATGCAAGACTTGATGCATGCTTAAAAAAAAAAATATACAGGAAATAATAATTACTCTGCAGGAGTAACTCTTATAATTTCCTGGGAAGACCAGTTTGAGATACTGCTCCCCAGGATCATTGGACGAATCCAGCTTTCCAGGTCGCGTTCATCCTCCGACTCATCTTCCAAGTTGTTGACAGCATCAGGGGTGAGCATCCCCCCACTAACAAAGTTGGGCTTCTGAGCAGCCTCTGCTTGATCTTGTTGAGTTGGTTTGTAACCCAACCCAAATCTATCTTCTTTCTTCTCCACGGGCAACAGTTTGCCCCAGCCTTGAGCGTTTCCTTCTTCCACCACCTTCCGGGCTTGTTGGTAGGATATCATAGAGGTCCCCAGTACAGCAGAGGTTTCATTAATATTCAGGGCCTCAAACCCCTGACTCATGGTCTCGTGGATCTCCCCATCCATCTCAATATACTTATAAGTAGCCAGATGGCTAACAAAAATATCTTCTTCTCCACAGATAGTAACAACTTGGCCCTCCCACTCGAATTTTAACTTCTGGTGAAGGGTAGACGTTACTGCGCCAGCGGCATGAATCCATGGTCTACCCAACAAACAACTGTAGGCTGGCTGAATGTCCATCACGTAGAAGGTCGTCTTGAAAGTTTGTGGGCCAATTGTTACAGGCAACTCAATTTCTCCCAGAACTGATCTCTTAGAGCCGTCAAAAGCTCTTACTACCAAGTTACTGGGCCGCAATGCCAATCCTTCATATTCCAGCTTCACAAGGGCCTTTTTAGGCAAGACATTGAGGGATGACCCTGTGTCTACCAGTACATGGGAAAGGACTGCACCTTTACATTCCATGGTGATGTGCAAGGCCTTGTTATGGTTGCGGCCTTCCGTTGTCAAGTCAGTATTGGTGAACCCTAGCCCATTGCTAGCAGTAACATTTCCAACCACGGTTTCCAACTGATTGACGGTGATCTCTTCAGGCACGTAAGCTGCGTGCAAGACTTTGAGTAGTGCATTCCGATGGGCTTCGGAGCACATAAGCAATGATAGGATAGAGATCTTGGATGGCGTCTGGTGAAGCTGATCCACTATTTTGTAATCACTCTTTTTGATGATTCTCATGAACTCATCAACTTCTTGATCGAATGGAGTTTTCAAAGCTTCCTTAACAGCTTGATCTTCCTGCACCGGGCTCTTTCCTTTTGCCTTGGCAGCGGCTTCTGCTTCGGCAGTGGGTCTTTGAATTTGTGGAGCAAAGAGACGTCCGCTTCGAGTGAAGCCTCCGCCTCCTCCCACATTGTCTATCTGTGGTGCAGGTGTTGATGTATCAAGAGTGATTCTTTGTCCCTCGCAGTATATGTCAGAGCCGTAGTGCCAAGGGATGGCCCTACTGCTTTCATAAGGTACTGGCCCAGGCACTGTGACAGTGACTGGACTGATGGCAGCTGCAGAAGGGACCGTGATAATCTGTGGATCGTAATACATTGTGACTGGTGCTCTGATGGGAGTAGCACTTTGTGAGTTGTAGGCAGAGTCATTTGCAGGATCATAATAAATTGTAACTGTTGAGACACTTGCATTGCCTGCTGCTGATGTTGTAGGAGACATTGTTGGAAGGACGGGTGTTGTTGTTGTAGGAGACTCTGAGTGAAGGGGTGCTGAAGTTGTAGAAGGGATGTTTGTTGATACCTGGTCAGTTGAAGTGACAGATGAAACATTTGTTGATGAAGCTGAAGAGTTATCTGGAACAATGGTTGTTGCAGTTGTAGGAGGTTCTGGAGCTGTTGTTAAGGAGATTGTTGGATTGGTAGGAATTGATGTTGTAATCTGAAGCAGGCCACTCTGAATGAGACCATCTATGCCATCCCTCAAGTTATCACAACCATTCACTGAAATGTTGCAGTAAGCACACCCTAGCTCACATCCTGGGAACATTTGACATTCTAGGAGCTGAGCTTTAACCTCCACCAAGGGCGTCCGAATCTGACCCACACTGGTTATCAAGTAAGACGGCTTGTCTTCTTCAATAGCATTGATTCGGGGACCACCATGATGTGGCATAGGGTTCTTGTTGACATTTGGTGGTGGTGCAAAGTTTAAAGCCTTGGAATCCACTAGGTCCTGCACTTTCATGTGCAAAGCTCTGCACTTTTCTGTACTATGGCCAGGTGCATTTGAGTGAAAGGCACATCTGGCGCTGGCGTCGTAATTCCTGGGTAGACTGTTGGGATCTGGAGGTGCCAACGTCCTTAGCTCAACTAGGTTGAGTTTCAGGAGTTGTGGCAGCAATGTAGCATAGGGCATCGGGATCGGATCAATCACCCTATTGGCCTGAGAGGGCCTTTGTGGGAATGGTCTCTGCTGACTATTGTTGTTGTTGCTGCTGTTGTTGTAATTTCTCGGAGGATACTGAGTTTGTTGCTGGTACTGAGGTTGTTGCTGATAATTTTGTTGCGGTGGTTGATAAGCTGGTTGTGGATGAGCTGGAGCGGGAATGGTGACTGCTGCCACAGACCTATGAACATACTGGGGCCTGCCCCTATTAGCATGGATAGCATTGGTTTCACCAGTTCTTCTTGGGCCTGCAAAAGGCTTTCTTGCATTACTGGATGAACTTGCACCGTTGTCTGAGATCTTACCCATCTTCAATAGGCTTTCGATTCTCTCCCCGGCTATCACTACATCTGCAAAGCTGGTAGAGGAGAAAGCAGCTAGCCTATCAATGTAAGTCCCCTGAAGGGTGTTCATGAACATATCAGCCATCTCCCTTTCTGACATAGGTGGCTGGACAGCAGCTGCAAGTTGTCTCCATCTTTGAGCGTATTCTCGGAAGCTCTCCCTGGACGACTGTGACATTCCCATTAGGAGGGTCCTGTTGGGTGCCATATCCAGGTTGTATTGATACTGTCTGATAAAGGCCTCTGCCAGGTCCTTCCAGCATCTAATAGTTGCTCTTGTCAGATGGGAGTACCATTCCCTCGAAGCTCCAGTCAAGCTATCCTCAAAATAAAACATCCATAGCTTTTCGTCCATGGTATAGGCCTTCAGCCTCCCCAGAAAAGATTGTAGATGGGTCCGGGGACAGGAAGTCCCATTATACTTCTCAAAGCATGGTGGTTTAAATTTGTGGGGAATCCTGACCCCGTCTACCAAGCCCATATCCATAACATCAAAACCCAAAGAGTTTTGAGACTCCAAGGATCTTAATTTCTCAGCTATCTCATCCAGCCTTCTGTCGTAGGCTTCCTCCCCAGCTCCCATCACTGTGAACTGATCTTCCTGGGGGTCTTCCTGCAGTACTCTTCCCGCTGTAGCAGTCCCTGGTACATTAGCAGGGATATTGATCTCTGGATGTAGGTGGGGTCCAAAGACTGGGGGATTGACATGAGGTTGGACTCTCTCATTGTTGCTTGTCCCAGCAGTCCCTGGATGATGGTCTTCCTGGTTCCTTCCTTCTACCAGTGCTCTTAACCTCTCCTGGCTTTGAGCCATGTTATTCATCACTTCCATAAACTGAGTCATTTGAGTCCTCATTTCCAACCTCTCGTTGGCCATTTGAGTCCTGACCTCTGTAAGGTCCTGCTGTACTTGGTCCATTTGTATGCCCGGAAGGTTGCTGCGGGTGGGGTATCTGTGTGGACGGTTGAGTGGAAACCCTCGACGTCGAGCAATAGTTCCTGATGTCACAACAGAGTTAGTAACAACAAAACAAAACCTACAAAACAAAACAAAAGGTTAGTATGCAATGCAGTGTGTCTATTTGTTTCCAAGGTATCCGGCTTGGTACTTGGTTTTGACCTTTCCAGACCTCTGAAGAAGATGCCGGTGATGTCGCTTGGAAGAAACTCAGATAAGAACAAACTAACACATATATTACAAAAATCAAATGATATATAGTTTGTTTTCTTACAATACATGCCCTCTGAGGGGTCAAAAATACAACATAAAGAAAAAGTACATAAAATGAAAGCAACAACAAGCAAAAGTCAAACACCAAGGCCAAATTCATCCTCCTGAACTTCCTTGAGAAGTGCTTCAGTCACAGGATCAGCTGGACGCTCTGTAAGGTTCCTGATAAGGAGATTCCTTGTAGCAACAGCTGCTGTTAGCTTCTTGTGCTGACTCTGGTCCTTGGACCTCTTCACACCAGCTCTGATCTTCAACTCTGAGACCTCCCTCTGGGCTGCTGCCAGGGCTTCCTGTTGTTCTTTTGCACTAGCTTCCATCTGTTCAATCTTATCCTAAGTCCTTTTGTCCTCCTGAGTACGGGCTTCGGTGATCCTGACCCACCTTGCCTGACTCTCCTTCAGATACAAATCAGTCCTAGCCTTCTGGAACTGAGCTTCCTTGCAGGCATTCTTCAAGATCTGCTCTCCAGCCCTAGACTTCTTAATGTAATCCTCATACTTCTCAATTCTAGCCAGATGCTCCACCTTTAGTTTTTCTAGCCTCTCAATATCCAACCTACCATCACTCCTCTCCCAGAGGGTCTTCTGTAGAGCCTGAGTCAACTTCTCATTTCTCTCTTTCAATTTCTTAAAATCCTCTAAACTGACAGTTGCTGGAGGCGGTGTTGTGGAAGGTCCAGGCATATCTTCAATAGTGAAGGGCATTCCAGAAATTTGAGCCCTGGCATGAGACCACTCATAGTACTGGGCTGAGGCTACATTATTGCATCTTCCAAGAATGGTTACCCCCTTAGTCTGCACATTGTCCCAGGCCCAGGATGCTTGCCTGACAACAGCCAGATTAGGCTTGATTTCAACATAAAGGGTCTCAGTCAGATCCTGTGCCCTAGGAGGATGGACCAATGCATAGCCCAGCTGTCTTTTGAACAGCAGAGGGTTGTAATTGATACATCCCTTCACTCCAATTAGAGGCACATTGGGAAATTGCCCACAGCTTGTAATGATGTCTCTGCCCTTAGTACTCTGAGTACACCATCTGATATCATCTGAGGTTAGAGCAACAAGCCTCTTAGCCCAGTTTTTCTGCTGATGAGGGTTCAGGAATGCATCAGTCTTTGGTAGATGCTTGAGCAGCCAAGTATGGAATAAAGGAGCACAGCATCTCACTAATCTCCCCCTTTGCTTTTCATTCCTTTGATGAACTGAGTAGTAAAGATCTCCCAGTAAGGTGGGCACTGGGTTTCTCAGGATGAAAAGATGGATTGCACTCTTGCTAACAAACCTAGGCTCATCTGCAAAAAGTATGATCCCATATATGCTGAGGGCCAACAGGGCACAGACTGCCTTCCACTCCCCTAGGGAGGCCTTCAAACTAGCTTGAGAGGTCAAGAAATCCAGATGAAAACCAGAGATTCCAGCCTTAGATGTCAAATTCTGCCCAATCAAAGCTGGTTCCAAATATAATGCCTTTGCTATCTCCTCATTACTTGGGAAAGCCATCTCAGGGTTGAAAGGGATTCCACCCCTGATGGGTACACCAACCAATGATGAATACTCCTCCAGCAAAGGTCCCAACTGGAAGTTCTGAAATGTGAAGCACCTCAGAGGGGGATCATAGAACTGCAGGCAAGTATGTATCAGGCTCCTCTGTGAAGGGTCCAAATCCATAACCATGTCAAGAATTCCTCCATAATGTTCTCTGAAATATGGTATATGGTCTGGAGTAATCAGGGTCTGAATCCTCCTGATGCTGGCTAGCTCAGGCTCAAAGAAGTGGTAGGAGATGTTACTCTTCTTAGGTGCCATGTTGCTGAAGAATAGATGTTGATGACAACACTGAAGATAGGCCTCTGACAGGCTGAGACTGAGGATGCAAGTGACTGAAGCAAGTGACTGATAGCTGAAGCAAGTGCTGGTGAAGACAGGTCTAAGCTGAAGAAGGGGTCAAAACCAAGCCAAAATGATAGGATGGATACCCTGAGAAACAAATAAACACATGTTAGAATGATGCAATGAGGATGTATGCAAATGATATGCAAGGGTTTGTGACTGAGCTGGATCTGATCAAGTGCTCTGATATAAGTCCATGTGTGTTCAAGAAAACCAGATGGAGGTCTATAAGTCCAGTAACCAAGGTGGGGGACTCAAATAAAGAGCCACATGTCCAGGGTTTTAGAATCACAAGAACTGTTCCAAAATGGAGTACTCTTATTCAAACAAAGTAACAGGGTATGCTGAAGTCAAGGGTACCTGCAAACCTGTAAACAGCCCAACCCCCTCACAGGTGGTGTTCTAAAACAAGGATCCTCAGACTTGGATCAGTTATGAGAAGTGTAAACACTTCTAACCCGGAGGTACAGTGTTTACAATAACCATAAAAGTTCCTCCTCTAATTCACCTCAGTTTCTGAAGGTCAATATAAAGGTCATCCAGACTTAGCAGGCTTCCCAGATAGCCCTAGCATTGCAGGAAATCTGCAACACAGAGTTCTCAAGAAGAAACCCATATCTGAACCGTGTTTCATATTCCCGCACCAGACCGAGATGGGATGGGAAAGAATATGAACCAATCTAGCCTAGGTGTCACTCAGGTCCCAGGTATAGGACCTCAACTCTCAATAAAACACCCACCCACCAAAGCAACAAAACAGATCCAGCCAGCACAGTATGACAATATGATATAAGTAAAGCTATAAAGAAAGCAATAAACCAACTGTACATAAAGCAATAAATAAAACAAAAATACGAACACAAATAGCACATAACACCCCAGTAAACACAAATCAAACAAGCGCTAGGAGGAACCCACAAAAAGAACCAGAAGCCCTGGTTGCAGTATAAGGGTCCCCAGCAGAGTCGCTAAGCTGTCGCTCCCGACAAATGGGAAATGGCCCAGATGAAGGTACAGACGCGAACGGTCGGCGAAAGGGACAATGAGAACACACAGCCGTGAACTCACTGGAGATGAAAAGAGTCGCCAGCTAGGCATTTTTATCCCGGAGGAAAGGCAATGCTGCATAGACCTAGAAAAAGATGGATAAGACAGTTGCGAACCAGAGAGACTGAGAAAGGGGATTGGTTACAACCTGGGAAGGTATTAGCACCCAGATTGTCCGCCGTACTCGACGAGATCCACGCTTAAAATATTTGTGTTTAAAGGGGTAGTGTCAGTGCAATTTGTGTATAAAAGAGCTGGAAAAGAATGTACAGGTGTCAGTGTAAAAGAAAGTGAAGTGTATGAGTGAGGTGTCAGTGTAAGAACTGGAATATAATGCTCAAGATCATGAGGCTAAAAGAATAAAGCTAGAAGAGGGGGAATGTACAGAGACTTTTGTTCGATAACAGTTAAGTTATGCCTACGTATCCTCTCGTGCAATGAGGAAGTCAGAACACCGTAGTTCGACCCAAAGAGACTGAAAGATAAATTGACTTGTGAACTGCTTACTTGTCTATGCTCAAGTGTATGACCTGTCTGGCTCAGGTGCAAACTGTCTTGCATTAGACGGAAGAAGCAAGTTCTCGTTTATGAGTGAATGAGATGAGAAAAGAATCCCGAAGGAGACGATTATTGTTTGTTTTTGAGTTTTCAGTTCTTTATTGCTTTTTGAAGTTTTGTCGTAAGTTAACGAGCTTAAGCCTAAACCAATGGGTTAGTAAACTCATCACATCTTCCCTCTGATTAGGGGTAATGAGAATACCTTAAGTGTGAAGTCAGCTTCTCACACTTAATCACCTTTGGTGTAGGGTTAAGATCATTAACCTACTTGTGATTATTTAGATGTTTTTGTTGTTTTTGTTTAGTGTTAAGTAATGAGATTAAGCCATAATCAGGGATTAAACAGACTCATTACACCATCCTAATAGAAGGATAATAGATGAGAATGTTTAAGCTGAGGAAGACTCCTCAACTTAATCCATGATTAGGGATTAACCTCATGACAAAACAAAGCCTTTATTAGATGGATTTTATTTAATGATAAGATGATGAAGTGTTTTTCAGGGTTTGTAAGACAACTTGAGGGGGACTTGTCCATTAACACTAGGGTTAGTCCTTCTTAATCAATTAAGGAAGAATTAGAACCCTAATGCAAGGCCCAAGTTACAAGTGTGATGTCTTGATAATTATTAAGTGAATTGATTAAGAGATTTAAACACATTAAGGGTTTAACACTTAGGATTAAAGTTATACACTCCATCCTAATAGAAGGATGCAGGCATAAGCTTAATCACAAAGCCTTAAAACCTTTAGGGTTTAGTCCCTGATTATGAGATGAGAAGAGAAGACTCAATGAGACACAAAGGTAAAAGCTAAGTGGGGGACTAATCAAAACCCTAATCATTATCATGCTTGGTTTTTCCTAAGGTTTGTGAGGTTTACAAGAGAAGTCTTCAATGGAACCACCAGGAAGCAGATGAAAGGATCAAGAGAAGCAAAGTGACTTGCTTCATTCAAGAAGTCAAGTCACTTGAAGAAAGAAAGTAAGAAAAAGAAGAATGAGCAAGCTCAATCTCAAACACATATAACAAATGCAGCAAGGATGCACAAAAAGAGATGAAGAGAAGTTATGAGAAGTGAAGGCAAATTCACTTCTCAAGATAACTTACCACCTGAAAAGTTAGAAAAGAAATGCAATGCAATGCAAAATGAGATGAGATGACATGATGAGAAACAAAACCAGAAGCAAACATGAGATGATAATGATGTTATGAAATGCTACAAACATGAGGCAGCACATGGAAATGTTCATACAAGCTCAAGGATGCAAATGAAACAAGTTATGAACCATGAACATACATGAAAAGTTATGAAGTGCATATGGCATACAACATGGCAAATGAGAGATGCAATGATCAAACATGCTTCCAATATGTCTTATGATGTTAAATGAATCTCATGGAGGCATGAAATGTCATGGCAAGTCATGCTATGCAAGCAAATGCAAGATGAATGCATATGGAAGCCCAAATTAGGGTTTATGAACAAAGCAACAAACACAAACCAAAATCAGAAGCAAACAACATTATAAAAAAAAATGAAAATGCACTCAAAGGACCCCTAATCCTATACTAACCCAATGGCCAAAGGAGAGGTTTCAACTCTTAACCAAATTCAAGTTATGATTTTTCTAAGTTTTCTAGGGTTTTAGGGTTCCTAAACAAGAAAATTATCAAACAAATGGAAAATGAAAGATCAAATCATGGCCATTTAATCTCACAAACTACATGCTAAACACAATGCAATGCAAAAAGAATCAATGTCCAACTCTTCATGATTAGGCAGAAATGATTTTTTGAAGTTTGGATCAAAATAATGCATAAAAATGATTTTAATTCAATGAACAATTCTCAAAATGCATCAAGATCAAAAAATAAATTTGGTTTGAAGGTTGGACAATGTTTCTAAATGTCTTAGAACATTTCATGAATTTTTTGGTGATTTTTAAATACCTAAAAGTATTTTTAATAAATTAATTTTCATTAATCAATTAAAAATAAACTTTTAAATAATTAAAAATACTTTTTAAATGCTAAAAATGAAAATAAAAATATTTTTGTGTTTTAAAAATTAATGAAACTTTTGACAAAAAGTTTCATAATTTTTAAAACAATTTTGCTGTTTTAAATAAATTGAGGAAAACAAATGAAATAATATGAAAATTAAATGAATTTTAAACTAAAAAAGGAAAAGTAATCAAATCCTAGGGTTCAGATTCAAACAAGCCTGCGCGCGAATTGACCTGGCTCCAAATCTCACGGCCAGCATTCAAACTCAGCTAATCAATGCTTATGCCCTAATCCTGCCGTTAATCACTTTCAGGTGACCGGAACAGTGTTCCGGTCATCTTCTCCGTTCATCCCAAAATCCAATCTCACTCCAAACGCTTCTAAAATGAAATCTAAGAACACAGGAATGATCCCCACTCACTCACGAATCAAAACCCCAACTTAAAACAAATTTATCATTCCTACAATGGCTGAATCGAATCAATCTACTTCTAGGGCAAAAAGTTTCAGAAGCATGGTAAACTCTCATCTCTCTACCATTTTCAAAACTAAAGACATATTCATGATCAGGAAGGCATATAGAACAACTTAAGAACTTTAAAAATGATTTCTGGAAAAAAAGTTCTTGAGCTACCTGAGTTTCGAAGCTTTCACTCTTGCAACTTTCTGTCCCCTTCCTTTGATGAAAACCACTCCTTGTGACCCCCTGATGATGTTTGGATGCTTAAACGAAGTTTATGTTGGCCGGTTGAGGAGTTTGCACAGCTTCTGCTCAAGCTCAGGTGAAAATGGTGTTGGTGATTCAGGCTGTTTCAGGCAAAGGTGAAGGGTTCTTCATGACCAGGATGATGAATGGAGAAGGTTTATGAAGTTTGTTCAGGTGTTTGTGAGCTGTGGAATGAGATTCGAAAGTTCTGGCTTTGGGGGTGAAAAATGGGGAAGCTCAGTTCTTGCTTGGTTCAGGCTTATGTCTTGCTGGTTTTGGCTCAGTGAAGCAAGGTGAGTTGATCAGTGGAATTGGTTCTTGTGTTTGTGAGTTGTATGGAGAGATTCGAAGGGTTTTGCTTGAGGGAGTGAGTTTGTGAATGTGATGTCTTTGTGTGCTTCAGCCTTGCTTGATGTATGAAATGGCTAGCATTTTGCTTGCATAAAATAATCTCATTGGTCAGATGATGTGACCTGGTCTGCTGTGATAGGTAAGTTGCCTTTTGCAAAATGTCAACTTTGGTGTAAGGAAAGCATGGGTTGAGCCCTAGGCTAGTACAAGTACATGGGCTGGCACAACATGGTGTGTGAGAGATGCTAGAATGGTTCAGCAGCCAAGGCAACTAGTGGGTGAGGTGTGATGATGGTTTTTGCAAGTTGTTCACTTTTGAAACTTCATGAAAATTTCTTGCTTGGTAAACCATGAACATGAGAAATTTTGGTTCAAATCTTATTTTTAGGTCACATGTGATGTTTGTGTAATGGTTAGACATGAATTAGAAGTCACAAATGCCTTGGTACAAAGTTTTTGCAAGTTTCTCATTTGAGGCATATCTTGAAAATTAGTGATTTTTGCCAACTTTGACACACCATAACTTTTGATCCAAAATGAATTAGATCATGTTCTTGTACTTTTTGAAAAGGGAAAGATCTAATCTACAACTTTCATGACCAAAGTTTTTCCATTTGAAGCATTTTTGGATCAAAAAGTAAGGTTTGAAAAGTGGCATAAAATGACATATTCTTCAAAAGTCAACCATGCCCTAAAAAGTCAACTTTGCAAAAACTTGTAATTCTTGAATTTTGTGAACTTCAACCTTCTTCCATGATCAAATAAAGATCAAATACACTTAAAATGATGAGGATCACCCCTTGGCTGGGTCATTGGGGGCCTCAGATGCCCTGATTTTGCACTGACTTGTCTGAAAAGTCAACTCTTGATCAGATGACTTCCCCATGGAATTTCTTCATGAAAATTGATATGCATACTCCCTACACCATATAGAGACCAATAGAAACAAGAATGACCAAAAAATTTGGAGTTATGGCCTCTGAAACCAAAACCCTAATTTTAGGTCATCTGTGCAGTTAAACCTGGCTCTGCTTCCAAACAAACCCCAGTTCTTGTGATTCTTTGGCATTTTTGACTTTGAGAGGATATAATATGATATAAGAACACACATGGACCCCTTTGAAGTGATTGATGGCCTTTGGAGTGGCTCAAGAAGCTCATGGATTGCTCAGATCACAAACCCTAGATGCAGATGACCTTGAATCTATGCAGTGAATCAAAAATGGGATATGAGATGGTATGATTGTGTTTATGCATATGAAATGATCACAAGCCAAGAGGTGAGTGGGTGAGGGCAAATTTGGGGTGTTTACAGTAACCAACCCCCTTTCTCAGTTTCTCTGGTTCGCAACCGTCTTATCCATATCTTTCTAGGTCTATGCAGCATTACCCTTCCTCCGGGATAAAAATGCCTAGCTGGCGACTCTTTTCTTCTGAGTTCACCCCTGTGTGTTCTCTCCTCTTTCGCCGACCGTTCGCGTCTGTACCCCTTCTTGACAAGGTGTCATTTTGGTGGGAGCGACAACTTGGTGACTCTGCTGGGGACCCTTATACTGTAACCAGGGCTTCTGGTTCTTTTTGTGGGTTCCTCCTAGCGCTTGTTTGATTTGTGTTTACTGGGGTGTTATGTGTTATTTGTGTTTGTTTATATGCTTTATTTATTGCTTTATGTATAGTTATTTATTGCTTTCTTTACAGCTTTATACATCATACTGTCATACTGTCATCTTGCTGGATCTGGTTTTTGTTTGGTGGGTGGGGTTCCACTGAGAGTTTAAGGTCCTATACCTGGGACCTGAGTGACACCTAGGCTAGAGTGGTTCATGTTCTTTCCCATTCCATTTCGGTCTGGTGCGGGAAAATGAAACACGGTTCAGATGTGGGTTTCTTCTTGAGAACTCTGTGCTACAGATCTCCTGTAGTGCTAGGGCTATCTGGGAAGCCTACTAAGTCTGGATGACCTTTATTTTTGACCTTCAGAAACTGAGGTGAATTAGAGGAGGATTTTTTATGGTTATTGTAAACATTGTACCTCCGGGTTAGAAGTGTTTACACTTCTCATAACTGATCCAAGTCTGAGGATCCTTGTTTTAGAACACTACCTGTGAGTGGGGTTGGGTTGTTTACAGGTTTGCAGGTACCTTTGGCCACATCATACCTTGTTACTTGTTTGAATAAGAGTACTCCACTTTGGACAGTTCTTGTGATTTAACCCTGGATATGTGACTCTTTATTTGAGTCCCCCACCTTGGTTACTGGATTTCTGAGCCTCCATCTGGACTTCTTGAACATACATGGGTCTTATATATCAAGACAGTAATCAGGTCCAGCTTGATCACAAACCCTTGCATATCATTTGCATACATCTTCATTGCATCATTTAACATTTGTTTATTTGTTTTTCAGGGTATCCACATCATATTTGGCTTGGTTTTGACCCCTTCATCTGCATAGACCTCTGTTTCATCAGGTATCTGCTTCAGCTATCTTCATCAGTTGCCTGCTTCAGTTGCCTTCATCACCAACATCAGCCTATCAGTGGCTCATCTCCAGTATTAGTCTTGATGTTCATCAACACTTATCTTCAGCTCTTCATCAGCATTCATGGCTACTCCCAGGAAGAGCAACATATCATACCATTTCTTTGAGCCTGTGTTGACTGGTATCAGGCAGGTCCAATCACTTATCACACCTGACCACATCCCATTATTCAGAGAGCATTATGGAGGTATATTGGATATGGTCATGGACCTTGACCCTTCTCAGAGGAGTATGATCCACACCTGTCTACAGTTTTATGACCCTCCTTTGAGATGCTTCACATTTCCAGACTTTCAGCTAGGACCTTTGTTGGAGGATTTTTCATCATTGATTGGAGTACCTGTCAGGGGTGGAGTCCCCTTCAACCCAGAGATGCCAGCTCCCAGCAATGGAGAAGTAGCAAAAGCACTGTACCTAGAGCCTATTTTGATTGAGCAGAGCATGACAACAAAAGCTGGGATCTCTGGCTTACACTTATACTTTCTGACTTCTCAGGCCATCCTGAAGGCCTCCTTGGGAGAATGGAGGGCAGTTTGTGCATTGTTAGCCCTCAGCATATATGGGGTTATACTGTTTGCAGACGAGCCCAAGTTTATCAGCAAGAATGCCATTCATCTCTTCCTTTTGAGGAACCCAGTACCCACATTGCTGGGGGATTTCTATTATTCTGTTCATCAGAGGAATGAGAAGCAAAGAGGGAAGTTGGTGAGATGTTGTGCTCCCCTATTTCATACCTGGTTGCTCAAACACTTACCTAGGACTGATGCCTTCCTGAATCCTCACCAACAGAAGAATTGGGCTAAAAGACTTATTGCTTTGACTTCAGATGACATCAGATGGTGTACCCAGAGCACCAAAGGCAGGGACATAATAACTAGCTGTGGGTAGTACCCCAATGTACCTCTAGTAGGAGTGAAGGGTTGCATCAACTACAATCCTTTGCTGTTTAAGAGACAATTGGGGTATGCTTTGGTTCACCCTCCTAGAGTGCAAGACTTGGCTGAAACCCTGTATTGTGAGATAAAACCTAATCTAGCTGTTGTCAGACAAGCATCCTGGGCTTGGGACAACATCCAGACTAAAGGGATGGCCATTCTTGGGAGGTGCAATAATGTGGCTTCAGCTCAGTATTATGAATGGTCTCATGCTAGAGCTCATATTTCTGGGATGCCCTTCACCATTGAGGATACACCTGGACCTTCTACAGTACCACCTCCAGCCACTGTCAGCTTGGAAGAATTTGAGAAACTGAAGGAAAGGAATGAGAATCTGTCTCAAGCTCTAAAGAAGACCCTCTGGGAGAGGAGTGATGGTCGTCTAGACATTGAGAGGTTGGAGAAGCTTAAGGTAGAACATCTGACCAAGATTGAGAAAGCAGAGGACTACATCAAGAAATCAAGAGCTGGGGAGCAAATATTGAAGAATGCCTGTAAGGAGGCCAAGCTCCAGAAGGCTAGGTCTGATCTCTATCTGCAAGAAAGTCAAGCTAGGTGGGTCAGGATCACTGAAGCTCGCACTCAAGAAGATAAGAGAACTCAAGCCAGGATTGAGCAGTTGGAGGCCAATGAAAAGAAACAACAGGAAGCTCTACTGGCAGCCCAGAAGGAGATTTCAGAATTGAAGCTTAGGGTTGGTTTAAAGAGGTCAAAAGACCAAGACAGGCACAAGAGGCTGACCACTCTTATTGCCACTAGGAACCTCCTCATCAGGACTATTACAGAGCATCCGGCTGGCCCTGTAACTGAAGCACTTCTAAAGGAGGTTAAGGAGGATGAGTTTGGATTAGATGTTTGATTTCTTTGCTTGTTGTTCATTTCCATTTCATGTACTTTTCTTTTGTTTTGTTGTATTTTGACCCCTCAGGGGCATGTGTTGTAAAAAACAGGCTATGTGCTATGCACCTTTTGTAATATATTTGTTAGTTTGTTTCCATTTGAGTTTCTTCTCTCAAGCAACATCAAAGCATCTTCCTCGGGGTCTGGAAAGGTCAAAACCAAGAACCAAGGCGGATACCTTGGAAAATAAATAAGCATACTGCATTGCATGCTAACTTTTGTTTTGTTTTGTAGGTTTCGTTATTATTTTGTCTGTTTCTAACTCTGTTGTGGTTCAGGAATTATTGCTCGCCGCCGGGTGTTCCCTCTCAATCGTCCGCACCGGTATCCTACTCGCAACAACCTTCCTGGTATCCAAATGGATCAAGTTCAGCAGGACCTGACAGAGGTCAGAACTCAGATGACTAACAAAAGAGTGGAGATGAGGAACCAAATGGCCCAGTTCATGACTGTAATGACTGGCTTGGCTCAGAGCCAAGAGAGGTTAAGGGCATTGGTAGAAAGACAAAACCCCGAGGAACCTCATCCTGGGACTGGAGGAACTAGTAATAACGAGGGAGGTCAGCCTCATGTTAACCCACCAGTATTTGGACCTCATCTAGATCCGGAAGTCAATATCCCAAGAAATGTACCGGGCAACACTGCTGCAGGCAGGATCTTGCAAGAAGATCCTCAAGAGGAGCAGTTTACTGTCATGGGAGTCGGTGATGAAGTCTATGATAGGAGGTTTGATGAAATTGCTGAGAAGTTGAGATCTCTGGAGTCTCAAAATTCCTTAGGTTTTGATGTCATGGATATGGGGTTAGTGGATGGGGTAAGGATCCCTCACAAGTTCAAACCCCCGTGCTTCGAGAAATACAATGGAACCTCCTGTCCACGAACTCACCTGCAGTCCTTTCTGGGGAGACTTAAAGCATACACCATGGATGAAAAGCTGTGGATGTTCTATTTTGAAGATAGTTTGATTGGGGCTTCCAGGGAATGGTATTCACACTTAACCAGAGCTACTATCAGATGCTGGAAGGACCTAGCTGAAGCCTTCATCAGGAAGTACCAATACAATCTGGTATGGCTCCTAACAGGACCCTCTTGATGGGAATGTCTCAATCCTCCAGGGAAAGCTTCAGGGAATATGCCCAAAGGTGGAGACAGCTTGCTGCTGCTGTCCAGCCACCCATGTCGGAAAGAGAAATGGCCAACATGTTCATGAATACCCTGCAAGGAACATATATTGATAGGCTAGCTGCCTTTTCTTCCACCAGTTTCGCTGACGTAGTTATAGCTGGAGAAAGAATTGAAAGCCTATTAAAAATGGGCAAAATTTCTGATAATGGTGCGAGTTCGTCCAGTAACTCCAGGAAGCCTTTTGTGGGACCTAGAAGAACCGGTGAGACAAATGCCATTCATGCCAGCAGGGGCAGACCTCAGTATGTCCACAGATCAGTAGCAGCTGTCACTATTCCAGCTCCGATTCCTCAACAACCAGCATATCAACCACCACAACAACCCCACTATCAACAGCAAGTTCAGTATCCGCCACAGAGAGCCTACAACAATAATAACAACAATCATCAACAAAGACCCTTTCAGCAAAGACCGTCACAGGCAAATAGGGTGATTGACCCTATCCCTATTCCTTATGTTGCCTTATTGCCACAACTCCTGAAACTCAACTTGGTTGAATTAAGGACATTAGCACCACCATATCCCTCTAATCTTCCAAGAAATTATGATGTCAACGCCAGATGTGCTTTCCATTCCAATGCACCTGGCCACAATACGGAGAAGTGCAGGGCCTTGCAAATGAAAGTCCAAGACCTGATGGATTCTAAAGCCCTCAACTTTGCACCCCCTCCAAGTGTCATCAAGAATCCCATGCCCAATCATGGAGGACCAAGAATTAATGCCATTGAGGAAGACAAGCCATCTTTCTTAATCACCAGTGTTGGACAGATTCAGACACCTCTGGTCGAAATTAAAGCTCAACTCTTAGAGTGTTAGATGTTCCCCGGGTGTGAGCTCGGTTGTGGGTATTGCAACATTTCGGTCAACGGGTGTGATAATTTGAGAAGCGGCATAGATGGTCTTATCAAAAGTGGTATACTTCAGATCTCAACAACGGCGCCTACAAATCCAGCAATTCCTTTGACAACAATTCCTGATTCTCCTACAACTGCAGCAACAATTATTCCGACCAATTCATCAATATCATCAGCAATGGCTTCATCCATCACTTCAACAAATCAGATGTCAACAACCCTTTCTTCTACAACATCAGCATCCATTTATTCAGCAGAATCTTCTACAACGCCAACAGAAATTAATGAAGATGTCTCAGCAGTCACCATTTACTATGATCCATCAGATGTTCCTCCAAACAACAACTTTCAGCAACAAACAGTGGCACCTCCTGCCAGGTCACCAGTCACCATTTACTACGATCCATACACCGTTACAGTACCCTTCTCTGCAGCAGTCAGTCCAGTTACTATCACGGTACCTGGACCAGTTCCATATGAAAGCAGCAATGCTATACCTTGGCATTATGGCTCTGATCTTTACTGCAACGGGGAGAAAATCACTTTGGATTCTTCAACCTCTTCTCCACAAATTGATAATGTTGGGGGAGGCGGGGGCTTCACCAGAAGCGGACACCTTTTTGCCTCACAATTGCAAAGACCTAATGCCGAAGCAGAAGCTGCTGCCAAAGCAAAGGGAAAGAGTGTGATATCTGAAGAACCAATTATCAAGGAAACTCAGAAGACATCTTTTGAACAAGATGTAGACGAGTTTATGAGGATTATAAAGAGAAGTGATTACAAAGTGGTGGATCAGCTTCACCAAACCCCCTCAAAGATCTCCATATTATCCCTGCTGATATGTTCTGAAGCTCACAGGAATGCATTATTGAAAGTCCTGCACGCGGCGTACGTGCCAGAGGAGATCACTGTTAATCAGCTAGAAACTGTGGTGGCAAATGTCAATACCAGCCATGGGCTGGGCTTCACCAATGCTGACTTAACAACTGAGGGGCGTAACCACAACAAGGCTTTACATATCACCTTGGAATGTAAAGGTGTTGTTCTATCTCATGTACTGGTGGACACTGGGTCTTCGCTCAATGTTCTACCAAAGAAAGCCTTAGTGAAGCTGGAGTATGATGGCTTGGCACTGCGACCAAGTAACTTGGTGGTGAGAGCATTTGATGGCTCTAAAAGATCAGTGCTTGGAGAGATTGATCTGCCTGTGATGATTGGCCCGTAGACCTTCAAGATTACCTTCTATGTGATGGACATTCAGCCGGCCTACAGCTGTTTGTTGGGTAGACCCTGGATTCATGCCGCTGGCGCTGTTACGTCTACCCTTCACTAGAAGCTGAAATTCGAGTGGGAAGGCCAGATCATCACCATTTGTGGAGAAGAAGACATCTTTGTTAGCCATCTGGCTACGTATAAGTATATTGAGATGGATGGAGAGATCCATGAAACAATGAGCCAGGGGTTCGAGGCCCTGAACATTAATGAAGCATCTGCTGTACTGGGAACCTCCATTACGTCTTATCAGCAAGCCCGGAAGGTTGTTGAAGAGGGTACCGCCCAAGGCTGGGGCAAGCTGTTGCCTGTGGAGAAGAAGGAAGACAGATTTGGGTTGGGTTACAGACCAACTCAACAAGATCAATCGGAGGCTGCAAAGGAGCCCAATTTTGTCAGCGGGGGAATGCTTACCCCGGATGCTGTGAACAACTTGGAAGACGAGGAGGAAAGCGACCGCAACCTGGAGAGCTGGATACGTCCAAGGATCCCGGGGAGCCAAGTCCTAAACTGGTCTTCCCAGGAAATTATAAGGGTTACTCCTGCAGAGTAATTATTATTTCCTGTATTTTTAAGCATGCATCAAGTCTTGCATCTTGCCCAAGATGTCAAGACTCATTTTGTAATCGGGCCATCTTGTAATTTTGTGCAAATGGATTAATCAATGAATATCGGGCATCTTTTGCAAATGAGTCTTTTCTTTTCCGCTCACTGTTTTTCATTTTTTTCTCTTTTTGTACAAAAATAAAAATGGCAATGTTTTCCAAAGTGAAAACTTCATTTCACTTTTTCTAAACAAGATTAAAATCGATCACTAAAATGAACAATCTAAACCCTTGCAGAGAGTGCCTTTCAGACTGCACCGACAACAACACTGCTATGGCCTCGTATGACTTTGACAATCCAATCAATCAAGCTGATGAAGGGGTTGAGGAAGACTATGAGCTGCCTGAAGAGCTAGCCAGGTTGTTAAGGCAAGAGGAGAAGGTTATCACTCCTCATCAGGAGGAAATTGAAACGGTTAATCTTGGTACGGAAGAAGACGTGAAAGAGGTTAAGATCGGGGCCTGCCTACAAGACTCAGTGAAAGAACAACTGATTGATATGCTTCGGGAGTATGTGGATGTCTTTGCTTGGTCTTAACAGGATATGCCAGGGTTGGACACCGATATTGTCATGCACAAGCTGCCTTTAAAAGAAGACTGCCTACCAGTAAAACAGAAGTTGCGCCGTACTCGCCCAGATATGGCAATGAAGATTAAGGAAGAGGTACAAAAGCAGTGGGACGCCGGGTTCCTTGCTGTGACCAGCTATCCGCCGTGGGTTGCTAATATTGTACTTGTACCTAAGAAAGACGGCAAAGTGAGGATGTGTGTGGACTACCGAGATCTGAACAGAGCCAGCCCAAAGGATGATTTCCCATTACCTCACATTGATGTATTGGTCGACAATACGGCTCAGTTTTCGGTGTTCTCCTTCATGGACGGATTTTCAGGATACAATCAGATCAAAATGTCACCTGAAGACATGGAGAAGACAACTTTCATCACACCCTGGGGCACATTCTGTTATAAGGTGATGCCATTCGGGCTGAAGAATGCAGGTGCCACTAATCAACGGGCTATGGTAACATTATTCCATGACATGATCCACAAAGAAATTGAATGTTATGTGGATGACATGATTGCCAAGTCCCTCACAGAAGAAGACCACCTGGTAAATCTGCTGAAGTTATTCAAGCGTCTGAGGAAGTACCAACTGAAGTTAAACCCCAACAAGTGCACATTCGGGGTGCGATCCGGTAAACTGATGGGATTCATTGTAAGTGAAAAAGGGATTGAAGTTGACCCTGACAAAGTCAAAGCCATTCAAGAAATGCCTGCACCAAAAACTGAGAAAGAAGTTCGAGGGTTCTTAGGTAGATTGAACTACATTTCACAGTTCATATCTCACCTTACAACAACCTGTGAACCCTTGTTCAAGCTGTTGAGAAAAGAACAAACGGTCAGGTGGAACGAAGACTGCCAGAGGGCTTTTGACAAAATCAAGGAATACTTAAAAGAACCTCCAATCCTTATGCCTCCAGTTGAAGGAAGACCTCTAATCATGTACTTGACAGTATTAGAAGAGTCAATGAGGTGTGTGCTGGGCCAGCATGACGAGTCTGGTCGAAAAGAGTATGCAATTTACTACCTAAGCAAAAAGTTTACCGACTGTGAACAACATTATTCACTGCTCGAGAAAACTTGTTGTGCTTTAGCGTGGGCTGCTCGCCGACTGAGACAGTATATGTTGACCCACACTACTTTATTGATATCAAAGATGGATCCAGTTAAGTACATTTTTGAGAAGCCAGCACTTACCGGACGGGTTGCAAGATGGCAAATGATCCTCACAGAGTATGACATTCAATACACATCTCAAAAAGCCATCAAGGGCAGTGTGTTGTCTGATTATCTTGCTGAGCAACCCATTGATGATTATCAGCCTATGAGATTTGACTTCCCTGATGAAGACATCATGTTCATAAAAGAAAAAGATCATGAAGAGCCTGTTCACACTGAAGGGCCTGACCCAGAAGAAGAATGGACTATGATGTTTGATGGGGCTGTTAATATGAATGGTCGTGGTGTTGGTGCAGTACTCATTACACCTAAGGGAGTTCACATGCCTTTCTCGGCAAAACTCACCTTCAACTGCACTAACAACGAAGCTGAATATAAAGCCTGTATTATAGGTCTGGAGGAAGCCATTGACCTCAGGATCAAGACTTTGACTGTATTTGGAGATTCAGCTCTGGTAATTAATCAAACCAATGGTAAATGGTACACCCACCAAGATCATCTGATACCTTACAGGGATTATACAAGGAGGTTATTGACCTTCTTCACAACGGTCAAGCTTGAGTATATCCCTCGAGATGAGAATCAATTTGCAGACGCTCTGGCTACCATTTCATCCATGATCAAAGTTCAAGCTACCAACTTTGTGCCTCGAATTTCAGTATCCAGACTTGACAGACCAGCATATGTATTTTCAGCAGATGTTGTCAGAGATGATAAGCCTTGGTTCCATGACATTAGGAGCTTCTTGGAGGATCAAACATACCCACATGGGGCATCTTCCAATGATAACAAGACTTTAAGAAGGCTAGCTGGTAGTTTCTTCCTGAATACTGACGGTTCCCTGTACAAGAGAAACTTTGATATGGTACTCCTCAGATGCGTTGATAGAACAAAAGCAGACTTGTTGATGCACGAGGTGCACGAAGGATCCTTTGGTACCCATGCAGGAGGGCATGCCATGGCTAAAAAGTTGCTAAGATCAGGCTATTACTGGATTACAATGGATGCAGACTGTTGTGCCTATGCCAGAAAATGCCATAAATGCCATATCTATGCGGATAAAGTGCATGTGCCTCCAAATCCTTTGAATGTGATGTCTTCCCCCTGGCCCTTTGCCATGTGGGGCATTGATATGATTGGCAAGATTGAACCGACTGCTTCAAATGGCCACAGATTCATCCTGGTAGCCATTGACTATTTCACCAAGTGGGTTGAAGCAGCTTCGTATGCAAATGTCACCAGGCAGGTGGTAGCCCGATTCCTGAAGAGAGACATCATCTGTCGGTATGGAGTGCCCGAACGAATCATTACTGATAATGGTTCCAACTTAAACAACAAAATGATGGCAGAACTATGTCGGGACTTTAAGATCCAACACCACAATTCTTCTCCTTACAGGCCAAAGATGAACGGCGCTGTAGAGGAGGCTAATAAGAATATCAAGAAGATTGTACAGAAGATGGTAGTTACTTACAAGGACTGGCATGAAATGCTACCATTTGCCTTGCATGGGTACCGTACGTCAATCAGAACGTCCACTGGGGCAACACCGTATCAGCTTGTGTATGGCATGGAGGCAGTCCTACCTGTTGAGGTTGAATTACCCTCCTTACGGGTACTGATGGATGTTAAACTGAAGGAGGCAGAATGGGTCCGATCCCGATACGAACAACTGAATCTGATTGAAGAGAAGAGATTGGCTGCAATCTGTCATGGGCAGTTGTATCAGAAAAGAATGAAGAAAGCCTTCGATCAGAAAGTTAGGCTCCGAGAGTACCAAGTAGGAGATCTTGTGCTGAAAAGAATCCTCCCTCCTCATACAGACCACAGGGGCAAGTGGACTCCGAACTATGAAGGGCCATTCGTAGTAAAGAAAGTTTTCTCCGGTGGAGCACTGATGCTCAGCACTATGGATGGTGAAGACTTCCCGTCCCCTGTAAATTCAGATGCAGTTAAAAAATACTTCACATAAAATGACCCGCTGGACATAAAAACAGAATGTAAGTCCAGGCAAGAAACAGGCATCCCGGCGAGTCAAAAACAGAATAAAAGACTCGGGAAAAAATAAGGGAGAATAAATAAAAAAATGTACACCCGCTGAGTTGAAAAGCCGCATTGGACAACTCAGGCAAAAATGGGTATCCCGATGGATTGAAAACCCGAAAGGGCGATCCACGCAAAATAAGGGAATAAGCGAACAACTGCATTCTAAATTCATCTGTATCACTTACAACATGGCAAGCTTCAAAAGGTTCGAGCATCGGTCAGAATCAGCCTTCTTCAGAAAGCAAGATGAGAAGAACGTCGAATGTCATACGAGTCATAGCAAAAGGGAAGCTTCTTGAAGCGTCGTCAACATTGCCACCATCCTTTTGTTTCTCAATTTGTAACGATCTCCTCATTTCAGGGGATCCGTTTCTTTGACTGTACCTTGCCAATTCAGGGCACATGAATTAATAAAAACAGATTTTCAGTCATGTTTCGTCTCGTACATTTTATTTTCGTTTGCAAAAATGTTCGGTGTCTTTAAGATATTGATTGCATAAATACAGATGTTTCCCTTCTAAAAAAATACATGCTTACAGGAAATATACTTACTCCCGGGAGTGTCTAAACTCCTACGATGGAATCCAGTAAGGGATACCTCGGGGTACTTGTGCGTTTCTTTGTCTTTACAGGATTGCAGGTAATTTAAAGCACAACATGGGGCATGAAAGTTTCTCCCCAGTAGGCTGCCAAATCATTGTTTCCTCAGCACACCTTCCAAACAACACCAGAGATGCTTTCTCCCCATCAGAGTTGCCAGGCATCACTTCTCCAACAAAGAGCAGCACCAGAAGGTGTTCATATCCCCAGCTGAGTTGTCAAGTATCATCCTCAGCAGGATCCCCCACAGAAATCTCTAGGAAGATCTTTCAGTGATCTTTTTTCTTCCCCAGCCAAGTGCTAGACAGGGAACTATCTTCCCGCAGAGTTTCAACCTCTATCTAAAAGAGCAACGCATGAAGAACTCACAACAGAGTGAAGAAAGCTTCTACAAACCCCAACTGGGTCCCCCATTGCTGAGATGGGTCTATCAGTGATCTGTTTCCCCATGCAGATACATCTTGTCAGATCTATCAATGATCTTATCCCCAGCTGGGATGTCCACTTCAAGCAGATCAGTCAGAGATCTTCACAGCAACGGGATCCGAATCCCGGATCGGTATCTTTGCATAACCATAGCATTCGCATCATATTTTCCCCACAGAGCGTAGCATTCCGTTCAATACAAAGCATTACGGCAAAAATCAAACATATTGCATAAATCATAAGCCATGCTCTGAATCGCATCAGTTAATACCAACAACAGTATACGAAAGACTCCCCGAAATTCCCCGGCAGAGAGCCAAAGCATTTCCTTTACACTCACAAATACAGATATACGCTACTTCTTGACACCCGTCCGTGTCATATCCCCAGCAGAAAGCCAAAGCGTCCCCTTTGCATTCACTATACAGATACATATATATACACAATTCCTTGACGCCCGTCCGTGTCACCTTCCCCAGCATAGTTACCCAAACACTTTGGAAACCACACACTTGTTTATGATACACTTTTTCCGACGCTCGTCCGTGTCACCCTCCCCAGCAAGTTAAACACTCGTCTGTGTCTCACTCATCACTTTTACTCATACAGATACTCGTCCGTATCTTGTATATACCACTTAAATCCCCTCAGAATCAACACTCGTCTGTGTTCGTTGTTAGCCAGTTGGTACTCGTCCGTATCATCATTTCTGAACATGCGTCAAACGTTTGTTTCTACCGATACTCGTCCGTATCATAGTCTTAAGGATGCTCGTTCGCATCTTTAATCCATACACAATGTCAAATACTTTTACCTGTTTTTAGATTTTAGACACTCGTCTGTGTCTATCATTCTCCAGAAGAGTCCCCTCAGAATCAACACTCGTCCGTGTTCTTTGTTAACTAGTTGATACTCGTCCGTATCATCATCTCTGAACATGTGTCAGCATTTGTTTCTATCGATACTCGTCTGTATCGTAGTCTTAAGGATGCTCGTCCGCATCTTTAATCTATAAACAGTGTCAAACACTTATACCTCTCATCTCTTGAATGTAGACACTCGTCTGTGTTTACTTTTCCCCAGCGAAGTCCCCAGCAAAACTTCTCTTCTATCTGACATTCGTCCTATGTCATGATACCTTTCGGCAGCCGTACCCTGCCAGGTGATCGTCCTTCACCTTTTTGATGATCGTCCTTCGTCATCCCCAGTGGAGTCTCTATTCATTAGAACCCCTTCCTATCCGACATTCGTCCTATGTCGTGATATTTTTAGCAGCCGTCCCCTGCTAGGTGATCGTCCTTCACCTCTTGATGATCGTCCTTCATCATTTTATCCGATGGCCGTCCCCATCGTTGATCTTTTTATCTGACATTCGTCCTATATCATGATAAACCCCGAGAGCAGCCGTACCCTGCTAGGTGATCGTCCTTCACCTCTTGATGATCGTCCTTCATCATGCTTATCCGATGGCCGTCCCCATCGTCGACCTCTTCTATCTGACATTCGTCCTATGTCGTGATACTTTCGGCAGCCGTACCCTGCCAGGTGATCGTCCTTCACCTTAGATGATCGTCCCTCATCTTATCCCCAACAGAGCAGCCGTCCCCTTCTAGGTGATCGTCCTTCACCTTTGATGACCGTACCTCATCATTTATTTCATCCATACCTTGAACCTGATGGTCGTCCCCATCATTCACTTTGCTTATAATCCCCAGAGAGTTTTATAGCTTTACCTGATGGTCGTCCCCATCATAATCTCGTATATCCCCAGCTTGTCGGTCGTCCCCGTCATTGCTTTATTTCCTACATTTTCCCCAGCATGTCGGTCGTCCCCGTCATTGCTTCATCCCCAGCAGTCGTCCTCTGCTCGACGGTCGTCCTCCGTCACTTTATAACCATACTTTATTTTCTTTTACAATCTATATCCCTCTTCTTCTTCATTTTGTGAGTGCAAATCTTGGACTGTCTTTGGTATTCAACCACAAGTTATCTTGTTTGAATGTTAAGTCGTTGCTTACATCCTGCACAGCTAACTCATGCTTGAATAAGGGCAGCTGTAAACACCCCAAATTTGCCCTCACCCATTCACACCATGGCTTGTGATCTTTTCATGTGCATAAGATCAATCATAGCATCTCATACCACATTTTTGATTCACTGCATTGTTTCTAAGTCATCTGCATCTAGGATTTGTGAACTGAGCCATCCCTGAGCCATTTGAGCCACTTCAAAGGTCTTCAATCACTTCAAAGGGGTCCATGTATGTTCAAGCACCATATTATATCCTCTCAAGATCAAGGAAGTCAAATAATCACAAGAACTGAGAAAGGCATGGAAGCAGAGCCAGGTTTGACTGCACAGATGACCTAGAATTAGGGTTTTGGTTTCAGAGGCCATAACTCCAATTTTTTTGGTCATTCTTGTTTCTATTGGTCTCTATATGTTATAAGGATCATACATATCAATTTTCATGAAGAAATTCCATGGGGAAGGCATTTAATCAAGAGTTGACTTCTTGAGCAAGTCAGTGCAAAATCAGGGCATCTGAGGCCCCCAATGACCCAACCAAAGGGTGTTTTCCATCATTTTGAATGTGTATGATCTTTATTTGATCATAGAAGATGTTAGAATTTCACAAAATTGGAGAATTTCAAGCCATTTGCAAAGTTGCCTTTTTGGGAAAGTGACTTATAATGTAAACTTGCTATTTTGGGAAAGTTTTTCAACCTTCTCTTTTTGATTCAAAAATGCCTCAAATGAGAAAACTTTGGTCATGAAAGTTGTAGATTGGATCATTCCCTTTTCAAAAAGTACAAGAACTCATTCTAATTCATTTTGGATCAAAAGTTATGGCCTTGCAAAGTTGGATAAAATCATTGAAATTTCACTTTTGCACAAGATGGAAAACTTGCAAAACCTCATGCCAAGGCCAAAGATGACTTCAAAGTGACTTCTAATCTTCATACAAACACAATGCAATGCCTAAAATTCATATTAGCCCAAGAAATTTCTCATTTGCATGCCTTGATATCCAAGTATCATAAACCATTTTTCATGAAAATCACAAAGAGGGAAATCTTGCAAGAAGGGTTATTTTGGTTTTGTTTGGTCTCTAATCATTATCAAAGTATCATAGAAACATTATGTGATGCATTTTGCTGCATATTTCTTAAGAGATGTCACATGTTCATGGCCAAAAGTCACAAAATGTCACAAGTTGCCAAAATGCAAAGACACTTCAAACTTGCAATCCAAGTGTTGCAGTCCTTCATAAACCATCCAAGGGTCATCCTCAAACTCAGCTGAGGCAATCCAAACACAAAAATCTTCTATGCCACAGCCCATGCCTCAAGTACACCAAACCTTTACTTTTTGCAATTTCTCCCATGCTTTTGGAATAGTGATCAGCAGCCTCTACTAACCTGCTCCACAGCCTACTCAAACATTATGGGAGTGATATAGCAACTCATCCAGCATTGAAACAACACACAATCCAACTTGCACAAAATCTGTCCCAAACTTCTCCTCTGAATTTTTCTTCACACAGCCATCAAACTTCACTTTTTCTTTCACCAACAAGTCACAAATCACCCTTAGAACAAAAACCACCCCCTGAAACAACTTGAAACATCACACACAAAGGCCTTCATTTCTGCAACACCAGAGCAAAACAGCCATAACCAGCCACTCCACAAGTTTTCTAAGCCTCATTCCATCATCAGGAGGATCATTGGAGCTTGTTTGAAGCAAAGGACTGGCCAGAAAGCTCCAAAGTTCAAAGCTCCAGTTCAGGTATCATCAAGAACATTTTTTTTCATAAATGCAATATCTTGTTATAGGATGATAGAGTTTGTTTCACTGATCATGTTAAGCTTTGAAACACTGAAAATGGTTGAGAAATGAGTGTGTATGCATGTTCTGAAGTTTTTGCAGTTTTCTTGATTTTGCTCGAATCTTGTTGTTGATGCATTGTAAATGTGATTTTGTGATTGATTCATGTTTGGGGTGGATAGAGGATGAAATCTGGAGAGTTAGAGCACTTGAAACAGCCTAGGGAATGAGTTTGATTATGATTTTTTGGAAAATCACACATAATGAATCGATTCATTCTAGCTTGAATCGATTCATGCTGTTGAGTGGTTCCTGGATTTCGCAAAATGAATCGATTCATCCTTTGATGAATCGATTCATGTTGTTTAACTAATTCTGTTTTGTCAAAAATTGATCAGTATGAATCGATTCATCCAAGCTTGAATCGATTCATTCTTCTGTTAACCAATTTTAATTCATTTTGTTTGTATTTTATTTGCATGAATTTTAAAAAATAGCAAAACACTTTAAAAAATTCTGAAATTTTTTGTCAAACATTTCATTAATTTTCAGAACCCAAAAATATTTTTATTTTTATTTTTTGCATTAAAAATTATTTTTAAATCATTTAAATGTTTATCTTTAATTAATTAATGAAAATTAATTAATTAAAAATGCATTTAGGTATTTAAAAATCACAAAAAAATTCACATTGCATTTTAAAACATTTAGAAACATTATCAAACTCTCAAACCAAATTTATTTTTTGTTCTTGATGCCTTTTGATCATTTTCAATGGAATTAAATTCATTTTGAGGCAATATTTTTGTGCAAACTTTGAAAAATCCTTTCTGCCTAACCTTTGAGAGTTTGATGTTGTTTCTTCTTGCAATGCACCCTTCATGGCATGTAGTTTATAGGATACAATTGGTTTGATTTTATCTTGCATTTTCAAATTGTTTGGTATTTTTCTTTGTGAGGCACCCCAAAACCCTAGCCAACTTGAGAAAATCATAACTCCCATTAAGTTTAGATTTAGGTCTCCTCCTTTGGGAAGTGAACTTGTGTAGGTTTAGGGTTCCTTTGATCCCATTTTCATGTTTTTTTGATGTCATTTGCTTCTGATTTTGAATTTTGTGTTGCATGTTATGCATAAACCCTAATTTGTGCCTTCCCTTGCATCCATCTCACATATGCTTGCATTCATAAACTTGTCATGACATTTTGTGCATCCACATGATTCATAATACATCTTAGGACATATTAGAATCATGTTTGATCATTGCATCTTTCATTTTCCATGTTATATGTCCATTCCATTTCATAAACTTTCATGAACTTCCATGGTTCAAAGCATGCTTCATTTGCATCCTCATCCTTGTATGATCATCCACAACTCTTGACATGTATTTGCATCATCCTTTAGCATCCTTAACATCATGTTGATGCTTCTGACTTTGGTTTGCATCATGACATTTCATCTCATTTGCATTGCATTTCATTTCTTTTGCTAACTTTTCAGGTGGTAAGTTGTTTTGAGAAGTGAATTTGCCTTCACTTCTCACAATCTCTTTTCATCTCTCTTGCATCATTGCTGCATTTTATCTTGTGTACTAGAGTGAGCTTGCTCATTCATGTTCTTTCCCATCTTCTTCCTTCAAGCAATTTGACTTCTTAAGTGAAGCAAGTTGTCTTGCTTTTCTCTGTTTCTTCTCCTTTCATCTTGTTCCTCCTTGGTGGCTCTTTGAAGATTCTTTCTCTCTTAAGCCTCACAAACCCTAGGATACCCAAGCATGATTACAATTAGGGTTTGATTAGTCCCCCATTTAGTTTTGCCTTTGTGTCATCTTTGAGTCTTCTCTTCTCATCTCATAATCCAGGACTAAACCCTAAAGGTTTTAAGGCTTTGTGATTAAGCTTATGCCTGCATCCTTCTATTAGGATGGAGTGTATAACTTTAATCCTAAGTGTTAAACCCTTAATGTGTTTAAATCCTTTAATCAATCCACCTAATAATCACTAAGACATCAATCTTGTAACTTGGGCCTTGCATTAGTGTTCTAATTCTTCCTTAATTGGTTAAGAAGGACTAACCCTAGTGTTAATGGACAAGTCCCCCTCAAGTTGTCTTACAAACCATAAAATTCACTTCTCAATCTCACCATTAACTAAAATCCACTTAATAAAGGTTTTGTTTTGTCATGAGGTTAATCCCTAATCATGGATTAAGTTGAGGAGCCTTCCCCATCTTAAATGTTCTCATCTATTATCCTTCTATTAGGATGGTGTAATGAGTCCATTAAATCCTTGATTATGGCTTAAACTCATTACTTAACACTAAACAAAAACACCAAAAACATCTAAGTAAATACAAGTAGGTTAATGATCTTAATCCTACACCATGGTGATTAAGTGTGAGGTGCTTACTTCACACTTAAGGTATTCTCATTACCCCTAATCAGAGGGAGGATGTGATGAGTTTACTAACCCTTTGGTTTAGGCTTAAGCTCATTTTCCTATGACAAACTTCGAAAAGCAATAAAAGATTGAAAACATCAAAAACAACGATAATCGTCTTCTCCGGGATTCTTTTCTCACCTCATTCATTCACAAACGAGAACTTGCTTCTTCCGTCTAATGCAAGACAGTTAGCACCTGAGCCAGATAGGTCATACACTTGAGCATGGACAAGTAAGCAGTTCATCAGTCAATTTATCATCCAGTCTTTTTGGGTCGAACTACGGTGTTCTGACTTCCTCATTGCACGAGAGGATACGTAGGAATAACTTAACAAGTTATCGAACAAAAGTCTCTGTATATTCCCCCTCTTTCCAGCATTATTCTTTAAGCCTCATAGTCTTGAGCTTCATTCATTTCTTACACTGACACTTCTCTTATACACCTCACATTTCTTTCACACCGACACTTGCATTCTTTCCAGCTTTGATACACAAATTGCACTGACACTACCCCTTTAAAACACAAATCTTTTAAGCGTGGATCCCGTCGAGTACGACGGACAATCTGGGTGCTAATACCTTCCCAGGTTGTAACCAACCCCCTTTCTCAGTTTCTCTGGTTCGCAACCGTCTTATCCATATCTTTCTAGGTCTATGCAGCATTACCCTTCCTCCGGGATAAAAATGCCTAGCTGGCGACTCTTTTCTTCTGAGTTCACCCCTGTGTGTTCTCTCCTCTTTCGCCGACCGTTCGCGTCTGTACCCCTTCTTGACCAGGTGTCATTTTGGTGGGAGCGACAGCTTGGCGACTCTGCTGGGGACCCTTATACTGTAACCAGGGCTTCTGGTTCTTTTTGTGGGTTCCTCCTAGCGCTTGTTTGATTTGTGTTTACTGGGGTGTTATGTGTTATTTGTGTTTGTTTATATGCTTTATTTATTGCTTTATGTATAGTTATTTATTGCTTTCTTTACAGCTTTATACATCATACTGTCATACTGTCATCTTGCTGGATCTGGTTTTTGTTTGGTGGGTGGGGTTCCACTGAGAGTTTAAGGTCCTATACCTGGGACCTGAGTGACACCTAGGCTAGAGTGGTTCATGTTCTTTCCCATTCCATTTCGGTCTGGTGCGGGAAAATGAAACACGGTTCAGATATGGGTTTCTTCTTGAGAACTCTGTGCTACAGATCTCCTGTAGTGCTAGGGCTATCTGGGAAGCCTACTAAGTCTGGATGACCTTTATTTTTGACCTTCAGAAACTGAGGTGAATTAGAGGAGGATTTTTTATGGTTATTGTAAACACTGTACCTCCGGGTTAGAAGTGTTTACACTTCTCATAACTGATCCAAGTCTGAGGATCCTTGTTTTAGAACACTACCTGTGAGTGGGGTTGGGTTGTTTACAGGTTTGCAGGTACCTTTGGCCACATCATACCTTGTTACTTGTTTGAATAAGAGTACTCCACTTTGGACAGTTCTTGTGATTTAACCCTGGATATGTGACTCTTTATTTGAGTCCCCCACCTTGGTTACTGGATTTCTGAGCCTCCATCTGGACTTCTTGAACATATATGGGTCTTATATATCAAGACAGTAATCAGGTCCAGCTTGATCACAAACCCTTGCATATCATTTGCATACATCTTCATTGCATCATTTAACATTTGTTTATTTGTTTTTCAGGGTATCCACATCATATTTGGCTTGGTTTTGACCCCTTCATCTGCATAGACCTCTGTTTCATCAGGTATCTGCTTCAGCTATCTTCATCAGTTGCCTGCTTCAGTTGCCTTCATCACCAACATCAGCCTATCAGTGGCTCATCTCCAGTATTAGTCTTGATCTTCATCAACACTTATCTTCAGCTCTTCATCAGCATTCATGGCTACTCCCAGGAAGAGCAACATATCATACCATTTCTTTGAGCCTGTGTTGACTGGTATCAGGCAGGTCCAATCACTTATCACACCTGACCACATCCCATTATTCAGAGAGCATTATGGAGGTATATTGGATATGGTCATGGACCTTGACCCTTCTCAGAGGAGTATGATCCACACCTGTCTACAGTTTTATGACCCTCCTTTGAGATGCTTCACATTTCCAGACTTTCAGCTAGGACCTCTATTGGAGGAGTTTTCATCATTGATTGGAGTACCTGTCAGGGGTGGAGTCCCCTTCAACCCAGAGATGCCAGCTCCCAGCAATGGAGAAGTAGCAAAAGCACTGTACCTAGAGCCTATTTTGATTGAGCAGAGCATGACAACAAAAGCTGGGATCTCTGGCTTACACTTATACTTTCTGACTTCTCAGGCCATCCTGAAGGCCTCCTTGGGAGAATGGAGGGCAGTTTGTGCATTGTTAGCCCTCAGCATATATGGGGTTATACTGTTTGCAGACGAGCCCAAGTTTATCAGCAAGAATGCCATTCATCTCTTCCTTTTGAGGAACCCAGTACCCACATTGCTGGGGGATTTCTATTATTCTGTTCATCAGAGGAATGAGAAGCAAAGAGGGAAGTTGGTGAGATGTTGTGCTCCCCTATTTCATACCTGGCTGCTCAAACACTTACCTAGGACTGATGCCTTCCTGAATCCTCACCAACAGAAGAATTGGGCTAAAAGACTTATTGCTTTGACTTCAGATGACATCAGATGGTGTACCCAGAGCACCAAAGGCAGGGACATAATAACTAGCTGTGGGCAGTACCCCAATGTACCTCTAGTAGGAGTGAAGGGTTGCATCAACTACAATCCTTTGCTGTTTAAGAGACAATTGGGGTATGCTTTGGTTCACCCTCCTAGAGTGCAAGACTTGGCTGAAACCCTGTATTGTGAGATAAAACCTAATCTAGCTGTTGTCAGACAAGCATCCTGGGCTTGGGACAACATCCAGACTAAAGGGATGGCCATTCTTGGGAGGTGCAATAATGTGGCTTCAGCTCAGTATTATGAATGGTCTCATGCTAGAGCTCATATTTCTGGGATGCCCTTCACCATTGAGGATACACCTGGACCTTCTACAGTACCACCTCCAGCCACTGTCAGCTTGGAAGAATTTGAGAAACTGAAGGAAAGGAATGAGAATTTGTCTCAAGCTCTAAAGAAGACCCTCTGGGAGAGGAGTGATGGTCGTCTAGACATTGAGAGGTTGGAGAAGCTTAAGGTAGAACATCTGACCAAGATTGAGAAAGCAGAGGACTACATCAAGAAATTAAGAGCTGGGGAGCAAATATTGAAGAATGCCTGTAAGGAGGCCAAGCTCCAGAAGGCTAGGTCTGATCTCTATCTGCAAGAAAGTCAAGCTAGGTGGGTCAGGATCACTGAAGCTCGCACTCAAGAAGATAAGAGAACTCAAGCCAGGATTGAGCAGTTGGAGGCCAATGAAAAGAAACAACAGGAAGCTCTACTGGCAGCCCAAAAGGAGATTTCATAATTGAAGCTTAGGGTTGGTTTAAAGAGGTCAAAAGACCAAGACAGGCACAAGAGGCTGACCACTGCTATTGCCACTAGGAACCTCCTCATCAGGACTATTACAGAGCATCCGGCTGGCCCTGTAACTGAAGCAATTCTAAAGGAGGTTAAGGAGGATGAGTTTGGATTAGATGTTTGATTTCTTTGCTTGTTGTTCATTTCCATTTCATGTACTTTTCTTTTGTTTTGTTGTATTTTGACCCCTCAGGGGCATGTGTTGTAAAAAACAGGCTATGTGCTATGCACCTTTTGTAATATATTTGTTAGTTTGTTTCCATTTGAGTTTCTTCTCTCAAGCAACATCAAAGCATCTTCCTCGGGGTCTGGAAAGGTCAAAACCAAGAACCAAGCCGGATACCTTGGAAAATAAATAAGCATTCTGCATTGCATGCTAACTTTTGTTTTGTTTTGTAGGTTTCGTTATTATTTTGTCTGTTTCTAACTCTGTTGTGGTTCAGGAATTATTGCTCGTCGCCGGGTGTTCCCTCTCAATCGTCCGCACCGGTATCCTACTCGCAACAACCTTCCTGGTATCCAAATGGATCAAGTTCAGCAGGACCTGACAGAGGCCAGAACTCAGATGGCTAACGAAAGAGTGGAGATGAGGAACCAAATGGCCCAGTTCATGACTGTAATGACTGGCTTGGCTCAGAGCCAAGAGAGGTTAAGGGCATTGGTAGAAAGACAAAACCCCGAGGAACCTCATCCTGGGACTGGAGGAACTAGTAATAATGAGGGAGGTCAGCCTCATGTTAACCCACCAGTATTTGGACCTCATCTAGATCCGGAAGTCAATATCCCAAGAAATGTACCGGGCAACACTGCTGCAGGCAGGATCTTGCAAGAAGATCCTCAAGAGGAGCAGTTTACTGTCATGGGAGCCGGTGATGAAGTCTATGATAGGAGGTTTGATGAAATTGCTGAGAAGTTGAGATCTCTGGAGTCTCAAAATTCCTTAGGTTTTGATGTCATGGATATGGGGTTAGTGGATGGGGTAAGGATCCCTCACAAGTTCAAACCCCCGTGCTTCGAGAAATACAATGGAACCTCCTGTCCACGAACTCACCTGCAGTCCTTTCTGGGGAGACTTAAAGCATACACCATGGATGAAAAGCCGTGGATGTTCTATTTTGAAGATAGTTTGACTGGGGCTTCCAGGGAATGGTATTCACACTTAACCAGAGCTACTATCAGATGCTGGAAGGACCTAGCTGAAGCCTTCATCAAGCAGTACCAATACAATCTGGATATGGCTCCTAACAGGACCCTCTTGATGGGAATGTCTCGATCCTCCAGGGAAAGCTTCAGGGAATATGCCCAAAGGTGGAGACAGCTTGCTGCTGCTGTCCAGCCACCCATGTCGGAAAGAGAAATGGCCAACATGTTCATGAATATCCTGCAAGGAACATATATTGATAGGCTAGCTGCCTTTTCTTCCACCAGTTTCGCTGACGTAGTTATAGCTGGAGAAAGAATTGAAAGCCTATTAAAAATGGGCAAAATTTCTGATAATGGTGCGAGTTCGTCCAGTAACTCCAGGAAGCCTTTTGTGGGACCTAGAAGAACCGGTGAGACAAATGCCATTCATGCCAGCAGGGGCAGACCTCAGTATGTCCACAGATCAGTAGCAGCTGTCACTATTCCAGCTCCGATTCCTCAACAACCAGCATATCAACCACCACATCAACCCCACTATCAACAGCAAGTTCAGTATCCGCCACAGAGAGCCTACAACAACAATAACAACAATCATCAACAAAGACCCTTTCAGCAAAGACCGTCACAGGAAAATAGGGTGATTGACCCTATCCCTATTCCTTATGCTGCCTTATTGCCACAACTCCTGAAACTCAACTTGGTTGAATTAAGGACATTAGCACCACCATATCCCTCTAATCTTCCAAGAAATTATGATGTCAACGCCAGATGTGCTTTCCATTCCAATGCACCTGGCCACAATACGGAGAAGTGCAGGGCCTTGCAAATGAAAGTCCAAGACCTGGTGGATTCTAAAGCCCTCAACTTTGCACCCCCTCCAAGTGTCACCAAGAATCCCATGCCCAATCATGGAGGACCAAGAATTAATGCTATTGAGGAAGACAAGCCATCTTTCTTAATCACCAGTGTTGGACAGATTCAGACACCTCTGGTCGAAATTAAAGCTCAACTCCTAGAGTGTTAGATGTTCCCCGGGTGTGAGCTCGGTTGTGGGTATTGCAACATTTCGGTCAACGGGTGTGATAATTTGAGAAGCGGCATAGATGGTCTTATCAAAAGTGGTATACTTCAGATCTCAACAACGGCGCCTACAAATCCAGCAATTCCTTTGACAACAATTCCTGATTCTCCTACAACTGCAGCAACAATTATTCCAACCAATTCATCAATATCATCAGCAATGGCTTCATCCATCACTTCAACAAATCAGATGTCAACAACCCTTTCTTCTACAACATCAGCATCCATTTATTCAGCAGAATCTTCTACAACGCCAACAGAAATTAATGAAGATGTCTCAGCAGTCACCATTTACTATGATCCATCAGATGTTCCTCCAAACAACAACTTTCAGCAACAAACAGTGGCACCTCCTGCCAGGTCACCAGTCACCATTTACTACGATCCGCACACCGTTACAGTACCCTTCTCTGCAGCAGTCAGTCCAGTTACTATCACGGTACCTGGACCAGTTCCATATGAAAGCAGCAATGCCATACCTCGGCATTATGGCTCTGATCTTTACTGCAACGTGGAGAAAATCACTTTGGATTCTTCAACCTCTTCTCCACAAATTGATAATGTTGGGAGAGGCGGGGGCTTCACCAGAAGCGGACGCCTTTTTGCCTCACAATTGCAAAGACCTAATGCCGAAGCAGAAGCTGCTGCCAAAGCAAAGGGAAAGAGTGTGATATCTGAAGAACCAATTATCAAGGAAACTCATAAGACATCTTTTGAACAAGATGTAGACGAGTTTATGAGGATTATAAAGAGAAGTGATTACAAAGTGGTGGATCAGCTTCACCAAACCCCCTCAAAGATCTCCATATTATCCCTGCTGATGTGTTCTGAAGCTCACAGGAATGCATTATTGAAAGTCCTGCACGCGGCGTACGTGCCAGAGGAGATCACTGTTAATCAGCTAGAAACTGTGGTGGCAAATGTCAATACCAGCCATGGGCTGGGCTTCACCAATGCTGACTTAACAACTGAGGGGCGTAACCACAACAAGGCTTTACATATCACCTTGGAATGTAAAGGTGCTGTTTTATCTCATGTACTGGTGGACACTGGGTCTTCGCTCAATGTTCTACCAAAGAAAGCCTTAGTGAAGCTGGAGTATGATGGCTTGGCACTGCGACCAAGTAACTTGGTGGTGAGAGCATTTGATGGCTCTAAAAGATCAGTGCTTGGAGAGATTGATCTGCCTGTGATGATTGGCCCGCAGACCTTCAAGATTACCTTCTATGTGATGGACATTCAGCCGGCCTACAGCTGTTTGTTGGGTAGACCCTGGATTCATGCCGCTGGCGCTGTTACGTCTACCCTTCACCAGAAGCTGAAATTCGAGTGGGAAGGCCAGATCATCACCATCTGTGGAGAAGAAGACATCTTTGTTAGCCATCTGGCTACGTATAAGTATATTGAGATGGATGGAGAGATCCATGAAACAATGAGCCAGGGGTTTGAGGCCCTGAACATTAATGAAGCATCTGCTGTACTGGGAACCTCCATTACGTCTTATCAGCAAGCCCGGAAGGTTGTTGAAGAGGGTACCGTCCAAGGCTGGGGCAAGCTGTTGCCTGTGGAGAAGAAGGAAGACAGATTTGGGTTGGGTTACAGACCAACTCAATAAGATCAATCGGAGGCTGCAAAGGAGCCCAATTTTTTCAGCAGGGGAATGCTTACCCCGGATGCTGTGAACAACTTGGAAGACGAGGAGGAAAGCGACCGCAACCTGGAGAGCTGGATACGTCCAAGGATCCCGGGGAGCCAAGTCCTTAACTGGTCTTCCCAGGAAATTATAAGGGTTACTCCTGCAGAGTAATTATTATTTCCTGTATTTTTAAGCATGCATCAAGTCTTGCATCTTGCCCAAGATGTCAAGACTCATTTTGTAATCGGGCCATCTTGTAATTTTGTGCAAATGGATTAATCAATGAATATCGGGCATCTTTTGCAAATGAGTCTTTTCTTTTCCGCTCACTGTTTTTCATTTTTTTCTCTTTTTGTACAAAAATAAAAATGGCAATGTTTTCCAAAATGAAAACTTCATTTCACTTTTTCTAAACAAGATTAAAATCGATCACTAAAATGAACAATCTAAACCCTTGCAGAGAGTGCCTTTCAGACTGCACCGACAACAACACTGTTATGGCCTCGTATGACTTTGACAATCCAATCAATCAAGCTGATGAAGGGGTTGAGGAAGACTATGAGCTGCCTGAAGAGATAGCCAGGTTGTTAAGGCAAGAGGAGAAGGTTATCACTCCTCATCAGGAGGAAATTGAAACGGTTAATCTTGGTACGGAAGAAGACGTGAAAGAGGTTAAGATCGGGGCCTGCCTACAAGACTCAGTGAAAGAACAACTGATTGATATGCTTTGGGAGTATGTGGATGTCTTTGCTTGGTCTTATTAGGATATGCCAGGGTTGGACACCGATATTGTCATGCACAAGCTGCCTTTAAAAGAAGACTGCCCACCAGTAAAACAGAAGTTGCGCCGTACTCGCCCAGATATGGCAATGAAGATTAAGGAAGAGGTACAAAAGCAGTGGGACGCCGGGTTCCTTGCTGTGACCAGCTATCCGCCGTGGGTTGCTAATATTGTACCTGTACCTAAGAAAGACGGCAAAGTGAGGATGTGTGTGGACTACCGAGATCTGAACAGAGCCAGCCCAAAGGATGATTTCCCATTACCTCACATTGATGTATTGATCGACAATACGGCTCAGTTTTCGGTGTTCTCCTTCATGGACGGATTTTCAGGATACAATCAGATCAAAATGTCACCTGAAGACATGTAGAAGACAACTTTCATCACACCCTGGGGCACATTCTGTTATAAGGTGATGCCATTCGGGCTGAAGAATGCAGGTGCCACTTATCAACGGGCTATGGTAACATTATTCCATGACATGATCCACAAAGAAATTGAATGTTATGTGGATGACATGATTGCCAAGTCCCTCACAGAAGAAGACCACCTGGTAAATCTGCTGAAGTTATTCAAGCGTCTGAGGAAGTACCAACTGAAGTTAAACCCCAACAAGTGCACATTCGGGGTGCGATCCGGTAAACTGCTGGGATTCATTGTAAGTGAAAAAGGGATTGAAGTTGAACCTGACAAAGTCAAAGCCATTCAAGAAATGCCTGCACCAAAAACTGAGAAAGAAGTTCGAGGGTTCTTAGGTAGATTGAACTACATTTCACAGTTCATATCTCACCTTACAACAACCTGTGAACCCTTGTTCAAGCTGTTGAGAAAAGAACAAACGGTCAGGTGGAACGAAGACTGCCAGAGGGCTTTTGACAAAATCAAGGAATACTTAAAAGAACCTCCAATCCTTATGCCTCCAGTTGAAGGAAGACCTCTAATCATGTACTTGACAGTATTAGAAGAGTCAATGGGGTGTGTGCTGGGCCAGCATGACGAGTCTGGTCGAAAAGAGTATGCAATTTACTACCTAAGCAAAAAGTTTACCGACTGTGAACAACGTTATTCACTGCTCGAGAAAACTTGTTGTGCTTTAGCGTGGGCTGCTCGCCGACTGAGACAGTATATGTTGACCCACACTACTTTATTGATATCAAAGATGGATCCAGTTAAGTACATTTTTGAGAAGCCAGCACTTACCGGACGGGTTGCAAGATGGCAAATGATCCTCACAGAGTATAACATTCAATACACATCTCAAAAAGCCATCAAGGGCAGTGTGTTGTCTGATTATCTTGCTGAGCAACCCATTGATGATTATCAGCCTATGAGATTTGACTTCCCTGATGAAGACATCATGTTCATAAAAGCAAAAGATCATGAAGAGCCTGTTCACACTGAAGGGCCTGACCCAGAAGAAGAATGAACTATGATGTTTGATGGGGCTGTTAATATGAATGGTCATGGTGTTGGTGCAGTACTCATTACACCTAAGGGAGTTCACATGCCTTTCTCGGAAAAACTCACCTTCAACTGCACTAACAACGAAGCTGAATATGAAGCCTGTATTATAGGTCTGGAGGAAGCCATTGACCTCAGGATCAAGACTTTGACTGTATTTGGAGATTCAGCTCTGGTAATTAATCAAACCAACGGTAAATGGTACACCCACCAAGATCATCTGATACCTTACAGGGATTATACAAGGAGGTTATTGACCTTCTTCACAACGGTCAAGCTTGAGTATATCCCTCGAGACGGGAATCAATTTGCAGACGCTCTGGCTACCATTTCATCCATGATCAAAGTTCAAGCTACCAACTTTGTGCCTCGAATTTCAGTATCCAGACTTGACAGACCAGCATATGTATTTTCAGCAGATGTTGTCAGAGATGATAAGCCTTGGTTCCATGACATTAGGAGCTTCTTGGAGGATCAAACATACCCACATGGGGCATCTTCCAATGATAACAAGACTTTAAGAAGGCTAGCTGGTAGTTTCTTCCTGAATACTGACGGTTCCCTGTACAAGAGAAACTTTGATATGGTACTCCTCAGATGCGTTGATAGAACAGAAGCAGACTTGTTGATGCACGAGGTGCACGAAGGATCCTTTGGTACCCATGCAGGAGGGCATGCCATGGCTAAAAAGTTGCTAAGATCAGGCTATTACTGGATTACAATGGATGCAGACTGTTGTGCCTATGCCAGAAAATGCCATAAATGCCATATCTATGCGGATAAAGTGCATGTGCCTCCAAATCCTTTGAATGTGATGTCTTCACCCTGGCCCTTTGCCATGTGGGGCATTGATATGATTGGCAAGATTGAACCGACTGCTTCAAATGGCCACAGATTCATCCTGGTAGCCATTGACTATTTCACCAAGTGGGTTGAAGCAGCTTCGTATGCAAATGTCACCAGGCAGGTGGTAGCCCGATTCCTGAAGAGAGACATCATCTGTCGGTATGGAGTGCCCGAACGAATCATTACTGATAATGGTTCCAACTTAAACAACAAAAAGATGGCAGAACTATGCCGGGACTTCAAGATCCAACACCACAATTCTTCTCCTTACAGGCCAAAGATGAACGGCGATGTAGAGGAGGCTAATAAGAATATCAAGAAGATTGTACAGAAGATGGTAGTTACTTACAAGGACTGGCATGAAATGCTACCATTTGCCTTGCATGGGTACCGTACGTCAATCAGAACGTCCACTGGGGCAACACCGTATCAGCTTGTGTATGGCATGGAGGCAGTCCTACCTGTTGAGGTTGAATTACCCTCCTTACGGGTACTGATGGATGTTAAACTGAAGGAGGCAGAATGGGTCCGATCCCGATACGAACAACTGAATCTGATTGAAGAGAAGAGATTGGCTGCAATCTGTCATGGGCAGTTGTATCAGAAAAGAATGAAGAAAGCCTTCGATCAGAAAGTTAGGCTCCGAGAGTACCAAGTAGGAGATCTTGTGCTGAAAAGACTCCTCCCTCCTCATACAGACCACAGGGGAAAGTGGACTCCGAACTATGAAGGGCCATTCGTAGTAAAGAAAGTTTTCTCCGGTGGAGCACTGATGCTCAGCACTATGGATGGTGAAGACTTCCCGTCCCCTGTAAATTCAGATGCAGTTAAAAAATACTTCGCATAAAATGACCCGCTGGACATAAAAACAGAATGTAAGTCCAGGCAAGAAACAGGCATCCCGGCGAGTCAAAAACAGAATAAAAGACTCGGGAAAAAATAAGGGAGAATAAATAAAAAATGTACACCCGCTGAGTTGAAAAGCCGCATTGGACAACTCAGGCAAAAATGGGTATCCCGGTGGATTGAAAACCCGAAAGGGCGATCCACGCAAAATAAGGGAATAAGCGAACAACTGCATTCTGAATTCATCTGTATCACTTACAACATGGTAAGCTTCAAAAAGTTCGAGCATCGGTCAGAATCAGCCTTCTTCAGAAAGCAAGATGAGAAGAACGTCGAATGTCATACGAGTCATAGCAAAAGGGAAGCTTCTTGAAGCGTCGTCAACATTTCCAGCATCCTTTTGTTTCTCAATTTGTAACGATCTCCTCATTTCAGGGGATCCGTTTCTTTGACTGTACCTTGCCAATTCAGGGCACATGAATTAATAAAAACAGATTTTCAGTCATGTTTCGTCTCGCACATTTTATTTTCATTTGCAAAAATGTCCGGTGTCTTTAAGATATTGATTGCATAAATACAGATGTTTCCCTTCTAAAAAAAATACATGCTTACAGGAAATATACTTACTCCCGGGAGTGTCTAAACTCCTACGATGGAATCCAGTAAGGGATACCTCGGGGTACTTGTGCGTTTCTTTGTCTTTACAGGATTGCAGGTAATTCAAAGCACAACATGGGGCATGAAAGTTTCTCCCCAGTAGGCTGCCAAATCATTGTTTCCTCAGCACACCTTCCAAACAGCACCAGAGATGCTTTCTCCCCATCAGAGTTGCCAGGCATCACTTCTCTAACAAAGAGCAGCACCAGAAGGTGTTCATATCCCCAGCTGAGTTGTCAAGTATCATCCTCAGCAGGATCCCCCACAGAAATCTCTAGGAAGATCTTTCAGTGATCTTTTTTCTTCCCCAGCCAAGTGCTAGACAAGGAACTATCTTCCCGCAGAGTTTCAACCTCTATCCAGAAGAGCAACGCATGAAGAACTCACAACAGAGTGAAGAAAGCTTCTACAAACCCCAGCTGGGTCCCCCATTGCTGAGATGGGTCTATCAGTGATCTGTTTCCCCATGCAGATACATCTTGTCAGATCTATCAATGATCTTATCCCCAGCTGGGATGTCCACTTCAAGCAGATCAGTCAGAGATCTTCACAGCAACGGGATCCGAATCCCGGATCGGTATCTTTGCATAACCATAGCATTCGCATCATATTTTCCCCACAGAGCGTAGCATTCCGTTCAATACGGAGCATTACGGCAAAAATCAAACATATTGCATAAATCATAAGCCATGCTCTGAATCACATCAGTTAATACCAACAACAGTATACGAAAGACTCCCCGAAATTCCCCGGCAGAGAGCCAAAGCATTTCCTTTACACTCACAAATACAGATATACGCTACTTCTTGACACCCTTCCATGTCATATCCCCAGCAGAAAGCCAAGGCGTCCCCTTTGCACTCACTATACAGATACATATATATACACAATTCCTTGACGCCCGTCCGTGTCACCTTCCCCAGCATAGTTACCCAAACACTTTGGAAACCACACACTTGTTTATGATACACTTTTTCCGACGCTCGTCCGTGTCACCCTCCCCAGCAAGTTAAACACTCGTCTGTGTCTCACTCATCACTTTTACTCATACAGATACTCGTCCGTATCTTGTATATACCACTTAAATCCCCTCAGAATAAACACTCGTCCGTGTTCGTTGTTAGCCAGTTGGTACTCGTCCGTATCATCATCTCTGAACATGCGTCAAACGTTTGTTTCTACCGATACTCGTCCGTATCATAGTCTTAAGGATGCTCGTTCGCATCTTTAATCCATACACAATGTCAGATACTTTTACCTCTTTTTAGATTTTAGACACTCGTCTGTGTCTATCATTCCCCAGAAGGGTCCCCTCAGAATCAACAATCGTCCGTGTTCTTTGTTAACTAGTTGATACTCGTCCGTATCATCATCTCTGAACATGTGTCAGCATTTGTTTCTATCGATACTCGTCCGTATCGTAGTCTTAAGGATGCTCGTCCGCATCTTTAATCTATAAACAGTGTCAAACACTTATACCTCTCATCTCTTGAATGTAGACACTCGTCTGTGTTTACTTTTCCCCAGCGAAGTCCCCAGCAAAACTTCTCTTCTATCTGACATTCGTCCTATGTCATGATACCTTTCGGCAGCCGTACCCTGCCAGGTGATCGTCCTTCACCTTTTTGATGATCGTCCTTCGTCATCCCCAGTGGAGTCTCTATTCATTAGAACCCCTTCCTATCCGACATTCGTCCTATGTCGTGATATTTTTAGCAGCCGTCCCCTGCTAGGTGATCGTCCTTCACCTCTTGATGATCGTCCTTCATCATTTTATCCGATGGCCGTCCCCATCGTTGATCTTTTTATCTGACATTCGTCCTATGTCATGATAAACCCCGAGAGCAGCCGTACCCTGCTAGGTGATCGTCCTTCACCTCTTGATGATCGTCCTTCATCATGCTTATCCGATGGCCGTCCCCATCGTCGACCTCTTCTATCCGACATTCGTCCTATGTCGTGATACTTTCGGCAGCCGTACCCTGCCAGGTGATCGTCCTTCACCTTAGATGATTGTCCCTCATCTTATCCCCAACAGAGCAGCCGTCCCCTGCTAGGTGATCGTCCTTCACCTTTGATGACCGTACCTCATCATTTATTTCATCCATACCTTGAACCTGACGGTCGTCCCCATCATTCACTTTGCTTATAATCCCCAGAGAGTCTTATAGCTTTACCTGATGGCCGTCCCCATCATAATCTCGTATATCCCCAGCTTGTCGGTCGTCCCCGTCATTGCTTTATTTCCTACATTTTCCCCAGCATGTCGGTCGTCCCCGTCATTGCTTCATCCCCAGCAGTCGTCCTCTGCTCGACGGTCGTCCTCCGTCACTTTATAACCATACTTTATTTTCTTTTACAATCTATATCCCTCTTCTTCTTCATTTTGTGAGTGCAAATCTTGGACTGTCTTTGGTATTCAACCACAAGTTATCTTGTTTGAATGTTAAGCCATTGCTTACGTCCTGCACAGCTAACTCATGCTTGAATAGGGGAAGCTGTAAACACCCCAAATTTTCCCTCACCCATTCACACCATGGCTTGTTATCTTTTCATGTGCATAAGATCAATCATAGCATCTCATACCACATTTTTGATTCACTGCATTGTTTCTAAGTCATCTGCATCTAGGGTTTGTGATCTGAGCCATCCCTGAGCCATTTGAGCCACTTCAAAGGTCTTCAATCACTTCAAAGGGGTCCATGTATGTTCAAGCACCATATTATATCCTCTCAAGATCAAGGAAGTCAAAGAATCACAAGAACTGAGAAAGGCATGGAAGCAGAGCCAAGTTTGACTGCACAGATGACCTAGAATTAGGGTTTTGGTTTTAGAGGCCATAACTCCAATTTTTTTGGTCATTCTTGTTTCTATTGGTCTCTATATGTTATGAGGATCATGCATATCAATTTTCATGAAGAAATTCCATGGGGAAGGCATCTAATCAAGAGTTGACTTCTTGAGCAAGTCAGTGCAAAATCAGGGCATCTGAGGCCCCCAATGACCCAACCAAAGGGTGTTCTCCATCATTTTGAATGTGTATGATCTTTATTTGATCATAGAAGATGTTAGAAGTTCACAAAATTGGAGAATTTCAAGCCATTTGCAAAGTTGCCTTTTTGGGAAAGTGACTTATAATGTAAACTTGCTATTTTGGGAAAGTTTTTCAACCTTCTCTTTTTGATTCAAAAATGCCTCAAATGAGAAAACTTTGGTCATGAAAGTTGTAGATTGGATCATTCCCTTTTCAAAAAGTACAAGAACTCATTCTAATTCATTTTGGATCAAAAGTTATGGCCTTGCAAAGTTGGATAAAATCATTGAAATTTCACTTTTGCACAAGATGGAAAACTTGCAAAACCTCATGCCAAGGCCAAAGATGACTTCAAAGTGACTTCTAATCTTCATACAAACACAATTCAATGCCTAAAATTCATATTAGCCCAATAAATTTCTCATTTGCATGCCTTGATATCCAAGTATCATAAACCATTTTTCATGAAAATCACAAAGAGGGAAATCTTGCAAGAAGGGTTATTTTGGTTTTGTTTGGTCTCTAATCATTATCAAAGTATCATAGCAACATTATGTGATGCATTTTGCTGCATATTTCTTAAGAGATGTCACATGTTCATGGCCAAAAGTCACAAAATGTCACAAGTTGCCAAAATGCAAAGACACTTCAAACTTGCAATCCAAGTGTTGAAGTCCTTCATAAACCATCCAAGGGTCATCCTCAAACTCAGCTGAGGCAATCCAAACACAGAAATCTTCTCTGCCACAGCCCATGCCTCAAGTACACCAAACCTTGACTTTTTGCAATTTCTCCCATGCTTTTGGAATATTGATCAGCAGCCTCTACTAACCTGCTCCACAGCCTACTCAAACATTATGGGAGTGATATAGCAACTCATCCAGCATTGAAACAACACACAATCCAACTTGCACAAAATCTGTCCCAAACTTCTCCTCTGAATTTTTCTTCACACAGCCATCAAACTTCACTTTTTCTTTCACCAACAAGTCACAAATCACCCTTAGAACAAAAACCACCCCCTGAAACAGCTTGAAACATCACACACAAAGGCCTTCATTTCTGCAACACCAGAGAAAAACAGCCATAACCAGCCACTCCACAAGTTTTCTAAGCCTCATTCCATCATCAGGAGGATCATTGGAGCTTGTTTGAAGCAAAGGACTGGCCAGAAAGCTCCAAAGTTCAAAGCTCCAGTTCAGGTATCATCAAGAACATTTTTTCCAGAAATGCAATCTCTTGTTATAGGATGATAGAGTTTGTTTCACTGATCATGTTAAGCTTTGAAACACTGAAAATGGTTGAGAAATGAGTGTGTATGCATGTTCTGTAGTTTTTGCAGTTTTCTTGATTTTGCTCGAATCTTGTTGTTGATGCATTGTAAATGTGATTTTGTGATTGATTCATGTTTGGGGTGGATAGAGGATGAAATCTGGAGAGTTAGAGCACTTGAAACAGCCTAGGGAATGAGTTTGATTATGAATTTTTGGAAAATCACACATAATGAATCGATTCATTCTAGCTTGAATCGATTCATGCTGTTGAGTGGTTCCTGGATTTCGCAAAATGAATCGATTCATCCTTTGATGAATCGATTCATGTTGTTTAACTAATTCTGTTTTGTTAAAAATTGATCAGTATGAATCGATTCATCCAAGCTTGAATCAATTCATTCTTCTGTTAACCAATTTTAATTCATTTTGTTTGTATTTTATTTGCATGAATTTTAAAAAATAGCAAAACACTTTAAAAAATTCTGAAATTTTTTGTCAAACATTTCATTAATTTTCAGAACCCAAAAATATTTTTATTTTTATTTTTTGCATTAAAAATTATTTTTAAATCATTTAAATGTTTATCTTTAATTAATTAATGAAAATTAATTAATTAAAAATGCATTTAGGTATTTAAAAATCACAAAAAAATTCACATTGCATTATAAAACATTTAGAAACATTATCAAACTCTCAAACCAAATTTAGTTTTTGTTCTTGATGCCTTTTGATCATTTTCAATGGAATTAAATTCATTTTGAGGCAATATTTTTGTGCAAACTTTGAAAAATCCTTTCTGCCTAACCTTTGAGAGTTTGTTGTTTTTTCTTCTTGCATTGCACCCTTCATGGCATGTAGTTTATAGGATAAAATTGGTTTGATTTGATCTTGCATTTTCAAATTGTTTGGTATTTTTCTTTGTGAGGCACCCCAAAACCCTAGCCAACTTGAGAAAATCATAACTCCCATTAGGTTTAGATTTAGGTCTCCTCCTTTGGGAAGTGAACTTGTGTAGGTTTAGGGTTCCTTTGATCCCATTTTCAATTTTTTGTCATGTCATTTGCTTCTGATTTTGAATTTTGTGTTGCATGTTATGCATAAACCCTAATTTGTGCCTTCCCTTGCATCCATCTCACATATGCTTGCATTCATAAACTTGTCATGACATTTTGTGCATCCACATGATTCATAATACATCTTAGGACATATTAGAATCATGTTTGATCATTTCATCTTTCATTTGCCATGTTATATGTCCATTCCATTTCATAAACTTTCATGAACTTCCATGGTTCAAAGCATGCTTCATTTGCATCCTCATCCTTGTATGATCATCCACAACTCTTGACATGTGTTTGCATCATCCTTTAGCATCCTTAACATCATGTTGATGCTTCTGACTTTGGTTTGCATCATGACATTTCATCTCATTTGCATTGCATTTCATTTCTTTTGCTAACTTTTCAGGTGGTAAGTTGTTTTGAGAAGTGAATTTACCTTCACTTCTCACAATCTCTTTTCATCTCTCTTGCATCATTGCTGCATTTTATCTTGTGTAATATAGTGAGCTTGCTCATTCATGTTCTTTCCCATCTTCTTCCTTCAAGCAATTTGACTTCTTAAGTGAAGCAAGTTGTCTTGCTTTTCTCTGTTTCTTCTCCTTTCATCTTGTTCCTCCTTGGAGGCTCTTTGAAGATTCTTTCTCTCTTAAGCCTCACAAACCCTAGGATACCCAAGCATGATTACAATTAGGGTTTGATTAGTCCCCCATTTAGTTTTGCCTTTGTGTCATCTTTGAGTCTTCTCTTCTCATCTCATAATCCAGGACTAAACCCTAAAGGTTTTAAGGCTTTGTGATTAAGCTTATGCCTGCATCCTTCTATTAGGATGGAGTGTATAACTTTAATCCTAAGTGTTAAACCCTTAATGTGTTTAAATCCTTTAATCAATCCACCTAATAATCACTAAGACATCAAGCTTGTAACTTGGGCCTTGCATTAGTGTTCTAATTCTTCCTTAATTGGTTAAGAAGGACTAACCCTAGTGTTAATGGACAAGTCCCCCTCAAGTTGTCTTACAAACCATAAAATTCACTTCTCAATCTCACCATTAACTAAAATCCACTTAATAAAGGTTTTGTTTTGTCATGAGGTTAATCCCTAATCATGGATTAAGTTGAGGAGCCTTCCCCAACTTAAATGTTCTCATCTATTATCCTTCTATTAGGATGGTGTAATGAGTCCATTAAATCCTTGATTATGGCTTAAACTCATTACTTAACACTAAACAAAAACACCAAAAACATCTAAGTAAATACAAGTAGGTTAATGATCTTAATCCTACACCATGGTGATTAAGTGTGAGGTGCTTACTTCACACTTAAGGTATTCTCATTACCCCTAATCAGAGGGAGGATGTGATGAGTTTACTAAACCTTTGGTTTAGGCTTAAGCTCATTTTCCTATGACAAACTTCAAAAAGCAATAAAAGATTGAAAACATCAAAAACAACGATAATCGTCTCCTCCGGGATTCTTTTCTCACCTCATTCATTCACAAACGAGAACTTGCTTCTTCCATCTAATGCAAGACAGTTAGCACCTGAGCCAGACAGGTCATACACTTGAGCATGGACAAGTAAGCAGATCATCAATCAATTTATCATCCAGTCTCTTTGGGTCGAACTACGGTGTTCTGACTTCCTCATTGCACGAGAGGATACGTAGGAATAACTTAACAAGTTATCGAACAAAAGTCTCTGTATATTCCCCCTCTTTCCAGCATTATTCTTTAAGCCTCATAGTCTTGAGCTTCATTCATTTCTTACACTGACACTTCTCTTATACACCTCACATTTCTTTCACACCGGCACTTGCATTCTTTCCAACTTTGATACACAAATTGCACTGACACTACCCCTTTAAAACACAAATCTTTTAAGCGTGGATCCCGTCGAGTACGACGGACAATCTGGGTGCTAATACCTTCCCAGGTTGTAACCAACCCCCTTTCTCAGTTTCTCTGGTTCGCAACCGTCTTATCCATATCTTTCTAGGTCTATGCAGCATTACCCTTTCTCCGGGATAAAAATGCCTAGTTGGCGACTCTTTTCTTCTGAGTTCACCCCTGTGTGTTCTCTCCTCTTTTGCCGACCGTTCGCGTGTGTACCCCTTCTTGACCAGGTTTCATTTTGGTGGGAGCGACATATGGTACCATCATTGGATTCTGAGTTATTTTACTGAAGTCCCAAAACACCGGAATAAAGCCCTAAAACACCAAAATGAAGTCCTAACACTGAACTAAAATCCTAACACTAGACCGAAGTCCTAACACCAAACCGAATTCCTAACCTAACTCTGAAATATATGATGAATGATGCTTAAATTAAATGCAAATCCCTATTTGAACCTCCAACAACATTATTAAACACCACCATTTAAGTCTAACACCAATTCTTGCAAACATAAACAATCCAATATTAACACATCTGGTTAAGGCTAACACTTGTTCTTTTGAACCTAAACAAAATCAATATTAACATAGTTGGTTAAGGCTTACACCAATTCTAGAGAACCTAAACAAAATCATCATTGATTCTTATTGAACCACAGGGCATTAACATAATTTCTCTCATCACACCATTATATCGTATCAACACCAAAGTTACATTTTATCTTTAACAAGTTAACTCCTATAAATTTATCAAGACATGATCTAAGTCCTAAACATTGACAACTTGATACACATAACACCTTATTAAATTAGTACTCATCTCAATACTAGACTTACACAAGTAATCACTTTTCACATTAGTTGTTCATAGGATACCCTTAAGACAATTACCATATTCACGATGGCATATTCACTATTTGGTCGTAATATGATCAAAATACATCAAATAGATTACCTAACATTATGGAATGGATCAAGGGGCATGACACATCCTAATGGTTGATGTTGAGTAAATAAAAACAAAGTATTTATTATCGTATCGACAAACACTGATGTGATATTACCAACGTTTAAAACAATCATTATCGTTTTAAAGTTAAGTTTGTGAAATGGTTTGATTAAAGTAAACATAATTGTCATACCCCAAAATTTGATCCCTAGATTTCATGATAATTTTCATAACATCTAACCCATACTAAGTGCATCATTCATACATACCTAACCTCAAAAATACAAAATATACATCTCGTGTCTGTCTTACTTGTGAATTAGGGGTTTACATCAAGAATCAAGAGGATCTTTATTTGATCAATCAAAGTTTTGGATTGATCATCAATATATCAAACTCTTATGTTCAAGAGTGTCCATACATCAAAAATCAAGTGTATTAAGACCTTATTATAAGTGCATTGAATTTCAAATTCACCTGGCCACCAGATTAGGGTTCTAAGCCAATCCAACTACATCTCTAATTATTGATCAAGAAATGATCTAAAACCTCGGGACTTATTCATCCCATCCATTAGCACATACATAATCCATATGATTTGCTAGCTTTTTAGCTCTTCCATCTTTTATTTTATTTCCAAATTCAAGGGACAAATTTCTTTGTTGACTTTAAGTCATAAGTAGTTTAACAATTCCCTCAACTTCACTTTTTGACCTTGTTATAAATTAGCTTTAAGTTAGAATTTAAAAATATTTTGACTTTGTTAAAGTCTTTTAAGTGTTATGGCTATAACATTTACCTCCCTATTTGAACCTTGATCATAATCAAGTGTTCATCAACCCATAGTTAGGTGAACTACGATTGCTCTGATTCCATCTTTGTAAGGATACGTAGGCACAAGATCGCGAAGTCTTGGCAAGCATATTTAATAAAAAACCTTTAGGTCTTCCCCCATAAAAAATTTCCAAACTATAGCAAATAACAACATATCATAAATATTTTCAAGAGGTTCCTATAGGATACAATAGATACCTAGGTGTGAAGTCAAGCTTCTCCATGGTCAACACTTGTTTTGATGAAGACACATCTCTTAGCTACAATATATTAAGAAGGCAAAGATGTTTTTCAAGATTAATGCATCATGTTCAAAGACTTATTTCAAGAAGATGTTTCATGAAGGTATATTAACAATTATTCACAAATATTAAAGTTTTAGATGCTCAATCAAAAACTAATATCATGGCATAATCATATCTTAACCTTAGCATAATTTAAATTTTCATTTTTCAAGTTTAAGCTTGTGTAAATCGATTTCACCATACATGCAATCGATTTACATCTGTTTGTTTTAAGCATTTTTGGCTTTTTAACTAGGTGCAATCGATTTTCATTTTCATGCAATCGATTGCATGTTTCAAAACTTTGAAAAATTTGTTAACGTATGCATGTGCAATCGATTTGCATTATAGTGCAATCGATTGCAACCTGTACAAATTTGAAAAATCAGTATTTTTCATAACACCTCTTCATGTATCTTTTCATGGAACCTTTTCATGATGAATTGGCATTTGTTCATGAATATTTTGTTGTTATTACATTGTTTTATAAGGGTGTTATATGCATATAAATTCTAAACTTTTTCAAATCATTTGTCACCTCTTTAAAAAATATTTTCATAGAAAAAATTCACAAAACTCTTAAACTTTTGACAAGAATTTTTCTGCATTACTTCATATCATATAATCAGAAAATTCTTGAGCTATCTAATATTTTATGATTGTGAATTATTGTTAGAGAAAGAGAAGATCAATTGTTATATTGATAAAAAATCAAAGCTTCAAAATTTCTATCTTATAAAATTCAGAATTATTGTTTTGTTCTTGTTATCCGGATTGTGGATACAAGAAGTCTTTTATTGAGAGGAATGTTCTCAATAAGACATAGTGAAAATTCCAAGAGGATTTATCTTGGTGAATATAGTTTAGTGACTTGTATAGAAAGACTAGGAAGAGTCTTGTATTTGTCCAAAACTATAGTAAATTCTCTTTCGTGTTGATAGGGGAGTGGAGTACTATCAGATTGTGAGGGGAACCACTATATATCGCCCTGTCCACTTTACTTTTCCGCTTTACCACATTTTAAACTTAGAACAATAATCAAGAATTATTCATCCATCGATAAAATTCCAGAAAAATTTCTAAGAACCTAATTCACCCCCCCTCTTAGGCGCACTCGTATACTTACAATTTGAATCAGAGCAAGTTATAGGTAACTTGTTCCTAGTGATCCAGCATGGCTTCCACAAGCACACATCCGGTTTTCAAAGAAGGTGGAAGTAGCAACAAGCCTCCACTCTTCTCCGGCGAATACATTGATTTTTGGAAAATCAGAATGAGAGCACATCTTGAAGCCCAAGGAGAAGCCATATGGGAAGCGATCGAAGAAGGTCCACATAATCCGGTTAACGTGATCAATGGCGTTGGAACTGCAAAGTTAAAAAATACTTATGATGAAGATGATAAGAAGAAGATCCTGAATGAGAAGAAGGCAATCAACATACTCCAAAGCGCTCTCAGTATGGACGAGTTCTTCCGTATATCACAATGTAAATCGACAAAGGAAATTTGGGATACCTTGGTAGAAACGCATGAAGGAACAACAGAAGTAAAAAGATCAAGGCTTAATACTTTGAGTCAAGAATATGAGATGTTCCGTATGCAGCCCGGGGAATCTATTGTTGCCTTACAAAATAGATTCGTTCATCTAACAAATCACTTGATTGCTCTTGGGAAGACCTTCACCAACGACGATCTCAACTTGAAAGTCCTAAGATCCTTGACAAGGGAATGGCAACCGAAAGTGACCGCTATTTCGGAAAAGAAGGGTCTCTCAACAATGACATCCGCATCCCTCTTTGGCAAACTTCAAGAGCACGAATTGGAACTTGGAAGGCTCGAGAAGCACGAAATTCAAGAGAAAAAGTACAAGGGAATTGCTTTGAAGATTGACACGAAGGATGACAAAGATGACGAGACTTCCGAAGATGAGAACTTCATGCTTCTTGTTAAGAAGCTTGGTAAGTTTTTTAACAAAAATAAAAATTCCTCTTTTCTTAAAAAGAATAAACATTTCATGAAGAAGGATGCATCCACATCGATTCATGAAGTCACATGTTATGAATGTGGGACGCAAGGTCACATAAAGCCGGATTGTCCAAAACTTGCAAAGAAAAGCGGATTCAAAGGCAAGAAGTATTTCAAGAATAAAAAGGCTTATGTTGCTTGGGAGGAAAATGAAGTTAGTTCCTCATCGGAATCGGAGAGCGATGAATGTGCAAATATGGCTCTAATGGCTTCACATCACTCCGATGAAGAAAATGACGAGGTTAGTAACAACTTTTCAATTTATGATAATGATGCACAAGATGTAATAGATGAACTCTTAAAAGAATGCAAGACTTTGTATAAAAGTATTTCATCCCAAAAGAAACAAATTTCATCTTTAGAAGAAAAAAATATTGCTTTAGAAAAATATATTGAAAGAGAAAAGCATAAGTTGATGAATGAAAAACAAAGTCTTGTATGTAAAAATTGTGAGTCTTTATCTTTCCAAATTGTTCAACTTAAAAGAGTTTTAGAAAGATATGAAAAAGGTCAAATTGGCTTGGAGGAAATTCTTAGGAACCAAAGGTATCCTAATGATAAAAGTGGATTAGGATATTCTAAGTTTTCCAAACCAAGCACAAATGAGACTATTTTTGTTAAAGCAAGTGAAAAAGTTGTTAAAGAAAAGGCAAACAATTCTAAAAATGTGCATCAAAGTCATAGAAAGAAAAGAATTGTTAAGAAAAAGAGTTATGTTCCTAGATATTGAAGTCATTTTCAACCTACTTGGTTTTATTGTGGAATCAAAGGACACACACCTAATGCTTGCTATGTGCGCAACATTGGTGTTGCTAAAGGGCATTATGTGTGGGTTGAAAAGGGTACTAACTATCAAGGACCCAAAGCAATTTGGGTACCTAACAATACTTGATTTTTGTTTTGTAGGTATGCTTGAAAACAACTTCGAATCAATGGTATCTTGATAGCGGTTGTTCAAAGCATATGACCGGTGACATCAACAAATTTCCAAGTCTATCACTTAAGGCCAAAGGATACGTTACTTACGATGATGATAATAAAGGAAAAATTCTTGGAGTTGGAACCGTTGGTGCACCTCCTCATACAATCATCGAAGACGTCCTTTATGTGGAAGGCCTTAAACACAACCTTCTTAGCATAAGTCAATTGTGTGGCAAAGGGTTCCGAATCAACTTCACAAAGGAGGAATGCTTGATAGAACATGAAGTCACCCATGACCTATTGCTAAAAGGTAAAAGAATTAATAACATTTTCATGATTTCTTTTGATGACTCTTCCTTGAAGGTAAAGTGCTTAATGACAAACAACAACGAGGCATGGCTTTGGCATAAGAGATTTGCTCACATTCACATGGAGCATTTAAACAAATTAATAAAGCATGATCTAGTTGTTGGTCTTCCGAAGATAAAGTTCATCAAGGACAAGTTATGTGATGCTTGACAAAAAGGGAAGCAAACCAAAACATCCTTCAAATCAAAGAAAGTGATATCTACTTCAAGACCACTACAATTGTTACATATGGATCTTTTCGGTCCATCAAGAACAAAAAGCCTCGGAGGTAACGTTTATGCCCTTAGTTATTGTTGATGATTTCTCTCGATACACATGGACATTGTTTTTAATGCAGAAAAGTGATGCCTTCAAAGCATTCAAGAAGTATGCCAAGTAAATTCAAAACGAGAAGTCACTCTCAATAGTCTCCATTAGAAGCGACCATGATGGAGAATTCCAAAACTCATCATTTGAAGATTTTTGTGAAGAACATGGAATCTCTCACAACTTTTCCGCACCAAGGACTCCTCAACAAAACAGTGTCGTAGAAAGGAAGAATAGGGCATTAGTGGAACTTGCAAGAACAATGCTTAGCGACTCAAATCTTCCTAAATATTTTTGGGCAGATGCGGTTAGCACGACTTGTTTTGTGAGCAACCGTGTCAATATTCGACCAATTCTCAAGAAGAATCCGTATGAGTTATTCAAGGGTAGGAAACCAAACATATTTTTTTTCCACATATTCGGATGCAAATGCTTCATTCTCAACAACGGCAAGGACAATCTTGGTAAGTTTGATGAGAAGTCCGACAAAGGTATATTTCTTGGTTATTCTCTCTCAAGTAGAGCTTTTAGAATTTTCAATAAACGAACACTTACTATTGAAGAATCTATTCATGTTTCGTTTGATGAGACTAACCCCTCGAAAGAGGATAATATTATTGTGGATGATGATGATGATGTAGTAGATATATCACAACAACAAAAGGAGACATCAAAGAAACAAGCAATATCACAAGAAGATGACTCACCAATTATTGAAGAACATTAAGATCTTCCGAAAGAATGGAGAACTCATAGAGATCACCCAATAGATAAAGTTATTGGTGATATTAGCCAAGGCGTTGCAACTCGACTAAATCTCAAGGATGCTTGTCTCAACATGGCATTCGTATCTCAAATTGAACCAACCAAAATCGATGAATCCTTAGGCGACGATCAATGGATAATAGCTATGCAAGAAGAACTTAATCAATTCGAAAGGAATCAAGTTTGGACTCTTGTACCAAGAGCGGACAACAAACACATCATAGGAACAAGATGGGTGTTTAAAAACAAACTTGACGAGAATGGAATCATAGTTAAAAACAAAGCAAGATTGATCACACAAGGCTACAACCAAGAAGAAGGAATCGACTTTGATGAAACATTCGCTCCGGTAGCAAGGTTAGAAGCAATTAGATTATTATTTGCTTACGCTTGTTCAATGAATTTTAAGTTGTACCAGATGGATGTCAAAAGCGCTTTCCTGAATGGCTACATAAATGAAGAAGTCTTTGTCAAACAACCTTCGGGTTTTGAAGACTTCAAGAATCCCTCTCATGTCTACAAGTTGAAGAAGGCTCTTTATGGCTTAAAGAAAGCACCAAGAGCATGGTATGATCGCCTCAGCAACTTCTTATGTGAGAAGGGTTTTACAAAAGGAAAGGTTGACAAGACGTTGTTCATAAAGAAGTTCAAAGGTAACACCTTATTGGTTCAAGTCTATGTCGATGACATCATCTTCGGTTCAACAAACAAAGATCTTTGGGAAGAATTTTCACTTATGATGCAAGGAGAATTTGAAATGTCCATGATGGGAAAAATGAACTATTTTCTTGGACTACAAATCAAGCAAACAAAGGATGGCATCTTCAACAACCAATCCAAGTATTGCAAGGAACTTTTAAAAAGATTCGTTATGGATAGTTGCAAGGTGATGTGCACTCCTATGGGATCCGGAACGTACGTTGATCAAGATGAATCCGACACTTCAATTGATATCACAAAGTATCGAGGTATGATCGGTTCATTATTATATTTGACGGCAAGCCGTCCTGACATTATGTTTAGTGTATGTTTGTGTGCACGCTTTCAAGAAAATATGAAGGAATCGCATATCACCGCCGTAAAAAGGATTATGAAGTATATCAAAGGAACAACGAATGTCGGACTATGGTATCCAAAAGGTAGTACATGTTCTTTAATTGGTTATTCTGACGCTGATTATGCAGGATGTAAGACCGATAGAAAAAACACAAGTGGCACTTGTCATATTCTCGGGAATGCACTAGTATCATGGGAATGCAAGAAGAAAACTTGTGTCGCACTTAGCACGACCGAAGCGGAATACATTGCAGCTGGAAGTTGTTGTGCACAAATTTTGTGGCTTAAGCAGCAACTTCTTGACTATAGCGTAGATCTCGGTTGCATTCTGTTGCACCCAAAAATTTGCCCTCCACAAGACAAGTCATTGTGTACTTAGAGGCTCACAAGGTTCACAAAGTTCACAAGACATCTCATAAGGTTCACAAGGTTCACAAGATTCACAATTAGTCAGAAAGTTTGACAATTCCCTCAGACAATGCATCCTCCTAAGCAATGCATCCTAAATGGACTTCCAAGACTTTCCCAAGATTTAAGTGAGCTTCATAACATATTATATGTGTCCAATAATCCCCATGTCAAGTTTCAAGACTTTCCCAAAAGATTTGCTCAGTCAGATGATCAGATAGGTTAAAATCAGTCAAAGTAGTTAAAAAGTCAAACTGAGGTCAACTGTGGTCAAACCAAAGTCAAACTTCATGATTTTTTGCCAGCATCAAGTATATGAAGTAAAATTCATCATTTGATCAAGGGTTGATCATGATTCATCAAGGAGATTTCAGATCATCAAGAATCAGGAGTTTCTAAATTAGGGTTTTCACAGGAAAAGTCAACTGAACTTTGACCAGCCATAACTTTCACATGCTTCATCAAATTTTTTCCATCAAAAGCTCATTTTGAAGGAAATTGAATTCTATACAACTTTGTGTCTCACAAGCCAAGCCCAAAAATGTTTCATTTGGAAGGTATGAGCTAAGACATTATAGGTCCTTTTAAAAGTCAACAAAAAGTCAACAACTTCAAAAGAGCATAACTTGAGAATGGTAAAAGATATGAACATGAGACCAAAGAGGTTGGTTAGAGGACTCTTTAAGCTTACCAAAATGTCCAAGAACATCCTCATAGCATTAAAATTGAAGGATTTGTGCCCTTGCAAAGTTGGGAAATTTTTGAGTGGTTTATGAAGTAAATGGGGTCTTAAAACCATAATTCTTCAAATGGGCTGACTTTTTTGTAACCCAATGTGTTCCATGACATCATGCACGAAATTTATTTAATATTTTCATAATTTTATTCATTTTACTTTTATTTATTATGATTTTTTATAATAAAAATCATTTTAAATTCAAATAAAATATAAAATGATGAAGATTTAAAAATATTTTGCTTCTAGAATGTCATAAAAGTCATTTGGATCTAATTGATACAAAAGTTATGAAGATTGTCTTAAAATAGCAAGTTCTTATCAAGAATTTTCAAATTTTAAAAGTCAATCTTTTTCAATCTTCAATGATCCAAATATCCATCAAATTGGCAAAGTTTTTAACCTAATTCACTCACTCATATATAATAAACATTAAGCAAACCAGAGGGCACGAATTGACAGCCTCCTCATATCATCTTCAAGCTTCAAAATCTCACTAAGAAACTCCAATTCGGTTTGGCACTTAGAGCCCCTTTCAAGATGTTGCACCCCAAAATTTGCCCTCACAATACAAGACTTTGTGTGCTAAGAGGTTCACAAGGTTCACAAGACCTTTCATGAGGTTCATGAAGTTTACAAGACACTTTATGAGGTTCACAAGGTTCACAAGACCTTTCATGAGGTTCATGAAGTTTACAAGACACTTTATGAGGTTCACAAGGTTCACAAGACCTTTCATGAGGTTCACAAGGTTCACAAGACATCTTATGAGGTTCACAAGGTTCACAAAGTTCATCATGGGTCAGAAGATTTGACAAATCCCTCAGGTAAGGCATCCTCCTAAGCAGTGCATCCAAAACTAGGGTTTTGACTTCAATCAGGCTAAATGGATTTCCAAGACTTCAAGTGAGCTTTATAACATCTTATATGTGCTTAAGAATCCCCATGACAAGTTTCATAACTTTTCTCAAAGGTTTGCTCAGTCAAATGATCAGATAAGTCAAAATCAGTCAAAGCAGTTAAAAAGTCAAACTGAGGTCAACTGTGGTCAAACCAAACTCAAACTTCATGATTTTTTGCCAACATCAAGTATATGAAGTAAAATTCATCATTTGATCAAGGGTTGATCATGATTCATCAAGGATATTTCAGATCATCAAGAATCATAGGTTTCTAAATTAGGGTTTCCTCAGGAAAAGTCAACTGAACTTTGACCAGCCATAACTTTCACATGCTTCATCACATTTTTTCCATCCAAAGCACATTTTGAAGGAAATTGAATTCTCTACAACTTTGTGTCTCACAAGCCAAGCCCAAAAATGCTTCATTTGGAAGGTATGAGCTAAGACATTATAGGTCCATTTGAAAGTCAACAAAAAGTCAACAACTTCAAAAGGGCATAACTTGAGAATGGTAAATGATATGGACATGAAAGCAATGGGGTTGATTAGAGGACTCTTCAAGCTTTCCAAAATGTCCAAGAACACCCTCATAGCATTAAAATTGAAGGATGTGTGCCCTTGTAAAGTTGGGAAATTTTTGGGTGGTTTATGAAGCAAATGGGGGCTTAAAACCAAATTCTTCCAAATGGGCTTGCAATTTTGTGATCCAAGCTTTAACATGACATCATGCACGACCCAATCCTCATTTATTCAGATTTTTTATTATTTTTATTTTATTCATTTAAAACCATTTTAAATCAAAATAAAATATGAAATCAAATATTAAAATATGGATATTGCTTCTAGAAAATCATAAATATGGCTTGGATCAAATTGATATGAGAATTATGGTGATTGTCTTAAAATAGCAAGGTTATATCAAAAAATATTTGGATTTTAAGACATGATATTTTTCAATCTCATTGATCCAAAATATCCAAAGAAAGGTCCAACTTTTTGACCTAATTCAGTGTACTACATATACACAAACTCATCACAATGCATAGGACGAATTTTTCCAGCCTCAAGAACACTTTGCCAACTTCACAAAATTCTTCAAAAAACTTCAATTCGGTTTCCTCCTTACAAGAGCTTTTAAGGTATTTTTAAGAGATGGAAGGGTTCCTTGGACATCACAAAACCAATCCCAGCCTTCAAAAGCATCAAAAACAAGCTCATATGCATAACCCGATTCATCATGTTCATGATATTTTTGATTTTCGATTCTGAATATTGAGTGGTTTTTAATGAATTTTGATTAATGTTTCTTGTTTGTGATAAGTTGTAGATTGATTCTGGACAGGTTTTATGAAGTTTCATCACCTAGAATGAGATCCACCATTTTTAGGGTTTCGGTTGAGGATTAGGGCTTTATGATTCATCAAGCATAAACAAATTCTAAAACCATAGATCAATTTGAATCAACCTATGGACCTTGCTTGCACTCTTAATTTAATGAAATTGAACTGTTTTGATGGTGTTTCAAATTCGCAGGTTCCCTGTGTTTAAAAATTCGCAGGAAAATGCATAGTTAATTTTGTAGCAAAAAACGCAGGGGCAGAGGAGGAAGACGAAGCCCTGGCGCGAATTCCAGAATTTGAATATGTGATATAATATTTTATGTAATTGTCTCTGATTTGTTTCACAGATGCAGTGTTGGCCCAGTGGCAAGGAACGTGTGCATTATGCTTGAAGGTCCTTGGGTCGAATCCTGGGCTCAACAACTTTTTCTTGTTTTTCCATTTAATTAAAAGGCTTAATATATTATGCATTATGGTGATTATATTATCAGTAGCGCCCTCCCGGCTGGATGGTAAGTACGCCTGCGTGTTATGAGAAGGTCCTGGGTTCGAATCCCCCCCAGGCCTTTTGTGTTATTTTCTTTTGCTTTGTCATGATTTTCTCCAGGATAGCAACAAAACCAGATGGAGTCCTTTCCCTAACACCTGTGCGCGCATGACCCAGTGGCTGGTGTATTGGTCCAGATATGGTGAAAGCTCAGGGGCTGGGTTCAAATCCCAGCCCAGGTAAGTTTTTGTTTTTCATTCTTTTTCTGTTTTTCTTATTTATTTAATTTATATTATAATTGAATAAATTTAAATAAATCCAAATAATGAAAAATAAATAGGATGTTTATATTATTATATTTGAACTCATCTTTTGTTTTTTATTTAAATCTTATAAGAATTTTTTTTTTTAATTATTAATATTGTAAAATTTTGTATAGTTATTAATTAATTCTAATTCATTTTTCTAAAATATATACATAAACCCTAAAATATTTTGTAAAACGTAATTATTTTTTTTAAAACCCTAATTATAAATATTAATTAATTTATTTGTAACTTTTAATAAACTTTAATCATATGTGTATATTTTATAATTGATTTGTAATTATTATTTAAATAATTTTTAGTATATGCTTAAAAATAATTAAAACTTGCTAATTTAATTTTGTAAATATAATTTATTTTCATAATATGTTTTATAATTAACCTAATTTTTATAATTTGCATATAACTTAAAACTTTATGATAATTAGTATATAATTGTTTATATTTTCTTCTAAATCTTAAAAGATAATTGTTTATATAAAAATTGAACTTTTAATTATTATGCTAATATTTTTGTTTATTTTATTATTAATTATATTTATTTTCATATGATATTTATTTTACTAACCCCCTTTATATATTGTTTTATTATTATTATTATTGTTACTAACCCAATTATTTATTATTATTTATTTTGCTTATTTATTTAATTTGCTAATTATTATTATTATGTAATTGTCTCCTTTATGTAATATTTTAGTAGTGATATTTAATATTTATTTTTTAAATGCTATGGTTAGTAAAATAGGGAGTGAAACATGTTTGTATTTAAAAATTAATTTAGATCACTAATTTAAAAGATAAAATTGTACACTCACACACGTAAGTCGATCTTTGATCGTCATCTCACTTTCTAGGGTTACCTCTCATGTTGCCTAAACAAAAGGTCAAGTAGGGTGTATAAAGCAAAGTCCCTCATTTCACATCATCTAGTCCCTAAACAGATAAAAAGATCAAGTCCCTTCGAATGTTGCCTTCGTAATGATCTTGTCCCTTCCGAATAAAGATGATAAGTCCCTTCGAATTGCTTATACACCCCACAGTTGCCTAAATAACAGATGTCCCTTCACTTGTCTCTCACATCCAAGGTAATGACTACCTATTCCTTAATAATAGGGATAGTCTTGCCATTTAAAGGATTCAAGAACAGAAAAGACTTAAACTTAGGGTAGGTTCCTCTTAGATACTTGCTCACTCTTCAAAACATTTCAAACACTTCATACTTTTCAAACAATTTTCAAAACAAAGGTTTTATATACATCCGTACATGGATCATTATAAAACACTTAAGAAAATTTCTATTCACACACTTCACATTTCAAAAACAGTTTAAAGTGAGCTAAGTAACTAAGAGCCCATGGATAACCATGGATGTAAAGGGTGCTAACACCTTCCCTTTACATAACCTACCCCCCGGACCCAAAAATCTTTTAAAAAGGTCTTTCCTGTTCTTTTATGCCTTTCCTTTGGATGAAATAAAAGTCGGTGGCGACTCTTGCTATCCGCAACATAACTAAAGTCAGTTCTCCCACCGTGTTACAAAACTGGCGACTCTGCTGGGGACTTAATAAAAGAGGGGTACCCTTAGGAATTAGATCACTAAAATTGTTTGCCTTGTTTGCTTTATACTTACTTGTTGGGCTCTTATGTGTGAAAGATCCTAACCCGGATCTAGTGTACCTTAGGTAAATGGCAATAGACCAAGGAAACTGTACGGCGTATACCGATATGGTTGATCTGGTGGCCATAGTTAGTGTGACTTCTTGGTTGGTGCTTATGTTCCTTAAGTCAAGTTGAGGATAATATGAGGCTGCCATATGTTGTCAATACACTAACTGACTTTTAGAACCCTAGTTATCCCATCTTGGCCTTTAGAAAGTAGTGAGATAATCGGCTTTGGTGCAGACTGAAGTTGGTTGATACTCGATGCTACACTCATTGAGATCCTAAACTTGGAGGGTTTTGGTTGGCAAGTAAGTTGCCTACTGAACAACCACCCTTGTGAAGGATCAATGATTTTGAGATCCCTTAGAACCTGGTTACTTTTGTAGGACATGATGAACCAACTAACTTCAGGGGAGGGTACTTACCTTTAAACCTCATGCAAGCCTTCAAACCTAGGGGCTATTGTGTGACTTGTTTGTGTGTGCCACATGTTTGTGATTGAGCATAACATCATGACATCATCATGCATCATAAGCATAGCATTTTCACTAACCATTTCAAGGACCAAAGGATTTATCTTTGTTCTTTGTTGCAGGTCATGGCTTCTGCTCGTAGAAACACCATCAGGATCAACTTTGTAGGCATACCTCCTAAGCTTAAAGAGTTGATTTCTCAAATGTCTGATAACTCCCGGTTTATCAAGAGACATGGTCACCTGTTGGATCTGGTCACCTCAGGGTTCAATGAAGACATGATGAGTGTTCTGTTTCAGTTCTTTGATCCTAAACACCATTGCTTCACATTTCCCGACTACCAGCTGGTTCCTACAATGGAAGAGTTCTCCAAACTTCTGGGTATACCTGTACTTGATCAGAAACCATTCTCAGGCTTGGAAAAAGAGCCTAAACTTGAGGTTATTGCTGCAGCTCTACATTTGAAGAAGTCTGACATTGTTCTAGAAACGAGAAGCGGAGTTAAGGGTATTCTTGCTAAGGTATTAATGGATAAAGCTCAAGTGTTCTTGAAAGCTATGAGCTATGATGCTTTTGAGGAGATCTTAGCCTTGTTGATTTATGGCTTAGTGTTGTTCCCCAATCCTGATCAGTTCATAGACGTTCATGCCATCAACATATTCCTGAGTCACAATCCAGTGCCTACATTGCTTGGAGACATCCTACATTCTCTTCACACCCGAACTACAAGGGCAAGAGGAACTTTGATGTGTTGCATACCCTTGCTATCTAGGTGGTTTATTTCTCACCTTCCTCGCTCAGTGATGAAGAATGAGCAAGGGTTCAGATGGTCCAAAAGGATTATGTCACTCTCGCATTCAGATATTCATTGGTGCTCTAGATCTATGGTGAATGTTACTATCATTGACCGTTGTGGGGAGTTTCCTAATGTGCCACTTCTAGGCATAATAGGAGGCATTACTTACAACCCTTCTTTAGCTTTACGACAGTTTGGTTATGCTCGGAGTGATGGTCCACATGACATGTTGATTCAGGGTATTGTGTTTGATTACGACAACGACCTGCAAGGTTACCGTCAGAGGTTCATACGAGCATGGGGAAAAGTGAACAAGGTTGACAGCAAGACTCTGGAGCCTAAGTACACTATTCCTATGGAGGCTTATCTCAGATGGGTGCGATCGCGTGCTCAGACTCTTATGATGCCATATCCTGCTATCCTGCCAGTTACCATGGAACCTGTTGCTGAAGGAGATACTTCTTATACCATCCTTCACCCAGACATGCCTACTGACATGGAAGATTTACAGAGGTCCTGGATCCAGTTGAAGGAGCAAAGGGATACCTTTGAGGCTCATTACAAAACAAGCCAAGAAAGAATCCTGGAACTAACAAAGCAACTTCACGAGGAGCGGAATCTCAACTCATACCTCAACACAAAGAGGAAACGTCCATGGGAGACTTAAAACCCCATCTCTTGTATTTATTGCATTTCATTTTTTGTAAGCCCAAGAGGCAAAACAAATTTATTACTAATAAAAGTTTACCTTCTTGTTTGTTTAAACAAATTTAAATCCTGCGGTCCTTGAAAACATTGCATACGCATTAATACATCATATCATTGCATCACAGGTTTATTATGCACAAGTTTCTTATCTTCTCGCTGTTTATTTCAGCAATGGCTCTTGAGCAAACAATTAAGGATCTCCAGGCACAAAATGCATAGTTCCAAGAGCTGATCCTGAACTTGTCTAAGGGGCAGGATGAATTGAAGACACTGCTGGCCAAGAAGACTAAGAAGACTAGAAGGTCAGGTGGCCTGATCAACATGGGAAGAAGGTTCAGAGGTCCTGTCAAGACCAAAGGACAGGTTGAAGACTATGAGTCTGAAGAGTCTGAGAAAGAGGGAGGCAGTCTCCACAATACCATGGGGGACTCTGATTCTGAAGCTAACTACTATCATGAGCCTAATGAAGATAAGTTCAAGATGCTGGTGGATAGAATGGATGCTATGGAATTGCAAAAATCTTCTGGGCTGGATTTTGAAGACCTGAGTTTGATATCTGGGGTAGTTATACCCATTGGTTTCAAGGTTCCTACTTTTGTTGTTTATGATGGTGTCTCTTGTCCCAAGATGCATCTAAGGTCTTATGTCCGGAGAATCCAACCCCATACTGCTGATAAAAAGTTGTGGATCAATTTCTTTCAAGAGAGCTTATATGGAGCTCAATTGGAATGGTACTATCAGTTGGAGAGTGTCAACATCCGTGATTGGAATGATCTTGCTGAAGCCTTTTATAAGCAATATCAATACAATGCTGATCTAGCCCCCACTCGCATGCAGCTGCAAAGCATGTCCATGGGTGCTAAAGAAAGTTTCAAGGAGTATGCTCAGAAGTGGAGAGACCTAGTTGGAAGAGTACAACCCCCTCTAACTGACAGAGAGTTGGTTGATATGTTCATGTGTACGTTGAATGGTCCTTTTTACAGTCATCTCATTGGAAGCTCATCATCTGGCTTCACTGAGTTGATAATGACAGGAGAGCGCGTAGAAAGTGGTATAAGGAGTGGCAAGATTCAAGTGGGTGCTTCTTCATCAGGCGCTGCAAAGAAGCCTCCCAGTGGGAAGAAAGAGTCAAATGTTGTTTATGGTCAACCTGATCGTAACAGAAGGCATCAGTCTGTGAGTGCAGTCCATATCTCCAATCCAACTCCTACAACACCAGAGCAGCCACAAGGAAATCAACAGAGGGCTAGAAGGAAGTTCACCAAGATCAACATGTCAATGGCCCAAGCCTTGCAACACTTGTTGAAGGCTAAACTTATCACTCTGAAAGATGCTCCTCAGAATCCTAATGTTACCTCTCCCAGGTACAATCCTAATGCACGATGTGCATATCATTCGAACTGTCAGGGACATGATACCAATAGTTGCTGGGTATTGAAGAACAAAATTCAAGATATGATTGAGGCTGGAGAGATTGCGTTTGACCCTCTGGGTACTCCAAATGTGATTACTGCTCCCATGCCAAATCATGAGAAGACTGTCAATGCCATTGAGGAAGATTCACATATTTCCTCAGTTGCAGATTTGACTACACCATTGTCCGTCATTAAGAAGAAGTTGGTACAAGCTGGGTTCTTTCCAGGTTGTCGTGAAGATTGTGTCTATTGTGCCTATAAGCCGGATAGTTGCTGGAGGTTGAAGGATGGAATTCAACGCCTCATGAATAATTACACCATAGTGTTTGAGAGGACTCCACCTTCTGTAGAGAGTATGGTTGATCATATAACTAAGCATGCGAAGGTTGAAGAGGTGGATATGGTTGATAAAGTGCCGGTAAGGATTAATTCCAAGGGTCCTGTCAAAATCACTCATAAGGGTCCAATTAAGATCACTGCTGAAGGCCCTGTGAAGATTGTTGCTGAAGCTAGAGTGGCTCCTATGATCATTACCACTCCTGGTCCTATTCCGTATACTTCTGATAAAGCTTTGCCTTGGCATTATGGGTCTGATGTTTATATCCATGGTGTTAAGCAGGAACCTTTAGCTGATATGCCTGTTGATGTTGATAATATTGCTGGATCTAGCAAGATCACACGAAGCGGAAGAGTTTTCTCCCCTCCAGTTACCTCCAAGAATACACTTACTCCAGTTACTACCTCCACTACTGATGCTCGGGGCAAAGGTCCTGTTATTGAACCTATACCAACTGATGTGCCAGCTGCTGATGATCTCTCTAAGCAGATGGAAGAAGTATTGAAAATCATTCGCAAGAGTGATTATGACATTGTTGATCAATTGGGGCATACTCCCTCCAAGATTTCTATGTTGTCTTTATTGTTGTGCTCTGAGGCTCATGCCAAGGCCTTGATTAAGTTTCTGAGGACTGCTCATGTACCAAATGAAATTTCTGTTGACCAGTTTGAAAATTGTGTTGCATACTTGACCTATGATAATGGGTTAGGTTTCTCCGATGCTGATTTGACTCCTGCCAAGAGGGATCATAACAGGGCTCTACATATCTCAATTGAATGCAGAGGCACTACCTTGTCACATGTATTGATAGACAATGGTTCCTCTCTGAATGTGTTGCCCAAAGAAGTTCTGAATAAGCTTAGTCCTGAAGATGCTGTGTTGAAGCCCAGTAATATAGTGGTGAAAGCTTTTGATGGTTCGAGAAGAGTGGTGCATGGAGAAATTGATCTCCCAATAAAAGTAGGTTCTCAGGTCTTCAATACTACTTTTTATGTGATGGATATTCGTCCTTCGTATTCTTGTTTGCTTGGGCGTCCCTGGATCCATGGGGCAGGTGCTGTAACTTCCACATTACATCAAAAGCTGAGGTATCCAGTAGAAGGGAAGGTTGTTACTGTCTACGGAGAGGAAGGATATATGATTAGCCATGTGAACACCTTTAAATATCTTGAAGTGGAAGGTGAATATGTTGAAACTCCGTGCCAGACGTTCGAAGTGGTTCCTTGGGTTGTTAATGATTATAAAGCTCCTCCTGTTGTCAAGAAAGTTCCCTTGGTCACCAGAGTACCTCCAACAATGGCCTCCCTCAAAGATGCTAGAGCTGTGGTGGATGAAGGTGGTTGTACTATTTGGGGTCAGCTTCCTGACATTTCTTACAAGTCTGACAAGTTTGGTTTGGGTTTCACTGCAGAGTCGCAGAAGGCTGGTCGTCATGCTCGTGCTGTTCGTATCACCAATCAGGGGATCATGAAAGATCAGATCAATGTTGTGGGTGACTATGATGAAGACTACAACTTGGATGCTTGGATTTTTCCTACTGTGGGTGCTGGGCTCAACAACTGGAAAGCTGAAGATGTTATTCCTATCTCCTTTAGTCAGGAGTAAATACTATTACTGTGTTGTTACTTTTAAGTTTGTAATTTCTTGAACAATTAAAACTCTCAAGCCTTGTGCCTTACCCGGGGCACAATGGTGTGCTTGTTACGGGCTGTCATTTCATTTGCATACTTCATTCAATAAAAATCAGTGGACGTTTCGTTTTCGTAAATATTGTGTTCCTTGTCTTTCTTTTCTTTTATTTTTGTTTTATCAGCTATGTGTTCTTACACACACCCACATCACTAAAATGCAGATCCTCATCCACTCTGGATCCTGTTGATAACAGTTCTACTATTGCCAATTATAATTTCGAGAATCCGATCTATCAAGCTGAAGATGGAATTGAGGACGATTGTGAAGTACCTGTAGAGCTTGCTAGGTTGTTACAACAAGAAGAGAAAGCTATACAACCACATGAAGAGCCAGTCGAAGTTGTGAATCTGGGAACTGAAGAAAACAGGAAAGAAGTCAAGATAGGGGCTGAATTAGAGGATGGTGTCAAGAGCAGATTGATTCAGATGTTACATGACTATGTGGAGATCTTTGCTTGGTCTTATGAAGATATGCCAGGGTTGGATACAGACATTGTGGTTCACCGTTTACCAGTAAAAGAAGATTGTCGTCCAAAGAAGCAGAAGGTTCGTCGTATGCGTCCTGAAATGTCAGAGAAGATCAAAGCAGAGGTAATGAAACAGTTTGATGCAGGGTTCTTAGCTGTGACTTCTTATCCTCAGTGGGTTGCAAATGTGGTACCGGTACCTAAGAAAGATGGTAAGGTACGTATGTGTGTGGACTACAGGGATTTGAACAAGGCCAGCCCCAAAGATGACTTTCCACTTCCTCATATTGATGTTCTGGTAGACAACACTGCTCAGCACAAGGTATTCTCTTTTATGGATGGTTTCTCTGGTTACAATCAAATCAAGATGGCACCCGAAGATATGGAGAAGACAACATTTGTTACACAGTGGGGCACCTTTTGCTATAAGGTGATGCCATTTGGTTTGAAGAATGCAGGGGCAACATATCAGCGTGCTATGGTGGCTTTGTTTCATGATATGATTCATCATGAGATAGAGGTATATGTGGATGATATGATAGCCAGGTCCCAGAATGAAGAGAAACATCTTGATCATCTACATAAGTTTTTTGAGAGGTTGAAGAAATACAAGTTGAGATTGAACCCGAACAAGTGTACTTTTGGAGTTAGATCTGGTAAGCTCCTGGGTTTCATCGTCAGTGGAAAAGGTATTGAAGTGGATCCTGCAAAAGTGAAAGCTATACGAGAGATGCCAGCTCCCCGTACTGAGAAGGAAGTTAGAGGTTTCTTGGGACGATTGAATTACATTGCGAGATTTATTTCCCAATTAACTGCCACCTGTGAGCCAATCTTCAAGTTATTGAAGAAAGATCAGGTGATGGAATGGAATGATGAGTGCCAGACTGCCTTTGATGAAATCAAGAAGTATCTGCTAGAACCACCAATTTTGATGCCACCAGTTGATGGAAGACCCTTGATTATGTACTTAACAGTGTTAGACAATTCAATGGGGTGTGTCTTGGGGAAACATGACGAGTCTGGTCGAAAAGAGCAGGCAATATACTACCTTAGCAAAAAGTTTACCGACTGTGAAACAAGATACTCACTGCTCGAGAAAACTTGTTGCGCTTTGGCATGGGCTGTTCGCCGACTAAGACAGTATATGTTGACTCATACTACCTTATTGATTTCGAAGATAGATCCAATCAAGTACATATTTGAGAAACCTGCTCTCTCCGGAAGAATTGCAAGATGGCAAATGATCTTGACAGAATATGACATACAGTATACTACTCAGAAGGCCATTAAAGGAAGTGTTGTGGCTGATCATTTGGCTCATCAAGCAGTGGATGATTATCAGTCAATGAGTTTTGAGTTCCCTGATGAAGATATTATGATTATTACCAAAGAACCTGGACAATATGACGGACCTGAACAAAGATCCCGATGGACTATGGTTTTTGATGGAGGTTCTAATGCACTTGGTAATGGTGTTGGTGTTGTGATCAGTTCCCCTGAAGGTTGTCATACCCCGATTACTGCCAGACTTTGTTTCTATTGTACTAATAATATGGCTGAGTATGAGGCATGTATCCTGGGTATTAAAGCTGCTATTTATATGAAGATTCAGTTCCTTGATGTGTATGGAGATTCAGCCCTGGTAGTTAGTCAGATCAAAGGAGATTGGGATACCAAGCATGATAACCTAATTCCTTACAGAGAGCATGTTTTGTCTTTGATCCCACATTTCAAAGAGATTACCTTTGGGCACATTCCACGGAGAGAGAATCAGTTGGCAGATGCTTTAGCCACCATGGCATCCATGTTTGAGATCATCTGGGATGATGAAGCTCCCAAGATTACTATTGATAGATTTGAAAAGCCTGCATACTGCAATGAGATTGGCACTGAAGAAGCAGAGGAGAAGCCTTGGTTCTATGAAGTGAAAAGATATCTTGAAGCCCAGGAGTTCCCTGAAGGAGCATCTGTCAAAGATAGGAAGTTTCTGAGAAGGTTTTCTGCTAAGTTCTTTTTGAGTAATGGGATTTTGTACAAGCGCAATCATGATTCAACTTTGCTTCGTTGTGTGGATAAGAAGGAAGCAACTGAGATTATGGAAGATATGCATGATGGGATCTTTGGCACTCATTCTAGTGGTCATGCTATGGCAAAGAAGATATTGAGAGCAGGTTACTATTGGTCTACCATGGAAGCTGATTGTTATCAACACTCCAGAACATGTCACAAGTGTCAAATCTATGCTGATAAAGTGCATATACCTCCCTCACCATTGAATGTGTTGACTGCTCCTTGGCCTTTTGCCATGTGGGGCATTGATATGATTGGTGAGATCAAGCCTACTGCTTCTAATGGGCATCGTTTCATCCTGGTTGCTATTGATTACTTCACGAAGTGGGTAGAGGCAGCTTCATTTGCATCTGTTACTAAGAATGTAGTGGCTCGATTCATTAAGAATAATCTCATATGTAGGTATGGCATCCCTGAAAGGATTATTACTGACAATGGCTCTAATCTGAATAACACTATGATTACTGATCTCTGCACACAGTTCAAGATTAAGCATCACAACTCTTCTCCGTATCGTCCGAAGATGAATGGGGCAGTAGAAACTGCTAATAAGAACATTAAGAAGATTGTACAGAAGATGACTGTTACTTACAAGGATTGGCATGATATGTTACCATTTGCTCTTCATGGTTATCGTACTACAATACGTACTTCAACAGGGGCAACCCCATTCTCCTTAGTGTATGGTATGGAAGCAGTTCTGCCCATTGAAGTTCAAATTCCCTCCTTAAGAATTATGAAGGATGCAGGCTTGGATGAAGATGAGTGGATTCAGACTCGACTTGACCAGATAAATTTGATAGATGAGAAGAGGCTAGCAGCAGTTTGTCATGGCCAGATGTACCAGAAACGGATGATCAAAGCTTTTAACAAGAAGGTTAAGCCAAAGGTATATCAGGTTGGTGACTTGGTAATCAAGCGTATCATATTACCACAGGGTGATCCTAGAGGCAAATGGACACCTACATATGAAGGACCATTTGTAGTCAAGACAGTATTCTCAGGAGGTGCCATGATACTTACTACTATGGATGGTGAAGACTTCCCACAGCCTGTAAACGCAGACATAGTTAAAAAATACTACGCATAAAAAGAGACCCGCTAGGTTGACTGGCCTAGGCAAAAATAAGGGCATCCCGGCGAACCAAAAGGGTTCGGGCAAAAATTAGGGATATATATAAAAAAGGTACACCCGGCAAGTCGAAAACCTGAAAAGGCGGCTTGGGCAAAAAAGGGTATCCCGGTGGATTGAAAACCTGAAAGGGCAATCCAGGCAAAAGTTAGGGATTAAAAGCGTATGACTATGTCTCGTTTGGATCACCCATGAAATTGCAACCAGTTGTGTCACTTACTCAAGTTTGAACAGATAAAGCTCAATCTAATCGTTTCCGTCTCAACAACAGAAGATGAGATACTTGAAGATAATGGCAATAGTAGAATTGAAACTCAATAGGATTATTTCCCACATAGCTGATTTTCTTTGTTTTGTAAAAATTTATGACAAATTCCTCTTACTAGGATTTCTGTCTCCTTGTACAAACCTACCTATGAATAGGTCACTTTTTGATATAAATAAAATTTCATCTTTGAGTCCTGATTTACTTTTACCCTATTTACATAAGCGAAACGTCCATTGGTTGTGTTTGAATGTATGTATGCTTTTGAATATGATTGATGTTTACCAGAAATGCATAAGATTCTTAATATGATTGATGTTTACCAGAAATGCATGAAAATGCAGTAATAGTATTTACTAAGGACGAACAAGGGAAGGATTTCAACGAAGCTTCACCAGTTCATCTCTACAAGACAGTTACAAATCCCCAGTAGGACAAATCCATCTTCATAAGTACTTCGAGTCACATCTCCCCTGGAATTTATATCCATCTCTTTTATCCTCATACGGATAATCGGGAATTTATTCTTCCAATGGAAGTACGACGAACGAAGACGGGAGGTCATGGATACCTTACTATCAAACGAAGACGGGATGTTATATACTATATTATCAAACAAGACGAGAATGAGTTCCTCATATTCTCCAGCAACAAATCGGGATTTATTTTCCCTGGCCAGCAGTTGTTATACGAAGATATCCAGACGCTTCAGGCTGCATGATGCATACATACATCATTTACATCATATCATACATATACATAGATACATAATACATTACTTAAGTACATCATATTATACATGCATACATAATGCATAAACTAATATTATCTTGCAGAATGTTATCTTGTTTTTCAGGTTAATTCTCCAGCAGACAAACTTCATCAACAACTCATGACTATTGGGCCGTTGTTTATCCTCCCAAAAGTTATGTTTATACCTCAGGACGTTGTTCATCCTCCTGAAAGCATATCATGACCTTGGGCCGTCGTTTATCTTCCCAAAGGTTACATCATTATACCTCAGGACGTTGTTTATCCTCCTGAAAGCATACCATTTCCTCAGGACGTTGTTTATCCTCCTGAAAGCATATCACGACTTTAGGCCGTTGTTTATCCTCCCAAAAGTTATCATTATTCCTCAGGACGTTGTTTATCCTCCTGAAAGCTACCATTTCTTTTGGGCCGTTGTTTATCCTCCCAAAAGTTACGTTTATACCTCAGGACGTTGTTTATCTTCCTGAAAGGTTACACCATTTCCTCAGGACGTTGTTTATCCTCCTGAAAGCATATCATGACTCTTGGGCCGTTGTTTATCTTCCCAAAGGCTACACCATTTCCTCAGGACGTTGTTTATCCTCCTGAAAGCATATCATGACTCTTGGGCCGTTGTTTATCTTCCCAAAGGTTACACCATTTCCTCAGGACGTTGTTTATCCTCCTGAAAGCATATCATGACTCTTGGGCCGTTGTTTATCTTCCCAAAGGTTACACCATTTCCTCAGGACGTTGTTTATCCTCCTGAAAGCATATCATGACTTTGGGCCGTTGTTTATCTTCCCAAAAGTTATACTTATACCTCAGGACGTTGTTTATCCTCCTGAAAGCTATCATCATACCTCAGGACGTTGTTTATCCTCCTGAAAGCTATCTTGACCTCAGGACGTTGTTTATCCTCCTGAAAGCTATCATCATACCTCAGGACGTTGTTTATCCTCCTGAAAGCTATCATTATATCTTCACATTTTTTGCTTTATCCTCCAAGAGATGTATTTGAAGAACTTTTCTCCAAGTGGCATCTTTAAGCCCACTCAAGCATATTCAACTAGTCATCAGTATCCCTCTACGCACCAATGAGTTCAAATTTTTGGGCTTTTGTGTTCAATCCCCTTCAACCTTCCAGGTCACGACTGGCAAATATACCAATCTAACCCCTCAGGTTTCAGAAAATTGAACAGGGGCAGCTGTTGCACCCCAAAATTTTCCCTCACAATACAATACTTTGTGTGCTAAGAGGTTCACAAGGTTCACAAGACCTTTCATGAGGTTCATGAAGTTTACAAGACACTTTATGAGGTTCACAAGACCTTTCATGAGGTTCATGAAGTTTACAAGACACTTTATGAGGTTCACAAGGTTCACAAGACCTTTCATGAGGTTCACAAGGTTCACAAGACATCTTATGAGGTTCACAAGGTTCACAAAGTTCATCATGGGTCAGAAGATTTGACAAATCCCTCAGGTAAGGCATCCTCCTAAGCAGTGCATCCAAAACTAGGGTTTTGACTTCAATCAGGCTAAATGGATTTCCAAGACTTCAAGTGAGCTTTATAACATCTTATATGTGCTTAAGAATCCCCATGACATGTTTCAGAACTTTTCTCAAAGGTTTGCTCAGTCAAATGATCAGATAAGTCAAAATCAGTCAAAGCAGTTAAAAAGTCAAACTGAGGTCAACTGTGGTCAAACCAAACTCAAACTTCATGATTTTTTGCCAACATCAAGTATATGAAGTAAAATTCATCATTTGATCAAGGGTTGATCATGATTCATCAAGGATATTTCAGATCATCAAGAATCATAGGTTTCTAAATTAGGGTTTCCTCAGGAAAAGTCAACTGAACTTTGACCAACCATAACTTTCACATGCTTCATCACATTTTTTCCATCCAAAGCTCATTTTGAAGGAAATTGAATTCTCTACAACTTTGTGTCTCACAAGCCAAGCCCAAAAATGCTTCATTTGGAAGGTATGAGCTAAGACATTATAGGTCCATTTGAAAGTCAACAAAAAGTCAACAACTTCAAAAGGGCATAACTTGAGAATGGTAAATGATATGGACATGAAACCAATGGGGTTGGTTATAGGACTCTTCAAGATTTCCAAAATGTCCAAGAACACCCTCATAGCATTAAAATTGAAGGATGTGTGCCCTTGCAAAGTTGGGAAATTTTTGGGTGGTTTATGAAGCAAATGGGGGCTTAAAACCAAATTCTTCCAAATGGGCTTGCAATTTTGTGATCCAAGCTTTAACATGACATCATGCACGACCCAATCCTCATTTATTCAGTTTTTTTATTATTTTTATCTTATTTATTTTGATTTTATTCATTTAAAACCATTTTAAATCAAAATAAAATATGAAATCAAATATTAAAATATGGATATTGCTTCTAGAAAATCATAAATATGGCTTGGATCAAATTGATATGAGAATTATGGTGATTGTCTTAAAATAGCAAGGTTATATCAAAAAATATTTGGATTTTAAGACATGATATTTTTCAATCTCATTGATCCAAAATATCCAAAGAAAGGTCCAACTTTTTGACCTAATTCAGTGTACTACATATACAAAAACTCATCACAATGCATAGGACGAATTTTTCCAGCCTCAAGAACACTTTTCCAACTTCACAAAATTCTTCAAAAAACTTCAATTCGGTTTCCTCCCTACAAGAGCTTTTAAGGTATTTTTAAGACATGGAAGGGTTCCTTGGACATCACAAAACCAATCCCAGCCTTCAAAAGCATCAAAAACAAGCTCATATGCATAACCCGATTCATCATGTTCATGATATTTTTGATTTTCGATTCTGAATATTGAGTGGTTTTTAATGAATTTTGATTAATGTTTCTTGTTTGTGATAAGTTGTAGATTGATTCTGGACAGGTTTTATGAAGTTTCATCACCTAGAATGAGATCCACCATTTTTAGGGTTTCGGTTGAGGATTAGGGCTTTATGATTCATCAAGCATAAACAAATTCTAAAACCATAGATCAATTTGAATCAACCTATGGACCTTGCTTGCACTCTTAATTTAATGAAATTGAACTGTTTTGATGGTGTTTCAAATTCGCAGGTTCCCTGTGTTTAAAAATTCGCAGGAAAATGCATAGTTAATTTTGTAGCAAAAAACGCAGGGGCAGAGGAGGAAGACGAAGCCCTGGCGCGAATTCCAGAATTTGAATATGTGATATAATATTTTATGTAATTGTCTCTGATTTGTTTCACAGATGCAGTGTTGGCCCAGTGGCAAGGAACGTGTGCGTTATGCTTGAAGGTCCTTGGTTCGAATCCTGGGCTCAGCAACTTTTTCTTGTTTTTCCATTTAATTAAAAGGCTTAATATATTATGCATTATGGTGATTATATTATCAATAGCGCCCTCCCGGCTGGATGGTAAGTACGCCTGCGTGTTATGAGAAGGTCCTGGGTTCGAATCCCCCCCAGGCCTTTTGTGTTATTTTCTTTTGCTTTGTCATGATTTTCTCCAGGATAGCAACAAAACCAGATGGAGTCCTTTCCCTAACACCTGCGCGCGCATGGCCCAGTGGCTGGTGTATTGGTCCAGATATGGTGAAAGCTCAGGGGCTGGGTTCAAATCCCAGCCCAGGTAAGTTTTTGTTTTTCATTCTTTTTCTGTTTTTCTTATTTATTTAATTTATATTATAATTGAATAAATTTAAATAAATCCAAATAATGGAAAATAAATAGGATGTTTATATTATTATATTTGAAATCATCTTTTGTTTTTTATTTAAATCTTATAAGAAATTTTTTATTTTATTTTAATTATTAATATTGTAAAATTTTGTATAGTTATTAATTAATTCTAATTCATTTTTCTAAAATATATACATAAACCCTAAAATATTTTGTAAAACCTAATTTTTTTTTAAAACCCTAATTATAAATATTAATTAATTTATTTGTAACTTTTAATAAACTTTAATCATATGTGTATATTTTATAATTGATTTGTAATTATTATTTAAATAATTTTTAGTATATGCTTAAAAATAATTAAAACTTGCTAATTTAATTTTGTAAATATAATTTATTTTCATAATATGTTTTATAATTAACCTAATTTTTATAATTTGCATATAACTTAAAACTTTATGATAATTAGTATATAATTGTTTATATTTTCTTCTAAATCTTAAAAGATAATTGTTTATATAAAAATTGAACTTTTAATTATTATGCTAATATTTTTGTTTATTTTATTATTAATTATATTTATTTTCATATGATATTTATTTTACTAACCCCCTTTATATATTGTGATTTATTATTATTATTATTGTTACTAACCCAATTATTTATTATTATTTATTTTGCTTATTTATTTAATTTGCTAATTATTATTATTATGTAATTGTCTCCTTTATGTAATATTTTAGTAGTGATATTTAATATTTATTTTTTAAATGCTATGGTTAGTAAAATAGGGAGTGAAACATGTTTGTATTTAAAAATTAATTTAGATCACTAATTTAAAAGATAAAATTGTACACTCACACACGTAAGTCGATCTTTGATCGCCATCTCACTTTCTAGGGTTACCTCTCATGTTGCCTAAACAAAAGGTCAAGTAGGGTGTATAAAGCAAAGTCCCTCATTTCACATCATCTAGTCCCTAAACAGATAAAAAGATCAAGTCCCTTCGAATGTTGCCTTCGTAATGATCTTGTCCCTTCCGAATAAAGATGATAAGTCCCTTCGAATTGCTTATACACCCCACAGTTGCCTAAATAACAGATGTCCCTTCACTTGTCCCTCACATCCAAGGTAATGACTACCTATTCCTTAATAATAGGGATAGTCTTACCATTTAAAGGATTCAAGAAAAGAAAAGACTTAAACTTAGGGTAGGTTCCTCTTAGAAACTTGCTCACTCTTCAAAACATTTCAAACACTTCATACTTTTCAAACAATTTTCAAAATAAAGGTTTTATATACATCCGTACATGGATCATTATAAAACACTTAAGAAAATTTCTATTCACACACTTCACATTTCAAAAACAGTTTAAAGTGAGCTAAGTAACTAAGAGCCCATGGATAACCATGGATGTAAAGGGTGCTAACACCTTCCCTTTACATAACCTACCCCCCGGACCCAAAAATCTTTTAAAAAGGTCTTTCCTGTTCTTTTATGCCTTTCCTTTGGATGAAATAAAAGTCGGTGGCGACTCTTGCTATCCGCAACATAACTAAAGTCAGTTCTCCCACCGTGTTACACAAGACAAACCAAAGGTTGCAATTTGTTCCTTGAAGTTCATGGATTGATTCTGGATCATAACATCATTCATTCATGCCCTAAATTGTGAAAACCGAATACACATTGTTCATGTTTTAAAATTTTTCGATTTGAATGATATACTCATTGTTAACGAAAACTAATTGTTGGTTTGTGTTTATGACAATGTTTAGATGCTTTCTGGATAAATTAATTTGATTTTAGGTGCAAGATGGAGAAATCACCATGGCTAGGGTTCTTCGGCCGTTTTAGGGTTTCATGATTTAGGGGATATAAATAGATTCTAAAACCATAGATCAACTCTAATTGATCTCTGGATTATGTTTATGAATTTAATTTGATGAAATTTTGCTGTTTTATTGATGATTGAGATTCGTAGGTTTTGCTGCAAATGAGAATTCGCAAGAAAGCTTGTAACAAAAATCGTAGCAAAATTCATAGGTCTGGAGGAAGAAGAAGATGTCCAGCGCACCAAAATTCATATTTAAAAATTGGATATAATATTTTATGATATTGTTGTTATTATTATTTCAGAAAAGCATGATGGCTCAGTTGGCACGCACGTTTGTTGGTAAAGGAATGATCCTGGGATCGAAACCTCCCCAGGCCATTTTGGTTTTGTTTTATTTTTCAACATTTTTCCAGGACAAGAACAAAAGCACATGGATGCAATAGGTTGACAGCCAGCGCGCGCTAGCCCAGTGGTCATGCTATTGGTCTTTCAGGTAAAGGACCTGGGTTCAAATCCCAGGTCCTGCTTTTTGGCTTTCCTTTCTTTTTTTTATAGATTTATTTGTTTTATTAATTTCTTATTATTATTCTTCATTCCAATTAATTTCTAAAAACTTATTTACAAATGTTTTCTAATTAAACTTTATTTTCATAAATTTAAATTAATATGTAAATGTTTATATACCCTAAAAAAAATTTCTAAAAAAAAATAATTTGTTTATTTGAATTAAATTATGTGTATATTTGCTTAAATAATTAAATTAGAATTAGGTATCAAATTAAAATATTTTTTGTACTTAAAACCCTAATTATATTTATAAACCCTAATTTATTTTTCTAAAACAATTCAAAACCCTAATTTTCTTTTATGATTTTAATTTCTTATTTTTATTATTTTTTGTTTAATTATAATTAATAAATATTTCTAATATGTATATAATTAATTTATTAAACTATTAATCATATTTATTAGTATATAATTATTATTATTTATTTCTTTTCTTAAAATTCTTAAAAAATGATTATTTATTTAAATTTGAACTTTTAATTTGTTTTATATATTATATTATTATGCTAACCTCTTTTTCTCTTATATTTATTTTATTTATTATTACTAACCTTTTTATTTATTTATTTATCATATGCTTATTATTTAAATTATTTTATTATAATGTAATTGTGTAAAATTATGTAATAGTTGTAGAATTTGTATTATTTATTTAAATTGCTATGGTTAGTAAAATAGGGAGTGAAAACATGTTTGTGTTTAAAATTGAATTTAGATCACTAATTTTAAGATAAATATTATGAACACGCACACACGTAAGTCGATCTTGGATCGCCATCTCACTTCTTAAGGGTTACCTCTCATGTTGCCTAAATAAAAGGTCAAGTAAGGTGTATAAAGCAAAGTCCCTTATCTTATTTAAAATCATCTAGTCCCTTTAAAGAATTATAAGATCAAGTCCCTTCATGGTTGCCTTCGTAAATGATCTTGTCCCTTTCGAATAAAAGATGATAAGTCCCTTCGAATTGCTAAGTACACCTTACAATTGCCTAATCACAGATGTCCCTTCACATGTCCCTTATAACATCCAAGGTAATGACTACCTATTCCTTAATAATAGGGACAGTCTTACCATTGAAAGAACATTCAAGAATAGTAAAGATTTAATCATTAGGGTAGGTTCCTCTTATGTACTTGCTCACATTTTCAAAACATTTCAAAAACACTTCACATTTTTAAACAATTTTCAAAACAAAGTCCTTATATACATCCGTACATGGATCATTATAAAGTACTTAAGAAAATTTTTAATCACACACTACACTTCTCAAAACAATTTAAAGTGAGCTAAGTAACTAAGAGCCCATGGATAACCATGGATGTAAAGGGTGCTAACATATTCCCTTTACATAACTTACCCCCCGAACTCAAAATCTTTTTAAGGTCTTTCTTGTTCTTTTATGCCCTTTCCTTTTGGATAAAATAAAAGTCGGTGGCGACTCTTGCTATCCGAAACATAACTAAAGTCAGTTCTCCCACCGTGTTACAGAACTGGCGACTCTGCTGGGGATTTAATAAAAGAGGGGTACCCTTAGGAATTAGATCACTTTAAATTGTTTGCCTTGTTTGCTTTATACTTATCTGTTGGATGCTCTTATGTGTGAAAGATCCTAACCCGGATCTAATGTACCTTAGGTAAATGGCAATAGACCAAGGAAACTGTACGGCGTATACCGATATGGTTGATCTGGTGGCCATAGTTAGTGTGACTTCTTGGTTGGTGCTTATGTTCCTTAAGTCAAGTTGAGGATAATATGAGGCTGCCATACGTTGTCAATACACTAACTAACTTTTAGAACCCTAGTTATCCCATCTTGGCCTTTAGAAAAGTAGTGAGATAACCGGATTTGGTGAAGACTGAAGTTGGTTGATACTCGATGCTACACTCATTGAGATTCTAAACTTGGAGGGTTTTGGTTGGCAAGTAAGTTGCCTACTGAACAACCACCCTTGTGAAGGATCAATGATATTGAGATCCCTTAGAACCTGGTTACTTTTGTAGGACAGGATGAACCATCTAAACTTCAGGGGAGGGTACTTACCTTTAAACCTCGTGCAAGCCTTCAAACCTAGGGCTATTGTGTGACTTGTTTGTTTGTGCCACATGTTTGTGATTGAGCATAACATCATGACATCGTCATGCATCATAAGCATAGCATTTTCACTAACCATTTCAAGGACCAAAGGATTTATCTTTGTTCTTTGTTAAAGGTCATGGCTTATGCTCGTAGGAATACTATCCGGATCAACTTTGTAGGAATACCTTCTAAGCTTAAAGAATTGGTCTCTCAGGTTTCTGAAAACTCCCAGTTCATCAAGAGGCATGGTCACCTACTGGATCTAGTCACTTCAGGGTTCAATGAAGACATGATGAGTGTCCTGTTTCAGTTCTTTGATCCTAAACATCATTGTTTCACATTCCCCGACTATCAGCTGGTTCCTACAATGGAGGAGTTCTCTAAATTACTGGGTATACCTATCCTTGATCAGAGACCCTTCACAGGCTTGGAAAAAGAGCCTAAATCTGAAGTCATTGTTGCAGCCCTACATCTAAAGAAATCAGACATTGTCCTAGAAACAAGGAGTGGAGTTAAGGGTATTCTTGCTAAGGTATTGATGGAGAAAGCTCAAGTGTTCCTGAAAGCTATGAGTTATGATGCTTTTGAGGAGATCTTAGCCTTGTTGATTTATGGCTTAGTGTTGTTCCCCAATCTAGATCAGTTCATAGATGTTCATGCCATCAACATATTCCTGAGTCACAATCTAGTGCCTACATTGCTTGGAGACATCCTACATTCTCTTCATACCCGTACTACGAAGGCACGAGGAACTCTGATGTGCTGCATAACTCTCTTGTCTAGGTGGTTTATTTCTCACCTTCCTCGATCAGTGATGAAGAATGAACAAGGGTTCAGGTGGTCCAAGAGAATCATGTCACTATCTCATTCAGATATTCATTGGTGCTCTCGATCTATGGAGAATGTTACTATCATTGACCGTTATGGAGAGTTTCCTAATGTGCCACTTCTAGGCATAAGAGGAGGCATTACTTACAACCCTTCCTTATCTTTACGACAGTTTGGTTACGCTCGGAGTGATGGTCCTCATGACATGTTGATCCAGGGTATTGTGTTTGACTACGACAACGATCTTCAAGGTTACCGTCAAAGGTTCATACGAGCATGGGGAAAAGTGAACGAGGTTGACAGCAAGACTCTAGAACCCAAGTACACTATTCCTATGGAAGCTTATCTCAGATGGGTACGATCTCGTGCTCAGACTCTTATGATGCCATATCCTGCCATCCTACCAGTTACTATGGAGCCTGTTGCTGAAGGAGATACTTCTTATACCATCCTTCACCCAGACATGCCCACTGACATGGAAGACTTACAGAGGTCCTGGATCCAGTTGAAGGAGCAAAGGGATACTTTTTAGACTCATTACAAAGCAAGTCAAGAAAGAATCCTGGAGCTAACAAAGCAACTTCACGAGGAGCGGAATCTCAACTCATACCTCAACACAAAGAGGAAACGTCCATGGGAGACTTAAAACCCCATTTTTTGTACTTATTTCATTTTTATTGTAAGCCCAAGTGGCAAAAAAATTTATTACTAATAAAAGTTTACTTTTTTGGTTGTTTACACAAATTTAAATCCTGCGGTCCTTGAAAATATTGCATACGCATTTGCATACCATATCATTGCATCACAGGTTTCTTATGTACAAGTATCTTATCTTCTCGCTATTTATTTCAGCAATGGCTCTTGAACAAACAGTCAAAGATCTCCAGGCACAAAATGCCCAGTTCCAAGAGCTGATCCTGAACTTGTCCAAGGGGCAGGATGAATTGAAGACACTGCTGGCCAAGAAGACTAAGAAGACTAGAAGGTCAGGAGGCCTCATCAACATGGGAAGAAGGTTCAGAGGTCCTGTCAAGACCAAGGAACAGGTTGAAGATTATGAGTCTGAAAAGTCTGAGAAAGAGGGAGGCAGTCTCCACAATACAATGGGGGATTCTGATTCTGAAGCTAATTACTATCATGATCTTAATGAGGATAAATTCAAGATGCTGGTGGATAAAATGGATGCTATGGAATTACCAAAAGTCTTTTGGGCTGGATTTTGAAGACCTGAGTTTGATATCTGGAGTGGTTATACCCATTGGGTTCAAGGTCCCTGCTTTTGTATTGTATGATGGTGTTTCGTGTCCCAAGTTACATCTGAGGTCCTATGTCCGGAGAATCCAACCCCATACTGCTGATAAAAAGTTGTGGATCCATTTCTTCGAAGAGAGCTTGTCTGGAGCTTAATTGGAATGGTCCTATCAGTTGGAGAGTGTCAACATCCGTGATTGGAATGATCTTGTTGAGGCCTTATATAAGAAATATCAATACAATGCTGATCTAGCCCCTACTCGCATGCAACTACAAAACATGTCTATGTGTGCTAAAGAGAATTTCAAGGAATAAGCCCAGAAGTGGAGAGATTTGGCTGGAAGAGTACAACTTCCTCTAACTGACAGGGAGTTAGTGGATATGTTCATGTGTACGTTGAATGGTCCTTTTTATAGTCATCTCATTGGAAGCTCATCATCTGGCTTCACTGAGTTGATAATGACAGGAGAGCGCGTAGAAAGTGGTATAAGGAGTGGCAAGATACAAGTGGGTGTTTCTTCATCAAGTACTACAAAGAAGCTCCCTAGTGGGAATAAATAGTCAAATGTTGTTTATGGTCAACCTGATCGTAATAGGAGGCACCAATCTGTGAGTGCAGTTCATGTCTCCAATCCTACTCCTGCAACACCAGAACAACCACAGAGCAATCAGCAGAGGCCTAGAAGACAGTTCACATAGTTCAACATGTCACTGGCCCAAGCCTTGCAACACTTGTTGAAGGGTGAACTCATCACTTTGAAAGACCCTCCTCAGAATCCCAATGTTACCTCTCCCAGGTACAATCCTAATGCACGATGTGCATATCATTCTAATTGCCCAGGACATGATACCAATAATTGCTGGATATTGAAGAATAAGATTCAGGATATGATTAATGTTGGAGAAATTGAGTTTGACCCTCCGGGTACTCCAAATGTGATTACTGCTTCCATGCCAAATCATGAGAAGATTGTCAATGCCATTGATGAAGTTTCACATATTTCCTCAGTTGCAGATGTGACTACACCATTGTCTGTTATTAAGAAGAAGTTGGTACAAGCTGGGTTTTTTCCAGGCTGTAATGAAGATTGTTTCTATTGTGCTTATAAACCAGATAGTTGCTGGAAGCTGAAAGACGGTATTCAACGCCTCATGGACAATTACACCATATTGTTTGAGAGGATACCTTCTGTAGAGAGCATGGTTGAACACATAACTAAAGGTGCGAAGGTTGAAGAGGTGGATATGGTTGATAAAGTGCCAGTGAGGATTACTTCCAAGGGCCCTGTCAAAATCACTCATAAGGGTCCAATTAAGATTACTGCTGAAGGCCCTATGAAGATTGTTGCTGAAGCTAGAGTGGCTCCTATGATCATTACCACTCCTGGTCCTATTCCGTATACTTCTGATAAAGCGGTGCCTTGGCATTATGGCTCTGATGTTTACATTCATGGTGTTAAACAAGAACCCTTAGCTGAAACACCTGTTGCTGATGAAAACCTTGATGTTGACAATATTGCTGGATCTAGTAAGATCACACGAAGTGGAAGAGTTTTCTCTCCTCCGGATACTTCCAAGAATACAGTTACTCCAGTTACTACCTCCACTACTGATGCTCGGGGCAAAGGTCCTGTTATTGAACCTGTGCAAACTGATGCACCAACTGTTGATGACCTTTCTAAGCAGATGGAAGAAGTACTAAAGATCATTCGCAAGAGTGATTATAATGTTGTTGATCAATTGGGGCATACTCCCTCCAAGATTTCTATGTTGTCTTTATTGTTGTGTTCTGAGGCTCATGCCAAAGCCTTGATTAAATTCTTGAAGACTGCTCACGTACCAAATGAGATTTCTGTAGACCATTTTGAAAATTGTGTTGCACACTTGACCTATGATAATGGGTTAGGTTTCTCCGATGCTGATTTGACTCCTGCCAAGAGGGATCATAACAGGGCTCTACATATCTCTATTGAATGTAGGGGCACTACCCTGTCACATGTGTTAATAGACAATGGTTCCTCTCTGAATGTGTTGCCCAAAGAAGTTCTGAATAAGCTTAGTCCTGAAGATGATGTGTTAAGGCCTAGTAATATAGTGGTAAAGGCTTTTGATGGTTCAAGAAGAGTGGTGCACGGTGAAATAGATCTCCCAATCAAAGTAGGTTCTCAGGTCTTCAATGCTACCTTTTATGTAATGGATATTCGTCCTTCGTATTCTTGTTTGCTTGGGCGCCCCTGGATCTATGGGGCAGGTGCTGTGACCTCCACCTTACATCAGAAGCTGAGATATCCAGTAGAGGGAAAGGTTGTCACTGTTTACGGAGAGGAAGGATATATGATTAGCCATGTGAACACATTTAAATATCTTGAAGTGGAAGCTGAATATGTTGAAACTCTGTGCCAGACGTTTAAAGTAGTTCCTAATTTTGAAGCTCCTCCTGTTGCCAAGAATGTTCTTGTAGTCACCAGAGTACCTCCTACAATGGTCTCCCTCAAGGATGCTAGAGTTGTGGTGGATGAAGGTGGTTGTACTATTTGGGGTCAGCTTCCTGACATTCCTTACAAGTCTGACAAATTTGGTTTGGGTTTCACTGCAGAGTCCCAGAAGGCTGTTCGTCGTGCTCGTGCTCTTTGTATCACCAATCAAGGGGTTATGAAAGATCAGATCAATGCTGTGGATGACTATGATGAAGACTACAACTTGGATGCTTGGATTTTTCCTACTGTGGGTGATGGGCTCAATAATTGGAAAGCTGAAGATGTTATTCCTATCTCCTTTAGTCAGGAGTAAATACTATTACTGTGTTGTTACTTTTAATTTTTTAATTTTTGAACAATTAAACTCTTAAGCCTTGTGCCTTACCCGGGGCACAATGGTATGCTTGTTTTGGGATGTCATTTCATTTGCATACTTCATTCAATAAAAATCAGTGGACGTTTCGTTTTCGTAAATATTGTGTTCCTTGTCTTTCTTTTATGTGTTCTTACACACACCCACATCACTAAAATGCAGATCCTCATACACTCTGGATCCTGTTGATAACAGTTCCACTATTGCAAATTATAATTTCGAGAATCCGATCTATCAAGCTGAAGATGGAAATGAGGACGATTGTGAAGTACCTGTAGAGCTTGCTAGGTTGTTACAACAAGAAGAGAAAGCTATACAGCCACATGAAGAGCCAATCGAAGTTGTGAATCTGGGAACTGAAGAGAACAGGAAAGAAGTCAAGATAGGGGCTGAATTAGAGGATAGTGTTAAGAGAAGATTGATTCAGATGTTACATGATTATGTGGAGATCTTTGCTTGGTCCTACGAAGATATGCCAGGGTTGGATACAGACATTGTGGTTCACCGTTTACCGGTAAAAGAAGATTGTCGTCCAAAGAAGCAAAAGGTTCGTCGCATGCGCCCTGAAATGTCAGAGAAGATTAAGGCAGAGGTTATGAAACAGTTTGATGTAGGGTTCTTAGCTGTGACATCTTATCCTCAATGAGTTGCAAACGTAGTACCGGTACCTAAGAAAGATGGTAAGGTACGTATGTGTGTAGACTACAGGGATTTGAACAAGGCTAGCCCTAAAGATGACTTTCCACTTCCTCATATTGACGTTCTGGTAGACAACACTGCTCAGCATAAAGTATTCTCCTTCATGGATGGTTTTTCTGGTTACAATCAAATCAAGATGGCTCCTGAAGATATGGAGAAGACTACGTTTGTTACACAGTGGGGCACTTTTTGTTATAAAGTGATGCAATTTGGTTTGAAGAATGCAGGGGCAACATATCAGCGTGCTATGGTGGCTTTGTTTCATGATATGATTCATCATGAGATAGAGGTGTATGTGGATGATATGATAGCCAGGTCCCAAAATGAAGAACAACATCTTGATCATCTACATAAGTTGTTTGAGAGGTTGAAGAAATACAAGTTGAGATTGAACCCAAACAAGTGTACTTTTGGAGTTAGATCTGGTAAGCTCCTGGGTTTCATTGTCAGTGGAAAAGGTATTGAAGTAGATCCTGCAAAAGTAAAAGCTATACAAGAGATGCCAGCTCCCCGCACTGAGAAGGAAGTTAGAGGTTTCTTGGGACGATTGAATTACATTGCAAGATTTATTTCCCAGTTAACTGCTACCTGTGAGCCAATCTTCAAGTTGTTGAAGAAAGATCAGGTAATGGAATGGAATGATGAGTTCCAGACTGCCTTTGATGAAATTAAGAAATATCTCCTAGAACCTCCAATTTTGATGCCACCAGTTGATGGAAGACCCTTGATCATGTACTTAACAGTGTTAGACAACTCAATGGGGTGTGTGTTGGGGCAACATGACGAGTCTGGTCGAAAAGAGCAGGAAATATACTACCTTAGCAAAAAGTTTACCGACTGTGAAACAAGATACTCACTGCTCGAGAAAACTTATTGCGCTTTGGCATGGGATGCTCGCCGACTAAGACAGTATATGTTGACTCATACTACCTTATTGATTTCGAAGATGGATCCAATCAAGTACATATTTGAGAAACCTGCTCTCTCCGGACGAATAGCAAGATGGCAAATGATCTTAACAGAATATGATATACAATATACTAATCAGAAGGCCATTAAAGGAAGTGGTGTAGCTGATCATTTGGCTCATCAAGCAGTGGATGATTATCAGTCAATGAGTTTTGAGTTCCCTGATGAAGACATTATGATTATTACCAAAGAACCTGGACAATATGACGGACCTGAACAAGGATCCCGATGGACTATGGTTTTTGATGGAGCTTCTAATGCACTTGGTAATGGTGTTGGTGTTGTGATCAGTTCCCCTGAAGGTTGTCATACCCCGATTACTGCAAGACTTTGCTTCTATTGTACAAATAACATGGCTGAGTATGAGGCATGTATCCTGGGTATCAAAGCTGCCATTGATATGAAGATTCAGTTCCTTGACGTGTATGGAGATTCAGCCCTGGTAGTAAGTCAGAACAAAGGAGATTGGGATACCAAGCATGATAATCTCATTCCTTACAGAGAGTATGTGTTGTCTCTGATCCCACATTTCAAAGAGATTACCTTTGGACACATTCCACGGAGAGAAAATCAGTTGGCAGATGCATTAGCCACCATGGCATCCATGTTTGAGATCAGCTGGGATGATGAAGCTCCCAAGATTACTATTGATAGATTTGAGAAGCCTGCATACTGCAATGAGAATGATACTGAGGAAGCAGAGGAGAAGCCTTGGTTCTATGAAGTGAAAAGATATCTTGAAGCTCAGGAGTTCCCTAAAGGGGCATTTGTCAAAGATAAGAAGTTTCTGAGGAGGTTTTCTGCTAAGTTCTTCTTGAGTAATGGGATTTTATACAAGCGCAATCATGATTCAACTTTGCTTCTTTGTATGGATAAAAAGGAAGCAATAGAGATTATGGAAGATATGCATGATGGGATCTTTGGAACTCATTCTAGTGGTCATACCATGGCAAAGAAGATATTGAGAGCAGGTTACTATTGGTCCACCATGGAAGCCGACTGCTATCAACATTCCAGAACATGTCACAAGTGCCAAATTTATGCTGATAAAGTACATATACCTCCATCACCATTGAATGTGTTGACTGCTCCTTGGCCTTTTGCCATGTGGGGCATTGATATGATTGGTGAGATCAAGCCTACTGCTTCTAATGGACATCGTTTCATCCTGGTTGCTATTGATTACTTTACAAAGTGGGTGGAGGCAGCTTCATTTGCATCTGTTACTAAGAATGTGGTGGTTCGATTCATTAAGAATAATCTCATATGTAGGTATGGCATCCCTGAAAGGATTATTACTGACAATGGCTCTAATCTGAACAACACTATGATCACTGATCTCTGCACGCAGTTCAAGATTAAGCATCACAACTCTTCTCCATATCGTCCGAAGATGAATGGTGCAGTAGAAGCTGCTAACAAGAACATTAAGAAGATTCTACAGAAGATGACTGTTACTTATAAGGATTGGCATGAGATGTTACCATTTGTTCTTCATGGTTATCGCACTACAATACGTACTTCAACAGGGGCAACCCCATTCTCCTTAGTCTATGGTATGGAAGCAGTTCTGCCCATTGAAGTGCAGATCCCCTCCTTAAGAATTATGAAGGATGCAGGCTTGGATGAAGATGAGTGGATTCAGACTCGACTTGACCATATAAATTTGATTGATGAGAAGAGGTTAGCAGCTGTTTGTCATGGTCAGATGTACCAAAAACGAATGATCAAGGCTTTTAATAAGAAGGTTAAGCCAAAGGTATATCAGGCTGGTGACTTGGTAATCAAGCGTATCATATTACCACAGGGTGATCCTATGGGCAAATGGACTCCTACGTATGAAGGACCATTTGTGGTCAAAACAGTATTCTCAGGAGGTGCCATGATACTTACTACTATGGATGGTGAAGACTTCCCACAGCCTGTAAACGCATACATAGTTAAAAAATACTACGCATAAAAAGAGACCTGCTAGGTTGACTGGCCTAGGCAAAAAAAAAGGGCATCCCGGCGAACCAAAAGGGTTCAGGCAAAAATTAGGGATATATATATAAAAAATGTGTACACCCGGCAAGTCGAAAACCTGAAAAGGCGACTTGGGCAAAAAAGGGTATCCCGGTGGATTGAAAACCTGAAAGGGCAATCCAGGAAAAAGTTAGGGATAAAAGCGTATGACTATGTCTCGTTGGATCACCCATGCAACTCCAACCAGTTGTGCTACTTAGTTCAGACTCTAACAGATAAAGCTCAATCCAATCGTTCCCGTCTCGACAGCAGAAGATGAGATACTTGAAGATAATGGCAATAGTAGAATTGAAACTCAATAGAATTATTTCCCACATAGCTGATTTTCTTTGTTTTGTAAAAAAATTTACGACGAATTCCTCTTACTAGGATTTCTGTCTCCTTGTACAAACTTGCCTATGTATAGGTCACTTTGTGATATAAATAAAATTTCATCTTTGAATCCAGATTTACTTTTACCCTATTTACATAAGCGAAACGTTCATTGGTTGTGTTTGAATGTATGTATGCTTTTGAATATGATTGATGTTTACCAGAAATGCATAAAATGCTTAATATGATTGATGTTTACCAGAAATGCATGAAAATGCAGTAATAGTATTTACTAAGGACGAACGAGGAAAGGAATTCAACGAAGCTTCGCCAGTTCATCCCCAAGACAGCTACAAATCCCCAGTAGGGCAAATCTACCATCATAGATACTTCGAGTTACATCTCCCCTTGAATTTATGTCCATCTCTTTTATCCTCAGTCGGGATACTTAGGAACTTATTCCTTCAAAAGAAGTGCGACGAACGAAGACGGGAAGTTATGAATACTATACTATTAAACGAAAACGGGAAGTTATGAATACTATACTATCAAACGAGACGGGAACGAGTTCCTCATGTTCTTCAGCAACGAATCGGGATTTATTTTCCCTGGCCAGCAGTTGTTATACGAAGATATCCAGACGCTTCAAGCTACATAATTCATACATACATCATTTACATCATACCATACATATCCATAAGGCATAATACATTTATTTAGGTGCATCATACTATACATGCATACATATTGCATAGACTAACATTCTTCTTGCAGGATAGTTATATGCAGGTAAAACAATATCAACAACTTACAACGGGTCAGAAATGATCCATACATTTGCTCAAGATGTCCTTGAATATCAGGCAAACGGTCTGTAAAAAGATCCATTCCCTGGTTCAAGACATTATTCAGAAGAACAAATCCTGACGTTCTTTTGGCCCTTGAATAGCAGGCAAACGGTCTGTAAAAAGATCCATTCCCTGGTTCAAGATATTTTTCAGAAGAACAAATCCTGACGTTCTTTTGGCCCTTGAATAGAAGGCAAACAGTCTGTAAAAGGATCCATTCCCTGGTTCAAGACATTATTCAGAAGAACAAATCCTGACGTTCTTTTGGCCCTTGAATAGCAGGCAAACGGTCTGTAAAAAGATCCATTCCCTGGTTCAAGATATTTTTCAGAAGAACAAATCCTGACGTTCTTTTGACCTTGGAGAGTAGGCAAACGGTCTGTACAAAGATCAATTCCCTAATCCAAGATACTTCCAGAAGAGATAATCATCACAAGATTTATTTCTATTGGTCCATTCAACAACTCAAAACATGTTGCATAAATGATTCAGAGACGGCTTATACAAAGACCTAGTACTGATATCCAGTATCAACATAAAGACATCATCACATCCTGATACTTTAGATGGCATCTCCAAGCCCATCTCCAGATGGCATCTCCAAGCCCATCTCCAGATGGCATCTCTAAGCCCATCTCCAATTCTTCCAAGTGGCATCTTCAAGCCCACTCAAGCATATAAAACTAATCATCAGTGTTACTCTACGCACCGGCGAGTGAAAATTTTTGGGCTTTTATGTTCAATCCCCTTCAATCTTCCAGGTCACGAATGACACATATACCAATCTAACCCCTCTGGTTTCAGAAAATTGAACAGGGGCAGCTGTTGCACCCCAAAATTTGCCCTCCACAAGACAAGTCATTATGTACTAAGAGGCTCACAAGGTTCACAAGGTTTACAAAGTTCACAAGACATCTCATAAGGTTCACAAGGTTCACAAGATTCACAATTAGTCAGAAAGTTTGACAATTCCCTCAGACAATGCATCCTCCTAAGCAATGCATCCTAAACTAGGGTTTTGACTTTAATCAGGCTAAATGGACTTCCAAGACTTCAAGTGAGCTTCATAACATCTTATATGTGTCCAAGAATCCCCATGTCAAGTTTCAAGACTTTCCCAAAAGATTTGCTCAGTCAGATGATCAGATAGGTTAAAATCAGTCAAAGCAGTTAAAAAGTCCAACTGAGGTCAACTGTGGTCAAACCAAAGTCAAACTTCATGATTTTTTGCCAAAATCAAGTATATGAAGTAAAATTCATCATTTGATCAAGGGTTGATCATGATTCATCAAGGAGATTTCAGATCATCAAGAATCAGGAGTTTCTAAATTAGGGTTTTCATAGGAAAAGTCAACTGAACTTTGACCAGCCATAACTTTCACATGCTTCATCAAATTTTTTCCATCCAAAGCTCATTTTGAAGGAAATTTAATTCTATACAACTTTTTGTCTCACAAGCCAAGCCCAAAAATGCTTCATTTGGAAGGTATGAGCTAAGACATTATAGGTCCTTTTAAAAGTCAACAAAAAGTCAACAACTTCAAAAAAGCATAACTTGAGAATGGTAAAAGATATGGACATGAGACCAAAGAGGTTGGTTATAGGACTCTTTAAGCTTTCCAAAATGTCCAAGAACACCCTCATAGCATTAAAATTGAAGGATTTGTGCCCTTGCAAAGTTGGGAAATTTTTGAGTGGTTTATGAAGTAAATGGGGTCTTAAAACCATAATTCTTCAAATGGGCTGACTTTTTTGTAACCCAATGTGTTCCATGACATCATGCACGAAATTTATTTAATATTTTCATAATTTTCATAATTTTATTTTTATTTATTATGATTTTTTTTTATAATAAAAATCATTTTAAATTCAAATAAAATATAAAATGATGAAGATTTAAAAATATTTTGCTTCTAGAATGTCATAAAAGTCATTTGGATCTAATTGATACAAAAGTTATGAAGATTGTCTTAAAATAGCAAGTTCTTATCAAGAATTTTCAAATTTTAAAAGTCAATCTTTTTCAATCTTCAATGATCCAAATATCCATCCAATTGGCAAAGTTTTTAACCTAATTCACTCACTCATATATAATAAACATTAAGCAAACCAGAGGGCACGAATTGACAGCCTCCTCATATCATCTTCAAGCTTCAAAATCTCACTAAGAAACTCCAATTCGGTTTGGCACTTAGAGTCCCTTTCAAGACAAACCAAAGGTTGCAATTTGTTCCTTGAAGTTCATGGATTGATTCTGGATCATAACATCATTCATTCATGCCCTAAATTGTGAAAACCGAATACACATTGTTCATGTTTTAAAAATTTTCGATTTGAATGATATACTCATTGTTAACGAAAACTAACTGTTGGTTTGTGTTTATGACAATGTTTAGATGCTTTCTGGATAAATTAATTTGATTTTAGGTGCAAGATGGAGAAATCACCATGGCTAGGGTTCTTCGACCGTTTTAGGGTTTCATGATTTAGGGGATATAAATATATTCTAAAACCATAGATCAACTCTAATTGATCTCTGGATTATGTTTATGAATTTAATTTGATGAAATTTTGCTGTTTTATTGATGATTGAGATTCGTAGGTTTTGCTGCAAATGAGAATTCGCAGGAAAGCTTGTAACAAAAATCGTAGCAAAATTCATAGGTCTGGAGGAAGAAGAAGATGTCCAGCGCGCCAAAATTCATATTTAAAAATTGGATATAATATTTTATGATATTGTTGTTATTATTATTTCAGAAAAGCATGATGGCTCAGTTGGCACGCACGTTTGTTGGTAAAGGAATGGTCCTGGGATCGAAACCTCCCCAGGCCATTTTGGTTTTGTTTTATTTTTCAACATTTTTCCAAGACAAGAACAAAAGCACATGGATGCAATAGGTTGACAGCCAGCGCGCGCTAGCCCAGTGGTCATGATATTGGTCTTTCAGGTAAAGGACCTGGGTTCAAATCCCAGGTCCTGCTTTTTGGCTTTCCTTTCTTTTTTTTATAGATTTATTTGTTTTATTAATTTCTTATTATTATTCTTCATTTCAATTAATTTCTAAAAACTTATTTACAAATGTTTTCTAATTAAACTTTATTTTCATAAATTTAAATTAATATGTAAAACTTTATATACCCTAAAATTTTTTTTTTTAAAAAAATAATTTGTTTATTTGAATTAAATTATGTGTATATTTGTTTAAATAATTAAATTAGAATTAGGTATCAAATTAAAATATTTTTTGTACTTAAAACCCTAATTATATTTATAAACCCTAATTTATTTTTCTAAAACAATTCAAAACCCTAATTTTCTTTTATGATTTTAATTTCTTATTTTTATTATGTTTTGTTTAATTATAATTAATAAATATTTCTAATATGTATATAATTAATTTATTAAACTATTAATCATATTTATTAGTATATAATTATTATTATTTATTTCTTTTCTTAAAATTCTTAAAAAATGATTATTTATTTAAATTTGAACTTTTAATTTGTTTTATATATTATATTATTATGCAAACCTCTTTTTCTCTTATATTTATTTTATTTATTATTACTAACCTTTTTATTTATTTATTTATCATATGCTTATTATTTAAATTATTTTATTATAATATAATTGTGTAAATTATGTAATAGTTGTAGAATTTGTATTATTTATTTAAATTGCTATGGTTAGTAAAATAGGGAGTGAAAACATGTTTGTGTTTAAAATTGAATTTAGATCACTAATTTTAAGATAAATATTATGAACACGCACACACGTAAGTCGATCTTGGATCGCCATCTCACTTCTTAAGGGTTACCTCTCATGTTGCCTAAATAAAAGGTCAAGTAAGGTGTATAAAGCAAAGTCCCTTATCTTATTTAAAATCATATTGTCCCTTTAAAGAATTATAAGATCAAGTCCCTTCATGGTTGTCTTCGTAAATGATCTTGTCCCTTTCGAATAAAAGATGATAAGTCCCTTCGAATTGCTAAGTACACCTTACAATTTCCTAATCACAGATGTCCCTTCACATGTCCCTTATAACATCCAAGGTAATGACTACCTATTCCTTAATAATAGGGATAGTCTTACCATTGAAAGAACATTCAAGAACAGTAAAGATTTAATCATTAGGGTAGGTTCCTCTTATGTACTTGCTCACCTTTTCAAAACATTTCAAAAACACTTCACATTTTTAAACAATTTTCAAAACAAAGTCCTTATATATATCCGTACATGGATCATTATAAAGTACTTAAGAAAATTTTTAATCACACACTACACTTCTCAAAACAATTTAAAGTGAGCTAAGTAACTAAGAGCCCATGGATAACCATGGATGTAAAGGGTGCTAACACCTTCCCTTTACATAACTTACCCCCCGAACTCAAAATCTTTTTAAGGTCTTTCCTGTTCTTTTATGCCCTTTCCTTTTGGATAAAATAAAAGTCGGTGGCGACTCTTGCTATCCGCAACATAACTAAAGTCAGTTCTCCCACCGTGTTACACATTCCTCTTCGATGTGACAACACAATTGCTATCAACATCACAAAGAACCCGATCATGCATTCAAGAACAAAGCACATAGACATTCGGCACCATTTCCTTCGTGATCACGTACTTAACGGAGACGTAGATTTTACCTTCGTGGATACGCATAATCAATTAGCGGACATTTTCACAAAGCCGCTCGCAAGAGAACCTTTTTACAAAATTAGAAGAGAAATTGGAATCTTAGATGAAAAAGATATATAAATCATCCATTAACAAAGGTGCACAACATTCATTCTTCTCTTGTTTAAGCAAAATATTTCAATATGTTTCTGCTTCTACTCCCTTCTTATATGTGCCATATATGTGTATGATTCATTAGATATGTTTAAAAAATGTTTTAGAATGTTTATTTTTCATTTTTCAACAAATTTTTAAGGATGCAATCGATTTCATGTTGTCTGCAATCGATTGTAGTCTGATAATTTTGTGTATTTTTTCAAAACTAGGCTTAGTGCAATCGATTGCATGTTGATGCAAATCGATTGCATTCTGGAAAAATTGCTTTTTCACGTATTTTTTGAATAGTGCAATCGATTGCATGAAAATGCAAATCGATTGCAGTCTGTAACTATTTGGAAAAATTTTATTTTTTATTATTCCCTCTTATTTACTTTGATCCATGGTGTCATAAACTCATACACATCAAATCACATCATTTCCAAGACCAACTTTTCAGATTTTGTTCCCTCTTAGCCTTAACCTACAAGATTCCCTACCTTGACTCATTAACACATTTCAAATTCTCTTAACCACCCAAATAACTCACCATAACTCCTCTTACCAAATTCCCATATTTTTATATCCTTAAAAATTCTGATTTTTCTCTATCTCACTATCATTTTTCGTTTTCCCCATATAACCTACACAAAAAATACCAAAACTTCATCCTTCTCACTCAACTTCCCCATTTCTCACCAACTCTCACCCATGGCTTCAAGGACCAAAAGAAAGGCCTCTGCTGCAGAAAAAGGAAAGGGAAAGTCCTCCTCATCATCCAACATTACACTTTATGAAGTATTATCCAATGAGAAAATTGAGAAGTTTGAAAAGTTCTTCCAAAGAAAGATTGCTCAACAACCCAAGTATGGTGATTTTTCTTCCTTTTCTGAAAATTGCTTTACTTTTCAAACCACTCTAGACAACATAAAGTTAGGGACTGCTATTGCTTCCTCTGGACCATATTACTCGGATCTTGTTAGGCTATTTTACTGCAATATGTGTATAGAAGAAGGAAGGTTTGTTACCTATGTTTTAGGAAAAAGACTTGTCTTGAACTCAAGACTTCTTGGAAATATCTTAGGGGTACCTTCATCCGGTAGTCTCCTATTTGATCCTGATGATGGAAAATGGAATGACTATAAGAAGAGATATTTTTTCTACAAAATCGGTAGGATGACCGAAACAGAATTTTATGAACATAGAGTGAAGTCTCTAGGTGGTATTGAACTCTCTCGTAGTTCTTAGTCGGCTGGAAATTTCTACATTGATGATCGCATGCTTCACTACTTCCTTGCCTATGTTGTGTTTCCGAAAAGTGGAAACTATTGTTCTGTTAACGATACGAAAATGCAGGCCCTCTATGCTATCAAGAACAACATTGAAGTTAATTGGGCTCAGATGATTTTGCATCACATGCTGTCCCATTCCGAGAGATCAAAAGTTCTGCCCTATGCATGGTTCATCACTCGGATTTTGCAACACTTTGAGATTCAAGTTGATGGTTTTGAGTGTCTTTTGATGGATACACCTTCTCACAAGATTTCTATTAGGAATTTGGATAGAAGAATGGGAGTCTACTATGATCGGGAAGCCGATACTATTACTTATCTTAGTGATGATGGTGGAGAACAAGAGGATAATGAACAACAACAACCCCTTAATGAAGAGGTTCCCGCTTCTCATCATGTGAATGGTCCTTCTAACCAAGATCTTTTGGATTTCATGTCACAACAATTCTCCAACATGAACAACAACATCAATGACCGCTACAATGCCGTTAATGCATCTATCAACACAAGGATTTCAAACTTTCAGCATGATGTCAACCAACAATTCTCATACATTTATTCTCATCTCTACATACCACCTTATGATCCATCCAACCCGGCTGCCCCACCAACTCGCCAACCACCTCTCAACCAACAATTTCCTAACCAAGACCCTTTTGACCCCAATATGGATCTGTTTTGAAAATGTTTTCATGTCTCTTGTTTGGATGTTTTTTTCTTAATGTAGTCGTTAATGCTTACTAGTTGTAATGTCTAATTTATGTTTCTTTATGTTTCCGTATGTTTCGTTATGTTTCTTTAAAATGTAAAATTCTGCACTTATGTTATGTATGCACTTCAAGTTTTAATCTATGATATGTTATTTATAGTTTTCATTATTTCTTATTTATGGCTTTCATTATTTTCACCCATCTTTCCCTTCTTTTTGATAATGTCAAAGGGGGAGAAAGATGTTATGCTTGTACATTTTTCTTGTATTGAATTTCTTAAAGGTACAAAGCTCCGATTCACATACAAAGGGGGAGATATACATCTTAGGGGGAGAAGTATTCCGAAAATGTTAAAGCATCTAAGAAGATTGTTTGTCATCATCAAAAAGGGGGAGAATGTGAAGTCAAGCTTCTCCATGGTCAACACTTGTTTTGATGAAGACACATCTCTTAGCTACAATATATTAAGAAGGCAAAGATGTTTTTCAAGATTAATGCATCATGTTCAAAGACTTATTTCAAGAAGATGTTTCATGAAGGTATATTAACAATTATTCACAAATATTAAAGTCTTAGATGCTCAATCAAAAACTAATATCATGGCATAATCATCTCTTAACCTTAGCATAATTTAAATTTGCATTTTTCAAGTTTAAGCTTGTGTAAATCGATTTCACCATACATGCAATCGATTTACATCTGTTTGTTTTAAGCATTTTTGGCTTTTTAACTAGGTGCAATCGATTGCATGTTTCAAAACTTTGAAAAATTTGTTAACGTATGCATTATAGTGCAATCGATTTGCATTATAGTGCAATCGATTGCAACCTGTACAAATTTGAAAAATCAGTATTTTTCATAACACCTCTTCATGTATCTTTTCATGGAACCTTTTCATGATGAATTGGCATTTGTTCATGAATATTTTGCTGTTATTACATTGTTTCATAAGGGTGTTATGTGCATATAAATTCTAAACTTTTTCAAATCATTTGTCACCTCTTTAAAAAATATTTTCATAGAAAAAATTCACAAAACTCTTAAACTTTTGACAAGAATTTTTCTGCATTACTTCATATCATATAATCAGAAAATTTTTGAGCTATCTAATATTTTATGATTGTGAATTATTGTTAGTGAAAGAGAAGATCAATTGTTATATTGATAAAAAATCAAAGCTTCAAAATTTCTATCTTATAAAATTCAGAATTATTGTTTTGTTCTTGTTATCCGGATTGTGGATACAAGAAGTCTTTTATTGAGAGGATTGTTCTCAATAAGACATAGTGGAAAATTCCAAGAGGATTGATCTTGGTGAATATAGTTTAGTGACTTGTATAGAAAGACTAGGAAGAGTCTTGTATTTGTCCAAAACTATAGTAAATTCTCTTTCGTGTTGAAAGGGGAGTGGAGTACTCTCGGATTGTGAGGGGAACCACTATATATCGTCGTGTCCACTTTACTTTTCCGCTTTACCGCATTTTAAACTTAGAACAATAATCAAGAATTATTCATCCATCGATAAAATTCCCGAAAAATTTCTAAAAACCTAATTCACCACCCCTCTTAGGCGCACTCGTATACTTACACTAGGATTCTAATTCCTTTCCTAAGTATAGCCAACCCTCGAACCTTAAATCTCTTAGCATTGTTGTTACATTGCATACTTATGGTTTAATTGATTTTTTCCCTTTCCCTGGGATAAATTAAAGCTCGATGGTGATATTTAATGTTTTGTGATTCAAGTTAATATAATAACTTGATATCCGATTCTAACCGCGATAATAATTTTAAAATGAAATTTGAATAAAGTAAAATTTAATCATAAGAAAACTTGTCGGGATTGGATTTCCTCTACCGTGCACATATATGACTTAATTGATTACTTTTGCATAAACTTTATTCTCATTTCTTACCTTCACCAATCACTCACAACAACACATATGTCTATACGTTTGTTGAGATTTCCAATCAGTTAGTTTAATCGACAATTTCTCAATCTATTAAACAAACCAATCACATTAAGAACTGGTATTTGTTTGTGAACATTAAACTGTAATTATATATCTAGCAATAAGCGTTTAACCGATTATTTTCTTAAAACATGATACAAACGTATTTCTCAATCACAATTTGTATCCAAATATTTGATTCATAAAACTAAGATATAATTGATAATTATGAAAGACAAGATTCTATTAAAAGTATAATCAATAAGATACATACGATTACAGTAAATTCATTCCATTCCCAACAAAGAAGGAGTTTAGCTAGCCATTATCATGGTGGCTTTCAAAAAAAGGAAGAATTGGAGATGAATTAGCATCAACAATGATCTCTTGATTCCTGATGCATATCCAACTTGATTCTTAGATTTCCCCCAATTACTTTCTATTACAACTAATTATAGCTAAGAATAACTAAAAAAGTTAATTTCATTAAATTGTCTCAAGTCATGTTGTTATAATATTTTTTGAAAATCTGTTATGCACATCGTGCTCAACTTTTCCTCACCCTTCTCAACCTTAGAAACTTAGCTTTGAATTATTCTTTAAACCGCCTCTGGACTTTTCCGCTTTAGCTCGCTTTCGACAAACAGGAATGCTGCAACACACTTACGCTTTGTGCAACAAAGTGTGCTGCAACGCACTCGCGCCACCTGTGTGCTGGCAGTGAGACCTCGCTGAATTTCACTTGATTTCTCATTTTCTACAGTGTTTTGTAGTGAGCTTGCAACACCAAGCTCATGTTTTACATATTTTGTTTGATGTGAGTGTGATGCAGCGCCCTTGTGGCGCAAGTTTGTTATTTTTGACTTTCCATCATGTTTTGAGCCTTCTTTCCTGTATAATTCCAAAGTATTCATTAATATCAACTATTCTTTGTTATGTATTCATTTTGAAATCAAAATAATGGTATTTTGTCAGAGATTCCATATTTATAACCTTTATAAGTATCAATATCTTTAACTTTATCTTTATTCTTGGCCACTTATCAAATTTTCCCCAACTTGACCTCTTGTTTGTCCTTAATCCAAAGCATGAATCTTTCAAAGCAAGATACTTTATCAAGGGTCAAAACTCAATGATGTTTTTACATAACAATTTATGGAAAATGCATGGTTCAAATGACAGATGCATGTGCGAAAGTCATGTTTATTTACCTTTTAGAATCAAAGCATGATTATGAAGAAAGTTCTTTCATGCAAAAGTCAAATAATACTTTTATAAGCAATGACACAATTTCACTTGAATCATCCTATCAATCTTCATAAAATTGATAAAGATCTTTCAAAATTCAATTGTATGATAAATGGACTCTCATCCAATAACCTTGTCAACATTCTGGTCAATTCATGTATCATCTGAGCAGTTCATATTTGAAAAATTCTTGAGAGCATAAATCAATACGGACTTGCTATGGTTGTATCTTGGTTGGTTTTGCAAGGAAAGGATGTTTCCTAAGGCTATTGGTTCAAAATTTTGGTCGAATATAATGAAGAGTATTTCAAAGAAAACTATTTGTTCCTTCCTTTTTTGTGTTCATTCTCTTTTTCACTCCTCAATTCTTTTTGATGCGCTCACCCTTTATTTGATGTTTATTCTTTTCCTTACTTTGAATTTCTTTTCTTTTCTTGATTGCATCTTTTCTCTTCTTCTTTTTTATATCATCTTTTCATTCCTTTATTTAAATTGACACCCTCTCCCCAACTTGATTGATTCTCACTTTTATTCATAAATCAACTTCTCGTTCTTGGTGATTATATCATATGTTGGTTCCAGATTTTTCAAAGAAAATATAATGGATCAATGATAAATTTGTTTGTTATTTTTTTATGAGATACAAAAATCTCACAAAGTGGTTTACCTAGTGATTTGTTGTTTTCAACAATTGATCCATTCATGGCTTTACAAGGCTCAAAAAGGGTGTGCAAACACTCACTCACTCACAAGGTATGATGAGACTTTTTGGCTAATTGGTTTTGCTCAAACATAAAAAAAATTCCTTGATCCTTTTTATGCTCCACAAAAATTCAAAGAAAATTTCCAAATTAAACATGAATCGAACGAGTTAAATCAAGGATTATCAACCAGTTAAATCATTTAAGTGCACAATGGAAGTTCTCCTCACATTTTTGGTTTTCGCTACATGATTCAAGCAAGAATTTATGTTTTTACAAAAATGAGGCATGCAATGATTTTGTAAGAAACACAAAATTCAAAATCATGCTAACATTCTGCAAAACATGTAAATATGTGCCTTTGATGAGTTCTTTGAGGCTTGATTGAGTCTTTGATTTTTCAAGAAAATTAGATCAATTATGAAGACAAAGAAAAAAAGACCTTATTTGAAATTAACTACTACTTATACTACTTACTACTTTGAAACCATTTAAAACAAACAAATAATTAACCTTTAATCACCATTCTCAAGTTGTGGTCCAAAAAAATTCCAATCAATTCAGGTATTCGGTTGGTGGTTAAATGAGGGTTAAATAATATTAATTTCAACTTGGCGGTGTTTGTCATTTGCGCGTAGTGTGGGAATGTTGCGCAGGGCGAACTCGCGCCACAATCTCCCCTGTTGCGCTGGGTGAACCTGTGCTCTGCTCGGGTTTAGAGGGCTCTGCGCATAAACCAGACTTTGTTAAAATTTTGAAATCTTCATATGCAAAATATGAAAACAAAAACCAAATGCTAAATAAAACAAAAAAAAATCATAAATATTGGGTTGCCTCCCAACAAACGCTTGTTTAACTTCATTATCTCAATGCATATGTTATGGATATTTTAGAGGTCTTATTATGGTAATTTTTGCAATTTCATCATAATATTTTTACATTTTCCCCTTGAATGTCTTAGTTACTTTCAAACAGTCCAATGATCTTTTATTTTTTATATTGAGGGAAATAAGTGTTTTTATGAGAGTCATCTACAACTGAGTTGATATGTGCTCTTGCATAATGATCTTATCTGCAACATCTCTCTTGAAACCAACTTCATTATCCTATTGTTTATGAATTTCTGCTTGATTTTACTCTTGTTTTTTAGTTTTACTTTTGTCAACAACATTTTTTGATTCCAAGTGATCATTACTACCATCGTCAGTAGCGTTAACACTTTGAGTTGTACTTTCATTGCATTGCTCCTTTGAAATGATTTGTGTGATAGTAGTGGATGTCTCTTGGTGTTGATCCTCAAGCTTCCTCTCTATTTGACCAACTTGAATTTCAAGATTAATAACTAATGCTTCAGTCCTTTTTTGGTTATCCATAGACATTTGCATAAATTACATCAAGGTCTCTTCCAATTTTGATATTCTATCAGGTTGTGGAAGATTATGCTGATAGAAATTATGGTATGGTTCAACATCCTATCTTAAATCTTGGACATAATATATGTTGTTTGTGTATGGATAACATTGGCAATATTAGTATGATTCTTGTATATGTTGCCACAATTCCATGTAATTTACTTCTGCTTTTGATCTTTTAATTGCAACCTTGGAATATTGTTTGAAGAGGGTTGAATGCAATTTTTTTGCCTTTTGGTGTTGCTTAGTTGGCTTGTGCTTTACTTGTTCTTGTGATACCTGGAAAAAGAAAATTGCAAAATAAAAAATGAATATTAAATTATAGTTATAAATTTTTTATATAATATTATATTATTAATTTTTTTAAAAGAATCACATTATTGGTTTATTTAAGAAATTAGTATTTATACTAAAAAAAAATATAACATAATACATGTTTTTATTAAAAAAAACATGATACAATTATGATTGTTAAATACACAATTTTCTAATGAAAAACACAAACTTTTCTTTTGTAATGACATATATTAATTTGATATACTTTGATTTATTATTTTGGAAATTCTTTTCTAAATATTTATTTTAAAGATATGTCATTTTTGTGTAATACATATAATTATTATCAATTATTGATATTAATAATTAATAATAGTCAATAAATAAGTTATTATTATGTTGCTTCATTAATAATAATAATAAATAAATTCAACTATTTATACAATTATTTGTATAAATGAGAATAAGTTACAATTTTTTTTTTATAAATTGACACACGGGTTCAAATGTTTATAAATAGGAAAAAAGTTACAATATTTTTGTTATAAACGAGACTAAGTTACAATTATTTTTCAAAAGAAAATAAGTTACAAATATTTTTCATTAAGGCTCAATGTAAATAATAATTAATTATTGTTATTTGTATTTAATTTATATTAACTTTTATTGTTATATTTTATTCATAGTAATCTAAATCAATTTATTATTTTATTTATATATTTTTAAATTAATTAATAAATGCATTTATGATTTTTTTTTTGAATAAAAAAAGGTAATATATTAATTCAAAAAGACTATACAATCAAAGGTGATCCAATGATCCAACCATCAAAAAGACTAGTTACATCAACAAGGAGGCTACATGTTTTCTAAGTTTCCTATAATGTCAACCCTTATAAACTATACTATCAATAATATTAGGTACTATACTAGTTAGATAAACTTTGTTGCCAAAAAACGGCATCGTTCCGAAGCTTCCAAGTATGGTAGACAGTTTCAGCTAACGCCATACGCAAAAGGTCGGTTTTCCATCCTTTCCCATTAGCGGTATGAACAATCCAAGGTAATTCATCTTTCCAACTTGTAGGATTGTGGGAAATATCCAGCCACTGAATGATAGTTTTCCAAATGAGTCCAGTTTTACAACAACTAAACAAAATGTGGTCATGTGATTCCTCATCTTTCTCACATAAGACACAAGTACTATCAATAATAAAATGAAACAGTTTCATACGATCTTTGGTAGCCAATCTACCATGTAAATCAAGCCACAAATAGAGGGTTGCACGAGGACGTGCTTTGTTCTATTTAATCAGTTTTCTCCAATCTACCTATGTACCATCATCCCTCGTCTCCTTATAGATTTTGTTGGCAGTAAATCTGCATTGAAGGAAGGATGCATTCCAAGCTTGTTGGACTGTCCCAAGGCAATTTCGAAGTTGAAGGATGCTCTTCATAATCCAGGATGTATGCGGCCGGATGGCGTATTCCATCACAGTAGAGTGTTTAAAATAGTAGGGATGAGCCCATCTAACCCAAAGATTATCAGCTTTAGTGTTGATATTCCAAAGGCACTTTAGTAATAGTGTTTTGTTCCAAGCAACCAAGTTGAAGAGTTGAATACCACCTGAATTTCTAGGCCTACAAACATTCTTCCAAGAAACAGGGATTTTGCGGCTAAGATCAGATTTTCCAGTCCAAATGAAGCTACGACAGATGGTGTCAATTTTCTGGATAACACTCATCGGAAGGGGAAAGTAATGCATCCAATATTGTGCAATGGCACAAGATACACTTCGCACCAATTGGAAACGACCTGCAAAACTCAGAAGCTTAGAGGACCAATGGCTCACTCGACTAGTGAGCTTATAAAGCAGCGGCAAGTAGTGTGTAATATTAAGCTTTTTGCACGACAAAGGCACTCCCAAATATTTGATTGGAAATTTCCCTACTTCAAAGTTAGACAGAGCCAAAATATTCGCTCTAGCCGAGGCTTGCACTCCAGACATGAAGATTTGAGATTTGGTATGATTAATGGCCAAGCCCGTGGAATCCGTAAAGGAAGTAAAAGCTTGCATAATCAATCTCACAGAATAAGAATCACCTCTATAAAACAAAAGAATGTCATCAGCAAATGTAAGGTGAGTGAGATCCAGTTCTTCGCAATTCGAATGATAGTTAAAATCAGGATTCTTTTGCATCTTGAGAAGAACACGATGCAAATATTCCATCACAATGAAAAAAAAAGTGGGGAGATGGGGTCCTCCTGTCTGATCCCTCTGTTGGCTTGAAGAAAATCAGTGGTACCATCATTACTTTGAATTTATAAGAGACAAACGTGGTTCCGACCATAGTCCAAGTAACAAATTGGTGTGGAATACCAATTTCATAGAGGATACAATGGATAGAATTCCAATTGAGCATATCATAGGCTTTATGTAAGTCAAGCTGGATTATAGTCCTAGGAGTCCCGTGTTTCCTCTCATAGCCTTTGAGGAGTTCGTAGGCCATAAGAACATGATTATGGATGTGTTGTCCCTTGATAAAGGCAATCTGAGTTTTGCTGATGATGGATGGCATAACCTCTCCCAGTCTAGTATTCAAAATCTTCGAAATAATATTGTAGAATGTTGAACAGTCAATAATTGGTCGATAGTCTTTAACACAAGTTGCAAAGTTGTTTTTTGGAACCAAGGTGACAAGGGTGCCATTGAAGGGTTTATAGAGAATACTTGTGGAAAAGAATTCATGGATAGCTTTAATGACATCTTCTTTGATAACAATCAATCTAGCCTTGAAAAACCGTGCTCCGTAGCCATCCAAGCCTGGACTTTTTAAGTCACCTATACCATTAAGAGCATGCAGGATTTCCTGTTCAGAAACATCACGAACCAGACCCCCTCTTTGGTTAAAACTGACTTGAGGTCCCATTCTCATGGCCTCTATATCAATGTGGGTGATCTGGTTATTATCCACCCTCATAAGATTCCTATAAAATTCAAATACCTCATTTTCAATGGCCTTTGCATCTTTGATAATGGCACCATCTGCTTGAATAAGGTAAGCCATCTTATTGGAATTGTATCTAGCCTTAAGAAAAGCGTGGAAGTAAGCATTATTGCCATCACCTTTCTTAATCCAATCTATTTTTGATCTTTGCATCAACACTTTAAGTTCAATCTCATTCAAGTGAATGATTTTATCAGTGAAATACTTTACCTCTTCAACCAGGCCTCTCTCCATAGGGTTACTTCTAAGACTGATATGAGCTTGATACAACTTGTCTATAGCCTCCTCAATCTGGTGTTTGAGATTAGAGATAGGTTTACTGAAAAATCTGATGTCACTTTTAAGCCTCTTCAGTTTCTTCCATAGAACCTCTATAGGCCTACCCTTCAAAGGTTGCATCCAGTTCTTCCTAACCATATCAAGGAACCTAGGCATGTCAACAGTGCAATTAAGGAATTCGAATTGTCTTTGGCTTTGTATTACCATGTTCTGGTTATCAATTAGCAGCATGTAGTGGTCTGATATGTTGGGAGGCATGATCTGAAGCGTAAAATCCTCAAAGGTATGGAACCATTCAATGTTAGCAAGGAACCTATCAATCCTAGAATAAATCGTACCCTCCACTTTTTTATTGGACCAAGTAAAATAGTCTCCTTGACTATCCATTTCACCAAGGCCTGTAGCTTTCAACATATTATGGTAGTCCTTGAATTCCCTCTCAGTAACCAGATTCCCTCCAATGCGGTTTTGGGCTCTTGCAACATTGTCGAAATCTCCAAGAACACACAAAGGGATAGTGAGATTCTTTTGGAGAAGTTCAATATCATTCCACAAGATTTTCCTGTTATCCAACTAGTTATGAGCATAGATAGTGGTTAGCCAAAACTTGAACTCTCCTATAACATTATACATTCCACAATGGATGAGTTGGCTAGTGCTTTGGACTTTCCTCACATCAAGCTTATTATTATCCCAACAGATCCAAATTCTGCCATTAGCATGGTCTTGGTAATTATCAAGAAAATGATTGTAGCCACATATTTTCCCTCTAACTTGTGCATCTTTGTTTTCTTTTACTCTGGTCTCAATCAGCATAACAATATTTGGCTTCAACTTTAGAAGAAGGGAGGCAACCTCTTTAAGCTTAGCCTTTTTATTTAGCCCCCGAATGTTCCATGATGCTAACATGGATCACTGCTCGATGGTCCCATGAAGTCATTCTCAACCTCAAGGGCCTTGAAACCATTAGCAGATAAGAGTGTAGTGGGGGGTGCTTGGGTGGTACCTTTTCCTTTGTCTTTGTCTCTAACAGGGGTTATAACCATAGTCCAAGAAGCATCTTCAATAATTGCACCATTCTTGTTGGATTCTGAATTCTCACTGGTAACGGTAGTCTTCACATGAATGTCTGGAGGTTTATGCTTGGGAATCCATTTTTGAACTTTCTTAATCTCCCCACAGTCGTGTCCAATGCGTTGACATTTTTGGAAAATTGTTGGCCTCCATTCATACTCCACTTTTTTGTTAAATGACGAGATCATCATAACTTCAAATAGGGATTTCTTTGATAAGGTCCTGGGTAACGTCCACTTCAACAAGTATTCTGGCGTATGAGACTTTATGCTTGTTAGCAGTACACTCATCAGTAACAATGGGAGTCCCCACAACACTTCCAATTTTATTTAAGCTCTTCATGCCCCAAAGATCCAAGGGAAGTTGTGGTAGTTTAATCCAAATAGGTAGAGTATGAAGTAGGTCTTTCTTCAAGTTGAAACTTGGTCTTTATTCCTTCAATATCAAAGGCATATTTCTGATAGAATATGGCCCATTCATCATTACAGACTCACGCTCTTCATGCGATTTAAACCGAATAAAGAAAGAGTCGTCATCGTGGTAGTAGAGGTCCGGTAGTTTAACATAGTTCCAGGTCTTGGTGATGAAGTTCTTCACAGTGTGCATACCCATGTCCTCACCAACAACATATAGGATAAGAGCGTTGTCCCAGAATTGAATTCCATATTCAACATCTTCAGCTTCAATTTCGACTTTAATCACGCCATTAACAAGTTTAAGAGGAACATATTCCAAGCTGAGTCCTTTCGTCGGATTCCTATTGTCACTTAACACATCCACCCAAAGTTTGCGCACTTCAGGGGTAGTTGATTCACCTTCAGTTGTTTCATCTAGGTTTTGGTAGTCGTGTCACCACTTCTGCAGATGCATCCACGTTATCATGCTTCTCCAAGGTCACTGCTTGTATGTCTTGTTCTGGAGCTTCCTCACCATGGCCAGATGAATTGAGAGTCACCGATGAAAAGGGCACCGAAGTTCGCGGCCGCCCTCTCCCCCGTTTCGTCATCAGAGCATCAGTGTATTTACTAACTATATTTAAAATATGTTTTTTTTTGTGTGTAATATATCTAATCATTATTTAAATCAATTTATTATTTTATATATAATTTTTTTAAATAATTAATAAATTCACCTATGATTATCATAACACTTTATTTAATGAAAAATAAAATTTTATTTCTATCATTATAATTAATAAAAAGATAAAATTTTATTAAATGGTAATCTAATTTTTTATTTACTTAAGATATTCTTATATCTGATTTTTGATTTACTTACTGATATCTACACTAATATGATATAATAAGAAGAATTTAAAACTGATATTTGACGGGAAACTGTTATAAATTTTAGGTTTGAACAAATTGACTAATATCTAAAAAGATAATTTTATTTAAATTGGAAACATGATTTTATTCATGTTTATAGTTTTAGATTTACTCATCTGAATTAAACTGAGTTTTGTTAATTAATGGATTGCAAGCATGATCTAGACATGATCCACAGGTAGACGTGGACATATCTATAACATATCAACTGTTGACTGATCATTTTAATACTCATATATAAATTTTAGGTCTGTATTTTTTTTAAATATTTTTATTTAAAATTATTCAATGAAATATCAAATAATTTAAAATATTTAAATTTATAGAATTTTGTAGAGTTAAATTTCTATTATGAAATTCTCCTAAAAGAAACATAAAATTGATATTTGACGGGAAAGTGTTATAGATTTTAGGTTTGAAAAATTGACTAATATTTAAAAGATAATGTTATTTGAATTGAAAATATGATTTTATACATGTTTTTAGACTCATCTGAATTCAACTGAGTTTTGATAATTACTAGAATTGCATGCATGATACCAATATGATCCACGGATAAACGTAAACGTATCTATTACATATCAGTTGTAGAGCGACCATTTTAATGTTAATATATTAAATCTATAAGAAATGAGTTAGTGGAGATAGTGGATTGATAATTTTATTATTATCAATTATAATTTAACATTTTTTTTTGATTAATTAATAGTGGAATGATAAATTTTTATTATTTTTTATTAAATATAGAAATAAAAGGGAGAGGTGGAAAATTTTTAGGAAGAAATTATAGAATTATCATTAAGTATGATTTTGTCATTATAATTTTTTTTTTATGCCAAACAAACTAATATAATGCACGTGTTAGACGAAACCTACATTATTTGATATTAATCTTGTCATTATAAAAAGAAAATTTCATGCCAAACAAACCAAAAAATAAAAAAGAAGAAAAAAAGTTAATTAAAAATATTTCAAAAACTAATAATTGATGGGTTGGTGATAGTGATCACTAGTCCTCAACGTGAAACCAGAAGTATATGAATCTATCATCATAGAAAATAGAAGAGTCCAGAATGAATGGTATCATATGAATAAAGTCAATGTGTTAATTTTAAAGAAGCATAAACCAATATGTAGTTAATGATGAAAGTTAGATATTAATTTTAGATATAATTGGTGGGTATGCGTATTAAGAAAATGAATTATGAGTAAGATGGTGGAGGAGTTTGAGAACAGCTGGATTATGGTAAGCTTCAACGATAATTAAATTAGTAATAGAAACTTCATTTTCAGCGAAACTCTCAGTCATGGACATTTCATTTATATATTATGCCGTACAAACGCCGCGTTTTTCTTAGATTCTTTGACTCCTTTATTCACACTTATTCTTCATTCATTCCACTAAAATATTCATTTCTGATGTATATGTTTTAACCATCCTAGACTTGTTATGTTTATTTACCTTTTTCTTCTCAATTACCATGATTGAAAATATTAATATTAATATCTAGTTATTTTAAAAGGACCATTAATTACATATATTCCATTTAAATTTATCTCTATTTAAGTTAAGAGTATTCATTGTTGATGACCACATAAATGATTTCATACCGTTTTTAATAATCACTTCCATTAATAATTATTAAAGTAATTTCAATTTAGTTTAAAATTGATTAGAATTATTTAAGAGTATTTGAATGAGATAATAAGAGATCTCTTTCGCTTTAATCGAGATTGAGATTCTGGATTGGAATACAGTCATAGACATGTAGTAGCGTTAAATTCTCTTGAATGAGAGTTTTGTTATTTATTGTGGTCTTATTCGATTCGAAGGATTAATCATTTTTTATACATTCTTTAAATTACTTTATTATTCTATTATAAATAAAATATTTTAAAAAAATACTTTTTCTTCCTAGTATCACGAGCTCCAGATTTTAGGGTTTTTTTTTTGCTTCCACTTAAAGTCTAGTTATCACTGCAATTTATTTTTGTTTTCGTCTTAATAACGTACTCTTTGAAATTTTTTAATATCATTCTTCCTAAATATATTCTAAATATATTGTTAATTCATGACACTATTCATGCACCAGTACTATTCATCCACGACCATTATTCACATGTTGACATTGTTCAGCTACGACCATCGTTCATATTGGAGTATTGTAATACCCCGAATATGATAGTGTATAGAACTATCACATTCAGAATATTAAATGCAAGTATTGATACATACAATAGTGTCTAACTGACATAAGTACATGAAAATCACATAAATATATTAACGTTCATACCGACTAATCATTTCCAATAAGGTTGGTTTTACGGCGTGGTTTACAACTTTTGATTAGATGACCCTTTTAATCACAACTTTACCCTCATACATGTGCAAGGAGTCTCGACATTCTTCACATGTATGCCAATTAATCGTTTTCAGAATCAATGTCGTGGTATACTCATTATCTCATGATACATCTAAGTATCAAAATTTTACTCTTAGTTTATCTTGATTCATGTCCTATTTTACTTACAATTATTATGTTACCTCATAATCAATTAACAATTCACGGACAATCACCATAACACTTTATTATAAGATATATTTTTGAATTAGTTTTTTCAACGTAACTAATCGTGTCTCAATTAGAGTTACCAAAATCAAGATACGTTAGTTACGAGATGACCTTATTTCTAGCCAGACAATTTTACGGTTGGGTTGTAATCTGGCTTCCGCCATTTTGGGTACCTAAAGCTATATAATACAGTCATAAAATGCCCATATGTATAAACAAAACAAACCCATCTAACATTCCTAATATCACGAATAAACATAACAAACCCATATAACATTCCTAAGATCACATATAAACATAACAAACACATATTTGACAAGATATAACACAATTCATACATATGCAATCACAAAATCAAGTAAGAATCACTTCCCTAATCCCACTTGTAACAATCTAGTTTGAACTACCCAATTTAAGCCTAAGAAAAACCCACTTAATTTATAAAAACTTGAAACTTGAAGAGGAGATGATAATGATCCTTGATGGTGTTTTTTTTTTAATATTCTCCCTTCTCATTGGATGGATGACTTCTTCTTTTATAAGAGAGATTTGCTTATAAATATCACATGAAAGATAAAGATGATTATCTTTGAGTAATCTTCTTCTTTCCTTCTCCCCCTACTCCACGAGCTCTCTCTCTTCCTCTCAAATTCTCTCTAAGAAATCATATTTTGATTTGCAAGGAGAACGGGGGAAATGATATGGACTCTAAGTTTTAAGGTGTATATACTATTTTCAAACAATGACTCAAGTTCCCTTATGTTTTAACTTAAATTCTAAGAGTGCCATTGGTGAGATTATATTTAGAATAAATCCAATACTTACCACCATTTCTCAAATTTGATCTTACTAATCTTGGTTTTAGGTGAAGTAGGATATTACACTCTCCCTGCTTAATTAAATTTTTTTACTCGAAATTTAAAGAATTTTTGAAGAGATTGGAGTAGTTAACCTGTACTTTAGACTCCATCTCCCAAGTAGCTTCGCCGAGTGTGACTCTTCACAAAACACCTTCACAAATGGTGTCCATTTATTCCTTAGAGATGTCACTGCATATTCCACTATGTGGCTAGGTTTTGTCTGAAAACTGAGGTCTTCTAGCTAATCAAATGTATCTAGAAGGATATGTTGAAAAGGACCTGGTGAAAATTTCTGGAGTTGAGATACATCGAATAGATCACGTAATTCAGAAATAGAAAGTGGCAACATCAATTGATATTCCACTTCACCAACCCAAATCATTATTTGGTAAGGAAAAATGTACCTCAAACTCGATTTCTTTGTCTTGAACACTCCCTTTAGCCCTATATTAGGGGTATATTTCAAGAATACATGACCCCTTTCTTCAAATTCTAAAGGTCTCTTATGTCGGTCTGGATAAATCTTCTTCCCATCCCGAGCTTTCTTTATCTTTCCTTGAATATTCCTTTTCTTCTTTGCCTTATATTTCCATCCAACATAAGGCATTCGACAATTCCTCCGATATAAATATTTGTATGGTGTTGTTTCAATACCTACTTGATAGTTGTCGATGTATGCGAATTATTTAAAGGTAAGTGTTGATTCCAACTTCCTTTAATCTAAAGGATGCAAGACCTTAACAAACCTTCCATGGTCTCTGGTGTTCGATCTTCACTTGCTGACATAGTATACATCTAGCCACGAATTCTTCTATGCCATATTTCATATTCGGCCATGAAAAAATCTTCTTAGGATCTTGATACATCTTGGAAGAGTCGGGATGAATGGTGGTGTAACATTTTGTGAGTCTCATTTTCACGTGACTAATATACCCACTAGTGGGGTTAATAAGTGATACTTGATACTCCAATAAGGATAATATATCAATTTGGAGTGATATAGTAATCTTAGTATGTTCCCCAATCTAAGCAATCGAGTCTCTCTTTACCCTTATGCTCGGGCCATGTTTTGCTTGTAATGTCCATCATAGTATCACACAATCATCCCGCAAGAACATGTATTGGCTGAATGTTACACAATTATCTCACTAAGACCACCTGCCTAGTTTGGACTATCTAATTGAAGCCTAAAGGAACCTCATCTTAATTGACCAAAACATGAAACTTGAAAAGGGGACGATGATAATGACAATGATGATTATCCTTGATGATGGACTTTTGATCTCCTTCCTTCTCCTTGGTTGGACTTCTTCTTCTTCTACAAGCAAGAGTTACTTCTACTTCTCACAGGCAAGATAAAGATGATGATCTTATGGTACTCTTCTTCTTTCCTTCTTCTCCTCTTCCATGAGCCCTCTCTCTTCCTCTCAAATTCTCTATAAGAAAGCATATTTTGGTTTGCAAGCAGGAAAATGAGGAAAGTGTGACAAATTCTAAGTCTTAATGTGTATATACTCTTTCGCAATATTATTGACTCAAGTTCCCTTATGTTTTAACTTAAATTCCAAGAGTTCCATTGGTGACATTATATTTGAAATAAATCTAAGACTTCCATCATTTCTTAAATGTTCTCTTACTAATATAGGTTTTGGGTGAAGTTGGATATTATAAGTCATGTGCATTTCAATGATACTATTTATGCTTGATATTGTTCATCTTTATTTAAAAGACAAAAAGGGAGAAATTGGAATAAAGTATGTATATCTCTTTATTACTATTTGTTAGGATTTTTTCCTTCTTATTCTATTGAGAAGACATTTTTGCAAGTTTTAACCAATATAAATTAGATCTATTGTGATTTCTATCTTTAATGTTATCGATATTGGCTTAAGACTTTTGATGCCTTTATCCTAATTTATGAAAGATAATTGATCATTCCTTCAGTTATTGCAAATAAAAGTTGTTAGAAATTATAAAAATCACCATGCCTAAGCAACAAATTGAATATAAACTAGTATATAAACACTTTATAAATTGGGGTTTACTTACTATTTTGTACAGAAACCAAAAATAGATGGAGATTTAGTGAAACAGGATTATGATGTAATGAAATGAGCTTCTAGTACGATGGAGTGAAGGTAGATCTGTAAATTTAACAATTTAATGTCTAAGTCAATGAGTGAAAAATAGTCCAAGTATGTGAATGATAGAATACCTGAAATGACACATGTTTTGTTTTATATTGTGTGAGCAGTTAAAACCATCTCCGTGTGATTCGGTGCCTTACACGGAGGATTATCCAATTATATCAGACAGTGGACGGTCGTCCAGGGAGAAGGTCAAATGTGAGTCTTCTAGTTGTTGGTGCATTGGGTCCTTAATGTTTTAGTAGGAGCACTCTAGGAGACTTCTCTATGCTAGCATATGGTCGATTTGAAACACCTAATAACGAGAGTTTCAAAAACCTAATTCATTCCCATCATCCTTTCCCGTAAAAAGATTAATCTAGTAAAGCTCCATTCCCCACTTACACTTTTTTATTCTTTGTAGATTAATCATAGAAAAAGGCACACTAATGAAAGAAAATTGGAAAAATTGAGGACGTCTAAAATAATAATAATAATAATAATAATAGATATTAATTATCTTAAATTTTTTATCCGTCTTTGATAGAGAGTAAAATTATAATTATATTAATTAAGTTTATTTATAATTTATATAAATAGTACTTTATTTTTATTGTTATTTTAGTGAGTTCTTACTAATATTTGGGCCTTTTAGTTTATTATCCATTAGAGGTATTATATAATATAGTCTCATAGAGGAAGAATTTACCTCATACCCCTTAAATTATACCCTTACCCCTACACAATTTTTTTTGGACAAAAATGTCCTCATATAAATAGTAAAAAGAGAGAAATTTTACATTCATTTTTCACAGCGTGTTTAGTCTTTCGGGAGAGTGAAATTTTTCCAAGTGATTCGGAACTCTTCAAGTAAGTCTTCCAATTCATTAATAAAATACCAGAACTCTTCTTACTAAGTCTTCTGGTTCAATTATTGTTCGATGTGCAGAACCAGAAGTGTTATGATAAGTCTTCCGGTATATGGAGTTTACCGAAAGTCTTTGATTAACTCTTCTGGTAGTTTAAATTTGCGATTTTCTGTACTAGAAGACTTACAAAATATGTTTCGGTCTGTGTTTCAAAATAGTGTACCGGAACTCTTGTTAGAAGTGTTCCTGTTCACATTTTTTATTTTTTTATTTTAATAATATTATTTTGGCAGTGACACGCACACGAGGCAAAGATGGTAGGATACCTGTTCGTGTTGTGGGACGAGGTGAAACTTCGAGAATGACACAGGAAGATCATATTGGCACATCTACAACAGCAGCAGAACCTGTTGGATATCCATGAGAACCGTACGATACCAGTCTTTTGGTTAAGTAGGAATATCACGTCGCTAGGCGTATATGGTTCGGTGAAGTAAGTAAACGATAATTATTTAGTATTGAATAAAAACTGAAATTTCAATGTTGTATTTTATAATTTGCTTAATTTTAATTGTTTTCAGGAGAGAGGTTTGAAGAAAGAGTTGAAGGTCGCAAGACATGGATTGAAGCTGATTCATATGGTTCCACAACAGCTTCCACCAGAGATGGAGGCTTGGATATCTAGGTCTGGTTTATCTTCTCTATAGAGAATCAATTTGTCGAAGATAGATACAAACCTGATTTCCGCATTTGTTGAGAGATGACATCTAGGGACTTCTTCATTTCACATGTCGTTTGGTGAGATGACCATTACTCTGGATGATGTTGCTTGTTTGCTTCACCTGCCCATCAGGGGAGCATTCTGGAGCCCTCAACATATCAGTGAAGACCTAACTATTGAGTGGGTTGTTGACTACCTAGGAGTGTCACAAAGAGTGGCACAAAAATAGGTATGTGATTGGAAAGGTTCATACTATAAGTTGGAGTGGTTATACGATTAATTCGTAGAGCATAAAGCTGCTTCATTGTGGGCATACGCGACTAGATGTTATTTGATGATGTTAGTGATTTGCACAATTTTTGCGGACAAGACCTTTACACTTGTTGAGGCAAGATACCTAGAACTATTTATGGACTTTGATGGCTTATCAAACTATAGTTGGGGAGTAGCTGTGTTGGTTACCTTGTATAGGTATCTCAGAGATGCGTCCATGTTCAGTTGTAAGTAGCTCGGTGGTTACCGGATTACAGGTATATATTTAAATTTATTTTATTGTTTGTTCTTATTTTTAAGTCTAATGTTAATTTTATTTTTATAGTTCATTATGTTATATCTAATTATTATGTTATAATTTTTTTTGTAACAGTGTTGGATTCATGAATATTTTCCAACACTTTGAAAAAAAGGAGAGAATTGGATACCAGCTAATAATTGTGGTCTTCCACGAGCGATGAGATGGACCTACATGCAAGGTGTGTTAAAGGTGGATAACTTGCGACCTAGTCTGGATGAGCTGACACCTATCGATGTCATATGGCGGCCATTCGAGGATCATAAAGTTCCCCGTCAGTTTGATGAGATTTCTCTATACAGGGGTTGTTTGAGGTGGGGTGACACTATTATTTCATATATGTCTGACAAGTGTATTCGACAGTTTGGATACCGTCAGTGTATTCCATCTTCACCTCTTGATTATACGATGGCTGGTGATATCGATGTTGAGTGGATTAGTTACATTTAGAGTGTTGGGCAGGTGATTCTTCCGACAACACCGACCACTATCCCATTTGAGACAGATGACAGATATCTCCAGTGGTATTATCGTGTCTCGCATCCTCGATTGATACCGCCTAGACCTGATGAGCCGAGAGTTGTGTTTGTTCCTGAGTACGATGCGGGACCATTTGATCCTACCTGGGCTCGTGTGTCTACATTGATTCATCATTACCTTCAACAGATTGAGGCTGAAGAGGGTGACCCACAGTTTGCTGATTTGTTCAAAGTTTTACATATTGCTCGTTCACAGTGACTTATATTTATGTTTATCTTTATGTGTTAATTTTTATACTTATATTATATGTTAATGTTAATGTATTAACTTTTGGACTTATATTATAATGTATTAACTTTTGGAATTATATGTTTATGTTTATCTTTATGTGTTAATTTTTAGACTTAAAAATTGAAATTAAAAATGAATAACATAGTTTATAATTCATAATTTGTTGCTAACATATAATATAATTCATAAATAAAAATTTATAACATAATTTATAATTCATAATGTGTTGGTAATATAGGCGTAAGTTATTGCCAATGTTGTAGACATCCTGCAAATCCTAGCATCCACGATGTTGCTGCTGGATAACGTAAGTTCTTCCATTTTGTTGTCACTAGTGGTAATGAATATCATTCTTTCATGTTAACCTGAATAAAAAAATAATCAAAAAATTAATTAACATTAATCAAAACATTTACTAAAAATATCCAATTATAACAATGTTTACCTGAACCTAATGATTTGAGTTTACAAATACAATGCAATAAAAGGAGACATTCGGTGAAAATGTAGATGTCATAGGGAAGAAAGTCAAGCATTCAAATCCTAAACAGATAAGTACCACATTATACCGACTTGCAATCAAGTAACCCATGTCTGGTAGACTTATCCATTTATTTGGTGGTTGAGGACCAATTCCCTCTATCCTCAAAGAATGTCTCACTTCTGCTAACCGATCAACAAATAAATTGGCATACAAAATTGATCTTTCATTATGTATAATTTCCAACTCCAAGTCTCGCCGAACCATAGGCCAACCATCTTCACCATAACTATGCAATGAAGCAATGACTCTAAATCCACAATTACCATCTGATAATACATTGACTACATCATCAATAAATGACCTAATGTGATTACGAAATTTAAGGATGAACCGCTTAGATGATTGTGAAGATTGTGATAATTTCAACTTCTTTTTCAAAGGTTATGATGGTTGAGATTTCTTCTTTGAATTTTGTGATGATTGAGATTGTCATTGTGAAGATTGAGATGCTTGATCAACATACTCATGATACGAAGAGTCCCTATAAACATCATACCCAACAAGTTTTTGACTTTCTTCTTGACTCCACCTTTGGTTTTTATTTTTTCAGATGGTGGACACAAAGAAGTCGTTGTGGGGAATGCAAGTTCATAAACCCTACTTTTTAATGCCCTTATTCTAACAACATCTGGTGACCTAAACCTTTTCCATGACGCATCTATTGCATAACTCATACCTACCTTTGATCCATCATTTAAGTCTTCCTTCAACTTAATTTCCATGCTTAGTTTCCTCCAATGAACATGCAGAACGTTAATTGGTATCAGAATACCACTAAATTATATCCTGTCAACTCACACACGCAAGGTAATCTATATGTTGTTCTAAGAGTACAACGGCATATGTCCTTGTTCGTTCCAACATAATCAATTCTTGTTAACTCTTCAGCAATGCGTCTCAATGAAGCTCGAGACACTAAACCACGTAAATTTTTGTAAAATGGACTTAAATAGGCATGCACAACTTCATAGAAAATCTTTTGAAAAAAAGCTCTAATGTTGCCAATTTGTAACTTTAAGTTCTCATTCATAGCCTCCCAAAATTTGACTATGTCACCAATACTGTTACCCAACATCTGCTTTAACTTCCAATGAGCAGAGTCAACCCTAAAATAATACATATTTAAAATACTTAAAAAAATACAAAATATGCAAAAAAATAAATTCTTATATATAAAATAAAACATACCGATTAGTATGTTATCCAGATGTAGGACTCGATTAATCCATGCGCAAACAAATCTATGTTTATGTGGTGTCAACCATGTTTCGTTCACGTACTAAAAAAATCTAGGGTAATCAACACACGCCTGCTCAAGTTATTTCAACTGTTGAACATACTCAACTTCATCACTAGCTCATACAACATTCGTCCATAATTTGTCAAATGACTCTTGCATATCACGAGCTACATATTGTCTCCGTTTTGCACGAACATTTTTGTTTATGTGAAATTGACATAGCAAATTATTCGACCTTGGAAACACAGTCTCAACGACTTTCATCAAATTAAATTCTCTATCTGTCATAATCATTTGTGGATACAAATCTTTCTTCACAAATAATTGTTTAAGCTTATCTAACACCCAACAAAAAGTCTCAGTCTGCTCAGACTCAATATACACAAATGCGATAGCAAAATTCAACTCAGTTGATGTCATGCCAACAATTTCAAACAAAGGTTGCTTATATTTGTTTGTCTTGTAAGTGTTATCCATAACTAACACAATAGGAAAAATATTCAACAACTTAGTTGAATCTGGATGAGCCCAAAATATATCTTTAATAACTTCAGAGTCGTCTCTTTTTCTACTCCAATAAACATAACATGTAGCCTCAATACGCTTAAACAAATATTGTATCTCACTTTTAGGACCGCTTATCTCTTTTTCTATCATACTCTTCTGCTTGTATATTTGCGTGATCTGAGTGACACAATCTGGATCTTGCTCGTGCAAGGAATGCAATATATTTATAGGTGGAACCTTTCTCTTTGTCAAATTAGCAACATGTTGCTTCTGATCCGCTGTCAACCTACCAACAAATGAGTGACCTTCTAATCTATCAGGTAAACCATGGTTATGCACCCCACATTTTACATCAATCTTCCATCCAGATCCATCTTTCACCGGAGTCGATCTGATTTTAAATGGACATCCATTTTTTATCGTCACACTTTGGGTTCTACTGTGAATATCCTTGTATTTCAGACCTCTATCACAACCAAATATTAATTTGTTACTTCTTCCTCTCTCGCCTATTTTAATATCTGAACGAGTGATGATAACCGTCATTTTATTTCGTAATCTGGTGTCTTTAATCCATCTTATCACCTCCTTTCGTGTACCAAATCTTTTTGACGTTGTAAAAACATCTGACGTATTCACACATATATGGTCTTTTTCGTATATAGGAATTTCCGCATCTGCATAATAAAAAATATTTTAATATAAAATTATATTTATGGTTCATGAAAAATAAATAAAAATTAAAAAAGAAAAGAACCAAAAGACTTCATTAATGTGTTCTGGTATACTATTTTTTACGAAACGAACTCTTAATGAAAGTGTTCTGGTACAGATAATAACACACACCTGAAGGCTTAGTTTGATTGTTCCTTACCAGAAGACATTAACTAAGTCTTCCGGTTAATGAAACCTTGCAAACCAGAAGTGTTTTTGTAAGGCTTCCGGAATGAAAATAAAGATATTGGATGTCATTTTTCAAGTCTTCCAGCACGTTGCTATTGAGGTTAATTTTTCGGAAGTCTGACGGTCTTAGTAATGGTAAAAATTAAAATAATAAAATAATAACAAGGGCACAATTGACATTTTGAAAAAATTGTTGGAGTATGGGTATAGCTGTCGTAGTATAGGGTAAAATCTTCCCCATAGAGACATTGGAAGAAATCAAAAAAATCAAATGAAGTTTATTTCATTTAGTTTATTTTTTTTATTCTCTTAGTTTTATTTGTCTTATCAATTTTAGAGTTTTTATCGTGTTTTGTTAGGGTTCCTAATTTTCTTTCTATCAATTTGGTGTTTTCATTCTTAAACATCAATACCTCCTATGACATACCCATCACCCTCATTTCCATCTTTTCCATGAGAATTTTTTGCACCTCATTATATACCAACAATACATCTTCATCACCAAGTTTATATCTAAATCATGAATATTAACTACCTACAACTAACTCATATCCATCATCCATAAACTCATATCCTTCATGTTACTATTCATTCTCAAAACTCCAATTTTCAATCTTTATTCCACACCAACAACGACACCTAATTTATGTTCCGAATCAACAAACACTGTTTTCACCATCTAAACAAATAAACTTAATTAATATAATTATAATTTTACTCTATCAATCTTAGACATGTGTAACCTAGATCATAGACATTTTAAACGTATTTTATTGTCATTGATATCAAAATTGATCCAAAGTAATCATGTAACTACTTCAATAATCAACCATTAGATAACTTGTCACATGCCTTATTCAAATGCTTAGTTAAATGAAGAAAAAAAAATTAACATTTGTTTCACCGACATTTTCTTTTTTTAAATAGGCATGTTTTCTTTTTGATCAAGAATTATGTGGAATATATGAATTAACTTTAGCTAAGGATTCTTAAACATTCCTTAATTTTTTATTGAAGTGTTTAAAAAGAAAGGATGAAAAAGAGAGCCCCACCTTGAACAATATCCCATACAGAATCTCCAACATTCAGTGAATTCAATGTCTAAGAATCCTTTATTAAAGTAAGTACGTAAGTACAACCCTAAATAATATTATCCTAAGTACGTTGTTCTTCAAATTAAGTGGCGGTTTTGACCATGGTTGGGATGAAACTCTAAGATCCTATTTCTTTTAGTATAAAAAATATTTACTATATATATGTTTAAGTATTTATATATATTTTTTAGGGTTAAATATGTTTTTAGTCTCTATAAATATCTCAATTTTTATTTTTAATTTATATTAAAAAAATACAATATATTAATCTTTATAAAATTATTATGCACATAATTTTAGTCTTTATTATTAAATTAATATATATTTTTAAATGATTATTTTACAGACATCTTTAAAATATTATAAAAAGTTTCTCGAAAAAAAAGAACTAAAAATTTGATTTCTAAATCGAAGTTTTCATTACTTTATCATTATGTTTTGAAATTTAAAAAATTCATATTTAATTCTTCTCATTTTAAAAAAATTCTAAAATTTAGTAAAGAAATATTTTATAATATTCTAAAACATGAATGAAAAAAATTATTCACAAGTTTAAGGGTAATTAAACAGTTTTAAAATTTTTAACTATGGACCATATTTTCTTGAATAAAAGCCTTTGATGATCAGCTTTATCCAAAGAGTCAAACTTTGACTTTGGGTATCATATGAAATTTCATCAGAGAAACCCTAATTCTTGATTTTTAATGAACGAATCCTTATGAATGGACTTCAAGGGTGTATATGAACTTTTTGAATCATATCATGAGGCATTGGCTCATGTCCGGATGAAAATTCTTCTTTGGAAGCTCTGATCAACCAAAACCCTAATTTGGTGCCTCAAATGATATTGGGGCTTGAGTGACTTGCAATGATGTGAAATTTTGCTTGATCCTTGATGAGGTATATCCCTCGAACTTTATGAATACTTGAGAGGTTTAAAATCCTGACAATGCTTGATTTATCCTTTCCCTGAGTCCTTTATGGGGCTCCAAACCCTAATCCATTGTAAACACAAGAAACACAACAAACTTGGCATTCTCTAATGGGTTAGTGATATGTAAACATATATTCATATGATGCTAATGAGATGTAAGTGATGTGTGATCTTAGGGTAAAAAATTAGGGTATGACAAAGTCCATACTCCAGTTGATGGAAAATGATACCCTTCTCAGATTTTAGAATCTCCATCCCCAGAAAACATACCATATTTCTTATATCAGTTATCTCAAACTCATTCATTAGCATATTCTTGAACTTCATTATCTCATTTGAACAAATTTTTGTCGGCAATATGTGTAACACGGTGGGAGAACTGACTTTAGTTATGTTGCGGATAACAAGAGTCGCCACCGACTTTTATTTTATCCAAAGGAAAGGCATAAAAGAACAGGAAAGACCTTTAAAAGATTTTTGGGTTCGGGGGGTAGGTTATGTAAAGGGAAGGTGTTAGCACCCTTTACATCCATGGTTATCCATGGGCTCTTAGTTACTTAGCTCACTTTAAAACGTTTTTGAGAAGTGTAGTGTGTTTTTAGAAATTTTCTTAAGTACTTTATAATGATCCATGTACGGATATATATAAAGACTTTGTTTTGAAAATTGCTTAAAAAATGTGAAGTGTTTTTGAAATGTTTGAAAAGGTGAGCAAGTACATAAGAGGAACCTACCCTAAGTTAAATCTTTTATGTTCTTAAATATCCTTTAAATGGTAAGACTATCCCTATTATTAAGGAATAGGTAGTCATTACCTTGGATGTATGAGGGACAAATGAAGGGACAACTGTTATTAGGCAACTGTAAGGTGTATTTAGCAATTCGAAGGGACTTATCATCTTTATTCGAAAGGGACAAGATCATTTACGAAGGCAACCGTGAAGGGACTTGATCTTATTATCTTTTTAAGGGACTAGATGATATGAGAGAAGGGACTTTGCTTTACACCTTACTTGACCTTTTTCTTTTAGGCAACATGAGAGGTATCCTTAAGAATGTGAGATGACGATCAAAGATCGACTTACGTGTGTGCGTGTACAAATTCAAGTATTTATCTTACAAATTAGTGATCTAAATTCAATTTTAAATACAAACATGTTTACACTCCCTATTTTACTAACCATGGCAATTAAAAATAAATAATAAGAATAATTCTACAACTATTACATAATTGGCACAATTACATTATAAGAATAATAAAAATAATTTAAATAAGTAAGCACATAATAAATAAATAAATAAATTGGTTAGTAATAATAAACAAAAATAAATATAAGAAGGTTAGTATAACAATATAATATAGGAACAAATTGAAAGTTCAAAATTAAATAAATAATTATTTTTAAGAATTCTAATAAAAGAAATAAATAATAAATATTATATACTAATAAATGTGACTAATAATTCTAATAATTTAGTTTTATATGCATATTATAAAAAAAAATATTTGTTAATTTTAATTAAGTAAGCATATAATAAATTAAGTTCATGAAATAAAGTTAGGGTTTTGAATTATTTAGAAAAAATAAATTAGGGTTTACTACTTAATTAAATTATCTAAATTATTTATATATAAAAACTACATATAATATGAACAAATTATAAAATCTAAAAACAAATAAATTAACATTTACAATATAATTAGGGCTTATAAAATAAAATTAGGTTTTTTTACATATAAAATTCTAGGGTTTATAAATTAATCTAAATATAATTAAATTATTTGTACAAACATACAATATTAATAATATACAATAAAATAAATATTAAATAATTTTATTAATAAAGTTTAATTTTTTTTGAAAATATAAGTTTTGAATTATATACAAGAAAATAATATAACAATTTTATTTTAAACATTTATTATTTATTAAATTAATTAAAATATAAACAAAAATCAAATAAAATGAAAAAAATGAGAAAAAAGAAACTTACCTGGGGCTGGGATTCGAACCCAGGCCCTAGGCTTTGTATCTTTGAGACCAGCAAGCTCTCCACCAGGCCAGCGCGCGTTTGGTGATAGGGAATGAGGATGAATCATTATATTTTAAACCTGAAAAATTAAATGGATAAAACACAAAAAATTGGTGAAGCTGGGATTTGATCCCTGGACCCTTGCCTCATACGCGCATGACTCTTACCATTTGGCTAGCCATTGTTAGCTGAAATAATACAGAAACATAACAATAAAATATTATTCTCAATTTTTAAATTCCAGCTTTGGCGCCATCGTCTTCAACCTCCAAACCTGAGGGATTTCCTGCGAAATTTATTACAAAATTTGCTGCGAATTCTTGTTTGTAGCAAAACCTACGAATCTCAATCATTATCAAAAAAGTAAAATTTCATTAAATTAAAAGTACAAACAAGATCCAGAGGCTGTTTAGAATTGATCTATGGTTTTGGATTTCATTTATCATTGATGAATCATGAAACCCTAAACCTTGGCCGAAACCCTAAAAATGGTGGATCTTGATACCTGCATGGAAAACTCAATTAAACAGCCCAAAATCAATCTATGGTTCATCACAAACATCATCAAACAATCAAAAACAGATTAAAATAAGCCAATCAATGGAATCGAAAAACAAAAATAAGCTTGAAGAACATGATTCGGTTTATGCGATTTAGGGTGTTTTTGATGTTGTTTATGATCCAAATGTGTTAGATGAACATCATAGAGTGCATTGCAATCCTTAAAACACCTTGAAACCTCCTCTACCTTAAAATCCGAAAGTGAGTTTTTGAATGAAATTTTGAAACTTGAATATGCACTTGGAGGTAGAATTTTCGTGTCCCCTTGCTTGTGTTATGTTCTATACTTATATGTGAACTGAATTAGGTCAAAAAAAAGCTAGCACTCTTTGGACTTTTTGGATTATTGAAGATTGAAAAAGATCATGTCTTAAAACTTGATTTCCATTTGATCTAACCTTGCTATTTTGGGACAATCATCATAATTTGTATATCAATCTGATCCAAACCATGTTTATGACTTTCTAGAAGCAATATCCCCTTTTAAATATTTGATTTCATATTTTATTTTAATTTAAATGATATTTTAATGAATAAAATTCAAATAAATATGAAATAAAAAATAAAAATTCAGAAAATAAGTGGGTTGGGTCGTGCTTGGTGTTTTTGTAAGGATGGGATGGCAATTTGGTGGGCTCACTTAGCAAAAATTTGATTTTAGGCCTTATTTGCTTCATAAACTTCCCTAAAATTTCCCAACTTTGCAAGGGCATAAATCCTTCAATTTTAATGCTATGAGGGTGTTCTTGGACATTTTGGAAAGCTTAAAGAGTCCTCTAACCAACCTCATTGGTTTCATGTCCATATCTTTTACCATTCTCAAGTTATGCTCTTTTGAAGTTGTTGACTTTTTGTTGACTTTCAAAAGGACCTATAATGTCTTAGCTCATACCTTCCAAATGAAGCATTTTTGGGCTTGGCTTGTGAGATACAAAGTTGTAGAGAATTCAATTTCCTTCAAAATGAGCTTTGGATGGGAAAAATTTGATGAAGAATGTGAAAGTTATGGCTGGTCAAAGTTCAGTTGACTTTTCCTATGAAAACCCTAATTTAGAAACTCTTGATTCTTGATGATCTGAAATATCCTTGATGAATCATGATCAACCCTTGATCAAATGATGAATTTTACTTCATATACTTGATGTTGGCAAAAAATCATGAAGTTTGACTTTGGTTTGACCACAGTTGACCTCAGTTTGACTTTTTAACTACTTTGACTAGTTTTGACCTATCTGATCATCTGACTGAGCAAACCTTTGGGAAAAGTCTTGAAACTGGTCATGGGGATTCTTGAACACATATAAGATGTTATGAAGCTCACTTGAAGTCTTGGAAGTTCATTTAGCCTGATTAAAGTCAAAACCCTAGTTTAGGATGCATTACTTAGGAGGATGCATTGTCTGAGGGAATTGTCAAATCTTCTGACTAATTGTGAACTTTGTGAACCTTGTGAACCTCATGAGATGTCTTGTGAACCTTGTGAACCTATTAGTACCCAAAGTCTTGTCTTGTGAGGGCAAATTTTGGGGTGCAACAATATGTCATCAACATAGAGATACACCAATATCATATTGCCTTCATAAGTATGATGAACATAAACGCCATACTCCATCTCAGACTTTCTGAATCCTTAGAGCTTGAAAAATGAATCAATTTTCAGATTCCATGTTCTAGAAGCTTGTTTCAGTCCATATAACACTTTATGTAACATGTACACCATCCCTTCCTAGTTTTTTCATAAATCCAGGAGGTTGTGACACATATACCTCTTTTTACAATGGATCATTTAGAAAGGTAGATTTCACATCCATATGTATCAGAGGCCAATTCCAGTTTCCAGCGATCATAAGCACCGGCCTGACTGTCTCATGTCTCTCTACAAGAGCAAACACCTAAAATTTGTTTAACCCATGTTTCTCTAGAAAACATCTTGCTACTAACCTTGCTTTGTGTTTTCCAATTGATCGATTTGTATTCAATTTCACCTTGAAAACCCATCTGACGCTAATGGCTTTCTTGTTCTTTGGAAGCTCATTCAAATTCCAACCTTTGTTTCTTTCTGTAGCCTCAAGTTCTTCTTTCATGACCTTAAACCAAACTTTCTTATTGTGATCTTCTTCAGTACTAACTGGTTCAGAGTCAATTAAACTAACATGGCACACTGAATGACTTCCCCTTTAGAGAGTATTTCAATATATTGCAACATATCAAACTCCAATAATATTCTTGGAATGTTTATGATTCTTTGTAGCCTCTGAATATGTTCAGAATCTTCTTCAGACTCTAGAACATTATCAGATGTTGGAACCCTAAAAGTACAAACTTCAGAGACATGACCACCTTCAGAGTCTGGAATATTTCCAGATTCGATCTTCACCAGAGTCTGAATCACCATCAGAATCTGGATTAGAATTAGATTCACCTTCAGAGTCAAACTCGCTTTCAGAGTGACCTTCAAAATCATCTTCTGATTCTGAGTCATTTTCAGAACCTTTGGATTCTGAAGCATCTTCAAAATTTAACTCAGGTGTTGACACTACACCAAAGTTGGATTGAGACTTACTCCAATCCCACACTTTTGATTCATTCATAATGACGTCTATGTTGAATTCAACATTGTTAGTGACAAGAAAATAGAGCTTATAAGCACATGTACTATGGTACCCTACAAGCAACATAAATCTGCTTCTGCCATCCAAATTACTTCTCTTAGCATCTAAAACATGTTTCTAACAAACAAAACCAAACACCTTCAGATGGCTCACACTTTGCTTATCTCTAGTCCACTTCTCTAAAGGAAGAGTTGCATTCAGCTTCTTTGCTAGACACTTGTCGAGCACATATGTTGCAGTGACAACAGCTTCTGCCCACAAGGTGTGAGACAAGTTCTTCTCATTCAACATGCTAATTGTTATATCAAGCAAAGTTCGGTTTCTTATTTCAACAAGGCCATTGTTTTGAGGAATGTACGGAGCAACCACCTCATGCTAAATTACATCCTCCTTACAAAACTTTCTTAACTCTATAGAGTTATACCCTAAGGCATGTTTTTCCCTTGGGGCTACTTCTCATGCAAATGGAAATCTAGGTTGCTTTTCTTTCATGCATATCTCACTAGATTTCTCAAGCTTCACAATCTTAGGAATACCATATACTAGCTTCTTAGAATTCATATGCCCTAAGCTTCTGAAATTAAGATGTCCAAATCTCTTGTGCCATAACTCACAGTCACCTTCAACGCCTTATGCACCAAGGCATTTAGTTTCAGTTGTTTCCACGTTCACCTTGAATGTTTTGTTGCTTTCCTGCTCATATTCCATAATTAACTTCTGATCAAAATCATACAACTTCAAGAAATTGTTCTTCATAGTAACTGAGAAACCTTTCTCAATGAGCTAACCTACATTCATCATATTTTTATTTATGTCGGAAATATACCAAACATCCTTGATCAGAACAATTTTACCATTCTTCACCTTGGTTTTGACATTTCTCATACCTTCAGCATTAAGGTATTTATCATCAGCACATCTAATTTTTGTCTTATTTCTAGAGTCGAAACCAACCAGCCATTGTTTGTTTCCAATTAAGTGATTTGAGCTTCCATTGTCCATATATTACCAGTCTACCAAATAAGCACCATTAGATTCAGAAGTCATTAATATCACAAGTTCATTATCAGAATCTTCTCTGGCTATATTTGCTTCTTCTGACTTTCTTTCCTTATTTGACCAACAATCAACAACAAAATGGGAAAACGTCTTACTATAGTAACACTAAACCTTCCTCTTGTCATACTTCATGTAACATCCCATTCTACCTGTCTTATAAATTAAACTAGAGTTATAAATCAATTCACCAAAACACGGGATATTACATTTTCAACTATATGATCAAATAACAAAACTGCATTAATAAAATATTTCGAAAACAACGCAGCGGATTCAACATATTACAACTTTATGAAATTCTGGCAACTAATATACAATGTCGAATACGATGTCATGACACCAATAATAAACAAGTTTTAAAACACAGTAAAAGACAAATATAGAAATAAATAACACAGAGAATTGTTAACCCAGTTCGGTGTAAACACACCTACTCTGGGGGCTACCAAGCCAGGAAGGAACTCCTATCAGTAGTATTAATTCAAAGATCCACAACAAACACCCCAGTTTGTAATCTTTTCACTTAATCCCTACCCAATGAAAATTCTACGTAGGAACTCCTAAATATGAGACCCCTTTCACTCCCCCTCAATCACAACACTGATCTTAAACAAACAACCCAGAAAATACGAAGACACTATTCAAAACAATCTTTGACTTTGCTTAAAAGCATCATTCAAATACAAACACTCTTGCTTAAAAACTTTGAGTGGACAAAATATAAATGGGCACCTAGTCCAAAACAATCATCAAAAGACAATTGCTTGGCTCACAAGAAAACTGTAAAACACACGTGAAAAACACAGAATGAACAATCCTTATTTTCCACATCTTCATACTATGGTAAAACATCCTTTAAGTAGAACCTTGAATGGGCATGGGTCTGCTGAACTTGCACAAATAAGACATAATATTTCCTTAAATAAAGGAACAAAAATAGTAAGAACAAATGTTCAGCTAAAATAACTCCAAGTTGAATCCTTCTTTTCCTACTGATAAACCCGCTAATTACACAACAAAAACTCAGAATTAAAGAATTCAAAACCGCACGCACAAATTAGGATTCATCTAGGTCATGCCATCATTCTTGACATCCTGATAAAAATAACTGCATACTAAAATCTTCACACCTACATAATGCTTAAATCACATGTCATAACATTCCATATGACATCCAGAAACAAACACATGTTTTACCATAAAATGTAGCCAATCTAAAACATCTACAAAATCCCTATTTGGAAATTTTTTGGCTAAAACAATTTAGGCATTATCAGAACAACATCAATCATACAAATACCAACAACAGCAGAAGCACACAATCATTCACAGAGCAGAGAGAAAAACAAACTCCCTTTCAAACCAACAACGGTATCAGAACACAACACAATAAAAAAGACCATCAGTTGTATCAAAGTACAACACACATCACAACAACAGAAAATAGAAAGATATTCCATCTCCCCCTCAACCTGCTAAGCCCTGCAACACACACAAAATGACTATACTAAAATAAATAATATACCAGCACACACAACAACAACAATCTAATTACTCCCCCTTTTAGCCAGAAATAACGGCAAACGAGATCACAATCATAAAGCAAAATAGAGTGTCAGCACCACAAGCTCATGAAAAGCAAAAGTTATCCTGGGTATATCAAAGACCCAACAAGTACATAACCGTAAATCCAAAAAGAAATTACATAAGATCCTTCAAGGGAAAGGAACCACAAAAACAATCCAAAAAAAAAAAAAAAAAAAAAAACAGGACCAGTAGTCTTCCATAAACATTAATCAGAACCAGATCCAACATCCTTTTCTCCCTCACCATCTGAGCTTCCATCAGAATCACCTTCAATCTCCTCTCCAGCCTGCTCTCCATCAGTTTCCTCTTCTTGCTCCAATGTCTCAATCATTTTCTCAAAATTTACCTTTCTGGTATCTAGCTCCTTACATGTTTCCTTGAGCTTAACAATGATTGATCTTTTGTCAAGAGGTTTACTGCTTGTAGATGTTGTAGTGGATGTCAAAACAATCTCAAGAACATGAGCTCCCTTAAACAACTTATAATGGAAAGCAAGAGAAATTTCCCTCTTGCAGGATGTGCCAGACTGAATCAAGATAGCATGGTACTGATTTAAAATAATCCTACAGATGAGGGAAGGAAAGGCAAAAGGCAATTTCACAGCCATTGTGCTAGCATTCTTCATGGTTTGTTCAAATATATAAGTACCATATTCAAACTTGGTTTTGGTACCTACAACATTGATAAATCTCCCTAAACCAGTAGCAATATTTGAGGTATGGTTGGTAGGAACCCAATTGGCTGCACCTATTCTATTCAACATGGCATACTTAACACTAAGCATGCTGGTTGAAAGCTTTCCCTTTTTAGGCCAGTACTTAACTTGGTCAGCAGTGAGAGTTTTACAGATTTTATTATCAGTGACTTCTAATTCAGGGTAATTAGAAGCATCTCTACCTAGGTAAGCATTTTTCATAGCAGGGGAAAACACTTACCTCTTACATACACTTTCCTGAAGTCCTTTGACATCCCATCAGCACAACCTTCAGTCAGATTCACAATAAACTCCTTTATTAGAGTTTCATAGCACTGGCAGAATCTGGCAACAATTTTGAATAGACCTGCAAAGTAGATTAGGTCCATAACTTCAGTGCATTCCAGAACAGACTCATCAATCTCCCTTTCCAAGGCTAACCTTCTGTGGTAGACAAACTTCCATTTAGTAACACTGCTGATGCAGTGAAAAGAGATGTTGTTCAGTGGTGCATCAGGCACCCTAGAGGCAAGCTTGCTTGAAGCTGGTTTCTTTCTTAGTGTGATGTCTGGAACATCACTTTTAACATTATTTTCAGACTCATAAACAACTCTGACCTTTCTCTTCTTAGTAACCACCTTACTCCAACCTTTGGAGGGACCAACAACAGTCCTCTTAGGAGTGTCATTTGGGTTGTCTTTTCTAGACACATGTTTGCTTTGTGGAGAGCTTTTAACAACACAATTTTTCCCTTTCCTTGAAATCAATCTTTTAGACACACTTGGATTGATGTTGGCAATGAGCTCATTATCAGATAGATCATCAATATCAATCACATCGTCAAGAGTATTCTCTTTGTTGTTCTTAGCTTCAGGAAGATCATCAGCTACCTATGCACCTTCATCATCTTGGTTAGTATCCCTAACAGTAGGTGTTACAACATCTTCTTCAGCATCTTTGGAGCTCCCTTCAATAGCATACACAATAGTGTTTTCTTTAGCAGCCTCATTACTTGGTCCAAAATCTGGATTCTTCTGATTTTCCTGAGTGACATATGCTTCAGCGAAGTCCCTATTTTCATCCAGAATTCTTGAGATGAGTTCTTTAGTGGCTTCATCACCAAACATAGTGCCTTGAGAGCCAGACGATGGACATGTAGACCGATCCTTTAGTCTACGCACATTAGGTGTTCTAGGTTTAGAAACCCTAGCAGCGTCAGGTACAACCACATTCAAAGGAGCAACATTTAGGACATCTTCAGAAAGATGATGAACCCTAGACTCAGGCTTGGAGGATGACCTCTTTGAAGGAGAAACATATGATTGTTGAGACATTTTGATGTTGATAGGACTTTGCAGAGAGAAAAGATAAGCAGATTTTGAATAGAAGATAGGAGAATAAATGCACAATATGATGTAGTGAAATGTTTGAGGAGTGATGGGCCTTTGAATTAGTTTTCTTCGAATAAGTGAATTGATGATGAAATCAAATATTCCGTGCCTCCACTTAAAGTTCATTAAACCTAATTCTCGAAAACACACAATGTCCTTAAGGATGTTCCCACATGTCACTAATTGCCACAAACCCTCATAAATACACATTCTCAAGCTGACTGTATTGGAATTTTTCAAGTATAACGTCATGACATTTTGTGTGACATTATATTTAGACATTCTTTGGTCCATTAATACAAGCTAAGAGCACTTGTCATCAACAGACACACACTCTCCAGAAGTACTTTTTCTAGACAAGACATGATCACTCTCTTGAGAGTGCAACATTTCACAGTCGCAGATTCCATCATTTTGAGTAATAATGTTCTCTTCTTCCGTCTCCCTTTTTGAGTAAATTGACTATTGATTAACCCAGAGATAACCGTTATCTCCAGACCTGACTCCCTTCATGATCGCCACATTCTCTTTATTTGTGACAAGACATTTTGATTATGTGAAATTGACACAAAATCCTTGTTCACGTAGCTTCTTGATGCTAATGAGGTTAGCATTTAATCCTTCCACAAGTACTACATCATCAAGATTTGGAACACCTGAGCCTTCAAGTTTTATAACTCCTTTAATTATTCCTTTAGCTCCATCACCAAAAGTAACATAATTGGTAGGATAAGGTTTGATATCAGCCAAGAGATTTTTTATTCCAGTCATATGTTTAGAGAAGCCACTATCAAAATACCAGTCCTCTTTAGTTAGTACTTTAAGAGAAATACAAGCTAACAAGGAAACATGCTTAGGAACCCATTGTTGTTTCTTGATAATAAGGTTTTGCTCAGGTTTGGGTTAAGGATTCTTATCAAGGTATCCATGGAGTCTAAAATAGAAAGGTTTTATATGACCAAACCTACCACAGTAGTGGCACCTCCATCTTTGATATCTTCTCCTTTGATGAGTGTGTCTCCTTATTTCATGATGTTGAGGCACTGGCTTACACATCTATTCAGTAACATCCTTTTTGAACTCAGGTTGGTTACTCCTTACAAAGCCATCAAATCATATCCCAGATAGGTCTCTTGAATTTCTCCCAGTCTGAAGAATGTCATCAAGTGTTTCAGATCCATTGTTAAGCATTTTGATGGATTTGGTCATTTGATCAAGTTTGGAATTCAGCATGGTGACCTCATCATTCATATGTGATATTGTTGATAAATGATATTTTTTTTCAGTCTCCAAGGTTGTTATGATCTCCTTTTGTTTCTCTCTTTCTTGTACCACTTGAGAACACCTTATACATAACTTTTGATAAGTATCATCAAGTTCCTCGAAAGTTAGCTTATCTTCAATAGAGTCTTCATCAGACACACATATCCCTATCAAAACAGTGATATGCTTAGCTCATTCTTATTCAAAGTCACTCTTAGAATCTTCATCAGACCATGTTACAAATAAGCCTTTCTTCCGCCCCTTCAAATAGGTAAGGCATTCAGCTCTAATATGGCCAAAACCATCACACCCATGACATTGAAATTTTCTGCGTGACTTCTCTTTAGGTTTTGTACTTGACTCATTTGATCTGTTGATGTCAGATGAAGTGTTCTTGACATTTGGTCTTGAGCTAAAATTCATCCTCTTCATGATCTTGTTGAATTGTCTTCCCATCATGGCAACAACTTCTTTCAGACTTTCCTTATTCTCCACCTCACCTTATTCTGCTTCCTCATTGGTATTTGACACAAGAGCTATGCTTTTGTTCTTATTTTCAGGCACATCATTGAGTTCCATTTCAAAAATCTGAAGGGATCCAATAAGGTCTTCCACCTTCATGTTGCATATGTCTTATGCTTCTTCTATAGCAGCCACCTTCATTGCAAATCTCTTGGGAAAATATCTGAGAATTTTCCTCACAAGCTTTTCATCAGACATATTTTTTCCTAAGGCTCTTGAGGCATTAGCAATATCAAGAATATTCATGTGAAAGTCATGAACAATATCATACTATTTCATTCTTAGATTTTCAAATTTGGTGGTAAGCATTTGATGTCTTGACATCTTGACTTTAGAGGTTCCTTCATGAGTGGTTCTGATAATATCCCAAACTTCACTGGCCATTTGACAATGATGCACAGTCTGAATATGTTTTTATCAATGCCATTGAACAAAGCATTCAATTCTTTAGAATTCCATAGTGCCAACTCATCCTCATCTTTGCTCCAATCATCCTCAGGCTTCAAGGTTTTATTGCCATCTTTATCAGTAATGACAGGATGTTCCCATCCTATATCAGCAGCTTTCCATGCCTTCTTGTTCAGAGAATTTAAGAAGTTAACCATTCGAGGTTTCTTATAATCATAGTTAGAACCATCCATAATGGGTGGTCTGTTTCCGAATCCTTCTTCCTTGTCCATGGTACCAAAAAAATGTCCCTAAATCTCACCCAGAAAAACAGGCAGGGTGCCTGCTCTGATGCCAATTGAAATTCTGGAAATTGATATACAATGTCGAATACGATGTCACGACACTAATAACAAAAAAGTTTAAAAACACAGTAAAAGACAAAGACAAAAATAAAGAACACAAAGAATTGTTAACCCAGTTCGGTGTAAACACACCTACTATGGAGGCTACCAAGCCAGGAAGGAACTCCACTATCACTAGTATCAATTCAAAGATCCACAACAAACACCCCGATTTACAATCTTTTCACTTAATCCCTACCCAATAAAATTTCTACCTAGGAACTTCTAGATATGAGACCCCTCTCACTCCCCTCAATCACAACAGTGATCTTAAACAAACAATCCAGAAAATAGGAAGACAATTTTCAAAACAATCTTTGACCTTGCTTAAAAGCTTCAGTCAAATACAAACCCTCTTGCTTAATAGCTTTGAGTGGACAAAATACAAATGTGCACCTAGTCCAAAACAATCATCAAAAGACAATTGTTTGACTCACAAGAAAACTAAAACACACACGTGGAAACACAAAATGAACAATCCTTATTTTCCACATCTTCACACTAGGGTAAAACAACCTTTAAGTAGAACCTTGAATGGGCATGGGCCAGCTGAACTTGCACAAATCAGATATAATATTTCCTTAAATAAAGGAACAAAATAAACAAGAACAAATGTTATGCTAAAATAACTCCAAACTGATTCCTTCTTTTCCTTCTGATAAAATGTGTTAATTACACAACAAAAACTCAGAATTATAAACAGCAAAACCGCACACACAAATTAGAATTCATCTAGGTCTTCAGGCCCAGACAGAGATGTCATGACATCAGTCTTAACATCCTGATAAAAACAGTTGCATACTAAAATCTTCACACATGTATAATGCTTAAATCACATGTCATAAAATTCCATATGACATCCAGAAACAAACACATGTTTTACCATAAAATGTAGCCAATATAAAACATATACACTTTAAAATAACATTAATGCTTGCAACATTAAACTACTTCAACATGGTTTTCAACATGAAACAACAAAAACAAATCTTTCAACTAAATAGAAATCCAACATAAAATAAAACATGCGTTCATCCCCCCGAAGTGCTACGTATCAGAGCGACAAATAACAACTCGAAGATACTAAGTACTTGACTCTTGGTTACATGCAAGTTACCAACAAAGGGAAACATTCAAAGAGAAGGGGTGATATATCGAATAACATAAACATGAGTATTATAATTAATACGTAAGCAAGAAATCAAACAATCACACCACTTCTCACAACTAGCAACATCAATGTACAACTTGCAACCAACAAACAATAACAACATAGATAAAATGCGACTCATATGCGACTCAACTTATATATTCATGTGGTACCATTTTTAGTAAAACTCCCAACTTGAAACATTGTCAGTTTATCGAGGCATCAACAACGTATTTGTCAATCCAGGCCAACTTGAATTGAGCATTCGCTCCAACTTGAAGATATGCAAATGTATGCAACTATGAATGACATACAATAAAAACATGAACAACAACTTAACAACTTAACAACATGAATCAACATTGGTCAAAAGACCTGCAACTTAATAATTTCCCCAAGATTGGGACAACACAACTTATAACAACTTAATACAACCTCAACACGGAAAAACAACTAATTACAACTTAATTAATTAATTAGAATTCTGAATTAATCATTTTTAATCCTCAAATCTATTGTACCTAACTTATTTTATCTCTACTTAAAGTTCCAAATCAACTCAACTCGAAACGGATGCGAAAACAAGACGAATCGCCAAAAACTGCACTTTCTGCACACCACTTTGCCCATATGCGTAACACACCATTCCTTACGCTTAACACCTCATGCCCAACTTGCCCATATGAGTAAAGTCTTCCAATACGCGTAACATACCTTTTCTCTCTCATCCTTACGTGTAATGGCATATGCCCTTATGCGTAACACCTGCGTAAAAGCCTTTAATACGCGTAGCTCAGATCTGTTACGCAAAATCCTGTTCTTCACACCAGTCCAGTTTTCTGCTACGGGGTCATCAATTCTCACTTCGATTCAAGCCTAAATAGGTTTCTACATCGATTTTAGACCTCAGTTCATTTGTATCTCTTCATCTAATAATTCTACAACTGATTTACGAGTCCTAAATCTCATTCTCTACACGATTTTCCTGCAACAACCAGTCCATCAAATACAACAACAGATACAACAACAGAAACAACTTCCATGACAACAACACAACAAGAACACTATATTATACATAACATATTCATACGAATTTCAGCAACAAATCATACGAAAACACAACAATAATTATACGAAACCCTAATCTACATACAAATCATTTAATCTCGATTATGGAATTTGAACCCCACTCTTACCTTGGATTGAAGGCGGCTCGAATATACTGACCAAAATCTCTACGAAAATCCAACCTAGCCTCTTGTTCTTCCTCAAGACTTGTTCTCTTCTTACAAAATTCTGAAACCTCACTAATCAACTAATTTCTTATGGGCCTAAAATAGCACCCCAACTTTACTATTCTCACACTACAACTAAGCTCAACTTAATATTATTTCATTAATACTTATTTTATTTATTTGACTTAATTAACTTGACTAACCCAAACACAACTTAACTATCAACTTGATACCAACCGAAATAACTTAACGACACACACGACAAAACAACACTTACCAACAATTAATCGGGAAAAATACGCAATAATATTTAATTAAATACGGGTGTTACACTTCACATTCCCTTTCTAAGCACTATAATGCCTTTTTGACCAAGACTGCTTCTGATATTTCTTACTAGAAGCTACTTTTAGAGCCTGCTCTTCTACCTCCATTTCAGAGTTTCTCTCAGTCAGACGTAACTTTTGTGCCTCTATACTACTTTGTAGATCTTCAGTTCTCATGGTGCTAAGATTCTTAGAATGTCCAATCGCTACAACAGTGTAATTAAATCGAGGAGTAAGATATCTAAGTACATTCTCAATTATTTTTTCTTCAGAGCGAGTTTCGCCACACGACTTTATCTCATTCGTGATCATAATCACTCTGGAGATGTATATTGAAGTTTCGTCTTCTTCACAGATGCATCACCACCATAGCACCGTACCAATATGTCCCACGCAACCTTCGTCAGGTCACATTGAGTATTCCTCTGTGCATCTGTTGCATTTTTTAGAAGTGCTACGAGAACATAACCGTCATTGGCGAGATCAAGATCATCTTGAGCGTCAAACAACACACACATCTGAATCATCCACCGATTTCAGCTCTTACCATAGAACACTAGAATCTTAGTACTCAAATTACCGTTTCCACTCATCTTCAACTTAGTGTAATTCACTCAGATCTCTCCAAATACTAGTGTTCTCAATCCCGCAGAATCAAGAAATGTGATTCTGTTACGATTTCGATTAAAAAATTAACATGAAAACAATAAACGAAATCAATCACACAACGTCTCACCATTCACTAGTGTATCCCTATGTTTCCCTATATCTGAATTGGAACTTTAGATACTAATTATTAGTGCATAAAATGAAGAAGATGAAGATGGAAAAAAAAGTGAGAGAAGAGAATAATAAACTTCTATTACTCTTACAAAACAACTATACTGAATGGTTACAACAATTATATTGAAAACTACATTTATTTAAATACAAGTGAATACAACTAAAAATACTGAATTACCCTTCCACACATATTTTTTAGATTTATAAGATTAATCCTTATAATTATACATTAAAGATATTTGATTTATAAAAAATAAAAAACAATGACAATACAACAACTTTAGAAAGAGAGAAAAAATATACTTTTCTTTTTATAAATATAGATATTTGTCTCCTTCACCGTGACTCCCATAAAAAGTTGATTTTGATCATTAAATTATAATCATAAAGTAATATTACATAAATTTCAAAATACCAAAATATATAAATTTTGAGAATAAATTAAAAACCTGAAAATAGAGGAACATGTTAAATAAAAAATAATTCTAGGTCGGGGACAAAAGAGTTGGAAGTACTTGAAGTGTGAGGAAAACAGCTGCAACACACATCTTAAACATTGACTGCATAATGAGTAGTTTAAATTAAGATCATAAACGACATTATTTTACTTTTGACTCGACGGTGGTCATAAACATGATCATGTGGGCCTTCATTTGGGATATGCCGGTGTCTGGATAAACAAACTTGTCTTTGACACAAGTCATACAATTTTGAAATTGTTTTCTTAATTTGTGCATGAATTGTCAATGTGAAATGTTGATTCGAACAGGAACTTTATACTCTAAAATTCAGCCCTTTCATTTTTTATTCCCGTATAAGCTTAATAGTTTATAGAGTATGTGTATATTATAGTAAAAGAAAGAATACTTGTTATTTTGGATTGGGCCAAAGTCCATAAAAATGTTTTATCCCATATATTTATATTTATTCTCATACTTCTATATTTTATATGAAAAATGTTGTTGTATATAGGATAACTTTAATTAAGTTATTCGATGTGTATTTTTGTTTTCTTTCGAAGAATATGAAATATGTGATCCGGTTTTTTTAATGCACTGAAAAATTTAACAAATGATTTTCGGTGTAGAGACATTGTGTACCGGAATACTTTTTGCTAAGTTATATGATGATTTTATTTTTGAAACGAAAAACGTAATGGAAAGTTATCTTATAATCAGTTTTTACAAAAAACTTAATATTTTTTATGTTGCAGATAAGGAAATTCTTTTACAAATATGCGATAAACGAGAAGAGATAATAAGGTAGATTAAAGATATTTGAATTAGAAATAAAATAATTGTTATCATCACTCGTTCAGATACTAAAATAGGCAAGAGAGAAAGAAGAACCAAAGTAACATTTGGTTGTGATAAAGGTGGGAAGTGTGAGGATATAGATAGGGGAACACAAAGTGCGACTAAGAAATATGGATCTCCATTCAAAATCAAGTTGAATCTGACGAAAGATGGGTCTGAATGAAAGGTTGATGTAAAATTTGAACTTCAAAATCATGATTTATCTGATAGCTTAGAAGGTCGTTCCTTTGTTGATAGGTTGCGCACAAATGAGAAGCAACATGTTGTTGATTTGGCAAATGGACATGTTCTACCTAGGCTCGTATTTCTTTCCTTGCAAGTGTGAGATCCCAAAATGTCACTCGAATCACACAAATATATAAGCATAAGAATAAGTTACAAAAGAGATATTATAAGATAGATACAATATTTGTTCAAGATCATAGAGGACGCAATCTATGTTTACTAGAGTAGGAAAAAAAGATGAATATAATGATGTGAAAGAGATTTTTGGGCCCATCCAAATTTAGTTAAATTGTTGAATATTTTTTCCTATTGTGTTAGTTATAAACAACAATTACAAGACAAACAAATAAAGATAACCTCTATTTGAAATTGTTAGCATGACATTAACCGAGTTGACATTTGATATTGCATTTGTTTATATGGAACCTGAGCAGACAAAGACCTTTTGTTTGATGTATAAATTGAAACAATTGTTTGTGAATAAATATTTGTGCCCACAAGTGATTTTGACTGATAGAGATATTGCTTTGATGAAAGAAATTGAAGTTGTGTTTTCAATGACGATTAATTTGCTATGTCAATTTGACATCAACAAAATTGTTGGTTTAAATGCAAGCAATATGTGGTGAATGACATGCAAAAGGTGATAAACACATTATGGATGCAAGTTGTATATGATAGTGATAAGGTTGAGTATGATCAACGGTTGCAACAACTTGAGTAGTCATGTGTGCACTGTAGTCAATTTATTGATTATGTGAAAGACACATGATTGACTCATCATAAACATATATATTTTGGAACAATCGAGTGCTACATTTGAGCAACACCACAATTAATAGATATGTTCATTAGTATCATTAATTTGTATTTTTTCATGTGTTGATTTGATTTTAATTTTAATTTTATTTTATTTTTTGGTTTAATTTGCTCATTGAAAATTAAAGCAGATATAGGAGAAAAAGATACCGACTCGACCCATAGGTTAGGCAAATGAGACATTTTATCTAGGGTCTAAAAACAATATTCTTTTTATCTATACTATATATGTTCAATTTAGTATCATTAATGTCATAATTCAGCTACAAATTATATATTGTGAATCATTACTATTTATTTAACAAATATTGTGAAAAGACAAACAACCACTTATTCTTGTACATTGCATTTGGAGCTTTGTAATGCAATAATTATAATTCCAATAATTAATACCACTTTCTCTCTCACAAAATTAATTTATATTTTCTCAATTTTTTATTATAAGTCATTTTTTATTTTTCACATATGTTAAAAAATATAATAATTGTAGTATAAAAAAGAGAAATTATGAAAGATTTTACAAAATTGTCTTTTATTAATAATATTGGAAAGATAAATTTATACTAATTGAAATGAGAGAAAATAATAAATATTTAAAGATATAATAGTAAAAATAACATTAATAATTTATTAATATTATAAAACGAATCATTTTATAGTACAGAATATTTTTTCAAAACGATTTATATTATAGTAATAAATAATAATAGATACAAGGACATTTTAATCTCCTGCCTAGCGCTTCTTTCTATTTCCTTACATCACATCATTTTTATACTAGTCTTGCTTACCTCTCTCATATTTCATCCAAATCTTGAAAAATAATCAAATATTACAAAAACAAAATTGTAAAGAAGGACAAAAAGAACACAACGACAAAAGAAGCATTACAAATAACATGTTTTATTTATTTAATATTTTATCGTTTAATTTTTATTTTAATAATTTAATTTGTTTTAGTTTTATTATTGTTGAATTTTATTTGTTTTATATTACTCATGGAAAATATTTATTATTATATTTTAGAATAGAAAGATTGTCAACTCAAAAATTTGAATTAGAAAGTTCAAAATTAAAGAAAAAAAGAATTGAATTTTTAGTTGAATTACAAAAGAGATTTTTAGATAAATTTATCAAAACGTAGAAAAAAAAACTAATTGTGTAGATGAAGTTAACAACTTATAAAATAAAAAAATATATAAATAGTAATTTATTAATAGAAGAATTTGATAGTGTAAACACCGCTAAAAATATACGTGATCCAAGTCAATGGACAAATATTAGTATCAATTTGAGAGATTTATCAGTAGAAAAAGATCTCTTTAAAGTTATCAATATAGATTTTTCTAAGAATGAATCCTCAAGATATTTTTCTTCTCATTTTATATTAAAAAATGATCAAACGGAGAAAAACGTAAAAGAAAATGACTATTGTATTTGGATCCTCTCCAACACTTTCTCTCGTATTTCCATTCAATTCTAATATCAAGTACACATTTTTTTATATTGTCTCTTTCATGCTCTTATTTTTCCTTTGCGCAACACAAAAATGACAGGAAATGATCCATGGCTAATATGTTCTCAAGATTTGGATAAAGTATTTTGTTGTTGTAAATTGTTTAATACTCTTTCTAGTACAAGCAAATTAGCAAGTTGTGGTATGAATAATGAACACGTTGTTAATATGAGTTCATGGATTGATCTAGAAACAAGATTGTTAAAAAATAAAACAATTGACATATATGTTCAAGAACAAATAAATAGAGATAGAGAACATTTGAGAAATGTCTTGTTTAGAATAATTGCACTTTTTAAAACTCTTGAAAAAATAATTTAGCCTTTCATGAAACAAACAAAGAGACTTATCAAGAGCATAATAGAATTATTGAAATGATTGCTGAATTTGATCCTATAATACAAGAACATATTCGTCGAATTAAAGATAAAGAAATTTATAATCATTACCTTGGGCATAGGATACAAAATGAATTAATAAATTTGATAGCAAATAAAATTAAAACAAAAATTATTCAAAAAATAAAAAATACATAGTATTTTTCAATTTACTTGACTGCACTCCTAATATAAGTCATCAAGAGCAAATGATTTTTGTCTTAAGATGTGTTGATATTTTTTCTACTCCAATACAAATTTCTGAATATTTAATAGAATATTTAATAGTAAATGATACAATTGGAAAATGTATTTTTGATGCAATTATAAGATAAATATTATTGGACTTGATCTAGTAACCTAAGAGTAAAAGGTTATCATAATGGATCTAATACGAAAGAAAACATCAAGGAGTGCACAAAAATATTTTTAGATATTAATCATAGATCATTTTATACTCAACGTGGATGTCATAGTTTAAATTTATTACTTTGTGACATGACTAATTATTGTCCTAAAGCTACATCTTATATATATATATATATATATATATATATATATATATATATATTGATCTCACTTGATCAGAAGGGTCTTCCAATGACTTGATGAATGGACCAGAGAATGAAGTGAGAAAGGGGGTGTACCTGCAAAGCACTCCAATGCTTAAGTCAGAAGAGGTACAAAATATTAAGGTTTGTTCAGAATGAGTGAGAATACCTGACCCTTTGCCAAGAAAGGGTATTTATAATGTGCCCCCAGCGCTGGGCCAAGGCCCCTCAATGGGCTTAATCTGGCTAGGCCCAAGGAGGAGCTGCCAAGGGACGCGTAAGAAGCGTGAAGACCTAGACAAAAGGTCTGCCCCCTGGTCCAACTGCCCCTATCTTTCAGGAGATAATGAAGGGCAGTTGGGTGGCGTGGCAGATGAGCTGGCAGACATGCTCTCTACCCGTCTTCAGTGTGTGCCCGTCGTATCAGCAGGTGATTTATCCAAGAGGTTCACCTGCTCGAGCACATAGGCCTTTGCCCGACATATGTTGGGCCGTGCCCATGTATAACCTCGCGGCCCAGTCCGGAACATATATATATATATATATATATATATATATATATATATATATATATATATATATATATATATATATATATATATATATATATATATATATATACACACACACACACACAATTTTCTTCTTCTTACAAGATCATATCCCTAGCCTAACACTTAAATCACCGTCACAAAAATGTTAGGAAAGTCGTATTGAAAGTATGAAAACTTTGAGATTTCAAACATTACATATAAGAGATGCTTTATTAAAATTATGTGAAATTACCAATGAACCTAAAATAAAAAGTGAAGCTGAATGTTTACTATAGAATATTTAATATATTATTGACAGTAAACTATATTAGTAAAAATATACAATCTAAAGATATGTGTGTTGATGTTGCTATAGAATATTTGAAAGACTTATTTTATTTTTTGAAAAATACAGGGAAAATAGATTTGAAAATGCTATGATTTCTGCAAAAGAAATTGTTTTTGAAATAGATATAGAACTAAAATTCGTGAAAAAGAAATGTATTATTCGTAGAAAAAAACAATTTGATGAGTTTATTAACAATGAATCTATAAAATCTCCTGAAGAATCATTTAAAATTTATTACTTCTTATATATAATAGATCAAGCAACCACTTTATATCAAAGTAAAATTGAATAATTTAAAATTTATACTGATATTTTTTGTTTTATACTATTGAGATTTTAAAATCAATTGAAGTTGAAAATTTAAAAGATAATTTTTTTAATCTTAAACGGTCATTAAAACCTAATAACAAAATTGATATTGATGGGTTAGATTTATTTATGGAACTACAAATAAAAAAAATAAAAAAATTATACACCAATTGATATACTTAATTATATAAAGAGACTTGATTCTTTTCCAAATTCATATTATTTTTTATGGAAAAAATACTGCATTAAGAAAGAGGGATCAACGATCCATCGTGGTTACAAGCAAACAAAGGGTGAGAACCCAACCAAGTCTTGGAGCCCCAATTACGTCCCAATCCAAGAAGAGAATGGGAGACAAAATTGTGCTTTCTATTAATGTACACAAACACTACATTCATAAATTCAAAAACTAAAGAAAAACAGTCATCCAGTATCAGAGATAAAGACAGATTCTTAGAAATTCCAATGAGGAAATCTACCACCACCTTTGCATATGAAAACACGATCACCTCTTGAAACGCTTCTTCTTTCGCAATGCTCAAAGCCCACCTAATGGCCAGCGTCTCAGCTGTTGATGGATCATCACACGAAGTCAGTTTATGAGAAGCGAATAAATGAATCTTGTTGTCCTTGTTGATCAAAGTACAACCAAAAGCCATGAAGCTATCCTCAAAACAGCCAGCGTCCACGGACAATCTCCCATAAGCTTTTAAGTTTTCCGGGACCACGTCTTTCGCCACCAACTTCTTCTTCCACTTGTTTCCCATGTTAGCTTCATTAAACTCATTTCTTCTGTCCCAAACATTTGTTGCCACCTGAATCGGGTTCTGGAAATCTTTACAGAAAACTGCTTTGTTTCGGCAATGCCATATCGAATGCAGGACATAAGCCACTAATTGAATCCTTTCAGGATCAGCCTGCGAAAGACAAAAATCTAACCACGTGGAAAGATGATGGCAAGACTCCGAATGGAAACCAAGAGGTGAGGCAAACCAGATACGTTTAGCAAACTCACAATGGAGAAAGAGATGATCTTTGTTTTCCACGAACATATTACAGAGGGAGCACTGAGTTGGAACATAAACTCCTTTCTTCTGCAAATTAGAGTTCAGGGGAAGGAAATTCTTGTTTAATCTCCACAAAAAATTCTTAACATTATTATGCACAGGGATGTTCCACATTCCTCTCCAGAATTTGTTGCTCTTTATAGAAGAGGAAGGGCCTGGGAGCTTGGACATACGACTATCCCTAAGAATATAATATGCAGACCTGACTGAGTAATCACCTATTTTTTCAACCAACCATAACAGCTTATCATTTGGAAACCTCCACGACAATGGAATTCCCAAATTTCTCTGAGCAGCAGCGTTACCGAGGATATCCTTAACTTTATTGAAGTCCAGCAACATAAATCTTTGTCAATCAGTTCACTCACCATCACCTCCTTGAATTCATCATTCAATGGTTGAATTACCAATTGAGATGTCTTATTTGGTAGCCAAATATCACCAAAGACATGAATCCTCTCCTCATTGCCTAATTTCCATATTGAACCGTTCACCACAAGATCCTTAGCTCCAAGAATGCCCCTCCACGCAAAACTAGGTATGTAGCCCAGATTCGCATTGAAAAAACTTCCTCTAGGGAAATATCTCCCTTTAAGGATTCTTTAAACAAGGTTGTTCCCATCTTGCATCAGCCTCCACACCTGCTTCCCCAATAGACTCAGATTAAAGTCTTCTACCCCTCTGAACCCCATACCACCTGCACCTTTAGAATTAGACAAATTTTCCCAGCTGGCCCAGTGAATCTGCTTACTGTCCAAATTCATATATTACTTATAGAATAATGTTAACAATTCCTATAAGGGTTGAATCCACTGAAAGAAAATTTTCAAAATTAAAGTTAATAAAATCTTTTTAAGATCTACAATGTTTCAACAAAGATTGAATGAATTGATTTATTATCCATTGAAAAAAAATACTAAGTAAAATCGACTACAATAATTTAATAAATGATTTTGCATCTCAAAAAACTCGTTAAATATAATTTTAAATAAAAAATACTATGAAATTTAAAAGGTCTCATTTTAAAATTTGCCTCAAGCCACAATATGTGTTGGGTCTAGGACTGACAATGAACCAAATCAACTCGAAAATAGTTTGGAACTCGATTCGATTACAATAATTTAATAAATGATTTTAAATCTCAAAAAACTCGTTAAATAAAATTTTAAATTATAAAATACTATGAAATTTAAAAGGTCTCATTTTAAAATTCGCCTCAAACCACAATATGTGTTGGGTCTAGGGCTGACAATAAACTAAATCAACTCGAAAATAGTTCGGAACTCGATTCGAAAATTAAATCGTTGAACTAGGTTCATTAACCAAATGAGCTGAATACGAGCGAAAAACTTAGTTCGTTAACTAAATTAGTTGAACTTGAACTATACATAGTTTGAATCGTTAGGTTCATGAGTTAACTCGATTATATATGATAAGGATTATATTGTCTTTAAGAACAAGTTTAAAGATTTACTTCAAATATTTTCGTACTAGTTATGACAGTAAAGCTGACAATTGCATTTAAAGTCATCCTTGTTGGAGGCCTTGTGGCATTTGCAAAATTAGCACGTGTAATGAAGGTTGCAAGTTATGTATACATTCAGTGATTGAAATGTATCAATTTTTAGTAATTTTTAATGTAATATTTAATTAAATTTGTAAGGTTCTTAAATATTTAGATGAAGTTGTAGATTTTTTAGAAAATTTAAACTCCGGTTGAGTAGCTTTTGAATTAGACATTCAAATATATCTCTTTATAGTTGTGTAGTTTTTGAATTAATATATATTTTTATACATAGTTAAATTCCAATCTGATAACTTTTATTTTATTTCAACATTTTCTTTTAAAAAAATATTAATTCAAAATGTCAAATATATATAAAAAAAAGACCTAAAAAATGGCTTTTAAGTTCGTGAAGCAAGTGAGCTAAATCTAACGAGATGAACCTAATGAGTTAAACCGAATTGTTCGTGAACTTATAACGAGTCGAGTTTGAGCTTAAAAAAAGTTTGTGTCAAACTCGAACTGTTATTTGAGTTGAATAAATTCTTAACGAGTTGGGCCGAGCTGAGGCGAGTTTATCCCTGAGGCACAAGATAATGGAACTACTGGCCTTATCCATCATCTCGGTTTTTTGTACCTGTCTAAGCTCTGCAGACATCAATGTTTCACTCTTCAAAGTATCGATACACTTCTCTTGAATTAAAATTGCTTGCATCTTAATTTTCCACAGCCTGAAGTTGTTATTATCGGAAAATTTCTCGATCTATCATCTACTAACCATGGTGCTCATTTGCTCCACGCTCACTGTACCACTTGTTGTGAATCTTGTTGTGAATTACAACAAAATTCAATATAAATTTGTAGGGCAAAGAACAATTGCAACAAAAATAAATGGTCTACAACAATAATAATTCGTACACAAATAATATAACAGGATAAGACAAGAACAAAACGAAGGTTTGTTTATCCAGTTCGATCAAACGATCTACTCTGGGGAAGAGAGGAACTCTCCAAATCACTATACTCAGAAGTTTGATAAGAGAGATTACAAATGAGTTACAAGAAAATTGTCTTCGCCTTCAGGTTCCCAAGAGCAACCTTGAAGGCACACAAGAACAACCCTATTGTCTACCAAACTGTTTCTTAACCTCTCAAACTCTCAATATATGAATCACTCAAACCTAGAGTGTAATCCAAGGTTTTCTTTGTGCTGAAACCTAATACCTTTAAATCATTGCTCTCCCTTGTTGGTGTAAACCATAAGATTGACACACACCAAATGAGAAACAGTCGAAAAGCCCAAAAACCTGAAATCACTATTCACCGTACGAACGTCGTTATTCATCCGTACATACATCATTATTCATCTGTATGGACACTATTTATCTGACCATTTTTTCCCGGCTTTTCGGCCGACTTTTAAAATTCCCGATTTTCACGATAAATTCAATCTCCAAAATATGTTTTCCTTCTTTTCATCAACAAAGGTTTTAAGACACATTCACAACAATCTCCACTTTGACTTTAAATTATGTTGATACCAATTTAACAATGAACAACATTGTTGCTCTCTACCAAGTTGAATCTTTAATGAATAACTTTGATCAAATTCAAACAACCTTTGAATCTTGTTCTTGCCACTGGCATTCACTTGTTTCCAATTACCCTTTTATGCCTTGGTAATTTAACAAGCCTACAAGTATGATTTTTCAACCACCCTTGACCCCACCTGTTTTCAAATGTCTCCCTGAAGGTTTTTCTACTTTTATTTTGCAGTCCTTCAACCACATTAAAAACATAATATCCAAGGTTAGCATAATCGTCCCTTTGAGATGTTACAATAACCTTCATTACCTTATCATGAGTCAAATGATAATCAGAGATCCTTGTAACCGTTACCTCACTATTGCTAACATTCATAGTAGAAAACTCCACCTCAAACTGAGCAATTTGAGTCAATGACCCAATTATCTTAAGTTTCCAAACTCAATACTATTAGTGCTTCGGCATACTACAACTTGAACAAAATCTTCATTGATCTTTCTTCCAGGACAATCCCTTTTTAAAGTGACCGATTTTCTGACAATTAAAACATTGACTTGTCAGACCTCTTTGATTTGGACATCCCTTTACGCTCATCTCCTCCTCGTGACACATTTAAGCTTTCGCCACTATCTTCAATTTTCAAATCTTTCGACTTTGAAAATTCTTTGGATATCACCCCTGTCCGGACTTCATCAAAATTAATAGTACCTCCCTTACCATAAAGAAGGGCATCCTTAAAGTGATCAAAGAATCTAGGTAATGAACTCAACAGGAGCAAAGCTTTGTCTTCATCATCAATCTTCACTTCAATATTCTCAAGATTATCGATAATCTTGTGAAATTCTGTAAGTTGCTCAACTATGGTTTGTTCTCCATCATTCAGAATGAATAAAGTTGTTGTTTCAGATACAACTTGTGAGCCAAAGACTTTGTCATATACAATGATTCAAGTTTTGTCCACATAGCAACCACAATTTGCTCTCTGGCGACTTCTCTTAGAACTTTATCCCTGAGACACAAGATAATAACACTTCTGGCCTTATCTATCATCTCGGTCTTCTGTACCTGTGTAAACCCTGCAGGTATCAATGATTCACTCTTCAAAGCATCAATACACTTGAATTAAAATTGTTTGCATCTTAATTTTCCACAACCCGAAGTCGTTGTTACTGGAAAATTCTCGATCTGACATCTACTAACCTTGGTGCTCACTTTGCTCCACGCTCACTGCATCACTTGTTGTGAATCTTGTTATGAATTACAACAAAATTCAATATCAATTTGTGGGGCAAAGAACAATTGCAACCAGAATAATGGTCTACAACAATAATAATTCGTACACATAAAATATAACAGAATAAGACAAGAACAAAACGAAAGTTTATTTACCCAGTTCAATCAAACGATCTACCATGGGGGAGAGCAACTCTCCAATTCACTATACTCAGAAAGTTGTTACAAGAGATTACAAATGAGTTACAAGAAAATAGCTTTCGCCTTCAGGTTCCCAAGAATAACCCTGAAGGCACCCGAGAACAACCCTATTTTCTACCCAAGTATTTCTCAACCTCTTCAGCTCTCAATATATGAATCACTCAAACCCAAAACGTAATCTAAGGTTTTCTTTGTGCTGAAACCTAATATCTTTAAACCTTTGTTCTTCTTTGTTGGTGTAAACCTTAAGATTGTAACACACCAAACATATAAGAGATACATATTTATAATAACAAATACCCAACAAACAAAGCCCAAAACCACAATAGCCCGAAACATGCCAAACGAGAAACTGTCGAAAAGCCCAAAAACCTAAAATCACTATTTATCGTACGAACGCCACTATTCACCCGTACGGACGTCGCTATTCACCCATACAGACTCGCTATTCATCCGTACAGACGCTATTCACCCGACTAATTTTTTTCCGGCTTTTCATCCGACTTTCTAAAACTCCCGATTTTTACGGTTAAATACAATCTCCAAAATATATTTTCATTCTCTTCGTTAACAAAAAAATTTAGACACATTTACAGCACTTTACAAATTAATATGTTTTTTCATTTTTATAACATATGGCTTCAACACAAATACACTATCATTGGCACTATTTTTTTTATTTATAAATTTGCATTAGTCATTTTTTATTATGTTGATAAATATAATATGGATTTTTTGATAAATGATTTTTAATAATCTAAATTTTTTATTGTTTTCGATGCATAATTTTTTTATAAAAATTTATATTTTCCTCAACATCCTCCTCTATACAATATCTAATTAAATAAAATATTATATAAATATAAATGTACTTTTGGTTTAGAAATAAATGTTTTTAAATAGTATATTATGTAAATATATATTAATATTAATAAAGTATATAAGTAATATTATTTATGTCATTTAATTTATGCATATCTTTCTTTCCTCTCATTCTTTTTTCACTCAGTCATACCAAACAGCCAAAATATCATCCTACTTTCTACTTATTTTCTATTCATTTTTTATTTTACTTTCTTTCTTTTCATTTTCTTTTCTCATTCAAACACAGTGTTAGAAATTCGATATTGCATAAGCAAACATTTCTACTTTGTGTCATAATCTTTTAAAAATGATAGATGAGTAAAAATATATATAAATATTCATCAAAGTAATGTTTTAGAACTGGATGATGAGTGCATATCGACATATCACTAGATTTGAAATATGTAGTGTGAATCATTATTATTAGCTTTACTATTGAATTAGAGAAAAAAAGCACTTAGAAGTACAACACTTCTGTCTAAAGTCTTGAAACGAGTTTTAACAGCTACCAAATTATTTGGTCTTGAAACGAGTTTTAACAGCTAAAGTGGTTGTTTTGTTGACACATGCTTTTACTTTTACTAATTCAGCGATTGACTAATTTGATAATGGACAAAGTTTATATAGTTTTGAAAATAAATAGTGTTAATTACTTGTACTAAAACCACAACCATGTTGGTGGGTGGTAGGTAAATGCAAGGTGCACCGTCGTTTACTTTAATACAAAGCCCTCTCCATGTTTACACACATATGACTTTGAGTAATTAAAAATAGTTAATAGTAAACTTTTTTATTTCTTTCATTAATTCTATTTTATAATATAAATTTAAAATTCAATTCATTAACGAATAGATTCACAAATCAAAAAAATTGAACTCGACCTCCGACAGACTGAATCGCACACCTGATGCAAATCAACTGTCACACTGTTGTCACTCACTCCACCACCGTGTTAATTTCTGGTTATGCAATCTCAAAACATGTTTTTTTTATCATTGTATTTTAAACCTTTAAAATTTTGAGCTGAAAATAGAAAGAATGATTTGTGGAACCCTTTGAGATATTTAAGAGAGATTGAGAAACACTTATAAATATTTTGGATGTGTGATTCATATACAGAAAGTTGGAGAGGACTGAAAAACACTTGAATAGAAAATAGTTTATTCTTGGGTGACTATTTTTTAAAACTTGTTTTTATAATCTTTTACAATAATTCTTGGAAGTAAAAGGAATCAAAAAGCAACTTTCTCTCCTAAAGATGATCTTTTGATTGAACTATGTAAATAAGTTATTATGTTTCATGACTATTATTTTCTTCTGCCGAATTGAGTTGTTGTCTTATCATATAAAGAGTTATTTTTGCTTAATTCCATTTCTTTTGGTTGTCATTGTCCCCACACATCAGATTTCTTGGTGTCATTTGACCTTTTAATTTCACATCAACTGACGACTATCATGGGCAAAGGGATTTTGTTTACAAGTAAACAACATGGGTTCTAAAATGACATATTGAGAAGTGTTTTGAAGACAACGATTTTGGGTTGTGGAAAGTGAACATATGCAAGTAATTTTATTCCAAGAAAAATGTATTGAAGCATTGAAAGGATAGGCATTGATGCATGCACGCCTAACACTAGTAGATAAGTCTGAGATGTTGGATAAGGCCAGAAGTGCTTTTATCTTATGTCTTGGGAATAAAATTCTAAGGAAAGTCGCCATGGATAAGACTACAACTTCAATGTGGGAAAAATTGAAATCATTGTATATGACCAAGTCTTTGGCTCACATGTAGTGTTTGAAACAACACCTCTACTCATTTTGAATGGTAGAGAACACATCCATGGTGTAGCAGTTAATAAAATTTCACAAGATCGTTAATGGTTTGGAGAATATTGAGGTGAAGTTTGATGAGAAAAACAAGACCATACTCTTGTTGAGATCATTACCCAAATCCTTTGAGCATTTTAAGAATTTCATTATATATGCTAAGGAAGGTAATATTAGCTTGGATGAAGTCCAGATGGTTGTGAGACCCTAAGAATTTTCAAATGTGAAAGATTTAAAGATTGTTGATAATGTTGAAGGCTTAAGTGTCTAAATATAAGGAAGTGAGCATAGAGGGATGTCCAGTTTTCAATGTTGAAAATGTGTTTGTGAATGTCTTATTAAAATGGTGATTCTGCAAATTGATGTTGAGAGTATAGATAATGCATCTTGGTCGTGGAATACTGATGATTCTTGATTGTCTTATCTAAATATTTTAACTTGATAAATTACTGGAAATGTTTGTGATATATGGCCTTCAAGAAATCATAGACTCGACTTGTGCAAAAAAAAGTGTGTGGTTTCCCAAATTTGTAGGAGCTTCTTCATCTCAGCCTTTTATCCCAGGTTTGACCATTGTGTTTTAAATGGTTTGATGTTGTTGCTAAAGAATTTTTGGTGTTCTATAGTGATATGTGATTTGATTACGTTCCTGTGATCTGATATAGAAGATTGTGTATAAGAATGTGTGTAACATCTTGCTCTTGGCTAGATGTGCTAGTTTTGTTGGTTTTTGTGAGGTAATTATGTTTTGGTTTGTTGGTGTTCTCTAATATTTGTCTCTTATTAGGAAAATAGGGGGAAAATGTGCACTTATATTCTAGGATAAGGTGCTTAAATCTTTGTATGTGTTATTTATGGTGTGTTTAATATGAGAGTCCAATTGTTTCTTACGCGTTTTTCTTCATCATTAGTTATTGAGCTTGTGGAATATTGGAACAAACCCTAGTACATTGGCATGTTGTTGAAGTCCGCTCACATGATGTTGTTTAATTAGGCATTGTGTTATGTATCCAGTTGTTTAAGTTAGCTTGTACTCTAAGTTAGCTTGTAATGGGTAATTGTTAAAAATTCTATTAGGTTATTGTGTTAGTTTTATTATAAATAGCATACTAGTATCTCATCTTTTGAATAAGGGAAAATAGGAAGATAAAACCCTAATTCAAAAGTGAGAGAGGTTATTTGTTATTCTTATATACTTGTAATCTTGTTTTAAAGAGAATGGAAAGAATAGCAGTTTATAACCAATCCTTGTTGTTACCCTTTTGTTCTCTTAAACCCTAACCCTTGTGCGTTTCTTGATCATAAAGAAACCTATTATACTTTGTTTCTAAGGTATTCGATTTACAAGAAATTGGTGCAGTGAGCGTGGAGAAGATGCCTTCAACAAAGTATGAGATTGAAAAGTTCACTAGAGTGAACGATTCCTTGTACTCAAAGGACTTGAACAAACGAAAGAAGCATAAACCTTCGACGGTAGGTGAATGTTTGGCCATTAAGGCAAAATTATTGCGAAAGGATGGTAAGTTTGACAAGAAGAAGGGTAAGAGTCAGCAAAAGTCTTATAATGGTAAATCATCTAGTGTTCGATTATATCATTGTAAGAAAGAGAGTCACATTTGAAAGGTGTACCCTGAACACCTGAAATATCATGGAGGTAAGGATAATGGCAATGTTGTCATTGTTCAAGATGATTTTGATTCATCTGATGTTCTTGTGGTTTCAAGTGGCGACTAAAAAAAGAGTGGATTATGGAATTAGGTTGCACTTGGCACATGTATCCAAATAAAGATTTGTTCGAGGAACTATGTGATCAGGATGGTGGATTGGTGGTGCTGGGAAACAACAAAGCTTGCAAAATTGCAGGTATTGGACCTGTGAGATTCAAGCTCCATGATGAGTCAATAAGGCTATTGACTGAAGTTAGGTATGTACCTGACTTGAAGAGAAATCTGATTTCTCTTGGTGAATTCGACAAGAAGGTATATGTTTTTCAAGGAGAGAAAAGTATCCTAAGTCATGAAGGGGTTGAAGCAAGTTTTGAGAGGCGTGAAGAAACAAGGCTTGTATACCCTTGAGGCTGAAGTTGTAAGTGGTTCGAAAAATGTTGCATCCACGAAACTTGGGTCGAAGACAAAATTATGGCACTTGAGATTGGGCTATATCAGCAAAAGAGGCTTGGTCGAACTGGGGAAACATAACCTACTAGGTGGTGACAATGTCGAGAAGTTAGATTTTTGTGAACCTTATGTATTTGGTAAACCCTGTAGGGTGAAGTTTAACAAAGGTAAACAAAGAACACATGGATCCCTTGATTATATTTATGCAGTTTATAATCAATCTTTGTAGTAACCCTTGTATTCTCGTAACAAATATTTTTTTAAAAAGTAATTTAATGGTTAAAGTTCATCTTATATTAAAGATGAACAAATAATATATCACATATTTGAACTCACACTCCTACACCTAGTATCCCTATAGAACTACTAACTGAGTTGAGTTGTGTTATGGGAACTATTAGTAACAAATACTTTAAAAGTAGCTTAAGTAATGCTTGTAAGAAGTAATTTTTATTATTTTGAGAATTAAATTATAGTAATCTTGAGAAGACCCACCTGATATAAATTTGTAGGAGACTTGTGTAATAAAATAAAATAAAAAGATATGCGCGTGGAGCCATGCACATGGATGAAAGACAGATAGAGTGATACATTACAAGGTTTTCTAAATTCGACACGTTTGGAAACATATACATCAATTCATTATTTTATGCTAACTTGCTAAGCTACCTGTTGCTTCATAAAATCGACCTTCTTTCAAAACTATAGTAATTTACAATTACTTTTACACAAGATTATATTAAATTTTCCGTAAATTCATTTGGAGAGAAAGAAATAGAATAAATCATTTAGTGATTAAAATATCCAAATTTTCTTCTTCTTTAAATATCCAAATTTATTGCCTATGTGTTAAATGATCTAACTAAAAGACAATATGGCCCTTACAATAATTATAAATATTTTTTAAAAAAATTCTTATACTTGCTTTAATGACATAATATCGTTAATGCATTTCATTAATCATAGATTATTTTAATATAAAAAAAATCAAATGGAAATTACCGCATTTAGATCAAGGATTATCCATTTTCGTTAATAAATGGACAATTATTATAAATATATATTTTTTAAATTCTTATAGTTGTTTTAATGACATAATATCGTTAATGCATTCCATTAATCATACATTATTTAATATAAAAAGAAATCAAATGGAAATTACCGCATTTAGATCAAGGATTGTCCATTTTATTGATAATTGAATACGCTAAATGTTTAACAAACTTCACCTCAGAGTTGAGATTACAAATTGATCTTACCTGATCAGAAGGGCCTTCCAAGGGTTGTAGACTGGGCCAGATAGTGAGGTGAGTGAGAGGGGGGTGTACCTGCAAGGTGCTCCAATGCTTAAGTCAGAAGAGGTACAGAATAAGGTTATCAGAGAGTAAGTTAGAATACCTGACCCTTTGCCATGAAAGGGTTTTTATACTGAGCCCCCAGCGCTGGGCCAAGGCTCCTAATGGGCTGGATTAGCTAGGCCCAAGGAGGAGCTGCCAGGGGACGCGTAAGAAGCGTGAAGACCTAGACCAAAGGTCTGCTCCCTGGTCCAACTGCCCCTATCCCTAAGGAGATAATACAAGGGAGTTGGGTGACGTGCCTGATGAGGTGGCAGACATGGGTCTGCCCGACGTGGCTTAGATGCCCGTGACATGGGTCGGTGACCTGTGGATGAAGATCATTGAGCGGGCAATGCACTTTTTGCCCGCCACACAGTCAAGCTGGTGAAGTGACGTCCCTCTGAAGTGGGGGAAAAGACCTTCGCCCGATGCTTCCAAGTGCCCGGTCGTTTGGGCCTGGATCCGACGAGCAATGGGCCATGCCGTGCATAACGTCATGGCCCAGTCCAGAACAGGAGCCCCCCAAGTCGAGTCTCTGAGTCAGAGTGATGACTTATATTGCAACTGGGGGTTCCCCGTGTCGATGGGGAGATACATGTTCGGCATGTGAGGTCGTAATAGACTTGTTTGCGAGCTCCTCCTTCCACGGTAGAGTCGGGGACGGAGAGTGATCGGTGGGTATGCATCTTCCTCGTAACTGCCGAGGGCTCGACACGGGGATATGGCGTCTTGACGAGTCGGGGAGACGGACAGGTGCCCGGTGTCGTTTCAGTTTCTTTTTTGGATAGACGTGTCTCAGACTTAATGGCGTCGCTTCGTTTTGTGTGCAAAGACGGCGTAAGCAGTAGGTAATGATGGCCTAGCGCGTTGGTCCACGCGCCAGGCACTATAAAAGGAAGTTGAGTAACTTCATTTTCACTTTTTCGCTCCTACGTCCACCGGAAGTTCTGAAGATCTCTCTTGTCTGCTCGTCCAACCGTCTGAACCGCCGTCTCCGCCCGTCTTATTGTCTGAACCACCGTCCCTTGCCCGTGCACCACCGTCTCCTTTTCAACTTCTTCATGTCAGGTACCATTTTGCTTCCGTAATCCATCATTTTCCTTTCTGTTTTCTGTCAAATGTATGCCATATTTGTAGTATGTGGTTAGATTTGACTTAGGAATAGTGCAATGGACTGTAGATGTACTGTAGATGGTAGAAAATAGGGTTAGGATTATACTGTACCGGGCAGAAATTACACATGCCGGGCAATATTTGCATAAGCTGTATGAATTTTCTGCCCGGTCTCTTAAGAACGTGCGTGTCTCTGAGTTGGGCACAGCTAGTGTCTGTTGCTGCTACGCCCTTTCACTTGACCTGCGGTGGAAGGGTGGATTTGATATGACGTCGAATTCACTCTTTCTGTCTACGTTTCAGGTGTTACCGGGCGTTTACGACCGAGGGGGGAAGATTCCGGGTCCTCGACCGAAGATGCAGTCATTGCTCGCCTACCTATAGGGGATGGGAGCGTCAGGGATGGTACTGAGCACGCCTCCTCTTCCGGGCAGGTTGATTTCTCCTGGGTTGCGGACGAGCCTTTGGAGGAGGAATCATATTTCTGCGATGAGGCTATCCCCGCTTACGCCGTGGTCGAAAACATAAGCCAGGAGGACCCACCGAACTGGTACTGTTGTGCCCCTAAGGAGGAGGACCGCATATGCCATCATTTCCCGGGGAAGCAGTTCACTATGTATGAATTCGCTTTCCGGGAGGCGGGGATCAGACTGCCCTTCAATTCTTTCCAGATGTCGATCTTCAAATGGCTTCGGCCGGCGGCGTCCCAACTTCATCCCAATGCTCTCGCCTTTATGCGGGCATTCGAGTTGGTCTGCCAATTCCTCGGTATCGGGTGTACTCGAGACCTCTTCTTCCACGTCTTCCATCTCCAGCGTTCTGGCTCCCGTGGGCGTCACAGTTGGGTCTCTTTCAAACAGCCTGTGCGCTTGTTCAAGACGTACGTGGACTCTGCCCGTCACTTCAAGGGTCGCTGGTACGTGGTAATGTCGATCACCCGTGCCGCCCTTCACTCCCTGTATTATTATCAACGAGCACCAGACGGGGAGGAGACATTGATGTCGAAGATACCGCTGAGGTGGCAGCGCGATCATTTCGACCTCTCCACGGCCCATTACAGGATCAAATACGCGATGCTCGGCACTGAGGATAGGCTCGCGTATAAGAAGCTGGTTGATTACGTGCAGAGTTTCAGTTTGGGGTTCTGGGCGAATCGACAGGGCGTGCCCTACCTTGATGAGGCCGGAGCACCAATTACTGAGACGCGCTACATCAATACGAAGGCCTTGCTCGAGTGTGATACCGAGGAGGAAGCTCTAGCGTTATTGAGTAGGCAGTTTTTGCTTAGTCTTTTATTTTTGTCTATGTTTTCGCTCGCTAATGTTTGTGTGTAATGTTTCGCAGGTGCCATGCCCAGTACGCGTGATCGAGTCTTGAAGCTGGCGAATCAGGCCGGTGCGACTGATCGGGTGCCGAAAAAGAAAAAGAAAACTGTGGCCCGTGTCTTGGAGACCGCCGGTGATGCTGGGGCCGGGACTTCGAATGCAGCAAGCGCGACGCCTTCCTCTCTTCCTCGGGCGATAGATATACCTGACAGTCCGTCGCCCGCGGCCTCTCCCCTCCACAAACGGAAGCATCCGGCGGGGACTCTTTCGAGGTCGTCACTGGGAAGTCCGGGTGGTGGACCGGGCAGTTACTTGCTACCTCCTTGCTACGTAGAACGGTCGTTCTTTAAGGCCGAGGACGCGATTGTTGTGCCGGCGCCTGAGGCAAAGGCTATTCTAGACCAAGATGCTGGTGCTCGACGCAAGGAGTTGGTTAGGGACCTGGCGGCTGTCATCCGGGTGATGGAGACGGCCATGGTCTTGACTGACACTTCGGTCTCCACTGCCTCCCTAGAGGATGCTCTCGTGCAGGTCCGGTCGGAGAAGGACAAGCTGTCCAAAGACCTGTCGGACTACCAGGAGGAGCATCAGCTGCAGGAAGGGCTGAGCAAGAAGCTGGAAGAGGCCGAGAAGGAGCGGGACCAGTTGAAGGCTGCTAAGGCGAGCTTGGAGGAGCAGGTGGTCGATCACCAGAAGCTGACCGAGGACAATGCTGGCCTGCGGGCTCGGATTGAATCTCTCGAGGAAAAGGTCCGTTCTTTGGCCGACGAGACTGAGGAGGAGCGTGCCCTTGGTTCTCGTGGTGATTTGCTGGGGCATATACGCTCTCTCAACCAAGACCTTGTGGCCGTTTTCAAGGAGGGCTTCGACAATGCTGTCGAACAACTTAGGCTTCTAAACCCTGAGTTGGTGACGGAGGGGTCGACCCATAACTATTGTGTCAAGGATGGAGAGATCGTCTGCCCGTTTGAAGCCGAGGAAGAGCTGGGGGTTGAGGAAGAGGAGGAAGAGGAAGTGCTCCGGGCGGAGTCTTGATTATTTGTGTTTTTTTATTTATAGTTTTTGTTATGGCCTGTGTGCCTTATTATGTGGCCTGCGTGTCCGTGATGTGTTTTGGCCTTCGGGCATGTGTAATATGGCCTTCGGGCGTACTTGGCTCCGGCCGTTATTGTTTTAAATATATGAATGTTTTTGTTGTCATTCATTGTGTTCGTGTATGTGTGATATTTACTTTTATAAATATGTGCTCTGCTCGACCTTGTCAATCTCCTCGGTTTAGGGAACCGATGAAGTGTCGGGCTTGATGCCCGTTTGGATCGAAGCTCGGATTCGTTGTTCGAACTCCGACCACGAGGCTTGGGCTTTCCCATCGCGAGCTGGGTGCCCTGCTTGTCGTGGTACTTCGACGTTGAGTCTTGATCAAGATCCCAATCGTCGGAGAGGGTTGTGTTCGCTGTGTGGCCCCGGCTCGTCCCCGGGTCTTGCGGTTCCTCTTTGGGGTTTTGGTGACGAAGAGCGTGGTCGTACCACCCACGTCTCCCCGTGATACATTTAGCTATAATATTGTCTAAGTTTTTCTGCGTTCCATGGTCGAGCGAGTTCTTCCCCTTGTAGGTTTTCCAGGTAATAGGCCCCGTTGCCCGTCTTATCACGGACGCGGTAGGGGCCTTCCCAATTGGCGGCCAGTTTTCCCTCTTTTGGGTTTTTCTGGTTTCTTCTGAGGACCAGGGTGCCGACCTGGAACTCCCTTCTTATGACTTTCGCGTCGTGGCGTAGTGCTATTTTTTGTTTGAGGGACATTTCCTTTAGGGCTGCTTCGGAACGGATCTCTTCGACTAGGTCGAGCTCGGCTCTTAGGGTCTCGTCGTTCATTTCCTCGTCTAGGGGCTCTTCTATCCTCCTCGTTGGTTCCCGTATCTCCACCGGGATGACTGCTTAGGTGTCGTAAGTCAGTTGGAATGGGGTCTCCCCGGTGGTGGAATGTGGTGTCGTGCGGTAAGCCCATAGGACGCTATGGAGTTCCTCGACCCATGCCCTTTTTGCGTCGCCGAGTCTTCGTTTAAGGCCACGTAAGATTACCCTGTTGGCCGCCTCCGCTTGCCCGTTCGTCTGTGGATGTTCGACAGACGTGAAATGCTGTTTAGTGCCCAGGCTGGCGACGAAGTCCTGGAATCCTCCGTCCGTGAATTGTGTCCCGTTGTCCGTGACGAGGGCCTGGGGTATGCCGAACCGAGCGAGGATGTTGCGTTTAAAGAACCGGAGAATGTTCTGCGCTGTTATTTTAGCCAGTGCCTCCGCTTCAATCCATTTTGTAAAGTAATCCACCCCGACGATGAGGTATTTGTTCTGGGACGATCCGGTGACGAAGGGTCCGAGGATGTCCATGCCCCACCAAGCGAAGGACCACGGGGACGACAGTGATTTTAGGTCATTCGGGGGCGCGAGGTGCATGTCGGCGTGTCGTTGGCATTTGTCGCATTTTTTGACGTGCTCCTTTGAGTCGGTTTGCATGGTCGGCCAGTAGTAGCCTGCGCGAAGGGCTTTTCGTGCGAGCGATCGCCCGCCGAGGTGTTGGGCGTTAATTCCCCGGTGTATTTCTCCAAGTATGTCGGGAACTTTCTCTTCCTCGACACACTTAAGTAACGGGATGTAGAACCCTCTACGGTAGAGTTTACCTTCGAGGAGTACGTACGAGCATGCTCGTCGTTTGATAGTGGCCTCCTCTTTTGGGTCAACCGGGAGTTCGTCTCTTGTTAGGTAATTGTAGATGGGCGTCATCCAACAATGGGCATCCCCGATCGCGTTGACCTCGAATGGAGGAGGTAGTTTGTCGATGCTAGGTCGAGGAAGGATTTCTTGAATTACGGATTTGTTTCCGCCCTTTTTCCTCGTACTGGCTAGTTTTGAGAGGATATTTGCCCGTGTGTTGTGCTCGCGAGGTACGTGTTGAACTTCCCATTTCTCGAATTTGTTAAGTTTTTCTTTGACAAGGGACAAGTATTCGATGAGGTTGTCGTTCTTGGTTTGGTACTCTCCTCGCACTTGTGAGGCCACGAGCTGGGAGACTGTGGATATTTTTACTTCTTTTGCTCCCAGGTCCTCGGCTAACCTCAGGCCCGCGATAAAAGCCTCGTATTCGGCTTGGTTGTTCGGCGTCGGGAAAGCCAGTGCTAATGAAACTTCTATCAGGAGCCCATCCTCATTTTCGAGGATGATCCCGGCTCCGTTGCCTGATGTGCTGGAGGCGCCGTCGACGAAGATCGTCCACTTGTGGGCGCCGTCTGCTGGTGTCGGGCAGTGGGTCATTTCCGCGACGAAGTCGGCCAGTGCTTGGGCTTTCAAGGCTTTCCTACTTTCGTATTGTATGTCGAATTCGGAGAGTTCTAGTGACCATTTGAGCATCCTGCCGGCCATATCTGGTCGCCCGAGTAATTGTTTGATCGGCTGGTCGGTCCTTACTTTTACCGTATGCGCGAGGAAGTAATAGCGTAGCCTCCTCGCCGCATTTATGAGGGCCAGGGCGACCTTTTCGATTTGCTGATATCGGAGCTCGGGGCCCTGGAGTGCTTTGCTCGTAAAATAGATGGGTTTTTGTCCGTCATCGGTCTCCCTTATTAGGACGGCGCTGACGGCCTCGGTCGCCACAGAGAGATATAGGTATATGGTTTCCTTTTCCAATGGTCGTGATAGGACCGGGGGTTCGGAGAGAACCTTCTTTAAATGGAGTAATGCCTGCTCGCACTCGTCGGTCCAGTCGAAGCTGACCTCTTTGCGAAGGAGTCTGAAAAATGGCAGTGCATGCTGGGCGGACTTGGCGATGAAACGGGAGAGTGAGGTGAGCACTCCGTTGAGGGATTGGATTGATTTCTTGGTCCTCGGGGTCGGGAATTCTGAGAATGCTCGGCATTTGTCGGGGTTGGCTTCGATCCCTCTTTCGGTGAGGTAGAACCCCAGGAATTTTCCTGCCCGTACCCCGAACGTGCATTTTTCGGGATTGAACCTCATTTTGCACTGCCTAGCCTGCTCGAAAACTTTGGATAGGTGTCGAGCATGGGTAACCTCCTCGTGTGATTTAACGATCATGTCGTCCATGTACACTTCGAGCATGTCCCCTATTTCTTCCTTGAAGACTTTGTTCATCATGCGTTGGTACGTGGCACCAGCGTTCTTGAGCCCGAACGACATTACGTTATAATAGTAATTGCCTGTTGGGGTCATGAATGATGTGTGTCTCTTGTCTGTGGGCGACATGGGGATTTGGTTGTATCCACTATATGCGTCCATGAAGGACAAGAGTTTAAAACCTGCAGAATTGTCTACGAGCATATCTATATTAGGGAGGGGGAAAGCATCTTTCGGGCAAGCCCTATTATGATCAGTATAATCAACACACATACGCCATTTTCCATTATTTTTCTTAACGAGGACTACATTAGAGAGTCAGGTTGTGTACTGGGCTTCAGAAATAAAATTTGCCTCTAAGAGGTCTTTTACAGCTCGTTCGGCAGCCTCTGCCTTCTCGGGCGACTGTTTGCGCCTACGCTGTGCTATGGGCTTGGCTGCCCGGTCTAAAGCTAGCTTGTGGCACGCGATCTCAGGATCCAGCCCGGGCATTTCTGCGGCATTCCATGCGAAGAGGTCAGAGTTCTCCTTGAGGCATGCCACGAGTTTCTCTCTTGTTCCCTCGGGCAGTCCCTTGCCTATCTTCACTGTCCTTTCTGGATCGTCCCCGAGGGGAATGAGCTCGAACTCTCCGTCGGGGATTGGTCGAACCGGGTGTTCGAGAGATCGTTCCTTGGTGGATTTCCCTTCTTCGGTTTCGTCTAGCCCAATGCGACAGTCGAGGTCGATGGCGTTAACTCCCCGGGGAGGGTCTTCGGTCCTGAGTTTTTTGTTGTTGCAGCTGTCCTTTTACTGCCGCGTCGTAGCACCGTCGGGCAGCTTCGATGTCGCTGTGGATGGTGACCACGCGGCCCAATTTGGTGTAGTATTTCATCTTCAGGTGGACGGTGGATGGGACCGCGGTGAGTTCGGCCAGTGTTGGGCGTCCGAAGATGCAATTGTAAAGGGACGGGCAGTCCACGACCAGGAATTGGATTTTGATTTCCCTGGCCGTTTCCTGCTCCCCGAAGGTGACGAGGAGCTCGACATATCCCCACGGCCTTGTTGTTGCTCCATTGAATCCTTGGAGGTCGGATCCGACGTAGGGGGCCAGGTTGGTCTTGTCTAACTTCAGAGTCTTGAAGAGGTGGACGTACATGATATCCACCGAGCTGCCCTGATCGACTAGGATGCGTCGGACGTCGAACTGGGCCATCTTTGCCCTGATCAATAGTGGGATGCCCGAGTTTGGGGATCCGCCCGGGAGTTCCTCCAGGAAGAAGGATATTGGGTTGGATTTCCCCCGGTATTTTGTCAACGTCGCCTTTTGCTCGGGGGCAGTCAGTAGGAGCTCGTCGAACTTGCGCTTGACTGAAAGGGCAGCGACTTCACCGTTAATTCCCCCACCTGATATTACCAGTGCGGTTGGGAAGTCTTCCCAGGGGCTGAGCGCAGCGATTCTGCCTTCGGGCAATGGCTCGGGGAGGAAGAAATCTTCCGGGCGTGACACGCAGAGGGCCACTTGGTAAGGAGAGTTGTCGGGGGGTGTTTCTTCCCGGGGTCTCTTCTTTTCTGCCTCGTCATGTCTGGGGGTTTCGTTCTTCCTCGTATACTGTTTTAGGTGCCCCTCTTGGATTAAAATCTCTATTGCATCCTTCAGATGGACGCAGTCTTCGGTCACATGCCCGTGGCTTCTGTGGAACCGGCAGTACTTAGATTTGTCGGTGTGAGGCTTTGGTGCAGATGGTTTTGGGAACCTGACTCTGCCCTGTTTAAATTCAGAATTGATGCATTCTGCGAGGATGCGCTCTCGAGGAGCTGTCAGTAAGGTGTACTCGCTGTATCGGCCCGCGAGGCCTCTTCCTTCTCGGAGCTCGCGAGGTCTTTCTTCTCTTCGCTTGTCCCCGTTGCGACGGGGGATGTTCGGGTCCTCGCGTTTGGAATGTTCGGTATCCCCAGCATTACGTCCGTTGCGGGCATTGTGTGCCACCTGTTTTTCCTCGTATCTAATGTAGGCCTGGGCCTTGTGCAGAAGTTCGTTCAATGTGCGGGGAGGCTCGATCCCGACGGCTCTGCTCAGCTCACTGCCGGGCATGAGCCCTCTTTCGAGGAGGTATTTCTTCATGTGTTCGGTGGTATCCACCTCGACAGCTTCTTGGTTGAATCGCTCGATGTATGAGCGCAGTGTTTCGTTCTTCTTTTGCACTATGGCTTCGAGGGTCGCCTCAGTCTTGGGGTGACGACGGGAAGCCGTGAAGTGCCTGGTGAACATGGACCTCATGACTCTCCAAGATGTAATGGATTCGGGGGCCAAGCTTTTGTACCAAGCCATGGCCCCTTTCCTGAGGGTTGTTGAAAATAGTCGACATTTGAGATGACCTGTGATATCATTGCGGTAGTCGAGCATTGCGTTGACGTTGTCGACGTGGTCGTCGGGATCGGTGGTCCCGTCGTATACAGCTAGATTGGGCGGTTTCTCCATGCCTTTGAGGAGCGGGGCTTCCATTATTGCCCGAGACAGGGGGCAGTGCAAGTCTTCCTCGTCGCTCCTTAGTGGAGATAATTCATTGTTGACGGGGTTGTGCCAAAGCCTTGGTGAAGTTCCCGCTCGACCATTGTCACGACGGGCGCGTGCCCTGCAGACGTGGGGTTCGGGAGAGCGACGCCCGCGCTTCTTTGTTGGCTCTGGACGTTGTTGTGTCCTCCTCTCCTGCTGGGGTCGGGCTTCTTGTCGCTCGGCTTCGAGGGCCATGATTCTTTCGTGCTGCTGATAGAGCATAGAACCTGCCTGATTGAGGGCATTTACCATGGCAATCATCGTGGCGTCTCCCTCAACGGGAACGGGGATGGGATGAAATGTCTCTGCCCCTAGGTTTTGAGCGTGAGGGGCATCCCCGTTATTTTGGGGTTCTGGAGACGGGGTGGCTGGACGACCGTCTCGAGCGTCTGCTTCATGGGATTGCGGGCCGTCGTCCATAGTGTAGTCGACGAGGGGACGGCTGCGCTCGCTAGGTTGTTCTCCGGCCATGTTGGAAGGACAGAAATAAATGAGCTTTGATCCTCTATTGATGAAGATGGGGATAGCTAGTTCCCACAGACGGCGCCACTGATCTTACCTGATCAGAAGGGCCTTCCAAGGGTTGTAGACTGGGCCAGAGAGTGAGGTGAGTGAGAGGGGGGTGTACCTGCAAGGTGCTCCAATGCTTAAGTCAGAAGAGGTACAGAATAAGGTTATCAGAGAGTAAGTTAGAATACCTGACCCTTTGCAATGAAAGGGTTTTTATACTGAGCCCCCAGCGCTGGGCCAAGGCTCCTAATGGGCTGGATTAGCTAGGCCCAAGGAGGAGCTGCCAGGGGACGCGTAAGAAGCGTGAAGACCTAGACCAAAGGTCTGCTCCCTGGTCCAACTGCCCCTATCCCTAAGGAGATAATACAAGGGAGTTGGGTGACGTGCCAGATGAGGTGGCAGACATGGGTCTGCCCGACGTGGCTTAGATGCCCGTGACATGGGTCGGTGACCTGTGGATGAAGATCATTGAGCGGGCAATGCACTCTTTGCCCGCCACACAGTCAAGCTGGTGAAGTGACGTCCCTCTGAAGTGGGGGAAAAGACCTTCGCCCGATACTTCCAAGTGCCCGGTCGTTTGGGCCTGGATCCGACGAGCAATGGGCCATGCCGTGCATAACGTCATGGCCCAGTCCAGAACACAAACTAATAAATTCTTAATACAAGAGATAATCATTACTAAATTCAAAATTATCATCTTTATCCGAATGAATTGCTTGAACCACCATCTTTCATATAAGTTAATCTTTCAAAATAATTGAAATTCATTTAAGGGTTAGAATTCTCCGATTTTTCTTTTATTATTTTTGTTCAATTTTTTAAGAGGGAACAGATAGAATCCCTTTTGGAATATTTTTTATTCTCCCAAATTTGGGGTTTTGGAAAGGGGGAGACGTTTTAATAAAATTTATTTTTGTTATATTGACAAAATTATCCTATTTTTTATTAGAGCAATGCTATTTAATACGAATGAATTTGAAGAAGAAATGTAAGAATGCACACATGTCACTATTTTAGAGATTAATATTAAATTGATTTTAAATTTAACTTCCTTTTTAATAGGGATCATAGGATAGTGGTGATAATGAATGGTTGAGATTTATTCTTACATTTCTTGTTTTCACCTTTTCTTACTATTAAGCATTTTCCTTTTTATTATAATTCTAATATAAATTATATTTAATTTGTCACCTTATTAAAATTTATCTATATTTTTTTAACAATAACTCAATTATTTTTATTAGACTCGGTTAATTTTTGTATAAGTTATTGTGTTGTTTTACATATTAATATATAATTGTAGTATATAAGTTATGTATTATCTAAAATTTAATATCATAAATTTTTATAGAATTAGATGGATCATCAAGATGAGAAAATTATTCATTTAAAGATTGATCATATAATGATTCTATGATATTTATTAATATTTTATTTACACTTTAATATATTTCAGAGGATTTGAAATATTAAATATTTTATGTTTGATTATATATGTTATTTATGAATTGATAATTTTTTTAATATCATTTTTTTATTTATTTAGTATGAATGTTATGATATTTTAAGGATAAAACGGTAAAGTAGTTTTAAAATCATTTCTCTTCTCTTATGAACCAAATATATATTTAACTAAAAGGATTAATGAAGTTTTTGGTCCTCCTAAATATCTATATTTTATTTTTAGTCCCTCCAAAAATTTCCTTCAAAGAATGGTCTTCATAAAAATTTTAATTTTTAATTTTGGTCCCTCTTGCCAAAACCGTTGCTAAAACAATCGCTAAATAAAAAACCATCGCTAAAATTATCATTAACTCGGTCTCTAAGTCGTAAAAACCGTCGCTAATTGACAGGAAAGATCAAAAGTTAAAATTAAAATTTTTATAAAGACCATTCTTTGAAGAAATTTTTTGAAGGGACTAAAAAGGAAATATGAAATTTTTAGGAGGACCAAAAACTTTATTACCCTTAATTAAAGTACATTCTCTCACCTTCCGACTCTTTCCATTCTCTTTATTAAAATTTCTTTCTCTTTTCTCTAACAAACTCTAAAACAACCATTTATAAAACTTAAATATCTTCTGAAAAATATTATTATTTTTTACTTTGTTACTCCTCGTATAATCTAACAAAATCAATTGAAATATTATTAAACGATTCATATCTTAAGGCCTTTCTTTTTACCCTTCATGAAATATGCATTTTTCTGCATCATGAAATAAATACCTATTAAAACTTTTAAGGTTTGTCTAATGGTTAAGGTTCTGGTTCTAAAAGTGTGTTCTGCTTTTGAATTCTCTTAAATACAAATAAGTAATGTATTGGATCAAATTAATACAAAATTTTACCTTGACTTTAAACGTGACTCCCACGATATCTTCAAAAGTGTTGTTACAAAGACACGTAGCTCTTAAACAAATTTTCTTTAAAAAAAATCTTGTCTAAAGCTCTAATAATGTTTTGATTGCGAACAAAATCAAATTGTAATAGTTGGTAGGTTACTTCTCCATTTCTTTGGTCGACTGGATGTATACAAAGTTGTGGTCAAGGTTTTGACAAATAAATTAAAGTTGGTTATTGTTAAGCTCATCTCAATTACTCAGTTCACTTTCATGAAGGATCTGCATATTCTTAATGATATTCTTATTATGAATGAGATGGTGAATGATGTTAGAAAAACAAAAAGAACTTATTCAATTTTAGATAGATTTTGAAAACAATTGTGATGTTAAATGGTGTTAGTCGGATGAAGTCATGGTTAGAATGTGTGGATGAGGTGAATTATGAAGTGTTTTATCTTGCATCACCTTCGATTATTATAAATGGATGTCCTATAAAAGAATTTAAAATGGATAGATGATAGATCCAAGGTGACTATTTTCTCTTTTTTTTACTCTTTACTGCGGTTGAAAGTCTTAAATACATATTGACTTCTTTCGTCGCTAACAACATTTTATTCACATGTATTATGTCAGATCAATCAATCAATTTAGAATATATAATTTGTAATTTGCATATTGTGAAGTGTTGGAACGAACTCTAGGTTTAACATATTGTCGAAGTCCGTTCACATATTATTATTTAATTAAGTCTTGTGTTATGAATTCAATTGTTTACGTTAACTTGTATCCTAAGTTAGCTTGTAATGAGTAATTGTTAAAAAGTCAATTAGGTTAGTATGTTAGTTTTCTTATAAATAGCATACTAGTATATCATCTTTTATAATAAGGGAAAATAAGAAGATAAAACCTTAATTTCAAAAGTGAGAGAGGTTATTTGTTATTCTTGTATACTTGTAATCTTGTTTTAAAAGAAAGGAAAGAATAACATTTTATAACCAATCTTTGTTGTTATCCTTGGTTACCCTAAACCCTAACCCTTGTGGGTTTCTTGACTGATCAAGAAATCAATTATACTTTGTTTCTAAGGTATCTGATTCACAATTAATTGGTGCAGTGAGTGTGGAGAAGATGCCTTAATAAAGTATGAGATTGAAAAGTTCACTAGAGTGAACGATTTCAGCCTGTGACGCTTGAAGATGAAAACCCTACTTGTTCAACAGGGTTGCTTGAAAGCGTTGAAGGAAAACATAACCATGAATGTTGCGTTAACGAATGCTGGAAAGACGGCCATAAGCACACATCGCAATATTGTTGGGCCTTGGTGATAAGGTTCTTCGACATGTATCAAAGGAGACGACGGCGTCAGGGTTATGATTGAAACATGAAGGTTTGTACATGACCAAATTGTTGATAAATCGACTGTACCTGAAGCAAGCTTTGTATTCATTCAAGATTAGCTAAGACAAAATGTTAGTTGAGCAGTTGGATATGTTCAACAAGCTAATTCTTGATCTTAAAAATATTGATGTGAAGATCGATGATGAAGATCAAGAGTTATTGTTGTTATATGCTTTTCCCAGAACACATGATCACTTCAAAGAAACCCTCTTGTATGGAAGAGAGTTCATGACCTTTGACGGTTGGTGAAGGTTTGGGCGTTAAGGAAAAATTCTTGCGAAAGGATGGTAAGTTCGACAAAAAGAAGGGTAAGAGTCAGCAGAAGTCTTATGGCGGTGAAACATTTGGTGTTCGATGCAATCATTGTAAGAAGGAGGGTCACATTCGAAAGGTGTTCTCATAACGCCTGAAAGATCATGGAGGGTAAGGATAATGGCAACGTGGCCATTGTTCAAGATGATTTCGAATCATCTGATTTTCTTGTGGTTTCAAGTGGCGACTCAAGAAAAAAGTGGATTATGGATTCAGGTTGTACTTGGCACATGACTCCAAACAAAGATTTGTTCGAGGAATTATGTGATCAAGATGGTGGATCAGTGCTATTGGGAAACAACAAAGCTTGCAAAATTGCAGGTATTTGATCTGTGAGATTCAAGCCCCATGATGAGTCAATAAGGCTATTGACTAAAGTTAGGTATGTACCTGACTTAAAGAGAAATCTAATTTTTCTTGGTTAATTCGACAAGAAGGGATATATTTTTCAAGGAGAGAAAAGTATCCTAAGATTCATGAAAGAGTCGAAGAAAGTCTTGAGAGGCGTGAAGAAACAAGGCTTGTATACCCTTGAGGCTGAAGTTGTAAGTGGTTCGACAAATGTTGCATCCACGAAACTTGTGTCGAAGACAAAATTATGGCACATGAGATTGGTCCATGTCAATAAAAGATGCTTGGTCGAACTGGAGAAACAAAATCTGCTAGGTGGTGACAAAGTCGAGAATTTGGAGTTTTGTGAACCTTGTGTATTTGGTTAATCCTGTAGGGTGAAGTTTAACAAAGGTAAACAAAGAATACATGGATCCCTTAATTACATCCATGTTGATCTTTGGGGGCCTGCAAGGAATCCTTCACATTCAGGTGCAAGGTATTTTCTATCCATAGTTGATGATTATTCCATAAAGTTATGGGTATTCGTTCAGAATACTAAGGATGAAACTTTTGAGAATTTCAAGAATTTGAAGGTTCTGGTTGAAACTCAAATTGACAAAAAGGTCAAGATGTTAAGAACTGATAATGGCCTTGAATTCTGCAATGAAGCTTTGACAGTTATTATGTCGAGTCTGGGATTGCAAGGCATAAGACTGTAGCAGGTACTCCTTGGAAAAATGGTCTGATTGAGATATTCAATCAAACATTCCTGGAAAGGATGCATGTTGGTTAGTGTTGGATTAAATAAGGTGTTTTGGGCTCAAGATGTTTTGACATCAACATATCTGATAAACAAATGTCCTTTGACTATGTTAGATATGAAGACACATGAAGAAGTTTGGTCGGGACATCCACCAGATCTCGACAAACTATGAGTATTTGGATGTGTAGCCTATGCTCACATTAGGCAAGACATGGTCGAACCTAAAGCTCTAAAATGCATGTTCATGGGATACCCTGAAGAAGTCAAAGCTTATAGGCTATGGTGCCTAAACCCATGTCATAGGAGGTGTATCACAAGTCGAGATTTAGTTTTTAATGAAGTTGAGATGGCTTTCAAGAAAACTGATGATGTTGTCGAAGATCTGGATTAGGGAGAAATTCATGTTAAGGTGGAACATGGTGATGTTGAATTTCATGACCCAGATGAAGTCAAAGAAGAAGCAGAAATTGTTGTCGAAGATGAGGAGACTGATAAGGACTACCTGATGTCAAGAGATAAGTCAAAAAGAGTCATCAAGCCACCTTAGAGACTTGGTTATGCAGATCTTATAGCTTATGCCTTAATCTATGCAAGTGAGGTTCTAGACGAAGAACCTAAAGACTATAAAGAAGTTATAAGGAGTCGAAATAAGACTGGATGGTTGAAGGCAATGTATGATGAGATGAAATCTCTTCATGATGACAACACATGGGAACTGATCAAAAAACATGTTGGAGCCAGGTTAGTTAGCTGAAATGGATTTTCAAAGTTAAGGAAGGAATCAAAGGAGTGGCGTCAAAGAGATACAAGGAAAGGTTGGTTGCTAGGGGTATTGTTGACTTCAATGATGTGGTCTCTCATGTTGTGAAGCATAGGTCCATTCGAATGTTTCTTTCCATGGCGGCATAGTTTACCTTTAACATGAAGTGATGGATTTGAATATTATGTTCTTGTATGGTGATCTTGATGAAACAATCTTGATGAGGCAACCTGAAGGGTATGTCGAAGAGGGGAAATAAGTGTATGTGTGCAAACTGAAGAGATATTTATATGGGCTGAAACAATCTCCTAATAAGGGGAATAAGAGATTCTACAAGTTCATGGCATGCATAAGTTTCATCAGAAGTAAGTTCAACCACTGTGTTTACTTCAGATTTTGACCTGGTAATTCATTTTTTATTTTGTTTCTTTATGTGTATGATATTCTAATAGAAAGCAATAATGTTGAATATGTAATGAGAGTGAAGGCTGAACTCAATAAGAAATTCGATATGAAGGATCTGGAAGTTGCATCCAGGATTCTTGGGATTGACATCCGGAGAGATAGAAGCAGTCAAGATTATGCTTATCTCAAGAGGCATACCTAAAGAAGATTCTCGATAAGTTCGGTATGTCGAATTTAAAGCCTGTTGTGACTCCGATAAACCCTCAATTCAAGCTGAGTATAGATCAATGTCCCAGTACTAATGTTGAAAGAAATTATATGGATAGTATTCCATATGCTAATATAGTAGGTTCTTAGATGTATGTTATGGTTTGTACTAGACCCGACATAACATATGCAGTAAGTCTTGTAAGCAGGTACATGGAGAACCCTGTAAAAGATCAATGGTAAGCATTAAAGCGGTCAAGTGTATTCTAAGGTACATAAATGGGTCTCTGAGCAGATTCTTAATTTATGGTGGAGCCTTGGTTAAAGATAGTAAAGCAGTAATCGAAGGATATGTTGAATCTGATTATGCAGGTTGTATGGCTTCCAGAAAATATATTTCTTGATATGTTTTCACTATGTTTGGCACAACAATTAGTTGGAAAGAAACAATTAAGAAGGTTGTTGCCTTATCAACCAGTGAAGCGGAATATATCGCCCTAACTGAAGTTGTAGAGGAAGCATTGTGGCTTGAAGGTGTTTCAAAGGAGCTGAAACTTCAAGATCGAGGTATCACTATTAAATGTGATTGTCAAAGTGCAATACACTTGTCGAAGAACTCAGCCTATCATGAGCAAACCAAGAACATTGATGTGAGGATGCATTCCGTCAGAGGGGTAATCGAACGTGGAGAAGTCCAAGTGCTGAAGGTTTTGACAGATCATAATGCTGCTGATATGATCACAAAGACGTTGCCCAGTTGAAAGTTTTTCCACTGTATGTAGTTGATAAAGTTGCACGAAGAAAGCAAGTTTTCTTCTTGTTGTTATATGATGTATTGCAAGGTGGAGATTTGTGGAATATTGGATCAAACTCTGATACGAAAGAAGCTTAGCATGAAATCAAAGCTGGTTCACATGCTAGTGTTGAATTTATACATATTGTAGTCGAAGTTAGTTCTAGTATGTATGTCTAAATGTTCCTTGATTTTATAGAGTTTTTTCCAAGGTGGGTATTTTTGAGGTATTAGAATGAACTCTAGGTTTAACATATCGTCGAATCCGCTCACATGTTGTTTAATTAGGCCTTGTGTTATGGATTCAATTGTTTAAGTTAGCTTGTATCTTAAATTAGCTTGTAATGAGTAATTGTTAAAAAGTCCATTAGGTTAGTATGTTAGTTTTCTTATAAATAGCATACTAGTCTCTCATCTTTTATAATAAGGGAAAATAGGAAGATAAAACCCTAATTTAAAAGTGAGAGAGGTTATTTGTTATTCTTGTATACTTGTAATCTTGTTTTAAGAGAAATGAAAGAATAATAGTTTATAATACATCTTTGTTGTTATCCTTGGTTACCCTAAAACTTAACCCTTGTGGGTTTCTTAACTGATCAAGGAACCATTATACTTTTTTTTCAAGGTATCCAAATCACAACACATATTATACTTTGATTTTGGGGAGAAATGTTTGGCTAACATTAGAGCTTTCAAAACCAGACTAATATTTTTTGAGTTGATCTTAAGTCTTAAGTTAACTTCCATAAAAGCTTGTCGATAGATTCTAATGTTTCTCAATTTTGGCAAGTAAAATTTGTGGGTGTCCTTAATTGCAAGATTGGTGGTACTTTGTTTAAATACCTTAGTCTTCTACTTAGTTGTAAATCTTGCAAATTATCTTTATGATATCTCCCATGATTGATAAAACAAAATAGAAAAGGCTCCATGGATAAAATATTTATTATTTATGGACATTCAACTTGTCTTACACATATGTGTCTTGTCTTCCCTTTCGTTTTTTCTTCTTCAAGCGCTAGTTAGTATTGTCTCCAAAAACTGAATCTCCATTTAATTATTTTCTATAAAAAAATGGTGAAGCTAGAAAGGTTTATTAGGTGCAATGGACTAAATTTTGTTTAGATTGAGTTATAAGAGGATCGGGGTAAAGCAGATCTATGAATTTAATCTATCCTTATTAAGTAAATAATATGGAAACTTTTGGTTAAATCAAGATGGGTTGTAGTTTAAGGTGTTGGTGAAGAAGTGTGGGCACAAAAAAATTGCTAGTTGATGGAAATATTTCTCTTTAAGTATGGAATATTGGGGTTTAGTAAGGAGGAGTGATTTTATGAGATTCCTTTTCTCGAGGTGGGCAAAGGAAAATACTCTTTTGTTGGGTGAGAATATGGACAATAAATGGTCTAGAGGGGAGATGAATAGACCTCCCAAGTTAAAAAATCATTTGAAAAGGTTTTATCATAGTTTAAAAAACATAGTTTATTTTGCTTGGCAGAAACAAATTTTGCGTAAAATAGATTATACTTATCGACTGAAAGATTCATAAAAATGTGCTTAACTAGTTTTCAATATATCAAGCTAAATTATTTAATTACACCAAATTAACAAACTAGTCATATTGCAAAATAGTTTGATTCCATAAGAAGTCTTATCGAATTATTTTCAATCTCACACAAGATTCTCTACCGGTTGCCCATTGAAAATTCGTTGGTCTTCCACTATGATTTGTAACAATATTACATGAGCTCATACAATCACTAGTCCAAATAAATGCTAAAAATAGAAATTCTTGTTTCTAAGATCTTCGACTTGTACACAACTTCGCGAAATATGCTCTATGCAGAATATTTACTCGAATTTGATTCTTGAATCTTCCAGCCCCAACAACCTCCTCTTAAGCCTTTGTCTGCGAAAATTTTCATACGATTCCGCAGGTATATTGAGTGTTGGTCTATTCAAAGATTGAGAAGAACTCATACCCTATCTGTCGGCTTCCACACAACACTACCAAGGTTAACTTGGATAGAAGAACCTTCTTCTCTTTCATTAGAATTGTCAGAACCAGTCACAACACCAAACATCATTACAAGCCTCTGAAATCTTATACAAATATTTAAAGAAATATTAAATTCAAAACAAATATCCTAAATCAATCACGAATATTCAAAGATAAGATTTAGATCCATACAACAATGGAAAAGTAATGAGATAGAAGATGAAATAAATTGTTTGCAAGTTGTTCAAGAAAGATTCAAAACACTTTTGAAAATGAAAGAACAAGTTGTTTGTGAGATTTCAAATCATCAATTAAAGTGTATGTTTTATAATACTATGAAATGTTTTAGAGATGAAAAATTATTTATAGGTGTTGGAGATGAAGCACAAAAAATGGTGAAAAAATCATGTTTGATTCGAGTCAATAACACTTTGTGATTTGAGTTACGTTGTAAAGTAATGTGTAACAAGAGTTGCACTTAAAGAGAAATCCATTTTACTATGATTTGAGTCAAGAACATTGCATGATTTGACTAAAACAAGTTGTGATTCGAGTAATTTGAAAGTCATGATTTGACTAAAACAAGTTGTGATTCAAGTCATTTAAAAGTCATGATTTGACTAAAACAAGTTGTGATTCGAGTCATTTGAAAGTCATGATTCGACTCAAACTTGGCAGAGGCCAAAGGAAACTTCATGATTCGACTTACAAATTGCATGATGCCAATCATGTGTAGGCTGTGATTCGGCTCACAAGCTCACACAACTTCATGTTCCTCTATTTTCAATTTTATTTGACTTAATGGATTGCGTGATTCAAATTCACATCAAAAATATCAAGTTTTTGAAGTTTACAAAGATATTTTGAGATTTTACTTGTGAAGTAACTTAAACCAATCTCAGATAATTAAATTAAAGGATAATGTTAATACTCAAACAAAAACATTTGAATTATGCATACTAAAATATGGACCCAAAAATCAATCCTTTAAAGTTGCGCAATTGAAGAGGAGACTCAAATATAAAACTACATGTAAAGTAAAGTTTAAGAGACAAGCAACAAAACCACATAGAGGTATAATATATTACTAAAAAGGGCCAAAGTAAAAATAAACATGGATACAAAGGCATAAAAAGTTCCAAGTCAAAAAGAAAAAAGCACACTAAACTAAACAATAGAAAACAGACAAAAGAACCACTACAAACAACCAGATCCGGAAAAAAAACTTTATTCCCACAATCACAACGATACACTGCCCAAACATGACCAAGCTAGATCTCAGATAGCATGACCACCGAAAGAAAACCATGGCCTCGAAGAAACATTAATAAACACATATAAACAATGTTCAGGTCAAAAATCTCGATCCTTTTTTGAGTTAAACACATGATAGGGTTATGAAGCCAATCAGTGAATGATAGAGAGTTCAAATGGGTTTGATGTGATGAAACCAACTCCAAGCCAAAAAAATGTTTTATCATCCATATCTTTCACACTTATTTACGCAATAGTGAAAAACTTATAATTACGAACAAACCAAATAGTCCACACCACAACATGTCAAATCATAAGAAACTCACTCCTAATCTTAGACCTAAGACAAAGGAGAGAAAAAATTAAAAACTAATCTAAGATCCTTAAGAAAGATTAGATGCACTTATAACCATCTAAAAATATTATACCAGACACTAAACACTAAGATGAAAATGTCTTTATTCGCATGATTGCTCTTCCAAAAAAAAGCTTTCGACGAAGAACAACCCAAAGCGTCATGACATCATAAATAGTTATTCTCTAAGTTATTTAAGAGAATGTGAAAATGACAAAAACATATTATTTAATTTTTTAGTGTCATTTTTTAAAATAGTGGTACGATATTTTGAATTGGTTGGATAATTTTAGTGTCTTCTCTAATGATTAAAGGCATCACACTTAAGTTTTAGTGGTTTAATCTCTAAGAAAAGGAAGATGTGTAAAGGTATTCAGTTTATTTGGTTGACGACACATATTTTGTGGGAAAATTGTACAAAACAACTTTTTTACCACAAAGAATTATCGACATGTTTACCGTGAAAATTGATAAACAAACGTTAGTTTTCCAAAATAAAATATTTTTGGTTACTCATGGGATCGACTAGATTATTCCTAGGACATAGCTAGTAATTTTAAACAAAGTTTGGAAACAATAAGAACACTTCGACAACATTCATATTGAAATTTGATTGTTTTGAAATATTTAAAAGATAAATTTGCAAAACGTAAATAGAAATGCAATAAAATGCATTAAAGGTAACTTGCAAGAAATGTAAATTTGATAAAAGGATAAAGTAACATTCAATTGAAATATAAATAATGGTGTTTTTCAACGTACATTTCTCAATAAAAACTTTTTTCTCTATACACGGTTACTTTGAGTGAATTTGAGTAATTTGTATAAACTGAACACACACGAAATCCTAACACGAAGACCTCTTATGTATACTAAATCGAAGTAACCGCTAAAACAAGACAAGTGGCACTCGACATGTCTTCGTTTATTCGCAATGCTCCCCACGTCTTTCTTCTGAATTTGGATAAGAACAAAAGTTAGTTAACCCTCCTTTATTCAAATTCAAATCTTTAATCGAAAATAACATCAGTATTGTCATTGTCGAACTATAACCTTGGACTTAGAAATATTTCTAAGTTTCATCCAGCATTCTCCTCTTCCTTAAAAAGCACTTCGACTAAACTTTCCAACTAATCAATTTCTCTCGAAGTCCAATACATCCTCAAGAGATATTTTCTCTTCTCTTGTTTATTACATTAACTTCAAGTCTGTCGTCGAAACCTCCCGCCAACATAGTCCTATAGATTTTGGATCAAATCAAATTATTGGTTTGGTGGTCACTTAGATAAAAAAAAAAAAAAGTTTTCTAATATGATTTAAATCATTGAAGGATCAAGTCGTTAGTTACAATGGACACGGTATTTTTTATATAACTTTCCTTATTATGTGATTTTGTTCTTTGAATTTTATCTTAGTATGCTTTACTTCGTTAAGAGTTACCCTATTATATTTCTTATGTTAAAATAATTTTATTTATTTTAATATATTTATTTGGTTTTTAAAAAATATCTATAACTAAATTATGTATATTTATTCAATTATTAAAAAATACCATATCGTCACTTAATCCAATTACATAACATGTATGTGACATAATTGATTGATGATGCGTAAAGCAAAACTATATATATATATATATATATATATATATATATATAAACACTAAGAATCATATTTTTTAAAATTGATATATTTTTTATTAATGATAAATTTCTAATATTGTACAAGTTTAAAATAATTTATAAAAATAAGATTATAAAACATATTATTTTTATTTTGATAATTATTTTTTAAAATTAATTTACAAAATAATTTATAAAAAGTTAAGAAGTCATCCAAACAAATCCTAAATATTGAATTCATCTAAACATTTTACAGTAGAGTAACTAAATTTATGGACATATGTGACATCACAAAAAATAATATTAATTTAATAAATAGAAAAAGCAGGTAAACGTGGCTTTATATTGCTCTCTCACTGACAGCACGTTTCCACTAACGTACGTACCTACGAAGAAATTCAGCTTCGAAACACAAACAAGATCTCTCACTTATTTATATACATCATCTTCACTCACTGTTTTGTCCTTCATCTACTCACAATGGAAGAATCAAACATCATGCAACAAAACAACGTTCCTGCTTCTCCAACATCGTACATAGGTGTTCGAAAGAGAAAATGGGGAAAATTCGTATCAGAGATAAGAGAGCCAGGTAAGAAAAGCAGAATATGGTTAGGAAGCTATGAAGAACCTCAAATGGCAGCAGCAGCATATGATGTAGCAGCTTTTCATCTCAAAGGTCGATCCGCGAGGCTCAATTTTCCAGAATTGGTTGAGAAACTTCCAATGCCAGCAAGTTCTAAAGGTGAGGATATTCGTGTAGCAGCTCAACAAGCAGCATTGCAGTTCAAGAAGAGACCAATATCTGAAGGGGGTGTGAATAGCAATGGAAGTGTTGATGTTCCTGCAGTGAGGGTAGGCCTTTCACCTTCTCAAATTCAAGCTATCAATGAGTGTCCTATGGATTCACCAAATATGTGGATGCAAAGGACAGAAGCAGCACTCATGTTTGGATCATTGGAATTCGATGAATCTAGAAATTATGATGTTTTTGAGTTGAGTGATTGGGAAGATATTCAGTATGAGTCATTGTGGGACTAGTTCATTATTAATTCAACAAATAGTACTAGATTTATTTTATTAATAATCATTTATTCATGTACCCTCTATTTAGGGACCAATATATTAAGCCATCGTATTCTAATAAGACTTATTCAATGGGAAGAAAAACTAAAGGACTTTTAATCAATTTTCTGGTCAATTTTCTTCTATATTTTATGTGCCATTTGTTTCTTCAGATTATTTGTTTATGCATGCATTTCATTTTTATAGTGATTTGATTATACTACAATAGTATTTTGTGGAGAAATATATTTATATTTGCTTATATATTTTAAAGATGATATTAATAAATAAATTTCTTTTGAAATAAAAATATATCTGATTTTTTTTATGAACATTTGACATTTTCATGAAATTAATACCTTGGGTCGGTCATATATATATATATATATATATATATATATATATATATATATATATATATATATATATATATATAAAACTTATTTTTCAAATTAATTTTATAATTAAGAGTATTTTATCACATGGATAAAGTAAAGAGAAAACTACGATCTTAAAAATAAAGTTTCTATGTTAGTCAGTTGTAAGGATGTAACCCAATGTTAAAGGAGGGGAAGCGCGAATCAGGAGATCAGTGTTAGTTGACACATTGAGTTTGACCATACTTTTATTGTCTTCACGAAGAGTGTGGATAATTTAGAACAAATTAATTTCAAACAAAATAAATTAATAACTTGATCAACATCGCTTGTTTATGATTCTTATTTAAGGGGTCACAATAAAGCTGACATAGTGGGATGAGCATATATAGTTTGTCGGGTCATTGATGTCTAGCAAAATGCCTTTATGAATGACACAAAGTTTTGCATTGGGGTAATTGAAGAGTTTGGAATAAAGATAGAGAGGTCGTAATGCCATGTCCTTGATGAGGTGTAGAAACTACCGCCAAGGCTAGTATGAGTTGGTTTGCTATCATCAGATAGTTTGAAAGTCATTACCACCGACTTCAAAAGTCATTACAGTTGTCATCATCAAAACTTCATAAAGGATCTTATGTTGGATCATCAACTTAATACATGTAAGCACATGGATTTTACATTTTTCCTTTTTTTATGATGACAACGCATCTCTTTGGGAGGTGGTAAAAGAGAACTATTTAGATATATAATTGGAGTGGTTAAACTTCCTCAATCTAGTTGAGAGTATACTCTACTCCCCCTGAGAGTATATTTCTTTCTCTTTGTCGTGATCAAAAAGGCGAAAATCAAAGCACGTAGATCACATGACATCAAGTTGAGAAAGGGAAAGAGATGAAACACAAAGGCGTTTAAATCTGAAGTGCTCATCTCAATGGCAATGACCATGCTAACTATGAGAGCCTCATATTAGGCCTGGTTGTTGTTATCCTTTAACTCAAACTTCAGCGACTTCTCAATCAAGAGATTGTCAGCTCCTTCCAACACTATCTTGACACCACTTCCTTTCAACTTAGTGGCATTATCTACTAATAACATCCAGGTTGGAGGAACCTACTAGTCAACTGGAGAATTGAATTTTGTCAAAAAAATAATGATAACATGTGATTTGATGCTTCCTCTGGGTATATAGTGAATGTTGTACTCAAATAATTTAACAGACCAGAATATCATTCTTCCAGTTAAATATGGATTTTTCAGGATTTGTCGAATGTGGTAGTTGGTTTTTACTATTATATGATGCTTCTAAAATTAAGGTATAAGTTTCCTCGCATTTATCACGACCGTCGAAGCAAACCTCTCAATCTTCTTATATCGAGCCTTAGCGCCCTTAAATAACTTTCTCACAAACTAGACAGATTGTTCCACCTTATTTGTTTCCTGGAAAAGTATTAAGCTCATTTTTTGTTCAGTAACTAATAAATAAAGTATAAGAGAGAGCTTGTTATTGGGAAAGTCAATATGGGAGATGACAATATAAAGTCCTGTAAGTTTGAGAATGCCTCATCGCATTTGCTAGTCCACGTTAAATTTTCCTTTTTATTCAGAGTGGCAAAGAAGTGAAAAAATCCTTGTCACATGCACAAGAAAAGAAACGAGATAGGGCGGCTAGGAGCCATGTTTGTTGTTTAATATCTTTAACATTATAAGAACTCCTCATATCATTGATTATCTGACACTTGTTTGGGTTCGCCTTTATACCCTTATTGGTTAACATAAAACCAATAAATTATCCTTCTTGCATGCCAAATAAGCACTTGGCATGATTTAAGCGTGTGGTTTAGTCCTTAACTTACCCTAGGATATCTTATATGTATAATATGTCACTCCTCTTCTTAGGTCTTCACTATTATGTCATCAATGTACACTTTCAAGTTGCACCCTATCTGCTTTAAGAACATTGTGTCCACCAGTCTCTAATAGGTTGCACCTAAGTTCTTTAGCCCAAAAGGCATGACAATATAATAATAGTTGTCATGATTGGATATGAATGATATCTTGAACGCATTTGTGACATCCATCTTGATCTGGTTGTACCCAGAATATGTGTCCATGAATCTCAGCGCTTTGTAGCCTGAAGATCCATCAATTAAATGATATATATTGGGTAACGAATATGGTTCTTTGGGAGATTGAATGTAGAGGTTAGTGAGGTTGACGTGCATGTTCCATTTGTTTGATTACTTTCTTACTAGAACTATGTCGTCCATCCAAGATGGATATTTTATCTCAGTTATAAAATATGTGTTTGTCAACTTCCGCACTTCTTCATTAATGGTTGCTCTCTTCTCCTTTCACACCTTCATTTCCTTTGATAAATTGGTTTCACAGTGGGATCAATGGAGAGTTGATGGCATACTATTGTTGTATATTTTCCTGGCTTATTCGAGGGTTCCCAGTTGAACAGATTGATGTTCCTCCTAAGCAGGGAAACTAGATATTCCTCTTGAGATTCAGATAAAAATGTACCTAACTTGGTGACTTGGTGGTCCAAGAGCCCAATATGGACTTCTTCTAGGTCTTCTATTAGAGTAACTTTTCCATTTTGGATCCCCAAACTAGGGTTTTAGCTTGCTATATATGCGTCTTGTGCTTCTGGACGGGGCATCGTCTGGGGAGGTATGCTCATTTATCATTTCAAAGTTGTTCTGATAGCCTTTTTGGGCGACCTCTTGATCCCCCAAACTAATCCAAATCACCCATCTAGTAATTGGTATTTAGGAATAAAATGACGGGAGTATAGGACCGCCCCAAGTAAGTTGTGGGTGTTCCTCCCATGGATGGCTTTGTAGGGAGACAAAGTGTCCACCACAAGGTATTTCATTTTAATTGTTTTTGCACTAAATTCTAAGCCAAATGTCATTTTAAGCATTATGTATCCTTTTACTTGTACTTGTTTACCTATCAGGGTCAAGCTGGATCCTTTGCAAGCTGATCTAGTAAGGCATTAACTTAGCTTCTAGAGTCAATTAACACTCATTTTACATCTCAATCATCATATTGCACTGTGATAACCATGGGATAATTTTTGTGGAGGAGAACGTTAATGGAGTCTTTATTCGAGAAGGTGATTTTAGATTCTCATTCTTTCCCCTGGGTTTTGGTGACGTTAATGGGTATGATGATTTCCATCAAAACCTATCTGGCATACTTTCTTTAGGAGGAATTAGATTCTCCCCTACCAGTGAAACCCATGATGATGGTGTTGACGGTGATTAAGGGAAGTAAAAGACTTTTAGGATTTTTTGTAGGATTTTGAGCTAACTCACGCATGGGATGTGAGAAACTCTGTATGTGGTATTTGCTTAAAATTCAATTGGAACATTCTCAACATCAGGGTTGAGTTATTTATAAGAATATGAGAATAGGACAATTATTCCTTTATTATTCAGGAAAGAGTGGTTAATTTCCCCATTACTCATCCACTCACCTTTATGGACTTGAGACATGTCACTTCCTATGTTCCCACGCTTCGGGAGAGTTTATCCAGGAAGTGGGTGGTGTATTTTAGGAATGGATGTTATATCCAATAAGTCGGCGATCGATCTAGTAAACAGACAATCATGAAGTTGTTTGGGTGATATTTTATTTTCCTTCCCATGTCGCCCTTTATGGGGCCTTCATGGATATACATATGAAGAAATATACCAATCAAACCCCATATATCCATATGATGTCTTTCACAGTTTTTATGCTTGTCATAAAAATATGTATCACACGGAAATATATTTTAATGTTATGTAAAGGAAAAAATTTATTTATTTGAAGTATAATGGGAGACAAAAATAGTTATGTCACATAACAATTGTTTATGATCGATTTTCTAATGTTATTGGGCTGCCTATGAGAACTAGGTGTGGGGGTTGAGTGATAGGTCAGCAGGTATAAGCCATTGTGGATTCTAGTAGCGCCAATCTTCTCAGGATATGGCTCCCCTGAATGGTATAATTAGTGGAGTTAAAATACAGATTTCAATCGAGAGAATCAATAATCTTAGATATGTAGATCAGGTTTGTGTAGAAGTTAGGGATATAGAGAATATCATTCAAATAAAAGTTATTTGTGAAGGCTATAGTTCTAGAGAAATTATGCAAATTGTGGTTTCATTGAGAAACCTAATGTAAATAGGCTTTAATTCTAATATGTGGATGAATAAGTGTTTGGAGTGGCCCAAATGGCCTTGGTCTGTAGCTCTGATATCTTAAATCCAATTATCATGATGACTATAGTAAATAAGGTGAGGATTACCTTAAGGTGAATTGATGGTTATTTTGAGATGATGAATGTTGAAAGCTTGTGGAGGTGATGTTTGAGGAAGAGTGATCGGTCACAATTTTCCCTTGTTTTTCGTCCATCATTCGGCACGAAACTGCATAATCGGTAACACATTGTTAGTCATTATTATTGTTTTCTAGTTTATTCTCACATTTTGCATTATCTTTCTATTATTGTTTATTTTGTGAGTTTTAGTTAATTTGTGCACTTTTTATGCATATTTTGGTAGTTTGTGTTGGTTTCAGATCACAGGTGAAAGCCCCCGAAGGATGTACGCGAAGAATGGATGTACTCAATTAGATGTCAATAACGCATTTCTCTATGGAATACTTCAAGAAGAAGTTTACATGAGGCAACCTCTTGGCTTTGTTAGCTAGGGTTCAGATCATCTGGTTTGCAAACTGCAAAAGGAAATCTATGGACTTAAACAAGCCCCTAGAGCTTGGTTTGATAAACTCATCGTGGCTCTTAAGTTATTTGAGTTAAAATCTAGCAGGTGTGACTCGTCATTGTTCACTCTAAGCATTGCTACATACATTATCATCATGGTAGTGTATGTAGATGATATCATAGTCATTGGCAGCTCATAGATTTAGATTCAAGCTCTCATTACCAAACTGAACTCTCAGTTTTCCTTAAAGCAACTTGGAAATTTGATTATTTTCTGGGTATCAAGGTCTTACATCAGCCTGATGGCTCCTTGTTTCTGTCTCAAACAAATAATCTCAAAGATCTTCTTATTAAGTCTAAGCTCAGTGAGGCTAATGTTGTCCCTACTCATAGGGTTTAGGGTTTAATTTTTCCTTTGTTTTCCCTCTAATAATTTTGTAAACTAGGGGCCGTTTGTTTTGGCTTTTTTAAAAATTGATTTTTATAGTGTAACATAATTTAGAGTAAAAAAATTTACAAAGAAACTTGAAGTCGTGGAAATTCGTGTTTCGGTAATGATTTCCAATTTTCGTGCGTTTCCTTTATCGTATTATTGTATTGCTACCCGAGTTTCGTTTTGGTGCATATTCGTGTCTTATGTGCATTGTTTCTTGCTAAGCTTGATTTGGTTTTAGATATTCGTGTCTTTATGCATTTGATACACTAACAAAACGCGCTTGATTTTGGTAGTTATTTTGATGAGGTTTTTGAACTCCCTCAAGTTAAATTCTACCTTTTTTGAAATAAATATTAACCCTTTTTTAGGAACTTGAAACCCCGATAGTTTGATGAATATTCTCCCTTAATTTAGATACCCACTAATTAAATAAAGAAAACAAATTCTCCTCAATTACGAACTTCATAAGATAACTTTACATATATTATGGAAACTTCATCGGCTCTAGTCATATCGGTGATTCAACCACCACCTCACCCTTTATCCCCTAACAACGTGGTTGTGGCAATGAAGATACCAAATAAACTTCCATTCATCGCCGATGAAACTCAAAAGTCGTTGTTACTGTCAGACCCTAATTTTTGACCCTAAGATTTTTCGCATCTCATCTGCATTTGCATACAAACAAGATCACGTACTGTTCGTTTATTTTTTTTTTCAGGTGCAGGTCTTTGTCTTGCAGAGGATCACCTTGTTTAATTTCTGTTATCTGTTCATATTTTACTGATTTCTAACCCAAAATACAAAAAAAAATATATGTTGCAGTTGCTTCTTCTTCTTCTTCTATGTGGCAGGATTTCAAAGACAGGGCAATAATCTCATTAAGATGCGTTTTGTTCAGTCACAATTCGATTTCAGATGGATGTTTGACCTATTATTGGTCAAACTGTCAAAAGATTGGTTGACTGTCAGTTGGGTGTGCCAGTAATTCATTCACCAAGCAATGCGTTTTCAAAGTACAAAGTTGGTTTGTGGGACAGTTGTTTTCTGTGCAAAGTTTGATTTGTTCATCAGTTATCAGTTCATCAGTTCATCAGCGATTCATCTGAGGATTTATTTTCCTCAGTTTAGTTTCGAATCATCAGGGCATATAATCAGACAGTTTGCAGATGACAGTTGGCAAGTTGCAATTTACTTGGGTTGTTCAGTGGGTCTGTGTTGGCTGTGTTCAAAGGCTTGTGAGAAATTAAGATTTGATGTGGGCTTGAAAACCAAATTCTATCCATCATCCAGTCTCCAAACCAATTTTTCTAATTCGATTACCCGACCATCCATTTTTATTCATTTTTTTTACCAGTATTCATCATTATTCAACAACCATGGTTCCTATCGTTTTTCTTTCGATTATCCGTTTTTTTTTTAGTTCAATCATCCCAATTATTATTTTAATCATTTTTCATTTTTCGTCATTTTATATTATACTTCTATATCCATTATTCTTTTCTTATTTTTTTACCATTTTTTTCATAAAGCCCATTTTTCTTATTTCCACATATTATCAAGAAAAAATAGTCATTATAAAAAAGCCAAGTTAAAAAAAATAAAAATAAAATAATAATACAAAAAGTCCATCTTCCATTATTCTTACAACAAAAAATAAAAAAATACACAAGCTATCATAAGCTTACTCCTAGCTATCACACGCACGCTGCATCTCATGTCCGCCAGCCACAACTACTCTGGCCCACTAATTTTCCCAGCTTCCATCAACTTGCAAGTCAACAAGCCGTCTCACATTTGCCAGCTCCAGCCAGGCGCAAAACTCTAAGCATCCTTTTTCACGCCACAACCCGCAGCGAGTTCACTCCCAGCTCAGCTTCAAACCGTGGCAGCCAAACAAACAACAAAACTCAAGCATTTCCCCTTCGGCCCAGCAACAACAAACTTCTTTAGTTCACTTCAGCCCTCATCCCAAGCCAAACAGCTCCAATTTTACGCCGCTAGCTAACAACAAGAACAAACAGGCCCAAGCTTCAAACGCATAGCATCAGCCTTCGCATACTTCACGCCGTCTCAACAAGGTATCCCGCACGTGAATCACAACGCATCCTACACACCGTAAATACCAACCTGCAAAACGCAAATCCAATACAATCAAAACGCAAATGCATCAAAGATGAAGCTAGCACGAGAAATCCGTGACTCCTCAAAACGCATTCAACTCTTCCAAAACGGCATCAATAATCCGTCACTTGTTTCCTATTTAAAGAACCTCTTTCACCTTCAATCCTGGAAGCTTTGAGAGCCAGATTAAACCCCTGCTCAAATTAGAATCGAAGCTTCAATATATCAGAATTTCCTCCTTCAATTCATCTTTCAAAAAGGAAAAAACACAAATCCAAATTCTTCGGTTTCAATTCCACTCTTCACCGTTAATCTCCATCGAAACTTCTCAAGCTTTCTTTCTTTTTGTTATCCAAATCTTCCATCATCAACAACAACCTGAAACAAATAATCCCAAATCAAAGCCAAGAATGAATTGAGAGAGGAAGAGAAGCCGAGAGAAGCTAAGTGAAAAGGAAGAAAAGAAATCGGCAAAAATAGAGAAGAAGAAGTGTGGTTCCGTTTCGAAATTTTTAAGGTGAGGAGTTGAGCTTGGATCTTGTTAGTGCCGTCGTGTATTATCCGTCTTTACCCTGTTTTCACCGCCCTATTGTTCTTGCGTTTGGAGAAGAAGCCTCATGCTTCTGTTTTGTTTTTTTCTTTTAATTAACATTAGGTTTTATTTTAGAGAATAAAATGTTTTAGGTTTGTGATGTAAGATCCATTTGGATCGGTTGCTACCCGCAGTCCTCTTCCTCTTTTTTCTTTTTTTAAAACATTTCTTTGATATTAGTTAGTTTTACTTTTTCTTTAAATTTTGGGTTTTAAAATATTTTGATATAAGGAAAATTTTAGAAAATGTTTTAGGAAAAACAATTTGGAAAACATTTTAGAGAAACAATTTGGAAAAGAATTTTTAGAAAAAAGGATTTAAAAATATTATTCCTATTTCTTTTTTTTTGGATCTATTTCTTTTTGGATCCATTATTCTTCATCTCTTTTTAATTTTGGTCGATGACAATCTTCCGATTCGGGATTGTTGATTTCCGATTAGCTTAATCTTCATTATTTCAAATCTATGGATGAATGATCATTTGGATCATTCTCCATACTTTGAGATCGTGATAGGTTGCTTTTCGAGAAATTCAACGATAATCTCGATTAAGATTAGACCGTTCTCTTTCTTTTAGTGTGGCATGTTTTCGGAGAACGATCCATAATATCGTTTCTCTAACATGTATTAACACGAATATTTTCCACTTTAATTAGTGGTGGCCGGCCTCATTTGTAGGGTAATTACTCCGTAAATTACTCGGCGATTGCTTAACATAGACCTACAGTTGTCCCGATTCGGAATGCGATCCACTTGGATCCGGTTGCCTCGACTTTATTTTTCTTTTCGTGGTTGTGCTTGATTAAGTTCATCATACCACTTATTATTGTAAATATTAATAATGTGAATATACTAACATTTAAATTTAATCTCTCGCACCTTATCCTCTTTTATTTTAATCTCTTGCTCCCTTATCTCTTTACTATGCTTTACCATATAATATCATATATCATTTGTTTATATTCATATTGTGCTTGTTTATATTCATATTGTGCTTGTTTTTTTATTTTGTCCATTTGGACACAAAAATATTAATAAAGGACTAAACATCTAAAAAATTGGTGACTTTTAATTTCGGACTATGGTTACTATCCCTAGCTTGAGACTTGGAGATTCGGACTTAGATTTTAGGATCATCCCTTTGCTCATTTGTTATGGATTGAAGACTTTGGCTCCGGTTGAGTTACTTGTTTATGAAGATGGAAATCCAATTGTCTCAAAGATGCTTGCCATTTGGTTTGATCATTTCTTTCCTTAACTTTTATTTTCAAGTCTTAGGATAGTCCCTTCATCTCTTCCCATTTTCTTCAATTTTCAAATCTTCTTCCTATTTTCAAAACTTTCTTTGTTTTCAAACTTCAAACATTTTCTCAATCAAACCTTGACTTCGGTCATGTGCTTTTACCTTTTCATTTCATTTCTTTAAATAAATGCTAAACCACATAAGCATATCGAAACTTTCTTTTCTCAAAAACTTATAAACTTTCAAACTCACTCAATTGTTTTTGTGCCCTCGTGCACGTTTCTTTAATCATTTTTTATGTTTAGATATGATCCATCCTTTCTAGCGGAATTATTCGCTAAAGGATGATGACTTATCTTTACATTTTAAAATCAATTCAACTCATTTGCCTTTTTACAATTTGTACCACGAACTACGGGGTTTTGATCTCGCATTGCACTTTGTGGGTACGTAGGCATGAGACGTTCGTCTCTTCAAACACCAAAATCTTAAAAAAAATATTCTTCTTCTCATCTCTTCAATCTTTTTTCAAGCAAACCAATTTCAGACTAAAAAATGCAATAAACATTTCAAAGGGTTCCCGTGGAGTACCACGGACAAGTCGGGTGCTTAAAACCTTCCCGATTTGTAACCAATCCCCGTACCCATTCTCTGTTTGATTCTTTGAGCTTTTTAGCTTTTGAGATTCATTAAGGTTTTGTTCGTTCATTTTCCTTTTTCCTTATGGAAATAAATAAAAGCGCGGTGGCGACTCTGTGTATATCGAGTTAAGTTAATCAATAACTGACACTCATGATTTTACCGCTACAGAAAAGTGGCGACTCTGCTGGGGAGTCAATCTCTAAGTGGATTCGGCCTACTTTGATTTGTTTATTGCTTTAGTTTGATTTGCTTGTTACTTGGTTGTTCTGTTTTGGTTTTGGTGATCCTCTGTGAGATAGATCCTAACCCGGATCTGAGTTGGAACTTATGATAGGACGGCGATATTCGAAGCGATATGCGATGGAGTAGTCCAAAGCAATATCAATTTGATAATCTCCACTCAGTTAGGCTCTCTTGGACTATCAATGTCATGACGAGTAATCGTACGTGGCATTATTTTCTGACCTTGAGCTGATCATACTGAGAACCGTAGAACCCTTAACCAATCTAAGCCAATTTAGGAATGTAGTGCGGAAACTATCTGAGTGTAAACTTAAGGTGGTTGTCACGCGATGCTACACTCGGACGAGGTCTATTTTAAGGATGTTATCGTTTGGGGAGTAATCCAACGTACCGATGATATTCTAAAGATGGCTGTTAACTCCGGGAACCTCTGTTAGCACCCTTCTGGTTTTTTGCAGGTACAATGAAGACAAACCTTAGTACATGCCTGTTTGGGTTGGTGTTCTGTTACCATGACTCCTTGCTCGTGATTCGAACCTTTGAACCTGTGTGCTTTGCGTGATCTTGTTTGTGTTTGTTGCATCTACATATGCATCATGATCATCATCACAACCATTTTTCAAGGAAGACAATTCCGATTGTTGCAAATATTAGAAAGAATAAATATTCTTTTTTTGTCAAGATATTTCATGACCATATTCTCGATGTTGACCATGTTTGCTATAATCGAGTTGTTTTTCTGAAAGTGGAAGTGAACATTGCATATCATTGCATCCTCGCATATTCTTGTGTTCATCCGAGTTGTGTGGGAACTCATCCCAGTTGTTTCTTTCCTCAGTTGCCTGTTGATCCGTCAAGCTGACTCCTCACCACAGATACGGTACTAGAGCTGTTATCAGACGAAGAGCTATTAGATTGAGAATGGAACGCCAAGAACAGCATAATATGGAAGTTCGAATGGAAATTGATGAGTTGAAGGCCGGTATGACCAAGCTCACTGAAATGATGCAAGTTCTGATTACTCGAGGTGAACCACCTCAAAGGACTGTTATCTCTGAAGTTTTGACTGCTGTTGTTGATTCTCCTGTTGTCCAACAACCAGCTTCTACTTGGCCAGAATATGGGTTACCTCCGGATTATGTGCCAGTTTCTGCAACTGCTCAAATGGGTGGTCCATCTGTTGTGCCAGGCTTTTCAGTTCCGACTTTTGCTGAACCTCAACCTGTTGTGCACGCTACTGCTCAGACTACTTATCAGAATTCTCCTTTCTTGTACCAAGCTGCTGGTCAACAAGCTGAAAGTCAGGGTGAACCTGGATATATGGACGAAGTTAGAGAGCAATGTTTGACTCTTGAGAAGAGGGTAAGAGGTTTAGAAGGAAAAGATGTCTTTGGTTCTGTTGCTGTAGACATGTGTTTGGTTTCCGACTTGGTTCTTCCTGATAAGTTCAAAGTTCCTGTATTTGAGAAGTACAATGGTCATACTTGTCCAAAGATTCATTTGCTGATGTATTGTCGCAAAATGGCTGCGCATGCTAAGGATGACAAATTGCTTATTCACTGTTTTCAAGATAGTTTGAGTGGTGCTTCCATGAAGTGGTATGTGGGACTTGAGAAGAGTCACATTCGAAGCTGGAAAGATTTATCTGATGCTTTTGTAAGGCAGTATAAGTACAATCTGGACATGGCGCCTGATCGTCGTCAACTTCAAAACATGTCACAGAAAGAGAAAGAATCGTTCAAAGAGTATGCTCAACGTTGGAGAGAGCTAGCTGCTCAAGTGGAACCACCTTTGCCTGAAAAGGAATTAACTGGTTTGTTCATGGACACTCTTCAGCCGTTCTTTTGGGAGAAAATGGTAGGAAGTGTTTCATCTGGTTTTTCTGACCTAGTCACTATTGGAGAAAGACTAGAAGAAGGTATCAAGAAAGGTAAGATTACCAATTCTGAAGCTCCTAATGCTGTAAGAAAGTCTTTTGGGAATCCTCACAAGAGAAGAGATGGTGATGCTTATGCTGTTCCAACTGAGAGGAGGTCTTATCACCCGCAACAACGATATGTTCAACCATACGTAGCTGCAGTTGCTCCTGTTGTCAAAACTCAACCTGCTCAAACTCAAGCTCAAGGTCAAGCTCGACCAGCTCAAGCTCAAGTTCATATTCGAGCTCAAGCTCAGGTTCCTCTTCCTGCTGCTGGACAAAATCAGTATCGCAATAGGCCAAACTTTGATCCTATTCCGGTGTCTTATACTGAATTGTTTCCTTCTTTGATTGCGAAAGGTTTAATTACTACTAGGCCTCCGCCTCCTGTTCCAAATCCTCTTCCAGTTGGTTATAGATCGGATCTCCGCTGTGAGTTTCATCAAGGTGGAACTGGTCATGACTTAGAGCATTGCTTTGCACTGAAGGCTAAAGTGCAAGAACTTATCAGGAACAGCATCCTTTACTTTAATGACATTAATCCCAATGTTATCAACGATCCTTTGCCGAAGCTTGGGAAGTGAATCTTCTAGAGGACTTCAATTGTCAAATCTTCTTCAAGGCCAGAATATCAGAGGGGACAGCTCATCCTTGTTGTTGATTGATCACTAGGCCATTGTTTCTTTATGTTTGCAATTTTCTTCAATCATATTAAGTTGTTTGCTTTTAAGCTTGTTTGTACTTTCATGATGATTTTAATGAAATGAGCATTGCTTTGTTTTGATTCAATTTCATTTGCTATTTGCATCTTTATGCTTTACATTTCAAGTTCATTTATCTTTTCTTAAAGCTTTTACAATGATTGGAGGGAGGATGATGAAAACGAGATACCCATAATTGTTGGTATGCTTTCAATTGAGACTTGGTTGATGATATACAGGCATTGCTTCAAATTCTAAACACTGGAGAAATAAGGAAGTTAATCCCTTGTCAACCCCTTTGAGCCTTGAAGTTGGAGTTTCTTTCTATTAAAAAAAAAACCTCAATTTTAACCCGGGGATGGGTAGTTCTCAATTAATTCGAATGTGCATTCAAGTACAAAAGAATCATTCAAGACACCTTTCAAATAAAGGTTGCAATCTCAAATTTTCCTTCATACACATCAAGAAGTGTTGAAGATGTTTCTCAATTCAAAAGCCAATGATGGTTCATTGTAATCATTAAGCCATGCAGTCATTATCTTTCAAAAAAAAATGATATTAAAAAAAATTATTGAAAAAAATCAAAGCCCGCTAAGTCAATACCTATGAAGGAGACTCAGGCAAAAACTGGGGCATCCCGCTGGCTGTAAGTTCAAATGACACAGTTCAGGCAAAAGTTAGGGATAATAAAAAGAAATATCTGTCAAGAGGTCATCAAAATCCTCAGCAAAATAAGATGAGTTGACTAAAGTCCTCACTAGAAATAACAAAGAGAAAGATGTGACTGCTATCTCAAAACCCTTTGGCTTATGAACCATCTTCATCTGTGCAATCCCAAATGCTTGGAACTTGAATGCATAGGCTGAATTATTTGAATGTAGGACTGGAGTTCATCACGAAGTTGGGTTGGGTACAAATAAACTTTGAGCCTACATCCTTTGTTTCATAAACCGTGAACCAGACCAAGTTACAACCTTCAAAAGTCCTAATTGAATCCAGGTTTCTTTTGAAAAGCATACTACAACAAGGTTGCGTAAACTGAATCCCAAGTTCTTTACCAATCATTTGTTTTCTTGTTGTTGCTTTATCTTTAATGTTGTCTCAACCGCCGTGTTTTGGCAATATTTTCATTTACTTTACATCAATAAGTTTCATTCCAAAAATAATTCTTGATTTCAAACTTTGCATTGAACTTTGCATTAAAATTACCAGGTTTGTACAAACATTTTTTTATTTTGCAAATAAACTTTCTTCATCAAGGAATTTTCAAACAGTTAAGAAACTTGGTCAGTGATCTTATCAGGGGCAAGTTTTTCTCAGTTCCTTTTATTTCAAGATGTTGTTGCTCAATGCAAGTTCTTCTCAGATTTGGTTGGTCAGAAGATTCTCTGCAAGTTACATGTTGGGTTATTTTCTCAAGGGGCTGAAGCCATGATCAATTTATTTTCTCAGCAGTCATTTCAAGAACTGAAGCCATGAACAGTTTATCTTCTCAACAGTTTTTTCAAAGATTTGATTATTTTCTCCGGCAGTAATCAGGAACTGAATCCATTATCAGTTTACCTTCATCAATCATTGAACTTGGGGCAATTTTCTTCAAAGAATCCCCAAGCAGCTTTGCATTGACTTCTCTCAGAAGATTTTCAACTTGGTACAGTTTACTGGTGTGACAGAGATTGGTTGAGCAGTAGCATCTCTGATATTCGAGCAGAATGGCAATGACTTCTGTGTTGAGGAATCAGTCTTTCATCTTTCTACTCCTCTAAGAGTCTAAACTGGTTGTCAGCATTTTCACTCCTCTAAGAGTCTAAACTGGTTGTCATCATTTCTTTTCTCACATTATCTCTTTGGGTGTGTTATTCCCCGGTCTATTAAAAGTTTGCATATTTGAGTGTTTTAGTCCTCATTATGCGTATCCTTAGGGTGTGTTATTCCCCATTGTCGAAAAGTTTGCATATTTGAGTGTGTTATGCCTCATTATGCGTTTTCTCGGGTGTGTTATTCCCCAGTTTTGTTTACGGTTTCATATGTGAGTGTTTTAGTCCTCATTATGCGTGTCCTTGGGTGGTTCGGTCCCCATTTTCATAAATGTCTGCATACTGAGTGTTTTAGTCCTCATATGCATCTCTCAAGGTCTTGTTGTTTTCAATTCCTTACTTTTTGGTCAAAGTCCAATTTACTTGGCATTTGTCTGTCTCTTCAGAATTTCTTCACATACTTGTTGTGTCTTCTCAAATATTACACCCGCCTATCCGATTGCCATTCTCGGATGTCCATAGTGAAGTCATCATTGATTTAATGTACTGTCCCGGACTTTTTTCCATCTCATTCAGTTCTTTTCCTGAATGTTGTGATTCACATTTTTATCTGATTGCCATTCTCAGATGTTGTGATCACTTGCCTTCCGATTGCTATTCTCGGATTTTCATGTTGAAGTCATCATTGAGTTGATGTGCTTTCCCGGATTTTTTCCCATTTCATTCAGTGCTATTCCTGAATGTCGTAATTCACTTTCTGTCTGATTGCTATTCTCAGATGTTGTGATTACCATTTTCCGATTGCCATTCTCGGATATTCCTAGTAAAGTCAGTTATGTCATTCTTGGATGCTTCTGGTGTACTGTTTCGGGACTTTTCTCACTTCATCCAGTGCCATTCCTGAATGTTGTGATGTTTTCTGTCCAATCGTCATTCTTGAACATTTCCACCTCGGCTGAGCCATGTGTTGGTCTCTAGCATGTTGTTTTTCCCGTCAGAGTTTTATGATCCTTATCCCCAGCGTTTATTTTATTTCATGTGTCGTCCTATCCCTCGCAGGATTCTTTGCATTTCATTTGGTTCCAGATACATTTCATATCATCTCATAAATTGTCTCATATTATTTCATATGCGGTCACATATTTTCATATAGTTTCATATTTTTCTCATAACATCTCATGTGTCTTCATATATTTTCATTTGCTTTTATAAAACAGTTGCATTTTGCTTCATATCATTTCTATACCTGCTTCATATCATCTTCATTTCGTTCATCTCATTTCATTCCAGTTTTTGGCATCTTAGGATCAAAAATTGGGTTTTTTGATATTTAAGTATCTTCCATCTTGTCGAAACGAAGATCTTGATCTTCATTATCTCTGGATTGAAGAAACTTAAATAGGGGCATCTGTCAGACCCTAATTTTTGACCCTAAGATTTTTCGTATCTCATCTGCATTTGCATACAAACAAGATCACGTATTGTTCGTTTATTTTATTTTCAGGTGCAGGTCTTTGTCTTGCAGAGGATCACCTTGTTTAATTTCTGTTATCTGTTCATATTTTACTGATTTCTAACCCAAAATACAAAAAAAAATATATGTTGCAGTTGCTTCTTCTTCTTCTTCTATGTGGCAGGATTTCAAAGACAGGGCAATAATCTCATTAAGATGCGTTTTGTTCAGTCACAATTCGATTTCAGATGGATGTTTGACCTATTATTGGTCAAACTGTCAAAAGATTGGTTGACTGTCAGTTGGGTGTGCCAGTAATTCATTCACCAGGCAATGCGTTTTCAAAGTACAAAGTTGGTTTGTGGGACAGTTGTTTTTTGTGCAAAGTTTGATTTGTTCATCAGTTATCAGTTCATCAGTTCATCAGCGATTCATCTGAGGATTTATTTTCCTCAGTTTAGTTTCGAATCATCAGGGCATATAATCAGACAGTTTGCAGATGACAGTTGGCAAGTTGCAATTTACTTGGGCTGTTCAGTGGGTCTGTGTTGGCTGTGTTCAAAGGCTTGTGAGAAATTAAGATTTGATGTGGGCTTGAAAACCAAATTCTATCCATCATCCAGTCTCCAAACCAATTTTTCTAATTCGATTACCCGACCATCCATTTTTATTCATTTTTTTTACCAGTATTCATCATTATTCAACAACCATGGTTCCTATCGTTTTTTTTTTCGATTATCCGTTTTTTTTTTAGTTCAATCATCCCAATTATTATTTTAATCATTTTTCATTTTTCGTCATTTTATATTATACTTCTATATCCATTATTCTTTTCTTATTTTTTTTACCATTTTTTTCAGAAAGCCCATTTTTCTTATTTCCACATATTATCAAGAAAAAATAGTCATTATAAAAAAGCCAAGTTAAAAAAAATAAAAATAAAATAATAATACAAAAAGTCCATCTTCCATTATTCTTACAACAAAAAATAAAAAAATACACAAGCTATCATAAGCTTACTCCTAGCTATCACACGCACGCTGCATCTCATGTCCGCCAGCCACAACTACTCTGGCCCACTAATTTTCCCAGCTTCCATCAACTTGCAAGTCAACAAGCCGTCTCACATTTGCCAGCTCCAGCCAGGCGCAAAACTCTAAGCATCCTTTTTCACGCCACAACCCGCAGCGAGTTCACTCCCAGCTCAGCTTCAAACCGTAGCAGCCAAACAAACAACAAAACTCAAGCATTTCCCCTTCGGCCCAGCAACAACAAACTTCTTTAGTTCACTTCAGCCCTCATCCCAAGCCAAACAGCTCCAATTTTACGCCGCTAGCTAACAACAAGAACAAACAGGCCCAAGCTTCAAACGCATAGCATCAGCCTTCGCATACTTCACGCCGTCTCAACAAGGTATCCCGCACGTGAATCACAACGCATCCTACACACCGTAAATACCAACCTGCAAAACGCAAATCCAATACAATCAAAACGCAGATGCATCAAAGATGAAGCTAGCACGAGAAATCCGTGACTCCTCAAAACGCATTCAACTCTTCCAAAACGGCATCAATAATCCGTCACTTGTTTCCTATTTAAAGAACCTCTTTCACCTTCAATCCTGGAAGCTTTGAGAGCCAGATCAAACCCCTGCTCAAATTAGAATCGAAGCTTCAATATATCAGAATTTCCTCCTTCAATTCATCTTTCAAAAAGGAAAAAACACAAATCCAAATTCTTCGGTTTCAATTCCACTCTTCACCGTTAATCTCCATCGAAACTTCTCAAGCTTTCTTTCTTTTTGTTATCCAAATCTTCCATCATCAACAACAACCTGAAACAAATAATCCCAAATCAAAGCCAAGAATGAATTGAGAGAGGAAGAGAAGCCGAGAGAAGCTAAGTGAAAAGGAAGAAAAGAAATCGGCAAAAATAGAGAAGAAGAAGTGTGGTTCCGTTTCGAAATTTTTAAGGTGAGGAGTTGAGCTTGGATCTTGTTAGTGTTGGTGTAAGCCCTAGAGGCCAATACTTTTTGGTACTTGTATCGGATTATTCGTTTAATAATAAAAGGCATTTCTTTATTATGTTTGTCTTTCAGAATAATAAAGTCCCTAGAATAGTTAGTCTGTTTAATGAAATGTTAAGTGTGACTTAATCATGAGATCCCATTAAACATAAAGACATTATTCTTAAAATATCCGTAGTCAAGCTTTATTGCAAAGTGGGATAACATTAAAGCATTGAGACTATTATGAAGATAGACTGATGATCACATCTCATGGATCATGGATAAAGGGTTATCAAGTCTTGACATAGGTATAAATATTAGGAGTAATATTTATACCGGATTGACCCGCTATGAGAATACTACATAGTATGTTATGCAAAGTGTCATAAGTTATTCTCATGGTGATAATGGTGTATTACCACCCTTCGACCTGAAACCACTATGGACCCTAGATGTAGAGTCGGGTGCTTTATTGCTGATCAAACATTATCCGTAACTGGATGATCATAAAGACAGTTGATGGGCACTCCACGAAGCATGCTGAGGGACATGAGTGTCCTAGATGGAATTTGTCAATCCTGCATAACAGGAGAAATGTCTAAGGGCCCAATATTGAACTGGACAAGGATGACACAGTGTATGCCTTGTGTTCAATATAGACATAGGGGCAAAAGGGTAATTGTACAAACATATATTATCACGAAAAAGGTTTTGTCAGATCACATGACATTTTCGTGACTTGGGTAGCAGTGATGTGTTGCTAGATACCGCTCACTGTTTATTATGTTAAATATATAATTTAATATAATTACCAACGTTACGAAATCCTACAGGGTCACACACATAAGGACAGTTTGATGAGAGATAGAGAAATCAAAGGAACACCGTAAGGTACGGTGCACTTAAGTGAAAAATAGAAATTCGGATAATATAATAATAATTATTGTTATTTTATAATGGTTATAAAATAATAATAAAATAAATATATTTATTATAATAATAGTTATTATAATAATATATAATATTATTATGGATCATGTGAATTGGGCTTTTAGCCCGCAGCCCACAAGAGAGTCTATAAAAGGAACCCTTGTGATGAAGCTTTTACTTGATGCAATTTCGTTTTTGATTCTCACTCAAATAATTCCGTTCGTAAGCAGCTAGCACTGTGACCGGAAGCTGTTCGTGTGGACTGAGTAGAGGCGTTGCACTTCATCAACGCTTGTGATCGATGCATCAAAGATCTGAATCGCCACAAAGAGGTAACGATTCTATCACTGACCATGCTCATTCGTAAGGATCACTAAAGGAAAATTTTTGTTTTCCGCTGCGTTTAGATCGCAATTTTCCTTCAGTTAGTGCCGTCGTGTATTATCCGTCTTTACCCTGTTTTCACCGCCCTATTGTTCTTGCGTTTGGAGAAGAAGCCTCATGCTTCTGTTTTGTTTTTTTCTTTTAATTAACATTAGGTTTTATTTTAGAGAATAAAATGTTTTAGGTTTGTGATGTAAGATCCATTTGGATCGGTTGCTACCCGCAGTCCTCTTCCTCTTTTTTCTTTTTTTAAAACATTTCTTTGATATTAGTTAGTTTTACTTTTTCTTTAAATTTTGGGTTTTAAAATATTTTGATATAAGGAAAATTTTAGAAAATGTTTTAGGAAAAACAATTTGGAAAACATTTTAGAGAAACAATTTGGAAAAGAATTTTTAGAAAAAAGGATTTAAAAATATTATTCCTATTTCTTTTTTTTGGATCTATTTCTTTTTGGATCCATTATTCTTCATCTCTTTTTAATTTTGGTCGATGACAATCTTCCGATTCGGGATTGTTGATTTCCGATTAGCTTAATCTTCATTATTTCAAATCTATGGATGAATGATCATTTGGATCATTCTCCATACTTTGAGATCGTGATAGGTTGCTTTTCGAGAAATTCAACGATAATCTCGATTAAGATTAGACCGTTCTCTTTCTTTTAGTGTGGCATGTTTTCGGAGAACGATCCATAATATCGTTTCTCTAACATGTATTAACACGAATATTTTCCACTTTAATTAGTGGTGGCCGGCCTCATTTGTAGGGTAATTACTCCGTAAATTACTCGGCGATTGCTTAACATAGACCTACAGTTGTCCCGATTCGGAATGCGATCCACTTGGATCCGGTTGCCTCGACTTTATTTTTCTTTTCGTGGTTGTGCTTGATTAAGTTCATCATACCACTTATTATTGTAAATATTAATAATGTGAATATACTAACATTTAAATTTAATCTCTCGCACCTTATCCTCTTTTATTTTAATCTCTTGCTCCCTTATCTCTTTACTATGCTTTACCATATAATATCATATATCATTTGTTTATATTCATATTGTGCTTGTTTATATTCATATTGTGCTTGTTTTTTTATTTTGTCCATTTGGACACAAAAATATTAATAAAGGACTAAACATCTAAAAAATTGGTGACTTTTAATTTCGGACTATGGTTACTATCCCTAGCTTGAGACTTGGAGATTCGGACTTAGATTTTAGGATCATCCCTTTGCTCATTTGTTATGGATTGAAGACTTTGGCTCCGGTTGAGTTACTTGTTTATGAAGATGGAAATCCAATTGTCTCAAAGATGCTTGCCATTTGGTTTGATCATTTCTTTCCTTAACTTTTATTTTCAAGTCTTAGGATAGTCCCTTCATCTCTTCCCATTTTCTTCAATTTTCAAATCTTCTTCCTATTTTCAAAACTTTCTTTGTTTTCAAACTTCAAACATTTTCTCAATCAAACCTTGACTTCGGTCATGTGCTTTTACCTTTTCATTTCATTTCTTTAAATAAATGCTAAACCACATAAGCATATCGAAACTTTCTTTTCTCAAAAGCTTATAAACTTTCAAACTCACTCAATTGTTTTTGTGCCCTCGTGCACGTTTCTTTAATCATTTTTTATGTTTAGATATGATTCATCCTTTCTAGCGGAATTATTCGCTAAAGGATGACGACTTATCTTTACATTTTAAAATCAATTCAACTCATTTGCCTTTTTACAATTTGTACCACGAACTACGGGGTTTTGATCTCGCATTGCACTTTGTGGGTACGTAGGCATGAGACGTTCGTCTCTTCAAACACCAAAATCTTAAAAAAAATATTCTTCTTCTCATCTCTTCAATCTTTTTTCAAGCAAACCAATTTCAGACTAAAAAATGCAATAAACATTTCAAAGGGTTCCCGTGGAGTACCACGGACAAGTCGGGTGCTTAAAACCTTCCCGATTTGTAACCAATCCCCGTACCCATTCTCTGTTTGATTCTTTGAGCTTTTTAGCTTTTGAGATTCATTAAGGTTTTGTTCGTTCATTTTCCTTTTTCCTTATGGAAATAAATAAAAGCGCGGTGGCGACTCTGTGTATATCGAGTTAAGTTAATCAATAACTTACACTCATGATTTTACCGCTACAGTTACCAAAAACATCATCACGCTTAAGTTGTTTCTGACACACTACAATAAAGTTTTTTTAGGTCTATCATTCACTTTTATTAGCGTCCACTAATTAAATTTAAAACAAAGGAAAAATTAAGACAGACACTAATATAATTTGACACTTAGGTAGCAGCAATTAAAGGCCTAAAAAAACTTTATTGTAGTGTGTCTTAACCTCACTAAGCATGGCACAGATACCCTACAAGTTGATACCTACTACAGGTCCATAGTAGGGGCACTGCAGTTAACAAAAAATGTCAGTTTTTTTCTAACCCTTCGGAGAGCTATTGGGTAGCAATGAAATGTATCTTAAGATACCTCAAGGGTACTTTTTACCATGGTTTGCATCTGCAAGAAGCCTCAACCCATGCTCTTATTTCATTAACTGCCTTCACTAGTGTTGTTTGGGGATCTGACCTAGATGACAGCAAGTCCACATCTGAGTCATGTGTTTTTCTGGTTCCTAACTCGGTGTCTTGGTGGTCTAAGAAGCAGACACTTGTAGTCAGATCTCACACAAAAGCTGAGTACAAAAGTATGGCAAATTCTGCTGCTGAGGTGTTATGGATCCAGTCTTTATGATTGAGCTACATGTCCCTTTCACTACATCGGTCATGTTGTGTTACAATCTAAGCACATTAGCTTTATCTCACAATCCCATTTTACATGCTAAAACTAAACATATGGAACTGAACATTTTTTCTTAGAGAAACATCTTAAGCAAAAGTCTTATAGTGAAGCATATTCCTGCCTTCGACCAATATGTTGATCTACTTACTAAACCTCTTTCTCCCTTGAAGTTCCTACAAGTTAGAGATAAATTGAAGGTTGTGGACAAGTCTACTCTTCAAGGAAGTAGCTCAGTTTGAAAGGGAAGTATTAGAGTATATAGTAAGTAAGGGTATTAATGTAATATCAAATTGTGTTGAGTCAGCACACTTGTGATATAGATTTATATAAAACTATAATCTAGATATGATGTAACTAACTTTCACTTTCAGTTTTATTCAATGTAAATTGGCTACAATCTTTCTCTCTCTCTCTCTCTCTCTCTCTCTCTCTTTTCTTCTTCAACCTACCTTCTATTTCTAACAGAGGAATATGATCTCTCAGTTGTAGAGGCAAACCAGGGCCAGCCTTGGGCCAGGGCAAGCAGATCCACAGCCCAGGGCCTCAAAAAATCGGGGGCCTCAAATCGGGAGAAAGTCAAAAATATATAATAAATATTGTGTTTACTAAATCTATACAACACTTGTAGCGTTAGCCTGGTTGTAAGAGGTATTGTTTGGTAGTGACTTGTTCTAGGTTCAATTCTTAGGTGAATGCATTTTGCATGTTTTTGTTTTACTAAATTGTTTTTATAATTTTATATTATTGTCTTAATAAAAAAGACAACTGCATATATTTAATATATATTTGAAAACATCTATTATATATTAAATTAATTATTATTAAATTTATATGATAAAATATAATATATTATTATTTATATTTATTTTATTACTTTTTATTTTATTTTATAAAAATATATATAATTAAATTTTATTTTATAATAATAAATTAAATCTTAAAAGATTTAGTATTATTTTTTATTAAGTCAACATGATTAAATAGATAATAATTAAATTATTAATTTCTTTTTTAAACAAATTAAAGTTAATCTAATTTGATATAGCATTTATAAGATTTTATAATTTTTATAATTAGTTTAATTTCCTTTATATTTATATATCAATTCTAATAAAATTTTGAGGTTTTTCATGTTATGTTTAAAGTTTTGAGGTTGTATTGAAATAGTTACAAATACTTTTTAGTTTATAATTTTAAAAAAAAAATCTTAAATTTTTTGTATAAATGTTAATAATATTTATAATTAAAATTTAAAAATTCTTCATAAACCAAATTATTCATTGAGAACATTATCAGTCTAAGCCTTCAATTGAAACCCCTTAGTAAAATTGTATGCTTCTATGATCATGTCTTCATACTCTTGATTTAGAAGAGGTGCATAAACAAAAAATGGCACTACTTGTGTTTTAGTCTTCCGAACAACCGGTCATGAGGAAAAAACATCAGCGTGCTATTTGAAAATAAATTTGCCGATTTCATTTTTTTTGGTATGGACAAGGTGAAACTTTTGAGGAAGATTATTGTTTGTACTGGGCAGCAGACATTTATTAAATAGGCAACAGTTAGTTAAATAAGAAAACAGTTATTTAATAAAATAGTTGTAAATCGGCGGAGTAGACAAATAGCAAATTGAATATGCTAGAGTCAATTTTTTCCCACATTCACACAGTCAAGATAATTAAGTCCGACAAATAGAAGGCAATGGATATGTTGATTGATTTGGGAATCATTTGGCTCTGTAAATCCTAGCGGACTTATTCTATCTAGAAGTTCCTAGAGGATAATCAAGAAACATTATAGTATTAATGTTGTTTCAGCTAAAGTAAATTCACGTAACTTTTACAGGACAGTCAATAAAGCCAGGCACATAAAATTGTGCTTCCAATTAACCAAATACTGATAAAAATGTTTCAATTCTCAATAGATAATTTGATTGAGGGAACTCAAGCCAACCAATACGTCAGCTTTTAGAGACGCAATGCAAAATGAACAAAATAGCATTGCTAACCAATGTGGCCAACATTATTTGCCAAAAATACAGTACTAACTGCTCCGCAAAACTAAATATCTGAAAAATCTCCAGAAGTTCAAAATCAGTGTAAAGTTCAATGTATGGAAATATAAAAATCACTAGGCAGTGGCTTCCTTCAGATATGCAATAAGATCAGCTCGTTCTTGGGGTTTCTTAAGACCGGGAAACACCATCTTAGTCCCTGGAATATACTGCACAAAAGCATAACATACACAGATCAGTGACAGTTGTGGAAACACATTTCTCACTATAACTAAGCAATATTAGTGCCTTGCGAAACAAAAAAAAAAGTACGCAGGGGTTTACATAAATTATTTTTACTAGTATTAAGTAGAAGTGGAGAAGTATATATATGGCCGGTTTAAATTAGCTTCCAACTTATGAAAACATCTCGATTGAAGTAAGTAATGGATTTTAAACTAATAAAAAGCCCTTGTTAATTGTAGTTAGTAATGTAGAATCTAAGTAAGAAAGCTTCTAAAAATTATAAGATTAAAAGCTCACTTCAATTTATGCAAAAAGCTCTAGGTTTTAAGATTCATAATAGTATTTCAAATTTATTTTGCTGAAAGTGTTCATTGAAAAGTTTGTCCAAATTAGATTAATTGTAAATCTCATCAGGCTGATTAATAGTTAATCAATATGGAAATGCTAGATTGTATTGTACCTTTTTAGGATTAAGCAAGTAATCATATAAAGTCTTCTCCTCCCAATTCACAGCCATGGCCTTGTTAGCTGCTGAATAGGAATATCCAGGAGTAGTGCCCGATTGCCTTCCAAACAAACCATTCAGATTGGGTCCTGAGATTGTCAACAAAGCAAATATTTTAGTCTTAAATACAATCAAATATTATTCAATAAGTTCATAAATGCAACACAGAAATAACTAAATTACAGAGTTTATGATCAAATTCAGTGCCAGCAAAAGCATAATGAATAAGGTGATATCATGGGGATATCGAACTTGTGACATTAATTAGGTTATTAGCAGTTTTCACTTTTCATACATCAATAGCAACAATATTACAAGAAACTTAACAACTTTAATAAACCTCTATGAATCAAATATTGAAATAACTATTAGTTATATCAAACTGACAAAACATATCATTTAATAAGCACAATCTATAAGTGCTGAAAACAGAAATTAATTAATTCACAATATTGTCCTGCATACAAAAACCTTTAATATTCTCTGTTTTAAAAAATTACACAAGTAAATCCATGTCCAAATCCATAAAATGGCAAATCAAAGGCATCCATTTTAAAACAGAACTACTTAATAACTTAATAGCGATTCTGAATCAGAGTATTGAACATAAATGTTATCCATCAACTAACACTCAAATTTCAATCGCAATCGTTTCAACTAACAATTCTACCGCAAAATCAACACTATTAGCATGAACTTGAAGACAATTGACAGCAATGAACAAATATTATAAACACGGACAATTGAGCAGCATATTGAGAATTTATTCAAAAAAAAAAACAACAAATATATGCATTATCAATGACGAATAACAATTAGATAACATAAACACAAATCACGTTACATAACGTATGAATATAGATCAATCAAGGTTAAAACAATGTAAAAACACGAATTGATTTATAGATCTAAGCCTTGTATTAAATAAATTCAAATCAAAAACGAAAGAAAAAAAGTAATCGATCTAACCTTGTTTGTGGCCGGCACCTTTTTCTACGGTGTGACACTGAGCGCATTTGGTTCTAAAGATTTTATCTCCGGCTTTGGAATCACCGGGAGGTGCTTGCTCAAACGACGCCATTGCTTGATTTCTCCGCAAAGAAAAGGAGAGTTAGGTATTAGGTTTTGGGTTGGGCGAAACAGAAGAGAAGAACAATGAGTGTATTTATAGTAGAAATTACGTAGCTGCTGCGTTGGGTGCATGCATCTTAGTCCGCCCTAACATTTTTGTGACGTGGATCGTTTTTGGTCCATCAAATATTTTTTTCTTAGCGTTAGCGTGAGGCAAAAGTCAAGTTTGGTATGTGGTTTTGGGTGAGCGTTGTAAAGTTTAGGTTCGCATTTTATTCTGCATGGAAAAGCTATGATCATCAATCATCACATATCACAACAATATTTCATAATATTAATAACAAGTGGACAATTTCTCTACCCACCTTAAAAAATTGGGTAATATCATATCATTTAATAGCATTTACTTATTTATTTAATAGTTCAAATTTTGTAGATTTTTAATACAATTTTAATAAATACAAATTACTCTATGGATAAGTTTACCCAACTTTTTGAGGTATGTAGATAATAATAATAATAATAATAATAATAATAATAATATTTGATAAATTGATATCACATTGTCACACTCAACTTACAACACTTGTCACAATAATAATTGTTTCTAGTATATAAAGATTTACAATTGGATGGAAAGATTATTGCTGAATAGTGTTAGGAGGATTTCTTATTACGTCTAAATTTTTGTTTTTAAAAGCAAAATTTTAAAAATATTTTTAAATTTTTGGAGTTATATCTCCTGCCACATCAAAAAACATATATTTTATTTATTTTTGAAATATATCTCAATTTTATGAATAAAATTATTTCAAAAATAAATTATCGAAAATTTTTCGAAAATATATTTTTAAAACTAAAAAAATCATATGAAAACATGTGCACATGTTGCACGAAACAATTTATTACCGTTAAGACTCATTATCCAGGTTCTCTTCTTTGAACAAGCTAGAGCATCAACATCAGATACAAACTCACCAAAATGTCAAGTAACATCAAAGCATTACTCATTGCTTACAAAATCGATCCATCTTCACATGCAGCATAATTAAGCACAACTACAAGCATAAAAAACAATGATAATTGGAATGTTAATTCATTCAAAGGCACCAAAATCAACAATGAACTCATCAACTCTTAGGATGAAAATAAATGAAGATGATTTCGATGAGAGTAACGATATGTTATGCGATGAATAATTGAGGATGGTTTTAGGATGAAAAGAACTCACTAAATTTTTCTCTAATTGTTTGTTTTCTCTTCATCTGGTATACCCTCTTTACTAGAGATTTTACTGATCTTTTCTCTACATGCACAAACTACTTAAGTCTATTTCTAGGATCTTCTTTATTATATGTGTTACCCCGAAACTCTCGCTAATATTTTCATTTTTAATTTTATCCTATCGAGTCTTGCCACACACCCATCATGACATCTTCATCTCTGCTACATTTATTTTATTCTCGTGTTGATTTTTAATCATCCAACATTATGTCTCGTACAAAATCGAAGATATTACTGCATTCTGATAAAAATTTCCCTTCAACTTAAGCGATACGTTTACATCACATAAAATACCTGTTGTCCAGCTTCTTTATTTCAACCACTCAACTTGAATTTGATGATTTACATCTCCTTCCATTTCTTCATTGTTTTGTATTACTAACTCATGATATTTAAACTGTGTTACTTGAGGGATAATATGGTCTCCAACTTTCACCTCTAGGTTATAAACGCTTCTTCTTTTGTTGAACTTACATTCATATATTTTGTCTTACTTCTAATTAGGTGAAAACCATGTAGTTCTAAAGCTTATCTCCAAATTTCCAACATCTTATTTAAATCCTCCTTCAACTCTCAAAGAACTATATCATCTGCGGAAAAACATGCATCTCGGTGCTAGCTCTTGGATGTGTTTCGGGAGTACATGCAAAATTAAGTTAAAAAGGTAGAGGCTTAGGGTAAAACCTTGAAGCAAACCTGGAAAAATTATTTGTCTTTCCATCTTTATTTTTACACTAGTCGATACCTCTTTATAAATATATTGAATAGCTCGAATATTTGTAACCCTAGCCTCTTTCTTCTTTAGGATTTTCCACAAAATCTCTCTAGGCACTTTATCATATGTCTTCTCCAAGTCAATAAAAATAAAATGCATGTCTTGCCGGTTCATCAAATATTGTTCCATCACACACTGTAATAGATAAATCGTTTATATGCTCGACTTTCCATACATAAAACCAAATTAATTATCAGTAACTTTAGTCTTTTTTTCTTAATCTTTGTTCAATCACTTTTTCCCATAACTTTATGCATGATTCATAAGTTTAATTTCTCTATAATTTACACGACTTTATATATTCATCTTATTCTTATAAATTGGAACTGAAGTATTTCTTCTTCATTCCTCTTACATATACTTTGATCTTATAATTTTATTAAAGAATTTGGGAATCACTCGATACCTCTATCTTTAAAAAAATATCCACACTTCCAACTGATATATATATATATATATATATATCATTAATTTCCTTTGTGTAGTTGTTAAAATAAAGTTTAAAAAGACATAGCTATATTGATATTGCAATATTACTAGCAAACTATATGTACATTAAGGTTTAGCTTGCAATTTCAAATGAAATGGCAGAATTTTGGATTTAAAAGAGAGAGAGAGAGAGAGAAAAGAAAAAAAACAACTACATGTTGGTGAAGATTTAGAATCTAAAAGAGTGTGAGTCTTGAATTTTCAAGTACGTCCTAATATTTAATTAATCCATAAAAATTTTGTCCCAGCTTTAATTAGTTTCAACTATGGGGTGAAATTGATTCTGAATTTACATTAAAAAAAATAATAAAAAAAAAAGATAGATATAAGTAACAATAGTCATTAAGCTTGATTTTGGAGGTTGATTTTTCGTCATAATACAAAATCTTCTAAAAACAAGAGACGTCAGAAATTGTATTGAACAGAGATTTTAAAAAGTTCTAAAAATTTAGATAAATATTTCAAATTTATTCTCTCATTATAATTATAATAACTTCAATATTAAAAATATATTTTTAATAAACATTCAATCTATTAGAAAATCAATCAACAAATATTTATATAAACATGAACATGACCAAAAGGAATATAAAAGTCAAGATGAGTTTACTTGTCACCCCTAATTATATCTGGCAGTAAAGCTTTGTTTTTACCCTTCTAAATTTATTGGAAATTTTATGTTTATATCGGTAATTTTGTTCAATTTACCCATGGTAAACATGAAAGTCTCAATAATACCAGAGATTTCAATATTTCCGGTACAAACCACTGGAACTTTCAAAATGTCTGGTACAAACCACCAGAAATTTGTGACGCTACGGAATTTTCAAATTACTCGTATACCAAAAATTTCAAAATCTCTAAAATATTCGATATTTACTCAAAATTGAAAAAAATAACATAATTTCATTATATTGCCAACAAGTTTACATAATACCATCAAGATTACAATATTACATATAAAATTAAGATGACTTCCTACATTCTTCCTCCCAATGCCTTATTCGTCCTGCATATGTTGATTCTCATGTTTTTGCTTTTTCACTACAGTTTTCTCTCCGTCAGGGAGTGACGGGAGACAAAGAACTACCGGGTTTTAATTTTACCTGAACCCAATGATTGTCATTGACAAAGCCAATAACAATGATTTTATGTTTGCTCGTATACATAGATAGAGCTATGGTAAGAGGAAAACAATATATTGTTAAGTGTCTGTGACAAGGAGACAAAAACGACAATGTACATAGTCGTAATCGACATCCATTTATCTCTACCTTGTACATCCAAGTGTTCTACTTGTAAGGAATTCCTAACTTCAGCAATAGTGTCATAGAGCAATTTGGAAAATAGTTTTGGGTGTTGATGAATTTGAGTATTCAACTGAGTCCGAAACCAACGACCATGACTCTTCGCTCATTCAAGTTAAGCTGCAATAGCCCAAAAATCACAATTTTCATCGTCACCCACATCAATGATGTCATCAATGTATGGATGAAATAAACCAAAAAAGTGAGATAAGTAAGTATGCCTAGGAGATATAATGGACGGTTGACTTTGACCCTACATGCTTGAAGCTTGACTTCCGGTTGAATTTGTGCATGATCTCTTTAGTCTAACTCCTCTGCGGAGCCTCACCATCCTCTCATTACGAGGGATCACGATGCATATCACTCTCTTCACCCTTTCTGCTCCTCTTAACTCTCATATTCGACTTGTATTTCACCAGCGGTGGACACATAGAAGTTGGGGATGGATGCGGCAGTTCCCTAACTTTCTTCTTCAACACCCTCTGACCTACAATATCCAAAGAATTGAAATATGTCTTCAACTTTTCACATTATGTGTCTAAATACATCTTTGCAACACTATCATTTGTACCATTAGTATGCTCTTAAATGTGTAATTTCTTCAAAAAAAACATGAACTGGTTCTAAAGGAATATACAAGCCTTGTATTTGGAATCAGCCAGTTGGCGCGCACAAGGTAACCCATGTGTAGATCTAATGAAGCAACCACAAATATTATTGTTTAAACCAACAAATTTTACCATTTCTAGCTTTTTTCCTATGTGTTGTATACAATGCTTTGAAACAAAATCGTGCAAGTTAATATAGAATAGAGTGTTATACCGATGCTTAATGTTGATAATACTTTTTAAAAATGACACTATGATTGAACCTAGCTGCAACTTCAACATGGTGTTCAGAGCATCCTAACTTCGGCATAAATCTCACCGGCTTGAAGTCAACATATTTTTCAGTCTCCAATGCACATACTCCACCCTAACTCGCAATAATTAAACCATAATAAGTCAACATTGTACATTATGCTCGGTAATAACATCAAAAAAGAAGTTGGTATACTTGTTCGTTGTTGTGTTTCCTAAATGAGTAACTTTGTTTGTCCATGCAGCCACGAACTTTTCTTTATACGGCATCAACCGTGTTTCATTCACATACTTAACAAACAAAGATATATCAGCACAAACAGTCTCAAAGTGCTTAAAGTGTGCTAGATATTCACTTTCTCTATTAGCATACATGATGTTGTTCCATAGATCCATGACATGTTCATGTCTTTCTTATTTAACATAGTCCTTACATTTCATGCTAACATTCTTGGAAATGTGGAACAAACATAACAGATGTGTTGAATTTGGAAAAACAAATTGGAGTGCATCATCGATGCAAGTTCTCGGTCTGTCACAACAACATTTGGTAGCAATTGTTCGAAAGAAAACGATTCTTTGAGGTTTCCTAGTACCCATTTGAAATTACTTTCCCTTTCATGTTTCAAATAGGCAAACCCTACAAAAAAACGTCAACTTTGTTGATGTAATACCAACAATCTCAAACAAAGGTAATCGGTATCTATTAGTTTTATATGTACAATAAAAAATTAACACCAAGTGAAACATATTCAACAGCTTCACTGAGAGTGTACCGGGAATTTGGAATTAACTACCAAATTTTTTGAATTCTAAGGTGGAAAAAAATGAAACTTTCTGGAAAAAAAGGTAATTTTTTAGGTAAATAACATTAGGATCTTGGAAATATTGAAAATTTTAGGGGTGTCGGATATAATTGAGGGGTGACAAATAGATTTCTCAATGATTATGGAGGATTTAACTTATCATCCCCACACTTATACATCACGAGAAATCTACTTGCCACCATCCCCCTGTTATATCTGGCACACCCTATTTTGAATGAAAAGACAAAAATACCCTTGAAACAAAGTCATTCTCTCATTTTCACATTTCCGGTACAGATACGCATTTTTCAAAAGTTCAGGGCGATACCAAGAATTTCAAATACACTATCAGGGATTTCATTTTTCTTCATTTTACAAATGAGTTTTACCGGTAAATTCATAATTTCCGGTATATTCTACCGGGAATTTCATAATATCTGGTATATTTTACTGGTAATTACATAATATCCTGTGAAACATACCTGGGATTTTGAAATTACGAATTTATTTTTATTTTTACTGGAAATTTGAAGTTACCGGTAGTAATAAAAATTATGTCTTATTCTGGTAATTCCAAATTATCAGTAGTGTTAAAAATTATGTTTTTTCCGGAAATTTCAAATTATCGGTAGTGTTAAAAATTATGTCTTATTGTTTTTTACGTGTGTTTGCAGTGAAAACCAGATAACAGGACGATACTATTGCTGGCAGAGCGGTTGATCAGGGTAGGCATGCAAGTGGTGTTGTTGATGGTGAGTCGTCCCATTTACAGGCACGACGAGTGGCCCCCACCAGTTCACACCAGAAGCGGATGGTCGAGCAGGCGGAATGGGGTCATTTTCAGACACCTCGTATTGTTCGCCGCCGTGAGGTTCAATCTGCATCTCAAGTTACATATGACGTGAATGCAAATGTTCCTGTAATTGACCTAGTGGTTGAAATGGTGGTTGAGGAGATAGTTCCTCTTGTGGTTGAGTTGTCAATTACTCAGGAGGTTGTGCAAGAGGCTACTAGAGAGGTAGAGGAGACCGTTGAGACAGGTGTCATGATTCCTTCGACTGAGTCCTCCATACACATTGATGGAGAATTTCTATGAGGGTCCTTCGACCAGTTTGTGCTTACAGAGTATAGTGAGCACATGGCCCTACGATCATGGCAGGGCGAGGTAATTTTAACTTTAATTTTCACGATTAATTTTAACTTTTGTTTATTTTGTTGATTTTAACTTTTGTTTATTTTGGTGACGTTTCTTTTGGATTAGTTCGGATAGCACACATAGCTCATGGTAGCCTTATTTAGATATTTTTTGTATTTGTTTATATGTATGATATGTATATTATCCAGACATCGTTGTTATAACATTATATTATTCTGATATATTCATTGCATTGCAATGATCTTCCTTAAACACCTTATAATGTACAACACTTAACATTACAACATCTCCATTACAATATGATTAATAAATAAACAAAAAACCTAAACACTATTAGACGATTTATGACGTTCCGGCATCTTCATTATGTCGTCAACGGATCTTGGCAGCTTCCCATCAAATTTGATCGGACCCTTTGTTAACATAGGGAGAAAGGATCTCCACATTTCCTTGATGTCTCTGTCGGTCTTCAACTCGATAAGGTTGTATTCCACCCTACCGTTTATATCCTCCCAATCTTCACATAACTCAATCTTTTTCACCTTTCTATTGTCACAATCCGACAACAATTCATTCAACTTCGTTGTCAGACCGACAAAAGAGGTGGTGTCATCGGAGAACTTAAATTCTACAGGACGAACAACTCTGCTGAAGTAAACTCCTGCCTTAATCAAAAAATGAGGAAGAGGCCTTAAACATGGCGGACCCTTATTTATACAATTATGAAAGGATTCTGGACCACACAAACTTTCGATGCAATCACAGCCGCACAAAACTGTCGGCAAAATCATGATCGGCAAAAAAAAACCCTAAAAATATAACTACCGAAAATTTGATATATACTGAAATTTTCAATATCAACATGTAGATTTCCTATTTTCAAAAGTTTATGCAAATCCCAGAGATTTTGAAATTTCCGATATATCGAAAATTTTAAATAAACTATTGAAAATTTAGTTCAATACCAGCAATTTTGTTTTGCCTACATGAGATTTGGTCTTTTTTCACACATGATCAATTTTGCCATTATACAAAAACGGGGGATCAATTTTGCCATCATTTAAAAATGGGAGGTGTCAGATATAATTTGGAGGGTGACAAATACTTGGGTTTTTCATTTCAAAAGCATATTTCTAAGCCGGGTGTAATTTTATAATTGATCTCTTTGAAACTCTTCCATTTAACTTCTCTCTAAACACCAATAAGCTTATATAAGTTTTCATAAATTAAGAACCATAAGTTAACAAAAAAAAAACTACTACTATTACAATCTAGACCCTACTAGAAATCAAGCATTCCTTCCATTGTGCCTTATAATCTAGAACCTAATATAAATTAAGCATTTCTTCCACTGTACGTTGATAATATTTTGGATGCAATCCATTACACCTTAATATAATGATATGAGATGCCTAAATTAGTTGTGGGAATAACACATTCTTCAGATCATAATCTAAAATATATACTAGCTCCATCTACCATAATATGTAAGCATTCATAATAATACTACAACTATAGGAATGTCAGATGATAAAACCATCATCACCATGATTCACGGTTTTGAAAAGGCGGGCTTGGGGAGGCCAGGTATCTGCAAAATAATTTTATTAAAAATTATATGAACCAAATGTCAAGTAGTGTGGCAATCAAGTTAAATCTAAAGTATCCACTTAAATATACAACATATGGTCTAGTATTTTTTTTCCTAAAGCAGGGATTTTTAATTTTTAATTCGATTTAAATTATTGAAGAGAGCAGGTTAATGAATTGCAAATTATGAATGGTATATTTTTTTTATGGTCACCATTCAGACGTCTGGAACTTGAAGAGCTGAGATATATTAGATTCATAAACCAACTAATGCAACTCAGAATTTTAGTATGACCAATACAATTCAAAGTGAAGGAAGTGAAACTGCAGATATTGTCACAGGGCATTTGCAAGATAAATGATATAGCTTGGATCAAATTGGGTTTCTTAAAGAACTATGCATAAAGCTATGTAAGGACATACTAAGGGATGAAACTGAATAGTGGTTGATGGGATCTACTCAGCACCATGGTCATGGAACAGCTCATACTGAACTCGAGTATTTTACCAGGAATTGAGAATAGGAGAAAATTTAATCAAGAGTGATTCACATGCTCATTTCCTTGATTAATCAACCGTCCTTGAGCCCAACTATCAGTGGTCAAATACTTGAAATCGTTTGAAGATGCAAAGATTGAGAGTAAAGGTTCATGAATACCCTCGAAGAAGGCGAACACGGATGTGTGTGTGCATGTGTATTTGTTTTCCGAATCTTCAGAGGATTATCTGCCCCATCTGACTCTTGTGGCTACTTAGTTTTTTCTGTTTCCCCTTAAAAATAAAAATAAAACTCTACTTTCCACTAAGTTGAGGTTGAAGCTCAAAATTATAATGCCTATTTGAAATTAAGCTTACAGACTTAAGAGCAGTCCATACGAATCAAGAGAAACCTATCCTTAGTATGGATACAATAAAAAGAGAGCCAAAATATTCTTATTATGTGGACAAAACCCTCTATGTCTGCAGAACACTTGTAAACAGCATTGATAAGAAATGAAAAAGATACATACCACGACTCCATTAGGGCCTATTTGGTTACGAGAAATAAAGTTGACCACCAGGGTTGCAAATTCATCAGGTACATCTTCCTAAATATATTAGGACAGAAGATGTTGGATAACAAAGTAATAAAGAAAACCATAAAACAACACAATGAATGTAGCAAGAAACATGGCAAGTACAAACCTGAATGGCATGCCCTGTGTGTCTGACAACTATCATCTGAAACTTCCCTTGCATTTGACCAATTGTGAGAGATCTGTTACAGAAACAGTGCCAGTAAAAAAATAAGAACACTTGAACAATTCCATTTGCTCATTAGCTCGGGAATGAAAGAAGAGGAGAAATTACATAAAACTATATATAAAGCTATTTTCACCGGGATTATTCGTATGAAATGTTCATACTACTATCTCAACTCAATCATGTGTGGACCTTCATATTAAAATTTCCATCAATCCGTCTTATTGATCAAAAACAGATAAAGAAAGTTACAATCAGTGCACATCAGATGAGACTAAGGTGAACTAAACTTTAATTTCAATGAAGAACACAAATCACATTGCCTTATTGCTAAGAATTTCAACATGAATTTAGGATTGTGCACATAAAATGCTACATTGTGTACAGCAATAAAGGAACAGAAAAAAAGGAAGAATAAGTTGAACATAACCTCTATGCAGGTAATAGTGCATAACAAGCGATAAACCGAGAACTACTTACTTCTCCTTCCCTAATTGAACTTTTCTAGAAAATAAAATCTCCAAAGACATTTAGACAATTATCATTTCCAGATTATGCATTTGAACTGCAGCTATTGATGAAACAACATAAAATTGAACTCGTCGCATCTCTGACCATAATTAGCTTTACTATTTGGACCAGACAGTTATCATCAACACTTTTTGGAGGTAAGATATTAAGTAAGAAAAAAATTGCATCCAATTGTTTAGTTCCACTCAAACTATTTAAACTGATAACCACAAAAGAAAAGGTTTCCGTGGAAACCGTAATAAAGTTTAAAGCACTGCCAAAAACTAAAACAATTCAAGGGATGTTACTTGTCCAATCTATCTGTTCCTGCTAATAGCAAGAGCTTCGGGACAGGAGACGACAAAAATTTATCTGAGAGGCCTTCATACCTGAACGGGAAAAAAATGTATATAATGTACAATCTGATGGTAAAAATGCCATGAAATTTACTTTCAATTTGATAAACTCTGTATCCTAGTTCTATCTGTTTAGAATTGAGTTATCATACTTTGCATAAAAAGGACAAATATCAAAATATAACTTGAATTTTGAAAAAAAAAATGAAAATGTTAGATGAAAAGATCAATATTTCCAATCCATATCCATGCAATATTAGGCAATTAGCCAGCAATGATCCCTGATAACCTCCCTCTGCGGTACAGATGCAATGTCAACTACATTTCTATTAACACATTTCTTTAACAAACTCAACTACATTTTTCAAATATTCATATGATTCTTAACAAACTTTAAAATGGATCCTACCAAATCCCACAATATACCTCACATTTGTATTAATTTGGACACTTTTTAATAAAAAGAGAGAGAGAGAGAGAGAGAGAGAGAGAGAGAGAGAGGCAAATAACTGAAAAAGCATTGTAGATGTGTGTCTTACAGTAACAACTTTGCCAAACCAAAGACCGGTCTTTCCATTCAATTACCATTGCCTCCTGACTGACACAGTAGTATAAAAAACTGTGTAGGAACTTTGTAATAAGAGCGATAATTATGCTCTCATGGGTCTGGATGACATTGGAATGAAAGACTCTTTTAATGGTTTTCCTAGAGAGCAATAACAGGAGTGCAACAATATACGCCTTCGAGAAGGCTATGCTCATGTGATTCTAACAAGAGCTCGGTTTATCTTCAGGATTGGGGATCCAGATCAAGAAAAAAGCAAATTAGGATGAAATTCCAAGGATCGAGAATCATGGTGACGATGAAGAATCAATATCGGTTGATAGGCCAAGAATAGAACGAATAACAGCAGCAAAATAAAAAGCCAATATAGTGGAGGCAAAGGCAAAAAATGATCAAGAAGCATAAAGTTAGACCACCTACTAGTATTGTTTCGTATCATTAGGGAGCAGATACTGTTTTATTAGGCCCCAGCCAATAGTTGTGTTATTAGGCAGTTACTGAATAAGGAAAACTGAAGTGAAACTCAGCAGGCATTTTATTTGGGGACTGGATATTGATTGGGAGAGATCAAGCTCTTGAATTCTTGGAAGGGGGAGACCAAGACTCTCGAATTTCTTGGATAGGAAGTGTCTGTCTTAATTTTTCCTTTGTTTTCTCTCTAATAATTTTGTAAACTAGGGGCCGTTTGTTTTGGCTTTTTTAAAAATTGATTTTTATAGTGTAACATAATTTTGAGTAAAAAAATTTACTAAGAAACTTGCAGCCGTGGAAATTCGTGTTTCGGTAATGATTTCCAATTTTCGTGCGTATCCTTTATCGTGTAATTGTATTGCTACCCGGGTTTCATTTTGGTGCATATTCATGTCTTGTGTGCATATTGATGTTGCTTGCTAAGCTTGATTTGGTTTTAGATATTGTTATATTTCATTTTCGAGTTTATATCGTATCCGTTGTCGGTTATTTTACAGGTTGTGTGTTAATGTGGGAGGTGGTGTGTTTGTCGCACTTATTCATTTGCAGTTTCAATTTCGGTGACTTGTTTTGTTCTTGTGTATTTGCTACTGCTACTTCATGAATGATGTTTTTGTTTTTTTGAGAAGGATAATGAGAGTTAAAGAAGAAGAGTAACAGTACCATGAAGAACACGATGGCACTGTTTGTTTTATTATTACTAGCGTCAGTGCCCGTTTATCCGCTTTTTTCATTCGCGCACAGATCAAATAATAATGTGAATAGTAGTTTTCATAGTAGTGAGCAGCATAGGTTTCACCAATTTCTTTATGCATTTGATACACTAACAAAGCGCGCTTGATTTTGGTCGTTATTTTGAGGAGGTTTTTGAACTCCCTCAAATTAGATTAAAAAGTTAAATTCTACCTTTTTTGAAATAAATATTAACCTTTTTTGAGGAACTTGAAACCCCGATAGTTTGATGAATATTCTCCCTTAATTTAAACATCCACTAATTAAATAAAGAAAACAAATTCTCGTCGATTACGAACTTCATAAGATAACTTTTTCATATATTAAGGAAACTTCATCGGCTCAAGTCATATCGGTGATTCAACCACCACCTCATCCTCTATCCCCTAACAACGTGGTTGTGGCAATGAAGATACCAAATCAACTTCCATTCATCGCCGATGAAACTCAAAAGTCGTTGTTACCAAAAACATCATCACGCTTAAGTTGTTTCTGACACACTACAATAAAGTTTTTTTAGGTCTATGATTCACTTTTATCAGCGTCCACTAATTAAATTTAAAACAAAGGAAAAATTAAGACAGACACTAATATAATTTGACACTTAGGTAGCAGCAATTAAAGGCCTAAAAAAACTTTATTGTAGTGTGTCATAAACAGCTTAAGCGTGATGATGTTTTTGGTAACAACGACTTTTGAGTTTCATCTGCGATGAATGTAAGTTGATTTGGTATCTTCATTGCCACAACCACATTGTTAGGGATAGAGGATGAGGTGGTGGTTGAATCACCGATATGACTAGAGATGATGAAGTTCGTAACCAATGAGAATTTGTTTTCTTAATTTAATTAGTGGGCGCCTAAATTAAGGGAGAATATTCATCAACTATCGGGGTTTCAAGTTCCCCAAAAAAGGTTAATATTTATTTCAAGGTAGGATTCAAAAACCTCCTCAAAATAACTACAAATATCAAGCGCATTTTGTTAGTGTATCAAATTAATGAAAAAATTGGTTAAACCTACACTGCTAACTACTATAAAAACTACCATTCACAGTTTCCAATCTAACTTGTGGGTGTCTTGACCAAGTTCAACGAATCAGAGAGAAGTCAGCCAAGACCAAGAACAAAAGACAGTACGACTGCTCCTCAATTTAGTGGATCAAGATTAAGAAATTAGAAGGTGGGGTGAAGATTGATGCCCTAACATGAGAGGGGAAGAAAGATTATCGTTTGGGACACACAACACTAGAATGGGATGGAGAGGATAAATAGCCATGGACCTTGGACTTCCATAATTTCAGCCAGTCCACGCTATCAGCTGAGCCACCCAACATGAATTGACCAGCAAATAAGACAGGGCATTGTCTGCAAGGAGAAATGGGTTTCTTATGTGCTGATTAATCTTACACCGATGGAACCACAAGAGCCAGTCCCTTGTATTGGAACCACGAGAACCATAGAGAACGTTGGACAAGGTCGTGACGTGAAAGAAATGCATAGGGGGTACTTGGGAAAGAAATGATAGGTTTAGTCCAAATATGTACAAGGAGTTGGAATGCTGTAACGTAAAACCAGAATCCTGGGTAACGGACCAAACCCAGCTTGCTGAGAGGGGAGATGAGTTGGCGGCATCCACAGAGGCTAGGACTTCAACCAACACAACCATCCCCCTACCACTACCAACCCCACAAAATAAGATTTCCTCAGCAAAGGGTGGCGTACTATCGACGGCGGTGAAACTCAGGCCCAAAGGAACATGAAGACCCAAAATCCAAAGTAACTATGATGATGGTTCATTACTAGAACTCCGGCAGACTGCATCTATGACAAAAGTCGAGACCAGGCTACAGCAGGGACAAAATGGGGCCAAACCGCAACTAAGGGAAAAACTAGGCCAAACTGCAATTTGGACTCTACCAGGGCCGTACTACTTTTCTGGGATAGCTGGAGCCAACATGCTTTTCAAGGATAGTCGGGAGGAAGGAAGACATGGGGGTGAACTGATTTAAGACTTCTAAGATAGGCTAAAAAGAGGAAAACAGAAAAGCTCATTAACTAGATCGAAATTGAGAAGCAAAATGGTGGGTGTAAACTATGCACAACTAACCAGAAAATAGGATAGTGTGGCTCCTGTTTAGGGTAGTTTTTTGTTTTATGTTTTATATTTTCAAAAAACCAAAACCAGTTCTAATTTTTGAGTAAAGTTACTCTATTCACCTGACCTCATAAATTTATGTATGTGTTTGAGCTCAAGCTCCAAAAAGAAATCTACTGGTTCACTTCTCTGGCCGGAACAATGGCCAAACTCACAGGGACAGAATGGCAGGGAGGGTACTGACATGTTAGAATAGAAAGGCAATATGTACTCACTGTAAAAGTTGAAACAAACAAAAAACTTGATTTTTGGTTGAGTTTTAGGTAAAATCTGTTGTCATGTTAAGGAAAAAACCATTTTACTCCAATTTATCCAAAGAGGTTTTGTTTTCAAATTTGAGGTTTAAAAACCAAAAACTCATCTCATTATAACATACCTACAGCTATAGAGATGAGAGGATGATATCATTTGCAGCTCTGTTGAAATAGAATTCTGAATTAAAACCAATTACCCCGAAAAGGACCATATATAATGACACTGTTGGAATAGAACTTTGAATAGTGATGAGAGGATGATATCATTTGCATATCATGTTGAAGTTATAGGGTTAGTCTTTTAGACATAAAGGTCGAAAAAGAAAAATGTACATTAATAAATTACATTCATATAGATGTGAATGATATGTTGGACATTATTATAGAATATAGAACAAAATTCCTTATTTATTCTAGAACTAGATTCTCGATCCTTTCACTAGTAAATAAGGAAACAAATCATTATATTTACAATAAATATTCTTAAACGTAGTAAGCATGAAAAGATTAAGATAAGACATACCACCCTTTCCAATATTGTTCCGTCTTTTCCAGCTCTGTCCGATAAACATAACTGTGGCATCAAATCAAGATCATTCCATGGAACCAGCTTGTTCAGATTGGGTAAAGGAAAAGGATTATATTTTGGATTATTCTACCGGTGTAATGAAAGGCCAGGAGAGAAGTACCAACCATTTCTTTGAATCATCGTATTTTAATGTGGCAGGGACTGATACCCGAGCAGAATCAATATTTCTTAAAGTCCCAGCCCTGACACTCCATTCAATCTGCATACAAGCAATTCCAACTTCATTCAAAATTCACCAATACAATTGAAACAACACTAAAGCAGGGACTGAAACAGCACTAAAGCAGTGCATAAAAAATTAGGAATACGGATGACATATAAAAATGCTTTCATTAAAAAAAACTAACAAATGACAAAAAAGATTACTAAAATAAATAAGATCTAAATGAAAAACAGTTGGGTCAACCACGTATGGGTAATTTAAAATGCAAATGAAAACGGGTAAGGATACAGAACTTACAGCTTTTTCAATGCTTGAAAAATGTTGCATCCTATTTGATAGGATTTTCTGCATATGAATTAGTGAAGCCATTGCTGTTCCCTGAAATTCTTGTGACAATCAACATTTTAGTGCCTATCTGTGATGAGTCAGAAGTAGTAAAAGCAATAAGGAACTTAACTACTAGGAAGTTTGAAACCAACCTCTACAACATCCACAACAATCAACCCAGCCAAGGTTGACAATAATCTCTTCGTAGCAACATGCACAGCAACCGACCCTCCCATGCTTTGATGACGGAGAAAATTTAAATCAATAAATAGTTGATATTAATTCCCAAAATTAGTCATTATTTATATAAGGGAAAGTGATAATCTAGACAGATTAGGTTCACCGTCTATTTCTGTAGGAATAAAATTCATTGAAGAATGAAAATGAAAGTGAAAAACAAAGGCCACGTGATAAAAAGTGAACACACAAAATATCTCATTATAACATACCTACAGCTATAGAGAAAAATGAATATCTGCAAGAGCTAATGAAAATATAAAACTTACCTCATTATACAAAATATCTCTAGTTGAAACCAAGTTCAACAACACATACAACAAAAAATCATAACATTCCTACAGCAATGCCTTACAGTTTTACAGCAGATACATTTTGATTATGAAAAACGATATGTAAAGATTGAAGGATGACAAATCTAGTCAAATGAATGAAAGCTGTGGTGATGAGGCAGATGAATAAAAATGGGAAAACAATAAAAGTTATCTTCATTTGTCAACTCAAATCAGTTTATTCCGGTGATTACTCATCCATTCACAAAATATTTTGCAAGAACCAGAACCAAATTAAATTTCCTTCGTTGAACTTCACATTGGATAAATAACAATTGACACAACATAAAAATATAAAGAACATGCAATATCCAATCTAGCATTGATGATGATTGTCATTAAACAGGACTCTACACCATAAAATATAACTAAAAGACCCTAAAATTTGTCCCCCTTATATTAAGATAAGACGTCAAACTTTTACGAACCAAGAGTTATATTATATCATCGTCTAATGAAGGCGGTGACAGCAGAATTTAAGTTTCGGTGCATTTAATCTGGAAAATAATAATCACTACATGCTTCACAGAGATGCAAGTCTCTCAACAGAGTGGATGTTTATGAAAAATCAGAGACTTTAAAATAAGATAAGTCCAATCAAATTAAATCACCTGTGCCCAACGAGAATAATTGCGGGAGGAGAATCACCATATAACTCCTTTATAACAGCCAATACATCATTACACATGGTCTGCACAAAAGAATGATCACCACTACAATCACATGAAAATTATAACAAAAACCGGAAAGCTGAACACAGCACACGTCTTCACAAATAATGTAGTTCAATTTAGTTTATTTATTGGTCTGTACCTCAACAGATAAGTCAAAATCATTATCTGTCACTGATTTTCCATGACCTCTCAAGTCCATTGCAACCACTCTAGCTTTCTCCTTAATTATACCGGTTGACACAGAAAATGAAAGCCTGTAATGAAATAAAACAGAGGCTTTCATCACACTGCTAACTTACAATAATTGTTGAAAATTTGTTGTTCTACATAAATATATCTAAATCTAAACCGAGCGTGCACACTTAAGGTGCTGAACTGAAAGCAGGTTCAACGCATAATAACTAACAATATACAGCTGATTTGGTGTCATAGACTTCTCTTATTACTAGTTTAGCACAGATATTTCATGTGTGCGGAATAAATCAAGCTGGTGAGGATTGAAAATCCATAACTACCAAATTTGCAATGCTGTTGCAGAGCTAGTTTCCTGTTTGTGGTTCGGTTAGTTTTCTAATTAGCTATTGATGATTAATGTTAATAACTTGTATTTAACAATATATGCCTTCATTCTTATCTTTAAATATGAAAGCTCTATAGTGTTTATAACTCTCTCAAACTCAAAGTTTTTTTCTCTTTTTCTCATTGCATTAATTTATGATACTTAAGCAAATGACAATATTCCAATTCAACTAAAAAATTAGTAAAAATTAAAAGGTAAATTAAGGTAGTAAGAAATGCATTAGCATTACCCGGAATAACCACCACCGTGTAAGCAGAAAACAACGGGACCCTCGGTTCCTGCCATGTAAACATGAAAAACCTGAATATAAGTGAAATAAATTGTTAGGAAAAAAATCAATCTAAATGAAAAATCATAATCTAGCGTGATATTGATTTTGCAAACTAACATCATTTGATTCCGGAATAGCAACATCATCTTCTTTGTCAAAGTAATCGGACCAATCTAGCGGTGCGTACTTTTCCGACGAACTCCTACAATAAATAACCATCAAAACGAAATGAAAACTGAAAACGACGTCGTAAAAAGAGGAAGATCGAAGTGGCGGAAGGTTACTTAGTTGGAGGACGTTGGGGAACGGAGGCGAAAACAGAAGCAGGTTGTGGTGGCCGATCGTCGGTGGTATCTTCGGGAAGTGACGTCATGTGTGATGAATCCATTGCGTTTTTGCTCGCTTTCTATTACACGTCTTGATCGATCTCAGATGTTGAATACTATTGCAAATGCTTGTGTTATGAAATAGACGGATCAGAGCTTGATGTAGCATATATTCAACCAATTACATCTTATTTTTATTTATTTAATTAATTATAAAATAGTATAATTATTTGTTATTTTTAATATATTTTACATTAAAGTGGGTAAATAAAAATTCATCTTTTTTTTCTTTTGAAACCCATAACAACTTCTTTCTCTATGGGTCCTATAATTTCATGTTTATTAGTTCAATTAATTGATAAATTAAAATAAATAAATAAAATTAATTAAATAAAATATTATTTAAAATAGCATCCGAAAAACAGGATATAAGTTAGTAAAATAAATTATAAGTTCGTGATGAAAAAACCGTTATCAAACCGGTCTTTTATTGTCATATGAACCTATAAGTTATAAGCTCAAAAATAATTGTGTCAAACAGAGTCTTAATGTTAAAATCTTTTTTATTTTAATCACTAAAATTAAATTCCACATAAAAATTTTGAAGAAAAATATATGCAGATTTTAACATTTAGAGGCGTTATCTAAGAAGAAAAAATATATGGACGAAAAACAAAAACACGCCAACTTATATCGATAAAAAGATTATTTAAACCAAAAATAATAATATAATGGTGGTGGGGGAGATGATTTGCTAATACGAGCACCCGTGAAAACAATTTTTTTTACTATTTTAGAGTTGGAGAATTTGAAAAATGTGAGTCAACGTGTTCAAAATAAGAAAGAACACCTTTGTATAATTGTCACTCTCGTCGATTTGACCTTTTTATGTGTATCATTTGTTTTAACTGGTCTCGGGGGTGATTTCAAATTTGTGGTTTAAGGATATACAATCTTCCCCAATTGCTCTTTGATGTACAATTTCATGTTGTCATCAACTTTCATAGATATATTTTAGATCACTTCTCATTATGTTGTGATAGATATGTTTGACTTATCATCCTTCATCACACCATCATCGTCAAACCGACGTCTTTTATATGAAGTATAAATCTCATCCAAATGTATTAATCTATTGGCCTTCATTTTCTTTGCAACAAAACAAACACACGAAAGACCATATGTCTCCGTAAGTGTACAACCACAATTTGAACCATTTTATTCTGTTTTATCTGCTCGTTTTTCTTGTTATAAATAAAATTCAATCTCACCCGAAAGATGTTGTCAACCAACTGCGAATAAAAGATTTTGTCTTTGAATCAGTATTATAGAATCAATGGTGATGCGATCAATAAATACTTGTATTTTATCATGTTATTTTCAGATCATTTGGTCCACCAAGTTTTAACATCTACAAATATTACATTTATAATCTCACAACCAATTTTTCAGTCTAGCATGTGCAGATTCAATTTTGTTAGTTGTTATATTACAAAAATGTCTAACTTTATGAGTCAAAGCACAAAAAATCTTCTCATTCACCTAGTCTATAATTATGCTCTCAACATATTTCAAGAAATATGAATATCTTGCACATACCCTTCTGAACTGTATGACAAACTATACATATAACTCTTTTGTGGAAGAATTTATAACACAATTCCACACATCCATTACTATTTCCACAACCACACCAACTTTAACCAAATTCTCATACCCACCTTTGATTTGTTTTGTCCAAATTCCATGTTTAAGTCAGTCTCTTACATTATGGGTTATGTGATACTTACAAAGTAATACATAGGATGTAGGAAAATTTTTTGCAATTGAGTTCATCAATGCAGTATCACGATCAATTACAGTGACATTTGACATATTTTCTCAGTCCTTCAATGTAATATTGCACACGTCCAAAACCCATGTAACATTATCTTTTTTTCGCTTTCAAAAAATGTAAAATCTAGTAAAAAAAACCATCTACGTCAAAGTAACACCGATAATTTTCAAAAGTGGAAGCCTATACTTGTTTATTATGTATGTTAAATCAATTATAGGCACAATGAGAAATATGTTAAATATTTTGATGGAATGAGGATGGGTATGAAATATATCTCGAACTGTGACTGTATCCCCACACACTATGTACTTAGAAACATAATGGTCATACCCAAAAGCTTCATTAGATGTTGCATTTCAATTATTGATCCTCTTACGACACAAACATTGTATATTTTTTTTATATTTGAGACATTTTGAGGTATTTTTCGTTTCAACATTTCAAGTATTTTTTTGGGCGTAACCATATACAATGTCATGTCATAAACAAGTACCTTATTTCTAGGATTAAGGCAACATACAATGGGATGATCGACTAACTTGTGACTTAAGTAATTATTATGTATGCCAGAAACCACATTAAATTTCAATATACTATTTGTGTTACATTATCCACGCACTTTAAGAGAATAATCACACTTTCACAATCTGGTGTCGTCCCATTTCAACTTCTGAATAGGTTGTTGGCACATGCCACTTCTTTCACATCTCATTGTTGCAAATGCTCGTCGTCTATCAGAATCATTATCATACCTCCCAATTACAACACTGAACCCAAGTTTGATGGTATGTATACAAACCCACTGTTGCATTTGTTCACGATTAACAAACTTCAACTTAGTAGTAAATTATTCTTGAACATCTACTTGAGCAACAACCAGTTTAACATCCACCTCGACACCAACTGTTTTAACATTGTGTTCAATATCAACCGGTTTAACATAATCTCCCACTGCATCCGATTTAACATTCACATACACAATAACTTTAGGAAAAATATCAGGGTGCATCATATCCCATATCAAGCATAACAACAAACACACATTTAATATTCATACTCAACATTGACAATATCTCGATATGCATATCCAAAACATTTGCAACCTATTATGGAGATCCATCTGTAGATACGGTGTTCATTTCTACAAGCAAACAAATTTTATGCAAATAATGTAAAAGAAAAAACATGTTTTTTTACTATAAATTATAGTTTCTTTTCGATTTTTGATGTGTTAAAACACACAAATGTTGTTTTTGAGTGCAAAAGTTGATTAAGAATGAATTGAGATTTTTTAAGGATTTAGATAGAATATTTGTCTTTCATCATGAATAATAAGAATATAAAAGAGTGTTGTTTTATTCATTTTCACACTTATATTTTTGAAAATGTATATTCGAAATTGTCCCTGATTTAATCAAAAGTGACTCACTACACCTTTTATGTGTGTATTGAATATAACGGTGATTCCAAAAATACATTTCTAAATTATTTTTTTGACATAAACAAAATGTATATCCAATTCGTTCAATCATACATATCCGAAATATGAAATGGAAAATTCGGCTTTCCAATCTATTCACGGTCCGTAGGTCCCTAGTAATAATACCCTAGGAAAATAACTTCCCTAACAATAGAGTTTCATGGACCCCATTAAATAGAAAGCCCAGCAGCCCATGACGAAAGAGAAACAGCACAGAAAGGTTTAAGCCCACACGGATGTGACTGGCAAAATAGCGTAGGTCGTAACCCTAAAATCTATCCCCTGAGATAAAATATCCTTTCATCATCATCTCGATCGAATTCGCGTCTCATTCATTTCTCTCTCATCTTCATCCCCACTCACTTCTTCACTCCCGCGCTTCCATTTCACACCTTATTATGGCCGAAGAAGAAATTATTGTGGTACCCGCTACAAGCCCCGTCACCTCCGATGGTAAGCGCAAGTTCGAAGATCTGCACTCTGAACCTACCGAACAAAAGCCTCTCGAATCTAGCACCGACGGTGCTGAAACCGACGCTGCAGTTGCCGACGAGGGCGAGAACAAGCGCCCTCGCTTGGACGACGATAATCAGAATGACCTAGGTACTCCATTTATTCTCCAACTAGTAAAATGTTCGTATTTAGTTCATTTTCAGCCTCTAGAATCACAATAGTATATGATTAAGCTTCCATGAATATTTTACTACGATGCTTAGTGTTTTTTTCTACACTTTATTGATAGTATTGCCGCTGTTGAATTTGTCATTACTGCACTGGATATGCACTATCGTGCAAAATGTTGATACGATTTGCTTTAACTGTAAGGATTTTTTTGTTATTGATGTTATGTTTTTGGTGTTTGCAGCTAATACTAATGGACATCAAGAAGCTAAGGAAAATGCTGCAACTTTGGAGAATGCTTCTTCGGAGGCAGTTCAAGATGTATCCAAAGATAATACAGAAGAAATTGCCATGGAGCAAACTTCTAGTGAAATTACCGAGGCTGCCGATGCCAAAGATGTTCCTGTTGAGGACTCCAAAGATGTTCCTGTTGAGGACTCCAAAGACGTTCCTGTTGAGGAATCCAAAGAAGTTACTGTTGAGATTGAGAACTCCAAAGTGGTTCCTGTGGAGGACTCTAAAGAGATTCCTGTAGAAGACTCTGAACAGGAAAAAGAAAAGGAGACCTCTAAAGAAACTGAACAACCATCTAAGGAGTCTAATGAGGAAGATGCTTCCGGAGACAAACTACCCGATTCCAGTTCTATTGATCCCGCCTCACACAATGAGGAGGTTCCTGATAATAAGGTGTTGATTATGAAGCTCAGTTTGGCCTTTTCTTTATCATAAAGTTCTTATGTTTGCCCTGAAGTTTTACCCATGCCTGTCTTTAAATTTTTGCATCTGCTTTCAGCAAAATATTTCTTCTGGACAAAAGCAACCTATATCCGGGTCTGACACAACAACAAGAAGAATTGAAGTTCCTAGCAATAAGGTACATTTGTTCTAAAGGTTTAGATGCCTATTATTGGGCTCAGTTACATTGCATGCTCATTGTCAATCTTTGACTATTTGTACAACCAAATTTGACAATGTTTCTTTGAAGAACTTGATGCACTTGAAATATTTCATCCTTGTAGCGGTTTGTTTACTGATTGATTATATGTTGGATGCATGCCCATATGCTGTGACGGCTCCTATGTGTTTTCAAAATTGGACACCTAATGTGCATTACATTACCCCATTTGTTTTGGACTTCGCGTGTGTTTTTACTGAGTTGAAATAATCAAGCTTGCCCCAGTTCAACACATTCACCACAAAAATGCATGCATTATGGACACCCTATTGTTTTTTCGCCAATTCATATGTTCACGCTCGGCCAAGTTTGGGGACTTTTTTTAACCCAGTAAGTACTATTAGCCGGGTTGTGAGGGAGTGTAGATCAAAAAGACGAATTTGCTGGAACTTGCTTTCTTTTAATGGTAGCAGCTACTAGGTAACCACTACTCAGCAAGAAGATAGTCTAAAGGAATGAGATGACTCATGGGTCCCTTATGATGGTTGAATGAATTGATTACAGTAGAGAGGAATTTGGGGTTTGAAATCTACTTGGGTGAGTTGGTCATGTGTGTAGAAGACCTATTGAAGCTTCATTAAGAAGACTAGATGCATGTTAGGAATAAAGTTTGCAAACATTATAATGAATGAGTTTGGTGCATCTATGCAAAAGCAACCCCTTCCACTTCAAACCGAGTTCCAAGTCAAACTTGAGGCAAAAATCAGTTTACAATCGGACCCAACTGAAAACTAATCAAGACGTTTTTTTTTTTTAGTTTTTCATTGGATGGATGGGGCTCCGAACTGGAAAGCAAGCATACACTAGATCACACGGATGATAGTCTAATAGAGGTAGAAAGAGATAAAGGAAACACTAACAAACTAATTCATGAAAATCTAAGTTTATATTACCTTTAGACATGCTTTGCAATAGGGAATTGATTGTTTGATCAACATTAATGATCTTACCAAGTGGAAAATGGATTGTGGTTGTTTCTCCAGCAGCTTAAAACCCTGTTTTGGGTTCCTCTATACGACAGTTTTAGTTGTGGGTTTTGTGCGTTTATTTCTGTCCTTTATCTCATCAATAATGGGTGATCGTTTTTCTTTTTTTCGCCACTGACCCTGGTTCTTCTAGGACTTCATTTTGAATAACTCTTTTTGTCCATAGTTATGCTTGCGATGAAGCCATTAAGTATTAACGATGAAGTTTTAGGCAGACATATTTGTTTCTTACATCTTCACTGAAAGCCGTGTTCTGTACGAATCTTAAATTTAATTTATGTATTCGATTGGAAGCAATTTGACTACTTAGTTGCATTCCATTTATGTTCAGGTTGGTGTACTTATTGGCAAGTCTGGTGATACTATAAGGTACCTGCAGTATAATTCAGGCGCAAAGATCCAGATTACGAGGGATGCGGAAGCTGATCCCCACTCTTCAACAAGGCCTGTGGAATTAATAGGAACTGTAGAAAGTATAGATAAGGCCGAAAAGCTAATGAGTGCTGTGATTGCTGAGGTTCGATACCATATCCAATCTTTGTGTCATCCTTCTCGTTCTTCTCTTGACATTATTATAATATAGTTCTATACTTATATTGTTTTCCTTTTGAAATTCCACAGGCTGATGCTGGAGGTTCCCCTGCACTTGTTGCTAGAGGCCTCTCCCCTGCTCAGGGTATAGTGGGATCTGATCAAGTTCAGATTCAAGTTCCAAACGAGAAGGTGATAAACTGATAATATCTGTCTATTTATTTAGATTATTCATGGTTTATGTTACGGAAATTTTGAATCACAAAAATATTATACAGGTAGGATTAATCATTGGGAAAGGTGGGGAAACAATTAAGAGCCTGCAGACCAAAACCGGGGCACGCATCCAGGTAGTTGTTATTGTTTACCTCACTCTTTTTTGGTATTAAACTGTTTCGATGCAGATGGTATTGCATATTTTTATTAAAAAGAAACGATGTTGACGTAGAATTGTTGGCATGTCAATGTGTAAAAGGATATATTTTTTAAAGAAACGATTCCTCATAACCCAATTAATTTGAAATTAGTTATTACAATGCTGTTGTCTTTTTCCTTGGGTAATGCAATTGTAGTTTTTTCATGTAATGAACCTTGTCGTCCTTGTGTAAGCGAAATGTTTGGATGGCTAAAGTGAGATTGAAATGCTTAATTTTAGCAAGAATGGTTTGCCTAAATGAAATCAACTAATTCATGTGTATTATCTCAAACAATTAGTGTGTTAGATTTAATAGTGAGAAGTTACCAAAGCTCTTAGGTCGTATTGCTTTGTTTAAATACCTGGCTACACTAAAATTCGATAGTGGTGTTATCTAAACTTTCTCTTTAGTGCTCATTAGATTCTTTTTACTGCTATTTACTTCCTATCATTTTCTGTCATGGTAGCACGAGCTCAAAATGGAATTCATCAGAATGCTGACATTCTTACTAAACCACTATCCCGTTTTTGGTTTTTGTTGCTTATAGTCTTGGTTGTTGAATCAAGTTTTTTGGATCAACCACCCTTAGTTTGATGGGTAATATTAGAGTATGCATGGTTAGATTATCTGGCAGAAGGTTATTGAATCAAGTTTGTTGGATCAACCACCTGCTTGAGGGGGAAATATTATAGTATGTTTGGTTAGATTATCTGGAAAAAGGTTCCGCTTCTGTTAGTTAATTAGAATTGTTAGTAAGCTGTTACTGTATCACAGTTCAGTGGTACTGCTTTATAATAATACTTCCAACTCATCATTTTATCTGTTCTCCCTTTTACTTTCTATCCGACAAACTATCTGTTAGAAGTGTTCACATCCTTCTCCACTGTTTTTCCATAGTGGTGTTAATATTCTAAACATTTTCATTGAATATCACCATTTTCTATGTTCTCTTTTTCACTTTCTATCTGATAGGTCACTTGTTAAAAATGCATTTTGAATTAGTGCAATGTAGTTGTTTGTTGAGCCTTATCCTCTATTAGAAGAGTTGTGGGTTTCAAGCTCTTGGAATCTAAATTCCTCAATCATAATAAGAGTTGCTATAATGGAAGTATTGAATTTTGTTAGAGGGAGAAAGTTGGTTGATGCTTGTACAGTGACATTCTCTCAGGCTTTCTAATTTTTATCCTGCTATTCTGGATTTAGCTTATTGCCTCTGATGATGCTCTTTTAACTGTTTTAGTTGATTCCTCAACACCTTCCCGAAGGTGATGATTCCAAAGAAAGGACTGTCCAAGTTACTGGTGATAAGAGGCAAATTGAAATTGCTCAAGAAATGATAAAGGAAGTCCTGAGTCAGGTCTGTTTTTCTATACATATCTTGTGAATATAAAGTTTGCAATTAGATAGTTTAGATATTATTTGGGTATATATCTGTTTACTTTTCTTACTACGTATTTCTTTTTTATTTTTTGAACTACGTATTTCTGCTTACCACTCTATTATATCAATGCTAACCTTTTGCTTTTTGATATATTATTGATAATCCTTTTTCTATTGCAATTTTTTGTTGTATTTTCTTGTTTAAAACATGGTGACTAAACTAGTCCAGTCATTAAATTTTCTTGACTTAAACTAGCCTTGATTATCTTTGCATGCGTTCAGACCCATTTTTGTGCCAACTTATGCCTCCTTTCTACGGTAGACTGGGGTTTATATATCATGTTGATTGGGGAGTGACCAGGGGTTATATAGCTTAAATTGGTTGCAATGTACTGTCGTTCTTGATTAGTATCATGGTATTGGGTAAGTTTGAAGTAGTATATGGAAGCTTTTTCTATGTTTTGCAGCTGGTTGAAAGCATGTATGACCAGTTAAGATTTTCATCGGTGACTGATTTTGACATTGTTCCTGTAGTTATGAGTTATATTTATCACTTTGTTTGATTCCATCATGCAATGAAATGGTAGTTCTGAAGAATGATTGCTCGTAATAAAGATCCCTGTAAAAAAGATCTAGAGATTTCCTATTTTGTCAGCATGTTTAAATAGATATGGACAAACCCTTTATATGTTTGTGTTAGTGTTGCTCTAAAGGTGCATTTGCGAACATAATAGAAAACGTGATTGTGTGTGCTGGAGTGTCCATGTATTTGATGCCTGTTTGATTCATTTATGGAAATATTGTTTCAATTGTTGCCATGCAAGTGAGATAGATCACATGAAACAGTGTTCATGAGTTTGGAATTTGAACAATAATCCATGCCAAGGTCAATTAAATCTTTTAGGAAGATCATATATGTAAACCAAGATGACAGTTACAATGATTTATTTTTCTTGAGGTGCCAATTTCGAATTGGTTGGCTTTAAAAATGCAGATTTGGCCATTGCCTTTTCCTCGGGGTCAGCATTGCTTTCTTGATGTCATAGACAGCATATTCACTCTCATGCTCTGAAGAGAGGTGGCAGGCATTAAAAACTCCGATAGCAGGATGTTTAATGGTTGGTAAGATTGCTTCAAGACTTAAAAATAATGATTCAGTAAGACTTATATTGTGCTGGCCTTGGCGCTCAAAAAGAGCAGCTGTATGATTTGTATGAAACCTTTTGGAAGAAAAGAGTCATACCCGGTGAAGTCATGTCGTTTGATGATTTTAACTGTGTTGGAGTTCTATTCCTCTATCTAGTTCTGTAATTAGAAAACCATAATAAATAATTCTTGTCATCTGGTCTGCTTTAATGTTGGGTAGATTTTAATGAAGGTAGCCATGTGATCCAAGACCAGTACAAGTATGTTGTGTTGATTTACCTGCTTTTAACATATCTTTGACCTGATGATATTCTTGGTTGAAAAGACTACTATTGCCATATGATCAAGAACCAGCACAAATATATTCATTTATCCGCTTTCTAACATATCATCTACCTGAAGATGCTCTCGGTCGCAGAGACTAACATATATTAGACGAGTGTTTAGTTAATGTTTTAAGTGCGACATATAAAAGAAAGATAATATTTCAATTAGCCCCTCTACCAGCAACCGGAAGTATCCTTCCGGTAGTGTATTTTGGGGGCCTATGAGAATATACAGTGGCGGATTGAAAAATTATCTAAAAGAAGCTCGCTTGATCATCTTGGTTAAATTAAAACTTGATTTGATTGTTGTGTACTCAAATGTGCTTTTGTGGATCTTTCTAAGAGAGTGAAGACTATCATGCTTAATCCTCTGTATTCGTTTGCTATGCATTTTCATTCCCTTTTGGAATATGGTGGTTATAAGCAACTTTGACACGATCTGTACGGTGAGTGATCGCTGCTGTATCAACCTGGTTCAGCTATCACTTTATTCTATCTTTGAATAAATATATCTAGAATATGTTGGTATGTTGAAAGCAGCAGAAGTATATCAAGCTGTCACCTCTTGTAAGATTCATCATATTTTTCTAGTTATTGTGAAATTGATTGATTGAAACTTAGCTTATAATCATTCTTAATTTTGTTTTTGCATTGTCGGCCTTTTTTCACTGTCATGTATTTGCTAAGGTGATGTATTTTTTGTGATAATATCAAACATTTATTTTGTATATCTGTTCAGTCCATCATCTACTTTTGAGATATGACATGCTACACATTATCTTGACAGCTTGGTGCTTGTTATTTTGCCACTTGACACTCAGTAGAATCTTTGATTACAGTCATAACCTGCCACATTTGTAATGTTGTATACTTCTGAAATTGTCCTGAGAAAATTGTTTATACCTTGTTTTTCGAAGAGTGTGTCCTTCAACCAGATTTATATCGTGGCAATGAAAATGTGCACCCATACAAATATTTTCTCTTGGCTATCATGGTAACCAGATTTTAATATTTAATTGGATCGCTATAGCTCATATTTGCTATTTTGGCTTAGTCAACTTACATTGATATGATTCTGGGTATTCTTAATTTTTCATATTTACTTACCTTTGTATGCTGTGCTTGTATAGCCTATCAGATTATTATTTACTTTTGTATGCTGTGCTTATATAGCCTATCAAGTTATTATTATTTTTTTCCTATTTACTTACTTTTGTATGCTCTGCTTTTATAGCCTATCAGGTCATCAACAGGTGGTTTTGGTCAGCAAGCTTACCGTCAACCTCGAGGATCAGGTGGTCCACCCCAATGGGCTCAGCGAGGCTCACATTATGGCCATCCGCAATCATATGACTATCAACACCGCGGGCCATATCCTTCTCACAATCAATCATATGCTCCTACACCATATGGGAATTATCCTCAACATATGGCTCCAAGGAGCAGTTATGGTTCTGGTTGGGAGCAAAGGCCTCACCAGAGTTTGCAGGGGCCACCCTCACATAATGGTGGTTATGATTATTACGGTGGACAGGGGGGTCATTCATCTGAGGCTCCATCATCTGCCCAGCATCCCAGTTCCGCCCCCCATCATGGTGCTGGACCTTCTCCTTTACCCTCCATGGGCCCATCCCCTGCCCAGGTGAATTACAATTATGGACAGCCTCAGGGCCAGGATTATGGGCATCAGGCACCTTATCAGCAGGCAGGACATCCTCAACAAGGTTATGGACAAGGTTATGATGAATCAAAGTATGATAATCGTGCCCCTGCACAATATCCTTATGGTGGACATCCAAATTCTCAGCCAACCTATCCTCAAGCCAGTGCTCAAGCGAATTATGCACCTCAACAGCAGTATGGTAAGCCACCATTGTATGGCATGCCACCTTCACAAGGACAACATCCACAGTCCTATGGTCACCCTAGAGCCACTCAACCAGGTGAAATTCAGTATCAGGGTTCTACTCCAGCACAATCATATGGCACAGTGCAACAACCATATCCTTATGCATCGTCTGGGCCAGCACAAGCAGCATATCCCACATATGGGTCTGCCCCAGCTGCAGATGGTTACAGTCACCCTCAATCTGCTCCTGGACAAGCTTATACCCAGCCAGGAGGACAGCCCAGTTATGGGCAGCCAGGTGCTCAGCCCGCAGCTAGTTATGCTCAAGTTGGACCTACTGGTTATGGATCATACCCATCTTCTCAGCAGACTTACCCTGAACAACCAGCCTCTAACAATGCAGTTTATGGTTACCAAGCTCCCCAAGATCCTGCTTACAGCAGCGGAGCTGCACAAGCATATAGTGCAGCACCAACCGCGCAGCCAGGTTATGTTCAACCCACACAAACTCAAGCTGGTTACGACCAATCTAACCCACAACCAGCAGTTTATGCAGCTGTACCAGCAGCTGCAACTGCTCCAGCTGCATATGGCAAGACAGTATCACCTCAGCCTGCTTATCCCCAATATGACTCCACCCAAGTTTATGGTGCTCCTCGATGAAAATTGTATTTTTTGGTATCGATTGCCTTATTTTAGTATTAGCATGTTCTAGATCACTGTCCTTTCTTAGTGTAATCTGCTCATTTTCTTGTAATTTGTACTGCTTTGAATTCTGAACTTGAAATTAAAAAAATTCTTGTTGAAAAACCTGATGCGGTTTCTAGAGTCTTATTAAATAGAAATCCGTAGTCTTTTGTTTTAACAAAAGCCTAAAAAAAAAAAGACAACTTTTATGCTTTGCGGAAATTCATATTCTCATCTCAATATTATGCAGTCTTGAAATGTTATAACTTACCTTAATTTCTAATATTTATCCAGTGCCTTCTGCCAAGTATTATTTGGCAAAAAAGTAGCTGATAGTTTGTAACAGTTGGTTTAGTGGGTGGACTTTTAGTTGATAGTTTTGAAGCTAGTTGAATGGATTTGATAAAATATAATAAACTTGACGATTATAAAGCATGATGCAATATTCATATAGTACGATACAAGCATGTGGATACTTCACTTAGAGCGACGATGATTAATAAAGAAAAAAACTCAGCGATGACAAATAGTATGTTTGATTTCACCTGAAGTTACTAAGCCACCTGCTAAAAGTTAGGGGTGGACAAAAACTTCCGACCCATCCGCAAACCGGTCTGTCCGATTGAAAATTACACTGTTTGGTCGGATTCGCATCGGTTCAAAAACATGTAAATATGAGTTGCAACGGATTAGTTTGGTCGGATCCGGATGTTGAAAATGAATCCATCGGAACCCACACCCGACCCATCTCTGCATAATTTTTTCTTTTTAAAGATTTTCTCTGCATAATTAATAGCTGAACACAGCTATATCTATTTTCTTCCATTTGTCTAATCACATTGTCTCCAAATTCTGACCTATCACATCCACTAAAGTTACTTCTCTTAATTCTTACCATTTCTATTATTATATTTAAAATATCACTTTAACTAAGTCCCACCCACTCTATTTCACACTTTTTTATTACTAATCTATTTCATACTTGTCTGTCTCTCTCCATAGTTCTTCCTCTTCTACCATATCCATTTCTATTATTTTCCTCAAAAATATTAAACTCCTCCCTTACACGCCACAATTTCTACCATTTGATAACTTCTCTTTTAAACTTAACTCTTAACAAAATCATAGTTTTATGAAAGAAAAGAAATACAATTAATCTTTCATCAAATTTGTTCAAGATTTGTAGATCTATAGAAGCTTCAACATGTGATTCAAATATAAAGGAATCAAATCTCCACTGTGATGATATCTGACTGGAATGAGATATTTTTTTTGTATTTATGTTTTCTATATAAAGTAAAGTTTAATATTTCTAAGTTTTTTTAGATTGTATGTATGTTATTGGACTTTATGATATTCATCAATGGTCGGAAATGGATCCATTTTGACCATCCGCAGTTGTCTTTCGGATAGGGGTTTTTTGGCCGATTTGGACCCTATCCGTCCGATGTCCACCCCTATATGAATATTGCAATGCATCATCATGCTTTATAAATCGTCAAGTTTATTATATTTTATGCACCATAGACAATATTTTTAAAATAGATGAATCATAGACAATACAATCAAAAGGAAAGTCCACATCAACCAATTCCTTTATTTTTGCGTATAAATAAAAAGTGAAGCATCTCAATACTGTAATCACTTGACAAAGTATTTAAAACTTTCAGTTAGAGAAATGAAATTGCAAAGAAGATAAGCCAGTGGTGCCAGGGTTCCGGAGCTGATCAAGCTGTTTATGGCCACGCCGAAGTAAATATTCAATGTATTGAAAATTCTTCCGATCCACTTCCTTGGAATTACGCCGAAACTCTTGACAGACTATGGATTCTATCTTGCATCGTTCCTCCTCAGGTTTCGAACGTGCTGCACGTAGAAATCCTCTGTATAAGCTAAGTACTTGCTTTTGCATTCCAGAAAGCTTTTGCCCTCTGCTTCCTACCATTTTATCTTCGTCTTTTCTCTGCAACAAGATACGAGTTCATAGATTGCTCAACATAATGAATTGGATTTTTCATTGCAGAGCAGAAAATAGACTAAGAATTCAAATTAAAAAACGAAATTCTAGAAGGAAAATTTAGTTTACCTCAATCGATTAGGATCGAAATTCGAGGGAAGACGGTTTGATGCAGATTCGCTACGTGGTTAGCTTCGGGTTGTTGTATTCTGGAAAAAGAATAAAGATCTGAAATGGGCTCAGAAATATTTGAGTTGGGCCTTCTCAGTTTGGGCTTTCAAATGGGTTCTTGTAAGAATAACCAAGAAGAAAGATCTGAAATGACATTATGGAAAATTTCTTTCAAGACAACATTTATTGTTTGAGTCAAGGAATTAGTCTGCTCATGTATGTAAAAGCCATCACTAAAGTTAATTGCAAAAGAGAATAAAAAATTAGTATCAATTAGAGAAACATTAAAGTTAGTAATAAATAGGAGTTGGTCTGATCATATTATAAATTGGTATCACTTATATTATAAATTGGTATCATATATATGGAGACCAATTTATAATATAAGTGATACCAATTAATCTCAAGAATATGTTAATGGTTATTTGTGACATCTTTATAAATGAACATGGGTTAATTTTACTTTCAGCCATAATTCCACAAACTTAATCCAGATAGAATTGATATTCATACAAACACAAATTATGAAAATTCTACATCTCAAATTTTATACACAAATACATAAACATGAAGGTATGAGACAATAGGTTGTGATACGATCCAAACACATATCCACAAGTTCTTTCCCAAATGAAGTATCACATATAACTGACATAACATTATGTGTATTCAAACACATAACACAAGATTCACACATGAAACTGAAAAGAGCCATAAGGTTAAGACATACTGGTATAATGACCACGAGCAAAATTGTTGACAACATCTTCTTTGCCGCTAATGAGCTGTTCTGGGTGGAAAAGTTGACAATACGTTCTCGTCCTCACCTCATCAATAACAGTGGCCTTCAGATCTACAAAATCCATCAAAACATTTTCAGACAAAAGACCAAATGGATAAAATCGATCTTTGCATCAAATTAGGAAAAAAAATCAAAGCAAAATAGAACATAACATACTTTGAGGATGAAAGATGAGGAAGGGAGAGCAAGAACATTTGTTTTAGCATTAGTTGAAATGGTTAATAAACACTACTGTGATAGAGATAGAGGAGAAAGGGATAACCTTTTTGAATTTTTTCTTGGATTTGGAGGATGAAAGACGAGGGAGGGAGAGCAAGAACACTTATTTATGCAATGTGTGTTTGAGTAACCAAACAACTCTGCAGAATCAGAATGATGAGAGAGAGAGAGAGAGAGAGAGAGAGAGAGAGAGAGAGAGAGAGAGAGAGAGAGAGAGAGAGAGAGAGAGAGAGAGAGAGAGAGAGAGAAGTTTGAGGAAATGAAGTAAAATGAGAGGGAAATCGATAATAAAAACAAAGTATTTAATTGTGAGAGAGAGAGAGAGAGAGAGAGAGAGAGAGAGAGAGAGAGAGAGAGAGAGAAGTTTGAGGAAATGAAGTAAAATGAGAGGGAAATCGATAATAAAAACAAAGTATTTAATTGTGTCCAATACTTGATAGACATGTGGAAGATCTTTGTGTTCTCATGAGTCTAAAGTTTCTGAATATGTTAATTACATAAATAACTTTTGTGTAGTGTTTAGTGAAATTTTTGAAAGGACAATTTGGTTAGAATGGTACCCTTTACAATTCAAATATCATGGTGTACTGGTAGAGAAAAGGATTGTCTACCCCAAGATTTGCTCCATGACATTCTTCGTAGTTTTCTTTTCTCCTTACATTTATTATGTAAACCCCTTAATATAGTCACGTTTCATTGAAATTTATTTAATTAGTTTCATTGTTTGTTGCATTATTGAATGGTCAATTGAAGTTGATACTGACAAGGCTTAAGACATTCATTTGTACTAATATATATCATTTGTTCAAATAATCATTATAATTATATTATGGATACTTATATAAGTTGTTGGTTGAGAAAATCAATAAAATAATTTTCCTTTATTTTAACGGTAAGAGGACCAGACATTGAGCATGTATGAAGGAAGTGGGTTACTAAGAGATGCAAAACTGGTGTTTGAAACAATCCAAAATGGATTTTTAAAATATTCACATTGACAACAAAATTAATCAACTTTAGTTTCTAATATTGATAGTTGGAAGTCATGTTTGAGTACAACCTTAATTTATGTAGGATGTTACAATTATAAGTCATGCCTTTAACATTGAACATATTTGTTAAGAATTAGTGGACCTGTTATATTTTAGTAAAAGTACCTTCTCAATTAGAGCTAACCATCAATACTTACTCAATGTGGTATCTGTTGTTCTTTTGATATCTGAAACTCCCAATTATGTTCAACACGTTTCCCCATTTTTTTTCTTCTGTAAACTCAAGTAGTTGAGTTAATTTTCAATCATAGAAAACATTGTTATGTCTTACATTGATGTCACAATTACTCATAATTGTATTATACAAAAGAAAAAAATGAAATTAACTAAGACCTTAATTTTAAGAATAAACATTAAATAGTAGCTAAATTAATCCTACAACATACAAATTCACTTTTTAAGCTTGAGGATTTTGATCCAATATTCAACTTATTAGTTACTCTAAGTTAAAGTCACTGGGATAAATCAATCTAATTACCATAAAACACACAAAATTGACAATTTTCGAAGAATAGGAAAATCATAGACACTTTTATATATATATATATATATATATATATATATATATATATATATATATATATATATATATATATATATATATATATATATATATATATGAAAAAGGAGATAAGAAAACAAAAAAAGATATATGCAAGTATAAAAAAATATTAGCGTCAAGCCATTATTGTTTTAAAGGCTAAAATACAGTGATAAATTGCATAGTGTCATCCATCTTTATTTGCACATTGTGTAAAACTTATTGAAAATTACTTTTCACACTTATTCATTTGAATGCAACTACATTAAATCAAAAGTACTAACGTAATTTTATATTTTTACAACAAATGACCTTGAACACTATTTCATTTGAATATAATTGACTCTAACCAAAAGGACATTAACAAATATTTACTCATTGATTACAAATGACTTTGCTAACTTTATAGAGTAAAACCTGTAACTTTTCAGCTATAGCTATATATAATGACTATAAAATACTCACCTAGATAGACCTTGAAAAACATGTTATATCATATTAAGAATCAAGTACTGATACAATAGGAAAAAGTTTTGTGGTCTTCCTTCTTATGTTAATATATTATTATTGGTTATGAATATACTTCATTTCAGCTATAGAAAAGCACATAGTGTTTGAATAAAGTAAGAATACAGGGAATTGATATTGTAAACTTTGCTTGATATTAAAAACAGAAAAACGGGCTGCATAAATAGTCTTACATAAACTGAACTTCCTATTTTTCAGCACACTATATGCTAAAGAATAGGTCTTAACCTAGATACTCCTTTTGAATAGGAGTTTTATTGACTGACTAAAAACAAATACTAATTCAAAACAAATATTCCAACAATTTCTCCCCTAAGCTAAACATGCATACAGCATTTTAGTTTAATCTTCTGCTGCCTGTACTCCTAGGTGCTTTCGAAATTTCTCAAATTAGTCCAACTTCAATGGCTTGGTCATGATATCCGCAAGTTGATCATTTGTTCCACAAAACTTTATATCCACAGCTCCATCCTTAGTTAGATTTCTCAGAAAATGAAACCTCACATCGATGTGTTTACTTCTTCCATGAAAGACGGGATTCTTGGCAAGCTTAATGGTAGAAGAATTATCGCAAAACATTGTAACACAGTCAGATTGAGTGTCTTTAACTTGTTTTAGGATGTGTTGCATCCAAATACATTGGCAAGCACAGGACGCAGCAGCTACGTATTCGGCCTCAGTCGTAGAAAGAGTAACTACTGGCTGCTTCTTGGATGCCCATGCAACAGCTCCACCGCTTAACATGAATACATAGCCTGATGTACTCTTCCTGTCATCTATATCACCGGCATAATCGCTGTCTGTGTAAGCTACTAACTCGTCTTTGCATCCTTTTCCATAGAAGATGCCGAGATCAATTGTTGACTTGATGTACCTTAAAATTCTTTTAGCTGCAAGCATGTGTACTTCCTTTGGATTGGACATGAATCGACTAATAAGACACACATAATACATTAAGTCGGGCCTAGTTGTTGTCATATACATCAAACACCCCACCATCTGCTTGAAAAGAGTTCCATCAACTTGCTTCCCTTCCTCCCTTTTTGACAACTTAATACTTCCAGGGACTATTGGATTCTTTACTCCATTACAGCTTCCCATGCCGAATCTCTCGAGAACTTCTCCCGCATACTTCTTTTGGCTTATGTGTATTCCTCTCGCATTTTGACGCACTTCAACTCCCAGAAAATACTTCATTTCGCCTAAATCAGTCATCTCAAATTCTCTTTTCATAGAAGTTTTGAAACTTTGCATCATGATCAGATCATTACTAGTAAAAATAAGATCATCAACATAAAGACTTACACTCAATATTTTATCTTCCTCTTTTTTTAAGAAAAGAGTGTGTTCATAGCAGCTCCCTTCGAAACCTTCATTGACAAAGTAACTTTCGATCCGGCTGAACCATGCTCTTGGAGCCTGCTTCAACCCGTAAAGTGCCCTTTTCAGCTTGTAGACTTTGCTCTCCTCTCCTTTTACTTCGTATCCCCGCGGTTGTGAAACATATACATTCTCGTGCAGCTCTCCATGCAAAAATGCACTTTTGACATCCAATTGATAGAGTTTCCAGCCATTTCTTGCTGCTAGAGCTATCACCATTCGGATGGTATCCCATCTTGCAACTGGGGCAAAAACCCCGTCATAGTCTACACCTTTCTCCTGTGCGTAACCCTTGGCCACCAAGCGAGCTTTGCACTTGCTAACTTCACCGTTTTCATCAAGTTTTGTTTTGTAGACCCACTTTACACCTATTATTTTTGCTTCTGAAGGAGCTTGAACTAACTCCCAGGTTTGGTTCTTTCTTATTGCTGCTATTTCCTTGTCCATGGCATCTCTCCAATTTTTCTTCTTCACCGCTTCTTCATAATAAATTGGATCATCAGTAGACATAAACATAAGAAAATTGTGTACCTCATCTTCGGACAATTCTCCTCCGCTTGTATAGTCCTGAAGATAGGTTGGAACTCTTCTTACTCTTTTCTCTAAATTTAGTGGAGTTACCGATTCATTTGAAGAGGAATCAGTCGCTTCTAAGTTGTCTTCTTCTGCTTCACTTGTGGTATTTTCATTTTCATGCTCATTTAATTCCTCAAGTGTTTCCTCATAAGCTTCACCTCAATCAAGTACTTCACTTTTCGATTCGGCATCTGTCCTCCCCCAATTCCAGCAGCCATCTTCTTCAAAGATTACATCCCGACTGATTGTTACCTTCATTGTTAAAGGGTTTATCATTTTATACCCTTTTGACTTCTCGCTATATCCAATGAAAACCTGCTTTTGGCTTCTAGCATCAAGTTTGAGTCTTTTAGCATCTGGTACGTGGACATTTCCTACGCATCCGAACACTTTAAAGTGTTCGACACTAGGCTTGAAACCACTCCAACACTCTTCTGGCGTTTTGTTTTTTACAGCAGATGTGGGACTTCTGTTGAGCATATGACAGACCCATTTTGCGGCTTCCGGCCAAAACATTCTGGGCAGCTTCTTCTCTTCTAATATGCAGCGTACCATATTCATAATTGTGCGATTCTTGCGCTCTGTGACTCCGTTTTGTTGCGGCGCATAAGCTGTTGTCAATTGTCGCTTGATTCCTTGAGCTTTACAGAAGTTTGAAAATTCATTTGAGTTGAATTCTCCTCCTCTATCTGTTCTTAAACAACACAGTGCCAAACTAGTCTCTTTCTCTGCCATAGTTTTAAATTCTTTGAAAGTAGTAAAGGCTTCACTTTTCTCATTTAAAAAGTAAACCCAAAGTTTACGACTGAAATCATCAATGAATGTCAGTATGTACCTTTTGTTTCCATGTGATTCAGGAGTAATTGGACCACATATATCTGAGTGAATAAGCTGCAGTTGTTGTTTGGCCTTCCAGATGCTTTTCTTGGGGATAGCTTCTCGATGTTGTTTTCCCACCATGCAGCTTGTACAAATTTTTGATGAAGCATTTAATTTTGGAATTCCTCGAACCAAGTTCTTGTTATGCAGCAGTGCAAGATTCTTATAGCTCAAGTGACCAAACCTTTTATGCCATATTTCACCGAGATCATCAACGTTTGCATTGAAACATGTAGGCGCCGATATAAGAATGTTTGTTGTCACAAGAAACATTCTGTTGGTGGTCATCAAGCTTTCCATTATGCATCCCCTACTCGGATGATACAACTTGCAAACTCCATGCTTAATTACAATTGTGATGTCTCGATCTTGGAGCTGCCCAATACTCAGTAAGTTATTGTGTAGTTCAGGAATAAAAAATACGTCACTTACAATGTGATTACTTCCGCCGATCTCCAATCTGATGTTTCCCTTTCCCATTACTTCTAGCTTTGAGTTATTTCCAAGCTTGACTGAGTGCCTGAAGCTTTCATCTAGCTGCATGAACCATTCCTTGTTTCCCGACATATGATTTGAGCATCCGAAATCAAGAATCCATACTCCTTCTTTCTTGTTTTAATGAGAATCTACTTGTGCCATCAGCAACATCTCTTCCTCTTCATTAAACTCGGCATAGTTCACTTTTTTTCTCCCAGGTTGGGCATTCATACTGATAGTGTCCCAAATTATGACACCTGTAACATTCCACCGCAACCCTACTCGTAAACTGTCGACCTCTACCTCTTCCTCGGCCTCTCATCATGCCTCTGCCTCTTTCATAACGCTCTTCGTGTGTCACCTTCAGTGCCTGCTCCTCCTCATTTGATCCCTTCATTCTTTGCTCATGGATAAGAAGACTGCTTTGGAGTTCATCAACGGTTAGAGTTTCCACATTGTTAGACTCCTCAATGGAGCACACAACATAGTTGAATTTTGACACAAGAGACCTCAGAATTTTTGCAGTAATGTCGGCTTCTTTCACAATCTCTCCGCAGGCTTTCATCCGTTTTGCTATGGAGAGAGCTCGTCCAAAGTATGCATTGACAGATTCTCCCTCTTTCATTTTCAGTATTTCGAACTCAGTCCTCAAAGTTTGAAGCTGAGCTCTCTTCACTCTAGTTGACCCTTTGAACTTTTGCTTCATTGAGTCCCATATCTGCTTTGAGGTGTCATCATTTAGTATTGTCTCCATGATTTCTCTATCAATGGCTTGATAAAGATAATTCTTCACCTTTCTGTCCTTCAACTGCTGCTCTGCAATTGTTTTTGTCTCCTCATCAGTTGGCTCCCGATTTTGTGGACCACCAACCACTCCATCCTCGACCAAGTTCCACATTTCTTTCGATCGGAGGAAGTTCTCCATCAGCTTCGCCCAATGCTCATAGAAACCATCAAATTTGGGAATTGCTGGTTGCACAAATCTACTGCTACTGGTATTTTCTGTCATTCTCACGGATTTTCCTCAACCTCTCTTTCTCTGATCAGGCCTCTTGACGAGGCTCTGATACCAAATGTTTGAACAAGGTAAGAATACAAGTAATTGATATTGTAAACTTTGCTTGATATTAAAAACAGAAAAGCGGGCTGCATAAATAGCCTTACATAAACTGAACTTCCTATTTTTCAGCATACTATGCTAAAGAATAGTTCTTAACCTAGATACTCCTTTTGAATAGGAGTTTTATTGACTGACTAAAAACAAATACTAATTCAAAACAAATATTCCAACAATTGAGTGTAAACTCATCTAAACTTGTCTTCTATGAGGTTGACATTTCGTACATAGGTTGATATGAAAACTTCTGCATAATCACTGCAACATCTCATGTGCTATTGACCGATGGTTTGAAGGGACATTTGTTGTACACGGTGACAAATGTACTATCTCTTTTAGCTACAAAGGTCTCTGCTTTTTCTCTATATTTATAAAACACATGTCTACATCACTATTTGCTGTCAATAGGAAACAATTTTTTGTCATCACAAATCACATGTCCATCGATAAAGTTGCATTTCAACTATGTCCAACAAACTACCTTTGTGAAATAAACTTGTAGATTGTATTAACTAGTGGAAGACCCGTGCGTCCGCACGGGAAAGTTATTTCTAAATTATAAAATTAGTTGTAATTATTTTCATGTCAAACTGATATCTATTTCAATCTATAACATATGTCACTCGGTGAAATAGAAATAACAAAATGAAATTGACACACACTCATTATATTGTATCTCATATTATTGAACTCCTTTAAAATTCATTGTTAGTGCTAAATTGAATCCATAATTATCCAACATTGGCAAAGGTGTTGGAAACCAGCATTTGATTAAAATGAACCAAATATTAATAAAATAAAATAAAATGACGAACAAAACAGTTAGTTTGGAATAATTCTCCTATGTTCTAACAGTGAAACAATCCAAATGTCTAACAATTGTATATATGTGCAAGATATGAATTTTGTAACATCAAACTATAAACGGAAAAAAATTCCAATAATGAGCCCTTCAAAAGCGATTTGATCCATAATCAACCAGTTGCAGCTGTTGCACCCCAAAATTTGCCCTCACAATACAAGACTTTGTGTTCTAAGAAGGTTCACAAGGTTCACAAGCTTCCCAACACTTACAAGACCTTTCATGAGGTTCATAAAGTCTACAAGTCACTTTATGAAGGTTCACAAGGTTCACAAGTTTCTCAACACTTTCAAGACCTTTCATGAGGTTCATGAAGTCTACAAGTCACTTTATGAAGGTTCACAAGGTTCACAAGTTTCTCAATGCTTTCAAAACCTTTCATGAGGTTCATGAAGTCTACAAGTCACTTCTTGAAGGTTCACAAGGTTCACAAGATTCACAATGTTTACAAGACCTTTCATGAGGTTCATGAAGTCTACAAGTCACTTCATGAAGGTTCACAAGGTTCACAAGGTTCACAATACCTCCCATGAGGTTCACAATACATTTTATGATGGTTCACAAGGTTCACAAAGTTCACAATTGGTCAGAAGAGTTGACAATTCCCTCAGACAATGCACCTCCTAAGCAGTGCATCCAAAACTAGGGTTTTGACTTTAATCAGGCTAAATGAACTTCCAAGACTTCAAGTGAGCTTCATAACATATTATATGTGTTTAAGAACCCCCATGACAAGTTTCAAGACTTTTCTCAAAAGTTTGCTCAGTCAGATGATCAGATAAGTCAAAATCAGTCAATGTAGTTAAAAAGTCAAACTGAGGTCAATGGTGGTCAAACCAAAGTCAAACTTCATGATTTTTTGCCAACATCAATTATATGAGGTAAAATTCATCATTTGATCAAGGGTTGATCATGATTCATCAAGGAAATTTCAGATCATCAAGAATCAGGAGTTTCTAAATTAGGGTTTCCTCAGTAAAAGTCAACTGAACTTTGACCAGCCATAACTTTCACATACTTCATCACCAAGTCTCCATCCAAAGCTCATTTTTAAGTAAATTGAATTCTCTACACATTTGTGTCTCACAAGCCAAGCCCAAAAATGCTTCATTTGGAAGGTATGAGCTAAGACATTATAGGTCCTTTTGAAAGTCAACAAAAAGTCAACAACTTCAAAAGGGCATAACTTGAGATTGGTAAATGATATGGACATGAAACCAGTGGGGTTGTTTAGAGGACTCTTCAAGCTTTCCAAAATGTCCAAGAACACCTTCATACCATTAAAATTGAAGGATATGTGCCCTTGCAAAGTTGGAAAATTTTGAGTTGGTTTATGATGAAAAAGGAGGTTTAAAACCAATTTCTTCCAAATGGGCTTGCCAAATAATGACCCAATCCACTTCATAACATCTTGCACGAAATTATTTTAATTTATTCATAATTTTATTTATTTTGTTTTTATTTATTATGATTTTTATATTAAAAAGTCATTTTAAATTCAAATAAAATATAAAATCATGAAAATTAATTTTAATTTTGCTTCTAGAAAGTTTTAAATCACATTTAAACATGATTGATACAAAAGTTATGAAAATCCTCTCAAAATAGCAAGAGTTTATGCAAGATATTTGATTTTTAAAAGGCCATCTTTTTGAATCTTTTTAGATCAAAATTTCCAAAGAATGATCACATGTTTTGACCTAATTCTATTCACTATAAGTACATGAATACATCATAAGCATTGGGACGAATTTTGGCAGCCTCAAACAACACATTCAAACTTCAAAAAATCATCCAAAAAGCTTGATTCGGATTCCTTGCTAGAGACCATTCCAAAGCATTGTGAAGGTTGTAATAGGTTCCTGGGACATCACTGAAGCTATCCCAATTACTCTCATCATTCAAAACATCATAATCCATTGAAACCGAATCATCACTTTCTTGAATTTTTGAGTTTTTCGATTTCATTAATTCATCTAATATAAATGATTTTTGTGCACTAATTCTTGTTTGTTGATGTCTCTGGAATGTTTTTGTATACTTGAATTGAGTTTTTGTTACAGAATCGAAGAGATGCCATGGCTAGGGTTTGAAGCTCGAGTTTGGGATCTTGAGTTTTAGGACACTTAAATAAAATCTAAACACATGGCCGTGACCTATGATCTTTGTGTAGTTAATCTGGGCTGTTAATTTGACTGGATGTTGCGATTTGAATGATGTTCAAAAAAACATAGGAATTCTGGTTTTGAATGTGTGCAGGTAAATTCGCAGGAAATTCCGTGGATGATTTCGCAGCTAAATTCGCAAGTCTCAAGGAGGAAGAAGGAGTTTGGCGCGCGGATGAAATTTGAATATTTGTTTTAATATTTTATGATTCTGTTTGTAATTTATTTCAGAAAGGTTGCGTAGCTCAGTTGGTAGACACATGCGCGTATGGAGTAAAGGTCATGAGTTCGAGACCAGCTAAGGCAATTTTTTTTGGTTTGATTTATTCTTGTCTTCCAGAACAACAACAAAACCATATGAAGTGCATTGTTATCACTGGCACGCGCGCAGCCCAGTGGATGGAAGGCAGGTCTGGGAAGTTGCAAGCTAAGGGGACTGGGTTCAAATCCCAGCCCCAGCAGGTTTTTTTTACTTTCTCATTCTTTTCTTTATTTTCTTATTTTTAATTTAATTAGTGTTTTATCTTAAAGAAAAATTCAAAAAAAAATTAAAATAGTATATTGATATTAGGTTAAACTCATTTTGTTTTTTTTATATTCTTTTTTTCTTAAATTTTTTTTATTAATATTATTATTAAATTATATATGTAATTATCTTATTATTCTAAAAATGTATATATGTACTATTTAATTAAATGAATTGTTATTTAAACCCTAATTATAAATTAAACCCTAAAAAACATTTTCTAAGAAAACCCTAACTTTATAAAACCCTAATTTATTTTTCTAAACAATTATTAAAAAAAACCTAATTTTTATTTTTTAATTTTTGTAAATATAATATTTAATATAATTGAATTCTTGTAAATATGCTTATAATCAAATTTTTTTATAATATGTAATTGTTTCTATAATTTGTTCATAATCCAAATTTTATTCTTTTAATATATATATATATATATATATATATATATATATATATATATATATATATATGTTTAAAAATAATTTAATTTATACCAATTATAATTTTTATGTTTAGAATTAATAAGTTGCATATAATTTCAAATTTTATAATTAAATTGTTCATATTTTCTTAATAATTTCTAATTCTTATTTATTATTTTATTTTGTTTATTATTATTACTAACCATATTATTACTAATCCATTTATTTTTCAATTATGCTTATTATTATTATCTCATTTATTTTTTATTATTGTTACTAACCCCTATTATATTTATTGCTTATTTATTTATTTTTACTTATTTATTTATATTTTGCTTATTTATTTATTTTGCTATTTATAATTAATTGCTCATTATTATTATGTAATTGCTTCTGGATGTAATTTTTGTAAATATTTAAATTATTTAATTTACTTGCTATGGTTAGTAAAATAGGGAGTGTACACATGTATTATATTTAAAATTGAATTTAGGTCATTTAAAATTATAAGATAAATTAAATTAAACACTCACACACGTAAGTCGATTTTTAATCGCCATCTCACTTTCTAGGGTTGCCTCTTATTGTTGCCTATTCAAAAAGGTCAAGTGGGGTGTATAAAGCAAGTCCCTTAAAAGAAAAGTCATCAAGTCCCTTAATGGTTGCCTTCATAAAAAAAAATCTTGCCTCTTTCGAACAAAGATGATAGTCCCTCCAAAATTGCTTAATACACCCCACAGTTGCCTTTATAAAACAGATGTCCCTCATATGTCCCTCACATCCAAGGTAATGACTACCTATTCCTTAATAATAGGGATAGTCTTACCACTTAAAGGATAAAGAACAGAAAGACTTAAAACTTTAGGGTAGGTTCCTCATAGTTACTTGCTCACTATTCAAACTTTTCAAACACTTCACAAATTTCAAACAAATTTTCAAACACAAGTTTTTACGCATCCGTACATGGATCATTATCAAACTCTCACGAAAATTTCTATTCACACACTTCACCCTTTCAAAAACATTTTAAAGTGAGCTAAGTAACTAAGAGCCCATGGATAACCATGGATGTAAAGGGTGCTAACACCTTCCCTTTACATAACCTACCCCCCGGACCCAAAAATCTTTTAAAAGGTCTTTCCTGTTCTTTTATGCCTTTCCTTTGGATAAAATAAAAGTCGGTGGCGACTCTTGCTATCCGCAACATAACTAAAGTCAGTTCTCCCACCGTGTTACAGCAGCAACCATCGAAAACACCTAACATGAGAAATTTCAAATGTTAATAAAACCAGACTGCATACTCTAGAAATACCTATTAGTTGAAGATCCAATCAACAGATATCATGCATGGCAATATTAAACTTGGCCAAATTTAATTACGACATCATGTAGTACCATTTTAATGTTATATTAAACTTGACCAAATTTAATAAGATATCATGTAACATCATTTAATGTTAGACCAGATATTGCTCATGCAACAGGTTAATAAAGAATTGGACATGTTAGGTGATATAGTAATAAATGAGAAAATATTAATCAATGTATTAGGCATATGATAAATATTAAAAATGTACCTATATGACATTGTGAAACTTCTTTGAAGACAAAATTTGTTGTTTTAGCCAAGGAGTTATTGTCTTTGTCATGTATTAAGATCTTCAATCCAGCTTTACTTTTAACTCTTGAAATAGCAACGTAAAGTTGTCCGTGACTAAAAACATTCTTAGGCAAGTATAAACCAACAGATTGACCTTGAGATTTGTTGATAGTCATAGCAAATGACACTATAACTGGAAACTGTCTTCTGATCAGTTTGAATGGCCATGGAGATTGAGAAGGAGACAAAGACATTCTTGGTATGTAAATAGTGTTACCAATATTTGTACCAGAAATTATCTTTGCTTCTATTACATGGTTTGCTAACCTAGTAACTGTCAACCGTGTACCATTACAAAGCCCCTCTGATTGATCCAAATTCCTTATCAACATGATTGTTGTGCCAATTTTCAACTTCAAAGAATGGTTAGGTAAACCAGAAGTTTTAAGACAACTCAAGAATTCTGGTGTCAAATGCTCAAAAGCATTATTATCATTTGCTTCTGATTTATCAATGGAATCAGAACTCAAATATTCTTTACATGCACCTTCATAAAAAATAACAGATATTACAGTTTAGATATTAAATTAATTCTAAAGAAACATTCAAAAGGACTAATGAGTTTCTGATTATATAATTAAAGTTACCTAAATAGACACTGATAAAGAAAAGAGTAAATATGAATCAGACTACTCTATGTACTACCTCAATTATGGAAATCATCTATTTACACTAAAAATTAGTTATATTAATATAGATAAAAATATACCTGGAAGGAGATTAGTGATGTAGTCATTGATGTCATCAACTATTTCAATAGTTGATGCTAGAATAGCTCGACACTGAAGAAAATCTGGATTTGTGTAATTCTGAATTAGATCTGGATATGTACTTGTAACGATTGACTGAATAGGATCCACAAAATCTCTAATGAGTAGCTCTTCAGGAATATCTATTTCAACATAGCCATCATTGGGTTCTGATACTTTTCCATTGCCAACTTGTAAAATCCAATCTGAGAATAGCCTAATTTCTTCTAAGTTGGCTATATTAGAACCACTCTGCAACCTCATATTTTTTGTTAGAGTCAACACTTTACAATGGTCCCAAATATATGATGCATTTATTGTTGCATGTACAATATCCGACCTAGTACCCCTTGGCACAACAGGTAAAATTTGTCTGAAATCTCCACCAAAAATTACAACTTTGCCTCCAAAAATTTGTTGACATTCAAAGTCATCATCACTCATTATATCTTTCAAAGACTTGTCAAGAGCTTCAAAACAAAACTTATTAGCCATAGGAGCTTCATCCCATATAATGAGTTTTGTTACTTTCAAAAGATTAGCAAGATCTGACTTTTTCTCAATGTTACAGATGGAAGATTCCAAACATGGCACTGGAATTTTGAATTTTGAATGTGCTGTTCTCCCTCCTGGTAATAACAAACTTGCTATTCCGCTAGATGCTACATTCAACATAATATCTCCTTGACTACGCAAAGCAGCTGAAAGTGTGTTCCACATGAAAGTCTTTCCAGTTCCACCATAACCATATAAGAAAAATACTCCTCCATTTTGATTTGTGACTGCTTGCATAACTTCTCTGAAGATGCCAAGTTGTTCATCTACAATAACAAATAAGACACAATAAAAGTTTCATAATTGATACATAAATATATTATACACGAATAAATTTAATAACTTCATGTCAGAAAAGCTAATGAAGGAATACCTAACACTATTCATTTTCAAGTATACGTTGAAAATAAAATTACAACAATCTAATCCATGAACAAAATATCATAAATACTATGATTGTGTTTGAGTTCATGACAATAAATGTGAACAACAATTATGACTTGCTTAATATCTTATAGATAAGTTATATTGTAATAGGTATAAGAACAATACCTGTCAACTTTTGAAATAGATTGTCGTAAATCTCCTCTGTAGTTGCTTCTCAATTTCCATCAGAGTGAGCTGTTGAATATCCTCGTCTGATAATGCCAAATCTACAAAAACAAAATTGCAGCCAACAAAGTTGAGTCTATCTTATGTTGTAAACAAATTAATAGATGTTAAAGCATAATCCTTGTTGTGTCATAAATTTTTGCAATATGTAATAATGTAACCTGGATTTTGTGACAAAACTCTTTGTTCATGAAGAATTCCATCAGATAAGTAGCACCAAGTGTTAAGCCAAACATGTTCTGGACGATTCATTGAAGCTGATAATAACATTATAACAAAAAGTTTACGCAAAAAAACACCAGAACCCCAATTATAAGCCTCTTTTATTGCTTCAATGAACTCTTTGTCATCTTGTAGGAACCCCATTGCAAAACATGCTTCTCTAAAAGTATTGTGCTTCAACCCTTCAACTGTCTTTAATTCATCATAAGATCTTGGGCCTTTCTTCAAAGTCAATAACATTCTCATATAATACAATTCTCCAGTTGTTGGTGGAACCCAAATTAATCGACCAATTGTGTAACCTCTTTTACGTGGTTTCCAACACCTTTTCCTCTTGTCATATACAAATTTTGACACAAATTGTCCATATGTTAAAGACCTTGCTTCTTCATATTGATCATTAGCTCGAAACCAAGAGGTAAACATTGATTCAGTGACACTTGGCTTAAGTAGAAGAGTACCTATATGCTCAAAAACTTTGTAGTACACTGAATTCTCTCCTTCCATGTGAAAAAACAATCGTTCCACAGCTGGTTTTCTACCATGAATGGAATAAGAGAATATTCTCCAGCAAGCTTCACTCGGTGAGACATAACGACAATCAAGGTACTGTTTGATTTCATCAATACTACCATCTTGACCATTGTTATTAGGAACAATAACAGCTGAGATCCTATCAGAACCTTTGTTGATGTATTTGAATAGGTACTTGATTGATGTACTCTGATTGCACCACTCCATATTTATATGTGCCTCATATTTCATCAACAAACTTGGGTTATGGGGTACAACATGACCACTATGAAGTGTGACTCCACCCTTCTCAATTGTATTACCTTGATCTCTCCTTCTATAAACTGGATATCCTTCTTGATCCACAATTGTGACATCTTGAAACTTCTTAGGATAATACTTTGAACACCTTCCATCCTTCATACATGGGCATTTAGGATTTGCTACCCCACAAGGTCCATGTACCATGTGTGTTTTCACAAGACTATAAAGTTTGAGATGTTTCAATGGATCAGGAACTTCAGCAGAAATGATCTTGTCAATGTCTTCAGGAGCAGGGTATTTGTTTGATGGATGCAAGAAAACCAGAATAGGGCATGTGGGAGACCCCTCTTTTGGAACTCAATTGTGTACATATCTGTAATTGACATGAAATGATAAGTAAAATGATAGTGCATTCGGTTAAGGTCATAATTCAATCAAATATTAGGGTTAATCAGGACGTGAATGGATTTATATATAATTATAATCTACTTAAAGTAAAAAGGTATTAAACAGATAAAAGAAATGGTTAACTTACATGCAAGAACCTTTCCTAAAACACCTTTCTTCGTCACGTCCTCCAAGAGGTTATCAAACTTCATTTTGAATATTCTTGCAATGATATCAGGTCTATCTTGTGGTTTCAAATTTAAAGGACCAAGCAATCTTTGAATTTCAGGCCAATTTGGATTACATGTGAAAGTGATGAAAAGATCCGGAAAACCAACCTTACTACAAATTGCCATGCCATCATAGTACAACTGATCCATAAATCTTCGACTACCAACATAAGACGATGGTAACACGACTCTTTTTTCTATGCTTGCTCCTTGTGTTTGATCTTCCTCAGCATGTAGACTTGTATACTTTGAAACTCTTAATTTGGATTGGTTTTTCCTAATCCAATTTAATCTCTCTCCTTCAAGCATTGTGTAACCATCCACCAGAAACTGTTGGAATAATCTCCTGGATGATAACAACGTCTTTGCCTCATTACACCTACTTTGTATTCTGAATGCCAACCATTCTCGAATAGTAAGTCGGTTCCTTAAGTTGTCATCAAAAATTGGAAGATCCCTGTGCGCAATGTTGTCTCTGTACCCATATTCTCCATAAGAAAAAATCAATGGGTATTGATAAGTTAAATATGATGGATGAAACTCATCAATGCGTTGAAGTCCACCCCCTTTGGCTTGTACAATAATGTCTCTTTCCTCAGCAGTGTCAATGTCACCTACAATTAAAGCTGCCACTTCAGAAATGGTTGGTTGATTGTACAATCTACCATCGGTAGACCTCGTTGAGATCGACCTTAGTTTTAATTTATGAACATTGCTTTGATTGAGCCAGTGTCTAGCCATTAAGAAACTCTTGGAATGTATGTTATGTGTGTATAACATATCTGATAACTTTTGGACAGTCTGTGGCAAGATGTTGTTTGAAGGACCACTACAACAAAGTTATTGAAATTATTAGTAAATAGTATTCCTTGATTAAAAAATAGATAAAACCAAAAATTATTTTTTTACCTGAGACTGCCGATTCTATTCATAACTTCATTTTCTGTGTCATATATGTAGAGTTGAGCAAATTTTGGTGGTTTTCCTTCTGGTGGTAACATACTCCCAATTCGGTGGCAAGATTGACCTTGGATTCTAATAGTAGGTGGACCATGACCATTATTGAACCTGTTGTCCAATTTAGCTCCTGGAGAAGTGAATGCAAACATCATGTTGTATGCCCTTATTTGTGATTGGAAGTTCTTACTATCCATGGAATTACGATCAAACAGAAGATGTCTTAGCGGTTGTGGTGGTTCTTTTAAAAATGGAAGTTCCACTTTACCATTCCCACAACATAAATGAAACTTCGGATTTGCAGAATGTTTGTGTTTGTACATCCTTTCTTGATACCACATCATAGCCTTACAGTATCGACATGCAATCAACGGGTCTCCCAAATCGAAGTACTCTGTATGATACAAGAATTTTTGTATAGAATAACAATTTAACCTAGTATAAAAGAACAAATAGTTGTATGTAGTATCCAATTTGTAATGGTTACCTTCATTATTTATGTTTAGTTGGTTAGCCGTTGAAAATGGTGGTAAAGGGAATTCTTCACCAAGGCATTCATCATCATCAGATTGTCTACCTGTTGTACATATATTATAAAAACTCGTGAAAAAATATCAACGTGATCAAATTGAAAGGTAGTGAACTTAGCTACCAAAGTAGCTTTTCCTTACACAAAAGTCAAGACAAAAGTGCTAATACAACAACATAGAGAAAGAAACCATATTGTTTTACCATCATTATTTTATATGGTTGCCTTAAGATCAACGACAAACACATTTTGTTCTCAACACTAAGATATCACTAATATATCCAATATTATACTAATGATATGAAATTAAATCGTAAAAACCATAATTTAAGTAATGGCATTCAATCTAATACATACTCATTGATTCAAGGAATAGTTATGTTAAAGGTTTGTCAAAATTATTTTTGGAAGCTATGTCTTAAATAATTTTTTTGTGTAACTACTTCTATAAGTGTTTTAACATGTTAGTGTAGATTGAAGACAAAGACCTATTTTACTTGAAAGGGCATGGGTGTACATTAGACTGTAAGATTCTTAATGACTTTGCCTTTGGAAAAGTCTAATTGATTACTATCTTGTAGTTTAAAAATTCACATAATACCATGGAGTCACATGAAAGCAGTTCCGGCAAAACAAAGTGGACACTTATTCAAACACAAAGAATTGTTTTCTACACTCAAATACAGTCCATAGTTTGGAATATGGAAGAAAAGAGCGCAAGATGTATCACAGTTGGGACATGTTACTTTTATTTACATCCAAGCTTCGAACTTAAGACAAAAGATGTTTTCACACTGGACTTTCTCTAGATATACTTATAGGAAGTTAGTTATAGTTCTTACTAAATTCTGTCAATGAAAATTCATAGTGCATCAACATTGAATGACAAGTAGCATCTTAAAAAACATTCTCCCCCATGACCATGGCATTTAACATAATACATCTTCATTGAATGACAAGTAAAAACTATTAAAAAATACGACCCTCGTTACCTGTGAATGGATCGTAGTCAGAATCATCTTCGTCGTCATCACTCAAGAATTCAACATTAGCAGCCGGATGAAAGGTAGAGGGACTAACATTCAAAGCAGAATTCACTGTGTCAGGTGATGCATTCGTAACAGGAATTGGTATATGTGTCCTTGGGCTGCTGTTAACATAAGTTTAATGAGTATTCAGAAGTATGGTAATGCCAATATGCTTACATGTATTCATAGTATATATAAATCTATAATGATTTGACACAATTTAAATGACAACACTCACGTGTATGGAGGTGACGGAGTCGTAATCACGTTACTACTTGGTGTTAAGACCATAGGAATTGTGTGTGAACTATAACTTTTGGTCACACCTATGTTGCTGTAACAATTTAAATCACCTTAGATTGCCTAGATAATAATACTTTTAAGGAATATATAATAGCTGCTAAACCAGTTTGCAGAAACTTCTTAAACCAAAAAGTCAAAATAATGCATCTCTAGTTCATTACATCATGATTAGGACAAGAACATTTGACACAAAACGTATTCATAGTAAAAAAGCTTACTCGGGTATAAATGAATGATTCTGAGATGTCTCATGTAGTTCACCGCAACTAAGATTCGATACTAAAGATGGGGTCCTAAGTACTTTTTTTGGACGTCCTTGACGGCGTTTCACTTGTTGCACCGTGGAATGCGTGTTGTTGCTGTACAGTGTTTGATTGATTAGTAAAAGGAAATTTAGTGTGAAATAGTTCAATAATTAATTACTTACATCGAAGTGTTATTCGGATTGTGACCAACATGATCTTCTACAACAAAGACATTCTCCTTCTGCGACATGTCAATAGGGTTGCCGAACCGTGACATAAGGTTTGTCCCCAAGTTATGAACATTAAATACTTTTGGCGGTGTATGAGATATATGCATTGACGGTGTTGGCACCGTTCCTTGCAATATAGAATCAATTAGCTTACCATCTCTTACTATTTGATCGATAATTCTATTGTTCGAAGCGGATGCGGTTACATCTGAAAGTGGTGCTCTCATGATTGGGGTGGTTGGATTGGTCACTGTATGAGTATGGTTTTGGGCATGAAGAGAACATTGTGGCTGCTCTTTGAATAATCGGATTCGTTTATATTGTTTGGCTTTAAGCAGGTGGTATCTCCTCATTCTCGCTCTCTTGGCGGTAATCTTACGCATCCTCATACCGTGATCATCATTATTCTTTACGTTTTGTGTCGCAGGCCTAAAAAATAATATATTAAAACAAAGTATTGAGAATATATCTGAGCTTAAGTTTTGGGAATATCCCAAAGTATTGGAACAAACTTTGGGATTCTTATTATCAAACATGACATTAAAAGAATATAAACCGAACCGACTATACCTTACTTGAAGAGGTTTGTAATGTGTGTTATCCATCATGTTGCAACTATATTAAAACAAATAGAAACATAAGCTCAGATAACACTATATTATAGATATAGAAAGCAATATGGAAATTTCAAAAGTTTGTTGACAAATCGAGTATATTCAGCCCAAACAAATGGGAATTTAGTCCAAACAAATCAAGCTATATGGAATATGAATAATCTTAAACACACCACATGATTTTGGCAACTAATGAGATTACTTCACTACAAGCTAACCGTTGGACCATTTTCATTTTCCTTGTCCATCTTTCCCCTAGCTTGAAACATTTATGTGAACGATTCATTTATAAAATACTACTGTTAGCTTGATAAAGCTCGGATGAGTGGAAGATGAAAATAAGCTCAATTGTCATAATCCCCTTTCTGCTCAAGAAATTACAGCAGCAGAACATATATGTATTGCCAAACAAATCATTTCTGCCAAACTACATAAAGATAATGTTGCAACCATCGTAACTATTCCGATGAGGTTTTCGGTCGGATGCAAATCATGTTTATTCAAGCATTTCAATGAATTATTTATGGAGGTATCATGAGGCTTATTAAAGGATCCCAAATGAAACAATGCTGGCTATGCATCTGGACTGATAATACCTCTGTGGCAGGATAGCAACACTTAATGCATGGTTTATTGGTTGTGTTGGTTATGGCCACTTACATCATGTGATCTTGATCCCCTCAAACCAAACTTTCTCGTTGAAATGTCATGGTGACAAGGGAAATTATATGCCAATGTACACAAGTAATGGTTGTTGACATGTCATATTGCCTAGGATGGAATAGTGACTCTACTGTATGGCAATTCTAAGACATTGTGAAACAGAAAATAATGGAGCTTATTTTAAGAACATCAACATGTATTAAGTGTTGCTATCCTGCCACAGAGGTATTATCCACTCATAGTTCCTTATATCAGACATAACAATCTACTTCATATCCACTCATAGTTCCTTATATTATTGTATCCATAATAAAAATGATAGAACCACACAAATATGATTCCAAGAAAAACACATAACATAATGCCTGGAAATAACAACAGAAGTTTGATTATCATTACCTCATATGCTAAATGTCTGCAATTGATGATTCAAGATTCAAGACTTGTTTTGGTAAGCAATCTCATTTTTCCCTCAAGCATCAATGAGTATGTTCATGGACCACATTCTTCTTCGAGTCATCCTTAATCAAAAATAAAAAATATCAAACCATTCTAGTTGCAAACCAACTATAAGGCACTAATTATTGGTTAGAAACTAATTGGTGTTACTAACTAAATCATCATTACTAAGTGGACAGGATAATGAAACATGTGCCTTCATTCTGTTGTGTTTGGATTTGCAGATAAAGCTATTTTGTATAAAAGCTTAATTAGGAAATGAGACCACACTATACATTGTACTATAGCAACAAAAAAGCAAACCATAAAGCCAATTTTGCTAGCCACTATACCAATGGTACAGTCTTGTCTCCAGCCACTATGCAAAACAAATAGGACATAATAATAGTACATAAAGCACCTGCTATATGTTGCCAAAGAAATAGGATATGCAGTGCAAGGACTGAAAAAGCCAGCAAATTCAGAAAAAGCAACTTTCACCATTTTGTGTATATAGCATATTGAGTATTCACATCAAGTTTATTTTGCCACAAAAGTTTCCTATTTTAGTGAATGGTGATAGTAAATTTAATTCTATTTCGATGTAAGTGGCACATGGTATCAGAATTTTGTTTTGTATGCTCAATTCCAACACCTTATTGTTACTTTCGATGGAAGTTCACAGCTTATATGTCTGTGGTAAATTCTGAGCTTTTGTCAATTCACTCATGTTAATTCAAAATGTACTGCCCTAGCATTGTGACAAATTATTTCAAAATTGATTCAGTGATATGTTTAGTTGTTTACTATTGATATGTATTATATCCCAATATCCAAGTAACTTCATACAAAAACAACTTAGTGTTTCTTCTAAATTTGAGCTATTTCTGTTTCCATCATCTACATTTTGTTGTGAAGCTTAAATTCTGAAAATTTTGTTCTGTTATTTGGTGTTTTCAAATATCCATCTCAGTTCACAATTAATTATAAAATTCATTGATGCTTGTGTTTCTTAATTAAGGGGCATGGAAATACTAATTGAGTAAGTTAAGTAATCTTAAAAATGATAAAAATTTAATCAAACATGTCAAACATTTAATAACATGTAGTAAGTCAGTTTACTACTGCATAATAATTGTTGCATAATGTTGAACATATTCATTAGTTACAAAACAGATTGTTGAAAATAAGGTTCATGAACTACTAATAAGGTAGCAGAATGATCTCCAATCAATCAAACAACAATGGTTACCAATAAGGTTCAAACTTTCTTTGGCTGCTTAGCACTCTTGGTAGCAGACATCTTGGGAGACAAGATACTTGGAGTTCCTAATTCATTTTCAGTTTGATCCTGGGACAAACGCTTTAACGGCGTATTTCTCGAATAGGCTTCATCACTCCAGTTTTGGTTCGCAGACATTGTTGGCTGCAATAGAAACACAAGTCATTAAGAAATATTTTTACATAGTGCATGTAAACAGAACTACTACAACTAAATTATGCTTATCCAAAAGTTTTGACAACACTTACTGTACTGAGGGAATTAGGAGTCCCATTGTCATTGTCGGGAATGTCCTCCATAAGCACTGATTCTTTTCCTTTCGTAGTCGATGCATTCATTGTGTTTTTAGATGTAAGCTACAAAAATATTCTCCTATATGGTCAGAAAACATGTAATATACTAACTCAGTCATATCTCCAAGATTAATAATAACTTTACAAACCTCATTTGGATTAATTGCGTCTTTGAACGATTGGATTACGCCTTGGTCTTCCGTAAGCTTCACAACAGATGCCTGCTTGTAGTTCGGCTGAAACTTCACGCGAAATGCAAACTCCTTCCCAATCAATTTGTCCAAATTTTCAGGGTAGATCTGTGGGTGATCTTCGTTCGACTACAGACAAGATGCATATTTCATATATCACAACAAATTCAACTACCTAGCAATACATAAAGCCAATGCTCGAAATAAAACCAATAGGTGAAACCAACAGCAAGCAGATCAAATAAATGTAATGAATTCACTATCATTGGACTAAGGACTAAGGCCTAAAATAATTGTTGGTTGATGCTTTAACAATATATGATTCCAAATGAACTACCTAACAATATATGCATACAGGCTGCACATCCAGCAACAGTTAATAGGGAAGAATATACAAACCAAAAAATTCAACTACCTAACAATATATGCTTCCATTCACATACCTTTTTCATTATCTCTCGTAATTCATGAGCCGGCATTCCAACATACTGAATGCACTCCTTGTCCCAAAACACAAAACAACCAACGGTTCCATCACTTTCCACCTCAATTTCAATCTTATACCTATTGTTAGAGATTGATTCAAATGATTATATAGAAACATTATTGAATTAAAGATTAATGACTATATAGTAACACATACATATAAGGTACTTACTTGGTGAGTGCTGGCGGTTTATTTTCAGAACAGATACAGATGAACGGTTGCCCGAGAGATTTATTAGTTGTCTTACATACAGGACATTGTTCATAATACCAGCCAAACCTGGATGACTTGAACCTAAGTGTCGTTCCAAAAGTGTTGCAGAATGTTTGTTGTGCATAACCAATGCATACAGGTAGCTAGTGAATGACTATAGCATGAAATAATGAATCAATCAAATACAACTAAGTTGAAATCAAGAGGCTTACTTCTTGAAGTGCAATCATGTCTCCAATTGTTTTGACATCATTAGAGTATGAGAATGATCGGTCTAAGAACGATACTTGCGAGACAGTTGGTTGGGAAAGGGGCTGAGACAGAACCGGTGTATTGACATTGTTTGCCACCCCAAAACACAACAATCATGAGCTTAGTCACTTTGGAAGCTAGGCTAATGAAAATGCTTTAAAAAAACATGATAAGCAATATTAGATCAATAAGTGAAATGCTTGGAGTGAATAAGATTTCCTTACTTGGATTTGAATGCAGTGACCTCAGGATGATCATAATCAATAAGTAGCTTGGTACCATTCCAAGCATTTGAAACATACAGTTTACCGGTTGCTTCAATAAGAGAATTAGTCATGAGTGAGTTACCATGATTCAAGTAAGTATACAAATTGATAGAGGTCACAAATGTATTATAATACCTGCAGAATTTTGGAGCATGGCATGAGTTATAATGATAACAGTATGGCCTTGTGAAGCATTTCCATTAGAGTATGCCATGAATTGCTTGGCATGTGCATCCCAAAGTGTGCAATCAATTTCATTCCCACTTAGCATAAATAGATTTGATGTGTTAGTCTAATTAAAATGACAAGTCATCATACAAAAGAAGTGTATTCATATATACGATGTAGCTGCAATTCTTACTTCAGACAAAAGCAGTGGAGTCATAAAAAAACCATCCGAATTCAAATGCATTACAGAAATGAACGAATATAAAATTCATAACTGTATATATACCTAAAGTTTCATAGCTTTTTCTTTACAAAATCATAAGAAAATAATCCTGAAGACGCAAGCTGCATCTTCGATTATTAAAGGTAAGGTCAAAACAGTGGACTCACAATACAACTATGTCCTTCCAAACCACTGATTAGAGGGTCTATATGTGGTTGCATCAATGCATCTGTTTCTACACTATACATAACAAATTGTAACTTTTATCATATGACAAGCTTTCTAATCAGTGGTATGCCATGAATTGCTTGGAATGAGCATCACTTAGCATAAATAGATTTAATGTGTTAGTTTATCCAAAATGATTAATTTGAAAAGAGATATAGCAAGCTCTATATGATACATACCTTTCATCGGATAAAATGATGTTGACGCAGTTCTTTTTCCTGCCTCCTGCAACTTGTGACTTCACCACTTGGTTGAGCACACCTATGATATCTGTTTGATCAAAGTTACAATGGTTAGCCGGTGCAAATAGACAAACATAATTTGAAACAAAAATTCTTCAGACATGTAAGGAATACCGTATAAGCGATTCTTCTGAAAATCACCACTTAAGATATCGACAATAGATTTGAACTCGAATTGATGCGGTGGTATGTCCGGTAGGTCTGTAATACCTCAAAATTTGTCCTCTCATTTTCATGCCATTTAGCATATCCTTTCATACATTGCATTGCATTTAGATCACAATTGCATCATAAACATACATGAATATACATCTCCATTTGAGCTTTCACAGGTTGCGACTGACCTTTATTTTTTCATGCGGAACGTGCACAAGAATCTTAGAAGAAACCAAAAGTTCTCGGTTGATTCAAAGGAGTTTAAGCAGAATATCAGTTTTATGGTGCAGTTTGCAAAAGTTGTAACTTATGCTCGGAAACTCATTTTGGCTTGAAACTCAATAGTTTAGACTATTTCGGTATTCTCTACAACTTTTGTGTTCGGCTCGGAGGCCAATTCATCAAGGAAAATGGCGGGAATTATTTGTTTTTGAAATTTCGGTTTCGCCGATTAACTGTGCTAGCGGTATTCAAGAGTTCGTAACTTCTGATTGGGTCAACATGTCTGAGAGATTCATATGCCAAAAGTTCCTCCTTGATATCCTTTCTAACTTTTGGGTTTTGGCCGAGAACTAATTCTTTGAAGAAGATCACAGAATGTGCGAGTCTTTAGAGTCGACATAGTGAAAAACAGTGTTGAACCGGTGAGTTTTGAACACTAAAAAATTCATAACTCTTGGCTCGTTCATCGAATTGATGTTGTTTCGGTGCCTAAAATTCCGTTTAGATGTTATCTTCATTATGTGAATTCAGTTTGGGTTAGGTCCGAGTGGAAGGATCTCGAAAATGCGAATTACCAGTAAGGTTCTTTGATGCAGTGCACTGTCTGTCAGATTTTGTAAAATTCATAACTCGGTCAATTTTCATCGGATATCACCCGTTCTTGAAGCGTTGGTTCACAAATTTTATCCTCTTCAATTTCAAATACAAAAGTGAGTTCGAACGGTGCTCCAAAGATTGTCGTTTTGGTTTATTTCACAAAACTGAAGTGTTGAACCGAAGAAAAATGCTGAAAGTGGTTTCACGAGAAAATTCATATCTCCCTCGTCGTTTGTCCGGTTGAGCTTAGATTTTAACACCAGGTCACTGACTCATAGATCTACAACTTTGATGACAAAGTCGAGTCGAGATTATGCTCCGAAGAGGTTGACCTCGTCACATTTTCGAGTAGCGGACACCAAAAAAGCCGAAAAAACAACTTATTCAGTAACGTCTTGCAGCTTAAACGTATCGATCGCACTCGATTTTGATCGTATGACGTTCGTTATTTTTGCATTGCAACCGTGATTCAGAGGCGGACGATATTGTGGAAGGCTCAGAGTCGAAATTTCTTGCCGAAGATATTGTTATTTTCACTTAAGCCGAAATTCTACCTTTTGCCTTTCATTTTACACTCCACTATATATTCTTTTGACCCACAATTTGTCTCATAACTTTAATCATAATTTACAAACACCAAAAAACTCTCACAAACTCTCTCTAAAGGATCAAAGTTCATTCTCTCAATTCTTTCTCAAGAACACAACAACAACTTCATCAAGAACTCAAGAACACAACAATTCCGATCAAGCTTCCGGTAGCCGAGCCGCCACGAACCACCACCTCCGGTCAACTTCACCACCGTAAGACCACCATCTTCCGCCACCGGCAGCCGCGCGGCCTCTCCTCCTCTCCTCCGTTCATGATCGCGTCTCACTTCATTCGGATTCGCAATTTCTTCGTCGATTCTTCATTCGGTAAGCTTCTTAAACTTTAATTCATGAATAATTGTTGAATTGTTTCTTGAATTGAATTTTGAAGTTGAATTAATCTTGTGGAGATTATGTGCATTGATTCATGATTTGATTATTGATTGATTCTTGATTAATTTATCCTAATAATTGTTGTGGTGCATGATTGAAAAGGCTTGGTAAAGTTGACATAGAATAATCGGTGAATGTTAGGTGTTTGACAAAATTCCTAAGAGAGCTAATTATTATGACTTGATATTGATTGAAGTGCTTGACTTTTGAATTCATGTTTGTTTCATTGTGTAAATTCGGAATAGGATAGGTTGAAGCTTAATTGTTGATGTTGTTCATGTGTCGCGTGTCGATAAGTGCGTTTTGGTCATAACTTCCTAACCGTAGCGCGTTTTCGCGAATGTGAATAGTGTAAATTGACTTTGTTGATTATTCCGGAGCCATTGGTGAACTTTTTAGTCGATTTCGGACAATTTTTTCCGACTATTTCACTACTGCCAGCCGACGAAATCGGCCAAAAAGTATCACTTCCGAGCGGAATTTTCAAAATCCGATTGAATATTTGAATCCGTTGGCACGTTTGCAAGTTACCATGCGATTTTCGTTCAATTCCGAGTCGGTGATTTTTGACGCGTTTTTCCGTTTCAAGGCTTTTTATGTTCGGTTTGGTGCGATTTTGATGCATTGATCTTGTTTTGACTTGTACTTATGTTTGTTGATCATTTGCCATTCATTGCATGTAAATTTGTTCGATTCCGGTTTGAGTTTGCATGTTGTTTATGTTAGAGCATAAGTGCTGCCCCGTTTTGAAACGTAAATTTCAATGCATGTCCATGACTCGTATATTCATATTTCTACTTGATTTGGAGTTGTGAGGCATAGGTGCAACTTCCGGTTGCACCCCTTTTTGGTTTCTAATGCGTTTGTTGAGTTCATGCAAGGTTCTCGCAAAGATCTTAACGACGGTCGTTTGGTTGGTATTTCACTTTATTTGTGGGATACCTTTGGATTCAAATGATATTTTGTGCCGTTGTTTTTGTTTCGATTATGGAGAATCTTCACAAAGAAATTATGGAAGATGAGCATTTATTTTGCTCATGGGAGATTACAAGGCTTGGCTTGAAGTTTTTTTTGGATTTCTTTTATGTGAAAGAATCGGCACTTCGACCAAGTAAGTAATCTCGATTCTCTACTTTAATGCATCATTCTAGTTGTATGCGACTTAGGATCATATAACTTAAGGTGCATATTGAGCCCTCCCACCTGAGGCATTGGATATATTTGTGATATATGTTGGTTTGTGTCGATTTCGGAGCTTAGGGATTAGGTTACGAACCATTAGGATCGATTCCTTTCACTTCCCCTTAAAATCCACTTTTTTGCCCGTTTCGTCGCAATTATTAAAAATAGTTTTAGATGTGATAAAATTCTGGAAAAATTCATGAGTGATCCTCATCCTCTTAATTAATTTGTCATATTTTTTGTTTCCAGATTTGGGTGGTTTTAATAATTAATTTGGATTTTAGATCATAAGCTGTCCCAAAAAGGAATGTTTTGGCATAAGGGATCGAAATCGATTTTTCCCCATAGGTGTGAAACCTATTTTTTGTGTGTGATTAATCACTGTAATTTGTGACATTTTGATGCTCATTAGGAATTTATTTTTCATAATTTTAGATTCCCTTTTTGATCCACTTTGTGGAGTTGTTTTTGGTGATCATGTTTTGTTACCTTGCTAGTCAAGGAATTGTTTTGGCACTTTGGTGCATAATTTTGTATAATCCTTTTGGACAATGTAAGATAATGACTATATCATTCCAGGGATTTAACTTCATAATTTTTAAAGGCTTTTTGCTATTTTTCCATGTCACCTAGATCCTAGGTTGATTCATGTGTTTATGTGTCGCATAACCTAAGTGTTAAGAAGGCATTCATGCCATTTGATTGAGGAATTTTTTGGTAGCTTTTAAGAGTTGATTATAGGTCATTTGTATGTCTTTAATTCCAGTCATAGGTCATTTTTTGAACCATGCTCATTTGGTTTGTTTTGGTGCTTTAAAGTGCATACTTATGTGAATTAACTTTAACTTAAACTAGCTTCTCTTCTCCTCTAAATAATAACATGAATTATATGGAAATCATTAATGCCTATTCATGCATTCTCATTGCATCTCATACCTTGTATGCTACTGACCCATAATCATTTCATTCATATTCACATGTCATTCTTCCTTAACTTTCATCATGTGCGATCTTATGCGATTTTTGTTCGTTTTCTTCTCATATCTTCTTCTCATTGCTCCATATGCCTAATCCATTGAATCCATGATTGTATATTCACTCATCCATCTTCATAAGCATTCACTACTGACTTTGATGTTCATTTCATGTACTAATTCATGCTTGTAAGCCATACGCATTCATACTTCATCCATAAACCCTAATTTGCATTTATGTGAACTTAGGTGAACTTTTTGAACATAGTTTGACATAGTTTGATCTTGTGGGGTATCCTAGCATCCTTAGGGATCTATATCATGTAGCTACTGACTTTAGAAGTCATGTGACCTTTAGGTACCTTCACCTTTAGACTTAGGTCTTATTTTGAACCCTAGTTCCATTCTAGGATGTTTATGGTACTTAATCGCTTTCATGCTTCGATTTTACTTTCAATAGGCATTGTCATGCTAATCTTTGTTTTGTAGGGGGGAAGATTGAGGTAAGCCTCACTTCATTCCTATCTTTTATGCATTCTAAATATGTTTTCCTTAGCACTTGGTGCTTGCTTATAGGTTTTCCCTTTCTTTAGAGACAACTTAACTTCCTTAGGAAGTAAGTTAGTTTCTAACTCTCTTTTCTTCCTTTCCTTTTCTTTCTTAGGATTAGAATACCTCATTAACCCCTAGGACATCCATGCATGTTAACACTTAGGATTATTTTAGTTCCCCTTTAGAATTTTTCCTTTGAGATCCTTTGGTGCTCTCTCTCTTCTCATCTTCAAACTTAATTTTAATTCACTTAATAAAGGTTGAGTACTTTCATGTGACATGAGACTTTGCTATGAGATGCTTGCACGCGTTCCATTTCGGGGCGAGGTGTGAGTCATCACTCGTGGTGGATAGGTCTTAGCATGAGTACCTCACAAAGAAAATCTAAAAAACACTTCTTAACCAAAAAACCACAAAAAATACTTAATAATGGTAATAGGCCAGTGTGCTTAAGCCTTCACTTGTGGGACTAGCTTTGGGGATTTCCTCCATAGATAGGTGTGCCTCTTGCGCATTCCATTTCGGGATGATGTGAGATGTACACATCCCATTGAGTAAGACTTAAGTACACTCACCTATGCAAACTTTCACTCATAAAAGCTTCTAAAAAACACCAAACAAACAATAAGCGCCTTTCCTTCGGGAATTCTTTCTCATCTCATTCGCTTCGTACGCGAACTTGCTCCTACTTGTCATTTTGCAAGACGGTAACGCACTCGTCGTCCGAGCCTGCAACACCTGAGCATTGACATAGGCAGTTCAAGCCTTTAATTCACAAGCAATTTCCTTTTGGTACCCCCAGTTAGGCGAACTACGTCGACTCTGATCCTCATTATCCCGATGAGGTACGTAGGCAGCGGGGTAGGGCCCGTTCGAGCACACTCTTTATTTTCCCTACATTTTCCCCTTTTTATTCTCATTCTCTTATTTCAGTTCTTTTCTCATTTCTCATTCCCATGCCAGTTAGCGGTTTTATTCAGCAGCATTCTTTATTTCTCACCCTTTGAAACAAACAAGCAAGCGTGGATCCCGTCGGGTACGACGGACGGATTGGGGTGCTAATACCTTCTCAATTCGTAACCGACTCCCGAACTCAGATCTTTGGTTCGCAAGGCCTCGTCCTTTTCCTTCTTCCTCAGGTTTGTGCAACATTACCTTTCCCATTCATTCGGGATAAAAATGTCTGGCTGGCGACTCTAACCTTTCCGCGCCACTTTCGCGTTTGTACTAGGATGAAAATCCCGGGAGCGACAAGGTCAACTGATGATACAGTGGTTCCTCCATTGAAGAACAACTTCAATGCATTGTCACATGTCCTCAAAGGCAAATCATTGTTCAACGGGTCACCATTATAGACCAAATATGTCTGATGTTCTTGTAACTTCTCCCTCCACGTTTCGAAATCTCGGTTGCGTGTGATTACATGTATCTTATCCCCCTATTGAATCAAAAAATGTTGAGCCATATTTGAAACAGTTTGATAGGAAATTACGGAAATAAACCATGGCAATGCATACCTTGATGTCTTGGATAATACACTCGAACTTCTGTTGTCCATTGCGCTCGGTGACGATCCACAAATCAGTGACACGGATGGCTAGTTTAAACACATTGCTTCCTACCTTTAAATCAGCGATCGAAATCGGTGCTCGAGACATCGGCTGCAATTGAAAAACAACATCAAGAAACCTATATTACAAGACATTTATGATACATTTCAAAAAACTAAGAATAATAAAACAAAATCTCAAAATCAAAATCTTCAAAAGCTATGTGCAACAACTTCACAGAATCTGTGAAACATGTTTCCAAAGCAGAAATGTAACTTGTTGACAACATATTTGTACATGTCTTCAAAACCACCCACAGGTTTCATTTTACAGTCATATAAACATGACATCAAAACAGAATCCCAACATATAAACAACACTTTAAAACATGGTGACCATAAGGATAAAACCAGCTATAAACTATGACAACAACCATCTTAAAATCAACATAAAAACGCAAACTTTGATAACATTTCATACGAAAAATACAAGGAAGACGAGAAACGATGCATTTGTAAAACAAAATCTCAAAATCAAAATCTTCAAAAGCTATGTGCAACAACTTCACAGAAACTATGAAACATGTTTCCAAAGCAGAAATGTAACTTGTTGACAACATATGTATACATGTCTTCAAAACCACCCACAGGTTACATTTTACAGTCATATAATCATGCATTCAAAACAGAATCCCAACATATAAACAACACTTTTAAACATGGTGACCATAAGGATAAAACCAGCAATAAACTATGACAACAACCATCTTAAAATCAACATAAAAACGCAAACTTTGATAACAGTTCATACGAAAAATACAAGGAAGACGAGAAACGATGCATTTGTGAAACAAAAAATACAAACTTTGTGATGTATTAAACAGAAAAATACAAGCTTTGAAGAATGTCACCTGTTTTCGCAGTTTTTACAGAAGAATGTGGGAGAGGAAATGTTTTGCTTTGGAGAAGTTTGTTGAATATGGAGTTATGCTTGTGGCATGCTTTTGCCTGCTGTGTAATAACAACAACATATAGTACAGTGTGCAAAAGGATGGAAAGAGAGGGAAAAATAGGTGAATCAATTCTATCAAATAGAGAGATGACATGTGGATGAATGGAGCTATGTGAGTAATTCAGCATTGCTGATTTATTTGATTACGTATAAGCCCTTTTGTTTGGTTTGAATGGAAAAAATGAGAAGGGTTAATTAGTAATAATGGTGGCATCTAATTGTAATTGGTAGGTAGTTGATGAGTTAAATTTTTTTATTAACATTTGTATAAAATACTATTATCCCCCGTAAGTTGATTTTTTTTTCCACATTTAGGTCAACATACTTTTTTGTAGTCTGTTTGAGGCCAAATCTATTGTATCTTAACCTCGTATGATTATTGTCTCAAAGTAATATATTTCTGAATATGTATAACTTTTCATTTCTAAGAAAGTATGAAGACCATTCACGTAGGTGAGCATTTTTTGTTCAAATGGATAAGTTAAATTTAAGTTTCTTTTATAGATATTAATAATTTCCCAAAAGAATAACATCTGTTTTGGAGCATTTATATGTATGAAGTGAATGGTATATATATAATGAAACATTTTTCCTATAAATTGAGAGTTTTATATGAAAAATATAACCACCTACATGACAGTATTAATGATAAAATGGTGAATTTTGTTTCATAACTTAGTTTTAGTTTTGTACTCTCAAGGCATTATTTGATGTTGTAAGAAATGTATGAGGAGCTTAGATATGGTGAATTTTGTTTTATAACACAGTTTTAGTATCTACATTGTCAATTGAAACACACATTATGTTTTTCTTTGAAACACACAATTTGTACATGTTGGCTGATTACACAATTATTATAGAATTGATTTAATTATTTTTTCATGTATTATGCAATGATATGTTTGTTTTTTTTCCAGGTTGTTTAGATACACAATTTTTAATTTTTGATGTGTTTTGCAATATCATAATACTTTTGGAGTATCTTATAAATGATGATACTATTTATAATTTTTGATATGTTATATCATAATACATTTGGAGTATCTTATAAATGATGATACTTTAACGTGATGATATATCTTTTGATTTATCCACTTATATCTGTTATATCTATTACATTGTCTGCATTTCAATTCAAAATTTCTTATTTCTTATAATCTTATTTTGAAATTAAAGGATTATCATCAACTAATTTCTACGTTGAGACTTACCCGTGCGGACGCACGGGTCTTCAACTAGTTGAAACGGAAAACAAATGAAGTGATTTTGAGGCCATCCACGTGTCACCTTTTGGGAAGAAAAGAGTGAGTTTTCTTATATTGTGTCACCTTTTGGGAAGAAAAGAGTGAGTTTTCTTATATTGTGTCACATTTTGGGAAGAAAAGAGTGAATTTTCTTATATTATAGATATTATCTTTAATAGAATATTATGATTTATAAACTAAATATAAGATGAACAACTCAATAAAGTTCTGGTTATAACAGTTTTTTGTTAACAATTTATGTACAATATTTGGCATCACATTGCTTGTTTTGCACTAAAAAGGACAAGTTGATGCTAAAGAGCTTCTGTTACAGCATGCTTCATGAAAGCTTCTGCCATAGAACATTATGGGCTAAGATTTCAAACAACCTTACCTTAACTTATCTGTCGTCGTATCTCCCTCTTTCCATCGATTTATTTGCATCAATTGGTTTGAAAGTCCTTTGTTTCCCAATTGCATTTCCATGGTGCTCAAAAGCTTCCCGAATAAATTTCTTCGTCCTGATCCTCTTCATCTTCATCACCTCTCGAGGGTTGGCCTTTTTTAGTTTTTCTAACTTCTCTTTCCTTCCATCGATATCAGCTTGCATGACTTTACTTCTTTTATCATCGGGTAATAAAGCCAATCGAGAAAATTTCTTGGGACTCACAACTTTTAGTTTCTCATTAATTTCGTGGAACGCTGGAACAAGGCCGCGCCTTATAAAGCATCCGTTGATAAGTTGCATTGAATTTAATACAGGGAGATTCGGTGAATTTTTCAACTCGAGATCCGAGCAAAACGAGGAGTCTTTTAGCCACATTCGGAGAGAGTGAGCCTTGGCTACAAGAACACCGTGCCGTGTCTTACAAGGAAGAAAAGGTGATCCCATTTCCCAAAGGCACACCTTTATTGTGCTATTGAGCGATACCATGTTATATTCTGCTGTTCCTGTTATAAGTACAACTGATTTTGGTGACTCAGGAAAGCCCTCCAATGAGGCATCCTGCCATGACATTGAAGCCCAAATGTTAAGGTCGAATTTAGATAAGCTCGGTCGAATTAAATCATGAAACATAGGCTCAAGCAAAATCTCAAAAGTTTACAAGCATTATCACCATGAAAATAACGACATATTTTTTAACACCTTAGAAGTTAGAAGCCAAAAACCGTAGACAATTTTGAAAGCAATTTAGGAGGGAAAGAGAATTTACCTGCATATAGTCAAGCCATAATGTAAGACCGACAAGAGCTGCGCCGGCAGATAGCTTTCTAAAATCAGCCCCCCAGTCCTTCTCAGCAACTCTGCCATTGATAAAGACACAATCAGTAACCAAACAGAGAAAGTAACATTTCCGGAAAAAAGATAACTTCATTTTCTATACTGCTTACCTGAATATATCAAGGCGATAAATCATTTTCTTGATTGCTAATTGGAAAACCCACGATGCAGTGGCTCGGAGTTCAAATGCCCACAAGAGATCCAACAAAGCGTTGACAAAGTTAAAAGCTGCATTATCTTCCACATGTTCTAGTCTATCCAGACATTGGTCAACCTCAGAAACTAACGACTCGGATTTTTCTCTTAGAAGCCTATATAACATCGGTATAATGAATTAAAAAGGGAAATATGTAAAGCAAATCTTCCTCTCAAAAACTTCACAAAAAAAAAAGAAAGAAAAACTAATCGATACCTGATTGGAAGATCAAACCCAACACCTTGGAGCGCATTTAAAAGATTAACGGCATCATTTGATTCCTCAGACAAGCTTGCAGCTCTGATAAAGCACGTCCATATTCGATGATCTGGTTCTATGCCTGCTTCCTTCATCTCAGCAAGCTTCTCAATTCCGGCTTTCGCATCTCCTTTTTTGAAATATGCATCAATAACAGAGCTATATGGCAAGGTATCCAGAACTGCTCCCATTGTTCTCAAGCTTTTAAGGACTCTGTCAGCTTCTTCGGGTTGCCCAGATTTACCGTAAGAAACCATTAGCATATGCATGGTTGCAGTATTTGGTTCTATCCCCGCTTCTTTCATCATAGCTACCAGATTTTCAGCTTTCTGATGATCCCCGTAAGTTCTATACATTTTCATCATTAAATGATAAAAGGAGCGGTCCAGTGTATAACCAGTCGATCTAAGCTCTTCAAAAAGTTCCTCGGCCTGATCATACATTTCCTGCTTACTGAATGCTGCAATCATGCTTCTGTACGTGTCTCGTTTAGGTTCCAAATCAAGACTTTTCATTTTATGCATCAACGACAAACCTTCATCTGGTCTACGGTCTCTGCAGTACATTGTAATTAATGTATTATAAGTTTCCTCGTCTGGAGCAAGACCAGCATCTTGCATCCTCTGGTAAATATCACCCATGACTTTGAATTCTTCAATATGTGAATATAATTTAAGTACAGAATTAAAAATTTGAAGATCGGGCTTAAATCCCGCCTCTTCCATCTCATTCAACATCACCCTTACATCCCTTACTCTTTTGAATCTGCACAGCAATCCAATCATAACTCTGTAAAGATGCATGGAAGGAAAATAACCAGCAGCTTTCATTCCACTGTATATTTTCTTCACCTCAATTATGTTTCCTGCTTGAGCAAATGCTTCCAGCATCAAAAGAATAGAACTTTTACTTATCTTGAAGTCCATGTCTTGCAACTCCTGAATTACAACATAAAGCTCATCCAGTCTTCCATCAACAACTAAAGCTTGTATGAGACCATTTACGGATTCTACGGTCGGGGAAGGGCCATCTTTCATCATTGTATTGAAAATAGCTCTTGCTCGTTCGTAACAACCACTTAATGCATAAGCATGTATTAAAGCATTCCAGACCTTTCTGTTGAGTTTTGAATATTTTTGCCTAAGATTCTCCACTATACTTTCTGCATTTTCCCACATCTTTAACTTTCCGTATGTTTCAACTATATCAATAACAAGAACAGTTAGATTATCCAGTATAATGTCATTTTTCTCTGCATGATACAACAAATGGTGTGCTGTCTCTGGGAAGCCAATTCTGCAGTATACAGACACCATACTCTGGTACAAACATTCAGATGGCTCAACACCATTGAATCTCATGTCAGAGAAAAGCTGAGAAGCTATATCAAATTGTTCGCTCTTCATGCATTCCTGAATAAGAGATTCATACATCGTATAACTCGTAAATGAACCAAGTCCTCCTCTATTTCTGTATTCCTCCAAGGCAGCATCTAGCTTTCCAGCTTTGCAAAGTATAATGATGAGTGCTTCTGTGATCATTTGAACATCGCCGGGAGCATGTTCTCTAAAGAATTCAAGAAGCTCACATGCTTCTGAATATCTAGCAGACGAACTATATGAGCTCATGATGGATAAGAAAATCTCACGATCCAATTCATAGCCATTGCAGATGGCAATTTTCAACATTTTAGCACCATGATCGTAACATCCCGCCTTAACAAGAACCGATGAAATATCACGTGGGTTCAAACCGCTCAGCTTTTCCATATCTTGAACAATTCTCTCAATATCATCCCCCATGTTTTCCCTCACAAGCGCAGGTAGCATGACTTCATAAAGACCATTTTCCAGCGTGAAGCCTTCCTGAATCATTTCCTGATACAAGACCATAGCCTTTTTTATCTCGTTGAATCTCAAAAAGAAATCCAACATAACTGAGTATACTAGATGATCCGCTTTGATATTTGACTCACGCATGCGATTAAATGTTTCTTCGGTCTTTGCTCGCCTCCCAACCTTTGCATAAGCACACATTAAAGCACTATATGTGTGCACAGTGGGCTTAACACCTGCATCCAACATTTCTGACATCACTTTTGCAGCTTCCTCAATCTTACATGCTTTCCCGAGCAAATCGATCAAAACTGTATAAGTAAACGCATCAGGGTTCCTTTTAGATAACTTCATGTCTCTGTAAAGCTGCAACGCCTCATCGTGCCGGCCCTGCTTCCCATACATGAGTATAATAGTATTGTATGTCATTTCATCCTTGCCAAACCCCATTTTCACCATTTCGTCACAAATATCCCTTACCTTTTTCGTATTTCCTTCTTTCGAAAAAGCATATAACAAAGAATTATATGTTACTGCATCAGGTGAAAATCCCTTAGACTTCAATTCTTCAAAAAGATGCTCAGCTTTCAAAGCTAAACCACATCTACCATAAACCGAAATCATAGCATTATAAGTCCAAAGATCGGGTTGGCAACGGTTAGTCTCCATTTGATTATAAACAACAATTGCTTCCTTCAAATTAGCCTCTCTAGAACAAGCACTTATAAGCGTATTATAAGTTATTATATCCGGTCTAAGACCAAACTTACCTACTTCATCCAAAAGCTGAACAGCTAAACCAGGCACAATAGCACAAGACTTCACCTTTGCATTAATCAAAGTATTGAAACTAACAATATCAGGCTCACACTCTCTTTCACGCATTAAATCAAATATCTCCTTTACCTTATCATAATTACCATTCCTTGCATAAACACCCATCATAGCATTATACACTCGGACAGTATCTTCTATAATCGACTCGGCTTTCATAAAAATTTCAACAGCAATTTCTCCTTGATTAGCCTTCCCAAGCACACCCAAAATAGTGGAAACCATCCTCGCATTAGGAGGATACCATTTCTGCATATTCAAACACTCGTAAAGCTCAAGCGCGCGCTGCCAACTAGTTTGACCAACCGATTTAACGACAAAGCAAAAATCAACCGGTGTCATCAAAGCTCTGTGTTGCCCCAACACATCACCAACAAACTCATCAGACTTCAAACCCAAAATCCTATTAGTTAATATTTTCACTCTTCCCATCCAATTGGTCTCTTTTTGGAGAGCCAATATGTTCATCCTTTTGACCTTCATCTTGCTTCTAATGTACCTCATATTTTTTCTTCTTTCTTCTTCATCATTCCGTTTGTGGGTTTCATCTGGGGTTTCCAAAGATTGAGTCTTTTTAACGAAAACATCATTTTGAGACAAGTGGGTCTGTGTGGAAGGGTACAAATCGGAGAGTTTGGAATCGGGCCATCTAATTGAAGGTGATGCTCTACTATAGTTGAATTTAACGAGAGTGGTATTAGGATTATTGTGGGGTTGTTGTGGAGAGGAATCTGTAGAGGAAACAATGATAGTGCGTCTGTTTGAAAGAGAAAGTGACAAGGGTATGGGTGTGGAAGGTGTAAGAGTGAGTAATCCTGTGGAGGAGACAGAGAAATACATTATTGTTAGTGGTTTGGTTTTGGAGTATCCTCCTTCATGTTCTGTTACCCTTTCTCAACATTTTAAAGGGTTTGGTTTGGTTTGAGTTTGAGGATACGATTATGAACTCACTTTATCACAACCTTCTCAATAGAGACAGATATTTTGTTGCTAGGCGGGTTCAAAGGAAGCTTATGGCAATTCCATTACATGCAGAATTTTATTTAATTAATTAATTTCAATTTTAATTTTTTATGTTATTTTTAGTGCAATTCATTAGGGTTATGTTGGTATTTAAGATAACTTTTAGTTTAGGTTGTAGTGGAGAATATTCATGAATTTTTATTTTTATTTTTTTCTTATTCTAGTTTTGTGTTTATCTTTTGATAAACCCTAGATCTAAATATAATGGTTGAAAACTCTTTATCAAATTGGTGCTTTCATCTATTGGATTTGTGGCACTCCCAAACCCCCAAATCCTAGAAATATTATTGAGGAAATTGTCCAAGCGGTACTACGACCCCTTAACAGTGTCACACTACTTGGTGTTTTCTCTTCTTTAAATCAACGCAGTAATACTTTGGGTGACATCAACAACACATATATGAGGAACTGTTTTCAATTGCACTGTCTCACTATTAAAAGCGAACTTGAAGTTGAAGTTGTAACTGTATTGGTAAAATCCTATGCAAATCTAGGGAGTTACATTTAAGAATGTCATATGCTCTTCTTTGATAGAAGTTGTAACATCTCATAGTTGATTTTTGATTTATTTGACGTATGTGTATGAATTTTGAGGATTTTGATGTTATGATTGTTGTGATGATTTAGATTAATACGATGATATGATGTTTTATGGAGGCATGAGTGTGACTTAATATTTGAAATACTATTATGATATTAAGTATAGTGAGTTTATTTAAATAAATTAGGAGAAATTAATTTAAATAAGAAGAGTTAGAGGATAAGGATAGTTTAGTATTTTGGTAAAGGCTAAGTGAGGGTAAAACAGGAAAAGACTAATGAGGTCCTAAGGTAAGATTAACTAAAAGGGTAAAATTTGGGAGTGTAAGATCATTTCGGAACGATCATACTTTTGGGAGAAGAGAAGGAGAGCTCTGAAGAAAGCTAGAGTTTGAAGGCTTGAGGTTTTGCGAGAAGTTATCGAAAGAATTCACATAACCTAAGGTATGGGGAATATATTATGTTCGGTATTGTAATGAGAGATAGGATTTGGGGTTTCGTGGGAGAGTCATATGGTTGTAGGGTTTTGTTGATGAATTTGTTATATGATGATGGTTTATGATGAATTTGAGGATAAATATTGATGTTATATGATGTGTTTGATAATACCATGATGTATGTGAAGGGGATTAATGATTTCTGTTGTGCTGCTGCTAAAAACTGGTTTTTGTGGGTTTTGTCGCAGAAGGACGATTCTGAGATCGTAGGATTTTCTCGCGAAATCGCGATGCTCGCTTAACGAGCAATTGAATATTTTGGACCTCTCAAAACAAAGAGTTAGTCGCTTAGCGAGGGGGGTAACTCGTTTAGCGAGACCTGATATGTTTTGAAAAAATATTTTAATTCTGAAAAATGTTTTAGTCGATGTGTTTTGTGTTATAAGATGTCACGATGTTTTGGTGCAGTTGTATGCTATATTTAAAGGTTATATGTGTAGGTATGAGTGATAAAAATGATGTATAATGATTTAAGTTGTTTTATGAGTTTATGAAGTATGATGACATGACTTAGAGGAAAATGTTAAATGAGGAAACTATATGATGAATTATGATGAATGCAGATGCAATAAATTGAGTTGTTATGACGTGTGTTATATTGCGTCTTGCATTCATGACTTAAATATGAAAGGACTTTTGGTCCGTTGGTAGCTTTAATCCTATTGTGCGGATTGAAGTGATATGATGTTATGACGTGCTCCCTTGTGGAGGGTTGATAGCCTAATGTCCATCCATGAAGATGTTTCAGTACCACCTACATAATGAGAGGTTGCATTTCATTCTAAATGACATAGCATGATTTGAATTGAGTTTGTGATGTGATGTATCTAACATTGTGTATAATTGAGTATGATGATGATTGAATTCAGTTTGTAGTCTATGTTTATGAATTCTTATTTTTATATTACTCTATTGAATGTGAATTTACTCACCCTGTCTGCCTTTTGGTGATGGTATATTATGCCATCCATTAAATACTCAAGGTTAACTCGGTGCATTATCTAGTTTGGAGTTAGTGTGTCGTCGTTGTTTAGTTAGGTGTGAAGTCATACTCTGTGTCCAGTAACATCGGGATGGGAACGCTTGAGAACTTTGAGTTTATTTTGTTTAATTGGTTTAAGTGTTGGTTTTTGACTATTTGAGATTTAATGAGGTTTTTAGATTAAATTATGAAGTTTTCTTTTATTAAAGACGAAAAGTTATGTTTTGTTTATCCGCTGCGTAATTGTTGAATTATAGATTTGATGTTTATGATTTTATAACCCGTGTTACGGGACAAAACTTACAATGAGGTATAAAATGTTTGTTAATGAAGATGTGATACCCTTTTAATGAGTGTACTTTGATTAAATTGTATTATATTTGTGTTGGGGTAGAAATGGTGTTACAGAAGTGGCCAACCTGATATTGTGTCATGAAATGCAATGATTTATGTGTTTGCAGAGTGTGATCTTGAGCAGGCTTTCCTTCTTCTCTGTCAACTTCATTGAGAAAATATTGTGTTGGAACGGCATACATTCTCAATCGCCTTAAAAGGTTGCGCCTAATTTGTGATTGAGCAAAATGCAATGGGAGTTCACTCACAAGTAATTCAACACGGGTTTCAGGATGACACAGTTGTTTCAAATGCCTTGATACATGCTTATGGGAGGTCTGGCTCCTTAACTTTGTGTGAACAAGTATTTAACGAAATGGGTCGCCTTGATTTGGTTTCATGGAATTCAATGCTCAAGTCTTATGTCATGCATGGTCGAGCTAAAGATGCGGTAGAGCTCTTCAAACAAATGGATGTCCAACCCGATTCTGGAACATTCGTTGCACTTCTTGCAGAATGCACTCACGTTGGGCTTGTTGAAGAAGGATTGGAAATTTTCAACTATATGAATGAAAGTCATGGTATTTCTCCTCAACTAGATCATTATGCATGCATTGTTGACCTCTACGGATGAGCTGGAAAAATATTTGAGGCTGAGGAGTTGATAAATAAAATGCCAATGAAACCTGATTCTGTGATTTGGAATTCATTGCTTGGATCTTGCCGGAAGCACTGTCAGACTGGCTTAGCCAAATTGGCAGCTGATAAATTTAAAGAGTTAGATCCTAAAAACTCGTTGGCGTTTATACAAATGTCAAACATATACTCCTTTGGAGGTAGTTTTATTATAGCTGGCCTTATGAGAAAGGAAATGAGAAACTCTAAATTGAGAAAAAGGCCTGGATTAAGCTGGGTTGAGGTTGGGAAGCAGGTTCATGAGTTCACATTTGATGCCCAGCATCATCCGAAAAGAGCAACCATATTGAGCCGGGTGGAAACATTGATTGGACAATTGAAAGAAATGGGCTATGCTCCAGAGATTAGCTCTGCATTGCATGACATAGAAGTGGAGCAGATAAAAGACAAATTATTTCATCATAGTGATAAGATGGCATTGGTATTTGCTATAATGAATGAAGAAAATTTTCCTGCTGCTGGAAGCGTCATTAAAATAATGAAGAATATCTGCATTTGTGTTGACTGTCATAATTTTATGAAATTAACATCAAAACTGTTTCATAAGGAGATTTCTATAAGAGATCGAATCGCTTTCACCATTTCAAATATGGAACATGCTCTTGTAATAACTATTGGTAACATACCACTTGCATTCCACCATTCAGGAATATGAGATGCGATCTTCATTTTTATTTTATCATTAAATATAGAATCAATGAAATGGTAGTTTTACTCTAGTGTATCAAGCTTGACAATGTAAATGATCTGCTTCTTCCTGACACTTAATATCTAAGCTTATATATTTAACTCACCCTGAGTCTGAATTTAGCTTTTTCGTTTGCAGGTTAAGTCAATTCATTTCTGAAATTCTGGCAACAAAGACAAAATGTAAAGAGCACAAAAAGTTGTTAACCCAGTTCAGGGTAATCACACCTATTCTGGGGATTACCAAGCCAGGAAGGAACTTCACTATCAGTAGTATCAATTCAAAGATCCACAACAAACGCCTATAGTTTGCAATATTTTCACTTAATCCCTACCCAATGACAGATCTACCTAGGAACTCCTAGATATGAGACCCCTCTTACTCCCTCCACAATCACAGTCAGTGATCTCAAACAACAAGACAAAGAAATCGAAGACACTCTTCAAAAATAATCTTTGACCTTGCTTAAAAGCTTCAGTCAAATACAAACACTTTTGCTTAAAAGCTTCAAGTGGACAAAATACAAATGCACACCTAGTCCAAAACAATCATCAAAAGACAATTGCTTGGCTCACAAGGAACTAACACACACATACACACACAAACACACACGTGAAAAACTCTGAATACACAATCATTATTTTCCACACGTTCACACTAGGGTTGAGAAGCCTTAAGTAGAAACTCCAATGGACATTGGGCCTGCTGAACTTGTACAAATCAAAATAAATAATTCCTTAAAACAAGGAACAAAAATAGCAAGAACAAATGTTCTGCTAAAATAACTCCAAGCTGAATCCTTTTTTTCTTCTGATAATATTGCGCTAAAACCTCAATAAAATCACAACATTTAAGACAACAGGATGCACGCATAAATTTGGATTCACTAAGGTCTTCAGGCCCAGTCAGAGATGTCATGACATCGTTCTTGATATCCTGAAACCAAATAGTTGCACACAAAAACTTCACACATGCATAATGCTTAAATCACATGTCATAACATAACTTATGACATCCTGAGACACATAAGAGTTTTACCATAAAATATAGCCAATCAAAACATCTACAATTTCGAAGCCCTCAAACACTCACATACAAGCTGCTCACCGTGTCCTGGGATATATTAAAGACGCACCAAATGAGTGTTTGAGGACTTCTCTATCATCCACTTTTCTTCAGTAGCACTTCCTCGCTTCATCTCATTGGTTTTACTGACTCACTTTCCCGCTTCATTTCATTGGTTTTACTGACTCGCTCGGATTGGGGTGCTTGCCCGTCAACAAGAAGATCAATCACCGACTTCAACTTCTTCCTTGGCTCCAGCTTGATTAGTTGGAAATGCAAAAAGCAACAAGTTGTCTCTAGATCCTCTTTTGAAACGGGAATACCACATTTTATCCAACACATCCTGTCTAACCCAATGGATTTTATACCTTATCTATCATCCACCCTCAACCTGTTACCATTTTCTACGACAATTTTGGTGTCATACATGTTGCCTCCAATCCGACTTTTCACTAACGGACAAAACATATTGAAATGGACTGCCATTTTATTTGTGACAATCTTCAGGACAAAATCATTCACCCATGGTTTCCGGTTTGTGGGAATGTCAAGATATAATAGATTCTTGTTATTTTATTTCCTGGTTTTTAGCTGTTAAGTTGATTCAGTCTTCTTTACTTTTAGGTACCTAACTATTTGTGAGTTTTGGGATATATAATAAAGGATTCCAATGCATTAATTCAACACCTCCTGCTATTATAAAATTATATCAAACTTTATGACTCAGTGTCTAAAAAAATCACTAATGCCTAATTAAAAAAAAAAATCATAATTTTATAAGTTTACAATTTAAATTTAAATTTAAATTTGAATGAATTATAAATTTGAGTCAAATAATTAATTTAAAAATTTAATCAAAATATCAATCTCAAATATAAACCTATTATGTTTGTTGTCTATCAAATATGTTGCCATTTACTTTATGAAACACCCTAGCCCATCTAACAGAAATCAATAATATTAATTATATAGAAGAAAAAAATATAATATGTTCAAATTCTGCAATCTATGAATGCTATGATACTGTAATAACCACTATTTACCTATTAAATATCACTATTACCAATTTTTAAAAGAAAGAATATATATATATATATATATATATATATATATATATATATATATATATATATATATATATATATATATATATATATATTTTAAAAGAAAGAATAAAGTATTTAAACTGGAAAATTTTCAAAAATGTCAATTTTTTGATTTTTACGGTTCTCATCGTTTAAATTACATACCCAATCCAATAACTAAATCAGATTACCACTTTGGTTTCCGGTTCAACCGATCCAGACCCAAACCGACTTTTAAAACTATGTATATAGATTAACAAAATTTGAATTAGAATATCTACAAGTAATGAGGCATGGATGTTTGTTTTAAAATAGAAATTAAGAAATTATATAGAAAAAGTATATGGGTGCAAAAAGTAAAGATAGATCCAGAAATGTTATTGGAGGCCCAAAGTTTGTTATTAGTTGTGTAGGCCAAGAAAAAAGTTGAAAGACGAAAAGGGAATAGTTGTGAAGTGAGAGTGAGATCTGGAAAACAAATTGTATGAGTTTGAAGTTTGAAGTAAATATAAATGAGATTTTGCTCTGTTTTGAATTATGATTTGTGTTAATTAGTGTTGGTGGTTATACTCTAATATGTTTATTATGTTGTGAATGGTTGTTAATTACTGTATTTGGCTTATCGAATCGATTGTATTCTAGATTGATTCCATTCACGTGAGGCATAACCGGTTTTTAATTTCATACCTAAAAACTTGTTTTTTCTCTCAATGGTTGAAAATAATCTAAAGTGAAGATCTCTTGTTCCAACTCATAGTGAAATGGAGTACAGGAAAATCAAAGATGATGAGGTGAGTGTAGTTCTTTGATCAACATTGATTCATCCATTTCTTGAATTGATTGCTATTTTATAAAATAATACAGTTTTTGCATTGCTATTGTTTAGGATATAGATATAGATATAGATAGAGATGTCGAGGTCAAGGATGTTGAAAAATCATTATTTTCAGTCCCTTCCGCCTCCGGAGAACCCAAAATCGACACTCACAAGACCAAAGCACAGTGGAAGCGCAAGTATGTATGATAATAATTTTCACATTTCTATCTCCATTTTTGTTTTGTTTCATTTCTTGATTATTATTCACGGTTGATACATATATAGGTCACTTGTTACATTTGCATTGACTATTCTTACTAGCTCCCAAGCCATTCTAATTGTTTGGTCCAAAAGAGCTGGCAAGTATGAATATAGTGTTACCACTGCTAATTTTTTGGTATGTCTTCTTCTACTTTTCTCTACTTTCTGCTTCATTATCCTTCAAACTTTTCTTTATTCTCTTATGCTTATTTTAGGTTGAGACTTTAAAATGTGCTATATCCTTGGTAGCCTTGGCAAGAACATGGAGAACTGAGGGCGTCACCGACGACAACAGGTTATTCTTTTTATATAAATCAATAAATGATATTTTGGATGGTTAATCAATAAATAAGTAATTTGATGTTGATTTTGCCTTTAACCTAGGTTGACTACAACATTTGACGAAGTTAGTGTGTATCCTATCCCAGCAGCACTTTACCTTGTCAAAAATTTGCTTCAGGTTCGGCACAAATGGTTTATGTTTGTTATGATAGCAATGGGATTATTCTACAACTTTTTTCACAACAGATTTTATAATGCTTTCTGAAATATGATTGTAAGTACTTTTCAATTTTATGGCAGTATTACATATTTGCATATGTAGATGCTCCAGGCTATCAAATATTAAAGAACTTTAATATTATCAGTACAGGCGTGCTCTACAGAATTATACTTAAGAGAAGGTACTACCCTTGTTTATTTTGTTGTTTCTTAAAATGATAAAAAGTCGTTTTCAATTCTCCTGTCATCACAGTAACTGCTGGTGATGGACCAAGAAAATGTCGTATCCTCTGCGTTCTAAGTTTCAATGCTAATATTCTTTATTCTGCAGAATTTTTGTAATCCTAAAGACTAAGCAATTATTTATATTATTGACTGCATCACCAAAATTCATGGTTTGGGAGGCTGCTTAGTGTTGTGTTCTTATTGCATTTCAGGTTGAGTGAGATTCAGTGGGCGGCTTTTGTTCTACTAACTGCCGGGTGCACTACAGCTCAATTGAATTCAAAGTAAGACTAATCCAAAGCAAGCCATGTGACCACTACTTTTGTATCTGTATATCAATCTTACTAGGTTCATGTTGCTGTTCTATAGATGTTACTATTAATATTCACAGGGATGTGAAAAACAAATTAATCATAATAGAGTTGTAATGGAATAGGCATCATCACTACTAGGAAATTCGTGATATTTTATTAACCATTCCTTAAATGCACCATACTTAATATTGAGGATCAAAGCATGCTTGTATTCTTTTTGCTTACAGAATTTTTCTAGAAGATTATTGGTTATTGTATTTTGTTTTGGGAAGACTGTTGCGTAGAGGCATTTTCTCTCTGACATTTCCTGTTAGAGTTCTATATGAATGATTGAGAGGGTGTAAAGACTTTTTAACCTATGGAATTTGTAAATCTTTTTGCATTTTTAATTCACTAGAAAGAAATAAATAATGCTTACACTTGCAAATCTATTTCCCAGTCTCTGCCATCCTTTATCAATTCCAGTGTGCTTTGAATTTGAAGATTACTTGTGAAACTATATGGAAAAAGTGGAAATTATCAAAAATGAAAAATAGATTTCTGAACGATATAATGACTCTGATGGTGTGATCTGTACAAGATGCTTATCTAACTCTTATTTCTGCTAATATTCTTGGTCAATTACTGACTTAGTACAACTAGTTTAACCCTAGCACATTTGTTTAATAAGACTATGATGCATAAGGCTTCTAAGGATTTAAGAATCCTAATATCCTAATGGTTACCGCTCATAGAAAGGTGAAAGCTTTTTTTGTTAGACTGTTTGGATTGACTAACTTCAGCTTATCTTATGGAATAAATTTTGTAAGATTGTTTGGAAAAACTTATGAAAACATCTTATGATATTGTTCATAATTTTCCAAGATAGTTAATGAAAACAGTCTATAGCTTATAAGAAAATAAGCTAACTTTAATTTAACTATTTATCTTTTGCTATAAAAATAGCATATGCACAAGCGTTTATCATGACCTATCATGATAAAAAATTATGCTATAAGTTGCCAGTAAGTTGTTTATCCAAACAGAGCCTAGATAACATTAATATAAGTAATCTGTTTATGTGCCTGTAGGCTATAGCTCTTTGGCTTCCGATCAGAAGACTGTTTCTATATATAATGTGTTTATGTACTAAAGAGATTAACAGAAATCCTTCAATATTTTGCACTGTCTAAATAACATATTAATAGCCATACTTCAATATTATGCACTGTCTAATTAAGAGATTAATAGCCATCCTTGCATCACATCATGATACACCATATCAATTTGGTATCCTATTGGTCTAAGTATCTATTCTTTCCCCTCTTTTTCCCTTTGATGTTTAAGCGGTTCTTTAAACAATATAAAAATACAGTAGTTGTCGTTTTATTGATATTTCTTTTTAATATTTGTCTTACTTTGTTTTTCAGTTCCGATCATGTTCTTCAAACTCCCGTTCAAGGTTGGGTGATGGCAATCGTGAGTTGCTTTCATTTGTGGTACTCACATTAGAATATAAAGTAGTGATGACTAAATTTATGGTTGAAATGATCATGATGAGGTTTTTCCTTTTCAGGTCATGGCTCTCTTGAGTGGTTTTGCAGGAGTGTATACCGAGGTAATTTTAATTAAAAGCAGTTACATTAATCTCTTGAGGTTTCTTGAATGACTGTCCACTTCAATCCACTGCCTATTTTGTACTGTGTACTGTTGACTTCTTTTAACTTGCGGAATATATTAAAACTGGTGGAATATTGTGCTAAAAATTGTTTAAAATTCAAACATTTTTATATCAAGTTCAAAATATTTAATTGGTTATCTAAATTTACTTGAGTTAAATTTGATCGGTCAAAGGATATACCGGTCTGTCTGCTTAGAATAACACTTTAAACCTCTCTTACTATAGCATTGAGTAAGATTCTTAGCGAACAATCATGATTATGTACTTCTTTAAAAATATTATTGGCAGGCTATTATCAAAAAGCGTCCTTCTCGGAACATAAATGTTCAAAACTTCTGGTTGTATATCTTTGGCATGGGCTTCAATGCTATTGCAATATTGGTTCAAGATTTTGATGCAGTGGTGAACAAGTAAGTCAACCACTTCTTTCTGATTTTACTTTTGCAGTTTATTTTAGTCTTTTCTAACTATTAAGTTCCGATATTGTCATGTATTTTTTATTTTTATTTTTGTATAAATTTAATTCCTTCTCATTAAACTTGGATAACACAAAGTCAATGGCCAAGTATTATCTATAGAAAAGGCTTTTTACCATTGTAATTATAAGGCCTAAATTATCATGCCAATAATATGTTACTTATTTCCTATATTATAATGTATATGCAGGGGATTCTTTCATGGATATTCCTTCATTACATTTCTCATGATTATCAACCATGCACTCAGGTAAATGTCAACTGATGAGCTTTATAAAATTTCTCGAATGCTGGGAGATTTTCCTTAACTCCTCCTATTCCTAATTGAATATCTCGTTGTTGGATTGAGATCCAATCTGCTGACATGGGATGGGATAATGACTTGTCATGGAGAAGTTGTAATTAATGTGATTTAGTCATTTATTTCTTCTTTTTTTGGCTGCTTTTGTTTCTTCCTGAGATGATGGCTACTTGTGATGTGAAGTGTGGGAAGCAAAAGAGATGAAACAACATTAAGTTTTGATATTGTTGATGAAACTGTGAATATAAGGGCCAAGTAACCAACAACATGACATAGTCCTCATTTCAATTTTCACCTGCTTTCTCTCCATTGTACAGTAAAAAAATTATTTTATCTGAGTTTTCTGATCTCCTAATTGTTTTTGACAGTGGAATTGCTGTATCCATGGTAATGAAATATGCTGACAACATTGTGAAGGTAAGACTGGGATTATGACTGTTTAATATGATATTTCTACGACTGAATATTTACACGTGTCTGGAATTTGTAACATCAAATAGTTTAATTAAGAAGATTATGTCATTTCTTATAATTGGAATGATAGATCCAGAATATCCTTTTTTATTGGATGTCTCATGCTTGCTGATCTTAGAAACAGTCAAATGATATTGTTGGAATAGAATAATATAACTTATAGTCAAATGGAATTGAGTTTTATGATTAACTTCCAAATTGCTTCAATTTACACAGGTGTATTCCACTTCAGTGGCAATGCTTCTTACAGCAGTTGTTTCTGTATTCCTTTTTGGCTTCCATCTCTCCCTAGCATTCTTCCTTGGAACAATGTAAGTTGTTACTTATATCACAAAAAGGTTTACATGTCCTATGGCTGTGTTTTTCTTCCAATGACCAAGCATCTAATAGGGATTAACAGAGAACATCAATTTATCACATCAAATCATTTGAGATTAACATGTTAAAAACTGTTGAGGGTTTTGATGTCTCTTAATCCCGTTAGATTTTCATGTGAATGCCTTAGGGATATAGCTCTCAATGCTTCATTTTTCTAATCTCTTTTTCTCTCGAATAAAAATTTGTTAAATATGTTTACAGTGTTGTCTCTGTTTCAATATATCTGCACTCTGCTGGGAAGATCCAAAGATGACTATGACTTTTGGCTGCCCGGATATTTTAAATTTCTTATTCGTTGTTGATTAGCCTCATTTCAAATGTTATTTTGAAACAATTAGTTGCGTTTCAGTGTATAATACTTGGAAATCCATTTTGAGTGTTTCTCAACAAAGATAGGCATGGGTTCTTGAAAGTTCTACTAGAGGCTCTTATCAGAGCTTATTTATTGCCTTTAAACTGAAATAACCTTCCTCCCCCCTCCCATATTTTTTGTTAAAAAGTTTTAAGCAATATATCATGTGATTTTGTGGCGAGGGTCATGCTAGAATGTATTACATTTTCACCATCCAATATTTGTATCCAACTCAACTGCTGTGATTATTGCAACAATATTTACTAGTATGTTTTTATTAGGATCTGATTGCAAGTTTAGGAGGAGAGTACTTTAGAAAAAGAAAAAAAAAAAAAGGAGGTTGAAACTTTACCATGCAACATTCATGTTGGTAGGAAGATATTCGACCATCAACATAATTTCACAACTCATTTCGAATCAATGCCCATATGTTAATCTGCTGGTAATAACTCGTCCTTTTCACGACAACGATAATGTGACATGAGGACACACTTCACAATTTGTAGAGAAAATCATTCTCTCTCACAGCGAGAGAGATATTGCTAGCATTTGATTCAGAGTCATTTTCTAATGTCCCATCAAGACACTTATACTTTATATGTCCAATATTTTCACATTTTCAATATCTCACGTCTGTTTCATACATTGCTAGCATTTGACTCAGAGTCATTCTTTAGTGTTATCCCATCAAGACACTTATACTTTATATGTCTAATATTTTCACATTTTTTTTTCTTCATTTAAGGTCTTCCTCAAACAACTAACATTGAGTTTGATGAAGTATCATCCTCGTCTTTCAATCTTTTTCAAAAATAATTTTACTAACAACTTCTTCAAAACTAAGTTTCATTGTCATATATCAAATTAGGTTAATAAGAAGATGAAAGAGATCATATGAGTCTCAAAGTTTTATCTTCATCAATCTTGACTCCATTAGTTTCTCATTCAAAAACAATACCATTTAGAGCACTTAGTTGATCAGGTACTTTCGTATGTTCATCTATATGCAAGCTATGAAACTGCTAATTCCTGTCACTTCTAATTGTCCATGTTGGAAAATTTTCCTTTCAACGCCTTGTGAAATCCTAATTGTATTAAAACATATTTGACTTGAATTTTCCACAAATCAAAATTGATTCTTCCATCAAATTTCTCTAAGTCAACTTGAAAAACTTGACATTGCATACAAAATCTTTTCAACAGCAAAACAAAATTTTTCCAACCAGCGGTGTGGAAGATTAGACAAAAGTACAACCACATAGCATACTAAAAGTATTTATACCCCACCAAACCAAGACTCTAATATCATCTGTTGAAAAAATAAATCATAGAGAAAAAAGAGAAATATAATAAAAACACACAAAATTTACGCAGAAGTTCCACAACCAAAAAAAAAAAAAAATTGGACCGTTGTCAAATTTATCTCTCCTTTCACATTTTTTCATCCTTAAAACTTTCTTAAAAAGCCTTGGGTAGGATTAAAGTATTGATGAGACAAATTTAGTATTGTTTTCATGTTCTATATACTCAATAAACATATCAAGAATTAATATAAAAAATAAGAGTTCAAAGACTTTTGGTTCCCATATATATGCAACTTATTAGGGCATAAGAATTTGGATCTTGGATTATTACTTATATCCACTTAATTATCATCATAGAGATGATCATGATATCCATTAAGAGAGACATACAAAGAGCCTATATGCTTATAAATCTTCATTTATCATATTTGGTGCTTTTATTGGCTTCAAAATTTTCATTCAGTTGAACCGTAAGTGATATTGTAACTGTGTTGTTTCTATTAGAGATTAGGTTTCACTAGGGTTAATCGTAACCAAGATAAGTTGAAAGTAACGTAGAAAGTTAGTTATCTTTTTTAACTTTTGTTTTTATCTTATAATTTGTTGCTATTTTGAATATTTTAATTGCTACTTTAAAGGTTCATATTGGCTTATAACCTCTTATTTCAAGAAAATACAATAGAAAGATTTCCCATTTTACTTTCTAGTATGGCATCTGAGCGGGAAGATCATGATGGTGATAAAATTGAGAAGGAGAAATCTTCCTCTATCATCATCCCACCTAACCATGCGTTTACTCTAGGTAATTCCGATCATACGAAAACACCACTTGTTTATGCAACCTTGAATGGTAAAAGTTATCGCACATAACTTAGATCCATGAAAACAGCTCTCGCGCAAAAGTGAAGATAAACTTCGTTGATGGTTCTATCAAGAAACCAACACATGGATCGACAAAATTTTCCAGCTAGGAGAAATCTAATTCCATGCTAATGACATGTATAATTAATGCCATAGGTCCAAATCTTCATGGTTTCTCATACACATTGCCCTCACCATATCTAAGCTTTAAGAGCTTTTCTAGGTTCATATAAGTGATATCGAATTATGAGGGTTCGATAATCCATTTTGTTATTCTCCCCTCTAAGTATAATTTGAACAACACCCGCTTGATTGGGTGATCGACCCTTACCATGACGTGACATGCCAAAAAAATATTACCTAAACTTTTGGGTCGTAGTCACGAGGGCCAAAATAATCTTTTGTATCTTTTGCTACCTTATCTTTGAACCATATAATATATTATCAATAAAGTAAACTTGTTTCTAGGATATCTAGACTTTCAACTATAAAATGTCCCAACGATATTATCAATAAAGTAAACTTTTTTCTAGGATATCTAGACTTTCAGCTCTAAAATGTCCTGACGATTTCATACACATATAGATAACCGAAGAAGTTATCTACTACTTTGAATATGGTCAAAATGGGATGTTGAGACAATAACTTTTTTACTTTATTCAACACGGACGCACACTCAAGTGTACACTCGAAGGTTTCCTCTTTCCTCAATAATTTTTTGAATTATAGGGAGTGATGAGTTAACTTTGAGACAAACCTTAACAATGCAATCAACATCTCATTTAGTCGTTGAATCATTCTCTTAGTCTTCGATGGTGCATGTTTTTCACAAACTTACAATTGTTTGGATTGACATCTATCCCTCTTTATGTGAAATGATATACTAGAAAATCCATAGTCTTCACTCCTAACATGTACTTGTTAGAGTTTAAGTACATGGTGTACCTCTTGATTTCCTTGTAGACCACCTCTATATGGTCATATGACATGTCTTAGGCCGTATATATACACCCTTAACACATCACTTATTTGATCTTTAAAGATATTGTTTCATCATTATTTGGCATGTTTCTCATGTGTTTTTAAGACCAAAAGAAATCATCTTGTAACATAAGTTACTTATGTTGGCCATGAATGTTTTATTAGATATGTCATTAGGATCCATTGGAATTTGGTTGTACCCCCGAGTATGCACCCATGAATGATAATAGTTTGAAACCCGAGTTATCCAACAAATTTTCTATGTTAGACATGTGATAGACATCTTTGGGAAAGACTTTATTCAAGTATGAATAACAGAGACATATGCGCCTTTTATTGTTTGACTTATTCATTATCATAATATTTGATAATGAACCATTGTACTTTGCCTCAGTTATGAAATTGACCTTTAAAAGGTTTTCTATGACCCATTTAGTTTGCCTTGTCTTCTCTAATTACTATTTTTGGCATCGTTGTGCCATATAAGGGGTGTTCCTGTGCAAATCCAATTAGAGGCAAACAATTTCAGGATCTATACCAAGAGTTTCTTTTACGAACCAAAGTGAGCAAATCGGCATTGGCATGCAAGTATCTTATAAGCCAATCTTTCACTCCATAGGGTAGGACAACTCATATCCGCATGAATTTCATAAGGTCGTGTTTTACGATTATCTCAATGAAATCACTGTTGTGGTTTGGTCACTCGACCTCCCTTATTTCCTCCAAGGTAAATGTTTCTTCATTGTCATCATCCTTGATAAACCACTCTCCCAGAAGAGTGTCTAATTCAAGTGACTATCTACCAACAACTTCAGCGATCTAAAATTCTTAGGTTTATTAGTACTTTTATGGAAATGCTAAGAAACAAACGTGAAATACTTTTAAGCTTATTTAGAGCATAAAAACTTTGTGAAAATCAGTTTGAAATTTGAGGTGGATTCTCTATGATACAAAGCATACATTTACAAATGTCATTCTTTTGATAAAGCAATTGTAAACATGCTTACACCTAACTACTAAGAATATAACATTAAGGACCCTCTTGATTTTTTTTTCTATAAATGTTTAGTCATTCCACCTACCCCAGGGTTTAGTATTTAAAAAATCAAATCCTTAAAGTTTACTTTCATGCTACAATTTCAAGTTATGTGTGTGACTCAACGGGCTAAACAAATTTGTGTACATAGACTTTCCCTGGTCAACTATCACACAATAAATATTGAAATTAACCTTATTGTCCCTTATCAATAAAGGGACATAAAGTTTCCCCACAAGGGATTCAAGTAAACTCAGAAATTCATAATCTTCTTGCATTAAAAATAACCAGCAATGTCATGCACAGTTTAAGAACATAATTTTCTAGTGAGATGTGAAACTAATGTCTTATGTAAATTTTCATTTAAAGCTCTATCTTCTTAGCAAAAACTTCAGTTTCATGTTGAATGATTAGACATACACGCCACTGGCAAGTAGGAGGAACAACGACCCGAAACCCTGTGAAGATAAAGACAGGAGCATAAGTTTCCGACCTTACACAAGTATCACGTCAAAGAAAGTGTAAATAATATATACCAAGAAGACTGATGCAACTGCCCCTGTTATCAGCTCCTGAGTAAGGGAACGGGTTTTCCTTGATGAGGTTGCTTCATAACTGCAAAAAACACAGATTTCATTTGAATGATAACAAGATATCACAAAAAGATGTCAGCTCAGTAAACCTCTCATCTCTTTAAAGCTTCAAGATCGCACTTCATCATTGATATTAATCAATAAAAAAAATACAAGACTAATTTGATTAAACTTCTCAAGAAGCACTTGAAGAAAATGAAATATTAAAAAATCATGCACAATAATTCTTGAGTTTTACAAACAATAGCTCCTCGCTGAAGCTCAGATCATGATTATGCATCTCAACTTTTTTAAGCTCTCTTTTCAAACAATAGCTTGTAAGAACTTTTTGCCTGTGTGAAGATCTATAAAAATATAACTGAAAAACTCTCATTCACTATAATAAACAGATTATATGATTTTTCAGTAACCATTAAACACATCCATCAATAATACATCACGATTAAGCACACTCATCACTAATACATCACATTACCAACTGTATCAATCATTTTGGGGGTCACATTTCACATGTATATACCCAGGCTTACAAAAGACACCCTTTCATGGCAATCACCTTTGCTTCATGAGATTATAATTTTAAAAAACAACAGATAATGATAATTTAATTAACAGATCAGTTTTATTTATTTTTAACATTTAAAGTGCAATTTAATTTTTAAGAGTGAAGAATACACGTCATTTTTAGGTCCAATGGAAGCTCTAATACATCACATCCATCAATAATACATCACGATTAAGCACACTCATCACTAATACATCACATTACCAACTGTATCAATCATTTTGGGGGTCACATTTCACATGTATATACCCAGGCTTACAAAAGACACCCTTTCATGGCAATCACCTTTGCTTCATGAGATTATAATTTAAAAAAAAAAAAAAAACACAACAGATAATGATAATTTAATTAACAGATCAGTTTTATTTATTTTTAACATTTAAAGTGCAATTTAATTTTTTAGAGTGAAGAATACACGTCATTTTTAGGTCCAATGGAAGCTCTAAAAATTGCAAGATCTTAGCTCACATCACATGCTGAAATAATAATGCATGTTACAGCTAGTCCAGACCACAAAAATTTTAAGGTCTTGAGAGAATGAATTAAGATGTGATGCCCCATATCAAATTTCCTAAAGTGGAATAGGGATGACATAACCACCTACTGAGGTGGCATGGAGAGGGGATGTAGACTGGTGCACAAGTTTGTTGTCTAGAGTGTGGCTACTGGTTATATGAGCATATGGGGGTGAACTGAGTGGTAGACTGGAACATATGGGGGTGAATTGCTGATATATAGTTCTTTTTTCCCTTCTTTATTGCAAACACTCCTATACAAGGATCTGGGTTGTCGTCTAGGATCCTTCAATAAATAAGTAGTTAAATTTCACTTCCATATATGCTACAACTGGTTTGGTACCAAACGACATGCTCCTCACACGTGCATCAACTGGTTTAACAACAAGGGTATAAAAGGGACTGATTCAGTTGAATTTCAATGGTCATATACACAAAGGCAGATAGATTTTCCTTTGGATTACTGGAACGGAATAGAATGGAGTGGGATATGATGAAATTATTAAAGACTCTATGGTTTAAAATTGTTAATTCCATCCATCCAATACCCTAATTTGGACAAAAGGGGTTCACAATCTATCATTGAAACATTTCAACAAAGGAAAAATAAATCATTTCATTTCACACTATTCCATCCATCCTATTGATGAAACAATATCATTATATCAAATCCCTGAAAAGAATAACAACTCCAAATTCTTCAGAAAGCATTTTTTTTTCAAATTCTATGAATTACACATCATACATTAAATTTAATCTCAGATCAGCAAAATCTCTCCCATCAACAAGTAAAATCCGCATCCCACGATCAATGCAAACTCCTCACAAAACATCTACTTGGACTAACCTCAAGAAACAGTTACTAGATCTCAAAATCAAATCCAGAGTTGCTAACATACAATCAAATCGCTATATTCATGCAAATCCGGATAAAAATCCAGAAATGTAGAAATTGAAAAGGAACAAGGATGAGATCGGAACTTACATGAAGAAAGAAGCAGTTAAGATGAGACCAATTGCGAGTGTGAAAACGGAGAGAGTAGGGTACAACGAATCAGGGATGGGGCTCGCGATCGCTTTTGCAGCCTTACACAAAATGAAACAAAATCGCAAAATCAGAATGTGTAGAATGAAATTGAAAACAAAATTGAATGGACTCAGAGGATTACCATGATAGAATGTGAAGATCTTGCACCTTCAGAACTTGAAAACGATTTTGCAAAGTGAAAACAAACTCGTTTTTCTCACTCGCTAAACTCAGTTATGTAGTTTCTTCGTCTTCTTTTCCGGTCAACTCTTTCTACTCAGAAGATTTTGTTTGTAATAAGCCCAAATTTTAAGGCCCAAATTTTTTCAACACCCCAACTTTTCACCAATGCACCTTTTTATACAAGAATTTGAAATCAATTTAGTACATGATTAATAAAATAATAAGAAATTGTAATTTATTAATCATCAATTTAACATAATTAATTATAATTATCTTAGTTAATCCATCTATTGAGAACCTTCAGACTATAAGGTTATTTTTATTGGTTTTTCGATAGCTTCGAGTAATCTGATATAAATTAATGTGCTATTGACTTTCTTCCCTGTAAAATTGAGACATTATTAGGGATGTAAATGGATATTTATGGGGATGGATACTATGATATTTGTGATTAATGCCATAGTATAATTAATGCCATATGGGGATGGGGATCGACAAAATTTTCTAGCTAGGAGAAATCTAATTCCATGCTAATGACATGTATAATTAATGCCATAGATCCAAATCTTCATGGTTTCTCATACACGTTGCACTCACCATATCTAAGCTTTAAGAGCTTTTCTAGGTTCATATAAGTGATATCGAATTATGAGGGTTCGATAATCCATTTTGTTATTCTCCCCTCTAAGTATAATTTGAACAACACCCGCTTGATTGGGTGATCGACCCTTACCATGACGTGACATGCCAAAAAAATAATACCTAAACTTTTGGGTCGTAGTCACGAGGGCCAAAATGATCTTTTGTATCTTTTGCTACCTTATCTTTGAACCATATAATATATTATCAATAAAGTAAACTTGTTTCTAGGATATCTAGACTTTCAGCTATAAAATGTCCCAACGATATTATCAATAAAGTAAACTTTTTTCTAGGATATCTAGACTTTCAGCTCTAAAATGTCCTGACGATTTCATACACATATAGATAACCGAAGAAGTTATCTACTACTTTGGATATGGTCAAAATGGGATGTTGAGACAATAACTTTTTTACTTTATTCAACACGGACGCACACTCAGGTGTACACTCGAAGGTTTCCTCTTTCCTCAATAATTTTTTGAATTATAGGGAGTGATGAGTTAACTTTGATACAAACCTTAACAATGCAATCAACATCTCATTTAGTCGTTGAATCATTCTCTTAGTCTTCGATGGTGCATGTTTTTCACAAACTTACAATTGTTTAGATTGACATCTATCCCTCTTTATGTGAAATGATATACTAGAAAATCCATAGTCTTCACTCCTAACATGTACTTGTTAGAGTTTAAGTACATGGTGTACCTCTTGATTTCCTTGTAGACCACCTCTATATGGTCATATGACATGTCTTAGGCCGCATATATACACCTTTAACACATCACTTATTTGGTCTTTAAAGATATTGTTTCATCATTATTTGGCATGTTTCTCATGTGTTTTTAAAACCAAAAGAAATCATCTTGTAACATAAGTTAATTATGTTGGCTATGAATGTTTTATTAGATATGTCATTAGGATCCATTGGAATTTGGTTGTACCCCCGAGTATGCACCCATGAATGATAATAGTTTGAAACCCGAGTTATCCAACAATTTTTCTATGTTAGACATGTGATAGACATCTTTGGGGAAGACTTTATTCAAGTATGAATAACAGATACATATGCGCCTTTTATTGTTTGACTTATTCGTTATCATAATATTTGATAATGAACCATTGTACTTTGCCTCAGTTATGAAATTGACCTTTAAAAGGTTTTCCATGACCCATTTAGTTTGCCTTGTCTTCTCTAATTACTATTTTTGGCATCGTTGTGCCATATAAGGGGTGTTCCAGTGCAAATCCAATTAGAGGCAAACAATTTCAGGATCTATACCAAGAGTTTCTTTTACGAACCAAAGTGAGCAAATCGGCATTGGCATGCAAGTATCTTATAAGCCAATCTTTCACTCCCTAGGGTAGGACAACTCATATCCGCATGAATTTCATAAGGCCGTGTTTTACGATTATCTCAGTGAAATCATTGTTGTGGTTTTGTCACTCGACCTCCCTTATTTCCTCCAAGGTAAATGTTTCTTCATTGTCATCATCCTCGATAAACCACTCTCCCAGAAGAGTGTCTAATTCAAGTGACTATCTACCAACAACTTCAGCGATCTAAAATTCTTAGGTTTATTGGTACTTTTATGGAAATGCTAAGAAACAAACGTGAAATACTTTTAAGCTTATTTAGAGCATAAAAACTTTGTGAAAATCAGTTTGAAATTTGAGGTGGATTCTCTATGATACAAAGCATACATTTACAAATGTCATTCTTTTGATAAAGCAATTGTAAACATGCTTACACCTAACTACTAAGAATATAACATTAAGGACCCTCTTGATTTTTTTTCTATAAATGTTTACAGACATTCCACCTATCCCAGGGTTTAGTATTTAAAAAATCAAATCCTTAAAGTTTACTTTCATGCTACAATTTCAAGTTATGTGTGTGACTCAACGGGCTAAACAAATTTGTGTACATGATGTCACAAGAATTTCCCTGGTCAACTATCACACAAAATATTGAAATTAACCTTATTGTCCCTTATCAATAAAGGGATATAATGGTTTGTGACTCCATTGATCAATTCCTCATCATAGTAAAATAGAGGGGGGATTTCCTTCTTGAATTTTCATTCCATCTAGTTTTTCACCATGATACCTTATAAATGCTTCCTCTCAAGGGAATAATACATTTCCTTTTCGAGTTGAGAAAACCTTTAAAGATAACAAATTATTTACACTAATTCTCCATTACAAGCTTTGTTGGAACTTTTTTGTTTAAGACATATAAAGTTTTGATACGACGCAAGTTCGTGTGTGGATATCATCCCACTAGTTGAATATTTCGTAGAAAAATGTGGATTTTTGGAGGAGAGACATTGTTCTTTTCTTCCTCATCCTTGATCTTCTCATGTGACCATTCTGATTTTAAATATACATTGTTTATTTCAGGATGTCCTCAAAGAGATTCTTTAAAAAAAAAACATTGGCGTCTCTTCTAGACAACAATTCTCCGATCAATTTGTATTTAGAATTTTCCATTAATGTGAAAAAGAGTGAAAACATCAAAGGTCGTTCCTATAGACGACACCAAATAATTTGATGTCAGACATTCTTCTTCAAAGAATGTTGTTTATTGAAAATCAAATGTAGAATTCCACTAGCATACGATTCAAGTTCGACAGGGGAAAGAAGTACTTGTATACAATCTGACGCCCAAGTTAGTGACAACCATAAATGTGATGTTTTTAGGGTGGGAACATTGTGTAACTATAATGGATATGACCTTTTTTGTTGATAGCAAGTCCCTTAGGGGTTGGAGGCCATATAACATTATTCATTTTGTGCCCCTTAATCCTTAAGAATAGTTGTCTATAGATAATAAAATCTCACCTTTCAACAAACTCAAGAGAATCAAGCGATATATATATATATATATATATATATATATATATATATATATATATATATATATATATATATATATATATATATATATATATATATATATATACTTTTTAAAAATTTTTTCATATCTTAATCTAATTCTTCTTTATCTCTCATTTACAAACATCTCATGCAGTCAATAGCTTCATATAAAAATGTTGTGGGATGGGTTTATAAGATTAACACTTCAACATTTAAATTAGAGAATAATAAAATGGATTTATAAGATTAACACTTCAACATTTAAATTAAAAAATAATAAAATATAATTTGACAACGAGAGTAAGATAATACTTATAAATGACATGTCATAGAATTTATATATGACATACACTTAAAACTATCCATATATACTGCATTGTGAGATACAAAGAATCGTCTGACCAAATCTAATGATAAGTGATGCTTGGGTAAAGATCAAGTACCAAACCCTCTATTCTACCTTGTCATATATTGTTGGCAAAAAAATGAACCTATGCTTGAAGCATTTGCGAGCTAAAAAGCTTGTGCAGTACGTATTCCCCAAACCATGTACTATGTTACAAAATCTTTATTACACTTCAACTGCACAAACCATAGTCAGAAACATAAACCCACAAATACACATTCTCTCCTTACAAGGCAATCTTGAAGAAGCACTTTCACTTGTTTACACTCACCCTTCTCTTTCCCTACAAGACTATGCTTTTCTGTTCCATGCTTGTGCTCAGAAAAAATGGATCCAACAAGGCATGGCATTGCACCATTACATATTTAACAAACACCCCACTATTCAAAATGATCTTTTTCTCACTAATAATCTCTTGAACATGTACTGCAAGTGTGGCCATTTAGATTATGCCCACCACCTGTTTGATGAAATGCCTAGAACAAACTTTGTTTCTTGGACTGTTCTCATTTCTGGATATGCTCAATTTGGTTTGATCGGAGACTGTTTTGCTTTATTCTCTCGTATGTTGGCTTGTTTTCGCCCCAATGAATTTGCTTTTGCAAGTGTGCTTAGTGCTTGTGAGGAGCGTGATGTCAAATATGGCTTGCAGGTACATGCTGTTGCTTTGAAAATTTCGTTGGATTTCAATGTATATGTTGCAAATGCTCTTATTACAATGTATAGTAAGTGCTCTGTTGGTTTCGGTGGAGACTATGATCAAACTTTGGATGATGCGTGGACTGTGTTTGAGTCAATGGAGTATAGAAATCCTATATCTTGGAATTCAATGATTTCAGGTTTTCAGCTTCGCGGGCTTGGAGACAAAGCTATTGGCCTCTTTGCATATATGTATTGCAATGGAATTGGGTTTAACAGTGCCACGCTACTTGGTGTATTCTCTTCTTTAAATCAATGCAGTAATACTTTGGATGACATCAACAACAGACATCTGAGGAACTGTTTTCAATTGCACTGTCTCACTATTAAAAGCGGTCTTATTTCAGAAGTTGAAGTGGTAACTGCATTGGTAAAATCCTATGCAAATCTAGGGAGTCGCATTTCTGACTGTTACAAGCTCTTCCTAGATACAAGTGGCCAACATGATATTGTGTCATGGACTGCAATAATTTCTGTGTTTGCAGAGTGCGACCCAGAGCAGGCTTTCCTTCTTCTCTGTCAACTTCATCGAGAGAATATTGTGTTGGACCGGCATACATTCTCAATCGCTTTAAAAGCTTGCGCCTACTTTGTTACTGAGCAAAATGCAACGGCAGTTCACTCACAAGTAATTAAACATGGGTTTCAGGATGACACAGTTGTTTCAAATGCCTTGATACATGCTTATGGGAGGTCTGGCTCCTTAGCATTGTGTGAACAAGTATTTGACGAAATGGGTCGTCGTGATTTGGTTTCCTGGAATTCAATGCTCAAGTCTTATGCCATGTATGGTCGAGCTAAAGATGCGGTAGAGCTCTTCAAACGAATGGATCTCCAACCAGATTCTGCAACCTTCGTTGCACTTCTTGCAGCATGCAGTCACGCTGGGCTTGTTGAAGAAGGAGTGAAAATCTTCAACTCTATGACTAAAAGTCATGGTATTTCTCCTCAACTAGATCATTATGCCTGCATGGTTGACCTCTACGGACGAGCTGGGAAGATATTTGAGGCGGCGGAGTTGATAAATAAAATGCCAATAAAACCTGATTCTGTAATTTGGAGTTCATTACTTGGATCTTGCCGGAAGCATGGTGAGGCTGGCTTGGCCAAATTGGCAGCTGATAAATTTAAAGAGTTAGATCCTCAAAACTCGTTGGCGTATATACAAATGTCAAATGTATATTCATCTGGAGGTAGTTTTATTGAAGCTGGCCTTATGAGGAAGGAAATGAGAGACTCTAAAGTGAGAAAAAGACCTGGATTAAGCTGGGTTGAGGTTGGGAAACAGGTTCATGAGTTCACATCTGGTGGCCAACATCATCCGAAAAGGGCGGCTATATTGAGCCGGCTCGAGACATTGATTGGACAATTGAAAGAAATGGGTTATGCTCCAGAGATTAGCTCTGCATTGCATGACATTGAAGTGGAGCAGATAGAAGACCAATTGTTTCATCACAGTGAGAAGATGGCATTGGTATTTGCTATAATGAATGAAGCAAATTTTCCTGCTGCTGGAAACGTCATTAAAATAATGAAGAATATCCGCATTTGTGTTGATTGTCATAATTTTATGAAATTAGCATCAAAACTGTTTCATAAGGAGATTGTTGTAAGAGATTCAAATCGCTTTCACCATTTCAAATATGGAACATGCTCTTGTAATGACTATTGGTAACATACCACTTGCATTCCACCATTCGGGAATATGAGATGGGATCTTCATTTTTATTTTAGCATAAAATATAGAATCAATGAAATGATAGTTTTACTCTAGTGTATTTTTCATCATATCTCATTTCACTATTCCAATTTTAGTTGAATGTATTAACATGCCTTGGATCAAGTTGCTTTAGTTGAGGAAGCACGCCAACTGTTATATGGTGGAACAAAGACGGATTCAGACTATATGACTTTCCATTCTCTAACTTTTGATTACTTTAGAAAAGGATTTTGATATGGATGAATGATCGGTTAATTTGAGTAGAGGTGTGGGAGAGATAGAAAGTTAATGTGCACTTTTATGATATTTATAACTTTTAATCCAATAGAATTAAAATTGAAAGTTTGGAGTTTATATGTGAATAAAAAGAAAGAGAATGATGAAACAGGCTATAAATATGGGTGGAGTAGGTTGAGTCTCATTGCTTAAATGAGTTTAAATAAGTTTAGTCAGTTAAAAAGTTCAAGGTTTATATGATAAATTACTTGTCATAGATTTATTTTAGACATTATTTGACCTATTTGCTTCACATAATTCCAATATTTCCAATTCTATTCATCAACTTAAGGTTTCTCTACTCTTTGATATATATATTTTTTTAATTTTAGAATCCGGCATTACGACCGACTAATCCAAGATAACCATACACCAAGCAACCGCTAGTATCGTCCTCCCAAAAGGCATTGCAATCATCGATACCCTACCACGAAAGGCATATCTTCCATGTTGTAAAAACATAAATGTCAAACATAAAGCCTGCTCCAGGAGAGGCGAATCACAAAGTAAAATTACAAGTTGGAATGACTCGGTAAGAGCAATGAGGTAAAAATGCGAGGATAAGTAGCTTCATTAGTCTTGAAGGAGTAAAATAGTGGGATAAATGACACTGAAGAAGTAAAATATGATTAGGCATTGAACAGACTAAATTTTTATTTACAGATAAGTGTTTTATATTTTTCTAGTTTATCTCCAAGTGAGAAAATGCGAGGATCAATAGTATAGCTACATTGACTTGTAATGTGTAATGAACCAAATGCTTCACCTATGTTTGTAATCCTCAAACCATACAGTGTAAGGGATATGGAGAGCAGGTCTGTGGCATTACTGCATTGAATCTGGTTGCATTGTCTGAACTGTCGGAGCTGTAACTACTGCCAGCTTCGTATCTGTAGCTTCAGAATCCCCAGCTCTTTCGCGTATTTCACGGTACTCTTGACAAATGGCACACGTATGGCAGCAAAAATGGGTAACAAAATCCCCACACGGTGCTTCCTTCATAAGACAAAAAGATTTCATTATGCATCATATCATAATAAAGTTTCTTTACGTTGTTATCATTATCAACATTATGCAAGTGACATCAAGATTTTTTAGATCGGGAAATTCATATGAAGTGCTAAAACTTCTTTAGGCAAAGGCCTCTGTTAAGAAGAATTTCACAGTACCAGGAATGTATTCAAGAGAAACATGCATTCTTTCAAAGTCTGAACTTCCTTTGAACTACTTTTAAGGATTCTGATGTTTATAAAGAGAAAGTCCTACAAGTATATTTAATTTTTCTATTAAAAATGGCCCATTCCTATATCTTGAAAACATGGATACTATACTTAAAATCTTGAAACCGACGTTATCTAACTCTACTGCATTAAATTATCAGACATACTCTCTTTTGTGAAAATTGGTGATATACAAGACAGATCTCATTTTTTTCTCATTTAAGTTTTGGACATTTTAAATTCACTGGTCTCAAATGATGTACAGTGACTCAGGGCTGCTACTTGCTGTTTATAGGAAGTGAAAAACTTGGGATTTCTTGTTCTTTCCCTATTAACATATCTTACAAACAGTTATTTTATCACTAGAAAGTGTCTTAAGTTTTTTTGGAATGGAAAATAGAAGGAAAAGTGAAAAACCATGTTATAAAACTTGATGTAAAGTGCGGTTGTAGTATATTACCAGCAAATTATGTTTTGATCTTAAGGTCCTGCGGTAGCCACAAGCGTAACAAGAAACAAGGCATCCAGGTAATCCCCAAAACAGGCCGTCAGTTATTATGCAGCAGGCTGCATTAATAAGACCCCACAATATAAAATGGGTAACACATGATCCCACGAACGTGCCAGAACCCAGAAATTCTGCATTCTTCCCAAAGAGATAGCAAGGACAAAAACAACCTATACAACCTGCACAGATGCCGAAAGTTTGTAAGCCAATCTTTTCAGTTGCAAGTTTATAAAATAATAACAAAACAAACTTCTAGTCACCAACCATAAATAAGTTCAACGAAAGAATTCAGTTAATCCGAGTATTATTTAACAAGCACAAGAAAAGCTACGGTCAATTAAAACTTTCCGTACTAATCCTCATTGTCAAGGCAGTCATAATATCGAGATCCTACTCACAATCTTCGACGTCCATGGTTGATCCTGACTATTTTCCCAAGCTATCCATCCTAAAAATGGTATTTTGAGCGGTGTAACAACAGTATATGTTTCTTGATTACATTGTGGGTCTATGGCAGCCAGTCTTCCCATCCATTTTCAAAAAGAAATGGAGGACTGTGTTTATAAGAGAGATAGACACATACAGAAGTTTGACTGGACCAATTTCTATAATTATTTTCAAACACGGCTCCCACCAAACTCCTCTGTCTTTATCTCTCTCAAAATGAAGCCCTCAACTTCTTTTGAGAAATTGAGAGGATCTTCACCCTGCAATATAAGATTCCAACCAATGAACCTATTCATCCATCTATCTATCTATGCTAAGAAAAGTTTTCTCCTAAGAATTTCATACCTCTACAATGGCAGATACTACAACAACAACAAGGCATTATCTCACAAAGTGGGGTCAGCTACATGCATCAAATTCTGCCATCCAATTCGTTAATTTCGAGTAGCAGATACTACCAAACAAAATTAGGATTGAAAGAAGAACAAGTACACATGCAAATATTCTCAAACAAACAAGCATACATAGTCAAGAAGCACCTTGGTACTAAATGAGTGTCACAGGGTAAGGAAGTAGCATACAGCTCGGCATATCATCGCAACAAGCACAGATTCCAGAAGACCATTGAGCCTGCATTTGATTCGATCCATTGCTACTATCATCACCATGGTGCAGAGATACACTCATTGCATCTGAATCTGATTGCCCCAAAGGAATGTAAGCTGGTGGCACATAACTACCTTGGTTCTTCATATTGTTATAATAATGAAATTTTTTCTACAAAACAAAAACAAACAAAAAATCAATTCTTAATTAAATTAATTCCTCTAGAAGCATGATTTTCAAAACACAACAAAATCATGAAAACCCTTAAACCTAAAAAAAAACGATTTTAGCCAATACAAGCTGGAATTAAAATCTTCATTATGTTAAAACCAGGATTATGAAGCACAATCTAGAAACCCTAAAATCTAATTAAAAAAAAAGAAAGACTAAAAATGAAAATTAGGCAAAGCTTGAATTTGAATTATGATAAAAAAGTGAAAACAGATCTGTTAATTGGAGAATTGATTTGAATAATGATAAAAAAGAAAGAAAGAATGTTTGTTTACCTGATGTAATTAGGGTTGAATGAAGTATGAATGAGTGAGTGATTGCGTTGCAATGATCACTTTCTGGGTTTCTTGCTGCTTTATGCCTGGTTTTTTCTTTAATCAAATACTTGCCTTTTCAAAGAAAAAAAAGAAAGACACGCTATTTTTAGATAGAGAAATGATGTTAAAAGAGGGATGAATATATACAATCAATAAATTAAAGGCAAAATACCCAAAATAGTCCTTTAACTCAATCACTGGGTTCAATATGGTCCCTTATCTCTAAAAAGTGACAAAAAGATCCTTTAATTTGTTAAATTGTACCAAATAGATCCTTTCCGTCCATCACCCCCTAACAGACGTTAACTATGGTATAGGTGGCAGCTGACATGGCATCATCTTCTTCCTTTAAACTGAGAATCTTCATCTTCCTCCATTTCTAGGGTTTATGCGAAAATTTCTCTTCATCCATTCCCAAATTGATTCAAGAACCAAGAAAATCATAGAGTGACGAAGATGAAATCCAGTGGGTGTTCTTCGAAAGCAAAACACGGTTATGGTGGGTGTTCTTCGAAGGAAGAATCGAATGTTAACACAAGCACAACTTGGAAACCTATATGTCACTGTGGGGATTTAGCTGTTCTTCGTATGGCCACAACATTCAAGAACTATGGGAAACATTTTTGGGGATGCCCTAATTTTAAGGTATGTCATATGTATGTGTTTAAAATCTGTAGCTGTATTTGTGTTTTAAAATGGTTGATGTTGAAGATGCTATTTTGCAGGGATCAAGCAATGCCGGTTGTGGGTACTTTGGATGGTATTTTGAAGAGGTCAGAGATGAGAAGGAGCAATATTTGATGGATAGAATTGAGAAGCTCTCAAAGTCATTGGCAAAGGCTCAAGTGACTATTGAAGAACATGGGAAACAAATAAGCAAAATGGAAAATGACATGAAGAAGCTCATGAAGTTGATAAAATTCTGGAAATTGATTTGGTTCATAGGCCTTGTTGTAGTTGTTTTTAGAATCCTTTAGGATGTTGTTGAATCATTTTGGTCTCACTGTTTTTAGAATGATTTAGGGAATTGATGTTGAATTAAGGCAATTTGTTGTCAAATTGTTGTTGTTGTTGTCAAATGTAATGGATTATTTGTGATCAATGGTAGTTACTATTGTTATGTTGACAGTACCATAATGTTAGCATTTTACACAACAGAAATGTTAATTGCTACAGATTAGTTACATTGATAGAACTAATTGAAATAATTGAGATAATTGCCACAGAACAATAGTTGACAAAACAGAATTGACAAAAGCATATGTCTCCATCATTGACAAAACAGAATTCTAACATTGACAAAACCATATGTCTTACATAGACAAAACATTGACAAAACAGAATTTTAACATTGACACAATTGTCTTAACATTGAAAAAACATTGACACAATTGTCTTAACTAAACTTAACATTGACAGAATTGTCTTAACATTGATCCTAAGGTTTCCAAGTCTTGGTTGATCTCTTTGTTGGTGTACTTCTCCTTGTTGTTGGGCCTACAGCAGTCTTGGCTGCACTCATCCTGGTGGTTGGGCCTGGGGGCATGAAAGGCTTAGCTGGCCTTCTGTAAGACAGCTTGTTTGGCCTTCCTTGAGCTTGCTTGGTTTTGCTTGGCTGAGACTGTGTTGGTTCCTGTGATGGCTGGCCTTGTGACTGTGTTGGTTGCTTTGATGGCTGGCCTTGTGACTGTGTTGGTTGCTGTGATGGCTGGCCTTGTGACTGTGTTGGTTGCTGTGATGGCTGGCCTTGTGACTGTGTTGGTTGCTGTGATGGTTGCTGAACAGATGCTTCAGATGGCTGGCCTTGTGATACATGCTGACTGGTGTGGTCCTTGCAGGTCAGTTTATTATGACCTGCTTTTTTGCACCTGCTACACCTAACATTAAACCCTGTCCTTCTCATCTTCTTGTCAGAACAATCAATCTCACATTGCTCTAAATTTCTTCTTTTCTTTGGCCTTCCAGGCATCTTCCTATACTTAGGAGGCTGCACATCTGGATATTCAGTTCTGGCCCACAAATTAGAACCATTAACTGGAAATATCACAAAGTTATAGACCTCCATGTATCTCTCCTTTCTATAATATTTTGGAATGTAGTCAGCAATGTTGTAGTTTCTACTCTTCATAGCTGATAAGGCATGCACACAAGGTAGCCCTGTCAGCTCCCATCTTCTACATGAACAACTTTGCTCCTTAAGGTCTATACTGAATTTATCTGCTTGGTTTTCTAGATGCCTCACCTCAAAAATATGTTCAGATGCCATCCTATAAGCACAAAACAGAAATATGTTCAGAAGCAACTATAAGCAACTACAGAAATATGTTCAGAAGCCATGCCACTATAAGCAACAGAATTCAGAAATCATATACCACTATAAGCAACTATAAGCAACTATAAGCAACTACAGAAATATGCAACAAATCATAATTCAGATACCTGCCAATCCACTATATGCAACAAATCATGAATCATATACCTGCCAATCCACTATATGCAACAAATCATAAATCATATACCTGTCAATCCACTATATGCAACTATATGCAACAAAACAGAATCATAAACCTGCCAATCCACTATAAGCAACTATATGCAACAAAACAGAATTCAGACTTCATTTACCAATCACTAATAAGCAACAGAATTCAGATTGTCACTTATTAGCAATTAAGCAACAAAACAGAAATCATATACCTGCCAATCCACTTCAAGCAACAAAACAGAATTCAGACCAATCAATAATAAGCAACTATAAGCAACAGAATTCAGACTTCATTTACCAATCACTAATAAGCAACAGAATTCAGAATTCATATACCTGACAATCCAAAGGTTGGTGTAAGAGCTTGTTTTTTCAACTTTCTTTCTTATGTTTGGTAGCACTTCCCCATCAGCCAGATTCTGATACCTCATCCTATTGTTTGCCCATCTTTCCATCATATATATCCTTATTTCTTCCACCATAGTAATTAGTGGTTTAGCTCTTGAATCCAGAATAACACTATTGAATGCCTCAGACATATTGTTGAGGACTGCATCACATTTGTTATGAGTCTTGAAATATGATCTGCTCCAATATCTTGGTGGAGTGCTGATCATGTGCTTGTATGCTTCCACATTGATATCCTTCATCACTTTCATCTCTCTTTCCCAAGCTTGGTAATATGTGGACTTTGCAGCTTTCCAGATTATTTCCTTGAGTTTCTTGCCTGGATATTTTTTTTCTGAAATTATTATAAAGATGTCTGACACAAAATCTTTGCTCCACTCCTGGCAGCAACTCATCCATGGCAGGTAATAAACCCTTAGTGCAACAAAAATTACATAAGTTAGTACAAATAACATAAGGGCCTATAAGTGAACATAACTACAAAATTACATAAGTACCATATTTACCTTTTGTTGATCAGATATATAGGTGTATGTGAGACACCTTTCTCTCCCACCTAGATCATCAATAAGAAGCTCCAAGAACCAAGTCCAGCTATCTTTATTTTCACTTTCAACCACAGCAAATGCTATTGGTAGCATTTGGTCATTTGGATCTCTACCAATTGCTGCCAAGATTTGCCCTCCACACAACCCTTTCAAAAAACAGCCATCTAGCCCAATGAAATGTCTACATAATTTAAAACTCTCCTTACAAGCAGCCAAGCAAATGTACAACCTCTTAAAATATGGTCTCTGATCAGCTGAACCCTCTAGTACAGGATGCACATTGACTTTCACAGTAGAACCTGGGTTAGATCTCAAAAGTTCATGACAATAGTCATAGATCCTTGTATAGTCCCCAAGAAAAGAACCATCTACCATGTCTCTAGCAGCAAATCTTGCTCTTATGGCCTTTTGCTTGCTAACACCTACATTCCATTTTTTTTGTGCCTTTTCCTTTATGTCCCTAAGCTTCAATCTTGGATTGGATTTCAGTGAATTCTGTAGCCTCTTACTTAACCATTTTGTACTCATCAGCTTTACATTGTACTCTCTACTACAACTATGGTTGTCTATGATCTTCCTTAGTTGCCAAGAATCCTCATTAGGTAACTTTGCACAGTAGGCTTCCCAATCACATCCTTCCTTGCATCTAACCCTCACCCTTACCTTGTCATTCTTAATGTACCTAAGACCTCTGCCAGATTGCACAGCATATGATGCTATAGCTTCTTTAAAATCATCCTTGGTTGTGAAATACATCCCAATCTCCCATTTGAATTTGGACATGTCTTTCTGTAATCTAAAAATAGGGTACTTTTTCCTAACAACATCACTAGTATCATCACTTTCACACCCACTTTGTAAATCATCACTTTCATTATCACTAACTTTATCATCACACTTTTCTTTACCCTTATTCATCTTCCCCTCTTGATCATTTACAGATTCCATCACATCACCCTCCTCATCATAAAACTCATCTGATTCATCATCAAAACCAACTTCCATTGCACTGTCATAATTGAAGTTTTCATCATCACTATCATCATCACTGACATCAGTATTATCCCCTTCATTCTGATTCAAAACTTCCTCTTCCATCCTCGGATTCACAGGATCAGAGCTATTAACCTCAGCATTATTCACAGGACCAGAGCTATTAACCTCAGCATTATTCACAGGACCAGTTTCAGAATTATTCACAGGATCAATGTTATCCCCTTCCATCCTTGGAGTTGTATCATTCAAAGGATCTGTATTATTCAGCTCAGCATTAACTTCCTCAATCATTGCAGCAAGCACTTTTTCAGTGTCATCCTCTTCCATCACATCTGCTTCCACTTCATCAATTGGACCATCATAAAAAGCAGGTTGTGACAAAATGTGTGTGATGTATATGTCAACCCTGAGGTGAACCCTAAACAAATCAGCAATCTCTAAAGCTCCTTTGTCATCAACCAAGGTGCTCATCCCAAATTGTGGATCCTTATAGTAAATTTTCCCAATACATGTGTAACCTAGATCCTTAAAACAACCTAGAAGTTCAAAATAGCTCCATCTATCAACATCTACTTTCAATTCTGCAATCTCTCCCCCTTCGTATACACTCAGCTCGTCATCCACAAATGCACCACTGTGGTGAATAGTAAGACTCAAGAACTCACTCATCTCAACTGAAGTCAAATAACCCTAAATAGTCAATTAACCCTAAATCAGTAACTATTACGAAAAACCCTAAAACATATCAAATTGCAATCGAATAACTATTACGAAAAACCCTAAACTATTACGAAAAACCCTAAATTAAACAGTAACGGAAATCGAATAACATAGTAAAATAGAATACCTGGTGGATTATGCTTCACGAATGGCTTCTGCTTCACGAATGGCTTCTGCTTCAATGCTTCATGCTTCAATGGTTGCGCTAGGGTTCTTCTTACTAATTTTCACCAACATTCGTAATGACAGTCCTTGGTAGCATTTCCCTTCCTTATGCAAACACATCATACATGGCAGCTGAGTCACCCAATCATGGCAGCTGAGTCACCCAATCTAACCTCCACATGTGTATGCTAAGTTGACTTTGACTAACGGTTGCTGACGGAAGGACAAACGTGGTACAATTTAACAAATTAAAGGATCTTTTTGTCACTTTTTAGAGATAAGGGACCATATTGGACCCAGTGATGGAGTTAAGGGACCAATATGGGTATTTAGCCTAAATTAAACTCCCTCCATACCAGAATGACCGACACACGCTTCATCATAATTTTTAAGAGAATTATAAAAAAGAGATAATTATATTTTTATAAAAACATCCCCCTATTCAAAAAGATGAAAATAATATTAATTAGAGGATAAAATTAAAAAATATATATATAAAAGAGTTTAATTGCTATGCATTTATACTTTCAATTTATTATCATCATCCATTCTTATTACTTTATTTGTTTTTAAAATAAAAATCAAAGTTGTTTCAATATCCAACGATTATGACTCACTGACCGTATAAAATTGTTTTACATGTCAGCATTCCAATTAAATTCTATAAAAAATTAAGATGTTAATTAAAAAAAAGATGGACGGGTAGTTTTGAATGTTCCCTTTAAAAAAATTTGGACGGGTAGTTTTGAATGTTTCCTTTCTAAGACTTTAATTGTATAAAGGTAAATTGCCCACAAAATTTTAAAGAGTTTAAGTTTATTATGTTTTGCAACACTATTTATAAGTTTATTATGAAGATTATGATTAATAGATTGCGTTAGAGAGATGGACCCTTCTAAAATAATTTTTTGTATGCTAAAGGAACAACTGACAATATCATTATTCTCTAAGAAGCAATTAATTCTATATGTAAATCTAAAAAAAGAAGAAGTTAGTATGGTGTTCATAATAGATCTTGAAAAGGCTTACGATCATGTTAATCGGGATTTCTTAGAATTTTGTTTGAAGTGAAACGAGTTTCCTCTCACTATTATAAAGTTGATCATGCACTATGTAACTAACTTCTCTAAGTCTATTCTTTGGAATGGGAGATGACTACCAAATTTTGTTTTGACTAGAGGATTATGGCAAGGCGACCCTCTTTCACCCTATCTCTTTGTTATTTGTATGGAATTCTTAACAAGACAATCATCAGGGCAGTCGATGAAGGCCATTGGAAACCTGTCGAGTTATTTCATAATAGACCCCCCATATCACATATATTTTTTGCAGATGATGTTCTTCTTTTCACGAAGGTTTCCCACTCCCATGAAGGGATCATTTCTGATATCTTGAATCATTTTTCCATGTTTTTTGGTCTTAAACCGAATGTTACTAAATCAAAGGTGTTATTCTAGGCTACCAATAAGAGGAGTAAAATAGATTTAATTATTTCTAGCACATGTATCAAGTAAATTCTTACTCTAGAGAAATATTTGGGTTTTCCTATGTTGCATGGTCATCTTCAACTCATGGACTTTAAGTTTCGAAAGGAGAAATCAGCCAGAGGTTAACATCTTGGCAACATAAACTGTTAAACAAGGTTGGTTGTTTACCTTTGGTTAGGATTGTCCTGAACACCATCCCAAAATATTATATGCAAGTGGCTTGACTATCTCGGCCAACTTGTAATTTTATTGATATGATGGCTTGAATTTTTGTATGGAAAGGTAATTCAAACTCTGGTGTGAATCTTGTTGGCTTGAATAAAATCACTAAACCCAAAAAGTTGGGTGGTGTTGGGATTCGGAAAGTATGAGTGACCAATACTTTTAAGTTGGGTAAGCTGGTTGGTCTCCATTGTGATTGTGATTTCCAATGAGTCCAAGTTTTGAAGCATAATTACATTAGTGAATAAATGTTCCTTAATATGAAAAAGAAACCTGAATTAAATACTTGGAATGCAATTATAAAAGCCCTTTTTGATCTTAAAGATGACTTTGAATTTAGATTGGGGAATGGGAACTCCTCTTTTTGGTTTTCCAATTAGTTTGGGATATGGAAAATAGAGGAGTAGGTACTCTATATGGATATATATGATCTCGAAAAGCGAGTGAATGTTGTTTACTTTGATGAAAATTGAAACTTCAGGTCATTATAGACTAATATTCCTCTGGGTGTTTGTGATTATTTGTGGCTTGAAAACGTGCGATGTCACGAGCAAATATATATGTAGGTTTAACAAGTGATGAATTATTATGGATGTCGAACCCATAGGGAGTGAAAAATAACTTAGATTAATTTTGTACAACTATCTATTTTAAATGAGCATAAGCATAATTAAAAATAGTTTATGGCTATCACAGTTTCAGTTCGGTAGCAAACAATGTCAAAATCAGTTTAAAGAGAGTAAATGAGTTCAATAATGGATAATATGTTGGATAATGATCCATTAATATAACTTGTCAGATGTGCGTGTACATGATGTATTATGTCGTGCCAAAAGAGGTCAGAAAGTGATATTATGGTGTATCTCTACAACATCATAAACATATACAATAAAGCAAAAAGGCAAATCTTTATGTTTCCCTTGTAAATTTAGTGCATGTCTAGTTTTATTTTGAATATCCTCTATGATTGTAGCTATTTATCTTTAAAATAGATAATCTAGTGAATATATTTATCCTACTATTTTCGATCACTTTTATCATGAACTCCATTTGTTGTTAGATCCCTGACAATAACAAGCTTGCATCTTATCCTAAGTTGATTATTCAAAGAAACATATTTATGACAATTTAACACATGATAAAACAAAGGCAAAATACCCTTTTTGGTCCCCAACTATAGACCATGGTTCACTTTGGTCCCTTATTTTTTTCGTGCCAAATTGATCCGTTAATTTTTAAAATGATGCAAGTCAGTCTCTGTCGTCTGTAACGCCCCGATTGTTTATTTAATTATTTAATTTAAATAATTGGAATTATTGTGTATTGTGTGTGGTGTGAAGTTAATAGTATGTGGAAGGAAGAATGATATTATTCAATATTATATGAATTTAAATAAATTATATTATATTGAATAAATAAAAATATTGGAGTATGAAGGGGAAGGGTAGAATGGTAATTGGACAAAAGGATAGTGAGGGCAATATATGAAATCCTTAGTTGGGGTCTAAGGGTTATGTTTGGAATTTAGGAAAAAGGGAATCAGTCCGTGAAAACTAATCGTGAGTGAGAACATGAACAGAGGAAGGAGAAGGAAATAGGGCAAGAGCTTGAAGAGGAGAATTCTGTCTAGGAGAAGGAAATCGTCCGTCAAATTAAGGTAAGGGTGAGATTTCTTTCATCTCATAAGGGTATTATAATATGAATAATAGGCATGTGATTGTTGAGTAGGAAACCATGAGGTTAGAGGAATTTTGATAAAAAACATGTTAGAACAATTAGGAATTGTTGAAATTGTGATAATTGTTTGAGTAGGTGATCAATTGTATGAAGAATGGTGAAAATTCTGAGTTTTTTGGCCTTAATAAGGGTTTTGAAGTGTAGGGATCGTAGCAGGGTCGGCTGGTTCGCAGAAGAAAAACTACAGAAATCACAGCCCTCGCTTAGCGAGCGTTTAAGAATTTTGGACCTTTCTTGGCAGAGAGTTGCTCGCTTAGCGAGTAGGCAAGTCTCTTAGCGAGACCTGGAGTGAAAAAAATAAATTATTTTATTCTGAAAAATTCTCTAATATCCTTTATTTAATATATTAATGAATGTGGATTGATGTAGTGATGTTAGAGGCATATATGGAGGTGTTATGAGCTTGTTTAGAAGGATAATGAACATAACATAATAGAAACATGAGTTAGTAAGTATATGTGTTGTTGATGTTGCTATGTGTTGTTGTTGTTACATGACGTTGTTGTTGTTATATGTTGATGTAGTTGTTGATGCATGTTGTTGATGTTGTTATGTGTTGTCGATGATGTTTTTATATGTTGTTGTAGTTGATGATGCATGTTGTGGATGTTGTTAGGTGTTGATGTAGTTGTTGTTATGCATAAAACCTAATAAAAGAGATTTGAACTATCCTATATGTTAGCGTCGATGGAACATGGCCTATAGTTTGAAACAATAAGACATATGGAGAAATATACTGAATCATCAACTACAAACACCAGTAAAGCATCAATGAAACTTTTTTTATCACCGACTAGAACCTCTAACAACATCACAAACACAAAAATCAAAACAAAAACTAAAAAAAAATATATACAATTCCTAAATAATAATCAACAATTTTTTTTTCAAAATTCTAATAAACCATCCACTCTAGCTATCAATTACACTAAAAGTAAATCACTATCTAAAACATACCAGGTCTATATACATAATCTGAATCAAATAATACATAATCAAACACCAAAATCAAAAATAAAAAATAGTTGAACCTAAAACAAAATCGGAATTAAACCTTTGGGAATATCCTCTAATTGATGAAGATATAGTTTGTTAGGAAGTCCTCCACCATCATCCCCGCCACCAAATCCATCCATCTCTACCATAAAAACGCAAAACCCCAGAAACAAAAAACCGCTTCAAAACTTCAAAGAGAAAAGAAAATAAAAACGAAAAAACAATGGCAGAAAATTGATACATTGTTTATAGGTCATCAACTATAGGCCATGAAACAAAATAACTATCCTCCGTTAGTAAAAACAAATTTGATTCCAAACCCCAAACAAACGAACTGGAAATCCCCGAAACCCTAACATCTCATGTTCAACGAGTTATGGAGAAGAAACCTCAACTGAAACGAAAATCGTCGTTGGAAAATCGTGGTGGTTGTCGAAGACCCTTTTGAAACGATTGTGGTTGTTTTCCTCAAATCAACCTTATACATTAATGGATTTGGTGTTTTCCTCAAACTGTGGTGGTGGTGGTTATTGAGGAACAAGATTCAGTGGCGATGGCGATTGTTTTGAGGAACATTATCTTTGTTAGATTTAAGTCACTCCAAAAGTGCTTTTTTTAATTGATTTTTTATTAATCCTATATATTAATTGAATTGGTGTTTTGTATGATTTTTTTTTATCAAACATTAAACAATCATGTACAACAACATAGATTTAGATAGAGAAACATGGATGAAGAAATCGAAAGGATTAAACTTGATTTCTCTGGCTATTATCAAAACAAAACAAAAACCAAAACTTTAGATTTAGACATAGAAACCCAAGAAAAAAACCAGAAATAACTTTTAGCGTCAGTTTTTCCGATGCTAATTTCGTTACAAGAGTTGGTCAAACGTGTCACATAGATATTTAACAGACATTGACTAACGGAGTAGACGACAGAGACTGATTTACATCGTTTTAAAAATTAAGGGACAATTTGGCACGAAAAAAAGATAAGAGACCAAAGTGAACCATGGCCTATAGTTGAGGGACCAAAAAAGGTATTTTACCTAAAACAAAATACTAACAAACCATTTAACACAAATGACTAATTCATATTAACTTCATATTTCTCTACATAAAAGGTTTTATCTCATATTGAGCTTAGTACATACATCAATATTCGTTCTTAGGCTGAGCATTCTTAAACACATATAATGAAAAATAAATGATAACCTAAGAGTAAGTTATTCGTCTTCTTGCAACCGTTAATCACCAAGAGATGCCCCTTGTCATGCCGGATATTGGTAGAATACACTTGAGATGATGAGAAGGAGAATCTCTCCATTTTTTTAGCTTGCCTTCTTCACTGATTTTCTCCAACTGTTTCATTCTCAAAAATGTTGAACCTCTTTAAAATTCCTCCAATATGTCCTTTTATAGTTACATTTAACTAGGTTTTTTTGAGTCATTTTAGGTCATGGGATTATGTATATTTGTGAACTTTGTCCCAAAGGAATCAACACAATTCTCTCAAATTCTTCCATTTCGTACCAATGAAGAGTCATGTAAAATCACATGTAGGAGACTCACATGAGGTGAGATGTCCTGTAGGTGGTCGGCGCTGCTAGGATTGTAGGAAGGAGATTAGAATAATCGTGGTAATAAGCATACTTCTTTTTGAGTTGTGGATAATATGTATGACTTAGAGTCTTTCCTTTATCCCCTTGTGGAGTGACATGTTTATAAGGGCCTCTAGAATATAAGATTTCCTCGGAAAAGGCCATCGCCCAGCTAATCAAATATTGGACAGTTGAATACCTACTTCCAAGAAAGATTTGAGTTAGTAATGACCCTGACTTTCTCTTTGTACAAGATACGCCTTATCTCATGTTTTTTCATATGAATAAGGGAACACTCTAGGGCGAGGAGATACCTCCCTCAAGGTGAACTTTCGTTGTCGCATCTCCTAGGGATGTCCCAGAGCATCTCCCTAGGCAAGGAATTTTGAAAATATAACATTATATAGTCCCTTAAAAACGAGGCCTTCGACATAAGGCGAAATTTTTTCACCTAGAACAAATGCTAATGTCTTGAGAACTGGTAATTCCCATCGCGAGGCTTTAGCCAACCTTAGGAGGTTGAGATCTCTAGGCACAATAATGTGTGTCCTGGATAATGAGACTCTAAGTAGCTTGAGCAAGGCGTTTTACTCTTTCAGGTGGGATTCCTATTGAATCCCCACTCAAGATTGGAAATCAAGTATTCAGGGCTTGATGTAGGCCGCCTCTTGGGCGTGAGTTATTGGAAATAATCTCACCAGAGGAGGCACTAAGTCCCCCATGCAAGAAAGTTTAACCTTTTAGGTAGGACTTCCATCGATCCCTCAAGAAAGACTAGAAATCAAGTCTTTGAGGCTCGATATAGGCCACGCCTTTGAGGCATGAGTTATTGGTAATAATCCCACCCGATGGGACACTAAGTCCCTAAAATTATGTTCCTCAGGGTACAAATGTCGAATACGACATCCTACGTAATTAGTTCGACAAGTTAAACCAGAATCACCATAATTAACATAAATTCAATTGTACAAGATAATGGAGCAGAAAAGGAATAAAAAATACAATAATTGTTAATCCAATTCGATGCAATGACACCTACGTCTAGAGGGTTAACTTCAAACTCAAGAAAGGAAAATAACTATTAGTAGTTTAGTTCAATTAGTATTACAATCAACAAGTCATATGATGTTCAATGCCTCTTCCTTACACTACCTAATGACTTTCTATTTAGGACTCCCCCTAAATATGAGAACCTTTTTCACTTTTTCTCAATCACTAAACCCTAGTGATTGATGTTTAACCCAATTATCAATGTTGAATATTACAACTCAACTAGACAAACTTGCAACTATGCCAAGTTATTGAAACATATTTTGGTGTACATAAAGCAATAGAAAGAACTCTAAATAATAACACTATTATGATCTTCAATGAGTATTGCTTGCTTTCAAATGTAGTTTTTGAGGTACTTATATAGCAAAAGTATTTTGGGTTTTTCTCTTTGGATCTTAGCTTTAATTTCGTCCAAAATCTTTGCACAATCAGTTGGATATTATTTGTTCCATAAATATCTACAATAGAAAGCTATAATTTGGTTTAATTCAAATTCAAATTTAAATCTGATTTGATATTCACAATTGTCGAACAAATCATATAATTATATTGTTAAATAAAAGCAATATAATCTAACTGAATCTTCAACAGAAAATTCGTTCCAAAACACAACAATCTGACATGTTAAGCAACACCCATATGTCGTACCCACATGTTGTGACATCGCGTCCAACATGTGTCTCTTATGCACCAAAAAATCACCGCGAAGCAGCTTAGCAATCTTGAACACTTCTCTATGATGTTTTTTTTTTGTTGCAAAATACAGTTAATCCAAAAGGAACAACAATCACTCCATTGGCAAATTGTGGAAAAAACACTCTTCAAGATAGATAACACTCATTCAATCAGAACAACTGACATTCAACAGAAGACTATCAAAACATACACTTTCATCAGCAACAACTTTCATTAGAGTTATAGCACAACAAAGAAAATTTGGTAGCATAGATGCATGCCACACATAACAATGCCCAACCTAGTTCAGTCTTCAATGGAAAGCCATCAAAAAATTGTTAGTCCTCCACTAATTTGAAATTTACAAATGTGTTTTTATACAACAAATAATTATAGACAAATTGAAAACCTAAAGCCAACTACTAAGCAACACATATCTAAATCTTGATTCTCATTTTGCTATACACAACTCACTATACTGCAAATCCTCCAAGATCTTTACTTGAGCATGAATCAGTTCACCTTCTCAGAAGAAAAACACTCCAAGATTCTCTGTAGTGATCTCACTCAATCCTATCAGAATTCCTTTATTTTGGATATTTGAACGGCTGAAATAACCAAAAACTCCAAAATTTTGTTCGCAATGATCTTCGCTAAATCTTACCAAAATTTCCTTGAATAAAAGAGTCTTATTTTTTCATCGAATATTAATTTCCAAAAGAAATTCTTATTTTTCTTCACCGTATTATATAAATATCTTTTATCTTATCTTGAATTCTTTCTTTTGATCAACGCCTTCATAGATCATTTTAAAAGTGTCCACACTTCTTTCGCATGGCCACAATCGATACATGAAAAAACTCACAAATACTAAATTCGTTTACAATTATATTTTTACATTTATATTTTTAGCTTTCAAATTGTATTTTCATTTTTCTTTTAATACATAAAAAAGATCTTGATTTATTCACCACTCCTACAAAGAATTGTATTTGCATTTTTTTATCAAACAAAAATCAACGCATTTCATTAATCAACAATTGTTCAATACAAGGAGGAATCAAATAAAATCTACTACGCCTAGATCAAGAATTAGCCGCCCTTGCAAGAGAATGGGAAACTGAATTCACTTGGCGTTTTATGAACTTCACCTCGAAGTTATTAGAAATTAAGTAACAAAGCTTTAATCAAAGAAATGATATAATAAAACTAAGAACTACCTCCATGATTGAAATGCACGACTTGGATCATTCTTTGGGAATCACTCTCAAAAATAAAATTATTAAGGTTCAAGTCAATCGCTCCAAGAATAGCCCCCTTAAGTGCCAAGGCTTCAGCTTCAACCACGAAAAAGGAACTAGGATCCCACACCACTCCTACCATAGAAACATTCCCACGATTATCCCGCACACACCATCCTCTATTAGTAGTACCAAGATGAATATTAAAAGTTGCATCCACGTTGCATTTCAACCAACCCTCAATAGGTGGATCCCAAGATAAAGGATAACAATGAGCATTATCAGATTCATGAGTTTGTTGGGCTAGAAACCATTCTTGCCATTTGTGGAAAGCTAACCAACCAAGTTTATGAGTTTCTAGATGCTCATTATGCCAAATAAGATCATTCATATTCTTCCAAATATCATCTATCATAACTGTAAATCTACCAGCAATTTTCCTATCTTCCTTACTACAAATATAAAAAATAAGAGACTTAACATCATTAGAAGAATGTAATTGAGTGTCTAAAATAGTAGACAAACCGGCTGCCCTCCAACACTGATTAATCTCGGACACCCAAAAAAAGTGTCAACCTTCTTCAAAATTATTATTACAAAATTGAAAATTAGGCGAACATGGAACAAAATGTTGTCGGAGTCTAACGTGAGTTGGTAAACAACCTTTACAAATTCTCCACAACAGATGTTTGACTCTAGGTGGAGATTTTATATTCCACAGGCTGCACTAATCCTCATTCCTGCTTCCATTGTCATGATTCATACGAAGGCTCCTCCATAATCTATAACCAGAGCGAACACTGTATATTCCATCATATTCTTCCTTCCATATCATTTTATCCTCCTTAATATCCTCCAGAAGAGGAATTTGTAAGATTTCCTCAGCATCTGCAATGTCAAGTATATCTCTTATAATATGCATATCCCACTATTTAACATTAGGAAACATAAGGTCTCTAACATTAATATTATACACACCTTGCTTCTGGTGGCCACTTATGCAACCTTCTTTTTTACCCCGAACCCAAGGCTCATTCATAACTTTAATGTGGCTACCATCACCAATACTCCATCTACATCCTAAAGACAAAATATCTTTTGCCTTCCAAATATTTCTCCACGCAAAGCTAGGATTAAAACCAAGATTAGCATAAAGGAATGATGTTTTAGGATAAGACCTTTCCTTGAATATTATGGCCACAAGAGTATACGGATTTACCATCAGATTCCAACCTTGTTTAGCTACCATAGACATATTAAAGGCTTTAAAGTCTCTAAATCTCAATCCACCTTCCTTCTTCGGACAAGCCAATTTCTCCAAGTCATCCAATGAATACCCCTATTATTACTTCCTCCTCCCCACCAAAACGAATTTAACATCTTCTCAATGTCATTACACACAACATCAGGAAGAAGAAAAATACTCATAATGTAAGCTAAAATAGCTTGAAGGACCGATTTAACCATGACTTCTTTTCCAGCCTTTGATAAAGATTTACCTTTCCAAGAATTCATTTTATTCCATATGCGGTCTTTGATAAAGGAGAAAATAGCCTTCTTGCTCCTGCCTATTATCGAAGGTAATGCTAGATACTTTCCAGTTCCCATCACATAACGAACACCCACAATGCTAGCAAGTTTCTCCTTAGAAGGATTAATGATATTCCTACTAAAAAAACTTCAGACTTCGTCAAATTAATCTCTCAGCCTGAGGCTTTTGCTCAAGTATTGATAATGTTAGACGATGACGCGAATCTAGAATGGGGGTTGAATAGATCCCTTTTAAAATTTACTTTTCAAAAATTAGTTGAAAAATATTTTGCGGAAGTTCCCCGGAGAAATTGTCTAATACAAAATTATGTCACCAATGATCGGATATGCACTTGAAACCAAATGAGAATTAAATGATGTCAAGAGATATTAATACAATGAATGAGCCAACTCAAATGGATCAATGAGCCGACTCAAAATAACCAATGAGCCAGCCAAAAATAATGCTCAGTCAGCCTGTTGAGACCCGCAAGAACAAGAGGGAAAAACATCTTCAATGAGCCGACTCAAATGGAGAGATGAGCCGACTCAAACTTCCCAATAAGTCGGCCAAAATTTGGCCTCATGCAGCCTGTTGGGACCCGTGAAAGATTGACTAAAAATCCCTCAAATGAGTCGACTCATGGGAGGATTTGAGTCGGCTCATTCAATTAATTTTCATCAAAATGAATTTTCCTTCTTTTCCCTTGTGATCCAGACACACTTACAACCATACCAAGTTTTTGACAACTTCAAAATCCATGCCATGTCTCACAGATAATCTTCATAAGATTTCTGACTTCAAAAAGATTTGCCCTGCAAAATAGAAAACAATCGTCAACTAATAAAAGGTGGGACACATTAGGTGCCTTTCTGCATATCTGGATCCCATGAATATCTCCACTCTCCACAACTCTCTTAATAAGAGTAGAAAGTCCTTCTGAGATGAGAATAAAGAGGTAAGGAGATAAGAGATCCACTTGCTTCTAGCCTCTTCTTGGTTCAATTGGTCTCACTCGATCTGAATTGACGAGAACGTTATAATGAACCGAAATAACACACATCATCACCCAATTAATCCACCGGTCGTCAAAACCCATCCTAATGAGAACACCTTTCAGAAGCCCAAATCCATCTTGTCGTAAGCTTTGCTAATATCCAACTTAATTTCTTTTAATACATGAAAAAGATCTTGATTTATTTACCACTCCATTAGAAATAAATATGAATAATTTTCCACATCATCCCAAACATCAATATTTATGATTTTGAGAAATCTTTTCATTCTTTCTTTCTAATAATCATACTCTTCACACGACTAAAATTTAGTTTTTTTTTTTTCCTTTCATAATAACTGAATAAGGATGTATAATACGGATAGTATACTGTATACAGCTACTCATATATCTGTATTCTACATTTGGTTCCCGAGAACAAATTTTCGGTGCCGTTTGTCTCTCTCTACTTTGACTCTCTTGAATCAAATTGAACTCAAACTCAGATACAACAACCATCACCATGAATACAGTTCCTTCTTCTACTATCATCCTTCTTCATTCACGCCCTTGTTTCAAATTCAATAAACCATTTCTTAACAATTCACACCCCTCCTTTCAAATTCTTGAACTCAAACGCGACTTCAAATCCAAAAGCGATTATAGAAAAAGTTGCTGCAAAGCGGTCTTCTCCGACGATGCTCCTTTCGCCGCCGCAATCGGTGCTTGTATGCTCACTTCGTTGGTTTTTCCGATACCTGTTGCCACCGAAGAAGAGGAAGAATCGGCTATCACTTCAACGGATACTAGGTTGGCAGTTATGGGGATAATGAGTTTCATTCCTTACTTCAATTGGCTTGTAAGTAATTTCCCTAAATTCTCATTTGATAATTGTCTTGCGGAAATTAATTTGATTAATTGATTATAGAGTTGGATTTTTGCGTGGATTGATACTGGAAATCGACGTTATGCTATTTACTCGCTTGTTTATTTGGCTCCTTATCTCAGGTATTTGTTCAGTTTCTCTTTTATTTGACTTGTTTCTGATTTTAGTCAGTAGCAATTTTATTGATATCACATTTGTTGAACTTGTGATTTGATTCCATTACTGTGTTCTGTTTGTGTTTGTGATACTTTTCTTGGGAGGTTGTATTTGTTGATGGAAATGGATTATTTGTAGTCACTTTTGACTGCATTTTCGATCGTGTTGTTAGATCAGGATTTTAGGATTTCCTTCTGTTGAATTCAACTGCAGTCATTAAGACAAAACCACCCAAAGAAAAGGGAAATGGTTTTAAAAAATGAAGAGGGAGTGGCTGATAGTGGCTTAAAAGCCTTTATGCAGGACTCTGCAATTGTATTTAACTGCAGCCAATCTTTATTTGACGAATATGATGTGAGCCGTAATGTATTGTGCATATACCCCTTTTTCTGTGTGACTGTAAGATTTTTTTATTGCATATAATCTGAGCTGCTCAATTATGTGCGAAAGAAGCCATTTGCTAGTTTTGTATTACTACATTCCCATATAAGTTCAAAAACTTTATTCAAGTTCCTCCACCCTCTGGTTGACAGACCCATTAGTTGCTTGAGGGCTTGGTGGCTTCTCAAATTAGAGCTGCTATTTGATAGGGAGGCAAGTTGTACCTTTTTTTTTTCTTTCTGGTTGTCACCGCTTCCGGTCTTGGGTCTTTTTCTAGGGGCAGGGGTTTTTTGACTCGGTTGTTGCCTGGGTTTTGTAGGTTGGGTGGCTTTTGTTTTTTACCTCACCGGGTTGGAATTTAGAGCACATTTGGTGCCTTATGATCTAAGAATATGTCAAGCTTCTTCTTGCTTTTATCTGAACAGCATTTGAATATAATGTATATTAATAAATGGGTTGTATTTGAGTATGATGGGGTTTATTGATTCATTGTCAGGTCAAATCTATCAATTTCGCCGGAGGAAAGCTGGCTGCCTATTGCTAGCATTCTCTTCTGCATTGTTCACATTCAGGTTTATGCTTAGCTTACTACACTGTTTTCTTTTGTTACATTTTCCTTACTATGCTCATTTACAACTATTGGTTGTTCGATTTTATATTTTTTATTAGCAAACTTTTTGCTTAACTGACAAAAAACATAGACTTTCCGATTGCTTGATCATGAGGCTTGAAAATATCAAGTGTCATGCTGTTTGTCGAAGACAAATCCTTTTGAAGTGACACTTTTTATTGTGTTTGAATTTTTGGTAATGATAGATTAATTTATATTGCAGCTGGAAGCAAGCATAAAAAACGGAGATATCCAAGGGTTTCAACTATTTAGTAATATTATGGATCAGCAATCATCTAGTACAAAGAAGAAAGGCCGTTTGAATCGGTATCAAGATATGTCTAAGGTACTTTCCTTACCGCTAAAATAAGCTGTGCATGATGTCCTAATATAAATAAGATGTGTATTTCTGTTGAAAAGTTATATTTCATGGATCTCAAATCTCAATTGTTGTAAATTGCGATTTAGGGAAGCAAGAATAAAAAGAAAAACCTACCATCTGCCGAAGAACAATCAAGAGACATCGGGGGTTGGGAAGATTCTGAGAGGCCTTTAGAATACAAGCAACGCTTGAATGACAGCATAGACGATGACGACAAAAAGAGGAGCAAGCACTAAACTAGGAGATACATGCATTTTCAGATCATCAAACAACAACTAAAGAGGAAGATTCACACAAGTTTCATGCCTGATGTTAGTACTGTATGTAAAGCTGTTCGGTTAGTTTTTAATAAAGTGTAGGTCATTATCTGAATGTTGTTATGTTATGATCATAGATTCTTTTCACAGTTGGTGTTCAGCTCATGCTTATTTACTAGACTATTAAAAGTGTCATTTCCATATGCCTTATAGTTAATCGGTTTTGTTTAACAAAATTAATGGCAGAGCTTCAGCAGTTATTTTGCTGAGGCCAAATTCAGTAAGTGATTTTGTAGGGTTGAAATTAAAACTTCTAAAACACAAGAATGTATATGCATGTGTTATAAATAACTCATTCAATCACATTTGTCCTCAACTACCAACAAACAACACTGTTAGACCATTTAGTTGCTACCACTCCTTAGTCATCACTTTAAATGCCAATAGCTCAAGTAGCTTTCCATTAGCGCCATCAACAAGCTCAAGAAGACACACCTCACCTCTGTAAGGGGCTAAGTTACACTTTGCTAACAATTCTGTGACTTTTGCCGTTTAGTGTTTTTATAGTTTGAGTTAATCTAACTATTGAGGTTTATGCTGAAGTGAGTGTTTCATAGGGGATCATACTTGAAAGGGTAGAGAAAGTTTTAGTCAACACATGGCAAAAGAAAGTTTCTCTTAATAGATATTAGTTCTTTAGGCAACTTTCTGGTATTTTGAAAATGGACAAGTTAAACTGAACAAAAATAAATGAATCGAATACCACCAAGTGAAATGAGTTTTCCTTTCCAACTAGACAACCTCCCCATATTTGTCAATATTGATCCAATGCTATGCAATTATTTGATTTATATATTTATTTTGTTCACATCTAACATATAACCATTGATTTTGAATCAATTTTTCTGTTTCAGGTTGTATTTTTTCCGTAACATACAAGATAAAATTACAACATTTATAGGATAGTAATTTAATAAAAATGATTTAGTCTCAACCATTTTATTCATAGAGCTCAAAAAACGTGAGATGTTACTTGGCCTATGGTTTTTAGTTTAAATCAGAGCACTAAAATACAACATTCTTTTTGAAGAACAAAAAATCAAGAGATTTAATAAATTAATAACAATATTTATGACACTTTTCAATCAAGTTATAGTTAAATCATCTAATTATAAAAAATTCAAGTTTCACATGTATTAGCCCAATTTTGGAAAATAATTTTCAGAAAATTAACAAAAAATTGTCCTTAAAAATAATTCTAAATTACAATGAAAATTGTTCTTGTTTAAACAATTTTATATAAATATTTATTATAAAAGGCATTTACTACTACATTTTTTAATAAGCATATTAATAATATATTATAAATATGTAACAGATTTAGTAACCCCTGACACTTGTAGAATTTAGGTTTTGGTAATGGAAGTTCGAATTATGTAGTGTTACTATTAAGAAGAAAATTTGAAGAGACTACACTATAAGCATAAGCATTACCATAGGTCTAATATTAAAGCTGCATAAAAGCAAAAACAAAAACAAGCTTACATGCATATGAACGTAGTTCATGTCTAGCTATGTATAACAAAAGTTTTCTCAAGTCCAAACTCTTTAACGAGCATCAGCCTGCAGTGCAGTCTGTGCACACTATGAAGTTCAGCACAAAATACACAAGCTAGAATAACCACACACTTGGCCGGTCACAAGTACTGCCCTTATTTATTAGTGTATAGACGCACGCATATACATATATTATCTTCTAAAGACAAGGATTATAAAGTATTAAGGATGAGAGTGGGGCTTCTCCAAGTCCTCAATGCTGATGGGGCGAAACCAAGCCTTTTCCTCAAGCACTGAACCACCTGCAGCAACAGCAGCAGTTGCATCCACAGTGGAGGCTGAATGGAAGCCAGCAGGGACTTGCTCGCCTGGGGGCCCAAATACCCCAGTCTGTGGGTGTGGAGCCCAGTATTTGGTGGATTGAGTTGCCTGGATCACATCATCAGGGACTGGCCCGGAGTGGTTGTGATCATCAGCGTTCTTGTCGTACAATGAACTGTAAGCTGCCCTCCTGTATTCCAACCAAAAAAAAGAACATAAGACATAACTAATTAGATATTAACTCAGATAAACTAGAGTATCATTGAAACATTTTTAAAGTTCTGTAAAAAAAAAACTATTCATCTTTGACAATTTTTTTCCTTTCCTGGGGTGACCAAGAGATCAAATCATAAACAATCACCGCTGGATGAGTCATCTACATGGATGGTTAGTTGCCAAAGCAAAGATTAGTGATCACGTGATGGGTATATTCGACATTAGTGCGGTTTGAACTACCAACCAAACCACCTTTTTGCAATTTGTTTGTATATTACTATTATGCCCGCATTTTCCTCGCCCTCATCTTCCGGGCCAATCGGTTCGAAACCAAAAATATAAAATATTAGATGTAGTATATTTCATATAATTACTATTTAAATTATAAAACTTTAAGCCAGACAAGTTTTTAAACAAATAAATCTAAATATTTCTATTTGGCTGAATTTTTTATTATAAAAAACACACTTATATATCATACCAATTTTTGAAAACAAACTTACTTAAAAAAAATGTTACTGTAAAAATTAGGACAAGTCAAATTTATAGCTTGAATGCATAAGTTGAAATTATGCACACACATCTATCTATAAGAAAAGACATATGCGTCTTAAACAGAACCTTATCTATATGTGCACAACTTTCTAGAAAATAACGGACGAGATTTAGACTGCTAGCTACCATAGCACATTGACCACTCTATCCCTAACGGACAACCCCACACCCACCGTGACCGCCTTAATAATAAAAGTTTTTAGAATACGTTATCATGCGCTTCGAGAGGGTAAAAAAAAGGGTCTGTGTTATGTAATGAAATAATAAAGCCAAAAAGAAGATGAAATAATATATACTAACAAACAAAAATGTATACTAACTCGTACTGTTATTCGATCCATGTAGATGATTGATTTTAATTTTAATATTATATTGTAATATTTCACTTATTCCATACACATTGACAAACAATGTATATGGCACTATTGACGAACATAATGCCTCTATTAAAGTTAGGCATCCAAAAATTAATTGATCACACGAATATGGGTTTTCTAGACTTCTAGAAAGGTTGAAAAAAATCAAATTGCAAATATACCAGATTACTTATAAGCCATTCAATTATATATATGCTTACAATTTATAAACATGTATGTTTACAATTAAATAATACGCATAAATAAGATAGCGGCAACAAAGGAAATATCTTGGACCCACATGCATAGATCTTATCCGTAATTTACACGTTGACAAAACTCTCTTATACAAGCCAAAGATTTTTGTTGACAAAGGAAACCCAAAAATTGACGTTTAACTTTGTTAACTAAACCGACTACAAGTAAAATAATGCCTATAAATATTTTTATATGAAATTCTTATTGGTAAATCAAAATATTTTTTAAGAAATTGAAGCTATCTTCAAATCTATCAGAAAAAGTTGAATTTAACTTAATTTAATAGACTAAGCTTTTTTTTAATTATATTTAAAATAGTACTAGGAGTAATAAGAAAAGCATAGCCTGGAGTACAGTACAACAAGTTAAAAGGGTACAAATCTGGGGACATAAATATTGAAAGTGACATGGTAGTGGGTTGAGGAGGTGGTGGATGAGTAGAAAAAAAGATACCCCAATTTCTCTCTTTCCTCTCCGACAAAGGAAGGTTGTAGGGACGATATTGGCCGTTGTCAAATCAAAATTTGGCGTATATCGTAAAGATAAAAAGCAATCAATGAACTGAACATGCCTTTTAATTCTACTTAGTAATTGGAAAACTTTCATAACCATACGCAGACGGCACTGGAGAACGAAGTTATTTCCTATGCAGGAAACTCCAAGATTGAAGGAAATTAACATTAACTATTCATAAAAAGTGAAATGTATCCGAAATCAGAAAGGTAATGCTACACTAGCTCATGATGTCAGCAAATAAAAGTTAAAGAGGAATCAGATAAAGCTAAGGATAAAAAAAATTACAGCAAAAGAACCGCACAAAGAAAAAGAAGAGGAATAAAAAAGAAAAAAAAAGTTCCGCCGAGGAAATCCAGTGAAACGAATAACAAATTAACGGAATCTTGTTTTCAACGTTCAACCTAAGCCTAATTTTTCCAGCAAAAAAACAAAAAAAGGAATAATAAATAATAAATATAAAGATATACTCAAAATTAAAAGAATATTTCTAGAAAATCTATAATCCACAACTCGATTTCACTGCTTGGATAAATCTTCCCGTAGAAATCAACAGAAATTGAAACATTAGAAAAACAATAATGATATCCGAAAATCATAACCTACTCGCAAATCGCACAAATAATCAACCGTACGAACGAACAAACTAACTACTCCAAATATGTAAAATCTCGAGTAGTTACGATTACAAACCTAACAGATCACAAAATCTGTTCATAAATTGAACTAACACCTTGATTAATTAATCAGCAAAAAAAATTAGAGTTCAATTAATAGCACTAGTTACTTATTATACTAGAAATCAACTAAACATATAGAAATATGAGAAATCAAACATATAAAATTAGCAAAAACAGAGTAAACTAACATTACTATAACCGGAAAACAAAAATGAAACGATGATGATGATTATTATACCTAGATGCGATTGGGAGAGGAGAAGATGCAGAGTTGGAGTTCCAGATCTGGTTGAAAACTCGCTTCCCGACGCCAGTGATCGATCGGCTACTCGAATTGGCTGCCATACAATGCAACAAACAAATGGAGAAAGAGAGAGAGAGTAAAAAAAGAGTAGTAGCTGAAATGAAACGTGATTTGTTGTTGTTGTTGGTGAGTGGTTTGTGAAATGGATATTATTTATACACAAAAATAGGAATAGTGGAAAGGTAGAGACACTTCTATCTTTGAAAATTGAAATAGTGAAATGGAAAGATGCTGTGAAATTCTCCGTTCGTTTTCTTCGTACCTAACACGTAGAACGATTGCTGAGACTAACGGTCAACGTTAAAGTGGCGTTTATTTGTTGACGCACGCCTTAACTTATAATAACAGATAGTTAATCCGTAATCAGCCAATGGTTTTCTTGGGTAATGTAATTACAGGTAGTTTTTAAACTTTAATGCAACGTCAACTAATTCCGTCTCTTGAATTAAATGGATAATTGACCAATTAAGGTGGATAAAAATGTTCACTAATTTGATTTAAGCCCTTTTGTATCTATTTAAGGGAGTTTGATTTATATATGCAAAACATGATTTACTGTACTGCACTCGATTATATGATATGCGCAAAATTTAATTCACAGCAAATTCAATTATTAAAATATAAAAGATAATAAATAATTACGACAATTAAAGAAAGAATGTTCACACTTGACGTCAAAAGAATAATTAGAAGTTGCATTTGTAATTGTGAATGCAAGATCATCTTTCTAACTAAGAAGACTCAAACTATAGTTTCATCAGACTTTAGACAAGGAAAAGTATTCTATAGTGTAGGTATAAGGTTATGGTGAAGTAATGGGAAAACTTATAAAGTCTGGATAAAAGTTTAAAATCGTAAATTTACACTGTATTTAATATATAAATAATCATTAATCAAATAAAATAGATTCGTCATTTTGTCAACAAAAGTATAATTTAAAATAAAAGAGATGAAACATAACCTTACAATAGTGTGTTAAATAAAACCACGAGGCAAATGTCTTTTACGAGACTTCTTTGTGGTAAATGTTCGAATAATATCAATATCATCAAGTGACTTGAATATCTCCCGGTCGGTGTAACATATCATCAACTCATTGAACCACACATCGTTGATCTTATTGCGCAGTTTAGACTTGATAATCTTCATTGCTGAAAAAGTTCTTTCAACGGATGTTGTCGACACCGGCAATATCAAAGTTAACTCAATAAGTTTGTAAACCAATGAAAATACCAAATGTTTCTCAGTTTGAACCATCTTCATAGCCAAACTTTGAACATCTTCACAAGTGGAAAATGGAGCATTTCTTTTCACTTGAAGTACATAAGTGTCAAGTTGATCTTTTATTGTTCCACGGTCATCATCAAAAAGTATGCATGATAAATATCAGCATGACGAGCAAGCTTATCAACATCAAACTTGGAGAAAAAGTTCTTGGGGTCAAGACATGAGAAGCAATCAAGGATAATGTTACTACCTTCACTAAAGCGGTGATCAATATCCACACATATTTTGTCAATAGCAACATACAAAATCTTTGCACGGTAATGATGTAGATTAGTGATAGTCCTCCCTTCTGCCCTTGAACGACCCCGAACTGGTATTTCATCATCCATATTTGACACCAGAATACCTTTAGCAACACAAAATTCTTTAACATCTGCAAATAAATTATCCCGACCTGTCTCTCTCATTATAGCCAACCGAGCTTTGACAACATCAACTAATTCCATGGCAATCACAATATTAAGATCTTTTATTTGCAAGACATATGAAAGCTTGTTTGTAATGCCAAACAACTTTAACATTAACTTCATAATAAAAGAAAATTTAAAGCTCTCCATTTTTTCTATCAAACCTGCTGCTTGAGATGGTCCACGTCCATTTTCATCAACCATACTAAGCAGATTTAACACGGAGGACCACATTTGATCCAAACGAAGCAATGTAGTATGATGTGAACCCCATCTAGTATCCCCGGGCCTAATGAGACTAGATGATTAGTGCAAGCCCCTTCCTTTAGATATCTCACCACTCTCAAGTTTATCTAAAATATCTTGGTATTGTGCCTCCGTCAAAGCATCTCTCCTCTTACAAGATGCACTTGTTGTGGTCACAATCAAAGAGATATACTCAAAGAAATCATGAATAGATGAACAAATACTAGCAACAGACACAACAACCAATTGCAAACGATGGGCATAACAATGAACATAGAAAGCATAAGGATTTTCATCTAGAATTTTTCTTTGCAAACCATTAAATTCACCTCTCATATTTGAAGCTTCATCATATCATTGCACTCGTATCCTTGAAATAGATAACGTGTACTTATCAAGAAAACTATAAAGAGCATCCTTTAATGACTCAGATGTCGTATCTTTGACATGATGTAGATCAATAAACCGTTCCACAACATTCCCTTTGTAGGGTTTAGGGTTTAGGGTTTAGGGTTTTGGAAATTGGAATATAGGTAATTAAAATTGGAAATTGGAAAATACAACTACTAACCTCAACATCACTGCCATTTGCTCTTTGACAGATATATCACATGACTCATCAATAAGCAAGCAAAATTGTCTTGCTACTTTGAAATTTGAAACCCTTGGATGTGAGAATCGCTCCAAATAATTCATTGGAGTTGTTTGTCATCACTTCCTGGCAAATAACTTCCTTCCTAACATGTTCATATGCTTTCTCCATTGTAGGAAATGGTTTTATTTATAAAACATCACTTCGTATATTATTTAAGCGGCGATCAAGTCCATCAAAAAATACATACACTCATTCTTCTTGGACAAGGGTATTGTAAAGTAAGATATTAGTTGGGCATGTCATTGGATTTGGATGAAGAAAATCGATCTCACGTCAAATCCCTTGGAGATTGTTATAATGTTTTTCAAGAGAACCACTGGCCTTTTTAAGACGTCTCGTCTATCGTTGAAGGTCATACACTTGGAAGGCGTTGCTACCATCAAAGTACATGGTCACAACGGTATCCCACACCAGCTTGGCAGTGGAGAATCGAATAAAGTTATTGATTAGAGAAAATTCTATGAAATTGACTATACATCCCTTAACAATCGAATCGAATAAAGTTATTGATTAGAGAAAATTCTATGAAGTTGATTATACATCCCTTAACAACTGCAGTGTTAGTCTGCAATTTCAAAAAACAGGATCTATTTGAGGAGATTGTAAAAGGTTGTCGCTCCCGATAAGTGGGACCAGGCCCAGATAAAGGTACAGACGCGAACGGTCGGCGAAAGGGGACAGTGAGAACACACAGCCGTGAACTCACTGGAGGTGAATAGAGTCGCCAGCTAGGCATTTTTATCCCGGAGGAAAGGTAATGCTGCATAGACCTAGAAAAAGATGGATAAGACGGTTGCGAACCAGAGAGACTGAGAAAGGGGGTTGGTTACAACCTGGGAAGGTATTAGCACCCAGATTGTCCGTCGTACTCGACGGGATCCACGCTTAAAAGATTTGTGTTTTAAAGGGGTAGTGTCAGTGCAATTTGTGTATCAAAGAGCTGGAAAGATGTACAGGTGTTAGTGTAAAGCGTATAAGTGATGTGAAGTGCAATATATATAGTGTCAGTGTAAGAACAAGAGTGAAATGCTCAGGAGTATGAGGCCAAAAGAATGAAGCTGGAAAGAGGGGGAATATACAGAGACTTTTGTTCGATAACTGTTAAGTTATGCCTACGTATCCTCTCGTGCAATGAGGAAGTCAGAACACCGTAGTTCGACCCAAAGAGACTGAAAGATGAATTGACTTGTGAACTGCCTGCTTGTCTATGCTCAAGTGTATGACCTGTCTGGCTCAGGTGCAAACTGTCTTGCATTAGACGGAAGAAGCGAGTTCTCGGTTGTGAGTGAATGAGATGAGAAAAGAATCCCGAAGGAGACGATTATTGTTTGTTTTTGTATTTTCAGTCTTTTATTGTTTTTTTGGATTTTGTCATAAGTTAATGAGCTTAAGTCTAAGCCAATGGATTTAGTAAACTCATCACATCTTCCCTCTGATTAGGGGTAATGAGAATACCTTAAGTGTGAAGTCAGGTTCTCACACTTAATCACCTTTGGTGTAGGATTAAGATCATTAACCTACTTATGATTATTTAGATGTTTTTGTTGTTTTTGTTTAGTGTTAAGTAATGAGGTTAAGCCATAATCAGGGATTAAACAGACTCATTACACCATCCTAATAGAAGGATAATAGATGAGAATGTTTAAGCTGAGGAAAGCTCCTCAACTTAATCCATGATTAGGGATTAAACTCATGACCAAACAAGCCTTTGATTAAGTGGATTTTAATTAATGATATGATGAAGAAGTGTTTTTTAGGGTTTGTAAGACAACTTGAGGGGGACTTGTCCATTAACACTAGGGTTAGTCCTTCTTAACCATTTAAGGAAGAATTAGAACCCTAATGCAAGGCCCAAGTTACAAGTGTGATGTCTTGATACTTATTAAGTGGATTGATTAAGAGATTTAAACACATTAAGGGTTTAACACTTAGGATTAAAGTTATACACTCCATCCTAAGAGAAGGATGCAGGCATAAGCTTAATCACAAAGCCTTAAAGCCTTTAGGGTTTAGTCCCTGATTATGAGATGAGGAGAGAAGACTCAAAAGAGACACAAAGGTAAAACTAAGAAGGGAGACTAATCAAAACCCTAATCATTGTCATGCTTGGTTGGTCCTAAGGTTTGTGAGGTTTGCAAGAACAATCTTCAATGGAACCACCAGGAAGCAGATGAAAGGATCAAGAGAAGCAAAGTGACTTGCTTCATTCAAGAAGTCAAGTCACTTGAAGAAAGAAAGTAAGAAGAAGAAGAATGAGCAAGCTCAAACTCAAACACATACAAAAATGCAGCAAGGATGCATAAAGGAGATGAAGAGAAGTTATGAGAAGTGAAGGCAAATTCACTTCTCAAAGTCACTTACCACCTGAAAAGTTAGAAAAGAAAGTGCAATGCAATGCAAAATGAGATGAAATGGTATGATGAGCAACAAAACCAGAAGCATGTTGATGATGATAATGATGCTATGAAGTGATACAAGCATGAAACAAGGCATGGAGATGATCACACAAGCTTATGGATGCAGATGGAGCATGTTAAGACACATGAACATACATGAAAAGTTATGAAGTGCATATGACATACAACATGGCAAATACATGATGCAATGATCAAACATGCTTTCAATATGTCTTATGATGTCAAATGAATCACATGGATGCTTGAAATGTCATGGCAAGACATGGTATGCAAGAGAATACAAGAGGGATGCATATGAAAGCCCAAATTAGGGTTTATGAACCAAACATCAAACAAAAGTCAAAAACAGAAGCAAACCCTAAGATAAAAAATGGAAAATGCCACACAAAGGACCCCTGATCCCATACTAAACCAATGCCCAAAGGAGAGGTTTCAACTCCTAACCTAACTCAAGATATGAATTTTACAAGATTTTAGGGTTTTTAGGGTTCCTCAACAAGAAAATTGTCAAACAAATTGAAAATGAGGAATCAAATCATGGCCATTTTATCTCAAAAATTACATGCTAAACACAATGCAATGCAAGAAGAATCAATGTCCAACTCCTCATGAATAGGCAGAAATGATTTTTTGAACTTAGGATCAAAATAATGCACAAAAATGATTTTAATTCAATGAAAAATTCTCAAAATGCATCAAGATCAAAAAAGAAATTTGGTTTGAAGGTTGGACAATGTTTCTAAATGTCTTAGAACATTTCATGAATTTTTTGGTGATTTTTAAATACCTAAAAGTATTTTTAATAAATTAATTTCCATTAACCAATTAAAAATAATCTTTTAAATATTTAAAAATACTTTTTTAATGCTAAAAATAAAATAAAAATATTTTTTGTGTCATAAAAATTAATGAAACTCAGGATAAAAAGTTTCATAATTTTTAGACATTTTTTACTATTTTAAATAAATTATGCAAGTTAAATGAAAAAGAAATGAAAATAAATTAAAATAAATGGAAAGTAAACAGAAGGAATGGCTGAGATTGAATCTGGGTTTGAATATGTTGACTAGCGCCAGATCCAAGGGCCATGGTTGCTTCTGAGCCAATTAACCTAAATACGAATTAATTAAACTAATTAATTGAATTAGGGCTAATCAAAGTGATCTGGGCCCTCCAAGCTAGCGGGAAGTCAACAAGTCAAGGGGAATCTACGCTCCACATTCAAACACACTTAATGACCTGAGATTAGGGCTAATCACACTCAGGTGACCGGAGAGAAGCTCCGGTCATCTTCTCCGGCACCCCAAAACCCTAAAAAACGATTCAGGCCACCATTCTCCAAATTAATTCCAGGGAAATGTTCCTCCACTCAAACCTTGCTCGAATCAACTCTCAAAAAGAATTTTTCATGCCTGAACTAAGAGAATCGAAGCCATGAAGTTTCACGGGCAAAATTTCAGAGCCCTGGTAAATCCTCATCTCTCACTCATTCTTAAATCTAAAACCATCCCCATGACCAGCAAAGCATGCATAATCAATTTTTAACATAAAAACCAAGCTCTGAAAAGTTGTAAACCTGAAGCTACCTGAAGTGATGAACTGTGAATTTGAGCTCTCCTGGCCTTGCTCTGGTGCAGAATGCTTTCTCTGGACCCCCTGAAGCCAATGGAAGGCTTGGAATGAGCTTAGACAAGCTACTTTGAGAAATCCAATTCTGGTGTAGCAGAAAATGGGCTCTGTGTATAGGCAGCTTCAGATCAATGTGAAGGGTGGTTTTGACTCCTTGTGATGTGCTTGATTTGTTGGTGAAGAGAGCTTTGATGTTTGATGGCTATGGAAGGTTATTCGAAGAAAAATGCAGGCTGAGGTGAAGAATGGTGAAGCTCAATCCATGCTGGTTTCAGGCTTGAATCTTGGTGGTTTCTGCTCAATGAGACCAGGTGAGATGATATGTGGAAATGATTTGGATGTTTGAAGCTTGTGGAGGCAGATTCGAATGGTTTTGCAAAATGGTGAGCTTTTGTGTATGTAATGATCTAGAGTGTTTCAACCTGGCCTCTTGATATGTTTTGCTAGCAGATGGAAAGTATAAACAAATGCAAGTGGCTAAGGGATGTGACATGGCCTGCTGTGATTGGGATGTTTGCTTTTGCCAAAAGTCAACTTTTTGTGTAAGGAAAGCATGGCTTGGTTCTAGGCTAGTACAAGGCATGGTTCTGGTGCAGCATGATGTGTGTGTGATGCTAGGCAGGTTCAGCAGCCAAGGCAACTAGTTGGTGAAGTGTGATGAGTGTTTTTGCAAGTTGGCACATTTTTGAAACTTCATGAAAAGTCTTGTTACACAAACCATGGGCATGAGAAACTTTGGTCCAATTCTGACTTTTAGGGCCTATAGAATGTTTGTGTCATGGTTTGATGTCAACTAGAGGTTACAAACAGCCTTGGTTCATGATCTTGCAAGTTTCTCATTTGAGGCATGTCTTGAAAATCAATGATTTTAGCCAACTTTGTCACTCCATAACTTTTGATCCAAGAAGAATTTGATCATGTTCTTGTACTTTTTGAAAAGGGAAAGATGTATTCTACAACTTTCATGACCAAAGTTTTTCCATTTGAAGCATTTTTGGATCAAGAATCAAGGCTTGAAAAGTGACCTAAAATGACACATTCTTGAAAAGTCAACTATGCCCAAAAAGTCAACATCTGCAAAAACTTCAAATTCTTGATTTTTATGAACTTAAACCTTCTTCCATGATCAAATAAAGATCATATACACTCAAATTGATGAAGAATTCCCATTGGTTGGGTCATTGGGGGCCTCAGATGCCCTGATTTTACACTGACTTGTCTGAAAAGTCAACCCTTGATCAGATGACTTCCCCATGGAATTTCTTCATGAAAATTGATATGCATACTCCCTATACCATATAGAGACCAATGGAAACAAGAATGACCAAAAAATTTGGAGTTATGGCCTCTGAAACCAAAACCCTAATTTTAGGTCAACTGTGCAGTCTAGCCTGGCTCTGCCTCCATACCAATCCCAGTTCTTGTGATTCTCTGGCATTCTTGACTTGGAGAGGATGTGATATGATATAAGAACACATATGGATCCCTTTGAAGTGATTGGTGACCTTTGGAGTGGCTCAAAAGGTTCTTGGATTGCTCAGATCACAAACCCTAGATGCAGATGACTTAGAAACTATGCTGTGAATCAAAAATGAGATGGGAGATGATATGATTGTGTTTATGCATATGAGAATGACCACAAGCCATGGTGTGAATGGGTGGGGGCAAATTTGGGGTGTTTACAGCTGCCCCTATTCAAACATGAGTTAGCTGTGCAGGATGTAAGCAACGGCTTAGCAGGCAAACAAGATAACTTGTGGTTGAATACCAAAGACAGACCATAATTTGCACTGACAGAACGAAGAAGAAAAGGGATATAGATTGTAAAAAGGGAATAAAGTATATTGTAAAGTGTGGGCGACGGAGGACGACCGTCGAGCAGAGGACGACTGCTGGATAAAGAGCAATGACGGGGACGGCCGACATGCTGGGAAGGTGCTGAAAATAAAGCAATGACGGGGACGGCCGACATGCTGGGGATAAAGGGTAAAGCCAAGACGGGGACGGCCGACTAGCTGGGAGAAGTAAGAAATTATGATGGGGACGGCCATCAAGATAAAGTAAGATTCTCTGGGAATTAATGAAACATGACGGGGACGGCCATCAAGTCCATAAAGTAAAGTAAACCACGACGGGGACGGCCATCGGGCTAAAAAAAGGAAAAGGGACCACGACGGGGACGGCCATCGGGTTAAAGAATAAATGAAATAAACAGATGATGGGGTACGGCCATCAAAAGTGAAGGACGATCACCTAGCAGGGGACTGCTGCTCTGTTGGGTATAAGAGAAATATGATGGGGACGGCCATCAAAGGTGGAGGACGACCACCTGGCAGGGTACGGCTGCCGAAAATATCAACGATGGGGACGGCCATCGGATAAAAGGTCAACGATGGGGACGGCCATCGGACGAGCATGATGGAGGACGACCATCAAGAGGTGGAGGACGACCACCTAGCAGGGGACGGCTGCTCTCAGGGTTTGTCATAACATAGGACGAATGTTAGATAACCAAAAATCAACAATGGGGACGGCCATTGGATAAAATGATGAAGGACGATCATCAAGAGGTGGAGGACGACCACCTAGCAGGGGACGGCTGCTAAAATCAACGATGGGGACGGCCATCGGATGAGCATGATGGAGGACGACCATCAAGAGGTGGAGGACGACCACCTAGCAGGGTACGGCTGCTAAAATCAACGATGGGGACGGCCATCGGATGAGCATGATGGAGGACGACCATCAAGAGGTGGAGGACGACCACCTAGCAGGGTACGGCTGCTCTCAGGGTTTATCATAACACAGGACGAGTGTCAGATAAAAAGAAGATTTACTTTGTTGGAAATCTACTGGGGAATAGTAAACACGGACGAGTGTTTATATCCAAGAAACAAAAGGTATAAGTGTTTAGATGTTGTGTATAGATTAAAGATGCGGACGAGCATCCCTAAGACTATGATACGGACGAGTATCGGGTAGAAACAAATACTGACACGTGTTCAGAGATGATGATACGGACGAGTATCAACTGGTTAACAAAGAACACGGACGAGTGTTGAATCTGAGAGGACTCCTCTGGTGAATAGTAGACACAGGCGAGTATCTATATTCAAGAAGACAAAAGTATTTGACACAGTGTATGGATTAAAGATGCGGACGAGCATCCTTAAGACTATGATACGGACGAGTATCATGTAGAAACAAACTCTTGACGCATGCTCTGAGATGACGATACGGACGAGTACCATCTGGTTAACAAAGAACAAGGACCAATGTTGAATCTGTGGGGATATGAAAGTATATACAAGATACGGACGAGCATCTGTGTGAGTGTAACATGAGTAGTGAGTAAGAGTATTGCATAGATGAGTGTTTATCTGTTGGGGGGGGGGGGTGTGACACGGACGAGTGTCAAGAGAGAAAAGTATAATATGAACAAAAATCTGATATACCAAGTGTAGGTGACTGTGCTGGGAATATGACACGGACGGGTGCCAAGAAAGTGTATATAGGTATATGTGAGTGCAAAGAGGATGTCTTTGGCTTTCTGCTGGTGATTTGACACGGACGGGTGTCAGGACGTATCTGTAATATGGGTGGTGTTGTTTGCAAGGAGTGTTCAGGCGACTTACTGGGGAAAGGTGGCACGGACGGGTGCCCAAAATGAGTATATACTGGTGTTTGTGATTTGTGAGGCAACTGCTTTTGCTGGGGACTCTGGTGGGGATTTTTCTGTACGTTGATGAACTGTCATTATTCACAAGTGTTGGTTCAAAACATGGCTTATGAATATGCTATATGTTTGATTTTTGCCGTAATGCTCCGTGTTAGACGGAATGCTACGCTTTGTGGGTGAATATGATGCAAATGCTATGATTATGCAAAGCTACCAAACCGGGATTCAAATCCCGTTGCTGCGAAGGCTCTGATCGATCCGTTTGAAATAGACATCCCAGCTGGGGGAGATCATTGGTAGATCTGACGAGATGCTATCTGCTTGGGGATATGGGTCATTGATAGACCTATCCTTATAAACGAGAGACCCAGCTGGGGTTTGTAGAAGCTTTCTTCACTCTGTTGTGATCTTCTATGCGTTGCTCTTCTGGATAGAGGCTGGAACTCCGTGGGGAGATGGTTCCCTGACTTTTATACTCGGCTGAGGGCGAGATGGCAACTCGGCTGGGGAGAAAGAGAGATCAATGAGAGACCTCCCTAGGGGTTCTGCTGAAGAGAATCCTTGACTCAGCCGGGGATATAGGTGCCTTTTGGCATTGCCCTGGCAATTCTGATGGGGAGAAGTAATAATTGGCAACTCAGCTGGGGAGGGGACACTCCGGGTGCTAACATTGAGTGTTGATTTGCCAGCTTGTTGGGATGAAGCTTACATGCCCCAAGTCGCATTCTGGATACCGGCAATCCTGAAAAAGATAGAGAAATGCACAAGGTAATCCCGAGGTATCCCTTACTGGATTCCGTCATAGGAGTTTAGAATACTTCTGAGAGTAAGCATATTTCCTGCAAGCATGTTTTTTATTTGAAGATAAGCATCTGTATTCTTATGCAATCAGTTTTTTCTTTTTAAGACATCAGACATTTTTTGCAAATAAAATGTACAAGACGAGACATGACTGAAAATCTGATTTTATAAATTCATATGCCCTGAATTGGCGAGATACAGTCAAAGGAACATATCCCCTGAAATGAGGAGATTGTTACAAATTGAGAAACAAAATGCTGGCAGTGTTGATGACGCTTTGAGGAGCTTCCTCTTCACTATGACCCGTATGACTTTTGACGTTCTTCTCATCTTGCTTTTTGAAGAATGTTGATTCTGATTGATGCTCGATCCTTTCGAAGCTTACCAAGTTATAGGTGATACAGACGAATTCAGAATGCAGTTGTTCGCTTATTCCCTTATTTTGCATGGATCGCCCTTTCGGGTTTTCAATCCATCGGGATACCCATTTTTGCCTGAGCTGTCCAATGCGGCTTTTCAACTCAGCGGGTGTACTTTTTCTTTATTTTCCCTTATTTTTGCCCGAGTCTTTTATTCTGTTTTTGACTCGCCGGGATGCCCTATTTTTGCCTGGACTTACATTCTGTTTTTATGTCCAGCGGGTCCTTTTATGCGAAGTATTTTTTAACTGCATCTGAATTCACAGGGGACGGGAAATCTTCACCATCCATGGTGCTGAGCATCAGTGCTCCACCGGAAAAAACTTTCTTTACCACGAATGGTCCTTCATAATTCGGAGTCCACTTGCCCCTGTGGTCTGTATGAGGAGGGAGGATTCTTTTCAGCACAAGATCTCCTACTTGGTACTCTCGGTGCCTGACTTTCTGATCGAAGGCTTTCTTCATTCTCTTCTGATACAACTGCCCATGACAGATTGCGGCCAACCTCTTCTCTTCGATCAGACTCAGTTGTTCGTATCGGGCCCGAACCCATTCTGCTTCACTCAGTTTAACATCCATCAGTACCCGTAGGGAGGGTAATTCAACTTCAACCGGTAGGACTGCTTCCATACCATATACAAGTTGATACGGTGTTGCCCCAGTGGACGTTCTGATTGACATGCGGTACCCATGCAAGGCAAATGGTAGCATTTCGTGCCAGTCTTTATAAGTGACTACCATCTTCTGCACAATCTTCTTGATATTCTTATTTGCTGCCTCAACAGCGCCGTTCATCTTTGGCCTGTAAGGAGAAGAATTGTGATGTTGGATCTTGAAGTCCCGGCACAGCTCTGCCATCATTTTGTTGTTCAAGTTGGAACCATTATCAGTAATGATTCGCTCGGGAACTCCATATCGACAGATGATATCTCTCTTCAGAAATCTGGCTACCACTTGTCTTGTAACATTTGCATATGAGGCTGCTTCAACCCACTTAGTGAAATAATCAATGGCGACCAGGATGAATCTGTGGCCATTTGAAGCAGTTGGCTCAATCTTGCCAATCATATCAATGCCCCACATAGCAAAGGGCCATGGTGAAGACATTATGTTCAAAGGATTGGGAGGCACATGCACTTTATCCGCATAGATCTGGCATTTGTGGCACTTTCTGGCATAGGCACAACAGTCGGCATCCATTGTGATCCAGTAATAACCTGATCTTAGCAACTTTTTAGCCATGGCATGTCCTCCAGCATGGGTACCAAAGGAGCCTTCGTGCACTTCATGCATCAATAAATCTGCTTTCGTCTTGTCAACACATCTGAGGAGTACCATATCAAAGTTCCTTTTGTATAAAGACCCATCAGTGTTCAAGAAGAAACTACCAGCAAGCCTTCTCAAAGTCTTCTTATCATTGGAAGATGCCCCAGGTGGGTATGTTTGATCCTCTAAGAAGCATTTAATGTCATGGAACCAGGGCTTATCGTCTTTGACAACTTCTGCTGCGAACACATATGCTGGTCTGTCAAGTCTGGACACTGATATCTGCGGTACAAAGTTGGCAGCCTGAACTTTGATCATGGACGAAATGGTAGCCAGAGCATCTGCAAACTGATTCTCGTCCCGAGGGATATACTCAAGCTTGACTGTTGTGAAGAAAGTCAATAACCTCCTTGTATAATCCCTGTAAGGTATCAGATGATCCTGGTGGGTGTACCATTTGCCGTTGGTTTGATTAACTACCAGAGCTGAATCTCCGAATACAGTCAATGTCTTGATCCTGAGGTCAATGGCTTCCTCAAGACCCATAATGCAAGCTTCGTATTCAGCTTCGTTGTTAGTGCAGTTGAAGGTGAGCTTTGACGAGAAAGGCATGTGAACTCCCTTAGGTGTAATGAGCACTGCACCAACACCACGACCGTTCATATTAACAGCGCCATCAAACATCATAGTCCATTCTTCTTCCGGGTCAGGCCCTTCAGTGTGAACAGGCTCTTCATGATCTCTTGCTTTAATGAACATGATGTCTTCATCAGGGAAGTCAAACCTCATAGGCTGGTAATCATCAATGGGTTGCTCAGCAAGATATTCAGACAATACACTGCCCTTGATGGCTTTTTGAGATGTGTATTGGATGTCATATTCTGTAAGGATCATTTGCCATCTTGCAACCCGTCCGGTGAGAGCTGGTTTCTCGAAAATGTATTTGACTGGGTCCATCTTTGAGATCAACAAAGTAGTGTGGGTCAACATATACTGCCTCAGTCGGCGAGCAGCCCACGCTAAAGCACAACAAGTTTTCTCGAGCAGTGAATAACGTTGTTCACAGTCGGTAAACTTTTTGCTTAGGTAGTATATTGCATACTCTTTTCGACCAGACTCGTCATGTTGGCCTAGCACACACCCCATTGACTCTTCTAATACTGTCAAGTACATTATCAGAGGTCTTCCTTCAACTGGAGGCATAAGGATTGGAGGCTCTTGTAAGTATTCTTTGATCTTGTCAAAAGCCTTCTGACAGTCTTCGTTCCACCTGACCGTCTGTTCTTTTCTTAACAGCTTGAACAAGGGTTCACAGGTTACCGTAAGGTGAGATATGAACCGTGAGATGTAGTTCAATCGACCTAAGAAACCTCGAACTTCTTTTTCTGTCTTCGGTGCAGGCATCTCTTGGATGGCTTTGACTTTATCAGGGTCGACTTCAATCCCTTTCTCACTTACAATAAATCCCAGCAGCTTACCAGATCTCACCCCGAACGTGCATTTGTTGGGGTTCAATTTCAGTTGATACTTCCTCAGACGCTTGAACAACTTGAGCAGATTTACCAGGTGTTCTTCTTCAGTAAGGGACTTGGCAATCATGTCATCCACATAACACTCTATCTCTTTATGAATCATATCGTGGAATAATGTTACCATAGCCCGTTGATACGTCGCACCGGCATTCTTGAGCCCAAATGGCATTACTTTGTAGCAGAATGTGCCCCAGGGTGTGATGAAGGTTGTCTTCTCCATGTCTTCAGGTGACATCTTAATCTGATTGTATCCCGAAAATCCGTCCATGAAGGAGAATACCGAGAACTGAGCCGTATTATCCACCAATACATCAATGTGAGGTAAAGGGAAGTCATCTTTCGGGCTGGCTCTGTTCAGATCCCGGTAGTCAACACACATTCTTACTTTGCCGTCTTTCTTAGGCACAGGTACTATGTTAGCAACCCACGGTGGATAGCTAGTTACAGCAAGGAACCCGGCGTCCCATTGCTTTTGTACCTCTTCCTTGATTTTCATTGCCATGTCTGGACGAGTACGGCGCAGTTTCTGTTTGACCGGTGGACATTCTTCTCTCAAAGGCAGCTTGTGCACAACAATGTCGGTGTCCAACCCGGGCATATCCTGATACGACCAAGCAAACACATCCACAAATTCTTGAAGCAGATCAATCAGTTGTCTCTTCACTGAGTCTTGCAGGCAGGCCCCGATTTTAACCTCTTTCACGTCTTCATCTGTACCAAGATTAATTACTTCAGTCTCCTCCTGGTGAGGAGTGATAACCTTTTCCTCTTGTCTCAACAACCTGGCTAGCTCTTCAGGAAGCTCATATTCTTCTTCAACCCCTTCATCAGCTTGATTGATCGGATTGTCAAAGTCATACGAAGTCATAGCCGTGCTGTTGTCGGTGCTGTCTGGAAGGCACTCTCTGCAAGGGTTCAGTTGGTTCGTTTTAGTGATTGATTTTAATCTTGCTTTAGAAAAGTGAAATAAAGTTGTCATTTTGAAAACACTGCCATTTATTTTTTTGTACAAAAAGAAAAATGGAAAAACAGTGAACGACAAGAAAAAGACTCGTTTGCAAAAAGATGTCTGATATTTCAATGATTAATCTTGTTGCACAAAAAGTACAGATGGCCCGATTACAAAATGAGTCTTGTCATCTTGGGCAAGATGCAAGACTTTGATGCATGCTATAAAAATACAGGAAATAATAATTACTCTGCATGAGTAACCCTTATAATTTCCTGGGAAGACCAGTTTGAGATACTGCTCCCCGGGATCTTTGGACGAATCCAGCTTTCCAGGTTGCGTTCTTCTTCCAGCTCGTCTTCCAGACAGTTGACAGCATCAGGGGTGAGCATCCCCCCACTCACAAAGTTGGGCTCCTTTGCAGCCTCCACTTGATCTTGTTGAGTTGGTTTGTAACCCAACCCAAATCTGTCCTCCTTCTTTTCCACCGGTAGCAGTTTGCCCCAGCCTTGGGCGTTTCCTCCCTCAACAACCTTCCGGGCTTGTTGGTATGATGATATTGAAGTACCAGGTACAGCAGATGTTTCATTCACATTCAAGGCTTCGAACCCCTGGCTCATTGTTTCATGGATCTCCCCATCCATCTCAATGTACTTATAAGTAGCCAGGTGGCTGACAAAAATGTCCTCCTCTCCGCAGATTGTAACGATTTGACCCTCCCACTCATATTTTAACTTCTGGTGAAGGGTAGAGGTCACGGCGCCAGCAGCGTGAATCCATGGCCTACCCAATAGACAGCTGTAGGCAGGCTGTATATCCATCACGTAGAAGGTCGTTTTGAAGGTCTGCGGGCCAATCGTTATGGGCAACTCAATCTCTCCCAGAACCGATCTCTTTGAACCATCAAAGGCTCTCACCACCAGGTTGCTGGGTCTCAATGCCAATCCATCGTATTCTAGCTTCACCAGGGCCTTTTTAGGTAAGACATTGAGAGATGACCCCGTGTCTACCAGCACATGAGAAAGGACAGCACCTTTGCATTCCATGGTTATGTGCAAGGCTTTGTTATGGTTGCGGCCTTCCGTTGTCAAATCAGTATTGGTGAACCCTAGTCCGTGACTAGCATTAACATTCCCCACTACAGCTTCCAGCTGATTGACAGTGATCTCTTCAGGCACGTAAGCTGCGTGCAAGACTTTGAGTAGTGCATTCCGATGGGCTTCGGAGCACATAAGCAATGATAGGATTGAGATCTTGGAAGGCGTCTGATGAAGCTGATCCACTATTTTATAATCACTCTTTTTGATGATTCGCATGAACTCATCAACCTCTTGATCGAAGGGTGTTTTCAAAGCTTCTTTAACAGTCTGTTCTTCCTGCACCAAGCTTTTTCCTTTTGCCTTGGCAGCAGCTTCTGCTTCGGCAGTGGGTCTCTGAATTTGTGGAGCGAAAAGACATCCGCTTCGAGTGAAGCCTCCGCCTCTTCCCACATTGTCAATTTGTGGTGCAGGGGTTGATGATTCAAAAGTGATTCTTTGTCCTTCACAGTACAGGTCAGAGCCGTAATGCCACGGGATGGCATTGCTGCTTTCATAAGGCATTGGTCCAGGCACCGTGATAGTGACTGGGCTGACTGCAGCTGTAGAAGGAATTGTGATAGTCTGTGGATCGTAATAAATTGTGATTGGTGCCCTGATAGGAGCGGCACCTTCTGAGTTGTAGGCAGAGTTGTTTTCAGGATCATAGAATACGGTGACAGTTGAGACATCTTCATGATTTGTTGCTGGTGTTGTAGGAGACATTGTCGGGAGTATGGATGTTGTTGTTGTAGGAGTTTCAAAATGGAGTGATGCTGAAGTTGTAGAAGGCAAATTTGTTGATGGTTGATCAGTTGAGATGATAGATGAAATACTTGTTGATGAAGCCGAAGAATTGTCAGGAACAATGGTTGCTGCAGTTGTAGGAGGTTCTGGAGCTGTTGCTGATGAGATTGCTGAATTTGTAGGAAACGATGTGGTGATCTGAAGTTGGCCACTCTGAATAAGACTGTCTATGCCATTCCTCAAGTTATCGCACCCATTTACCGAGATATTGCAGTAAGCACAACCCAACTCACACCCCGGGAACATTTGACATTCGAGGAGTTGAGCCTTGATTTCTACCAACGGTGTCCGGATCTGACCCACACTGGTTATTAAATAAGACGGCTTGTCTTTTTCAATAGCGTTAATTCTGGGACCACCGTGATTTGGTATGGGGTTCTTATTGACATTGGGTGGTGGTGCGAAATTCAGAGCTTTTGAGTCTACCAGGTCTTGTACCTTCATATGCAGGGCTCTGCACTTTTCTGTACTGTGGCCAGGTGCATTTGAATGAAAAGCACATCTGGCGTTGGAGTCATAATTCCTGGGTAGACTGTTGGGATCTGGAGGTGCCAACGTCCTTAGCTCAACTAGATTGAGTTTCAGGAGTTGTGGCAGCAATGTAGCATATGGCATAGGGATCGGATCGATTACCCTGTTGGCTTGAGAAGGCCTCTGTTGGAATGGCCTTTGCTGGTTATTGTTGTTGGTGTTGCTGTTGTTGTAGTTTCTTGGAGGGTACTGATTTTGTGGATGGTACCGAGGTTGTGGCTGATAGTTTTGCTGAGGAGGTTGATAAACAGGTTGTGGATGAGCTGGAGTGGGGATGGTAACTGCAGCCACAGATCTGTGAACATACTGGGGCCTACCCCTGTTGGTGTGGATGGCATTAGTCTCACCAGTCCTTCTTGGGCCTGCAAAAGGCTTTCTTGCATTACTGGATGAGCTTGCACCATTGTCTGAGATCTTACCCATTTTCAACAGGCTTTCAATTCTCTCCCCGGCTATGACAACATCTGCAAAGCTGGTAGATGAGAAGGCAGCTAGCCTATCAATATAGGTTCCCTGAAGGGTGTTCATGAACATATCAGCCATTTCCCTTTCAGACATAGGTGGCCGGACAGCAGCAGCGAGCTGTCTCCATCTTTGAGCATATTCTCTGAAGCTCTCTCTAGATGACTGTGACATTCCCATTAGGAGGGTCCTGTTGGGTGCCATATCTAGATTATACTGATACTGCCTGATGAAGGCCTCTGCCAGGTCCTTCCAGCATCTAATAGTCGCTCTTGTCAGATGGGAATACCATTCCCTAGAAGCTCCAGTCAAGCTATCTTCGAAGTAGAACATCCACAGCTTCTCATCCATGGTATAAGCCTTTAATCTTCCGAGAAAAGATTGTAGATGAGTCCGAGGACAGGAAGTCCCATTATACTTTTCAAAGCATGGCGGCTTAAACTTGTGGGGAATTCTGACCCCGTCTACCAAGCCCATATCTATAACATCGAACCCCAAAGAGTTTTGAGACTCTAAGGACCTTAACTTCTCAGCTATTTCATCCAATCTTCTATCATAAGCTTCTTCCCCAGCACCCATTACTGTAAACTGGTCCTCTTGGGGGTCTTCTTGAAGTACCCTGGCTGCAGCGGCAGTCCCTTGGACATTCGCAGGAATATTGACATCTGGATGGAGGTGTGGTCCAAATACAGGGGGGTTAACATGAGGTTGGACCCTTTCATTGTTGCTTGTGCCGGCAGTTCCTATATGTGGATCTTCTTGATTCTGCCTTTCCACCATGGCTCTCAATCTTTCTTGGCTCTGAGCCATGTTGTTCATCACTTCCATAAACTGAGTCATCTGTGTTCTCATTTCCAATCTTTCGTTTGCCATTTGATTTCTGACCTCTGCAAGGTCCTGCTGTACCTGATCCATTTGAATGCCCGGAAGATTGTTACGGGTTGGATAACGGTGCGGACGGTTGAGGGGAAATACTCGGCGCCGAGCAATAGTTCCTGAGCATCACAACAGAGTTAGTGGCAATAAAACAAAAACCTACAAAACAAACAAAAGGTTAGCATGCAATGCAGTATGCTTATTTGCTTTCAAGGTATCCGGCTTGGCATTCAGTTTTGACCCTTCCAGACCCTCGAAGATGCTGCTGATGTTGCTTTTGAAGTAAAACCCGGATGGAACAAACCGATACATATATTACAAAAAGCCAAAATGGTACATAGTTTGTTCACAAATACAAGCCCTCTGAGGGGTCAAAATACATTACAAGGAAAAATGAAAAATACACGGAATGAAAGCAACAACAAACAAAGGGTCAAACACCAAGACCAAACTCATCCTCACGAACTTCCTTGAGAAGTGCTTCGGTCACAGGATCAGCCGGACGCTCCATGAGATTCCTGATGAGGAGATTCCGGGTCGTAACAGCTGCTGTTAGCTTCTTGTGCTGAGTTTGCTCTTTTGACCTCTTCACCCCTGCTTTGATCTTCAGTTCTGATATCTCCCTCTGGGCTGCTGCCAGGGCTTCTTGCTGCACTTTTGCACTAGCTTCTAGTTGCTCCATCTTGTCTTGAACCCTTTTGTCCTCCAGAGTACGAGCCTCGGTGATCCTGACCCACCTAGCCTGACTCTCCTTCAAATACAAGTCTGTCCTGGCTTTCTGGAACTGGGCTTCTTTGCAAGCATTCTTCAGAATTTGTTCTCCAGCCTTAGACTTTTTGATATAATCCCCAGACTTCTCAATCTTAGTCAGATGCTCTACTCTCAACTTCTCCAACCTCTCAATCTCCCTCATACCATCACTCCTCTCCCGGAGGGTCTTCTGCAAAGCTTGAGTTAACTTCTCATTTCTTTCTTTCAAACTCTCAAACTCCTCCAAACTGACAGTGGCAGGGGGTGGTGCTGAAGATGACTCATGCATATCTTCTATGGTAAAGGGCATTCCAGAGAATTGGGCCCTGGCACGGGACCACTCATAATATTGTGCCGATGCCACATTGTTGCACTTCCCTAGAATGGTCATTCCCTTGGTTTGAACATTATCCCAGGCCCAGGCAGCCTGCCTAACAGTAGCCAGATTAGTCTTGTTCTCACAATAAAGAGTTTTAACCAAGTCCTGTGCCTTAGGAGTGTGGACCAGTGCATAGCCTAGCTGCCTTTTGAACAGCAGAGGATTGTAATTGATACTACCCTTAACTCCTATTAGGGGCACATTGGGAAAATGCCCACAGCTGGTGATGATATCCCTGCCTTTTGTGCTTTGAGTGCACCACCTGACATCTGCTGAAGTTAGAGCAGTGAGTCTCTTAGCCCAGTTGCTTTGCTGATGAGGGTTCAAAAATGCATCTGTCCTGGGTAGATGCTTGAGAAGCCAAGTGTGGAACAATGGAGCACAACACCTCACTAATCTCCCCCTCTGCTTTTCATTCCTCTGATGCACTGAATAGTAGAGATCCCCCAATAAAGTGGGCACTGGGTTCTTCAAGATGAACAGATGGATTGCATTCTTGCTAATGAATCGAGGCTCATCTGCAAACAACACAATTCCATATATACTCAAAGCCAACAAGGCACAGACAGCTTTCCACTCTCCTAAAGAAGCTTTCAGGGTAGCTTGAGATATCAAGAAATCCAGATGAAAACCAGGGATTCCAGCTTTGGAAGTCATATGCTGCTCAATCAGAACAGGTTCCAGATGCAAAGCCTTCGCTACTTCTCCATTACTAGGAAAGACCATCTCAGGGTTGAAAGGGATTCCAGCCCTGATAGGCATACCAACTAATGAGGAGTACTCTTCCAATAAAGGGCCCAACTGAAAGTCTTGGAAAGTGAAACATCTCAGTGGGGGATCATAAAACTGAATGCAAGTGTGGATCAGGCTTCTCTGTGATGGGTCCAGATCCATAACCATATCAAGTATATCTCCATAGCTTTCCCTGAACAATGGTATGTGATCTGGAGTGATCAGGGTCTGAATCCTCCTGATGTCAGATAACTCTGGCTGGAAGAAATGATAGGTGATGTTGCTCTTTTTAGGAGCCATGATGCTGAGACTGAATAGAGACAAGTGCTGATGATAACACTGAAGAAATGGCCACTGATTGGCTGGTGCAGGTGATAGTTGAAGCAGATGCTGATGAAGATGGGTCAATGCTGAAGATGGGGTCAAAACCAAAACCAAAGAAAATGGATACCCTGAAACACAAATAAGCAAATGTCAATATGATGCAATGATTATGTATGCAAGTGATATGCAAGGGTTTGTGACTGAGCTGAATCTGATCAAAAGCTCTGATATAAGTCCATGTGTGTAAGAAATCTAGATGGAGGTCTATAAGTCCAGTAACCAAGGTGGGGGACTCAAATAAAGAGCCACATGTCCAGGGTTTAGAATCACAAGAACTGTTCCAAGATGGAGTACTCTCAATCAAATCAAAGTAACAGGGTATTCTGAGGTCAAGGTACCTGCAAACCTGTAAACAGCCCAACCCCCTCACAGGTGGTGTTCTAGAACAAGGATCCTCAGACTTGGATCAGTTATGAGAAGTGTAAGCACTTCTAACCCGGAGGTACAGTGTTTACAATAACCATAACAATTCCTCCTCTAATTCACCTCAGTTTCTGAAGGTCAATACTAAAAGGTCATCCAGACTTAGCAGGCTTCCCAGATAGCCCTAGTATTGCAGGAAATCTGCAACACAGAGTTCTCAAGAAGAAACCCATATCTGAACCGTGTTTCATATTCCCGCACCAGACCGAAATGGAATGGGAAAGAATATGATTCACTCTAGCCTAGGTGTCACTCAGGTCCCAGGTATAGGACCTTAACTCTCAATGGAACACCCACCCACCGAAGCAGACAAACAAATCCAGCCAGCACAGTATGACAGTATGATACATGTAAAGCAGTAAAGAAAGCAAATAAACAACTGTACATAAAGCAAAAATAAAACATATATAAGCACAAATAAACACATAACACCCCAGTGAACACAAATCAATCAAGCGCTAGGAGGAACCCACAAAAAAAAGAACCAGAAGCCCTGGTTGCAATATAAGTTTCCCCAGCAGAGTCGCCAAGCTGTCGCTCCCGATAAGTGGGACCAGGCCCAGATAAAGGTACAGACGCGAACGGTCGGCGAAAGGGGACAGTGAGAACACACAGCCGTGAACTCACTGGAGGTGAATAGAGTCGCCAGCTAGGCATTTTTATCCCGGAGGAAAGGTAATGCTGCATAGACCTAGAAAAAGATGGATAAGACGGTTGCGAACCAGAGAGACTGAGAAAGGGGGTTGGTTACAACCTGGGAAGGTATTAGCACCCAGATTGTCCGTCGTACTCGACGGGATCCACGCTTAAAAGATTTGTGTTTTAAAGGGGTAGTGTCAGTGCAATTTGTGTATCAAAGAGCTGGAAAGATGTACAGGTGTTAGTGTAAAGCGTATAAGTGATGTGAAGTGCAATATATATAGTGTCAGTGTAAGAACAAGAGTGAAATGCTCAGGAGTATGAGGCCAAAAGAATGAAGCTGGAAAGAGGGGGAATATACAGAGACTTTTGTTCGATAACTGTTAAGTTATGCCTACGTATCCTCTCGTGCAATGAGGAAGTCAGAACACCGTAGTTCGACCCAAAGAGACTGAAATATGAATTGACTTGTGAACTGCCTGCTTGTCTATGCTCAAGTGTATGACCTGTCTGGCTCAGGTGCAAACTGTCTTGCATTAGACGGAAGAAGCGAGTTCTCGGTTGTGAGTGAATGAGATGAGAAAAGAATCCCGAAGGAGACGATTATTGTTTGTTTTTGTATTTTCAGTCTTTTATTGTTTTTTTGGATTTTGTCATAAGTTAATGAGCTTAAGTCTAAGCCAATGGATTTAGTAAACTCATCACATCTTCCCTCTGATTAGGGGTAATGAGAATACCTTAAGTGTGAAGTCAGGTTCTCACACTTAATCACCTTTGGTGTAGGATTAAGATCATTAACCTACTTATGATTATTTAGATGTTTTTGTTGTTTTTGTTTAGTGTTAAGTAATGAGGTTAAGCCATAATCAGGGATTAAACAGACTCATTACACCATCCTAATAGAAGGATAATAGATGAGAATGTTTAAGCTGAGGAAAGCTCCTCAACTTAATCCATGATTAGGGATTAAACTCATGACCAAACAAGCCTTTGATTAAGTGGATTTTAATTAATGATATGATGAAGAAGTGTTTTTTAGGGTTTGTAAGACAACTTGAGGGGGACTTGTCCATTAACACTAGGGTTAGTCCTTCTTAACCATTTAAGGAAGAATTAGAACCCTAATGCAAGGCCCAAGTTACAAGTGTGATGTCTTGATACTTATTAAGTGGATTGATTAAGAGATTTAAACACATTAAGGGTTTAACACTTAGGATTAAAGTTATACACTCCATCCTAAGAGAAGGATGCAGGCATAAGCTTAATCACAAAGCCTTAAAGCCTTTAGGGTTTAGTCCCTGATTATGAGATGAGGAGAGAAGACTCAAAAGAGACACAAAGGTAAAACTAAGAAGGGAGACTAATCAAAACCCTAATCATTGTCATGCTTGGTTGGTCCTAAGGTTTGTGAGGTTTGCAAGAACAATCTTCAATGGAACCACCAGGAAGCAGATGAAAGGATCAAGAGAAGCAAAGTGACTTGCTTCATTCAAGAAGTCAAGTCACTTGAAGAAAGAAAGTAAGAAGAAGAAGAATGAGCAAGCTCAAACTCAAACACATACAAAAATGCAGCAAGGATGCATAAAGGAGATGAAGAGAAGTTATGAGAAGTGAAGGCAAATTCACTTCTCAAAGTCACTTACCACCTGAAAAGTTAGAAAAGAAAGTGCAATGCAATGCAAAATGAGATGAAATGGTATGATGAGCAACAAAACCAGAAGCATGTTGATGATGATAATGATGCTATGAAGTGATACAAGCATGAAACAAGGCATGGAGATGATCACACAAGCTTATGGATGCAGATGGAGCATGTTAAGGCACATGAACATACATGAAAAGTTATGAAGTGCATATGACATACAGCATGGCAAATACATGATGCAATGATCAAACATGCTTTCAATATGTCTTATGATGTCAAATGAATCACATGGATGCTTGAAATGTCATGGCAAGACATGGTATGCAAGAGAATACAAGAGGGATGCATATGAAAGCCCAAATTAGGGTTTATGAACCAAACATCAAACAAAAGTCAAAAACAGAAGCAAACCCTAAGATAAAAAATGGAAAATGCCACACAAAGGACCCCTGATCCCATACTAAACCAATGCCCAAAGGAGAGGTTTCAACTCCTAACCTAACTCAAGATATGAATTTTACAAGATTTTAGGGTTTTTAGGGTTCCTCAACAAGAAAATTGTCAAACAAATTGAAAATGAGGAATCAAATCATGGCCATTTTATCTCAAAAATTACATGCTAAACACAATGCAATGCAAGAAGAATCAATGTCCAACTCCTCATGAATAGGCAGAAATGATTTTTTGAACTTAGGATCAAAATAATGCACAAAAATGATTTTAATTCAATGAAAAATTCTCAAAATGCATCAAGATCAAAAAAGAAATTTGGTTTGAAGGTTGGACAATGTTTCTAAATGTCTTAGAACATTTCATGAATTTTTTGGTGATTTTTAAATACCTAAAAGTATTTTTAATAAATTAATTTCCATTAACCAATTAAAAATAATCTTTTAAATATTTAAAAATACTTTTTTAATGCTAAAAATAAAATAAAAATATTTTTTGTGTCATAAAAATTAATGAAACTCAGGATAAAAAGTTTCATAATTTTTAGACATTTTTTACTATTTTAAATAAATTATGCAAGTTAAATGAAAAAGAAATGAAAATAAATTAAAATAAATGGAAAGTAAACAGAAGGAATGGCTGAGATTGAATCTGGGTTTGAATATGTTGACTAGCGCCAGATCCAAGGGCCATGGTTGCTTCTGAGCCAATTAACCTAAATACGAATTAATTAAACTAATTAATTGAATTAGGGCTAATCAAAGTGATCTGGGCCCTCCAAGCTAGCGGGAAGTCAACAAGTCAAGGGGAATCTACGCTCCACATTCAAACACACTTAATGACCTGAGATTAGGGCTAATCACACTCAGGTGACCGGAGAGAAGCTCCGGTCATCTTCTCCGGCACCCCAAAACCCTAAAAAACGATTCAGGCCACCATTCTCCAAATTAATTCCAGGGAAATGTTCCTCCACTCAAACCTTGCTCGAATCAACTCTCAAAAAGAATTTTTCATGCCTGAACTAAGAGAATCGAAGCCATGAAGTTTCACGGGCAAAATTTCAGAGCCCTGGTAAATCCTCATCTCTCACTCATTCTTAAATCTAAAACCATCCCCATGACCAGCAAAGCATGCATAATCAATTTTTAACGTAAAAACCAAGCTCTGAAAAGTTGTAAACCTGAAGCTACCTGAAGTGATGAACTGTGAATTTGAGCTCTCCTGGCCTTGCTCTGGTGCAGAATGCTTTCTCTGGACCCCCTGAAGCCAATGGAAGGCTTGGAATGAGCTTAGACAAGCTACTTTGAGAAATCCAATTCTGGTGTAGCAGAAAATGGGCTCTGTGTATAGGCAGCTTCAGATCAATGTGAAGGGTGGTTTTGACTCCTTGTGATGTGCTTGATTTGTTGGTGAAGAGAGCTTTGATGTTTGATGGCTATGGAAGGTGATTCGAAGAAAAATGCAGGCTGAGGTGAAGAATGGTGAAGCTCAATCCATGCTGGTTTCAGGCTTGAATCTTGGTGGTTTCTGCTCAATGAGACCAGGTGAGATGATATGTGGAAATGATTTGGATGTTTGAAGCTTGTGGAGGCAGATTCGAATGGTTTTGCAAAATGGTGAGCTTTTGTGTATGTAATGATCTAGAGTGTTTCAACCTGGCCTCTTGATATGTTTTGCTAGCAGATGGAAAGTATAAACAAATGCAAGTGGCTAAGGGATGTGACATGGCCTGCTGTGATTGGGATGTTTGCTTTTGCCAAAAGTCAACTTTTTGTGTAAGGAAAGCATGGCTTGGTTCTAGGCTAGTACAAGGCATGGTTCTGGTGCAGCATGATGTGTGTGTGATGCTAGGCAGGTTCAGCAGCCAAGGCAACTAGTTGGTGAAGTGTGATGAGTGTTTTTGCAAGTTGGCACATTTTTGAAACTTCATGAAAAGTCTTGTTACACAAACCATGGGCATGAGAAACTTTGGTCCAATTCTGACTTTTAGGGCCTATAGAATGTTTGTGTCATGGTTTGATGTCAACTAGAGGTTACAAACAACCTTGGTTCATGATCTTGCAAGTTTCTCATTTGAGGCATGTCTTGAAAATCAATGATTTTAGCCAACTTTGTCACTCCATAACTTTTGATCCAAGAAGAATTTGATCATGTTCTTGTACTTTTTGAAAAGGGAAAGATGTATTCTACAACTTTCATGACCAAAGTTTTTCCATTTGAAGCATTTTTGGATCAAGAATCAAGGCTTGAAAAGTGACCTAAAATGACACATTCTTGAAAAGTCAACTATGCCCAAAAAGTCAACATCTGCAAAAACTTCAAATTCTTGATTTTTATGAACTTAAACCTTCTTCCATGATCAAATAAAGATCATATACACTCAAATTGATGAAGAATGCCCATTGGTTGGGTCATTGGGGGCCTCAGATGCCCTGATTTTACACTGACTTGTCTGAAAAGTCAACCCTTGATCAGATGACTTCCCCATGGAATTTCTTCATGAAAATTGATATGCATACTCCCTATACCATATAGAGACCAATGGAAACAAGAATGACCAAAAAATTTGGAGTTATGGCCTCTGAAACCAAAACCCTAATTTTAGGTCAACTGTGCAGTCTAGCCTGGCTCTGCCTCCATACCAATCCCAGTTCTTGTGATTCTCTGGCATTCTTGACTTGGAGAGGATGTGATATGATATAAGAACACATATGGATCCCTTTGAAGTGATTGGTGACCTTTGGAGTGGCTCAAAAGGTTCTTGGATTGCTCAGATCACAAACCCTAGATGCAGATGACTTAGAAACTATGCTGTGAATCAAAAATGAGATGGGAGATGATATGATTGTGTTTATGCATATGAGAATGACCACAAGCCATGGTGTGAATGGGTGGGGGCAAATTTGGGGTGTTTACAAAAGTCGCCATAAAATATATCATAATATGTCTTTGTCCGAGATATACATCTTGACCGCCTAGAAAAAAAAATAGTAGTTATCATTTAACTCGAGGTCAATTGTGTCACATTTTTACACCTTCCTCAATCATATGATAAAAGTTTCAAGAAAATCACTCACCAAAAATGAAGATATGGTGGTGCCTTAAGAACCTTTTATATAGCAATAACAATGTGCTTTGGAGTTTGTATATACTACAAATTTTAAAGATCTTTATGCATGATATGATATAAATACTTTATATACGTATTTATTTTCCCTCTAACAATTTATAAGTAAAAGTCAAAATTTTCTTATTTATTAAGAAAATTGAATTTTTTTTCATTTTAAAATATGTTTTATAAAAAGGTGTAAAATTAATTCAATTGATGGTTAGTTTTGGAAAAAAATGGAAAATAACGTAATTAAAATATAATTTTTATATATTTTTATATTGAAAAAGATGCATTTAAAAATAAAATACTTAAATGAAATTAAATTGATGTTCTTTTGTTTATAATTTTTATATAAAAAAAAATGTGATCCTTATCGAGGAATTAGTTGATTTAGTTAGTATTTGTAGAATAGAAATTACTTGAACTCACCTAAAAGTTAAATTTAACTAATAATATTACACGAATTAAAACTCAATTTTATTTATTTTTTAAATATCAAAATAAAATATATATTAACAACCAAAACAAGTGAATTTAACACAAAATATATATATAATATGAAAATATCCAATATTACAACACAAAATATTGAGAAAAAAATGATCTACATAACAATTGATAAATTGATAAGTAAGATAAAAGATGTAACCTCCGTACCCGATAATCATAATTGAAAGATATTCATTTAAATATGTTTAGGAAAGGAGCACATGAAAAGATACAAAAGAAATAAGTTTAATTTATTAAAAGTTTTACAATTTAGTACAGATTTAAAATGTACGACTTTAAAACTATTTTAATGAATATTTATAATATTTGGATTCTTATGTAAACCACACACTTGCAATATTATATTTAAGAATGAACGTGCTAAATCAATACATATTAGTATTAATATGTAGTAGCACAATTTAATCCCTCTATAAAAATATTCGTCAAAAAGCATGAACTAATTTTAATTTCTTTTTATTTTTGATTCGAAGCATATTCCAAATTCAAATTCAAGATACTAAGAAAAAAAATTTCAAACTGAAGCAACGACGCGTTTTAAACACGGGGTATGAAATTGGGAATATTCCTATGTCCCATTTATTTTATTTTATTTTTCATTTGAAAAATGTTTCATTGAGATTTACATGATCTCATTGGCATTTGTGAATTGTGAAATGCTGACCGTTGATTGGTTGGGCATTGCAGACTGCATGACTAACGCCGTGTTTACTGATCTGCACAAAACATGACTACTTTCATTTTTTTTTTAACAATCAAATTACCGAACCGTATTCCGCACAGAATTGATTTAAATATTTATTTCAAATATTATTTTAAATAAATAATATATTTTAGTAAATATATTATTCATGTTCTGCACGGGATTAATTTGAATATTTATTTTAAATATTTTTTTTTGAAAGAAAAGATATATATTAATTTAAAAAAAAAACATTACAAAACAAGGTGGTCATAAACGACCCGACTTTCTATTCCGACATTATATCATCAAATTGGTTATGTGTTTTCTAATTCTCCTATTTTACCAACCTCTATACATAATGTTATCAATGACTTGTGTTTCTATATTTCTATTATCAACATCTTTACCAAACACTATACAATTTCTATAGTTCCATAAACGATATACCGTTTCCGCAACGGCCATCTTCAACAAAGCAGCTTTCCAACCCTTTCCTTTAAACATTCGAGTGAGCCAAACAATTTCCTCTTTCCACTCAGTTGGTGTGTATGATATCTCAAGCCATTTTAGGATGTTACTCCATATTTCCTTTGTCTTTTGGCAGCCAAAGAACAGGTGGTTATGAGATTCTTCTTCTGTTTTACAAAGGACACATATGCTCTCATGCCTAAAACCAAACTTTTGTAATCTATCTTTTGTTGCAAGTTTCCCATGACAGACCAACCATAAGCAAAACACATCTCTAGGTCTAGCTTTGTTTCTCTTTATTATGTTCCTCCAATCAACCTTTGGCAAATCTCCCACCAGCTTTTGGTAAAACAACTTTGTTTTGAAAATATGTTTTGAGATGGCTTCAGTCCAGCATTGATGTATTTGCCCTATGTGCTCCCTTTGTTTCATCAAATCCTTCATAATCCAAGAATGTTGAGGCTTTATTTCAAAATTCATTACATCCATACCTTTCAAGTAGTATGCATGCATCCATTGGACCCAAAGAGTATCAGCTTTCCTGCATATATTCCAAAGGTTTTTTAAGGCCTGCACATCATTCCAAACATCTAAATTGATGATGTTTAGACCCCCTTGATCTCTAGCCCTGCACATAGTGTTCCAAGCAACTAAACTTTTCTTGCTCACATCGCTACCACCTGTCCAGATAAAACTTCTACACACAACATCAATCTTTTGAATCACAAATTTAGGAATGGGAAACACTTACATCCAGTAATTAGCAATGGCACATGAAATACTCTGGACAAGTTGTATCCTGCCAGCATAACTCAGAATTTTTGTCGACCAGTGCTTGATTCTGTTAACTATTTTCTCTATCAGGGGCAAATAGTTTGCAGTACTCAGCCTTTTACTTGATAAAGGGACTCCCAGATATTTTATAGGCAGCTTACCTTCTTTGAATCCTGTTGATTGTTGCAGCAGCACCTTTGTATCTAAATCAATTCCTACAAAAAATATTCTACATTTTCCAGGATTAACACTGAGACCAGTTGAGTCAGTAAACTTTTTGAAAGCTCCCACAAGCAAATCAATGGAGACTTTATCCCCTCTACAAAACAGCAAAACATCATCTGCAAAACTCAAGTTTGTTAGGCAAAGCTTCTCACATTTTGTATGGTAGTTGAAGTCAACATTCCTCTGCATCTTGAGTAGAATCCTGTGCATATATTCCATTATCATAACAAAGAGCAATGGTGATATGGGGTCACCTTGTCTAATCCCCCGCTTTGCTTGAAGAAAATTAGACATCTCTCCATTTATGCTAAACTTGTAGGATACAGTAGTTACACTCACCATAATCCAATTAATGAATCTGCTAGGTATGCCCTACTCTTTTAAAATACAAATGAGAGCATCCCAAATCACCATATCATAAGCCTTTTGTAGATCAAGTTGTAACATTGTTCTGGGAGTTCCATTCTTCCTCTCATAACCTTTTAAGAGCTCAAAAGCCAGAAAAATATGATTCTGGATTTGCTGACCAGGAATGAAAGCATCCTGATTCTTACTGATGATACTTTGCAGAACAGTCCCCAACCTAGCAGTCATGATTCTGGAAATGATTTTGTACACAGTTGTACATCCAACAATAGGTATGTACTCTTTGATGCTGGTTGCATTGTCCACCTTTGGGATAAGAGTTACTATAGTGCTGTTGAAAAGTTTGTATAATCGACCTTGTTCAAAGAACTCTTGTATAGCCTTCATCACATCTTCTTTGATAATTTTCCAGGCTGCTTGAAAAATCTAGCCCCATATCCATCAATCCCAGGACTCTTTAAATCACCAATCCCATTTAATGCTTCCTAAATTTCTTTTTCATTTACTGCACAAATCAACTTTGCTCTTTGTTCCATATTCAAGTGGGGCCCCAATCTCATGGCTTCTATGTCAATATGGCTAATGGTATTCACTTTGGTTCCCATAAGGCTGCCATAATAATCCAGGATTTCCTTTTCTATATCAGTTTTGCTCTGCACAATAGTACCATCTTCCTTTTTCAAATGGCTCATGTACATTCTAGTATGATTGGCTTTAATATTTGCATAGAAAAAGCATTATTTCCACCCCCTCCTCTGATCCAATCTATTTTTGACTTTTGTATCAGTATCTTCTCATCCATCTCATTTAATGCCATCACTTCATAAGTACAAGCTTTAACTCTCTCAATCAAACAGTTGTCCATTCTATTGCTAGCTAGCTCCAGCTGGGCTTTCCTCAGCTTTTCTCTAGCTTCAATAATTCTATGCTTTAGTTGTGATATAGGCTTGCTGAAACTTTTTAACACTCTTTGAAGTCTCATCAGTTTTTTCCAAAGGATACTCATAATGCTCCCTATTGCAGGTAAAGTCCAGTTACTTTTAACCACATCCATAAATCCTGGTATTTCAGTAACACAATTTATGAATTTAAATTGACCCTTACCTCTTCTATGATAAGTCTTTTCAGCAACATACAGAACTGCATGATCTGACACATTTGGGGGTAGGATTTGCAGTGTAGTCTCCTCATAGGCTTGGAACCATTCAACATTTTCCAGTAGTCTATCTATCCTAGAGTAGATAGTCCCTGCTGCTTGTTTGTTGGACCAGGTATAGTACTCACCCAAACTGTCCATTTCACTCAGGCCAGTCACACTCATCATCAATTGGAGATCTTCATATTCTTTTTCAGGGTCACAATGTTTCCTCCAATTCTATCTTGAGTTGTTGTCACATTATTGAAATCCCCTATTACACACCAAGGGTCCTGCAAATTACCATACAAATGCTCTATCTCCTTCCACAAAATCCTTCTTTTGTCAATTTGATTATGGGCATATATAGCTGTTAACTAGTACAAAAACTTCCCCATTATGTCATAGACACCACAATGGATGTATTGACTAGTACTTTTTTATCTTTCTTATATCAATTATATGCTTCTCCCACCCCAACCACAATCTACCATTGGAATGGTCCTTGTAATTATCAAGATAGCTATCAAAATGGAGTTTTGCCTGAACATTCTTAGCTTTATTTTCCTTTACCATGGTTTCAATCAGAATAGCTACAGTTGGCCTTAGCTCTAGGAGATGGGAGCTAATCTCCCTAAGCTTGCCACATTTATTGAGCCCCCTCAAATTCCAGGAAACTAGCATAACCCACTACTTGTGGCTTGTTGAGATCATTCAAAACCTCAAGAGCCACAAAAACATTGTTTGTATTCACCACAAAATTTAGTTCAGAAGATATGCTTTTACCTTTATCCCTCTTGTTGTTTCTTACTACAGTCCATGGGCCAGCTTCATCATTTATCACATCTTTTTCTCTTGTGTCATCTAGTTGTATCTTCTTTGGAATGACTTGTGCCTCATCAGGTGGTTTCTGCTTTGGCTTCCATTGCTTTCCCCTTGTTTGTTCTCCACATTTGTGACCTAATTTCTGACATTTCTCACAGAATTTTGGCCGCCACTCGTACTCCACATTTTGTTTCACTATTCCTCCCTCCTTGTTTCGGATCATAATTTCTTTTACCAAGTCATGTGTAACATCAACTTCGACAAGGATTCTTGCATAGGAGACTTTGTATTTTCCTGTTGTGCATTCATCAGTCACCATAGGAGTACCAATTACACTCCCAATCTTGTTTAAACTCTTTATCCCCCACAAATAAAGAGGAAGTTGTAGGAGTTTGACCCAAATTGGAAGGGTACGCAAAAGGTCTTTCTTCAAATTAAATTCAGGCCTCCATTCTTTCAAGATCATTGGCATATTCCATATGGTGTATGGTCCTTTCATCATCACGGCTTCTCTGTCTTCATGTGAATTGAATCTAAGCAAAAAATAGCCTTCATCATGGTAGTAAAGGTCCGGTATCTTCACAAAGTTCCATGTCTTCTGCATAAATTTTTTTACCGCATTCATACTCAGTTCTTCTCCCATAACATATAGAATCAGTGCGTTTTTACCGCATAATATTTTTTTCCTATTTTGTAACTATTATTCTTTAATTATATTCATTCACTCACTTATTGTATTAATATATATTTTAATTAATAATTTAAATTATTATTATTATTATTATTTATTATTGTTTTATCCATAATCAAAAACCTTTGAATTACTTTTTTGGTATTTTGTAAATCATATTCTTTAATTATATTCATTCACTCATTTATTGTATTAATATAGAATTATTTTTAATCATAATAATAATATCAATATTATATTGTAGAATGATTATTCAGCCACCACTATTAATAATATATATAGTAATATTGATCAACCACCACTAATAATAATAATAATAATAATAATAATAATAATAATATAATATGAATATAATAATAATATAAATATTATAAACCTTTGAATTACATTTTTTTTCTATTTTGTAACTACTATTCTTTAATTATATTCATTCACTCACTTATTGTATTAATATATATTTTAATTAATAATTTAAATTATTATTATTATTTTATTATTTATTATTGTTTTATCCATAATCATAAACCTTTGAATTACTTTTTTGCTATTTTGTAAATCATATTCTTTAATTATATTCATTCACTCATTTATTGTATTAATATAGAATTATTTATAATCATAATAATAATATCAATATTATATTGTAGAAGGATTATTCAGTCACCACTATTAATAATATATATAATAATATTGGTCAACCACCACTGTTAATAATAATAATAATAATAAGACTTAAATGCACTTTTGATCCCCCTATTTTGAAGTTTTTTAAAATTTAGTCCCCCCATTTTAAAAATCATTTTTTTGGTCCTTAAAGTTTACCGCAAGTGGGATTTCCATGGTCCCCCTCCACTTGGAGGTCTCATTAATTATATGGCATATGATGAGTTGGAATTCCACATCATATTTTTTTTGAATATTTTATTTTATAATATTTAATTTTAATATTAAAAAATAATTTTAATTTAAATAATGATTAGGATGTTATTTTATTAGTTTATTAATATATTTCTTTATTTAATTAATTATTTTATAAATATATTGTGAAATAGACAATTTTTAAAATAATACTCTTGGGCATTGTCCAATCAATTGCCAAGTCTTTCCACCTGAACCCATAATTATTTTAATTGTTCAGTTTGTTTAATGTATATAAACACCAAATTTCATTTAACACAAAACGATGTGGGACTATATTACTATTCCTATAACTGATTCCTTATTCATTGCAAACAAAAGTAACATAAAATTTCAAAATGGATAACATCAATTTTCAAAACAATCTTTGACCATTAATACGTTTGAGGTCCACGAAAGGTATTTTCAAAATGTAATGGGTATACGTGTGTAAAGAGTAAGGAAGCCAAAATAGAATGGGTATACGTGTGGAATGGATATTTTCAAAATGGAATGGGTATACCTTAAGTCTTTGTTTCCTTCTCAGTAATTGATAGTGTTGTTGCGAGGTGAGTGAGTGAGAGGATGAAACTAACTATGAGTTATTTAAGTGGTCCACATACTATGTTATTTGAGTGGAGAGGCTGCATATGTTTGATTATTGTTTTTCATGAAATATGGGCAGATTTGAAGCGTTAGTAAATGAAAAAGTACAACTCTCTAAACTGAAGGTTTTACATATAGGAATGCTTTAGTTATAAAATAATGAAGTGGAAATGAAAAAATATTAGTAAATGTTCAGAAGCATCTAGAATACTGAAAAGCTGTAGTTTCACAATTTTCATAATTTCAATTCTCAGTTTCACAATTTTTACAGTTGCACAATTTCATTTTCTTACAATTTCTCTAACAATTACAATCTCACAATTTCAATTACGATTTCAATTTCTCACAATTTCAACAGTTTCTCAAATTCCTTAGCACCAACAACACCTCATAACAACAAAGAGAAAACAGTGAAAAAATTCCGATTAATGACACACAAGAACAAGTGCAACGTGATCTTGAAATAAAAGGATACGTGCTTTTGTGTAGTTGTTATTGATGAAGAAGAAGAGAGGTAGAACAAGTCCAAATGATAACGATTAATATATTAATGCATATGTTGCAAGGCATTTAATGGAGATAAGTTTTGATGATAAGAAGAAATGTGAATGATGCTTAAATATATGCTTCTGTTGTGTTCTTAGTTGGTGTTGATAATGTGTTCTTAGTTGGCAACATAATGCTTCTGTTGTGTTCTCATGTGTTTTTAGTAAAGTCTCACATTGTTTTCTCTAAGAAATGTTTAAGTATTTATATAGTTAAAAGTAAACACAACACAATGAGTACTAATGGGCTGTAAGGATACATCCGGGAAAAAGGGCCTCAAGCCCAAATGATTTATTTTAAAATTGATATTAAACAATTTAAAAATATAAAAAAATTTAAATAAATAATTATCCAGGTTACCAAGTCAATTAAAACAAAAATAATAATTAATAAATAAACTTAGTCATCAACGCCATGTCATTAAAATTAAATTTTTTATTATAATATTCAATGTCACGTATACAAAATTGGAGGAAGACCAACCAAATCCTAAGTCATGTAAAGTTCAGGGACCAAAAATCTGATTTTTAAAATGGAGACTAAATTTTAAAAAACTTCAAAATAGGGGAACCAAAAGTGCATTTAAACCTAATAGTAATAATAATATAATATGAATGTAATAATAATAATATAAATATTAAAAACCTTTGAATTACATTTTTTTCCTATTTTGTAACTACTATTCTTTAATTATATTCATTCACTCACTTATTGTAATAATATATATTTTAATTAATAATTTAAATTACTATTATTTTAGTATTTATTATTGTTTTATCCATTAATCATAAACCTTTGAATTACTTTTTTGCTATTTTGTAAATCATATTCTTTAATTATATTCATTCACCCATTTATTATATTAATATAAATTTTAATTAATAATTTAAATTATTATTATTATTATTATTATTATTATTATTATTATTATTTTATTTATTATTGTTCTATCCACAATCACTCTACATATAAATATGTGATATTGAGTTATCATTATTATCTAAAAATGTTTTTTTTATCATAATTGATTATTAAATTAATTTTTATATTTGTGATTTGTATTTATTATTTAGGAAAGTTAAATAATACAAAATTTATATAAAAATATATATAAAATAGTAAATAATTTTAATCTTACTTGATTTGTTTCATTTGCTATTTTTGATGAGTAGTATTTATTAATGTATTTATTTGCTTTTTAAATTTTTGTATACTATCATAATTATATAATTAGAGTGTATTAGTTATAATTTTAATAATTATTAAAAATAAAATTTATTAAACATAATTATATTTGTGATTTGTATTTATTATTTAAAAAAACTAATTAATTCAAAATTTATATAAAAAATTATAATTTAAATATTAAACAGAATAATTAAAAGAAAATAATTTAAAAAATAATTAAAAGAGAATTAGGATTATAAGATATAATAATGTTATTTTTACTGATAAGATATAATATTGTTAATTGAATATAATAATGTTGATTATGCAGAATGTAAAACGGATAGGAAAAACACAAGTGGAACATGTCATATCTTAGGTAATGGATTAGTCTCATGGGCATGCAAGAAGAAAGCATGTGTAGCACTCAGTACGACCGAAGCGGAATACATAGTAACCGATAGTTGTTGTACACATATACTTTGGCTCAAGCAACAACTTTGTGACTACGGACTCGATCTAGGATGCATTCCTTTACGGGTGACAACACAAGTGCAATTAACATCACAAAGAATCCAGTCATGCATTCAAGGACCAAGCATATCGACATTCGACATCACTTTTTACGAGATCATGTTCTTCAAGGAGATGTTGAGGTAACCTTCGTAGATACTCACAATAAACTGGCGGATATATTTACAAAACCTTTGGCGAAAGAACCGTTTTTCAAGATTCGGCGAGAACTCAGAATTCTCGATGAAGGTGATATCTAAACCTTCAAAAGTTGATCATTCTAGCATCTATGATTATCAAGGTACACAAATATGAACTTACCTCTTTTTGGAAACTTTTGATGCTATATTAAAATTTATCGTGTTGGCAAAATTTTATAATTTTTCCTATTTTCGCACATCATTAAGTTATTAATTTTCAATTTTTTTTATTAAAAGTTGCCTCAATGTGCTAACATGTTTTATAATTGTTATATCAAGACCCCTCATGAATTTGAAGCTATATACTTACTGTTTTTTTTTTTTGTATTTTTGGAAATTTTTAGTGCGTTAATCGGCTAACCCATATGGTTAACCGGTCAACACTGTTCGTTTCTGTTTTTTTTTAAATTCTGAATTTTTAAATATGTGTAGTTTAAGAATTTTGTTGCATGTGATTTATAATCATTCTCACCAACATTCCTTAGGACTCTTCTTCTTCTCTTTGACTTCCTTGACTCCCCATTAAAAGCCTTCTTCCAACTTCTACCCACTTAAAATAACATTCAATGTCACTGTAAAATCCCATTCAACCATTACTCTTTATAAACCATCTTCACATTCTTCATCTTTTTCACAACATCAAACCCAAATGTGAGTTCAGAATTTTCTCAAGATAAAATATGTCAATCTCAAATCTTTTCCAGAACCCACTTTTGATTTTCCAGTTTTGCTACAATACCAAAAGATTTATAACTTTGTCTCTGATAAGGGTCGGTGTTACCCGAATTTAGTGAAATCTTTTATGAACCACTTATCAATTAATCTGAATGATGTTGGGCAACATATGCTTAAAACTATTATTAGAAACTTAGAGGTGAGTGAATATTTGTCGGGTATTGCATCTATACTCAAAATTTCGTATACCGGTTATTTTCTCCGGAAAGGAGTTAATCTTAAAGACGAACCTTGGACTCAGTACAACAAAATGAAATATTTTTATAGTATTTGCAGGTTTCCTAGAGAAGTTGTGGTAGCTGGACAACGCACACCTCGTGTCCTATGTTATGTTAAGAATTTGTCGGTGAATGACCAAATGCTTTGTTACATTATTTGCTATGTTTTGCTTCCGAAGGATTCAAATCATTCCCAAATTAATGATCTCGAGATGCAAGTGCTATTCACAATTAAGAATAAAATCAAAGTCAATTGGATACTGACAATGATGTACCATCTTCAACAATAATTTACACTCTCTACCGACTTCCTTATGGTCGTCTTATCTCAAGAATTTTGGAGTTATCGGATTTGGATCTTGATAGGGAACCATCTATTGCAATGAAATCGACGACAAATGAAATTAATGCGATCACTATTATGAAGAACACTGGTATTGTCAAATGTGATGACGGAACATACAAGTATGAAGACGACTCGTCTACCTCCAATCATCCAATCCCGGAAGGAGGAGTTACCAATGAGTTCCTTTATCTCATCATGATGAACCAACACCGAGAAACTACCCGGGCCATCAATTCTCTTAGAAGGTTAGTCTTAAACTCTCAAAACCAAAATGCGGGTAATGATGAAGATGATGACGAAAGTGAAGAGGATGAGGAAGGAAGCGAGGAAATGTCAGAGGATGACTTCTAAGGCATTTGTCTTATGTTACTTTGTTTCTTGTTCTAGTTATCGTTTAAGTTTATGTGTTTATGTTTAAGTCATAGTTTCTTAAAGCCCTTTTGGTTTACTAGTTTTATGCTTTATGTTTTGTATCCGTGAATGTACCGTACAATGTGCGTGTGTTTTATGTTAACATATTGTATCCTCTCGTAAAACAAAGTTCTGTTTGTATATTAGTATATGTGTTAACATTGTATGTTTACTCTATGTATGTCATGTTTGTATCAACTTTCATTTCCGTTATTGTGTGATCCTCTTCCTTTTTTCTAATGCCAAAGGGGGAGAAGGATTGGTTTCTCTAATATTTCATTGTGCAGAAATTTTATACCTCTTAAATTAAGGGGGATCTTTAACTTAAGGGGAGAAACAAGTATAGAGAAACAAGTCTCTAAGCAAGGTTTCAAAGATTGGTTGTCATCATAAAAAAAAAGGGAGATTGTAGAAGCAAGCTTCAATCGCATAATTTTTTTGATGAAGACAACAAGTTTTCTACGTAACATGTGTATGCAAAAAGTAAGAGACTCAAATGACATTAAGCTTTAAGATTGTGTTCTAGCATATGCCAAAGATAAAATGGATCAAATCTTTACATACAAACCTATCGAGTTTCAAGTATTGAAGATCGAATATTGAACAACTCAAAGGTATATCAAATACCATTTAAAAACTTATACAAGTGTTTAATTATTTATCTCACGCATGACATATATCATAAGACTTTTCAAACCTTTTGTGAATAGCTCACTCCCTTTAAAATTACTTTTTTTGCTGAAAAACTTATAGTGTTAACCGGTTAACCCATACGGTTAGCCGGTTAACAGATGAGGATTTTGAATATTTTCTAACGTTGAAGGGGTGTTAACTGATTAACCCATATGGTTAACCGGTTAACATTGTAGCAGTAAGCGAAAAATGACATCTTTTCATGAAAATATGCATTGTTTTCATATGTCTTATTATGGTTTTGCTGCATAAAATTGATACCTCTTTGTAGGAGGTGTTTTGTGCATTATAAATACATGTCATTTTCAGATTACAACTTACCTCCAAGAAATTTAATAATCAAATCCAATCATTCTCTTAATTTTTCAATATTTCTTAAAGTGTTCATACAAACATATTTTTGAGAGAAACGTTTGCATAAATTTCACACATTATCATATTTTCATCTCATATTATTCAAGAACACTTGTATATTTCATTTGAGTGATTTTTGTTTCAAGGAGAAGATCGATCGTACAGATTGGTAGCATCATATTCTCAAGACATCAAATTTGTATCAAGATTATCTTTTGTATTACCTTGTTGTTCAGGATTGTTGGAAATAAGTGAGTGTTTGAAGATGATTGTTCTTCTTATACTTTAGTTACCTATAGATTAGATAGTAGGTTTCACCATTTGTGTGATTAGGCTTGTATAATCATTCTAAACTATAGTGAAATCTAGTACATGTTGTAAGGGGACTGGATGTACTCTCGAATTTTGAGAGGAACCAGGATAAACATTTGTGTCATCTATTACTTTCCGCTTTTTACTTTCAAGCACTAAAGCTACTTACGTCAAGAAAAATCGGAAATCGAAAAAAGAACTCGAAGAATTTGTTAAACACCTGATTCACCCCCCCTCTTAGGCGCATTCCTAAATTTCAAATTATGTTTGCCTTAATTGGTTTTACTTTTTTTAATCATATTTAATGCAATATAATCATCAAATTTCATTTCATCATTCGTTTTCATCTCAAAGAACACTCTTTTCTCTCCAACAACCCTAAAAACACATCCTTCTCAAATTCTCTCAAATCTTCATCAATGGCTTCAAGAACTACTTGTAACACGGTGGGAGAACTGACTTTAAGTTATGTTGCGGATAGCAAGAGTCGCCACCGACTTTTATTTTATCCAAAAGGAAAGGATATAAAAGAACAGGAAAGACCTTAAGAGATATTTTTGGGTCCGGGGGGTAGGTTATGTAAAGGGAAGGTGTTAGCACCCTTTACATCCATGGTTATCCATGGGCTCTTAGTTACTTAGCTCACTTTTGAATTGTTTTTGAAAGTGTAGCGTGTGAATAGAAAAATTTTCAGAATAGTTAATAATGATCCATGTACGGATGCGTAAAAACTTGTTTTTGAAAATTTGTTTGAAATTTGTTAAATGTGAAAAGTTTTTGAAGTGAGCAAGTACATAAGAGGAACCTACCCTAAAGTTTAAGTCTTTCTTGTTCTTTATCCTTTAATTGGTAAGACTATCCCTACTATTAAGGAGTAGGTAGTCACTACCTTGGATGTAAGGGACATATGAGGGACATCTGTTTTATGAAGGCAACTGTGGGGTGTAATAAGCATATAGGAGGGTCTGTCATCATTATTCGAAGGGACTCGATTCGTAAAGGCAACCATGAGGGACTTGATGATTTTTTCTTTTTTTAAAGGGACTTGCTTTATACACCCCACTTGACCTTATGATTTAGGCAACTTGAGGGATAACCTTAGAAAGTGAGATGGCGATTAAAAATCGACTTACGTGTGTGAGTGTTCAATATTAATTATCTTATGATTAAATGATCTAAGTTAATTTTACATAGAATACATGTTTTTGCACTCCCTAATTTACTAACCATAGCGATAATTAAATAATTAAATATTTACAAAATTACACCAAGAAGCAATTACATGATTATAATAATAAATAAATAGCAAAAATAAATAATAAAGCAAAATATAAATAAATAAGCAATAAATAATAAGTAAACAATAAATAAATAAATAGGGGTTAGTGATAAATATAATTAAAAAAAAAAAAAAGGTTAGTGAGAATAAAATAATAATAATAATTAGGAAAATAAACAAGGTTAGAGAAATAGTAATAAAAATATAAGATAATAGTAAACAAAAAATAATAAATAATAGTATAATTAGTAACAATAATTAAAGTAAATAGAAATAAATAGAAAAAATATTATAATGACATGATTAGAATAATAAGCAAAAAAAATTTGATTTTTAATATATAAATATTTATTTAGAAACATGAATAATTAAATAATTACTATAAAAATTTTAAACATAATATAATTATAAATTTTAATCATTACAAAAATTTAATTATTTATTAAAAAATATTTATACATTATATGAAGAAAATAAATTTTAAGTATCATATTCACAAAAAATAATCATATTTACAAAATTTAATTTTTACTAATTATTATATTTACAAAATTTATATTAAGTATTATATACATAATAATTATATTAAAAATTATTTAGAAAATAAAATTAGGTTTTACAAAATTAAAATTAGAAAATATTTTATGATTTTTTACAAGATTAGGGTTCTATTAGAAAAATATTTAGGGTTTATATAATATACAAAATTTATCCTAACTAATATATATATATATCATAATTTATTTACAAAGTAAAAGAAAATAAAATTTGAATTAAAAAAAAACATATGAATTTTGGATATTATAAATAAAGTTATTTTACTAATTAAACTTAAATTAATTGAATATAATTAAACAAAAGCAAAAATTTAAAGAAAATGTCAAAAACAAACCTGGCTGGGATTTGAACCCAGGAGGCTTTGTTTAACAGCAGCCAGGCATACCACTAGACCACCCCATGCGCAGGTGAGAGGAAAGGAAGAGGAGTTGTTTTTGTACATTGTCTAGGAAAATCAGGAAAAATCAAACAGCCAAAAAGGCCTGGGGTAGGAATTGAACCCAGGACCTTTATACACACAAGCGCACACATCACCACCCGGCTGGAAGAGCCCACCTGATAATGTAATGACAACATAACATAATATATTAAAATTACAAATTAAATGAAAACGCATCAAAAAGAATTGCTGGAGGCTGGATTCGAACTCATGGCCTCAGGTCATACGCGCGTCCCTCCTACCACTGGGCCAAGCAAGCTTTAGTGATTAATAATGGAAACAAGTTAATAAAATATTATAACTAATTTTCAAATTCCCAGCTGCGCGCCATCAGCTTCTTCTTCAACCTTGTGACATGCGAATTTTCCTGCGATAATTGCTGGGAGATTACCTGCGAAAAACGAACCCCAGCAAAACCTACGAAACACAATGGGCAACAAAAATGTACAATTTCACAAAATTGAAAACATAAACATATTCCAGAGGTCCATTCAAGTCAAGCCATGATCTTAGAAGTCATTTATATTTTGTAAATCACGAAACCCCAATTCTTGGTTAAAACCCTAACTATGGTGAATTTCGTTTTAGGCCATGGAGCTTCACCAAATTATCCAGATTCCATCTATGATCATCAACAAACAAAGTTATATAAACAAATTTCAATAATATGCAGCGAATCATTGGAATCGAAAAAAAATTATTCAAGGTTAAAGCAAGCTCGGGTTGGCCAATATGGTGCACATGGGATGCATATGAGTGATGCTTTAGCTTCAGTGATGATCAAAGAACACGTCTATGTTCTTAGTTTACCTTCTAGAGCCCTGGAATATGGAATCCGAATCTCACTTTTTTGCTTGAATTTTAGAAATATGATCTTACCTTTGGCTGCTGGAGATTCGTGTCTTGAGGCTAGGGTTATGTTTGATACTTATATGTGAGTGAATTAGGTCAGAAATATGGATTAGTTGTGTGAAGATTTGATCCAAAAAATATTGAAAAAGATCATGGTGTAAAAGTTCAAATATTTGATCATGAAGACTTGCTATTCTTGTACCAATCTCATGATTCCTTTCTCTTTCAAATTCAATCATCATTTATGAAATTCTAGAAACTCAATCTTCACCCAAAAATAGATTTTCATATTTTATATTTATTTAAAATGATTTTTATGAATTAAATCAATAATAAATAAAAATAAAATAATAAAAATTCTGAATTTTGGTCAATTGGGTCGTGCATAATGATATGGTATGGATTGGATCACAACTTGGGCAGCCCATTTGGAAAGAAGTGATTTTAAACCTCCATTTTCAACATAAACCATCACAAAATTTCTCAACTTTGCAAAGGCACATCTCCCTCAGTTTTAAAGGTATGAGGGTGTTCTTGGACTTTTTGGAAAGCTTGAAGAGTCCTCTAAACAACCCCATTGGTTTCAGGTCCATATCATTTACCAATCTCAAGTTATGCCCTTTTGAAGTTGTTGACTTTTTGTTGACTTTTGAAATGACCTATAATGTCTTAGGTCATATCTTCCAAATGAAGCATTTTTGGGCTTAACTTTCAACATCAAAGTTGTAGAGAATTCAATTTCCTTCAAAATGAGCTTTGGATGGAGACTTGGTGATGAAGTATGTGAAAGTTATGGCTGGTCAAAGTTCAGTTGACTTTTACTGAGGAAACCCTAATTTAGAAACTCCTGATTATTGATGATCTGGAATCTCCTTGATGAGTCATGATCAACCCTTTATCAAATGATGAATTTTACTTCATATACTTGATGTTGGCAAAAAATCATGAAGTTTGACTTTGGTTTGACCACAGTTGACCTCAGTTTGACTTTTTGACTGCATTGACTGTTTTTGACTTATCTGATCATCTGACTGAGCAAACTTTTGAGAAAAGTCTTGAAACTTGTCATGGGGGTTCTTATACACATATAAGATGTTATGAAGCTCATTTGAGGTATTGGAAGTCCATTTAGCTTGATTAAAGTCAAAACCCTAGTTTTGGATGCACTGCTTAGGAGGTGCATTGTCTGAGGGAGTTATCAACTCTTCTGACCAATTGTGAACTTTGTGAACCTTGTGAACCATCATAAAATGTCTTGTGAACCTCATGGGAGGTATTGTGAAGCTTGTGAACCTTGTGAATCTCATGAAGTGGCTTTGTAGACCTCATGAACCTCAGGAAAGCTTTGTAATCATTGTGAGTCTTGTGAACCTTGTGAACCTTCAAGAAGTGACTTGTAGACTTCATGAACTTCATGAAAGGTCTTGTAAGTGTTGAGAAGCTTGTGAACCTTGTGAACCTTCAAGAAGTAACTTGTAGACTTCATGAACCTCATGAAAGGTTATGGAAATGTTGAGAAGCTTGTGAACCTTGTGAACCTTCAAGAAGTAACTTGTAGACTTCATGAACCTCATGAAAGGTTTGGTAAGCATTGTGGAACTTGTGAACCTTCAAGAAGTAACTTGTAGACTTCATGGACCTCATGAAAGGTCTTGTAAATGTTGAGAAGCTTGTGAACCTTGTGAACCTTCAAGAAGTGACTTGTAGACTTCATGAACCTCATGAAAGGTTATATAAGCATTGAGAAACTTGTGAACCTTGTGGACCTTCTTAGCACACAAAGTATTGTATTGTGAGGGCAAATTTTGGGGTGCAACAGCTGCCCCTGTTCAATTTTCTGAAACCTGAGGGGTTAGATTGGTACATTTACCAGTCGTGACCTGGAAGGTTGAAGGGGATTGAACACAAAAGCCCAAAAATTTGCACTCACCAGTGCATTAGAGTGATACAGATGTCTAGTTGAATATGATTGAGTGGGCTTAAAGATGCCACTAGGGGAAAGTTCTTCAGGCATATTTCTTGGAAGATAAAGCAGTCCAAAATATGGAGGTATAATGAAAGCTATCAGGAGTCTGGAGCAGTCCTGAGGTATTGATGATATGCTTTCAGGAGACTGGAGTAATCCTGATGTAACAGCATGTCTTCAGGGGGGATAAAGCAATCTTGATATATGAGAAGCTATCAGGAGGCTAGAGCTGTCCAGAGGTAACAATATAATTTCAAGAAGGTAGAGCAATCTTGAGAGATTGATGATATGCTTTCAGGAGACTGGAGTAATCCTGATGTAACAGCATGTCTTCAAAAGGATAGAGCAATCAATAATGATAACCCTAAAGCAGTCTTGAAGTAATAATATGATTTCAGGAGGATAGAGCAATCAATAATGATAACTCTAAAGCAGTCTTGAAGTAATAATATGATTTCAGGAGGATAGAGCAATCAATAATGATAACTCTAAAGCAGTCTTGAAGTAATAATATGATTTCAGGAGGATAGAGCAATCAATAATGATAACTCTAAAGCAGTCTTGAAATAATAATATGATTTCAGGAGGATAGAGCAATCAATAATGATAACTCTAAAGCAGTCTTGAAGTAATAATATGATTTCAGGAGGATAGAGCAATCAATAATGATAACTCTAAAGCAGTCTTGAAATAATAATATGATTTCAGGAGGATAGAGCAATCAATAATGATAACTCTAAAGCAGTCTTGAAGTAATAATTTCAGGAGGATAGAGCAATCAATAATGATAACTCTAAAGCAGTCTTGAAATAATAATGTGATTTCAGGAGGATAGAGCAATCAATAACTCTAAAGCAGTCTTGAAGTAATAATTTCAGGAGGATAGAGCAATCAATGATGATAGCTCTAAAGCAGTCTTGAAGTAATGATTTCAGGAGGATAGAGCAATCAATGATGATAACTCTAAAGCAGTCTTGAAGTAATAATTTCAGGAGGATAGAGCAATCAATGATGATAACTCTAAAGCAGTCTTGAAATAATAATGTGATTTCAGGAGGATAGAGCAATCAATAATGATAACTCTAAAGCAGTCTTGAAGTAATAATATGATTTCAGGAGGATAGAGCAATCAATAATGATAACTCTAAAGCAGTCTTGAAATATGATTTCAGGAGGATAGAGCAATCAATGATGACAACTCTAAAGCAGTCTTGAAATAATAATATGATTTCAGGAGGATAGAGCAATCAATAATGATAACTCTAAAGCAGTCTTGAAGTAATAATTTCAGGAGGATAGAGCAATCAATGATGATAACTCTAAAGCAGTCTTGAAGTAATAATATGATTTCAGGAGGATAGAGCAATCAATAATGATAACTCTAAAGCAGTCTTGAAGTAATAATTTCAGGAGGATAGAGCAATCAATGATGATAACTCTAAAGCAGTCTTGAAGTAATAATGATTTCAGGAGGATAGAGCCATCAATAATGATAACTCTAAAGCAGTCTTGAAATAATAATGATTTCAGGAGGATAGAGCCATCAATAATGATAACTCTAAAGCAGTCTTGAAGTCATGAGAAGTTATCAGGAGGATAAAGTAACCCTGAGGTAACAATAAAGCAGTCCCAAAGTAATAAGGAGCTTATCAGGAGGATAAAGTAACCCTGAGGTTACGATAAAGCAGTCCCAAAGTAATAAGAAGCTTATCAGGAGGATAAAGTAACCCTGAGGTGACGATAAAGCAGTCCTGATGATCATAAATTTGTTTGTTGGGTAATTAACCTGAAAACAAGGTAGCATTATGTACGATAACATTAGTTTATGCCTTATGTATGCATGTATGATAGGATGCACTTAGGTAATGTACTATGCACTCATGGATATGCATGTTATGGTATGATGTAAGTGATGTATGTATGATATGATACTGCCGGAAGAGTCTGGATATATTCGTATAACAACTGCTGGCTTGGGAAAATAAATCCCGATTCATTGTTGAAGAATATATTATACATAACCGTCCGTCTGCTGGGGATAATAAGGTATGGATAACCTCCCGTCTGCTGGGGATAGTAAGGTATATATAACCTCCCGTCTGCTGGGGATAGTAAGGTATACATAACCTTCGTCTGCTGGGGATAGTAAAGTAGATACAACATCCCGTTTTCGTTCGTCGTACCCTTATTGGAAAGTAAATTCCCGAATATCCGTATGAGGATAAAAGAGATGGATATAAATTCCAGGGGAGATGAGACTTTATGAAGATGGATTTGCCCTACTGAGGGTTTTGTAACTGTCTTGTAAAGGTGAACCGGCGAAGCTTCGTTGAGATCCTTCCCTCGTTCGTCCTTAGTAAATACTATTATTGCATTTTCATGCATTTCTGGTAAACATTAATCATATTAAAAGCATACATGCATTTCTGGTAAACATTAATCATATTAAAAGCATACATGCATTTCTGGTAAACATCAATCATATTCAAAAGCATGATACATTCAAACATAACCAATGGACGTTTCGCTTAGGGTAAAAGTAAATCTGGATTCAGAGGGAAAAGTAAAGCTGAACTTGAAAACAGAATCGTTTCAACTTCGAGAGTGTATAACCAATTGGATCTATCGCTCCTGAAATTCTTTAACTTTCCTGAGTATCTTTCCAGAAATCCTCATAGCTGGATCTGAATACATGATATTGACACCATCTGATACTACTGGCGTAGACAACTAATTTCCATCATGGTTTCAGCTGAGAATCCAATATCAAGGTAATACAATGAGAGGAATGTGTCTTCAAACTGTAATGGACCATATACGCTCCAGGTATTAGATTTGAAGAGAAAGCATTGCCCCTTGGTTGAGGATGAATTGTCCCATAATGGAAGTATCTGTAATGAGCTATCTCAAGAGAAACAAGCAGAATGCCCCATAAGCATATGCCCCTGGCATTGTGAACTCTGTAATGTCACCTTTGGTAATTTAACTGTATGAGGAAAAATGCCCCTGGCTATTAAGCACAGCTGAGTCTGGACCTAATTGCCCCAACTGAATTGAACAGTAACTTGGTATGCCTCTTGACTGGGAAACAGTGACTATGCCCTTGGCATTTCAGATAGATGAGGAGATCTGCCTCTGGCTGCTTAAACATAGTTGAATCTTGTCCTGATTGCCCCAAATGAGTTAGGAAGTATCATGGCCTGCCCCCTTGATTGGGAGGTCATGACTATGCCCCTTTGTATACATGGACTTTGATCCAGGAAACAACTTTGTTTATCGTAAGGACTTTGGTTCATTGAACATTCATCCTGTAAGCTTCTCCATTTGTCAAACACTCAGGTATATGCAAACAGATATATTCAAAAATGCAATGCTTATGTCTGTCTTGAAGTTTTGAAACAAGTTATTTTAGAAAAACTGTTTTTTTTTTTTTTTTTTTTTGTGAAAACTGTGATATTAACTCAAGTTTTATAACAAGCCCTAAAGGAGTCAGGATACCTTTTTGTAGCAGTACGCTTTCGAATTAACCATGCTTCAGTTAGGACTTTTAAAGGGTTGTAACGTGGCCTGGTTCATGGTTTAAGAAACAAAGGATAAAGGCTCAAATTTTATTTGTACCCAACCCAATCTCCATGATGTTCTTCAGTCCTATACTCAGTTAACTTATGCATTGAAGTTCCAAAGAGTTTTGGTATTGTAACACTGATATTTGTGATGGTTCAGAAACCAAAAATTTATTTGAACATTCAGTCATCTTTCTTTGTTGAGGATTCATAGTGACCTCTTTTTTCTTTTGACTTTGTTATCCCTTCTTTTTGCCTGAACTGTTTATTTCAAGGTTACAGTCAGCGGGATGTCTTAATGTTTTACTAAGTCTCCTTCATAGGTTTTGACTTAGTAAGCTTTTCTTTTGCTGGATATTGACTGTCAGGTTTAATGATTACCGAGAACCATCATTAGTTGTGTACAACACAGATAATTGGCATATTTGATTTAACCGAGTAACTACCCTGCCCCGGGTTATGAATAAGGGTTTTAATTTGTGCGAGAATAAAAACTCCTACTTCATAGGCTCAAAAGGGTTGACTAGGGATTAACTTCCTTATATCTCCACTGTTTAGGAATTGAAACAATGCCTGTACATCGTCATCATAGTCTGTTCAAAAGCATACTGCCTAATATTATGGTACTGTTTTCGTCATCCTCCCTCTACAGGCTTATAGCTTTATCAGGAGTTAAATATCACAAAATAGAAATAAGAAGCATAATTCAAAATATAGTGGAACGAATGGATTAATTCAAGACAAACATATGCAATGCATTAATGAAAACAGAAGTTTAACATAATAGTAAGTGTTCAAACAAATAAAAGAAATTACAAATGAAAATTCAAATGTTGTCCCATCCAGTTGGCTGAATGTCCTCAATCGCAATCTGTGAACTTGGAGGAGCAGTATACTTCACCATGAAATCAAATTTACCACTTGGATGTCCCAAGGTGCCCCATATTTCAACAGGAACAGGTAGGCTTTCTTTCTTGCAACCTTGGGCAACTTGTCTTGCAGCTTCGGTGTTTGATGGACGATAGTAGAACTCAACTTGACCTTCTGGAGTAACCTCTAGGATTCCTTCATCAATTAGGTCTTGAATCTTTTTCTTCAATTCCCAACAGCTATTAGTATCATGTCCAGGACAGTTGGAGTGATACCCACACCTTGCCTTGGGATTATAGCGAGGAGAGGAGGTTTTAGGATTTTGAGGAGAACTTTTCAAAGAAATTAGTTCCATCTCCAACAAGCATTGCAGAACTTGTGACATTGGAGTGCTGAACTTGATAAACTGCCTTCTATATTTCTTGTGTTGAGGTGGATTAACCTTATCAGGTCTTTCTTCTTCAACTGAAGAACAATCAATGGCAACCTGTTTCTTACCTTCTTTTATCCTCATCTTCCTTTCAACCAAATCAGCTTGTTTTAACGGAGGTTGACTGACAATTAGATCACTGGCTCTATCACTTTGAAGTTTGTGGACAAAGGTTCTCAGCTCTTCTTGCCCCTGAGCTAAACTTTGAATAAGAGCCACCTGGTCATTCATCTGGGTCCTCATTCCTGTCATCTCAGCTTGTAGTTGTTTCAGCTGATCATCCTTGTTGTCCTCAGGATTCTTCTTCTTAGCCAGCAGTGTCTTTAATTCATCCTGCCCCTTGGACAAGTTCAGGATCAACTCTTGGAACTGTGCATTTTGTGCCTGGAGATCCTTAACTGTTTGTTCAAGAGCCATTGCTGAAATAAACAGCGAGGAGATAAGTAACCTGTGCACAAGAAACCTGTGATGCAATGATATGATGTATTAATGCGTATGCAATGTTTTCAAGGACCGCAGGATTTAAATTTGTTTAAACAAACAAGAAGGTAAACTTTTATTAGTAATAAACTTGTTTTGCCTCTTGGGCTTACAGGAAATGAAATGCAATAAATACAAAAGATGGGGTTTTAAGTCTCCCATGGACGTTTCCTCTTTGTGTTGAGGTAAGAGTTGAGGTTCCGTTCCTCATGAAGTAGCTTTGTTAGTTCCAGAACCTTTTCTTGGCTTGCTTTGTAATGAGCCTCGAAAGTATCCCTTTGCTCCTTCAGTTGGATCCATGATCTCTGCAAGTCTTCCATATCAGTAGGCATGTCTGGGTGAAGGATGGTATAAGCTGTGTCTCCTTCAGCAACAGGTTCCATGGTAACTGGTAGGACGGCAGGATATGGCATCATGAGTGTCTGAGCACGAGATCGTACCCATCTGAGATAAGCCTCCATAGGAATAGTGTACTTAGGCTCCAGTGTCTTGCTGTCAATCCTGTTTACCTTTCCCCAAGCTCGTATGAATCTCTGACGGTAACCCTGAAGATCGTTGTCATAGTCAAACACAATGCCCTGAATCAACATATCATGTGGACCATCACTTCGGGCGTAACCAAACTGTCGTAAAGCTAAAGAGGGGTTGTAGGTGATGCCTCCTCTTATGCCTAGAAGTGGCACATTAGGAAACTCCCCACAACGGTCAATGATGGTGACATTCTCCATAGATCTGGAGCACCAATGGATATCTGAGTGAGAAAGTGACATGATCCTCTTGGACCATCTGAACCCTTGCTCATTCTTCATTACTGAGCGAGGAAGGTGAGAAATAAACCACCTAGAAAGCAAAGGTATGCAGCACATCAAAGTCCCTCTTGCCCTTGTAGTACGGGTATGAAGAGAATGTAAGATGTCTCCAAGCAATGTAGGCACTGGATTGTGACTCAGGAATATATTGATGGCATGAACGTCTATGAACTGATCTGGATTGGGGAACAATACTAAGCCATATATCAGCAAGGCTAAGACCTCCTCAAAAGCATCATAGCTCATGGCCTTCAAGAACATCTGAGCTTTATCCATTAATACCTTAGCAAGAATACCCTTGACTCCACTTCTCGTTTCTAGAACAATGTCAGACTTCTTCAGATGTAGGGCTGCAGCAATAACCTCTGGTTTGGGCTCCTTCTCCAAGCCTGTGAAGGGTCTTTGATCAAGAACAGGTATACCCAGAAGTTTAGAGAATTCCTCCATGGTTGGAACCAGCTGGTAGTCAGGGAATGTAAAGCAGTGGTGTTTAGGGTCAAAGAACTGGAACAAGACACTCGTCATGTCTTCATTGAACCCTGAAGTGACCAGACCCAATAGGTGACCATGTCTCTTGTTGAATCGGGAGTGATCAGATACTTGAGAAACCAACTCTTTAAGCTTGGGAGGTATCCCTACAAAGTTGATCCTGATGGTGTTTCTACGAGCAGAAGCCATGACCTGCAGCAAAGAACAAAGATAAATCCTTTGGTCCTTGAAATGGTTAGGGAAAATGATATGCTCATGATGCATGATGATGTCATGATGTTATGTTCAATCACAAACATGTGGCACACACAAACAAGTCACACCATAGCCCTAGGTTCAAAGGCTTGCATGAGGTTTAAGGTAAGTATCCTCCCCTGAAGTTAGATGGTTCATCCTGTCCTACAAAAGTAACCAGGTTCTAAGGGATCTCAATATCATTGATCCTTCACAAGGGTGGTTGTTCAGAAGGCAACTTACTTGCCAACCAAAACCCTCCAAGTTTAAGATCTCAATGAGCGTAGTATCGAGTATCAACCAACTTCAGTCTGCACCAAAGCCGGTTACCTCACTACTTTCTAAAGGCCAAGATGAGTTAACTAGGGTTCTAAAAGTTAGTTAGTGCATTGACAACATATGGCAGCCTCATATTATCCTCAACTTGACTTAAGGAACATAAGCACCAACCAAGAAGTCGCACTAACTATGGCCACCAGATCAACCGTATCGATATACGTCGTACAGTTTCCTTGGTCTATTGCCATTTACCTAAGGTACACTAGATCCGGGTTAGGACCTTTCACACATAAGAGCACCCCAACAATATAATAATAAAGCAAACAAATCAAACAATATTAAAGTGATCTTAATTCCTAAGGGTACCCCTCTTAAATTTAAATCCCCAGCAGAGTCGCCAGTTCTGTAACACGGTGGGAGAACTGACTTTAAGTTATGTTGCGGATAGCAAGAGTCGCCACCGACTTTTATTTTATCCAAAAGGAAAGGATATAAAAGAACAGGAAAGACCTTAAGAGATATTTTTGGGTCCGGGGGGTAGGTTATGTAAAGGGAAGGTGTTAGCACCCTTTACATCCATGGTTATCCATGGGCTCTTAGTTACTTAGCTCACTTTTGAATTGTTTTTGAAAGTGTAGCGTGTGAATAGAAAAATTTTCAGAATAGTTAATAATGATCCATGTACGGATGCGTAAAAACTTGTTTTTGAAAATTTGTTTGAAATTTGTTAAATGTGAAAAGTTTTTGAAGTGAGCAAGTACATAAGAGGAACCTACCCTAAAGTTTAAGTCTTTCTTGTTCTTTATCCTTTAATTGGTAAGACTATCCCTACTATTAAGGAGTAGGTAGTCACTACCTTGGATGTAAGGGACATATGAGGGACATCTGTTTTATGAAGGCAACTGTGGGGTGTAATAAGCATATAGGAGGGTCTGTCATCATTATTCGAAGGGACTCGATTCGTAAAGGCAACCATGAGGGACTTGATGATTTTTTCTTTTTTTAAAGGGACTTGCTTTATACACCCCACTTGACCTTATGATTTAGGCAACTTGAGGGATAACCTTAGAAAGTGAGATGGCGATTAAAAATCGACTTACGTGTGTGAGTGTTCAATATTAATTATCTTATGATTAAATGATCTAAGTTAATTTTACATAGAATACATGTTTTTGCACTCCCTAATTTACTAACCATAGCGATAATTAAATAATTAAATATTTACAAAATTACACCAAGAAGCAATTACATGATTATAATAATAAATAAATAGCAAAAATAAATAATAAAGCAAAATATAAATAAATAAGCAATAAATAATAAGTAAACAATAAATAAATAAATAGGGGTTAGTGATAAATATAATTAAAAAAAAAAAAAAGGTTAGTGAGAATAAAATAATAATAATAATTAGGAAAATAAACAAGGTTAGAGAAATAGTAATAAAAATATAAGATAATAGTAAACAAAAAATAATAAATAATAGTATAATTAGTAACAATAATTAAAGTAAATAGAAATAAATAGAAAAAATATTATAATGACATGATTAGAATAATAAGCAAAAAAAATTTGATTTTTAATATATAAATATTTATTTAGAAACATGAATAATTAAATAATTACTATAAAAATTTTAAACATAATATAATTATAAATTTTAATCATTACAAAAATTTAATTATTTATTAAAAAATATTTATACATTATATGAAGAAAATAAATTTTAAGTATCATATTCACAAAAAATAATCATATTTACAAAATTTAATTTTTACTAATTATTATATTTACAAAATTTATATTAAGTATTATATACATAATAATTATATTAAAAATTATTTAGAAAATAAAATTAGGTTTTACAAAATTAAAATTAGAAAATATTTTATGATTTTTTACAAGATTAGGGTTCTATTAGAAAAATATTTAGGGTTTATATAATATACAAAATTTATCCTAACTAATATATATATATATCATAATTTATTTACAAAGTAAAAGAAAATAAAATTTGAATTAAAAAAAAACATATGAATTTTGGATATTATAAATAAAGTTATTTTACTAATTAAACTTAAATTAATTGAATATAATTAAACAAAAGCAAAAATTTAAAGAAAATGTCAAAAACAAACCTGGCTGGGATTTGAACCCAGGAGGCTTTGTTTAACAGCAGCCAGACATACCACTAGACCACCCCATGCGCAGGTGAGAGGAAAGGAAGAGGAGTTGTTTTTGTACATTGTCTAGGAAAATCAGGAAAAATCAAACAGCCAAAAAGGCCTGGGGTAGGAATTGAACCCAGGACCTTTATACACACAAGCGCACACATCACCACCCGGCTGGAAGAGCCCACCTGATAATGTAATGACAACATAACATAATATATTAAAATTACAAATTAAATGAAAACGCATCAAAAAGAATTGCTGGAGGCTGGATTCGAACTCATGGCCTCAGGTCATACGCGCGTCCCTCCTACCACTGGGCCAAGCAAGCTTTAGTGATTAATAATGGAAACAAGTTAATAAAATATTATAACTAATTTTCAAATTCCCAGCTGCGCGCCATCAGCTTCTTCTTCAACCTTGTGACATGCGAATTTTCCTGCGATAATTGCTGGGAGATTACCTGCGAAAAACGAACCCCAGCAAAACCTACGAAACACAATGGGCAACAAAAATGTACAATTTCACAAAATTGAAAACATAAACATATTCCAGAGGTCCATTCAAGTCAAGCCATGATCTTAGAAGTCATTTATATTTTGTAAATCACGAAACCCCAATTCTTGGTTAAAACCCTAACTATGGTGAATTTCGTTTTAGGCCATGGAGCTTCACCAAATTATCCAGATTCCATCTATGATCATCAACAAACAAAGTTATATAAACAAATTTCAATAATATGCAGCGAATCATTGGAATCGAAAAAAAATTATTCATGGTTAAAGCAAGCTCGGGTTGGCCAATATGGTGCACATGGGATGCATATGAGTGATGCTTTAGCTTCAGTGATGATCAAAGAACACGTCTATGTTCTTAGTTTACCTTCTAGAGCCCTGGAATATGGAATCCGAATCTCACTTTTTTGCTTGAATTTTAGAAATATGATCTTACCTTTGGCTGCTGGAGATTCGTGTCTTGAGGCTAGGGTTATGTTTGATACTTATATGTGAGTGAATTAGGTCAGAAATATGGATTAGTTGTGTGAAGATTTGATCCAAAAAATATTGAAAAAGATCATGGTGTAAAAGTTCAAATATTTGATCATGAAGACTTGCTATTCTTGTACCAATCTCATGATTCCTTTCTCTTTCAAATTCAATCATCATTTATGAAATTCTAGAAACTCAATCTTCACCCAAAAATAGATTTTCATATTTTATATTTATTTAAAATGATTTTTATGAATTAAATCAATAATAAATAAAAATAAAATAATAAAAATTCTGAATTTTGGTCAATTGGGTCGTGCATAATGATATGGTATGGATTGGATCACAACTTGGGCAGCCCATTTGGAAAGAAGTGATTTTAAACCTCCATTTTCAACATAAACCATCACAAAATTTCTCAACTTTGCAAAGGCACATCTCCCTCAGTTTTAAAGGTATGAGGGTGTTCTTGGACTTTTTGGAAAGCTTGAAGAGTCCTCTAAACAACCCCATTGGTTTCAGGTCCATATCATTTACCAATCTCAAGTTATGCCCTTTTGAAGTTGTTGACTTTTTGTTGACTTTTGAAATGACCTATAATGTCTTAGGTCATATCTTCCAAATGAAGCATTTTTGGGCTTAACTTTCAACATCAAAGTTGTAGAGAATTCAATTTCCTTCAAAATGAGCTTTGGATGGAGACTTGGTGATGAAGTATGTGAAAGTTATGGCTGGTCAAAGTTCAGTTGACTTTTACTGAGGAAACCCTAATTTAGAAACTCCTGATTATTGATGATCTGGAATCTCCTTGATGAGTCATGATCAACCCTTTATCAAATGATGAATTTTACTTCATATACTTGATGTTGGCAAAAAATCATGAAGTTTGACTTTGGTTTGACCACAGTTGACCTCAGTTTGACTTTTTGACTGCATTGACTGTTTTTGACTTATCTGATCATCTGACTGAGCAAACTTTTGAGAAAAGTCTTGAAACTTGTCATGGGGGTTCTTATACACATATAAGATGTTATGAAGCTCATTTGAGGTATTGGAAGTCCATTTAGCTTGATTAAAGTCAAAACCCTAGTTTTGGATGCACTGCTTAGGAGGTGCATTGTCTGAGGGAGTTATCAACTCTTCTGACCAATTGTGAACTTTGTGAACCTTGTGAACCATCATAAAATGTCTTGTGAACCTCATGGGAGGTATTGTGAAGCTTGTGAACCTTGTGAATCTCATGAAGTGGCTTTGTAGACCTCATGAACCTCAGGAAAGCTTTGTAATCATTGTGAGTCTTGTGAACCTTGTGAACCTTCAAGAAGTGACTTGTAGACTTCATGAACTTCATGAAAGGTCTTGTAAGTGTTGAGAAGCTTGTGAACCTTGTGAACCTTCAAGAAGTAACTTGTAGACTTCATGAACCTCATGAAAGGTTATGGAAATGTTGAGAAGCTTGTGAACCTTGTGAACCTTCAAGAAGTAACTTGTAGACTTCATGAACCTCATGAAAGGTTTGGTAAGCATTGTGGAACTTGTGAACCTTCAAGAAGTAACTTGTAGACTTCATGGACCTCATGAAAGGTCTTGTAAATGTTGAGAAGCTTGTGAACCTTGTGAACCTTCAAGAAGTGACTTGTAGACTTCATGAACCTCATGAAAGGTTATATAAGCATTGAGAAACTTGTGAACCTTGTGGACCTTCTTAGCACACAAAGTATTGTATTGTGAGGGCAAATTTTAGGGTGCAACAGCTGCCCCTGTTCAATTTTCTGAAACCTGAGGGGTTAGATTGGTACATTTACCAGTCGTGACCTGGAAGGTTGAAGGGGATTGAACACAAAAGCCCAAAAATTTGCACTCACCAGTGCATTAGAGTGATACAGATGTCTAGTTGAATATGATTGAGTGGGCTTAAAGATGCCACTAGGGGAAAGTTCTTCAGGCATATTTCTTGGAAGATAAAGCAGTCCAAAATATGGAGGTATAATGAAAGCTATCAGGAGTCTGGAGCAGTCCTGAGGTATTGATGATATGCTTTCAGGAGACTGGAGTAATCCTGATGTAACAGCATGTCTTCAGGGGGGATAAAGCAATCTTGATATATGAGAAGCTATCAGGAGGCTAGAGCTGTCCAGAGGTAACAATATAATTTCAAGAAGGTAGAGCAATCTTGAGAGATTGATGATATGCTTTCAGGAGACTGGAGTAATCCTGATGTAACAGCATGTCTTCAAAAGGATAGAGCAATCAATAATGATAACCCTAAAGCAGTCTTGAAGTAATAATATGATTTCAGGAGGATAGAGCAATCAATAATGATAACTCTAAAGCAGTCTTGAAGTAATAATATGATTTCAGGAGGATAGAGCAATCAATAATGATAACTCTAAAGCAGTCTTGAAGTAATAATATGATTTCAGGAGGATAGAGCAATCAATAATGATAACTCTAAAGCAGTCTTGAAATAATAATATGATTTCAGGAGGATAGAGCAATCAATAATGATAACTCTAAAGCAGTCTTGAAGTAATAATATGATTTCAGGAGGATAGAGCAATCAATAATGATAACTCTAAAGCAGTCTTGAAATAATAATATGATTTCAGGAGGATAGAGCAATCAATAATGATAACTCTAAAGCAGTCTTGAAGTAATAATTTCAGGAGGATAGAGCAATCAATAATGATAACTCTAAAGCAGTCTTGAAATAATAATGTGATTTCAGGAGGATAGAGCAATCAATAACTCTAAAGCAGTCTTGAAGTAATAATTTCAGGAGGATAGAGCAATCAATGATGATAGCTCTAAAGCAGTCTTGAAGTAATGATTTCAGGAGGATAGAGCAATCAATGATGATAACTCTAAAGCAGTCTTGAAGTAATAATTTCAGGAGGATAGAGCAATCAATGATGATAACTCTAAAGCAGTCTTGAAATAATAATGTGATTTCAGGAGGATAGAGCAATCAATAATGATAACTCTAAAGCAGTCTTGAAGTAATAATATGATTTCAGGAGGATAGAGCAATCAATAATGATAACTCTAAAGCAGTCTTGAAATATGATTTCAGGAGGATAGAGCAATCAATGATGACAACTCTAAAGCAGTCTTGAAATAATAATATGATTTCAGGAGGATAGAGCAATCAATAATGATAACTCTAAAGCAGTCTTGAAGTAATAATTTCAGGAGGATAGAGCAATCAATGATGATAACTCTAAAGCAGTCTTGAAGTAATAATATGATTTCAGGAGGATAGAGCAATCAATAATGATAACTCTAAAGCAGTCTTGAAGTAATAATTTCAGGAGGATAGAGCAATCAATGATGATAACTCTAAAGCAGTCTTGAAGTAATAATGATTTCAGGAGGATAGAGCCATCAATAATGATAACTCTAAAGCAGTCTTGAAATAATAATGATTTCAGGAGGATAGAGCCATCAATAATGATAACTCTAAAGCAGTCTTGAAGTCATGAGAAGTTATCAGGAGGATAAAGTAACCCTGAGGTAACAATAAAGCAGTCCCAAAGTAATAAGGAGCTTATCAGGAGGATAAAGTAACCCTGAGGTTACGATAAAGCAGTCCCAAAGTAATAAGAAGCTTATCAGGAGGATAAAGTAACCCTGAGGTGACGATAAAGCAGTCCTGATGATCATAAATTTGTTTGTTGGGTAATTAACCTGAAAACAAGGTAGCATTATGTACGATAACATTAGTTTATGCCTTATGTATGCATGTATGATAGGATGCACTTAGGTAATGTACTATGCACTCATGGATATGCATGTTATGGTATGATGTAAGTGATGTATGTATGATATGATACTGCCGGAAGAGTCTGGATATATTCGTATAACAACTGCTGGCTTGGGAAAATAAATCCCGATTCATTGTTGAAGAATATATTATACATAACCGTCCGTCTGCTGGGGATAATAAGGTATGGATAACCTCCCGTCTGCTGAGGATAGTAAGGTATATATAACCTCCCGTCTGCTGGGGATAGTAAGGTATACATAACCTTCGTCTGCTGGGGATAGTAAAGTAGATACAACATCCCGTTTTCGTTCGTCGTACCCTTATTGGAAAGTAAATTCCCGAATATCCGTATGAGGATAAAAGAGATGGATATAAATTCCAGGGGAGATGAGACTTTATGAAGATGGATTTGCCCTACTGAGGGTTTTGTAACTGTCTTGTAAAGGTGAACCGGCGAAGCTTCGTTGAGATCCTTCCCTCGTTCGTCCTTAGTAAATACTATTATTGCATTTTCATGCATTTCTGGTAAACATTAATCATATTAAAAGCATACATGCATTTCTGGTAAACATTAATCATATTAAAAGCATACATGCATTTCTGGTAAACATCAATCATATTCAAAAGCATGATACATTCAAACATAACCAATGGACGTTTCGCTTAGGGTAAAAGTAAATCTGGATTCAGAGGGAAAAGTAAAGCTGAACTTGAAAACAGAATCGTTTCAACTTCGAGAGTGTATAACCAATTGGATCTATCGCTCCTGAAATTCTTTAACTTTCCTGAGTATCTTTCCAGAAATCCTCATAGCTGGATCTGAATACATGATATTGACACCATCTGATACTACTGGCGTAGACAACTAATTTCCATCATGGTTTCAGCTGAGAATCCAATATCAAGGTAATACAATGAGAGGAATGTGTCTTCAAACTGTAATGGACCATATACGCTCCAGGTATTAGATTTGAAGAGAAAGCATTGCCCCTTGGTTGAGGATGAATTGTCCCATAATGGAAGTATCTGTAATGAGCTATCTCAAGAGAAACAAGCAGAATGCCCCATAAGCATATGCCCCTGGCATTGTGAACTCTGTAATGTCACCTTTGGTAATTTAACTGTATGAGGAAAAATGCCCCTGGCTATTAAGCACAGCTGAGTCTGGACCTAATTGCCCCAACTGAATTGAACAGTAACTTGGTATGCCTCTTGACTGGGAAACAGTGACTATGCCCTTGGCATTTCAGATAGATGAGGAGATCTGCCTCTGGCTGCTTAAACATAGTTGAATCTTGTCCTGATTGCCCCAAATGAGTTAGGAAGTATCATGGCCTGCCCCCTTGATTGGGAGGTCATGACTATGCCCCTTTGTATACATGGACTTTGATCCAGGAAACAACTTTGTTTATCGTAAGGACTTTGGTTCATTGAACATTCATCCTGTAAGCTTCTCCATTTGTCAAACACTCAGGTATATGCAAACAGATATATTCAAAAATGCAATGCTTATGTCTGTCTTGAAGTTTTGAAACAAGTTATTTTAGAAAAACTGTTTTTTTTTTTTTTTTTTTGTGAAAACTGTGATATTAACTCAAGTTTTATAACAAGCCCTAAAGGAGTCAGGATACCTTTTTGTAGCAGTACGCTTTCGAATTAACCATGCTTCAGTTAGGACTTTTAAAGGGTTGTAACGTGGCCTGGTTCATGGTTTAAGAAACAAAGGATAAAGGCTCAAATTTTATTTGTACCCAACCCAATCTCCATGATGTTCTTCAGTCCTATACTCAGTTAACTTATGCATTGAAGTTCCAAAGAGTTTTGGTATTGTAACACTGATATTTGTGATGGTTCAGAAACCAAAAATTTATTTGAACATTCAGTCATCTTTCTTTGTTGAGGATTCATAGTGACCTCTTTTTTCTTTTGACTTTGTTATCCCTTCTTTTTGCCTGAACTGTTTATTTCAAGGTTACAGTCAGCGGGATGTCTTAATGTTTTACTAAGTCTCCTTCATAGGTTTTGACTTAGTAAGCTTTTCTTTTGCTGGATATTGACTGTCAGGTTTAATGATTACCGAGAACCATCATTAGTTGTGTACAACACAGATAATTGGCATATTTGATTTAACCGAGTAACTACCCTGCCCCGGGTTATGAATAAGGGTTTTAATTTGTGCGAGAATAAAAACTCCTACTTCATAGGCTCAAAAGGGTTGACTAGGGATTAACTTCCTTATATCTCCACTGTTTAGGAATTGAAACAATGCCTGTACATCGTCATCATAGTCTGTTCAAAAGCATACTGCCTAATATTATGGTACTGTTTTCGTCATCCTCCCTCTACAGGCTTATAGCTTTATCAGGAGTTAAATATCACAAAATAGAAATAAGAAGCATAATTCAAAATATAGTGGAACGAATGGATTAATTCAAGACAAACATATGCAATGCATTAATGAAAACAGAAGTTTAACATAATAGTAAGTGTTCAAACAAATAAAAGAAATTACAAATGAAAATTCAAATGTTGTCCCATCCAGTTGGCTGAATGTCCTCAATCGCAATCTGTGAACTTGGAGGAGCAGTATACTTCACCATGAAATCAAATTTACCACTTGGATGTCCCAAGGTGCCCCATATTTCAACAGGAACAGGTAGGCTTTCTTTCTTGCAACCTTGGGCAACTTGTCTTGCAGCTTCGGTGTTTGATGGACGATAGTAGAACTCAACTTGACCTTCTGGAGTAACCTCTAGGATTCCTTCATCAATTAGGTCTTGAATCTTTTTCTTCAATTCCCAACAGCTATTAGTATCATGTCCAGGACAGTTGGAGTGATACCCACACCTTGCCTTGGGATTATAGCGAGGAGAGGAGGTTTTAGGATTTTGAGGAGAACTTTTCAAAGAAATTAGTTCCATCTCCAACAAGCATTGCAGAACTTGTGACATTGGAGTGCTGAACTTGATAAACTGCCTTCTATATTTCTTGTGTTGAGGTGGATTAACCTTATCAGGTCTTTCTTCTTCAACTGAAGAACAATCAATGGCAACCTGTTTCTTACCTTCTTTTATCCTCATCTTCCTTTCAACCAAATCAGCTTGTTTTAACGGAGGTTGACTGACAATTAGATCACTGGCTCTATCACTTTGAAGTTTGTGGACAAAGGTTCTCAGCTCTTCTTGCCCCTGAGCTAAACTTTGAATAAGAGCCACCTGGTCATTCATCTGGGTCCTCATTCCTGTCATCTCAGCTTGTAGTTGTTTCAGCTGATCATCCTTGTTGTCCTCAGGATTCTTCTTCTTAGCCAGCAGTGTCTTTAATTCATCCTGCCCCTTGGACAAGTTCAGGATCAACTCTTGGAACTGTGCATTTTGTGCCTGGAGATCCTTAACTGTTTGTTCAAGAGCCATTGCTGAAATAAACAGCGAGGAGATAAGTAACCTGTGCACAAGAAACCTGTGATGCAATGATATGATGTATTAATGCGTATGCAATGTTTTCAAGGACCGCAGGATTTAAATTTGTTTAAACAAACAAGAAGGTAAACTTTTATTAGTAATAAACTTGTTTTGCCTCTTGGGCTTACAGGAAATGAAATGCAATAAATACAAAAGATGGGGTTTTAAGTCTCCCATGGACGTTTCCTCTTTGTGTTGAGGTAAGAGTTGAGGTTCCGTTCCTCATGAAGTAGCTTTGTTAGTTCCAGAACCTTTTCTTGGCTTGCTTTGTAATGAGCCTCGAAAGTATCCCTTTGCTCCTTCAGTTGGATCCATGATCTCTGCAAGTCTTCCATATCAGTAGGCATGTCTGGGTGAAGGATGGTATAAGCTGTGTCTCCTTCAGCAACAGGTTCCATGGTAACTGGTAGGACGGCAGGATATGGCATCATGAGTGTCTGAGCACGAGATCGTACCCATCTGAGATAAGCCTCCATAGGAATAGTGTACTTAGGCTCCAGTGTCTTGCTGTCAATCCTGTTTACCTTTCCCCAAGCTCGTATGAATCTCTGACGGTAACCCTGAAGATCGTTGTCATAGTCAAACACAATGCCCTGAATCAACATATCATGTGGACCATCACTTCGGGCGTAACCAAACTGTCGTAAAGCTAAAGAGGGGTTGTAGGTGATGCCTCCTCTTATGCCTAGAAGTGGCACATTAGGAAACTCCCCACAACGGTCAATGATGGTGACATTCTCCATAGATCTGGAGCACCAATGGATATCTGAGTGAGAAAGTGACATGATCCTCTTGGACCATCTGAACCCTTGCTCATTCTTCATTACTGAGCGAGGAAGGTGAGAAATAAACCACCTAGAAAGCAAAGGTATGCAGCACATCAAAGTCCCTCTTGCCCTTGTAGTACGGGTATGAAGAGAATGTAAGATGTCTCCAAGCAATGTAGGCACTGGATTGTGACTCAGGAATATATTGATGGCATGAACGTCTATGAACTGATCTGGATTGGGGAACAATACTAAGCCATATATCAGCAAGGCTAAGACCTCCTCAAAAGCATCATAGCTCATGGCCTTCAAGAACATCTGAGCTTTATCCATTAATACCTTAGCAAGAATACCCTTGACTCCACTTCTCGTTTCTAGAACAATGTCAGACTTCTTCAGATGTAGGGCTGCAGCAATAACCTCTGGTTTGGGCTCCTTCTCCAAGCCTGTGAAGGGTCTTTGATCAAGAACAGGTATACCCAGAAGTTTAGAGAATTCCTCCATGGTTGGAACCAGCTGGTAGTCAGGGAATGTAAAGCAGTGGTGTTTAGGGTCAAAGAACTGGAACAAGACACTCGTCATGTCTTCATTGAACCCTGAAGTGACCAGACCCAATAGGTGACCATGTCTCTTGTTGAATCGGGAGTGATCAGATACTTGAGAAACCAACTCTTTAAGCTTGGGAGGTATCCCTACAAAGTTGATCCTGATGGTGTTTCTACGAGCAGAAGCCATGACCTGCAGCAAAGAACAAAGATAAATCCTTTGGTCCTTGAAATGGTTAGGGAAAATGATATGCTCATGATGCATGATGATGTCATGATGTTATGTTCAATCACAAACATGTGGCACACACAAACAAGTCACACCATAGCCCTAGGTTCAAAGGCTTGCATGAGGTTTAAGGTAAGTATCCTCCCCTGAAGTTAGATGGTTCATCCTGTCCTACAAAAGTAACCAGGTTCTAAGGGATCTCAATATCATTGATCCTTCACAAGGGTGGTTGTTCAGAAGGCAACTTACTTGCCAACCAAAACCCTCCAAGTTTAAGATCTCAATGAGCGTAGTATCGAGTATCAACCAACTTCAGTCTGCACCAAAGCCGGTTACCTCACTACTTTCTAAAGGCCAAGATGAGTTAACTAGGGTTCTAAAAGTTAGTTAGTGCATTGACAACATATGGCAGCCTCATATTATCCTCAACTTGACTTAAGGAACATAAGCACCAACCAAGAAGTCGCACTAACTATGGCCACCAGATCAACCGTATCGATATACGTCGTACAGTTTCCTTGGTCTATTGCCATTTACCTAAGGTACACTAGATCCGGGTTAGGACCTTTCACACATAAGAGCACCCCAACAATATAATAATAAAGCAAACAAATCAAACAATATTAAAGTGATCTTAATTCCTAAGGGTACCCCTCTTAAATTTAAATCCCCAGCAGAGTCGCCAGTTCTGTAACACGGTGGGAGAACTGACTTTAAGTTATGTTGCGGATAGCAAGAGTCGCCACCGACTTTTATTTTATCCAAAAGGAAAGGATATAAAAGAACAGGAAAGACCTTAAGAGATATTTTTGGGTCCGGGGGGTAGGTTATGTAAAGGGAAGGTGTTAGCACCCTTTACATCCATGGTTATCCATGGGCTCTTAGTTACTTAGCTCACTTTTGAATTGTTTTTGAAAGTGTAGCGTGTGAATAGAAAAATTTTCAGAATAGTTAATAATGATCCATGTACGGATGCGTAAAAACTTGTTTTTGAAAATTTGTTTGAAATTTGTTAAATGTGAAAAGTTTTTGAAGTGAGCAAGTACATAAGAGGAACCTACCCTAAAGTTTAAGTCTTTCTTGTTCTTTATCCTTTAATTGGTAAGACTATCCCTACTATTAAGGAGTAGGTAGTCACTACCTTGGATGTAAGGGACATATGAGGGACATCTGTTTTATGAAGGCAACTGTGGGGTGTAATAAGCATATAGGAGGGTCTGTCATCATTATTCGAAGGGACTCGATTCGTAAAGGCAACCATGAGGGACTTGATGATTTTTTCTTTTTTTAAAGGGACTTGCTTTATACACCCCACTTGACCTTATGATTTAGGCAACTTGAGGGATAACCTTAGAAAGTGAGATGGCGATTAAAAATCGACTTACGTGTGTGAGTGTTCAATATTAATTATCTTATGATTAAATGATCTAAGTTAATTTTACATAGAATACATGTTTTTGCACTCCCTAATTTACTAACCATAGCGATAATTAAATAATTAAATATTTACAAAATTACACCAAGAAGCAATTACATGATTATAATAATAAATAAATAGCAAAAATAAATAATAAAGCAAAATATAAATAAATAAGCAATAAATAATAAGTAAACAATAAATAAATAAATAGGGGTTAGTGATAAATATAATTAAAAAAAAAAAAAGGTTAGTGAGAATAAAATAATAATAATAATTAGGAAAATAAACAAGGTTAGAGAAATAGTAATAAAAATATAAGATAATAGTAAACAAAAAATAATAAATAATAGTATAATTAGTAACAATAATTAAAGTAAATAGAAATAAATAGAAAAAATATTATAATGACATGATTAGAATAATAAGCAAAAAAAAATTGATTTTTAATATATAAATATTTATTTAGAAACATGAATAATTAAATAATTACTATAAAAATTTTAAACATAATATAATTATAAATTTTAATCATTACAAAAATTTAATTATTTATTAAAAAATATTTATACATTATATGAAGAAAATAAATTTTAAGTATCATATTCACAAAAAATAATCATATTTACAAAATTTAATTTTTACTAATTATTATATTTACAAAATTTATATTAAGTATTATATACATAATAATTATATTAAAAATTATTTAGAAAATAAAATTAGGTTTTACAAAATTAAAATTAGAAAATATTTTATGATTTTTTACAAGATTAGGGTTCTATTAGAAAAATATTTAGGGTTTATATAATATACAAAATTTATCCTAACTAATATATATATATATCATAATTTATTTACAAAGTAAAAGAAAATAAAATTTGAATTAAAAAAAAACATATGAATTTTGGATATTATAAATAAAGTTATTTTACTAATTAAACTTAAATTAATTGAATATAATTAAACAAAAGCAAAAATTTAAAGAAAATGTCAAAAACAAACCTGGCTGGGATTTGAACCCAGGAGGCTTTGTTTAACAGCAGCCAGGCATACCACTAGACCACCCCATGCGCAGGTGAGAGGAAAGGAAGAGGAGTTGTTTTTGTACATTGTCTAGGAAAATCAGGAAAAATCAAACAGCCAAAAAGGCCTGGGGTAGGAATTGAACCCAGGACCTTTATACACACAAGCGCACACATCACCACCCGGCTGGAAGAGCCCACCTGATAATGTAATGACAACATAACATAATATATTAAAATTACAAATTAAATGAAAACGCATCAAAAAGAATTGCTGGAGGCTGGATTCGAACTCATGGCCTCAGGTCATACGCGCGTCCCTCCTACCACTGGGCCAAGCAAGCTTTAGTGATTAATAATGGAAACAAGTTAATAAAATATTATAACTAATTTTCAAATTCCCAGCTGCGCGCCATCAGCTTCTTCTTCAACCTTGTGACATGCGAATTTTCCTGCGATAATTGCTGGGAGATTACCTGCGAAAAACGAACCCCAGCAAAACCTACGAAACACAATGGGCAACAAAAATGTACAATTTCACAAAATTGAAAACATAAACATATTCCAGAGGTCCATTCAAGTCAAGCCATGATCTTAGAAGTCATTTATATTTTGTAAATCACGAAACCCCAATTCTTGGTTAAAACCCTAACTATGGTGAATTTCGTTTTAGGCCATGGAGCTTCACCAAATTATCCAGATTCCATCTATGATCATCAACAAACAAAGTTATATAAACAAATTTCAATAATATGCAGCGAATCATTGGAATCGAAAAAAAATTATTCAAGGTTAAAGCAAGCTCGGGTTGGCCAATATGGTGCACATGGGATGCATATGAGTGATGCTTTAGCTTCAGTGATGATCAAAGAACACGTCTATGTTCTTAGTTTACCTTCTAGAGCCCTGGAATATGGAATCCGAATCTCACTTTTTTGCTTGAATTTTAGAAATATGATCTTACCTTTGGCTGCTGGAGATTCGTGTCTTGAGGCTAGGGTTATGTTTGATACTTATATGTGAGTGAATTAGGTCAGAAATATGGATTAGTTGTGTGAAGATTTGATCCAAAAAATATTGAAAAAGATCATGGTGTAAAAGTTCAAATATTTGATCATGAAGACTTGCTATTCTTGTACCAATCTCATGATTCCTTTCTCTTTCAAATTCAATCATCATTTATGAAATTCTAGAAACTCAATCTTCACCCAAAAATAGATTTTCATATTTTATATTTATTTAAAATGATTTTTATGAATTAAATCAATAATAAATAAAAATAAAATAATAAAAATTCTGAATTTTGGTCAATTGGGTCGTGCATAATGATATGGTATGGATTGGATCACAACTTGGGCAGCCCATTTGGAAAGAAGTGATTTTAAACCTCCATTTTCAACATAAACCATCACAAAATTTCTCAACTTTGCAAAGGCACATCTCCCTCAGTTTTAAAGGTATGAGGGTGTTCTTGGACTTTTTGGAAAGCTTGAAGAGTCCTCTAAACAACCCCATTGGTTTCAGGTCCATATCATTTACCAATCTCAAGTTATGCCCTTTTGAAGTTGTTGACTTTTTGTTGACTTTTGAAATGACCTATAATGTCTTAGGTCATATCTTCCAAATGAAGGATTTTTGGGCTTAACTTTCAACATAAAAGTTGTATAGAATTCAATTTCCTTCAAAATGAGCTTTGGATGGAGACTTGGTGATGAAGTATGTGAAAGTTATGGCTGGTCAAAGTTCAGTTGACTTTTACTGAGGAAACCCTAATTTAGAAACTCCTGATTATTGATGATCTGGAATCTCCTTGATGAGTCATGATCAACCCTTTATCAAATGATGAATTTTACTTCATATACTTGATGTTGGCAAAAAATCATGAAGTTTGACTTTGGTTTGACCACAGTTGACCTCAGTTTGACTTTTTGACTGCATTGACTGTTTTTGACTTATCTGATCATCTGACTGAGCAAACTTTTGAGAAAAGTCTTGAAACTTGTCATGGGGGTTCTTATACACATATAAGATGTTATGAAGCTCATTTGAGGTATTGGAAGTCCATTTAGCTTGATTAAAGTCAAAACCCTAGTTTTGGATGCACTGCTTAGGAGGTGCATTGTCTGAGGGAGTTATCAACTCTTCTGACCAATTGTGAACTTTGTGAACCTTGTGAACCATCATAAAATGTCTTGTGAACCTCATGGGAGGTATTGTGAAGCTTGTGAACCTTGTGAATCTCATGAAGTGGCTTTGTAGACCTCATGAACCTCAGGAAAGCTTTGTAATCATTGTGAGTCTTGTGAACCTTGTGAACCTTCAAGAAGTGACTTGTAGACTTCATGAACTTCATGAAAGGTCTTGTAAGTGTTGAGAAGCTTGTGAACCTTGTGAACCTTCAAGAAGTAACTTGTAGACTTCATGAACCTCATGAAAGGTTATGGAAATGTTGAGAAGCTTGTGAACCTTGTGAACCTTCAAGAAGTAACTTGTAGACTTCATGAACCTCATGAAAGGTTTGGTAAGCATTGTGGAACTTGTGAACCTTCAAGAAGTAACTTGTAGACTTCATGGACCTCATGAAAGGTCTTGTAAATGTTGAGAAGCTTGTGAACCTTGTGAACCTTCAAGAAGTGACTTGTAGACTTCATGAACCTCATGAAAGGTTATATAAGCATTGAGAAACTTGTGAACCTTGTGGACCTTCTTAGCACACAAAGTATTGTATTGTGAGGGCAAATTTTGGGGTGCAACACTACTGGAAAAAGAACATTGAGGGGCTCTTCATCTCATTCTACACTTCCGGTAACCGCTTTATCACTTCTTCCTTCTGACCTTGCTGAAACTTATGATAGAAAGTTCAAAAATAGGAAAGTCATTCCTCAATATGTTTACTCAAACAGAACTGTCTGTCAAATGGAAATTCCTCATATTGTTGAACTGATTGATTTTCAAGAAATCAATCTTTTATTATCTTGTCAAGTTGAGTATAATGAAGATATGATTCCTATGTTTTACACTGGTTTGGTTGGAAAGTTTAGGGGTTTTGAGTTTAACTTCAGAATGGGTGATAATGTTTACGGCAAATGCACAAATTTGGAAAGATTTGTTCAAAATTGATCCTACTGCTCCTCATATTTTGATGACAGATTCAAATCCTTTTGATAACTTTGTCGGAAATTGAATGACATGCTAAAAGAGCCTTTTATTGAGTCAATTGTCAACACCAAATTGTTTCTGACGTCCACTACCACAGACAAGGTCAATCCTACTGATCGGGTTCTTCATTGGATTGTCTCCCACAACCTTTGTCCCAAGAAAGACGGATTTTTTTGCATTGATATTCCTGAAGTTCATCTCATCACATTCTTCGGAACAAGGTGAAAGTGAACTGGCCACATTACTTTGCGAGTCGTGTCTTTACCCTTAAGGAGAAGAAGGGCGTCGCTCTTGCTTATCCTTCAATTATTCAAGCTATCATCAACAAAGCAGAAATTGTGGTTTAAGGTATTCCGTTTGTTTCTATTTCTGAAAATAATCTATTTCAGCAAAAGACTCATAGCTTGATGGTTCACATGTGGGATCCTAAAGAGAAGCACTATCAGTTTATAGTACTGGATGATTATGATAATGATCATGAGGATGAAGTCGATGCTGAAGGTGATCAGAATCAAAATGAGGATCAAAATCCTAAAATTGATCAAAATGTTGCTCCAATGAACACTAATGAAGTACATATGGATAACAAAGATTGGTATCCCGCTCCTTCTGACGATTCTGCCCAATATGAGAACTAAGGTTGGGGTGAATGGCAGTACACTGGGTGGACTCATACTGCAATGTGTTTGCTCCTCCGTCTCTACCACCTCCACCACCACCGCAAGAAAACAATGCTGACATCATGAATATGCTTCAAAATATGCACCTGGAATAACAAAGTTTTTATGAAGCTCAATCCGAGTGTTAAGCTGAATCGGAGCGGCGAATTGGTGTGCAAGACACGACTCTTGCCTCTTATATGTCGGTTCAAGATGAATGATATACCACTTTGCAAGCTCACCTATAAACTCAAAGTGAAATTTTTGATTCTTATGCATCAAATTCTTTGGCTCGGATTAATGAGATTCATGGTTCCCATTTGGCACTTGCAAACTCGTTCAACACACTCTACATCAATTTCATCCACTTCACTTCTCAATATGAGCGAGACCGTCAACTGGATGTGTACCATCATCGCCATCCTTCACAAAGGGGTCCAAGGCCATGAGAGCATGTTGCATTTCATATCATTTTCATATGCATTTTTTTGTGATTGTATTTTCTAAAAGACATTGGTTAATGTTTAATCATATTAGTTGGCTTGTTTATTCTATCTTGCTTATTTGATGATTATCGCTATTTCATCGCTTATTGTGTGTTTGATTGGTGATTGAATCTTATTGCAATGTGCTTCTAAATAATATTTATGGCTATATGGTTTTTGTCTAATATATTCTCTCTTTTTGATGTTGTCAAATGGGGAGATGTGTTTGGTAAAAGATGTCTATTCTTGGCGGCACATATTCAGGGGGAGCATGATGTTGTATAAAATGCTCTTTCAATTCTAGCATGTTTTGCCATCATCAAAAAGGGGGAGTTTGTGAGGCATAAAAGGTATTTTGAATAATGTCAAAACTATTGTGCTTTAGGAAGGCTTATGGGACCACAAGAAGCAGGAATAATTCATCAGCAAAGGTTTCTGAAGTGTTTTCAAAGGGATGAGTCGACTCAATTACCTAAACTGGTCGACGCATTCAGTTAGAGAAATTTGAGTCGACTCAATGAAAGTGTTAGGTCGACTCAAATGGTGGTTTTCATCACTTGGAACTCACGGGTCCCAACAGGCTGATTGAAGGGCATTTTTAGGCCGACTCAAAATCATAAACAAGCCGACCCAACCTTTTCTATAGGCCGACGCATTCTTGTATATTCAAACAGGTCGACTCAAAAAGATAAACAGGTCGACTCATTCCTGTTTGTGAATCGCCTCCTCTAATTTCTCTCTCTCTCTCTCTCTCTCTCCCCCCCTTTTTTCTTTTTATTTTAATTTTCTCATTCTTTTACTAACCCATATAAATAGTTGTCATATTATTTTGTGCTAACTAACAAGAAAAGTGAAATAAATATACAAGTGTTCTCTTCATCTTCTCCTTCTCTAGCATTCATCAACAAGTACACACAATAATTTTTGTTGATCAAAGTGCAGGATCAAGGTGATAAAGTTCAAACGAGAAATTGCGATTTTAGTTTGCGTTGAGAGATTTATAGGTTTTTCTTGAATAAACCTTGATGTTTTATCCTCCAAGATCATTGCAATTTGGGGGTTTTGGACGCATCATTTGTTCGTAGATTCAGCCGAGTGAGGAGGTTTGAAGATCAAGGTAGTCGTTCATTCATATCACGGTAACCAGAGGATTGCGAAAAACGGCGTGGGTTCACAAGCATCAAATCAAAGCAGTCGTGCTCAAAGTATGGAGAATTGTGAATTCTTGCAAGAAGGGAGCAATTAATCGGAGGTTTGTTCGACGCGCGTGAAGGACTTGGTTCATCTTGAATCAAGGGGCAAGAAGAGTTATAACAACAATCAAAATTAGGATTGGTTTGATGTTCCTATTTTCTTCTTGTATTAACATTGAAATTTTAATAAAAGATCCCAATTCGTTTTATGAATTGGGGGTAGAGTACCCTTAGCGAGGACAATGGGGGAACTGCCTAAATAAATCTCGTGTGTTCTTTGTATTTTTCATTTGTCAATTTTTTTGCACAAGTTGAAGTTGTGTTGCTTGAAAATTCTGTTTTGCATTGGTATGTGCCTACCAAGTGTTGGTGAAATTGTTGCTATCACATTTGGATAGCAACTTGATAAAAATTATGCGCTACACTAATTGTCAAACTACACTTTGTGTGTGTGCACACCAAATGTTTGATAAAAACTCAAAACACTCAACTTCTTATTCTTTGTGCTTATTTCTTATCCATATTCATTGTTGGTAGTGGATTATTCAATTGTGATGAATTTAAGTGATTAATTGGTATTGTATTAATTCATATATTCATCACTTATATCCCATTTGGTTTTGAACGCATATTTGATCACCAGTGAATTGATTTTATTTAGACGTGATTTTTCCGGGGAACTTCCACAAGTTATTTTTCAATTAATTTTTGAAAAAATTATTTTTAAAAAGGGATCTAATCAACTCCCCTTCTAGATCTGCACCATCGTATAACACAAAGGCCAATATACTTTACGAGCAAGGCCTTACAAGGACCAAAACTTAGGTATCAACAAATTGAAAAAGTAGTCATGGCTCTAATCAACGCCGCAAGGAGATTAAGGCACTATTTCTTGGCCAACACCATAGTTTTTTGAACGGACCAACCTATAAGACAATTACTTAGTCGTCCAGTATGACCGACAAGATGCTTAAGTGGTCATTAGAACTCTCAGAGTTCGAAATCCACTATGAAAGCAGGAAAACCCTTAAAGTTCAGGCTCTGGTCGACCTCGTAGCAGAAATGACTCCATCAGCGTCCCCGACAAGTAGAAATCATAAATGGACTATCTACGTCGACGAAACATATAGCTCCACATGCAGTGGGGAAGGAATCATCCTAAAAAAGGAAGAGGGACTCTTAATTGAAGTGTCCCTAGTTTTTTCCTTCTCGACATCAAATAATCAATCCGAGTACGAGGCATTCCTTGCATGACTACGGTTAGCCAAAGACCTGGACGCAAAGGAGGTCAAGATCTTCACCAACTTACAGCTTGTGGCCTCCCAAGTAAAAGAGAAAAACAGGCTAAGAACAACCATTTGGTCGGATATCTAACCTTGGTACAGGAAAAGTTGATGAAATTTGAGTCATGGAAAATCCAGCACATCCCTTGTGAAAGGAACTCTCGGGTAGATGTTCTATCAAAACTTGCCAGCATGAGGAAACAATGAGGTAACAAATATGTAATACAAAAGACGCTTCCTCGACCAAGCATCGAAAGAGAACTTGAGTTGCTCGACATTAACGTCGTTGGCGATAGTAACTGTCAGACGACTTTAGTTTACAACTACCTTACTACGGGGAACTACCCTTAGATAGCAAGGAGGCCAGCGTAATTAAACGCCGGGCATGCTCCTATGTTTTGGTTGAGAATAAAATTTACCAACAAGGGTTTTTTATCCCTCTCATAAAGTGCATTGGGGGGGATAAGGTCCCCAACGTCTTTCAAGAAATCCATGACGGTATCAACGCACAACACCTGAGAGGTAGCTCCTTAGCACGCAAGGCCTTGCGAGCATGATATTATTAATCATCCATGCAGTACGACGCGAAGGAGCACTTCAAGAGGTGTGACAAGTGCCAACGTCATAGGGACATGCACCTAGAACTCCCAAACGAACTAAAGACTATGTCGTTGCCATGGCCCTTTGCCCAGTGGGGGATGAACATCCCCTTCATGGTAGGCTCCTATCAAAATATATACCTTATTGTGGTCGTAGATTACTTCACCAAATGGATTGAGGCCGAAACATTGTCCAAAATCACTGCATTCAAAATACTTTGCTTTTACAATAGAAACGTGCTTGTCCGATTCGTCATGCCTTACGCCTTTGTGACCGACAACAAAACACAATTCACTGACAGAAAATTCCAAGACTTCCTCGCCAAACTAGACACCAAACAACACTTTACGTCCGCCGAGCATCCACAAACCAATATTTTGAACTTATAATTATTATTCACTTTCTTTTATTCTTATTTCTATTTGTGTGCTAATGAGCGCACCGAGTGAATTTAGATAAGTAGGGATTATTGACTGTAAGTCTACTGATCAGACATAAAGCAATTTTTCAGCTTAGTAATTAACTAGAGATAAGTAATTTAAGTTGTGGCTATAGAATTAACGCACGTAGATCACCTAATTCTACTTCGAATTCACCTAAAAAATTAGGAAGTTGTCGTCTAAAGTAGTGATTTCTACACCAAGGAATTGAGTACAATAGTATTGTTAATTCACCGTAAAATTATAGAATCAATTCTATCCATGTAATGCATTTTCTCAATTGGGAGCTTTTCCGCATCAAACTCTTAAGGTTCATCATAAGCTACATTCACTCCAAATGCATCACCTACCACATCATCTACCAGATTAAATTGTTCCTAGTATTACATATGTGATTGACTCCTTGAAGTATCTCTATTTATCTCTGGTCCAATATGTATTTGACCACTATTAGCCTCTCTATTCATCTCTGACAGTTTTTCTCCATTAGACGTCTAAACCCAATAATTTGGTATAAAACCCACTCTCTCCAAGTGACGTTCACTTCACTTGGGTCACTAATTATATTTCTGCAACCACACTTTAAACACTGACATCTTACATCTCCTTCGCTTCGATAACATTCTTGAGAAAACACATATGTGAGAAACCCGACAACTCCCTACTTAAAATGTGGTTTAAGCCCACGTATTTCAAGAAACATTATATCATACATCCAACTACATATTTGATAATATTTCATTCTGTAGATGTACAACATTATCTTCCTCCTTATTGTTTTTTTTCTTTCTAAAATAGAATATATATATATATATATATATATATATATATATATATATATATATATATATATATATATATATATATATATATATATATATATATATATATATATATATATATATATAAAACTTATTTTAAATAAATAAACACTGATAAATATCTCTTAATTATACACACAAATATATACTTTAAGTAATATACACTAAAAATATATTACTAAACTAAATTATATTACTAAAATAATACTAAAATATATTACTAAATAACAATAAAGATATAAATTTTTATACTATTATTTTTTATTTTTGAAATATTATTTTACTTTTTTTAATATTATTTAGAAAATACTTTATAAAAAAACTTATAATACAAAAAAACAATATTTTATTATAATACTATATATCACATAATACTTAATATTTCCAAAATAATTTCTAATTGTTATGTTTGCTAAACTAATACAAAATATATACTAAATAATAACAAAGATATACTATTTTTTATATAGTTATTTTTTATTTTGGAAATATTATTTATACTATTTTTAAAGTATTATTTAAAAAATACTATATAAAAATAAAACAATATTTTATTATAATATTATATATCACATAATACTTAATATTTCTAAAATAATTTCTATGTGTTATATTTTCTAAAATAATACTAAAATATATTATTAAATAATAATAAAAATATAATATTTATTTATTTATTTTTGAAATATTATTTATACTAGCTTTTAAATTATCATTTCAAAAATACTTTCCAAAAGTTGAATATAATACCAAAATAAAACAATATTTTACTATAATGTTATATATCACATAATATTTAATATTTCTAAAATAATTTCTAAATTTTATGTTTGCTATAATAAAACTTAATATTAACTAAAATAATAATTTCTAAACATGATATTAAAATTATATAGTAAAATATAATTTGGTCAGAAAATATTATTATATCAAAATGAAATTATCTAAGCCATCAATGGTTTTCCCAATTTATAGTAATTTGAAATCTACACTTTTGGTTTAAAATCACAAATATTAACCGTATTAGTAATTGTGATAAAATATCATCTCTCTCTATATATAAGAACCAGATTCACCTATTCAAATATATTCATATTTTATCTTATATCACACATAGAAGACAAGAAAACATGGTTTATTCTCCATCATTTTATTCTTCCCTAGCCATCATTTCTTTAGTGTTTCATCTTTTTTCTGTTCCATCCCTTACAGCCCAAAACGATGGTTTCACTGTTAAATTATTTCGAAAAGCCTCTCATTCACGCTCACATCTCTATAACGCAAATGATGCACATGTACCTGTACATGCCTATATTGGCCATTATCTCATGGAGATGAATATCGGAACTCCACCGGTGAAAATATCAGGTATTGCAGATACAGGAAGTGACCTTACATGGACCTCATGTGAACCTTGCGTAGGATGCTACAAACAAATCGACCCTTTGTTTAATCCATTAAAATCTTCCACTTACACTAATGTCTCATGTGATACTCCTCTCTGTAACAAACTTGACACAAAGGAATGTTCTCCTGAGAAGCGTTGTGATTACACCTATGCATATGCAAGTAGTTCTGTAACAAAAGGAGTTCTTGCACAAGATACAATTACCTTAACATCAAACACAAATGAACCTGTTTCTCTTAAAGGTATTCTTTTTGGTTGTGGACATAACAACACAGGAGGTTTCAATGATCATGAGATGGGTATAATTGGTCTTGGAAGAGGACCAGTATCATTCGTTTCTCAACTAGCTCCTTTACTTGGAGGCTTAAAGTTTTCTCAGTGTTTGGTTCCATTTCTCACTGATATTAACATTTCAAGCAAATTGAGTTTTGGAAAAGGTAGTGAAGTTTTAGGACAAGGTGTGGTAACAACACCAATGGTTCCTTCTCCGACACAAGACAAGACACCATATCTAGTTACATTAGAAGGCATTACTGTGGAAAATACTTATTTGCCATTTAAAACTTCAGGGACTGTTGCAAAAGGTAACATGATGATTGATTCAGGAACACCACCAACTATATTACCTAATGATTTGTATGAAAGATTGGTTAATGAAATTAAAAACAAGGTTTCAATAGAACCCATTAAAGATGATCCAAGTTTGGGAAATCAACTTTGTTATCATACAAATACTAGTCCTAATGGACCAAACCTAATATTTCATTTTGAAGGTGCAGATATAGTTTTAACTCCGATTCAATTCTTCATTCCACAAATAGAAAAAGTTGGTGTTATTTGCTTGGGAGTAACCAACAATAGTGCTGATGGAGGCATTTATGGGAATTTTGCACAATCAAATTATTTAATTGGGTTTGATCTAGAAAGAGAAGTGGTATCTTTTAAGCCAACGGATTGCACCAAAGATTAGAGGTCATACAAATTGAAGTCATATATTTGTATAAGAGCAGTTTATTATTAGTGTTTGATCTTGTTTTAATAATGATGATATATGTTTAAAATTAAACAGAAAATAAAACAACTTTTTTTTACATGTTGCACGGTGAATCAAACCTGACACATATCAAAGACGTTTGTCAGGTGAATTTAATCCATCAAAATAATGAATATTCAAAATTTGTCATGTGATTTGCACCCCGTAAAATTTACTGTGCAAATGTGTTTACGGAGTTAATTTCAAATGGCAACTTTACAGGATGAAATCCACCTAACAATGTTGCGGGATGATTTCCACCTTGCAAAAAGTTGCGACTACAGTTTTTACGAGGTATTTCATACACCCCGTAAATGTGATATTGTATGGTGAATTTTGGGTTTGCGCGGTGATATTCACCTAAGAACATCTTTTTTTTTAGTTTCCATTTTAGTTTCATATTATAAATAATTGGATTGCACAAATTACAATTTTTTATATTTTATTATGTTAATGTTGTTTTTCTTAAAATAAGTAGTTGAAAAATGATGTTTGGACATATAATTTATAAATTAAAGAACTGTTTTTCCTTAATGTATTTGTCAAAAAATTTTATATCTTTTCAAATAAAAATGAGAATAATACTAATATTCTATTTATAATTTATTATAAAATTATATACGAAAAAATTATTTGTGACAAAAAACTAAAATAAGTGTTTCTTCAAAATATTAACATATAAACATAAATAATAGTAATATCTTAACTATAATTTTTAACACTCTTTTATTTATAATTGAGTTATTAAGGAATTTGTCACAACATACAATCATACATCGAATAAATATTTGTTTCACACAAAATAAATTTAGGCACTTTTATTCAGAAATGAATTACTAAAATTTAAACATTAACCATAATTTTTATCATACTTAAAATTTCTAAGGTTATGTTTGATAAAATTAACTGATAAAATTTTATTTTAAGAAAAATAAAATAAAGCTGCATGCATAAAAGTTAAAATGTCCGGACAAAAATGATGTATGATAATATCTAGGTAGCGCGTTAAATATTATATAACATACAATCTTTGAGAATCAAACTCATGAATTTTATCACAATGATCACACGTTTGTGGTTGGAAATAATACTTACAACCGGATTCTACCTCATGATAATACTAGTATCTCTTTTTCAACCGTTATAAAATGAGTTTTTCGTATAAGTGATCAGATAACTTTCATGTTGGACAGAAACAATTTGACAAACTCGAGATGACATTATTACGAGAATCACTGGAAAAATAAAGTTTCCTAATTCATTAATATGCTAATTGTATGCATCAACGTTTAATAAAAGTCTCAACAATTTAAACCAACCATGCATCTTCATTCGAATTGAATAAACCAGACCAATATTACTTAAGGACTCTCCATCAATGTTGGAATATATATATATATATATATATATATATATATATATATATATATATATATATATATATATATCCAAATGCTTTAGTCAACCGACCAACCGGGTTCATTGATTTTGAAATAACACAATTGTTATAAAAGCAGCGAATATTAACATGTTATTATGCAATATAACAAATTATTATATATAATTGAAAACACTTATTATTCAAAATTTGCATTTAAAAATGTATGATTTAGACGGAAAAAAAATAATATCACTTTAAAATAAATTTAATTAGATGAAGAACGTTTTTCTTTTAAGTCACTTAATAATATATGATTATGAAATCTAACCAAATATTGTAATACTTAGAAACATATATTCAAAACTTAATTTTCAAATTGAAGGCTATATAATAACAAATATTAATTTAATATGTGTAAATATCTACATAAAAGCATATCTGACTCACTTGCTAATTTCAACAAAAGAAAAATATTTTTTATCATCAATTTTAATGTAAAATGCATTCTCATTTAGTTTTTGTCTCTAACTATAAATTGTGTATAAATTATAGAAGGTAAAAACTAATTAAATTATAGAAATAAACATATGTTTACTATGTAATATGTATGGTGTTTATATTTTGACATTGAAATATCACAATTATTATAAATGAAATAAATATTAACATGTTAGTATGTTACTATATAATTATAAAATCATTTAATAACATATAATTATAAAATCAACACATCAATGCTCACTTGAAAGTGCAACTTTTTTCATCATATATAAAAGTCACATTACATTAGCCAAGAAAACATATAGAAGATAAGAAAACATGGTTTCTTCCCAATCATTTTTTTCATACCTAGCTATCATTTCTCTCTGTGTTCATCTTTTTGATGTTTCATTCATTGTAGCCCAAAATGATGGGTTCACTGTCAAACTATTTCGTAAATCCTCTTCCAAATATATCCCAAATATTGTACAAGCACCTATCCATGCTCATATTGGGCAACATCTTATGGAGGTGTTTCTTGGAACTCCACCAGTAAAAATATCTGCTATTACTGACACAGGAAGTGACCTTATATGGACAAACTGTGTACCTTGTGATGGATGCTACAAACAAATCGAACCTTTGTTTGATCCTCAACAATCTTCATCTTATAGTAATGTTGCATGTGATTCTTCGGAGTGTAACAACCTTTACTCACATGAGTGTTCTTCTGAGAACCAATGTAGTTACAACTATGGCTATGCAGATAATTCTGTTACTCAAGGAGTTCTTGCGAAAGAAACAGTTACCTTAACATCAAACACTAATGAACCGGTTGACCTTAAGAACATTCTTATTGGTTGTGGACATAACGATACTGGAACTTTCAATGACCATGAAATGGGTATAATAGGTCTTGGAAGAGGACCAGTGTCACTCATTTCTCAAATAGGTCCTTTATTTGGAGGAAAAAAGTTCTCTCAATGTTTGGTTCCATTTCAGACTGATATTAAAATTGCAAGCAAAATGAGTTTTGGAAAAGGTAGTGAAGTATCAGGGGAAGGTGTGGTTACAACACCTATGGTTACAACACAAGACCCGACATCATATTTAGTTACATTAAAAGGTATCAGTGTGGAAGATACATATTTACCTTATAATACAAAAAAGGGTAACATAATGCTAGATTCAGGGACACCACCTATTTATTTACCTAATGATTTCTTTGATAAAGTGGCTGATGAAGTTAGAAAGAAGGTTTCAATGGAACCTATTACGGATGATCCAAGTTTGGGTACTCAACTTTGTTATCAAACAGACAGTAATCTAGATGGGCCAAATCTAACATTCCATTTTGAAGATGCGGATATAGTTTTAACACCAATGCAAACCTTTGTTCCACCAAGAGAGGGTGTTTTCTGCTTGGCAATATATAACCAAACTGAAGAGGTAGGAATTTATGGTAATTTTGCACAATCAAATTACTTGATTGGGTTTGATATAGATAACGAGTTGATTTCTTTCAAGCCAACGGATTGTACTCAACAATAGACGTCAATCATATTCAAGTCATGTATTACGATTTAAGGGGATGAGAATAATCTTGTGTTTGATTTTTGTTTTCTTTTATATTTATTTAGAATCAAATAAATCTATGCTATTCTTATATATGTCCCCCTTATAACATGTTTTTTTAATGATCTAGTCTATTATTTATATATATCCACTTGCCATTAAAAAATATACATTGCTGGATAAATTTAGTTTACGTTTCGACCTTTAAATATATATATATATATATATATATATATATATATATATATATATTACTATCTTCATGATAAGCATCCAAGAAATATAAGCCATCATTCTCTTTAGCTGAACCAATCTTCATCAAGTCCTTCTTTGCCTGTACAACACATCTGTCAGATTCAAAAACACCACTGCAATCTTGCTCTTTACATAGTTTTGATATTGAAATCAAATTGACCTCAAATTCTGGTAGAAACAATACATCCTTTAAAACAAAATTATTAGCCAATTTCACATCTCCACTGTTTGATGCCTTTAGGTGTCTTTTTTACTATTATTAACTCAATCTCAGTTATTGGAAATTGGATCACGCGAGAACCTGTGAATTCATATCGAATCAAATAAATGATTCCATTGATTTTATTGATCAAATTCCAACCACAACCGGAAGTCCAAGAAAAAATAACAAACCCCAAAAACTTAGAAGCAGCTGCACCATTCCAAAAAGAATGACAACGCCGCTTCCTGCTGGTAACCGCAAAAGGCCCGATGTTCTGAAAGTCACACACATCGTTTCCCAATACGTTCTTAAAAAGGTAACTCCAAACTGCCAAGATTTATAGAATCCTGCGACTGCAAACAAAAGAATTGTAGTATTCCGAGAACCGGGGAAAGTTTGAATCAATCTGTCCTGTGAGTGCCAGGACTCGAAACCAGCGGGCTCGAGTTTTTGCCAGATTCGAAGGAATGTTTCCATATATTGGAAATAAGCGAGCCATTTAAGATCCTTCCACCAGAAGAAAGTCCAAAATTTATCGATTGCCTTCAGATAGCAATTACCTGTTTCCATTTTCAATTGTGCGCTTAAATTGAGAAAATAGATCAGAAAAAAGGCGTTGAATATCCACCTTAATATCATTTGAAATCCCCTCATTATTTCGTTCTGATATTTTAGTATATCCAGAATAAGGGAATTATAACGTTCATACAATATTTTTATTATAGAATTGATCTTATCATGTTTTAGAAACCATTTTATATTGTGACATATATGATGTGTAGCTCCTGTATCTAATATCCACCTAACACTACTGTTTGTATTAAAATTAGCAATGTAAGCATTACCTCCTTTTGCAAGATTGATGGTTCCTGTGTTCTTTTCAAGTAATACCAACAAATTATGATATTGCTCCTTTGTCAAAGTCATGTTGCCATTATCACTGGTTGAAGGCGCTGCATATTTATTGTATGATTCATCAGCTTCTACCTGATTTGCATAAGATGAACTTCCTCTACCAAGATTGGGTGGATAACCATGTTTCTTGTAGCAGGTGTCCACTATGTGACCATTTTTACCACAGTGTGTGCAGACCTTCCCATTATCTCTTCCTCTACCAGCATAGCCATGACCTCTTCCTCTACCAGCATAACCATTTCCTCTGGTATAAATAGTATTGATCATACTAGCTTCTTCATTTACATTGCTATTAGAAAACACAGTACCACATATCTTCCTTTCTTGCTGCATAACCATAGAAAATACCTTATTGATTTGAGGTAAAGGATCCATGAGCAATACTTGTGACACAACTCCATGAAATTATTCATTCAAGCCAATCAAGAACTGAATAATTCTGTCTTCAACTTTAAAGCTTCTGCTATTCCTCATAGCTGCACAAGCACATGCTATGCGGCATGTACAACTTGGCATTGGTCGATACTGATCCAGTTCTTCCCATAAGCTTCTCAATTCAGTGAAGTAGTCTGATATCTTCTTGTTTCCTTGCTTCAGATTGAATATCTCTTAATACAATTGTGCAACACGAATGCGATCCCCTCTCATGAATCGATCCTTAAGATCATTCCACATTTCAACTGCACTATCAATGAATACTACACTTTGAGCAATTGAGGGTGCTATTGAATTTATGATCCATGTATGAACAAGATTGTTGCATCTTTGCCACACAAAATAGTTGAGATCACTCTTTTCTGGTTCTTCGATCGTTCCATCCACAAATTGAAACTTGTTCTTCATTGCCAATGCTCTTCATTGTCAATGCTCTTCTCATCTTCATCGACCACACATGATAATTTTCACCTGATATTGCAGGTGTAACACATACCGTAGATGAATTTTCAGAAGGATGAACATAATAGGGATCCAACTGATCCTGAACTTGCGTATTATTGTTGTTGTTTCTTGTCATTGCAACATAAAGATGACAAAAACACAAAAGAAAATGGAAACAAAATTTTCAATTTGATGTAAACAAAATCACCATTGATGCTTCAAGCAAGTGAATGCACAGTGAAAACAGAGCAGGATCAATCTGCTCTGATACCATCTAAGCAAATGAATGACTCCATTAATGGAGTAAGAATGCAGTAGAGAGAAGATGAACAATGGGGAAGAAAAAGTTTGTTATTGAATGAATTGATTCACAAAGTAGTTACAACTGAACTATATATAGACTTCTAACCAGATAACTAACTCTAACTGCATTGTAACAGAAAATGAGAAATTATCTGGTGAGGTAATCCATGCTATGCACTCTCATGTATCCACTTTGCTTTTAGCTAACTCTACATCATTTTCTACTACTATTATTGATAATGAACCGATTATTCAACGATTTCTAAATATAAAATCGCGAAAAAGGACAATTATAGAACATATATGTAATTTTATGAATAAGTTATAATTTGGGTACTATTTTTTTTGGTTAAGTATTTTAGTTTTATAAATATAATTATAATAACTTATTAGTATGAAATATTTTACACTCCTGAACTAGGGTCTAGGATCTGCATTCACACTTCACATCATATACAAAACCATTCAAAAACAAATTAAATTCAATGCTAAGCTATAAAAATTGAGCATGTTATGCATATACGATAAGTATAAAATCCATACAATACATCATTCAAATACAACTAAAACTCAATAAATACGAAGAAGAAAGTCAAAATACGATTGATTATAAAGTGCAAAGCATAAGAAATATTAAATAATGGATAATATGCTTGAGAACCATTTCAATGAGCTACAAAGAGTCAAATTTTGTATATGAAAAGATTAATTCCATGAAAAACAATGGTGTTTGGGACTTTGTAAAGTTAATTAATGGTGAAATTCGTTGGTTGAAAAATTGTCTTTAAAATCAAGAAGTATTCATTAGTTAACATCGCGAGATATAAAGCTAGACACGTTGCTAAACGATTTACTCAAAATAATGGATTCAATTTGCACATATATATATTTTCTCATTCATCTAGGAAAAACTATATTTGTATCATCGTATCATTGGATGCATTCTTAGCTGATATCATTCTTAACTTCAAAGAAACAATCACTATGATTCATGTGCTTATTTCTTAAAGAAAATTGTTTGATGACTCACTTAGTCCAATATTTAGATCTTATGGACCATGTAGGAAAATTTAATTAAACAATATTTTTTTATAAATAGATTGTCCATAAAACTAGTCATTTAGTTGTTCATATGTTATGGAAATTTTGATTTGTTGAGGGTCTCAAATTTAATGATTTTGAGTTTTATTCATTATGTTAGATGATAATGACTTTTAATTCTAGATATTATAATCAACGAGGTTCATGAACGTTTAGCACATTAGCACTGATTTGATGATCATTGATCTTTGAATAATGACATTCCACTGAAAGTTAAGGTTCATGTAGAGAAAGTGAGATTTGATTCTTTATTATTATTATTATTATTATTATTATTATTATTATTATTATATTTAGCTGCATGGATTAAATTTTCCCATAATATTTTATCAAGAATCATGTTTCTATCCAAATAATTAATTTCAAAATCTTTCTTAATAAATTCTCTTATAATCTTTTCGAGTCTTCCTTTTTCTCAAATTGTTTGTCTTCTCTCCATCTGATTTACTCTCTTTACTACGGAATCTACATGTCTTCTCTCTACATGTGCAAACCACCTAAGTCTATTTTCCACCTATTTTCTACTATAGGCTCTACCCCGACACGATCTATAATAAAATCATTTCTAATTTTATCCTATCGAGTCTTACTTCACATCTACTGCAACATCCTCATATCTGCTACACATACTTTATTCTCGTGTTGATTATTAACTGCCTAACATTTTGTCTCGTAAAAAATCGCAGGTCTTACCGCAGTCTGGTAAACTTTCCCTTAAGCTTGAGCAGTGCATTTTTATCACATAAAACACTTGATGTCATTCTCCATTTCAAAGACGTGGCCCTCAGGTGGTACATGAGTCTCGTAACAATCAAATGGTTACAGTAGCACCCATGGATTCATTAATATGCAAACTCATAGTTGGTACTTTCAAAGACGTGGCCCTCAGCTGGTACATGAGTCTCCTACGACTCTCCGTCGTGAGTTACCAAGACCTGACCAAAAGGTTGGTACAACATTTCTCAATAAACAAGCGTTGGATAATGTCCACTACTAACTCTATTCAGTGTCCGCCAGAAACATTCTGAGTCTCTCAGAGAGTACCTGGATAGATTCAATAAAGAAACCCTCAATGTATCTCATCCTAACCAGGAGTTATTCGTTGAAGCCTTCCAGAATGGACTACAGGTCGGGAAATTCAACGATTCCTTGGCTCAGAAGTCGACCGCGAGCATGGATGAAATTACATCCCGGGCCGAATGCTACATCAAAGGTGAAGAAAGAAACCAGGAGAAAAGAACCCGGGATGGTACGGAAAGGGCAAAGAGTAAAGAGGAGATTCCAAGCCGGAAAAAGGAGTCCCCTCTGACAACCGTCCGAGAACGACATTCCCCCAGGCCGTATAAGCCTGCACCTGAGTCGGATAGGGATTATACCCCACTGAATACTCGGAGGGGGTCACCTTGAAGGAAGTAGATCACATGAACTTGTTACCAGAACCTAATCATCCCAAGGGAGCAAATGCAATCATAGGGAGGGATCCGAAGGTATGGTGCAACTACCATCGAATAAATGGTCATCATACAGAGGATTGCCAACAATTGAAAAGGAAAATTGAGGCTCTGATTCAGAGAGGTCGCCTTCTATCATATGTGAAGGATTCCCGATCACAGGACAATAAGAGGAGTCCCCGTCGAGACAATCCGGGTTCTGAAAAATCATTCTGGAAGAAGGGTTCAGATGCCGACGAGGGTCATGAAACAAAGGTTGTTTGCCACACACTGAACACCATAGCCGGAGATTTTGTAGAAGGAGGTGAAACCAGCTCATCCACAAAGAGATATGTAAGAGCGATCATGCACATTAATCAATGCCTCCTAGGAAAGACGGAAGAGGACCCTGATACAGTAACATTTTCCTAGACGGACGCCATAGGAGTGTTAGCCCACGAAAATGACCATATGGTCATAAAGGTACTGATATAAGATTGGATCGTGGAGAGGGTACTAATAGACCCCGGTAGTTCAGCAAACATATTATATTGGGATGTCTTCCGCGGAATGAGGCTCGATGCTACCGAGCTCATACCATTCAAAGGAAGTCTCGTAGGATTATCAAGAGAACATGTACAAGTACTCGGGCATTTGCGTTGCCAGCGACTTTTGGCAACACAGTCAACACAACGACATTCATCTTGAGACTTATTGCTTATGTACTGCTCTCGAAACCCCAAACGTATTGCTCAATACAGACGACATAACTCTCTTTGACCAAAAAGAGGAAAGCTAACACCTTTAGTGGTCTAACCATTTTTGGCTAGAACAGGTACATTTTGAATTTATTGATTTAATGTATGAGTTTTTTTAGTGTATGTATAATATGATTGAAACAAATCGTGACACTCTTAAATCGATTTATGATAAAAGTTAGCCTAAAATGACCTAAATGCTTTTGGGGGTTTATAGAGATTCATTTCCAGATTCACTCTAGAAATTTTACAAATATACATCTTCGGACTAGAATTGAACAAAAATAAGATGTGTGATTGGATTATAATGGTTTATATGATTTTAGATGCATCTGAAAACATCTTTCGGACACTAATAAGATTTTTTTTTTTTTTTTGCATTTTAGAAGTGTGGGCACATCCATCTAGTGGGATGAGTAGATGAGTATTTTCCCTAAAACTAAGGCACACTTTACTATTCCAAGGATTGGCGTAATGAAAGAAGACAAGTTAGTCGAGTAATGTGTATTGGAGTTTTGAGTAAATATTAGTCAAAGGATTGGCGTAATGAGAGAAAAAAAAGTTGGCCGAGTTTGGCGAGCCATTCACGGAGTGATGTGTATTTGAAGCTTTGAGTAGCATTATAGTTTGACGAGTCATTCACGGACATGTTTATCCGTGAAACAATTACAGTGTCTATGTTTTACTAGGTTATAAAAACGTCAGGAACATTGTACCTCATGATTTTGGTGCGCTAAATTTTCTCTTTGCATGTCATAGGTATCCATATATTCGTTGTTTTGGTTGGTATTTCTAAGTTTGACTTTATCTATCTTCCTCACACAAATCCATTTACTATAACATATCTTAGTTATTATTTTCTGTTACTTTGAACTGTGTATGACGTTTTCTCAGCTTTGAAAGAGTGGAATAGCATTCTCTGAATCTCGTGTAACAGACAAGAAATTCACTCACATGCTGCTATTGTTTACGTCCTGTGACTAACCTACCACCATTCACATGCTGCAGTTATTTAGTTTTATATATATAATTTCATATACTTCTCACATCATCTTATCCCTTGCTAACCTCATGGCTAACATTCTCTGCTTCCATTTATTCTTTTTTGTTTTGTATATGTTCTTATCTCAAACACCAATTGAAGCTTACAGCAAAGGGTTCAGTTTTAAACTAATCCATAAGAAGTCACTCAATTCTCCTTTCTACAAAGCAGATAAAAAATTTCAGGAAAACAAGTTTCGCTCATATAACAAAGTTCCGAAGAAATCATCTGTTGAGAAAGGTCCTTATACTAGAGTGACATCTAACAATGGTGACTATCTCATGAAACTCACGCTGGGATCGCCACCGGTGGACATGTATGGTTTGGTTGACACGGGTAGTGACCTAGTGTGGGCACAATGCGCTCCTTGCAGTCGCTGTTATCGGCAGAAAAGTCCCATGTTTGAGCCTCTAAGGTCCAAAACATACAGTCCTATTCCATGTGATTCAGAGCAGTGTTCAGTCTTTGGCCACTCCTGCTCTCCACAAAAGCTGTGTGCTTATAGTTATGGGTATGCAGATTCTTCTGTAACAAATGGGGTTCTTGCAAGGGAAACAATCACCTTTAGTTCTACAGACGACACCCCGGTTGTTGTTGGAGACATTATATTCGGGTGTGGACATAAAAACTCGGGAACATTCAATGAAAACGATATGGGAATAATTGGAATGGGTGGAGGACCTCTGTCACTTGTTTCGCAAATTGGCACACTTTATGGGAGAAAAAGATTCTCCCAGTGCCTGGTTCCTTTTCATACAGACACACACAGTTCAGGAACAATCAGTTTCGGTGATGACAGTGATGTTTCAGGTGAAGGAGTAGTTACAACTCCTTTGGTCTCTGAGGAAGGGCAGACTTCTTATTTGGTCACACTCAAAGGCATAAGTGTTGGAGACACATTTGTGACCTTTAATTCTTCTGAAACGCTTTCTAAAGGGAATATAATGATTGATTCAGGTACACCAGCAACATATTTACCACAAGAATTTTACGACCGTCTGGTAGAGGAATTAAAAGTACAGAGTAACCTGATACCGATTGAGGATGACCCGGATTTAGGCACACAACTTTGCTACAGAAGGGAGACAAATTTAGACGGGCCAATCTTGACTGCTCATTTTGAGGGGGCAGATGTGCAATTGATGCCAATACAAACCTTCATTCAACCAAAAGATGGGATATGTTGCTTAGCAATGGCAGGCACTACTGATGGAGACTATATATTTGGCAATTTTGCTCAATCAAACATTTTGATTGGATTTGATTTAGACAGAAAGACAGTCTCCTTTAAACCCACTGATTGCACCAATCAGTAGAGATGATTTTTAATGTAATTTTTAGTGTTAGTGAGATATCACAAATATATAACTGTTCACAAAAAACTATATGTACTTTTATTGCTGCGACTTTACAGAAGGCATATTAGAACCTTGTTTAACTTCTATAGCATATTCTAATCCCTAGTAAATTGTTCTAAATTGTGAAAAAAAAATTATAAAGGAGAAACTGAGAAGATATATGGAAAAAATTGAATACTCACATCTTGGTGTTAGAAACCTTTTTCTACAGAGAAATTATAAGTTCCAAAAAGATCAATTCAAGGTGAAAAAAGAATGCCGCATGGAACTAGCTCTCCACTCAAAAGGCCGAATCATGTGAAAAACGTGAGAGTAATCCTAACATGCTATTTCATAACTGACCTACACAATCAGTAACAGAGCTAAAAGGCCCCTTCCCAGTTCCCACATTGTCCAACTGAGATTTGGAGTATGTCCTTGCCAGATTTGCTTTGCTTACAACAGAGACGTCGTGGCACCTAGGACAACCAAACAGTTGAATCTAGAAATGTCAGCATGATTGAAAACTGGCAATAACACATTAAAAAAATGTTCAAGAGCTATGAAACATACCAGATGCCAAGTCTTGCTCAAAGGCTGTGCCACTACTTCGATCTTTTGCACATTGTACAGAGGGGGAAATTGAGGAAAACAGAAAAGTTTCCTTTTGAAATCATCTTTATCTTTACTCCGAACATATGAACCCCAAGAAGCATTAACATCGCTTCCAGTATCTTTCAAGAAGAATCGAATGGGCTTTTTACACACAGATTTGTGTGGGTCCCTAGCATCAAAATCAAATTCATTCCTTTGACTAATACCATTCCAAGCAGAATAGGTTCGTTCAGAGCGTTCCAACTCACGGGGAAAAACAATGTTAGGAAGGACTTCAATGGCATAACCAAGTGACACTGAAAATGTTAGATGCCGGGAAAGGTCATAACATATTGATCGTTGCAAAAAGCTTTTGGGTTCAGCTCTCATGGCCTTTGTAAAAAGTTTAAGGCTATCCAAAGAGCTCAAACCAGGATAAAAGGGATCAACGGCTTCAACATGATGAATTGACACAAATGGTGCTATTGGGTGAGAGGATAGAAGACCGTGAGCATCACCTTTTATATCCCACTGAAAGATTAAAAGAAAAAGTGGTGCTGATCAATTTTCATTTATAAGTTCTAAGTGATGAAATGGCTGCAATAAAATCGTGTAATACATCTAGCAAATATTTGTTTCCTCTGAAAATAGAAAGAAAAATATCTTTTTTTTTTAAAAATGAAATAACACGGGCCTAAGCTCAAAAGGATGGATATCAACAAAGTACCTGGTGAAAACCATGCTCCCGGGTCAGTGGAATGCCAAGTTCAGTGATGCAGGCATGCAGTCTATCATCACTACCATAAAGCCCAGGGTACCTCTCAATGCATTCATCAAGAATCTCATAGAGGGCCTTTGCAAGCGGATGACTTATTGCGATCCCAGCACCACCGTAGGCCATTGAGTGGCTAAAATAGGTATTAGCCGAATGACTCTCTGAAGGACTACCTATGTAAATCATTTCAGAAGAATTATACTTGCTGAGAACGTCAACTAGGTTATTCACATTGAAGATGGTATCATCATCACAGAGGACAAACCAACGCACATCTGAGAGACCAAGGCGAAAGCTTTCTTTGATAATGCGAGAAATCCGGAGGCCAGAAGGGTGACCTATGGGGTTAGTGTAGCGGAAATAGGAGATGTCTCCAGAAATCATGGTAGGGGGTAATAACTCATCTCCATGTTCTTCAACCACTTCTTCCTCTAACCACACATGGCCACGCATCAAATTGGGACGCCACCATAGTCTGATATATTCCTTCCTTCGTTTCCAAAGTTGAGATGATCCTGCTATGCCAAAAACAATATGTTGAATTGACAAGCCTCCCTGTTCAATAATACTGCTACCATTATGAAGTTGATTTTTTGTTGTCCCAAATTGGAGAGCAGGGGGTGGCATTACTTTCGAATGGCGAAGAGGAGGGCACTTGTTCCAAGGTAACAAGTGGTGTCTATCTTCCCAGTCCTTTATGCGATGAAAGCAACAGGTAGTTGCATCAGAGAAAACAAGGGAAAGCCAAGCAGTGGTAAACATGAGAAGTGCTGCTATAGCAACAGCCAAACTACCAGTACGAATCTGGCGCCACTGACGGCTCCCATGCCGACAAGGAGACAAAGGAGAAAGACGAGGAGAAAGATGAGGAGAAAGACGAGGAGAAAGACGAGAATTCTTGTCTTGGTCACGATAGGATGAAATTATTGTTTTCAATGGTTGAGCCATAATCACCATCACTCCAAATGCATGTCTACCTTCCAGCCACCATAAGAGATGTAAAAAGCAAAGAGGATCGAACTATATTATATAGAAGAGTAAGAGGAGCAGCAATGGCAACACACACTCCAACTAAACTTGTTTTTACCTAACCAAATGTGAAAATAAACAGGAAAATGTTATAATTAATATATAGATATGCTAGAGTGAGAGTATAGTTTCAAGAAACAGCAATCAGTTTACAAAAGACATTAAATCTTCAATTCAGAGTTCAATAGTTCTCACATTTTTGACCATATTCAAGATCCTTATTCTAAATTAATAAACTCATCCATGTAAACAACTAAATGAAAATAAGTGCAAGACCAGATACCAAGCTTTTAAAAAAAAAATGGAAATAAGTGCATCATTTGGGTTTCATTTGTTTGGCTATAAAATAATGACTTTAGGGAAGTCTACCCTCCCTCACCAGAAAAAGTGTTCTATTACAAACGTATATAGATCTTTAATTAGAAGGATTTCCCTTGCTATAATTAGTACATCAAATATTTGGCATAAAAGAATGAGAACACTCATTATTCATTTCAAAATAAGAGATGGGTCAGAAATATTGATAACGCATTGTTAATAGTCGCAGCACGAGTTTAACTAGCACCACATATTTTTAACAGTTGCCAGAAATAACTCATACATTAGTACTGCTAGTTCATTCCACATAGATTATCACATAACATTTCGACATGTAATTTTTAGTGTTGTCAGGCTCTGTTTAATGCATGCATGTCTCTCAATTCATCACATGTATTATAAAACATCGAGAATGAAAACATATTTAACCCTAATCACTTGAGAATCAAATAGAAAATGTGGTTAAGCAACAACAATTGGAGATTGCTTTATAACCAATGATGAGTAGCGGTTGCTAAAAGTTCATGCGGTAAGTTCATATCCACTGTGGGACTTAAATTTTAACCTTTACACAAACTAAATCCAAGTTAATTATCAAAACAGTAAGGCTTCGTAGGTAAAGAATCTTCTTTTTTCAATTTCCTCTTCTAATATCTAGTAATACGAATTTAACTAATCATATGATCTTCCAATATAACAAGAAAATACAGTAACATGAAGCTGCAGGCATCAAATAACTACTCTGGGCCATTAGAAAGTGTTTGGAAAGTAATTAGATTAAACCTAAAGTTCAATTATTAAAAACATATTCATCAAGATAAATAGTTGCAGAATATTAACCAAATTTATTTTTAAAAAAATTTAAAAAACAAAACAAAAAAAGAGAGGGGGGAAGGCAAGTATTAAAACAGAATTTGTGAACTGTTCCAGAAGAAGAAAGAACATAATATCACTGCCACCTAGTTATGCAGTCGCTAAGTACTGTTTCATTTAGGGGGGAAAATCAATTGGAACATGAACATCCAAAAGCTATACAAAGATTACTTTACAATCAAAAGGGAAGGAACAAAATTGAAATGGAACAGGGAATCCTCTTTATCATGAATATCCTACTTTAGAGTAGTATCAACAACCTTAGTTTTTCAGATACTGTTTTATTATTCAGAAGTACCAATCAATATATTCCTAAGCTAAGAACACAAAATCAAGATACTACAAAGATATAAACTCCCAAATCAGAACCCCAAAATGCAGAAAATCACAAATCACAGATAAACTAGCAATTTTTTATTTTATTTTTACATTTGGGTATTTCTACAAACAGATAAAGGGCAACAAAAACAAAACAAAGAAACAGTCTTTAACAGAACAAAACCTTATCAAAGGGTATATTACAAAAGCGATACCTTACCTGAAACTAAGAATCCGTGATGAAAACTAGGACGATGATGTTGAAGTTGAAAAGTATATTTCCAATGAAAACTGAAAACTGCATATAGTAACAACAAATATAGCAACCCGTTCAATAACTTTGCAAATTTTCAGTTACAATCTTCATCATCATAATCATCAATTTTGAAAACGGAGATCTGTTTCCAGCAACGGCCAAATGATGCCAGAGTTACAGAAATTTAAAAAATTGTCAAGTGTAAAGTAATCATCACAAAAAGTCAAAAACTGTTACATAATGCATTCATTATATAATAATATTAATCTCTCCCTATAATCATGCTATTTATATCAAATTAAATTGTGATTATTAAAATAAATAAATTCAGTGTGTATATTATTATTCAAAATAAAATGAGACGAACCTTATTTTTGAGTAAAAGAAACAAAGGTAGTTAAGGAGGCTAAGAAATAGAAAAATAGAGTTTTGGGGAAATATGAATTTGAAAATTGACTTGGTAAAAGTTGGAGACGGAAATTTGAAATTTCGTTGGTTTGAATTGTATAAGAGAAAATGAAGGGTTTGAGTAGTACCTTGTTGTGGATTATTATATGAAGAATTTGATTTTGATGGAAGAAGAAAGGTTGATAGTAGAATTAAAAATGGGATGAGAAATGAAGGGAAAATGAAAAAGCAGGGTCCACTAGAGAAGCAAGTAACCGTTGTTTGTCACTACTCATTGGAACCGATTAAGACAGTTTGACCAATGCAAGCGAAGCAGCCACCATAGTCATGCTCTTTTGAATTACTTTCTAACTTTGAGTAGGGTTATTAATGTACAAATCAAAATCATAATTTAACATATAGTTTATGTTTTTTAGTACAAATCTAAATCTAAATTTAACATATAGTTTATGTTTTTTAGGATGTTAATATAATAATGGTTATTTATTTGTTAACTAATGCTCGATGTGGAAACAAACTCAAATTTTTCTTTTACAAGTGTGAAAAAGAAAAAGAAAATAAATTATGTAGAAAATAAAATCTCACTAATATTAACTAATAGTTACTCCACAGAAGAGTGATGATTTCAACCGAGAGCTTCATAAAAAATTAGTATATTGTATCACGGAGTTCTCTAAATGCGACATTTCTGTTTTGAAGAATTTTCCTAGCAATTACTAGTAACTTCTTGATAGGTCTTTCGTCCACTTAGCGAACTGCTAGAAGTTTAAATATTGTAACGTATCCTGATAGGGAAAACCCAAAAGGAGAAACTTTTATGGACTATCTGAGAGTTACAGACTAGGATAAACCTTGTTATAAGAAGTGTTTAAGAACGTTAAAGGATAGTAAAGCATTGACAAAAGAGCATGATGTTTTGAAGATGTGTGCCAAGGAAAGTGACTATCATGGCTCTGTCTCATGTTTACGAGGGGAAACATCTAGAGAAGTCGCTAGAGGAATCTCTTACTTTTGCGAAAAGACTGAAGGAGGAGGCATCATCCCTCAAGTTTGAGGTTGTGACCGCCTCTACCTAGCATTTTGAAAAGGCAAGAGGACATGAATCATTCTTCTACCCAAATATGGACTTGAGTCGATGAACCTATTTTAGGTGGTTTGAGATAGTCGGTTGGTGGATGACAAATAGATCCCCACATTTCGACCTTCTTGTAATATCCCTATTTTGTAATATCATAGTTGTTTAATGTATTTGAATGTTACTCTTATTTGCATAAGCCATTGCTTGTATTCTATTCCCGACTCATACTTGAGTGAAATGACATGTAACATGGGACCCCAAGCCATCGGCTGCCAAGCAAAATGCAAATATGGTTCCTTATTTGGGTTGTATTGATAACCCTGGTGGGTGTTAGTATCCCTTGTACGGATACAATATTCTTAACCTCCTCATAGGCAACAAAGATCCGCATATAGATCCAGCACTTCGATCGTCTTGTGCGCAACAATGACTCTTCTTGAGGATCCGAGATTTGATTACCTCAAAGGGCAAAAAGTATCCTTTTTAAGGATCCAACATTTGATTGCTTACAAAGGTGACGATGATTCCTCATAGAGATTCAACATTTGTTCGTCTCTAAGGGAGACAAGGAACCCTCATGGGATCTAGCATTTGATTTCCTCCAAGGGCGACAAGGATCATTCATGGAGATCCAGCATTTGATTCCTCAAAGGGTGGAAAGGACCCATCTTAGAAATCCAGCTTTTGATTGCCTTAAAGGAAGATAATGATCCCTTTTAGGGATCCATTATTTGGATCGCCTCAAAGGACGGTTTTGTTAAGACCACCTAGCTTTCTTGTAAAAAAAATAGTTGACATTGATGCAGATTCTTAAGAAATAATGGAATGAGGGGCCTCATTAAAAACTCTCGCTCCTTACAAGGTGTCGCGGGAAAAGAGTGTGCCCCCATTAAAATAACATGTCCTTACAAGCGGCAAAGATATGATACTCGTCTGATAAAAAATATTAGCAAAGAAAACAAATAATGGTAGATAATATAAGTGAATGATAGTAAAATAAATGGCACCAGGGAGCATTCCCTCTGAGATTTCAATCTTCAAATTCCTCGTATATCTAAGGGAGGGCCTTTTTTGTCTCGACGAGCTTCTCTTGGAGGCTTTAATCCTTACCAACTTTCCCGGTATTAGCTCCTAGAGTCTAGGCCCTTTTCAGTTTGAGACTCTCTACATAGCACTTCCTGGCGATTTATTGGTCCCTTTGGATGACTCTAACCTGCCCGTCGGAGAGCGGGTATTTTATGCATAACTATAAGGTGGACAAGGTGGTGCCAAACTAATTAAAAGATAGACACCTTATAATCATATTTTAAGAAGATGGGTTTTAGATAACCATATACCTGGCCTTAATCTCCTTTGTTTGTTCTTTCATTCCAAAGGTAGTCCTCAATGTGATGTAGCCTTTCACTTGCACTTGATCCCCTCAGAATTACATATGATCCCTTGAAAATTCTAAGTTATCTGGGTCGAGGTGGAGCCTTTCAAACTCATGATCCCTTGAAAATTCTAAGTTATCTGGGTCGAGGTGAAGCCTTTCAAACTCATCCTAGTAGAGGATATTAGTGAAGCTTCCTTGTTCTACAAGAACTCTTCTGAGCTCTTAGTCATTGCACCTAACAGTGATAACCATGAGGTCGTCATTGTGCGGGTGAGTGTAGCTGCATATTTCACTAAGAAGGAAACTTCAACTTTTGGCATCTTTGGCTCATCTTACTCCAATTATTTGGAGAGATCTTTTATATTCAATACATGGCATGCATACCATTTACGGGCAGAGATAGTCTATTTGCCCCCAATGAATCCTCCTACAATTGTATTGAGCGTATGCAACACAAACTTGTTGCCATCATCTTGAGGTGGTTCCTTTCCTCTTCTAGATCTAGGGCTTCCTGCATCGTCTCTCCCACAGGAGTTGGACCTGCCCGATCCTTGGGAGGGATCGCCTTTGACATACTTCTTGAGGTATCCATCCTAGATCAGTTGTTCAATCTCTTTCTTGAGTTGTTAGCAGTCCTCTGCACGGTGCCCTTTAACTTTGTGGAACTTAAACCATTTTCCTAGATTGGGTCCCATAATGTATGCTTTTGGGGCTGAAGTTGCATGGATATTATGCAAGTGGAGAACCTCCCGCCAGATCTTTTCACAACAAGTGTTTAGGGGCATGAATCTTTTCATCGTGTTTCCTACTCACTTGAACGCAATTTTGTCCTTAATGGGAGAGGTATAGTTGTTCATCCTTTGGTGTTGCAAACCTTCGACACTAGAAACATGTTCCTTGACGTTTAGCTCATTTTTCTTTGTGTTATTCTCCTCACCCTTTATGTAGCATTGTGTCCTTGTGACCACTTATGCTATCAAAAGTGTTGGTTTCAAGGCGAGAAATTCATTAAAGTGTCCCGCTTTGAGACCAGTTTGGAATGCCCCTACAAATATTTCTTTGTTTGGGGATGACTCTTATGGTAGCCTCATTGAAATGAACAGGGTATTCCTCAACAACTCTGATAGGCCTTATCGTATATCAAATAGGTTGATGGTGAATATCTTTCTGTTTCAGCTGACTGTGAATTAATGTATGAGTTACTTCACCAGTTCTTGATAGCTGGTGATGGAAACTCGGGATAGACCCATATACCATTGCAAGGTTGCATCCCTAAAAGTGACAAACAACAGTTTGCACTTTAGGAAATCAAATCTTGATGCCGCATTAAATCAACAAAATTGCGTTGGACTTTAAAGAGATGGAAAAGAAAATCTAGGTCAACACAGTCTTCATATATTTGCAACAATATTGAAATACTTTGATTATGTCCATTCGATCAATACATATCTTTGGTTTCATTATGGAACATAAATTAAACTAATTGAATTTAAAGGTGTCAACAATTTATGAAATCAGACTTGAGACCGAGTTGAACAACTAGATTTGGAAATTTTAAAATCTGCAATTTTACGCATGAATTCGTACTAAGAGGCGGTTTTACCTTATTTTTAAAACCGGACTTAAATTTAAAAAACCAATTAAAATGAATTGTTTTTGGAGGCATAACTTACTTTGTTTGATACAAGGTTATCAATATGAATCTTTATTTCAGTGATTTGATCCATTTTTTTGCTTGAGTTTACTTGTCGAATCCAAGTAAACAAAACTGTATGAGTGAGCAACACTTTACAATAATATCAACGGACATTATGGTCCATTCTCCTGCTTATTTTTGTATTATTTTCCCTTTAGGATCAATTGGGAGCTACTTCAATGGACAATGCTATCAAGTAACATCACATTTAGCTCTGCAAATTGTTCATAGATTGAAAATCATTTTGCAGAACATGCTCAATCTCATACATAAAGCTTAATCAACTTGCACATATACAATAAATGAGTTTGTAAGATACAAACTTCAGTAATGTAATAATAATATCATCACTGAAGACCAAAAACCAGCAAAGCTCCAACAGCACCTAAACCAGCCACAAGTCCAATAATAACTCCAATTGGAGGCAACCCTCCACCACCAATGGCTCTTCCAGTGTTAACATCATATGGAGCAAACCTATTCTTCGAGGCTTGACATTGTGGACAGTTATACGTATCCGGCTGCAATAACATACATAACATTCAAATCACAAAAATCATCTGCAAAGAACTACGAAGGATTGCCAGAGACAAACACCAGATACAATACTAACACATGCATTGGTATCATTTCCGTGTTAGACATTTGACACATTTTCAATCTGAAATGTCGGTGTTATATAGATCGAGAAATAAAGTCTGGCGGACTTACCTGGTCATCGAAGGATTTTGGTAAGAAGTATATGTATCCACAGTCAAGGCAAATATGAGTAGCTCTAGCCTGCATGATTTTGATTAACCATTTGAATTATGCAAAGAATAGGTATAGGCAGGCATGAAAATTATTCCATAATGAAAAATGATTCTTGCCTTTTGTGATTCCGTCAATTTTCTCCCAAAGCGAGGAGGAGCAGGACGCTTCGGAAGCCTTTTAACATCTACCTCAGCACCACCTCTTCATTACAAAAACATGAAAATATTCTAAGTGTTATGCAATTGCAGCTGTTGAGTAACTGATAAACAAACTGAACTTATTAGCATTACTCGTGCTTTTACTAATTATAGCAAAAGGTAAGAAAATACCTGCTGACAACAAAGTAGACAGAATCAGGCTTAGCTTGGATTGCAGTTTTAGTGAATCCAAGCTTATCTGCCGGCCATAATTCATCTCCAAAGAAACTGCTGGTATAAAGGACTTGATCACCTGACTTTAACCCTGCTCTTGCTGCATTCCCACCACCTTCAACAGCCTAAACAAGATAATAATCATCTTTTTTAACAAATTGAAATCATTCCCTTCAATCATCAGACATGTATCTGTGTCAGACACTGACATATGTCAAATATCAGACAGTAACACAATAGACATAAGACACATAAACATCACTAAAATATATGAATGTAATCACATGTAACATGTATCAGTGTCGAAAATCAGACACATGTTTTTAATCTGAAGAGTCGGTGCTATATGAAACCAGATGAATAATTACATTGAATTAATGAGAAAGTGAGCAAGATACTGACAGTTATGAGAACACCACCGCCACTCTTTTGGCCTAAAGTGAGACCAAGTGGCTTATCAACTTCAGCCTCAATTGTCTTAGAAGCTCCAGCAGTTTTTGCAGTAATCTGAAGTCTTGTTCTAGCAATGGAGGAAGAACCATTTTTGTTGTCACCTAAGAAGGATGCTGAAACACCTCTTTTGGCTTCATGAAGTGAGAGGCCAAGCAAAGAAGTTTTCTGCAAGAATTAAGAAAAAATATCAAAAGACATGATTCAAAATTGTAATTGCAAATCATGCAAAGAAAAGAACAGTACCTGGGATGGAGGAGTGAGATGAGAGTTTTTGATTGTGGGGAAGGTGGCAGAACATGAAGATGAGGTACCTGCAACCATAGATGACATGGTTCCTTCCTGTGGTAGACACAAGCTTGGTTGAGTTGGTGTTGGAAGAGAGAATAATTTTATTTTTATTTTGGAAAAAAGATAATATTTTTCTGGTGGTGGATGGATATGAAGACACCAAAGCACCTTACTTCGTGTTTTGATAAGTTCCTCTAAAGTGAGCTACTCATTTAGACTATGGTTAATTTTCACAACTCAAGCATATAAACCTTATACAATTATAAATATTTATATATCAAATAGGTTCTTTAATGTTAACATTATAAATAAATATTTATACCTATATTATTAAAATATAGAGTCCCACATCAGATATTATATGATTTGAACATGTTTATATAAGTGGGGACAATCTTCATTCTACAAGCAGATTTTGTAAGGTCGAGTTAGGTTCAACCCACACATTCTAGCATGGTATCAGAGCCCTATTTAAGATCCGTTGGACCACTCTGCTATCAGGCCACCCACCATTTAGTTCCACGCTCTTGGTCGTGAGAATGAGTGTTAAGAGTCTCACATCGGACAATATATGGTCTGAACATGTTTATATAAGTGAGGACAATCCTCACTCTACAAACCGGTTTTGTAGGGTCGAATTAGATCCAACCCACACATTCTAACACATATCTAATAGGTTCTTCAAATTCTAAAACTATTTTCCAATTTGATACATAGCTTTTACTAATTATCCTCACATAACTTTAATCATAGAGGATATTTGCTGGACCAACTTTTAATTCCTACCAATATAAAAAGTTGTGTTCTAAATACACCTCCATCGTTGCCAAAGTAAATTTGAATTTAGAGACCATCAAATGATACAATATTTCATATTTTTAACCGACAACAAGTCAGACAGATAGAAATAATCAATAATCTATGTATGAGCGTGCAACTCAAGAAGAGAAAATTGTTCGTGAAACTCTCATTGGATGAGAGTTGACTACATAAATTGTCATGTGTCTAGGACTTGATTTGTCACCTCCATCAATTAGACTAATTATGATAGGTTTCAAAGAAGTCATTGTGCTCTCCTGAAATATCTGGGGAGCCTATAATAATAAGGTTAAAAGACACATGATGAATGTGATTAAAAAACAATCTCCAACGCTTTTAATCGTTATGGAAACACACATTGGTTTTCATAACACCAAATCCTTATGGGATAGAGCTAGATATGTGAGTGTTCACTACACGGATGTGTGTGGTCTATTTAGGGATATTTGAGGTGTTAAAGTATAATGGTAGTAACATTGTAACTATCGTGCATGATGTCTTTATGGATACAATTGCTATCAAGCTATCATTGGGAACTTCCTCTTGGTATGTAACTTGAATTTATGATAGTCCCATATACACTTATCGTCTTGGCATGTGGCTTCACCTCATTGACTGGAGGAACATTGTTGATGGTTCTTGGATGTTGATTGGAGACTTTAACGACATCATTAATCCAAGTGAACAAAAAGGAGATAATTTTAATCATTTTTAGGCAGCTGCTTTGTTGAATGTAATTGATAAATAAAATTTTATTGAAGTAGATATGATTGGTGGGAAGCTCACGTGGAATAGGTCTTGTTCTGGTAATCGAATTGTCTATTGCGAGCTAGATAGGGCCATGGTTGACGTTGCTTGACGCACATCATTCTTTGGTGCTTATGTTGAAGTGTTGTGTAACTTTCATTATGATCACAACCACATTCTCCTTAGGTGTGGCATTCACCTCCAAGAACATGAACCATGTATTTTTTTTATTTGAGGTAGCTTGGATCACTCACCCGGAATACAATATAGTCCAGACTGCTTAGGGGAAATCCCTATATGACACTGTAACTTGTCTCCAAAATGTGAAGCATGATTATATCCCTTTTAATAAGGAAACTTTTGGAAATGCTAGCAAACAAAAGTATAACATTGAGAAGAGACTAAGGGATATCCAACACTCTTTGGAGATAATATATTTGATAAAAACTAGTTTATCTCCATCAAGGGCTCCAACGTGAGTATGATGAGATCCTTGCGCATGAGGAGATACATTGGTATCAAAAGGCTAAATATGATTGGATTAAATTGGGAGATTGTAACACCAATTTTTTATTATACCAATGCGGTAATCAAGCTGAAGAGAAATAAAATTCATGACCTTCATCTTTCCAATGGTGTTTGGTGCAACAATGACACTATTTTCAAGGAAGAATCATTGAATTTATTTGCAGGTATTTTCTACCCTATATCTCACATACACCTCACTAGTATGTGATGGCTAACCAATTTGATTTTCAGTCATTTTTCTCATGATTTGATGGATTTAGAAACTTATTATTTTAAGGTGATAATATGGGGTTGGAATAAATTTTTTTATGTATAATATTGGAGTTATGATATAATTGAAACAAAGTAAACTTGATAAAGAAATAGATGGGAATGGATAGAAATGGGACGCCATACTCTTTCTATGAATGAGAAAAGATGATAAGTCTTAGTGAAAATCACCAGAAGAAACTTAATTTCTGAATAAGATCAAAATATGGTTCAATTTAGAATCAAAGGAGCAATGCTCTCAAAATCACACAATGTGTTTGTTTAACAAAATTCAATTTGATTTTTTATTCATGATTAGCTCAAAAATTATAGCTTACAATAATAAGTCAAGAAATTCTACAAATTCAATCCACTATTCTTTTAATAATGACTTGAGAATGAAATGTCATACACTTAAAGGTAGTGGAGAAAGTGGATATCTATTGTTTTTCTTTCATCTTCTCATTCTTATTGATGAACATTTTTGAGCCATAAAGAAGCATAATTTTGTCATACTCTAATAGATGAATCGGAGATTATTTTCTAAGTTTTCCAATGCATTTAAGATCATATCAATCTGACACCTAGAATTTCAGATATGACCAAAACAAGCCAGGTAGGCCAACAAATATAAAAATGCTTAGTTATTATGAAATAAAACCATAAATAAAATAAAATATTTATTTTATTTGGAGCATTTTTCTGTATGTTTCCTTTCACATGCTTAGTGAACTCTTGATCTCATTATTCTTCCATTCTTCGAAAGGATTTCTCCTCAAATTCAAACCTACATAAATAATTAGTTGATTGAAAAAATATCTTCTTTTTCTCTTTTCTTTCCTTTTGAAATCTATTTATTTTTCTATCCATATTCTCAAAGAGATCTTTTTTTCTCCATCTTCTCTTTTTCCTCTCAAATATATATATTTCTTTTCAACTCTCCTCGGTTTCTTTTCTTGCTCATATTTTTCTCTTAATTTTTTTCTTCACTTCCTTGTGAATTTCTTTTCTCTCAACTTATTTACAATTGCTCTCTATTTTTTCAATGATTGACTCTTTCTTTTTTTCATTGACAAAACTTTCAACATTTATTTGTTTCTCACTTTTTCTTTTCAAGATTTAATCTTGATCATTTTGTTTTGGAACAAGAACAATTTGATGACTTTTAAATGACAATAAGTATGTTTTGGTGAGATGATCATACTTTAGTTGATTTTTTTTTATGTCATGGAAGCCCGAGTAACAATTCCCTCATTTTTTAAGGCACCACATCATATAACACTTCACATTCATATTCTTCAAGCATGAATGACACTCGTACTTGTTTGGTCACCAAAATATCAGCCTTATCTTTAAATTATAGATCCTCGATACTATAAAGTATATATGGCTATGGATGCTCAAGAACTAGAAGTCATGATTTCTCTACTATAGTTGTACTTGCCATGTTGATCCAATATTTTTTATCAAAGAACACATTACAAACCTTATAATTCACAAGGCATTTTTTAACAAAAAAATATTTTGTTTGTCTTCCATAATGAACCTCTAAAAGAAATTAAAATTTGGAACACAATTACAAGAAAAAAGTAAAAATTGAAACTTTTGATTTTTTTTTGTATTTTCAACTCACTCACTCTCTCTCTCTCTCTCTCTCTCTCTCTCTCTCTCTCTCTCTCTCTCTCTCTCTCTCTCTCTCTCTCTCTCTCTCTCTCTCTCAAATGAAGAACAAAAGTAAGAAGAAAGTAGACAAAAATCACATTGAAACTTTACCAAATTTTGACAGTTTTTAGAACCTTGCTCTGATTTGTTTTTCAGCCATTTTTTCATGTTTTGATTAATTTATGAAAATTGTGATTCCAAGGTGATAATATGGGGTCCGAATTAGGAATTTGTGTATAATATCGGAGTTGAGACATAATTGAAACTAAGTAAACTTGAGAAATAAATAAATGGAAAATGATAGAAATGAAGTGCCACACTTTTTCTATGAATAAGAATGAATGATAAGCCTTAGTGAAGATCACCACAAGAAAACTTGGTTTCTTGATAAATTGTGTATTTATTAAATTGCAATTAAATTATTATCTTACTATGAAATAACAAGACCGCTCCACCAATTCGTTGGTGTTCAACTCAATATCCTAAACAATAATTCTCTAATTTCTCTGGCCAATTCAGAATTAAATTATGAATTCTATGAGTGTTAATTCAAAAGCAACAACTTATAATTATTTATTCCTAATTAATTACTAAGTTGAATAATTTGCCCTAGGTCAGATTCGTGACTAACAATTAGAAATTATATGTATCAATATCGATTTGTGCGCTCGTAAACGAGCAAAAAACATTAAAGTAATAACAATTAAATAAGATAATAATAATAATTATTATAATAATAATAAAAGTATTCAATAAATCTTAAATAGACATATGATCCAACAAAGTAAAAATAAGGTTCATCTAAAAAAGACCTAATTGAGAGAAACTTGGCTACTCATTGATAAATTAACAAATACCATGAGTTGATAAGTCTTCATCAAAATCTATGAAAAAATAGTTCTTCAATGACTCCAATGCTCTCAAAATTCGACTTTTGAATATTCCTAGTCGTCACTTTATCTCCACGTTTTAGAACTCCTAAAAAAGTTGGTGAAAATACCTTTAAATATATATTTTGCGTGTCAGCAAAAAGTGTGTCATCGTGTCACGATGTTGCTGCATCACGCCACAATGCAAGCCTAATTGTGACATTATATGATACATCGTGCATGCGAGAAATCTAGTAGGCAAAAGCTTTGTTTCTTCATATTTTCTTAAATATTTTCACTAAGTTTTTATTTCTTCCTTGTGATATATTTTTGCTCAACTCTTCACACTTTGGCATGGATTTTGCTCATTAATCTTTTGATTTCATCAAAAAATTATTGTAAAAATCATGTGATGATGGTTTTAATCAAGCATCGAAACATTCCTAGTTTTACAAGCTTCAAATCAACCCTCCCGTTATGCCGCCTTGAATATGCTAAACAACAATTCCATATTCTAGACTTTTCCTCATGTGTTCTAAGATCTATTATATCATCGTTCTCATCACACTCTCTAGTAAACACTATCACTCAATCATGTAAGAGGGAAATGAGATAAGGGAAATAAAACTCAATACTTGTGATGAATATTTTCTTGAGTAAGTGTTAGAGTGATAAACTTGTAAGAGCAAATGTGATCTTTAATGGAAAGAGGACAAATACTGAAAGAAACAATGAAAAAGGAAATACCAAGGGTCATATATTCAAAGGGGGTAATTTTCCTTATAGAATGAGTTGGTATTTAGAGGGTCATCATCGTTGTGGTATGTAGGGTCATAGTCATCATTATTGTTGCAAAACATTCAATGAACCTGATCAGCGTGTCGCGCGCGGATTAAAAACGAGTTATTTTGAAAATATAGTTAACGGTAATGACAACTCGAGTATCGTTCTCAAAGATTCTTATATTGTTATTAATCGAAGGTAATCAAATTAGGGGGGTTTGTTTTAAGGTCGATGAAAAAAACAGAACAATTAAGCGATTAAAATAAGTGATTATGCAATTAAGCTAAACGATTTATCTACTATTTCGGTTTCCCAACCTATCATCGATTCACATAATTTTCATGCCCTAAGAGGATTCTAACCCCTTTTTGATAATAGTACCAATTAACAAGCGCAAAAGATCCTATAAGACCTATACTCCTAAATTCCGAATTAAGCAAACAAATTAAATCTTCCGTGAATTAAGCAAACACGAAAATTGCGCGGATAAAGCAAATGCGATAAAGTAAAGGAATGATAGGTACAATCGAAATTAATCAATATTATTCTATATAATTGAATAAAGCAGACAAAGTATATAACATAATATTAAAAGGGAAAAGCAATTGATTGAAAATTATAAAACCTCAAGGTTGTGGTGAAAATTATAATACTATGTATGACTATACGTATCTTATTGATTTAGTGTAATAATGTGTAATAATTAGTAATAATGTGTTTTTGATTATAATGGTTACGTATCTTATTTTTCTGAAAATTATAAATTGAGGATATTGATGAATAATGTGGATTTGCGGCTAGTATGCCATTCATTGAAATAAGAAATATTTCCGCTGAAGTATTAATCAATTATGATTTTGGTTGATTTTTGATAATGTAGCCACTCACTTATATAATAAACTCTGATTTTTCTGAAAACCTCTATTATTTTTGAAATTGGGATAAGTGGGTGTTACAATTGGTATCAGAGCAGGTCGGTCTGTCCGGCCAGGTTGTCGTGTGTCGTTTGTCCCGAAGTATGCGATATGTGTGTAGAACACTATCAATACTTGTTTGCTTGCTAGCTGTGTGTTTGCAGGTATTTGTTGAGATTAAGTGGGGGGAGCTATTACTTCTCCGAAGAGTTGGCTTGTGATGTGTTGGAGTTGCAGTGTGGTAGAGGTTGTTAAGGTTGGCGTTAACTAAGGATTCGCCGGTGAAGCAACTTAGTTCACAAAATGCAAGTAGCTCTGTTAAAGTTGGGAAATATGGTTTATGACCATCATGATTGTCGGCTATTTATTGAAAAATTGAGGAACTGATCACCCTTAATCCCTTGTTAATAATAGACAGAATCGTGTTGGATACATATGACATATTTTTTCAGCCAAGATAGTATGTTGGGTAGAGCGAGTGGAATGGAATGGGAGTTATTAGTAGTTTAAAAAGGGAAGATGTGAATTCTGGTACTCGAAAAAGAGATGAAATTAAGAATTGATAATATGGAATAAATATTACTTAATGGTTACTCCTCAGTGAGTAGGAAGCGAATTCGAGATGGATGATTGTGAAAAGGTTGAACGTTATATCTACAGAGTGCGTGGAGAAACTTTTGAGAGTAAGATGACAGCGATGGACCGTCTATGGAGTACAAATTTTATTTGAGTTTTGAAGAGTATATTAGGGGTGTTGTTATAAGTAAAGATGAGACTATTTCTTGGTCGACTCTGGTTCTAAGAGTAAAGGTTGGAAGATTCATTGACAAAATGGATTGTGAGAACAAAGGTGCCTTGTTGGAGAAACTTCGGTGTTATTGATATAGGAAATAAGGATGTGAAGTTACATGTCGATTAATGAATATTATGAGAATTCACAATTATGATAAGAATTAATTGGACTCGGTTGATGGAGAGTCATGAGTGAGCTGGAATTCATCCGTAGTATTGATGTTGTTGTGAGTTGGATTATAGTGTTTACCAAGACCTGGAATTAGCGGGAACTTTTAAACATGTTATAAAGAGAAAGTGGTACTTGGAACCGAATGTTAACAGGTCATGTTGGATGAACTTACTTCGTTGAAAGTTGTAGAAGAGATATTGAGGAGGTAAGTATTGAACTACGTTGGCATAGAATGATGGAAGTGGATGAGTTTGTGCAAGTATGAGAGTATAATTTTTATGGAAATTAATTATAACCAAGTATATGCATAACGTGGTGATGAGTGAGTTACTGCCTTTAGTGGTATAATGTATGTTGATACGGCAGAGCGTGGATGGTTTCATAAATGTTTTGAGACGGTGAACCATGAGTTATGAAAGCGATCAAGAATTAATTGCCGTGGTTATTATAGGACTAAGCAAGAGAAAAATAAGTATCATTGTATGTGTTGGACTATTAAGACAAAGGTAATATAATAAGTGTGCAATATTTATCATTCTGGGATGTATGAATTGAAGGCCTAATTAATGTAAAATTGGAACATTAAAAGAATAATCTAACAAGAGAGTAGGAATAATGTGGAACTACGAAATGATCAGGGATGTGGCGTAGAAGATGGTGGTGACTAGTATGTATTAAGGTGAGTATGGAGTATGAATTGTTCATTCTAAGGTGTTTTGGATAATTTTGAGATGGTAACTTTTGGATGTTCTTATCTATAATGGAAGTAGAGAAAAAGGATTTAGAGAATATTGGAAATTGAAATATGAGAATTAGAAGAAGTACAGTTATATACTAAGTTATCGAGGACGATTTTTATGAACAGGTGTATAAGTGTTTAATTGTGTGGTTCAGAGAAAAGTATGGGTATGAGTTCGTCCGATATGAGTACGGATCTACAATGACAGAAATTAGTAAGATATAAGAGGTTGGAATGTGATTGGATTTACTTAGTGATCACTACGGGTTATAAAAAGATTTTCCAAGTTCATATTTTATAGTTTTGGATAAATTGCGGAAGGTAAGTTGTTCGTTGAGAAGGATGTTTTGAAGGAGAGTGCTGGAGAGCCGATATAAGAGTTAATTACAATTGTAGTCCGATTTGTTTGATTCTAACAAGTTGTGGATAGAATGTTAAAGAATGATGGTGATAAGTTGATAAATTATTGGTACCTGATCGTAAAATAATAGTTGGTGGTATACGAGGAGAAAGAATTATAGAAATAATTATCTTACCCATGGATTGAGAGTGGATGAGAATGAAGTCGTGGGGCACATCCGATGGGATTGCTGTTGAGATTGGAGATTGAAGTGTTTGGTAATCTTATAAGTTTACAACTTCGATTTGATCGGAAAGAGTGGAGTATGAGAAGACTAAGATGATCAGAAAGTCAAAAGGAGAAAGTTGGAAACTCTTCCTAAGTTGGCATTGATGGTTAAAGAGCTGAAATTGAGTTAGTAGTTGAGAGACTTGCGTTCGAATTTTAGAGTATGCTAAGTGAATTATTATGAGAATTGTGATGATGGATGGAAATGAGTAAAGTTGGAATGCGAACTTCATGGAATAGACAGCTGCGTGTAATCAGAGTGCGCAGCGGAAAAGTGAGGTGGTGTAATTGATTATACGCAAATGATTAGTAAAGGCTCAAGGTATTGAGTGGTAAGATCGGTTGAGGTATTGAGACTTTTGGACGTTCCGAAATGAATAATGGTAAGCAAGTGTCTACATAGCGCGGATGGCGGGAGATGTAGAGATATTAATATAAGTGATGTATGTGCTTCCTTAATGAGTTACAATTATGTTGTTTCGGTAGAGGGAAACTAAAAGGTTAGTCCTGTTATCAGTATTGTTATATCTAGAGGATGTATAGTGTGAAATTTTGAGTTTTTCCTGGTTGTCGCCTCGTTACCTACGGTGATAGTACGAGTACAGGTGACTAATTCCTATGATGGGAATTAGGAGAGTGTTACCTATGGTGATGGTAGCGACTTTCATTGTGTCATTTCCAGGTGTATACCTGCGTGTTGAGGATTGATGTTGGTGACGCTTGTGACGCACCCCGAAAAATACGACCTCACGCGATCTAAATGAGAAGAGCCGTGCGCTGGACAGACTGAAGAGTCGCCACCTAATTCTATTTATTCCCGAAGAGGGAAAAGGAAGATATAGATAAAACCCGGGAAGAGAGGGATGGAGACAAAGGTCAACGGAACCATTGCCTGGGTTCGGGAGCCGGTTATGCAGGGGGAAGGTATTAACACCCCCTACATCCATCGTACTCGATGGGAACCATCTAAGTTATCACGCGCGAAAGGATGTCTATGCTTAAAGGAATTACTTGCTAGAGGGAAATGAGTTTGAATTATAAGTTAGATTGATCCTAGGTGCTCGGCAAGGATTGAAATCCTTGTGCCTACGTACTCCCGCGTGCAATGGGAAAGTCAGAGCCTCGTAGTTCGGCCTACTAAGGGTGATGGTTGTTGATTTTATTACCTTTCTTCGATGAAAGGGTTTGGGAGTCGAATTGCACTAAAGACTATGGATAGTTTATTCCGTCCAACAAGACGAGCGTCTTGCGTCGAAATAATCGGAGCGAGTAACGAGAGCTCGTTATCCTCCTTTCTACCGCTTAAGGCTCGTGGCGTACAGTTCTTCTCGTATTATTAATGTGTTTTATTTCCTAAGACCGCTTGACGTTGGATCAAGGGTTTGGATCTAAAAAGAATCGTTTTGGTTTTTTGAGTTTTAGAGGGTGAATTCAAAATGGAGTTTTATTTTGTGGTTTGTTTAGCGAGGCACAAAGCGCTCGGCTCGCAAGGTGGAGTAGATCCTAATAAACGAAACGATAACTGAAAAATAAAGTGTGAGTGTGCAAGTGCAACCGCTTGGCGTTGGACCAAGGGTTCACGAATGAAATAAAATACGAAAAATAAAATGCATACATAAAATGGGGGAGGGATACAAAGTAAATTACAGGGGATTGTGAGAAATAAAGAGGTCTCGTTGTAATTCGCCCAAGAGAAAGCGTGTGTGCAGTGTTTTTGAACTGTTCGAAGGCGTTCGACCTTTTTATTCGAATGCAACTGTTCGAAGGCGTTGGACCTTTTTGGACGCGTCGAAATTTAGTTCGTTCACTTCCTTAGAGCCGATTTAAAGAAACCGTTCTATGAGGAGTCGAAACGCTTTTTGTTGGAATGTGATAAAATAAATGAATTAAATTAAATTGAATTGCGAAAATTAAATAAAAATAGAATAATAAATACAAATAATTAAATAAATTGATAATATTGAGAATATTTATAATAGTATAATGAATAAAATAAAATAAATTAAATGTTATTGGTCAAAATAAAATAATAAAATAAAAACTAACTAAAAGGAGGGCCTCATATTGATTAAACGTTTCGACTTAATAAAATCGGAACAAATTTAATCTTTTAGCATATCATCGACCAAAATATAAAATAAATATATTTTTCATTTAACTAAAAAAAATTTTATTAGGATAAATAAAAACAAGGAATGATAATATAAACATGGGTCCAAATTAAAAAAAAAGAAAAAAAACAAAGATGTGGCGGATCCAGTCCAAGACTAGCAGCCTCAACTGACTGTTCCCAGGCAGAAGAGGCCCATTTTCCCACCGACCCATACTCAAAATCGTCCAGCACGAAAATGCTTGGTCTGAGTTATGCATTGTCATATAATAACACACCAAAAAACTAATATAATAAATCGAACAGGCCTTGGGAAAAGTAAAGCAACAACAATAAATGCCCCTTTTTAAAAGTTTTTTTTTAATTACGTCAACAAAATAAAGAAATTAATCAAAGCTTTTTAAATCATATTAAAAACAAAATATACTAAGTCTGACACTTAAACCTTTTAAGAAAAAAGAGAGGTTGGTATTCAGATATAAACAAATTCTTCAAATAGAAAACAAATGGAAACAACAGTCCCTCTTAGCATTTTTATGATTAAAAAAAAACAAGTGAGACCCAACCTTGTTGTTTCGTCAGCCTCCTTAAGACCTCTCCAAGGCGCCGCTCAATCACGTCCTCTCATCTCTCTGAATCCGCACGAGTCTGTCTCTCTCAAGCATGTTATCACGGCTTGTGCGAACCGGTGGTGAGTCGTGGCCGGCGTATTCAAGCGGTTGTTGGGTTCGATGAGTTTGTGTTTTTTGTGCGTGCAACCTCACTCTCTCAATCGCGATGGTTCTGTTTCGATTTCAAATCTCACAGTTTCAAGGAATTTTATGGCTTTCGGTTTCAAGTGTAATGGCTTTCGGTTCTCAAACTCGCAACAGTTCGGTTCCTGCGTTTTGCTTCAGATCCGTTCAGTGGTTTTCGGCGGTGAGTAATGGTGATTTGATTTGTGGCTCGTCGATTTTCGAAGGTTTGTGAGGTGGGTGGTTACAATGAAGGCCATTTTGGTTTTACATGGTGGTTGGAGGTGGTGTATGCGGCGACGAAGTTGCAGCCAAAAGGGTATGGCTGGTGGTGAGTGCTTGGTGTGTGGTTTCGTTTCTGTGCGATTCAGTTTGGATTTTTCAGTTTGATTTTTTTTGTTCAAAATGTAAAAGGGTTATGATTTTTAAGAAAGAAAAGGTTTTTTTTCCTATTGTCGAAGAAGAGGAAAGATTTATGGTGGTTATATGGTATGCGCTGGTACGAAATTGGTGTGGTAGTGGGAGTGTACGGATTTTGCCGTTGAGGACTAGCTGGAAAAAAAATGTCGTTGGAGTTGGGTGGAATGTGTAGTGGGGGCCATGGATTCTATTTGGATGTGCCTTGTGTGGTATAACAGGCTGTGAAAATATTGATACGTGGAAATATGTGGGATAGGCTGGAATTGGTGTATCAATCTTGCATAACTTTATTGGTGGCTTATTAAAAGGAGTTAAAGAACAGCAAAAACAACATCAATAATAATAATAAGCAAAATAATAATAATAATAATAAAAGAAATAGTAATAATAAAAGAAATAATAGAAATAATAATAATAAAAGATAATAATAATGGAATAATAATAATAAAAGAAACTTAAAAGAGGAATTTGTAAATGAATTTTTTTAGAATTTTATGATAAAAATGATTAATAGAAAAATAATAAAGAAAATATGATTAATGAAATAATAATAATACAAGACATACTTATGACTTTAGAGAATAGGAATATGGTAGAATAATGAGATAATAAAATTGTGAGACTTTAGATAATAATAATAATAATAAAACTTAATAATAAAAATGAAAATTTGGTTAAAAAATAAAAAAGTATTTAGAAAAGAAAAGGATGATGATGTGGATATTTTAGAAAAGTGGAATAATAATTAAAAAAAATGATAATGACATATTTTTCGATTTTTGAATAATGGTTAGCCAGAAATTAAAAATGGTACAGGTAGGACAAATTTGGGGTAGGACAAATTTGGGGTATGACAGCTTGTTGTCGTGGAGGTTGTCCTGACACTAGTGTTGTTGTTTTGAGTGTTTGCAGAATTGCCGGCTTTGGCAGGAGAGTGAGTAGCTAAGTGCAAGAGTACATCTAAGTGATGCCAATGTGTACTATTTTCGAGGACGAAAATAAAATAAGCGGGGGAGAGTTGTAACGCCTCAATTTTAATATTTATTTTTATGAAATAAATATAAATAAAGATAATGGAATATTTGGATTATAATTGGAGAGAAATGTTTTATGAGAATAATAATAATATAATAATGTGTACTATTATAATATTGTTATTATTTAAATAAAATAAAATAAAATAGTTAGTGAGAGGTTTAAGGGGCAAAGGTGGAATTGTTTGTTTTATGTGAGTGGGAATAGGGATACAAACCTCATTCATCGTATTTTGACGAAGAAAAGGGGCTCTGGAGAAAAGGAAAAGGAGAAGAGCAATCAAGGATCGTAAAGCTTCAAGATCAAGGCTTTGCAAAGAATTCGTCATATTCAAGGTAAGGGGGGGAGAAAAGGTTTTATATGGGTGACCTAACATAGGAGGGTAATTGGGAGGTCCTTACTCCCTTAGGTTTATGATTGAATTTAATGAAATTATGATAGGTTGGTGATTGATTGATGAATTGATGAAATAATATTGAATTGTTGCAGAATATGATCTTATGTTGAGTGGTGATAATATATTTGATGTTGTATGTATGGTATTGAGAGATTTGGCATATGAATGTTAGGAAGTTAAAGTGAGTGAGGAAGATGATTAAACCTCATAATTTCCCTAATTTAATCTAGGAAAGTTTAATAATAAAACTAGTTGATGTTATAGGCATAAATGAATAATAAACATGTAATTTGGTTTGTTTTGAGTGTTAAATTCGATTTAGAATGATTGGGGTTCGTGCAGGTGAGAAAGAAGGAAGAAATTGAGACTTTTGGAAAAATTGGATTTTTGGGGTACAGGTGCCCTGACACGGGCCGTGTCAGCCCCCTCTAGGATTGAGATTTTGGGGGCGTGTCCCCAGGCCACCTGACACGGGCTGTGTCAGGGGACACGGGAGGCCGTGTCAGGCCACTGTATTTTTGATATTTTGTTCATTTTAAGTCGGATTCGAGTTATTCTTTTGGTTTACACTCATATAAGTAAGCTAAGACATTGAGAGTAATGTTAGCAGCGATTATAGAACCCGGCGACTAATAATAATGAGGGTGCGTGTTAGGTGATTGTTGTGGATAATATGACTTTAATAATGCGTCGATTAGAAGTAGGGATGATGGAAATGTCTATTATAAGTTTGGTATAAATTATATGAAGGAATGGTTGATAACCGATGAGGATCGTGTTGATTGGTAACATTATAGATTATGTAATTTTACTTAGACCCCATGATGTAAGACTTGGTAGTAGTGAGGATCAGAATGATTATGTTGTATTAGAAAATGTGTATAGGAAATGACTGAGAGAGGAATTAATAAGTAGTTCACTGGATATTATAATTAGTAATTACTGTGTATGACTATACGTGCTTATGTTGTTTTGAATGACTCTTAATGGTGAACCATATTAATGGTGTTGACATTGTGTATGAATATTGTTTGACTATCTATAAGACCCACATGATGGGATATGTGTTAGATCATGAGGATCGTGTTGACATGATTGTATTCATGTGTAATTATGTTGATGTGTACTATGTGATTAGTGATATTTATATGATGAAATGATATATATGTTTTGATGAGGATCAAGAGGATCGTAAAGCATGATGTGTTCATGTATGTTATGATATGGTATGCGTTGTTGTGTCTGCATGCGCATACATTTGATGGAATAATCATGTCGTGGATGTGATTATTCGGGATTCGTTGAGAATCGTGGTTGCAGGGATGATCGTGTCTTGTTGGAGACGTTAACGATGCATTCGGGGTTCTATTTGATGAACCGTTATTGTGAGTCGGTACCGCATTTGTATTGTGCATTTGAGTCACACTGCATCATGATAATTGTTTTGTTGTGGATTATGTGTTAATAGGTGTGAATTACTTCTTCATATATGTTATTTGCACCGCTATTATATGAAACTGTTTCTCACCCCCTTTGTTGCGTGTGGTTGTAACTGTGCTTCTTTGGAAGTACAGGTGTTTCAGGTACTTGAGTAACCTCGGAGTACAAGTCGTTTGGTCGAGTCGTAGGAGTCGCTCTGATACGTAACGGGAATGGGGATAATTATTGATTTAGTGTTTTTGATTATAATGGTTACGTATCTTATTTTCCTGAAAATTGTAAATTGAGGATATTGATGAATAATGTGGATTTGCGGCTAGTATGCCATTCATTGAAATAAGAAATATTTTTCGCTGAAGTATTAATCAATTATGATTTTGGTTGATTTTTGAAAATGTAGCCACTCACTTATATAATAAACTCTGATTTTTCTGAAAACCTCTATTATTTTTGAAATTGGGATAAGTGGGTGTTACAGTAACGACAACTCGAGTATCGTTCTCAAGAATTCTTGTATTGTTATTAATCGGAGGTAATCAAATTAGGGGGGGGTTTGTTTTAAGGTCAATAAAAAATAGAACAATTAAGCGATTAAAATAAGTGATTATGCAATTAAGCTAAACGATTTATCTATTGTTTCGGTTTCCCAACCTATCATCGATTCACATAATTTTCATGCCCTAAGCGGATTCTAATCCCTTTTCGATAATAGTACTAATTAACAAGCGCAAAAGATCCTATAAGACCTATATTCCTAAATTTCGAATTAAGCAAAAGGATTAAATCTTCCGTGAATTAAGCAAACACGAAAATTGCGCGGGTAAAGCAAACACGATAAAGTAAAGGAATGATAGGTACAATCGAAATTAATCAATATTATTCTATATAATTGAATAAAGCAGACAAAGTATATAGCATAATATTAAAAGGGAAAAGCAATTGATTGAAAATTATAAAACCTCAAGGTTGCGGTGGAAACTGATTACAGTAGATGAATCTCGGTGATTAGTTCTCCATGATTCGTCTATTCGAAAGTAAAGAATAAAATCGTAAAAAGTATGTCAAAGAGCAGCTGCGGCTGCTAGGTTAAATAGAAAAAACCTAAAAAAACCCGTTTACAACCCAACTAGGTCAAACACATAACCCATGCCCAATTCTAAATGACCCGAAACTAAATAAAACTAAATAAAACATGTAGCTTCAAACGAAATTCTGGAAAATATGACTTCGAATCTGACTTTGACTCCAACACGAAAGTTGTAGCTCTCTCTCTTAGCTTTCCATTGACTAGTAGAATGCCTCAATCAGATTCCTGGAACTCCGGTTATGATCATTTCCGTAAAAGCTGTTAAAGCTGAAAATTAAGTACGAAAATTAAATTAAGCCAAAAATAAAGTAAATTAGAAAAACAAATTGAAATATAAAAATAAACAAAGAAAACTAAAGAAATGCCTAAGTGCAATCATGTAGGAATGTGCACCAAAATGCACTGATCAGAACCTTATCGCAAGCATGAATATAGATGAACATCCTAAATCATTTGATCATTCCTACGACATTTTTCATCATTGCATCATATTTAAAACACCGTCAATCCCACAATTAAATTGTCGCTCATATACGAATCACATATTAACTCTTATGAAAAGTCATGACCACAAATGAAGCCCAACTGTAAGCATCAATAAACACACATAAATTACTTATCCCTTACAAATGTTGTGCTTGAAGAGATACAAACTAAAATTCCCTAACTTAATCACTCCGCTCCTACAGTTCTCGTGCTTGACAGAATCATATTGAGATATTTTGTCTAAATCACTTCGTCCTTATAAGCCTTTTGTTTGCGGCACTATGGATTGGGATATCTTCAATAAAGGCCCAAAAGGATTGACCCACCAAGTATCAAACATCTAAGTAACAAACGAGTACCTGAAACCTGGGTAGTACATGGCGAGATCACATAAAGAGCATGTTATCTAGCTCGCCGCACTTTTTCACGTGGGAGGACATGGTAAATCACATGCTAACCAAGTGGAATAAGACTCCCTCATGTGATAACTAAAGTATTCATTAGACTGACCTCACTTCCAACATAATAGGATTTTTCACCCTAATCACTCTCCTAACGAGTCAAATTCGAGAGACGTGTAGCCAATTTTGTAGGCGTGAGAACTAATCTTTGTATCGGCTCCTTCATCAGAGTTCCCATCTATAAATACTCAGTTAGGCAATTGAATAAATTCATTCACTTTTTACTTATTAGAACCATGAGCCATTTTACGTACCTAAATGTAGGTGGCAAATGGTCGTGAGCATCTTGTTTAGGCTCACCCCACAAAAGTCGGCAAAAAAATATAGCGGGGAAAACATGCATTGTTGAGGACGCGAGTCTAAAATCTTGATGGGTCCTGCAAAAAATTAGGGTGAGGCAAACATTGCACATTTTAAACCTAAATTATGTTAGTGTTTGCGCCCGCAAAAAACAAATGGAATTGAGTGAACACACTGAAGATACAAATCTGTTCCACAAAAAAAATATAGATAAAGCAGACATATCTAAAGAGTTGAATCCATTTTGTCATCCCTTACGACATATTCAATAGAAACTCAAACAAATATTTCATAAAGATTTCTAATTATTCATTCACCTAATTAACACCAAAAGTCTCTCAAAATTCAAAATAAAACAAAAATAAAACAATCACTCTTTCATCTTAAGTCTACCTATCAAATGAATATATGAAATTTTAAAGGTGTTCATATATAATGGCCCTTGAGGAAAATAATTTTTTTTCTTTACAAAGAGGCACTATGATAACTAATTGTCTTTTTGAATTTTTAAAACATAGAGATCCCTGACAATTAGAAAAACAAAGAGACAAGCTACATAGAGGCACCTTTTTGGCTTTTTTTAAGCCACACATGCTAATGACCATACAAAGTTACATATTATTTAATTATTTTAAATTTATATATAATATTCATATTTATGTCTTACGATCAGACCGAAGTTAGTATATATATATATATATATATATATATATATATATATATATATATATATATATATATATATATATATATATATATATATATATATATATATATATATATATATATATATATATGAACCATTAGATTTTAAGTAAAATGGTTGAGATTATTTATCATTTATTTTAATATTTTAATTTAATTCATTTATCTTAATAATGATGGAGTGAGAAAATAAATGAAACATAATCTCAATCATTTATTTTAAAATCTATTAGTTCAGATACATTTTCATGTTCTCATATAAAAATGTCATTCTCACTGGATATATATATATATATATATATATATATATATATATATATATATATATATATATATATATATATATATATATATATATAAAGCAAACTAATAATGATAGTATTATTATAATTAGAGATTCAAGTTATTGTAACGATCTTTAGAAGGTATTGGTTACCACCCTTCAATCAATATCTTGGAGTAGTTTTATGTAATTGGTTACATGTTTAGTGTAACCATTCAATCAATATCTTGCAATAGTTTTATGTAATTGATTACATGTTTAGTGTAACCGATTATCACCTTTTTGCTTTTATTTTTAGAAGTCAATAGTTTTTTTAATTGATTAGAGATTTGTGCAATTGATTGCAGAGTTGCAAAGTTTGTTTTTCTAATTAGTTTATCTACATTGTTTTGTATGATTGTATAAATATCCATATTAGATCATTAATGAAATAACATCATATTTTTACTATAATTATCTTATTCTCTCTATCTCTTCATTATTCATCATTATCTTGTGATTGGATTTTTCCCTCAACATTTGGCATTAAGATTCTGGTTCTTTGATCGAACACTTAGTGTGCAAAAAATATTTTCCATCACCAACGAACGTATTGCATATCTCCCAATTCTTAATGCGAAGAATTATGAAATGGTGCAAACAATCAATAATGGTGTTAATCCAAATGTAGAAGGTATAAAAGATACACAAAAGACTACACACAAGGAAGAGAAGATGAAAGGTTTCAAAGCTTTGTACCTCATTCAACGAGGTGTTGATGCTGACAACTTTGAGAAGGTGGGTAATTGTACATCCTCAAAGGAAGCTTGAGAAATCTTGGAGAAAAGTTATGCATGAGAAAGGCGGTGAAGTTAGAGACTCACAAAAGGCAACTGGAATTAATTCAAATGGAGACGAAAATCATTTGTGAATTTACTACAAGAATCAAAAGATTGGTGAATCAAGTGAAAGTGTGAGGAGAGACAATCACTAAGGACTATGTGGTTGGTAAATATTGAGATCGTTGATGTCGAGATTTGATAACTTACTGGTTCCTAATGAAGAATCCAAGGATCTTTCAATTATGAGCAAAGAAAAGTTGCAAAGTTCTCTTAAGGCTCAAGAACAGAGAATAAAGGAGAGCAATGTTGACAAAGCAAACTTTGAAGTTGCTTTGCAAGCTCATTTTGTTGGAAAGGACAAGAAGGTGAAGAGAAAGTGGTTCATGAGTAGAGGTAAAGGAAACCACCATAATAATGGTGGGAGATACTTTTAAAATTCCAATAATTCAATGTTCCAAAAGGGTGAAAGCAACTGCAACAAAGGTGGTGGTGCAAATAATTACAAAGGTGGCAACAATAGAGATAAATGAGGAATATAGAAAAATGACAAGAGCAATGTTCAATGATACAATTTCCAAAAGCTTGGATATTTTGCTCTCGAATGGCATGCCAACAAGAATGATCCACAAGAAGTTAGAGAAAAGTTTGCAAGGAAACAAGATGATGAGAGCGCACCGTTAATGGCGATTGCGAAAGTAAAAACCAACACAGGAAAATGCAGCTGAAACCGATTAAAATCAATCGAAAACGTGATGGTGACTACACGAGAAAATGAATAATGCAACAATTAATGGTACCTTGACTCTGGGTGTTCAACACACATGACGAGAAAAAGGATTGGCTAAACAATCATTGAAAAACAATGAGAAAATTATGGATAATAACACACTTGAAGCATAGGGGATTGATGATGTGTCAATTAAGTAGGAGAATGGTGAACATTCTTTGATTAAAAACGTGTTGTATATTTTGGGAAACAAGTGTAATCTTTTAAACATTGGTCAATTGCTTGAAAGAAATTACAAGATTTACATGGAGAATAAAGTGGTGAAAGTTATGAATGCAAATGTGAATTTGATCATAAAGGCTCCTATGCCTCAAAACATAACCTTCAAGGTTGAATTGAAAGTAATAGAGAATATGTGTCTTGCAACGGGTGCTAGTAGGGAAGAATGGATATGGATCTATATGTTTGGGCACTTGAATTTAATGGACCTCAATGTTATGCAGAAAAATAACATGGTTACGGGGTATCCATCCATCAACATGCCAACTGAAGTATGTGAAAAATGTATGCAGACCAAGCAAGACCATTGTAGCTTTAGCAAAGATGTAGGATGTAGAATCAAGTGTCATCATGAGGTGGTGTATTCATATGTTTGTGGACCGATGCAAGTTGACTCAATCGGAGTTAATAGGTACTTTGTCACTTTCATCAAAGATTTTAGTATAAAGTTATGAACTTATTTGATTAAAAGAAAATATGAGGTGCTATAAGTATTCAAGAAGTTTAAATCCATGGTGAAAAGATAAAATCATCACAAAATCAAAACTCTAAAAACATATGGTGGGGGTGAGTATCTCTCAAAAGATTATGGAAAATTTTGTGATCAGGAAGGCATTGTAGATGAGGTAGTGCAACCCTATACACCTCAACAAAATAGAGTCGGCTAAAGGAAGAACTGATTGATTATGAACATAGTGAGAAACATGTTGAAACGGAAGAACTTTCCAAAAGAATTATAGAGAGAAACAATATCCATAACTGTATATTTGTTGAATAGGTGTCCAACAAGGAAGCTGAAAAATATTACACCCAGAGAATCATGGTCCGAATTCAAGCCAAATATGAGTCACTTAAAGATATTTGGTTTGGTTGCGTATAAACATGTTCTGGGTCAGCTTAGAAATAAGCGAGATGATAATGGAGAACAAATGATACTCGTTGGGTATCTATCTATTGAATGCTACAAACTCTATGACATTATCAACAAAATAATCTTAATCATTAAGGATATGATTTTTTATGAATTGAGGGATTGGAAACATGCTGAAATTATGGTGTTGGAATTGTTCCTGCAATGTTTGAAATGTAGAAAATGCAATCGATGAAGTCCAAGTTGAAGAAAATGTGAGAAGATCAACAAGGCAAAGAGGCATTCCTACAAGACTACAATATTTTGATTTGTTCCCATATAACAAAATGATAATTGTGATCTTGTCCATTTTGCGCTCATGGATGAATCCGAACTGGTGAAAACGGATGAGGCCTTGAGTGATCCAAAAGGAATATGTGCAATGAAGGGGGGGCATGAGTCAATTGAGAAAAATAAGACATGAAAATTAGTTTATCTACCTCAAGGAAAGAAGTCAATTGGCTTAAGATTGGGGTACAAAGTAAAGGAAAACTCCAAGGGTGAAATAATAAAGCATTAGGCTTAATTAGTTACAAATGGATTTTTACAAAGAGAAGACAGACTATGAAGAAGTATTTGCACTAATGGCTAGGGTTGAAACAATTAGGCTAGTTGTTGGTATTGCAAATAAAAATAATTGGTTCATTTATCAAATGGATGTCAAATATATATTTTTAATGGCCATTTAGAAGACGAGGTGTATATGGAAAAACCAATGGGTTTTATTGTAAAAAATCAGGAATTCAAGTTCTATAGATTGAACAAGGCACTGTATGGACTAAAGCAAGCACCAAGAGCCTAGAAAAAAAGGATTAATGGGTTTCTAAAGGACATGATTTGATAAACATGTATTTGAACATGATGTGTATGTAAAGAAGGATACAAGCAAAAGAATGATCATCATATGTCTCTAGATTAACGATTTACACATTACGGGTAGTAATGAAGGATACATTGTCGAGTTCAAGGTAATTTAATGAAAGAGTTTGAAATGATCGACCTTGGTCTCATGGCATATTTCCTTGACATTGAGTTTCACAAGTCTGAAAGGGGACTACTCATGTACCAAATGAGGCATCCTCTTGAGGTATTGAATATGTTCAAAATGAAGCATTAATGAGGCAATTACCCCTACAAAGCCAAGATTGCAACTATCAAATAATTAAGACAAACAAGATATTAATTCAACGCAATATAAGATGTTGATTGGATCATTGCGGTACTTGTGTAATATGAGACCTACTTGGCATTTAGTGTTTGCGTAGTTAGCATATTCATGGGGAAGCCAAAGACATCACACTTGGCAGCAATCAAGAGAAATATTAGATACGTCAAAGGTTCGATTGGATAAGGAATTATATTTCCCACAATGGATAAAGGTAGAAGTTGCAAATTGCTTGGTTAGACTAACTTAAACTGGTATGGAGATAAAGATGACAGAAAATCCATTGTTGGACACATTTTTATGTATGGAGAAACACCAATCTCTTGGTGTTCTAAGAAGAAACAAACTATGACGTTATCTTCTTTCGAGACCAATTACATTGTAGTATCTATGTGTGTATCAAGTTGTATGGTTGATAAATTTGATGAAGGAGTTGTGCAGCGAAGAGTATGAAGTTGACATTGTTGATAAACAACGTTTCCGCTATAAACCTTGTCAAGAAGCCCATTGCACATGAGAGATGTTGGCAAATAAAAATGATATTTCACTACTTGATAAAGCTTATGAGTGAAGGAAAATTGAAGTTGGGGTATTGAAAAAGTGAAGACCAAGTTACCCATTTGCTAACCAAAGGAGTAACATTTGTAGTGTTTAAGAGGTTGAAAAAGCACATGAGTTTGGAAGATTTTGAAGACTTGAATTAAGATGGTGTATTAAGAAAATAAAGTAATTCAAGTTAGTGTAACTTATTACAACATGAGTGTAACTGATTACCACCCCATTCAACAGAGTTCAATATCTTACAATAGCTTCCTGTAATCGGTTACAAGTTTAGTGTAACCAGTTACCACCCTTCAGTTTTTCAATTTTTAGAAGTAAGTAGCTTCTTGTAACCAGCTACAGGTTTGGTGTAACAACTTGCAAAGTTTATTTTTCTCATTAGTTAATTAACTATATTGTTTTATATGGTTGTATAAATACCAATGTTAGGTCATTAACTGAAATAACACCATATTTTCACCCTAATTCTCTGTAATTCTTTCATTCTTTCTACCTCTTCATTTTTCATCATTGTCTTTATGATTGAGTTTATTCATCACTAGCAGATTTTCCCATGATCTAGAGCAAGTTTTGACGGGTATTCTCAATCCCAATTATATTTTCATAAAATAAAAAGGGTTAATGAAGTTTTTGGTCTTCCTAAATATCTCATATTTCACTTTAAGCCCCTTCAAAGAATGGTCCTCATAAAATTTTTAATTTTAACTTTTAGTCAATCCTGCCAATTAACAATAGTTTTTACAACTTAGAGACATAATTAGCGACGATTTTATGAGGATCATTCTTTGAAGGAAAATTTTCAAGAGTCTAAAAATAAAATTGAGATATTTAAGTGGACCAAAAACTTCATTAATCCAAATAAAAATAATGTTATTATATTAATTATTATTATATTAATTATAGCTTGCTTCTCTAAGAAGCATCTCTTCACTTTTCTAAAAAGACATGCATTCATATACAAAGTATGAGAATACTAAATACAAACAAACATTTCTTTTATGTTATCAAGAAGCTATTTTTATTTATTTAGGGTTATAATGGTGAGTGCTGCAAGGGGATTGGCAGTAGTTATAATGGATGTTGTCTCTCCTGCATCTTTAGAGTTCTCAAACTAAGTAGATGAAATGCTTTGTTTCTCTCTTCTTGCTTTATTTAAAAAAAAAATATTTGTTTGAATCATTGATTTCACTAATTTTGTACCTATCTACTTAGTCCATTGAGCCAGACATATATACAATTGATTCAATTAGGGAATCTAAATAAAAAATAAATAACTTTTACTATATAAAATATATGAAGTCTTACATATTGAGGTAACCATATATTGAGGAAGAAGAGACCCAAAAGAATTGTTCTTGAAGCAATTAGCAATACACCCCCCCTTTGAACCAAGAAATGGAATTGAGTGGTGCTTTCAGTGTTGATCCCATTCCACTTCTTACTCCTTTTAAGATGGGAAATTTCAATCTATCTCATAGGTTTGTATATCTTATTTTCATTCTTTTGTTTGAGTAGACGAACTAACAATAACACATATAAGATGTTTCTATTTTCTCTTGTAATATCTCTAGTACTCCCATTTATAAATAAATAAAATAAATAATAACACACATGCAAACAATTGTGAGGTTTTAGATTAGATCATAGATATTGGTTTTCAACCTAACAATGCTTAAACTTATATACTACTAGAAATACTTGCTTTTTCTAAAGTTTAGTTTTCAAGTATTTTCAATGATGGATCTTTGTCACAATTCTTATAATTTTCAGAGTAGTTTTGGCACCATTGACAAGACAAAGATTCTACCAGAATGCTCCACAACCACATACTAGTCTATATTACTCTCAAAGAACTTCTCAAGGAGGTCTTCTCATAGCTGAATCTACTGGTGTCTCTGAAACCTCTCTAGGGTACATCTTCATGCTTTTACTTTCTCTTTTCTTCAACTCAAACTCTCATGTCAAGTTCAAGTAATTCTAACTTGCACTAGGTAAATAAATTATAATTTCTTAATGCTAATATTAAAGTTATTGTATATATAAATATGATAAATGAATATACTGCTTAACATCTGTTCAAAAATATAAATTACATAATATGATAAGTTATTTATTATTTTTTTCTTCTCTTTTTTAGATTTAAGTTCATCAATTTTCTGTTTTTTTCCTTAAAATAAAATTGTATTTAAGAAAAAATTATCTATATGTGTGAGTGACCCTTGATTTAAAGTATGGGACATCCTAACTCGTGTCCTATGACCACAAATTAAAGAAGTTATTAAAGTAAACTAAATACACGATTTTTAACATATTTATTAGTTGTGTTTTTAAATAACATACTAGCATTTTTTTTTAATAAAGTATTTAGTTGTTGTATTTATACCTAACTAGACAAAATGAGATAGGCTTGAATTTTTTTAAAAAATATTTGATAATTACATAATAAATATTTCACTCTGGTCTCTAATCTATTATAAGAAAAAAATATTTTTTAAATTTATTTTATACTTAATATATTTGGATTAAATATGTTATTTATTTAATAAATTTAAAAAATATGATTAAACTAATAGATATCTTTGTCATATAATACAAATATTCTTTGGTATTTAATTCATTTATATTATATAAATATAAATTATTTTATTTTAATTTTTTTTAATCTGAATGGTTTTACATGATCAATTTAAGTAAAATCATTTTTTATGTCATTTTAGAATAAAAACATTAAATTTATGTTTTATTTAATTTTGTAAAACTTTCATCTTTTTAAAATTTAAAAATAATAAAACTTGTTTGTTTAATTAGTTAATTTTGTAAAATATTTTTGAAAAATATCTTTTATCTATGTGTTTTGAAGATTAAAAAGTTCAAATGGGTTAATTGCTTTAGGTTTTTTTAATTTTTAAAATTAAAAATGGAAAATATTAAAAAAAATGATACAACTTTTTTTAATAATATATTTATAATATTGTACAGCTTAAGAATAATATATATGAATCATCTTGCTTTATGAATTCAAATATATCAATTAAATAAGTTTTTTAATATCTATTTTTCAATTCAAAAATATTTTTTGAAAAATAAAATTGGAAAACTTTTTGTAAAGTAAATATCAAAAATAAGTTTAAAAACAAAAAAAAACAAAACTTATTCAAACAAATCATAAATATGTTTAGTTTATTTTGCACAAAAATATGTTTTTAATTATACATTAAAAAAATTAATTTAAGTAGTATGAATTTACCTAAAGGGGAAATAAATGAAAAATAATTTATTTTTAAAATATATTTACTCAACATATATTTTTAAAATAATTTAAGTAGCATCTGGATTTTTGCACTAAACATATAACATTTCAATAATATGACAAATTAAGTTATATAAGAAGGACAAGTTACATTAATCATTGTTGTATGAGTTTCATACAACCCATTATCCACATTATATTCTTTAACTATTAGAACGTGTTTCAATGATTCTAATTCTTCTGCTAACACTTTCTACATCTCTAGTTCATTTTGCAAAATATTAAAAGCTAGTAAAACATTGATAAGTGTAAGTTGTTAATTTTTTAATATAATTAAATATCTCAATATTATAATTCTATTCAAAAGGTTATATTTATTCAATAAGACATTGACAATACACACAAACCACATAAGATATAGTAAACTCGTCTTCTATGACATGTTGACTGAACATAATGAAAGCTGCAATGTACAAGGTATATAGTTAAAAATAACAAAAACATTTACAGCACACATCAACAAAAGTTAAGTGATATTCAATAAAATATATTTATATGATTATGATGTGATTGAAGGTATCCAAACACACCAGGCATTTGGAGAAAAGATCAAGTGGAAACTTGGAAACCAATTGTAGATGCTGTTCATGACAAAGATGGTATATTCTTTTGTCAGATTTGGCATTGTGGAAGGGCTTCAAATTCTGGTATTCATTTGATTTTTCATAGACTTTCTTTGTTCTTCATCAAATCAAAGTTGCTACTATGAACTCTTGTTGCTATGTTGCTAAGTTGTTTCAAACTCGTTGAGTTGTATTCACTTTGTTGGTGTTTATTGAGTATTGTGCAAGAAATGAAGTATTGAACATAGTTTGTGTTTATGCATATCAATTTATACGCACAATCTTATTTTATATTTTGAACAGGTTATCAATCAAATGGTCAGGGACCAATTTCTTCAACTAACAAGTCACTCAAACCGCAAACTCGAAGCAATGGCATTGATATAGCAAAGTTCACACCACCAAGACGGCTAAAAACTGATGAAATCCCTCGTATCGTCAATGATTTTAGACTTGCTGCAAGGAATGCTATTCAAGCTGGTAGCTATTTCACTGTTTTTTTTAGTATAGAATTGATCAATCATGATACAATGCTTTTGAAAACTATAATGTTTGTAAATTGTAGGTTTTGACGGGGTTGAGATCCATGGAGCTCATGGCTACCTAATTGAGCAGTTTATGAAAGATAAAGTGAATGACCGAACTGATAAATATGGTGGAACCATTGAGAATCGCTGTCGATTTGCTTTGGAAATCGTTGAAGCTGTTGTGAATGAGATTGGTGCGGAAAGAGTTGGAATCAGATTATCGCCTTTCGCAGAATATGGAGAATGTGGAGACTCAAATCCAGAATTACTAGGACTTTATATGGTTAATGCCCTCAACAAATTCAATATTCTTTACTGTCACATGGTGGAACCAAGAATGAAAACTATTACTGGAAAAGTCGAATGTCCTCGAAGCCTGTTGCCAATGAGAAAGGCCTTCAATGGTACTTTTATAGTTGCGGGAGGGTACTCGCGACAAGACGGGAACGATGCTATAGTTGAGAATAGAACAGATCTTGTTGCTTATGGTCGTTTGTTCATAGCTAATCCAGATTTGCCGAAGCGATTCGCGCTTAATGCGCCTCTCAGTCAGTATGATCGGGAGACGTTCTATACATCAGATCCGGTTCTTGGTTATACAGATTATCCATTTCTTGGTTAGACTATTGTTTTGGTCATTAGTTAAGGTTTTGAATTTTGGAGTGATCTATATGCTTTGGAGTTTATGAGTTTCTCCAAGTCTTGAATTGCAACTTTTATTGTACTTAACTATTTAACTATATGGAATTCTGATTTGTTTCAATTGCCTCTATAGATATAGAGTATTATACTTAATTGCAACTTTTGTCATCCTATTTTTATTTTTGTCGGGATTTTAGTTTCTATCTCAATTTGATGTCACTTTTGTTGACTTGATATGCGAAGTGATGATGTGACATGACATGACAGGTGAATAGAAGTGTGTGGTGTAACCGCACGTGCGTGCATGTTTGTATGTGTGCGCATGTAAGCGTGCGTGCATGTGTGCTTTCTTGGTGGATATCACATTTTGACATTCTTCTTCTTTTCAGATGACATCACATACTGTCACTCTCCTTCCTGGTGCAAATGCTGGTGAGATGTCATCTGCCGCACCACCATCACCATTCCCTCATAAAATATAAAAAGGATCTGAAAAGTTTCGTAGCATTTCGAACCTCGATTTAATTTTATTTTTTGTTCGAAACTAGTATAAACTAGTGTATAATATATTATGATTTATTTTTACCAAAACTAACATTTCAAAAAGTTTCATAGAATCTAATTTTCAGATGATTTTTTGCATGGACTTCCATCATAATCTTCCCTTGTAACATATGTAAAGGAACTGAAAAGTTTTGTATCATTTTGAACAATCATCGATGTAATTTGATTTTTTTTACCGAAACTAGTATAAACTAGTGTATAATACATTATGATTTTTTAACGAAACTAACATTTCGAAAAGTTTTATAGAATCTATTTTTTCAGATGATTTTTTTGCATGGACTTTAATCATAATCTCCCCTCGTAACATAGAGAAAGGATCTAAAAATTTCGTATCATTTTGAACAATCCTCGATTTAATTTAATTTTTTTGACTGAAACAAGTACAAACTAGTGTATAATATATTATGATTATTTAACCGAAACTAGCATTTTGAAAAGTTTCATAGAATCTGATTTTCAGATGATTTTTTTGCAGGAACTTCCCTCATAAACTTCCCTCGTAAAATATAAAAAGGATCTAAAAGGTTTCGTAGCATTTCGAACATTCTTCGATTTAATTTGATTTTTTTTACCGAAACTACTATAAATTAGTGTATAATAATATATTATGATTTTTTGACCAAAACTTTTATTTTGAAAAAGTTCATAGAATCTAATTTTCAGATGATTTTTGGCATGAACTTCCGTCACAATCTTCCCTCGTAACATATAAAGGATCAGAAAAGTTTCGAGTCCTTTCGAACAGTTCTGGATTTAATTTGATTTTTTTGACCGAAACTAGTTTAAACTAGTGTATAATATATTATGATATTTTGACTGAAACTAGCATTTCGAAAAGTTTCATAGAATCTAATTTTCAGATGATTTTTTGCATGGAATTCCATCATAACCTTCCCTCGTAACATATAGAAAGGATCCGAAACGTTTCGTAGCATTTCGAACCTCGAATTAATTTTATATTTTTGATCGAAACAAGTATAAACTAGTGTATAATATATTATGATTTTTTTTACCAAAACTAGCATTTCGAAAAGTTTCATAGAATTTAATTTTCAGATGATTTTTTGCATGGACTTCCATCATAAGTTTCCCTTGTAATATATATATATATATATATATATATATATATATATATATATATATATATATATATATATATATATATATATATATATATATATATATATATATTGTTGTGAATATGATACCTTAGAAAACAAAGTATAATAGGTTTCTCAAGAAACCCACAAGGGTTAGGGTTTAGGGTTACCAAAGATAACAACAAGATTGGTTATAAACTGCTATTCTTTCCTTTCTCTTAAAACAAGATTACAAGTATACAAGAATAACAAATAACCTCTCTCACTTTTGAATTAGGGTTTTATTTTCCTATTTTCCCTTATACAAAATATGAGAGACTAGTATGCTATTTATAATAAAACTAACACACTAACCTAATGGGCTTTTTAACAATTACCCATGATAAGCTAACTTAAGGTACAAGCTAACTTAAACAATTGGATCCATAACACAAGGCCCAATTAAACAATAACATATGAGCAGACTTCGACGACATGCTATTCATACTAGGGTTTGTTCCAATATTCCACAAATCTTCACCTTGGAACACACCCTATACCAACAAGAAACAAACTAGCTTTCTTCATGCAGCTTTATCAACTGCATACAGTGGAAAAACTTGCAACTGGGCAACGTCTTAGTGATCATATCAGCAACATTATGATCTGTCGAAACCTTCAGCATTTGAACTTCTCCACGCTCGATTATCCCTCTAACGAAATGAAGCCTCACATCAATGTGTTTGGTTCGCTCATGATAGGCTGAGTTCTTCGACAAGTGTATTGCCCTTTGACTATCACATTTAACAGTGATACTTCGACCTTGAAGTTTCAACTCCTTTGCAAAACCTTCAAGCCACAATGCTTCCTTTACAACTTCAGTTAGAGCGATATATTCTGCTTCAGTGGTTGATAAGACAACAACCTTCTGAAGTGTTTCTTTCTAACTAATTGATGTGCCAAACATAGTGAAAATATATCCAGAAATAGATTTTCTAGAATCCATACAACCTGCATAATCAGAGTCGACATATCCTTCGATTGCTGCTTTACTATCTTCATCCAAGGCTCCACCATAAATTAGGACTCTATTCAGAGACCCATTTATGTACCTTAAAATCCACTTCAATGTTTTCCAGTGAGCCTTTCTAGGATTCAACATGTACCTGCTTACAAGACTTACTGTATATGCTGTGTCGGGTCTAGTACATACCATAACATACATCAAAGAACCTACTATATTAGCATATGGAATGCTATTCATATAAGCTCTTTCGACATCAGTACTGGGACACTGATCTATACTCAACTTGAATTGAGGGTTTGTTGGAGTCACAACAGGCTTTGGATTCGACATACCAAACTTATTAAGAATCTTCTTCAAGTATGCCTCTTGAGATAAACATAATCTCGATTGCTTTCTATCTCTCCGGATGTCAATCCCAAGAATCCTGGATGCAGCTCCCAGATCCTTCATATCGAACTCCTTATTGAGTTCAACCTTCACCCTCATTACATCTTCGAAATTGTTGCTTGCTATTAGAATACCGTCCACATAAAGCAACAAAATAAAAAATGAATTACCAGGTCGAAATCTGAAGTAAACACAATGGTCGTACTGACTTCTGTTGAAACTTATGCGTGCCATGAACTTGTCGAATCTCCTATTCCACGATCGAGGAGATTGTTTCAGCCCATATAGAGATCTCTTCAATTTTCACACATACTTTTCTTTCCCCTCTTCGACATACCCTTCAGGTTTCCTCATCAGGATTGTTTCATCAAGATCACCATACAAGAACGTAATCTTCACATCTATCTGATCTAGTTCAAGGTCTAACTCTGCCACCATGGCAAGCAACATTCCAATGGACATGTGCTTCACAACAGGAGAGAACACATCATTGAAGTCGACACTTTCTTTCTGAGTGAACCCCCTTGCTACCAATCGTACCTTGTATCTTTTCGACGCCACTCTTTCGATTCTTTCCTTAACTTTAAAAATCCATTTATAGATGACTAACCTGGCTCCAACAGGTTTCTTGATCAGTTCCCAAGTATTGTTATCATGAAGAGATTTCATCTCATCATCCATGGCCTTCAGCCTTTCAATCTTATTTTGACTCCTCATAACTTCCTTATAGTCTCTAGGTTCTTCGTCTAGAACCTCACTTGCAGAGATTAAGGCATGAGCTATAAGATCTACATACCCAAGTCTCTGAGGTGGCTTGATGACTCTTCTCGACCTGTCTCTTGCCAATAGGTAGTCATTATCAGTCTCCTCATCTTCGACAATAGTTTTTGCTTCTTCGACTTCATCTAGGTCATGCAATTCAGCATCATTATGCTCCACCTCAACAGGAATTTCTCCCTGTTCCAGCTCTTTGACAACATCTTCAGTTTTCTTGAAAGCCATCACAGCTTCATTGAAAACTACATCTCGACTGGTGATACACCTCCAATGACCTGGCTCTAGGCACCATAGCCTATAAGCTTTGACTCCTTCAGGATATCCCATGAACATGCATTTCAGAGCTCTAGGTTCAACCTTGTCTTGCCTAATGTGAGCATAGGCTACACAACCAAATACTCTTAGTTTGTCGATATCTGGTGGATGTCCCGACCAAACTTCTTCAGGTGTCTTCATATCTAACACAGTCGAAGGACATTTATTTATCAGATATGTTGCTGTTGAAATAGCCTCAGCCCAAAACACCTTCTTCAATCTATCACTAACCAACATGCATCTAACCCTTTAGAGGATTGTTCGATTGAATCTCTCAGCTAGACCATTTTGCTGAGGAGTACCTACTACAGTCTCATGCCTTGCAATCCTAGACTCGACAGAGTAACTATCGAAAGATTCATTGCAGAATTCAAGGCCATTATCAGTTCTCAACCTCTGACCTTTCTGCCAGTTTGAGTTTCGACCAGAACCTTCCAACTCTTGAAATTCTCAAAAGTTCCATCCTTCGTCTTCTGAATGAATACCCATAAATTTATGGAATAGTCATCAACTATGGATAGAAAATTGCTTGCACCTGAATGTGAAGGATTCCTTGCAGGCCCCCAAAGATCAACATGGATGTAATCAAAGGATCCATGTGATCTTTGTTTACCTTTGTTAAACTTCACCCTATAGGATTTACCAAATACACAAGGTTCACAAAACTCAAACTTCTCGACTTTGTCACCACCTAGCAGGTTCTGTTTCCCCAGTTCGACCAGGCCTCTCTCGTAGACATGGCCCAATCTCATGTGCCATAATTTTGTCTTCGATAACAATTTTGTGGATGCAACATTTGTCGAACCACTTACTTCTTCATCCTCAAGGGTATACAAGCCTTGTTTCTTCACGCCTCTCAAGACTTCTTTCGACCCCTTCATGATTCTTAGAATATTTTTCTCTCCTTGAAATACATATCCCTTCTTGTCGAATTCACAAAGAGAAATCAAATTTCTCTTCAAGTCAGGTACATACCTAACTTCAATCAATAACCTTATTGACTCATCATGGAGCTTGAATCTCACAGATCCAATACTTGCAATACCTGCAATTTTGCAAGCTTTGTTGTTTCCCTACAACACTTTTCCACCATCTTGATCACATAATTCCTCGAACAAATATTTATTTGGATTCATGTGCCAAGTGCAACCTGAATCCATAATCCGCTCTTTTCTTGAGTCGCCGCTCGAAACCACAGGAACATCAGATGAGTCGAAATCATCTTGAACAATGGCAGCATTGCCTTTATCATTACCTCCATGATCTTTCAGGCATTCAGGACACACCTTTCAAATGTGACCTTCCTTCTTACAATGATAGCATCGAACACAAAATGCTTCACCACTATAAGACTTCTGCTGACTTTTACCCTTCTTCTTGTCGAACTTACCATCCTTTCCCAAGAATTTTTCCTTAACAACCAAACCTTCACCAACCGTCGAAGGTTTATGCTCATTTCGTCCGTTCAAGTCCTTAGAGTACAAGGCAAATTGAACATCTTCAAAGGTCAAGGACTCTCTTCCATACAAGAGGGTTTCTTTGAAGTGAGCATGTGTTTTGGGTAAAACGCATAACAACAATAGCGCTTTATCTTCGTCATCGATCTTCACATCAATATTTTCAAGATCAAGAATCAGCTTGTTGAACATATCCAATTGCTCAGCCAACACTTTGTCTTCACTCATCTTGAATGAATACAAGGCTTGCTTCAGGTAGAGTCGATTCACCAATGATTTGGTCATGTACAAGCCTTCAATTTTCAACTATAACCCTGACGCCGTCGTCTCCTTTGATACCTGTCGAAGAACTTTATCACCAAGGCTCAACAATATTGCGCTGTGTGCTTTCTCAATCATGGTCGTGTTTTCAGCTGCCATCAACGAAACATTCATGCCCGTCTCTCCCTTCAACGCTTCCAAACAACCCTGCTGAACAAGTAGGGCTTTCATCTTCAAGCGCCACAGACCGAAATCGTTCACTCCGGTGAACTTTTCAATCTCATACTTTGTTGAAGGCATCTTCTCCACGCTCAACGCACCAATTTGTTGTGAATAGGATACCTTAGAAAAAAAGTATAATAGGTTTCTCAAGAAACCCACAAGGGTTAGGGTTTAGGGTTACCAAAGATAATAACAAGATTGGTTATAAACTGCTATTCTTTCCTCTCTCTTTAAACAAGATTACAAGTATACAAGAATAACAAATAACCTCTCTCACTTTTGAATTAGGGTTTTATCTTCCTATTTTCCCTTATACAAAATATGAAATACTAGTATGCTATTTATAATAAAACTAACACACTAACCTAATGGGCGTTTTAACAATTTCCCATTACAAGCTAACTTAGGGTGCAAGCTAACTTAAACAAATGGATCCATAACACATGGCCCAATTAAACAATAACATGTGAGTAGACTTCGACGGCAACTGAAATTTTTTGTATCAGTTCGAATAGTCATCGATGTCAATTTATTTTTTTGACCGAAACTAGTACAAATTAGTATATAATATATTATGATTATTTAACCGAAACTAGCATTTTGAAAAGTTTAATAGAATCTAATTTTCAGATGACTTTTTGCATGGACTTCCCTCGTAAAATATAGAAAGGATCTGAAAGGTTTCGTAGCATTTCGAACATTCCTCGATTAAATTTTTTTAGGACCTAAACTAGTATAAATTAATGTATAATATATTATAATTTTTTGACCGAAACTTTTATTTCGAAAAGTTTCATAGAATCTAATTTTCAGATGATTTTTGGCATGTACTTCCATCATAAACTTCTCTCATATCATAGAAAGGATTAGAAACGTTTCGAGTACTTTCGAAGAATTCTCGATTTAATTTGATTTTTTTACCGAAATTAGTAGAAACTATTGTGTAATATATTATGATTTTTGACCGAAACTAGTATTTCGAAAAGTTTCATAGAATCTAATTTTCAGATGATATTTTTGCATGGAATTCCATCATAACCTTCATTCGTAACATATAAAAAGGATCTGAAAAGTTTCGTATCATTTTGAACAGTCCTCTATTCAATTTAATTTTTTGACCGAAACTAGTACAAACAAGTGTATAATATATTCTGATTATTTGACCAAAACTAGCATTTCGAAAAGTTTCATAGAATCTAATTCTCAGATGATTTTTTGCAAGGACTTCCCGTATAACCTTCCCTCGTAAAATATAAAAAGGTTCTGAAAAGTTTCGTAGCATTTAGAACCTCGATTTAATTTTATTTTATAATCGAAACTAGTATAAACTAGTGTATAATATATTATGATTTTTCTTACCAAAACTAGCATATCTAAAAGTTTTATAGAATTTAATTTTCAGATGATTTTTTGCATGAACTTCTATCATAAGCTTCCCTTGTAATATATATAAAGGAACTCAAAAGTTTCGTATCATTTCGAACATTCATCGATGTCAATTTAATTTTTTGACCGAAACTAGTACAAACTAGTGTATAATATATTATGATTATTTAACCGAAACTAGTACACACTAGTGTATAATATATTATGATTATTTAACCGAAATAGCATTTTGAAAATTTTCATAGAATCTAATTTTCATATGATTTTTTTGCATGGACTTCCTTCATAAACTTCCCTCGTAAAATATAGAAAGGATTTGAAAGGTTTCGTAGCATTTCGAACATCCTCGATTTAATTTTAATTTTTGACCGAAACTAGTATAAACTAGTATATAATATATTATGATTTTTTGACCGAAACTTTTATTTCGAAAAGTTTCATAGAATCTAATTTTCAGATGATGTTTGACATGGACTTCCATCATAACCTTCCCTCATAATATAGAAAGGATCATAAAAGTTTCGAGTCCCTTCGAACAGTCCTCAATTTAATTTGATTTTTTGACCAAAACTAGTATATACTAGTGTATAATATATTATGATTTTTGACCGAAACTAGCATTTCGAAAAGTTACATAGAATCTAATTTTGAGATGATTTTTTTGCATGTAATTCCATCATAACCTTCCCTCGTAACATATAGAAAGGATCTGAAAAGTTTCGTATCATTTTGAACTGTCCTCTATTCAATTTAATATTTTTGACCGAAACTAGTACAAACAAGTGTATAATATATTCTGATTATTTGACCGAAACTTGCAAAAGTTTCATAGAATTTAATTCTTAGATTATTTTTTGCAAGGACTTCCCATATAACCTTCCCTCTTAAAATATAAAAAGGATCTGAAAAGTTTTATAGAATTTCGAACCTCAGATTTAATTTTATTTTTTGATCGAAACTAGTATAAACTAGTGTATAATATATTATGATTTTTTTTATACCAAAACTAGCATTTCTAAATTTTTTATAGAATCTAATTTTCAGATGCTTTTTTTGCATGGACTTCCATCATAAGCTTCCCTTGTAATATATATAAAGGAACTCAAAAGTTTCGTATCATTTCGAACAATCATCGATGTCAATTTTATTTTTTGACCGGAACTAGTACACACTAGTGTATAATATATTATGATTATTTAACCGAAACTAGCAATTTGAAAAGTTTCATAGAATCTAATTTTCAGATGATTTTTTTGCATGGACTTCCTTCATAAACTACTCTCGTAAAATATATATATATATAGGATCTAAAAGGTTTCGTAGCATTTCGAACATCCTCGATTTAATTTTATTTTTTGACCGAAACTAGTATAAACTAGTATATGATATATTATAATTTTTTGACCGAAACTTTTATTTCGAAAAGTTTCATTGAATCTAATTTTAAGATCAATTTTGACATGGACTTCCATCATAACCTTCCCTCATAACATATAAAGGATTAGAAAAGTTTCGAGTCCTTCGAAGAGTCCTCGATTTAATTTGATTTTTTGACCGAAACTAGTATAAACTAGTGTGTTATATATTATGATTTTTTGAGCGAAACTAGCATTTCTAAAAGTTTCATAGAATCTAATTTTCAGATGATTTTTTTGCATGGACTTCCATCATAACCTTCTCTCGTAACATATAAAAAGGATCTGAAAAGTTTCGTATCATTTTGAACAGTCCTCGAACAACTTGAAACAGCCGACCGTAGTTCACGTAGACCCCGTCTTTGAACCAATCCCCATTCCAACGGAGGCGGATGCTACCACTCTGGCCCTTATCACTGCCCTTAAAAAGGCAAACCTCACCCTTTTTAAGCAGAATGAGCGTATGCAAGTGCTCGAACAGAGCCACCGATCTCCCTCCCTGTCTGGGCGACGCTGTCACAGAGGTTCACCCCGAAAACTCGATCTCCACACCGAGGTCGGAAAGGAAAAGAGCCCAAGCGCTTTTCTCCTCCGAAGGACCAAGATCCGCTCGAAACTTCACGTCCAGAGCGTATGTGAAAACACACCCGATCTCCTCCGCGCAGACCCAGACACTCACCGGAAGATCAAGACCGCGGAAAGAAGACTCGTTATGACGATGATCATCACCAGAGTAGGTCCCCTTATCATGGGTCCGAAAGTAGTGACGACGAAGGAAACCGCGACCCCCTCAGCCGCGAGATCATGGAAACCCATATCCCCCGAGGACTAGAAAACCCCCTCTTTTGGCCACTTACGACGGAACTAATGATCCCGATGATTACATTGAGAACCTCGAAGCTATGTTCCATTATCACAATATGGAAGGTGCTATCAAATACAGGTTGTTCCCAATCACCCTGCGCAAAGGCGCCATGTCTTGGTACAAGCATCTTCCCGCAGGGTTGATCACCTCATGGAGAGTTATGAAAAACCAATTCACTAGATATTTCACCGCCTCCAGGCGTCATCCCAAATCCGAAGCCACCCTCGAAGGTATCGTGCAGGGGAAGGAAGAGCCTCTAAGAGACTACATTAATCGATTCAACAAAGAGGTCGTGGAAGTGCACACCACCTACCGCATGAAGCGATACATCTTAGAGAAGGGATTGTGCCCCAACAGCGAGTTTCGAAAGGCCGTTGGCATCGAACCTCCCCAGTCATTTGCAGAACTGCTTCATAAAGCCCAAGCATACATTCAGTATGAAGAGAAGGAGGCCGCGTATAAGACGAGAGATACAAGGAATCACGAGAATACAAAAGCTCATAGGCAAAGGGAGGGCGACGACGCACCCCGGCGCGAGAAGCGTAGGGATGACCGCCCTCGCGAGAGCAAGGGACCAGCTGGCCATTTCGCGGAGTACACCCTTCTCACTGCTTCACGCGAAAAGATCCTCAGCGAGTGTATCAATACATAATTCAAACAAGGAGGCGTTCGATTCCCCAAGCCTACAGCTTCAAAGACCAACACAGATAAAAGAAAATATTGTCGCTTCCACCGTAGCCACGGGCATATCACCGAGGATTGTATCCATCTCAAGGATGCCATCAAAATCCTTATCAAAGAAGGACACCTTAAGAAGTACGTGAAATACGGAGCTCCTCGGCAAGAGAAAGCCTGAAGGGTCGACGAGGTCGCCAAAGAAACCGCCCAGTACAAAAATCCCTTTCTATCACCAGACCTGAAGACTTCTATATTCCTCAAGACCTTTTACATACAGGATACCTGGCATCGCACATCCCGTGGGAATGTTTCCCATCAGCCATGCTCATCTCGGGTGGAGGATACAACGAAATGACCGTTGGATCCATCCGAAAAAACCTCGAGCACTTGGTTGATTCATCCCCAGTTCAACTGTCATCCATCAAAAGAATCAAAAGGATGTCCCGACTGATTACATTTTATAGAGAGGAGCTAATCGGCAGATCCCCAAACTCTCACATTCCTCTGTTAATCCATGCAAAAATGGCGAGGACTGATGTACGGAGAATCCTCGTCGATCAGGGAAGCTCGGTCGAGATCATGTATACTTCACTTTTCCGGGCTCTACAACTAGATCAGGGGAACCTATCCCCATATGTAGGCTCAGACTTATAAGGGTTCAACGGTGCCACAGTGAGACCATGGGGTTACGTCGAGCTGAACGTCACCTTCGGGGAAGGAGACACTTCTAAAACCATCAAAACACACTTCCTAGTAATTGATTGTCCCTCGCTCTATCAGTGCATCCTGGGTAGACCCACACTGGCCGAACTCATCACCGTACCTTCGACAATCCACCTTAAAATGAAGTATTATACCGAGAAGGGCTATGTGGCTACCTTGCACGGAGATATCGAGGCAACAACCAAGGGCCAAACAACAATAGAGAATTCACCAAAGAGCGGGAAGCGTGCAAGAGAGGAAAATCCTCAATCCGACAACATTTAGCCCGAGAAAAAGCATACTCTCCAAATCAACGCTATCGAACTCGACCCCTACATCCATGTAGATGAGGGAGTTGATACTCCTGCGGACATGTCGACCTTGTTACGCCCCTTGCCCGCAAGGGATTTCGAAGTTGTGACCTTTGGGGATAACCCCGATAGAGGAGTCCGGATCGGAGCAGGGCTCTCCAATGAAGTCAAAGAGCAGCTAAAGCAATACTTGCGCAGCAATGCCGATCATTTCACCTGGAACGCCGCCGACATGCCAGGAATCTTTCCGGAAATCGCATGCCACAAACTCACTATCAATCCAACTGCCTGCGTAATCGCACAACGAAGGCGCAGGCAATCCGAGGAAAAGACCTTAGCCGCTAAGAAACTAGTTAAAGACCTCATAGAGGAAAAATTTGTAACATAGGCCAAGTACACCACCTGACTCTCAAACACTGTACTTGTTAAGAAATCAAATGGAAAGTGGAGACTCTGTGTTGATTATACCGATCTTAATCGGGCATGCCCAAATGAATCTTATCCCCTGCCTAACATTGACAAACTGGTAGATAACTCTGCAGGTTTTAAATTGCTTCCCTTCATGGACGCATACTCAGGGTATAACCAGATACCCATGGCCGACAAATATAAAAATCACACCACGTTCATGACCCCAACGGGGAACTATTACTACAACGTAATGCCTTTCGGGTTAAAAAATGCAAGAGCCACTTATCAGCGTATGATGAATAAAGTTTTCAAATCACAAATAGGGGATATGATAGAGATATACATGGATGACATGGTCGTCAAATCCCTCTAGGAAGCCGATCATGCTTCCCATTTGTAGCATGTGTTTGATCAAGCAAGACAGTGTAAAATGCGTTTCAAACTTGATAAATGCACCTTTGGTGTGTGAGTGGGCAAGTTCCTCGGGTTCTTCCTTACGGAAAGGGGTATCGAGGCCAACCCTGAAAAATGATGTGCATTCACAGAATTTCCTATACCCAATTAGAAAAAATCAATTCAGTCACTAAACGGCATGCTCGCATCCTTATCTTGTTTCATCGCAAAATCCGCTCAACACGCTTCCCCTTTCTTCAAGCTTCCCCGTAAAGAAGCTGCGTTTGAGTGGACAAACGAATGCTAGGAGGCTCTACAACTCCTCAAGAAAGCCTTATCTGAACCCCCTGTAATCTCAAGACCAACTACCCGGGAAATCCTCTACTTGTATTCCGAAGCCATTAGCGTCGCACTAATCTGAGAAGACACTGACGGGCAAAAACCCGTATACTTTACGAGTAAAGCCTTACAAGGCCCAGAATTAAGATACCAACAGATCGAAAAGACTGCCTCGCCCTCGTAAGCGCTACTAGACGACTGCGACATTATTTCTTAGCATACACGGTGATCGTAAGAACCGACCAACGCATTAAACAACTCTTGGTGCGACCAAATATGGTCGGCAGGATACTGAAATGGTCATTAGAGCTGTCCGAATTCGATATACAGTATGAGGGAAGGAAGGATTTAAAGGCCCAGGCACTAGCCGACTTTGTCGTTGAGAAGACCCCTGTAGAGGTTCCCGCAGAGAGCAGCCGCAAATGGCTCATCTACGTCGACGGAGCTTCCATACTCTCTGGAAGTGGGGCAGGAATCATCCTTGAATGCGAGGAAGGCCTCGTAGTCAAAGTATATTTAATCCTATCTTTCTTAGCAGGAATACGCCTTGCCAAAAACTTGGGAGCTCATGAAGTTACGATCTTTACTGATTCATAATTGGTCTCCTCCCAGGTAAAAGGGGAGTATCAGGCAAAAAGTGACATTCTAATTGAGTATTTAGCACTGGTCCAGCGGATGCTCACGCAGTTCAAAGCCTGGGACGTCCAGCACATCCCACGCGAACGAAACTCACGAGCAGACATCCTATACAAGTTAGCAAGCACACGCAAGAAGGGCGGTAACAAATCCGTAATTCAGGAAATCCTTCCCAAACCAAACATCGAAAAGACAAAGACTATCCTCAATGTCAACATGATATGAGACATCAGCTGTGGGATGACCCCCGTTTTCAAGTTGCTAACCACCGGAGAAATGCCCGAAGACAAGAAGGAGGCCAACGCCACTAAACGCCGCTCCTCGTCGTACATTCTGGTGGATGGAAATATGTATCTCCGAGGATTTTCCATTCCACTCTTGAGATGTGTCGAAGAGGAAAAAGTATCCGACATATTGCACGAGATACATGAGGGACAACGCGAAGGCCTTACGGGCCGACTATTTTTGGCCAACCATGCAGAACAACGCGAAGGAACATTTGAAGAGATGCGAAAAATGTCAACGACACGCAGACATGCATATCGCACCCCCGGACGCTATGAAAACCATGTCATTGCCATGGCCGTTTGCGCAATGGGGCATGAAAATCCTCGGTCCCTTCATGCAAGGCTCCTTCCAAAACTAATACCTGATCATAACAGTCGATTATTTCACCAAATGGATAGAGGCCGGGGCCCTGGCCAGGATCACCGCGTTCAACATCCTCTGGTTTTATAAGAGGAACTTCCTCGCAAGATTCGACGTGCCCCAATCCCTTATAACGAACAACGACACCCAATTCACGGACATAAACCTTCAGGATTTCGTTTCCAAGACTGGCACCAAACAATACTTCGCATCTGTCGAGCATCGTCAGACAAATGGGCAGGCAGAAGCCACTAACAGAGTTATTCTATGGGGTCTCAAGTGAAGGTTAGACGAAGCGAAAAACAGGTGGGTCGAGGAACTCCATAACGTATTGTGGGCTTATCGAACCACTCCAAATTCTACAATAGGGGAAACTCCCTTCCGAATGACCTACGGGACCGAAGCTGTCATTTCCGTAGAGGTGAGAGAGGTTACTAGACATACATAAGCGCCCTTAGAAGTGGAACTCAACGACGAGGCCTTAAGAGAGGAACTCAACTTAGTGGAAGAGGTCCATTCAGGGGCAGCCCTACACCAGGAAACCCTAAAGCAAAATATAAATTTAAGGTACGACCACAAGATCGTAAGGAGAGAGTTCCAGGTGGGCAGCCTCGTACTTCGTAGAAACCAAAAGGATTCACACGAAGGCAAGCTCGCAGCCAACTGGGAAGGCCCTTATTGTGTCAAATCAAAAACTGGCACGGGAGCGTATTACTTAGAAAAATTAAGTGGGGAACCTTTTGCTCGACCATGGAACGCTGAAAAGCTCAAACAATATAACAGCTAAAACGCAGCTACGACGCTGGATAGCTGCCGGCCAAGACACCACACAGGAGGAACAGGCCCGACCACAGGGACGTATCATGGTATAAGTACTCCATCGTTAAAAACGTGCGTAACCCCTTGTCCAAATTTACGGGATATCGGGTTACCTGACGGGGTCACCTCGAACGAGCTCCGCCGTTGTCATACCAGCGTGGCAGACCCCTAGCTCGCGATGGGAAAGTTCTAATCCTTAGGGAAACTGGACATAATCATGTCCCCTAACTCCCTTCAGCGAGCACTAACCTCGCACCTCGTCCAGTTCTATACACTGACGTGCTTAATATATTCTATCGAGCACAAAATTGTTTCCCATACTGAATGAATCAAAACATACACAAGTTAAATGCAACCAAATATTATAAATAAGGCCAGAAGGCCGCTGTCTTTACATAATCAAAAAAGGGGAAAAAACCCCAAACATCAAACAAAAAAGATGTGGCACGCAGGCCTAAAAAGCCGTGGCACGTCGGCCAGACCATTACTCTTCCTCCTTAAGAGGCATCACCTGCCCGTCTTCCACGCAGTGCAGAGGTCCGGTACCCTCGACCACCAAATCCACCCCAGGGTTGGTGACCTTCAATTGCTCCACCGTGTTATAGAAACCAAAGCGGCCATATTCAGGTTGTCTTGAGCCAAAAGCCGAATACGAGCAATCAAGTCCGCCCGGGTCGTCATCGCCATCTCATCCTCGGTTTCGCCTTCCCCTACTGCCACTCTGCCCTCCGAGGCATCCTTCTTCAACTTTTCGTTCTCAGTTTCGAGCACATCGATCGAATCCCTCAGCTCGGTGACCTCCTTCATAAGTTCGAGCTAGCTCTCATAGTGGCCCCGAGCCTGGAGCAAATCATTTTCTAACTGAGGATTTTCAGCCTCCACCTTCTCGATCTAAGCCTCGACGGCCACAAGGTCATTACGGGGGACAAGATCGACGCCATTGAAGGCAACATCAACCTCCAAGATACGGAACATTCCAGTAGCATCCTTGCAAAGCTCATCCCTTAGGTCGTTTGGACTTGTAGAGAGAACAGCAGCAGCGTCGAGATCAGGCACCCAGACAGACGATCCCTTATTAAAGAGACCCCTTTGGGTGACACAAGGCGGCAGGTTGAAAGGTACGGAGGTCACGACTTTAGCCTTAGGAGGCGGAGAAGGATCCACTGACCTCTGTCTCTTCCCTAATGGAGATCCATCCACGGGAGTGCCCCCGCACATTGAGTTGCCCGATGCCACAAAGCTATCCAGGGTGCTTTACTCCTTAACAGCCTCGACCCGACTTTTGGCCGTACCCATTTTCGTATTTTCCTTGTTGGACTTCACCAGACGTCCCCTCATTTCAGCCATTTGTGCTGCAAAACTGACAGATTAGGTTAAACAACGAACATATTAGTAAGACAAAGACAATTTAAACACAAATAAAAGTTTCGTAGAATACAATTTTCAGATGATATTTTGCATGGACTTGCATCATAACCTTCAATCTTAAAATATATAAATTATCTAAAAAGTTTTGTTGCATTTCCTACAGTCCTCAATTTAATTGATTTTTTGACCGAAACAAGCATAAACTAGTGTATAATATATTACAATTTTTTGATAGAAACTTGCATTTCAAAAAGTTTCGTAGAATCTAATTTTCAGATAATTGTTTGCATGGACTTCCATCATAACCTTCCCTCGTAACATATAAGATGGATCTAAAAATTTGCATCATTTCAAACAGTCCTCGATTTAATTTGATTATTTGAGAGAAACTAGTTTAAATTAATGTATAATATATAATGACTTTTTGAATGAAACGTGCATTTCGAAACGTTTCGTAGAATCAAATTTTCAGATGATATTTTTCATGGACTTGCATCATAACCTTCCCTCGTAAAATATATAAATTATCCGAAAAGTTGTAGCATTTCGAACAGTCCTCGATTTAATTGATTTTTTTTTGTCAAAAACTAGTATAAACTAGTGTATAATATATTACAATTTTTTGACCGAAACTTGCATGTCAAAAAGTTTCGTAGAATCTAATTTTCAGATGATTGTTTACATGGACTTCCATCATAACCTTCCCTCGTAACATATAAGATGGATCTAAATTTTTTTGTACCATTTCGAACAGTCCTCGATTTAATTTGATTTTTTGAGAAAAACTAGTATAAACTAGTATAAAATATATAGTGACTTTTTGAATGAAACTTGCGCTGGGAAAAGTTTCAAGGAATCAAATTTTCAGATGATATTTTTCATGCACTTGAATCATAACCTTCCCTCGTAAAATAAATAAATTATCTAAAAACTTTGGTTGCATTTCGAACAGTCCTCAATTTAATTGATTTTTTGACCGAAACTAGTATAAACTAATGTATAATATATTATGATTTTTTGACCGAAACTTGCATTTCAAAAAGTTTTGTAGAATCTAATTTTCAGATGATTGTTTGCATGGACTTCCATCATAATTTTCCCTCGTAACGTATAAGATGGATCTAAATTTTTTGCATGGTTTCGAACAATCCTCGATTTAATTTGATTTTTTTTTTGAGAAAAACTAGTATAAACTAGTGTATAATATATAATGACTTTTTGAATGAAAGTTGTGTTTCGAAAAGTATCATAGAATCAAATTTTCAGATGATATTTTGCATGGACTTCCATCATAACCTTCCCCCGTTAAATATATAAATTATCCGAAAAGTTTTTTAGCATATCGAACAATCCTCGATTTAATAGATTTTTTGACCGAAACTATAGAATAAACTAGTGTATAATATATTACGTTTTTTTAACCGAAACTTGCATGTAAAAAAGTTTCGTAGAATCTAATTTTCAGATGATTTTTTGCATGGACTTCCATCATAACCTTCCCTCGCAACATATAAGATGGATCTAAAATGTTTAGTATCGCTTCGAACAGTCCTCGATTTAATTTGATTTTTTGAGAAAAACTAGTATAAACTAGTGTATAATATATAATGACTTTTTGAATGAAAGTTGCGTTGGGAAAAGTTTCATAGAATTAAATTTTCAGATAATATTTTGCATGGACTTGCATAATAACCTTTCGTCATAAAATATATAAATTAAATGAATTTTTTTAGCATTTTGAATAGTCCTCAATTTAATTGATTTTTTTGACCGAAACTAGTATAAACTAGTGTATAATATATTACGATTTTTTGATAGAAACTTGCATTTCAAAAAGTTTCGTAGAATCAAATTTTCAGATGATTGTTTGCATGGACTTCCATCATAACCTTCCCTCGTAACATATAAGATGGATCTATAAAATTTGCATCGTTTCGAATAGTCCTCGATTTAATTTGATTTTTTGAGAGAAACTGATATAAACTACTGTATAATATATAATGACTTTTTGAATGAATGTTGCATTTGGAAAAGTATCGTAGAATCAAATTTTTAGATGATATTTTGCATGGACTTCCATGATAACCTTCCCGCGTAAAATATATAAATTATCCGAAAAGTTTTGTAGCATTTCGAACAGTTCTCGATTTAATTGATATTTTGACCGAAACTAGTATTAACTAGTGTATAATATATTGATTTTTTTGACCGAAACTTGCATGTCAAGAAGTTTCGTAGAATCTAATTTTCATATGATTTTTTGCATGGAATTCCATCATAACCTTCCCTCGTAACATATAAGATGGATCTAAATTTTTTTGTATCATTTCGAACAGTCCTCGATTTAATTTAATTTTTCGAGAAAAACTAGTATAAACTAATGTATAATATATAATGACTTTTTGACTGAAACGTGCATTTCGAAATGTTTCGTAGATTCAAATTTTAAGATGATTTTTTGCATGGACTTCCATCATAACCTTCCCTCGTAAAATATATAAATTACCCGAAAATTATGGTAGCATTTCGAACAGTCCTCGATTTAATTGATTTTTTGACAGAAACTAGTATAAACTAGTGTATAATATATTACGATTTTTTTACCGAAACTTGCATGTCAAAAAGTTTCGTAGAATCTAATTTTCATATTATTTTTTGCTTAGACTTCCATCATAACCTTCCCTCGTACCATATAAGATTGATCAAATATTTTTTGTATCATTTCGAACAGTCCTCGATTTAATTAGATTTTTTGAGAAAAACTAGTATAAACTAGTGTATAATATATAATGATTTTTTGACTGAAACGTGCATTTCAAAACGTTTCGTAGATTCAAATTTTAAGATTATTTTTTGCATGGTCTTCCTTCATAACCTCCCCTCATAAAATATATAAATTATCTGAAAAGTTTGGTTAAATTTCGAACAGTCCTCGATTTAATTGATTTTTTGACCGAAACTAATATAAACTAGTGTATAATATATTACGAGTTTTTGACCGAAACATGCATTTCATAAAGTTTCGTAGAATCTAATTTTCAGATAATATTTTGCATGGACCTCCATCATAACTTTCCCTCATAACATATAAGATGGATCTAAAATGTTTTGTATCCTTTCGAACATTCCTCGACTTCATTTGATTTTTTGAGAAAAACTAGTATAAACTAATGTATAATATATAATGACTTTTCGAATGAAAGTTGTGTTGGGAAAAGTTTCGTAGAATCAAATTTTCAGTTGATATTTTGCATGGACTTCCATCACAACCTTCCCTCATAAAATATATAAATTATCCGAAAAGTTTTGTAGCATTTCGAACAGTCCTCGATTTAATTGATTTTTTTGACCGAAACAAGTATAAACTAGTGTATAATATATTAATATTTTTTGACCGAAACTTGCATGTCAAGAAGTTTCGTAGAATCTAATTTTCATATGGTTTTTTGCATGGACTTCTATCATAACCTTCCCTCGTAACATATAAGATGGATCTTGAATTTTTTGTATCATTTCGAACAATCCTCGATTTAATTTAATTTTTTTGAGAAAAACTAGTATAAACTAATGTATAATATATAATGACTTTTTGAATGAAAGTTGCGTTGGGAAAGGTTTCGTAGAATCAAACTTTCAGATGATATTTTGCGTGGAAGTCCGTCATAACCTTCCCTTGTTAAATATATAAATTATCCGAAAAGATTTGTATTATTTCGAATAGTCCTCGATTTAATTGATTTTTTGACCGAAACTAGTATAAACTAGTGTATAACATATTAATATTTTTTGACCGAAACTTGCATGTCAAGAAGTTTCATAGAATCTAATTTTTATATTGTTTTTTGCATGGACTTCCATCATAACCTTCCCTCGTAACATATAAGATGGATCTAAATTTTTTTGTATCATTTCGAACAGTCCTCGATTTAATTTGATTTTTAGAGAAAAACTAGTATAAACAAATGTATAATATATAATGACTTTTTGACTGAAACGTGCATTTCGAAACGTTTCGTAGATTCAAATTTTAAGATGATTTTTTGCATGGACTTCCATCATAACCTTCCCTCGTAAAATATATAAATTACCCGAAAATTATGGTAGTATTTCGAACAATCCTCGATTTAATTAATTTTTTTGATAGAAACTAGTATAAACCAGTGTATAATATATTACGATTTTTTGACCGAAACTTGCATGTCAAAAAGTTTCGTAGAATCTAATTTTCATATGATTTTTTGCATGGATTTCCATCATAACCTTCCCTCGTACCATATAAGCTTGATCTAATTTTTTTTGTATCATTTCGAACAGTCCTCGATTTAATTTGATTTTTAGAGAAAAACTAGTATAAACTAGTGTATAATATAAAATGATTTTTTGACTGAAACGTGCATTTCGATACGTATCATAGATTCAAATTTTAAGATTATTTTTTGCATGGTTTTCCTTCATAACCTCCCCTCATAAAATATATAAATTATCTGAAAAGTTTGGTTAAATTTCGAACAGTCCTCGATTTAATTGATTTTTTGACCGAAACTAATATAAACTAGTGTATAATATATTACGAGTTTTTGACCGAAACACGAATTTCATAAAGTTTCGTAGAATCTAATTTTCAGATAATATTTTGCATGGACCTCCATCATAACCTTCCCTCGTAACATATAAGATGGATCTAAAATGTTTTGTATCCTTTCGAACATTCCTCGACTTAATTTGATTTTTTGAGAAAAACTAGTATAAACTAGTGTATAATATATAATGACTTTTTGAATGAAAGTTGTGTTGGGAAAAGTTTCGTAGAATCAAATTTTCAGTTGATATTTTGCATGGACTTCCATCACAACCTTCCCTCATAAAATATATAAATTATCCGAAAAGTTTTGTAGCATTTCGAACAGTCCTCGATTTAATTGATTTTTTTTGACCGAAACAAGTATAAACTAGTGTATAATATATTAATATTTTTTGACCGAAACTTGCATGTCAAGAAGTTTCGTAGAATCTAATTTTCATATGGTTTTTTGCATGGACTTCTATCATAACCTTCCCTCGTAACATATAAGATGGATCTTGAATTTTTTGTATCATTTCGAACAATCCTCGATTTAATTTGATTTTTTTTGAGAAAAACTAGTATAAACTACTGTATAATATTTAATGACTTTTTGAATGAAAGTTGCGTTGGGAAAGGTTTCGTAGAATCAAACGTTCAGATGATATTTTGCGTGGAAGTCTGTCATAACCTTCCCTTGTTAAATATATAAATTATCCGAAAAGATTTGTAGCATTTCGAATAGTCCTCGATTTAATTGATTTTTTGACCGAAACTAGTATAAACTAGTGTATAACATATTAATATTTTTTGACCGAAACTTGCATGTCAAGAAGTTTCGTAGAATCTAATTTTCATATGATTTTTTGCATGGAATTCCATCATAACCTTCCCTCGTAACATATAAGATGGATCTAAATTTTTTTGTATCATTTCGAACAGTCCTCGATTTAATTTAATTTTTCGAGAAAAACTAGTATAAACTAATGTATAATATATAATGACTTTTTGACTGAAACGTGCATTTCGAAATGTTTCGTAGTTTCAAATTTTAAGATGATTTTTTGCATGGACTTCCATCATAACCTTCCCTCGTAAAATATATAAATTACCCGAAAATTATGGTAGCATTTCGAACAGTCCTCGATTTAATTGATTTTTTGACAGAAACTAATATAAACTAGTGTATAATATATTATGATTTTTTGACCGAAACTTGCATGTCAAAAAGTTTCGTAGAATCTAATTTTCATATGATTTTTTACATAGACTTCCATCATAACCTTCCCTCGTACCATATAAGATTGATCTAATTTTTTTTGTATCATTTCGAACAGTCCTCGATTTAATTTGATTTTTTGAGAAAAACTAGTATAAACTAGTGTATAATATAAAATGATTTTTTGACTGAAACGTGCATTTCGATACGTATCGTAGATTCAAATTTTAAGATTATTTTTTGCATGGTCTTCCTTCATAACCTCCCCTCATAAAATATATAAATTATCTGAAAAGTTTGGTTAAATTTCGAACAGTCCTCGATTTAATTGATTTTTTGACCGAAACTAATATAAACTAGTTTATAATATATTACGAGTTTTTGACCGAAACACGCATTTCATAAAGTTTCGTAGAATCTAATTTTCAGATAATATTTTGCATGGACCTCCATCATAACCTTCCCTCGTAACATATAAGATGGATCTAAAATGTTTTGTATCCTTTTGAACATTCCTCGACTTAATTTGATTTTTTGAGAAAAACTAGTATAAACTAGTGTATAATATATAATGACTTTTTGAATGAAAGTTGTGTTGGGAAAAGTTTCGTAGAATCAAATTTTCAGTTGATATTTTGCATGGACTTCCATCACAACCTTCCCTCATAAAATATATAAATTATCCGAAAAGTTTGTAGCATTTCGAACAGTCCTCGATTTAATTGATTTTTTTTGACCGAAACAAGTATAAACCAGTGTATAATATATTAATATTTTTTGACCGAAACTTGCATGTCAAGAAGTTTCGTAGAATCTAATTTTCATATGGTTTTTTGCATGGACTTCTATCATAACCTTCCCTCGTAACATATAAGATGGATCTAGAATTTTTTGTATCATTTCAAACAATCCTCGATTTAATTTGATTTTTTTGAGAAAAACTAGTATAAACTAATGTATAATATATAAAGACTTTTTGAATGAAAGTTTTGTTGGGATAGGTTTCGTAGAATCAAACTTTCAGATGCTATTTTGCGTGGAAGTCCGTCATAACCTTCCCTTGTTAAATATATAAATTATCCGAAAAGATTTGTAGCATTTCGAATAGTCCTCGATTTAATTGATTTTTTGACCGAAACTAGTATAAAATAGTATATAACATATTAATATTTTTTGACCGAAACTTGCATGTCAAGAAGTTTCATAAAATCTAATTTTCATATTGTTTTTTGCATGGACTTCCATCATAACCTTCCCACGTAACATATAAGATGGATCTAAATTTTTTTGTATCATTTCGAACAGTCCTCGATTTAATTTGATTTTTTGAGAAAAACTAGTACAAACAAATGTATAATATATAATGACTTTTTGACTGAAACGTGCATTTCGAAACGTTTCGTAGATTCAAATTTTAAGATGATTTTTTGCCTGGACTTCCATCATAAGCTTCCCTCGTAAAATATATAAATTACCCGAAAATGTTTGTAGCATTTCGAACAATCCTCGATTTAATTAATTTTTTTGATAGAAACTAGTATAAACCAGTGTATAATATATTACGATTTTTTGACCGAAACTTGCATGTCAAAAACTTTCGTAGAATCTAATTTTCATATGATTTTTTGCATGGATTTCCATCATAACCTTCCCTCGTACCATATAAGATTGATCTAATTTTTTTTGTATCATTTCGAACAGTCCTCGATTTAATTTGATTTTTTTGAGAAAAACTAGTATAAACTAGTGTATAATATAAAATGATTTTTTGACTGAAACGTGCATTTCGATACGTATCGTAGATTCAAATTTTAAGATTATTTTTTGCATGGTCTTCCTTCATAACCTCCCCTCATAAAATATATAAATTATCTGAAAATTTTGGTTAAATTTTAAACAGTCCTCTATTTAATTGATTTTTTGACCGAAACTAATATAAACTAGTGTATAATATATTACGAGTTTTTGATCGAAACACGCATTTCATAAAGTTTCGTAGAATCTAATTTTCAGATAATATTTTGCATGGACCTCCATCATAACCTTCCCTCATAACATATAAGATGGATCTAAAATGTTTTGTATCCTTTCGAACATTCCTCGACTTAATTTGATTTTTTGAGAAAAACTAGTATAAACTAGTGTATAATATATAATGACTTTTTGAATGAAAGTTGTGTAGGGAAAAGTTTCGTAGAATCAAATTTTCAGTTGATATTTTGCATGGACTTCCATCACAACCATCCCTCATAAAATATATAAATTATCCTAAAAGTTTTGTAGCATTTCGAACAGTCCTCGGTTTAATTGATTTTTTTTGACCGAAACAAGTATAAACTAGTGTATAATATATTAATATTTTTTGACCGAAACTTGCATGTCAAGAAGTTTCATAGAATCTAATTTTCATATGGTTTTTTGCATGGACTTCTATCATAATCTTCCCTCGTAACATATAAGATGGATCTTGAATTTTTTGTATCATTTCGAACAATCCTCGATTTAATTTGATTTTTTTTGAGAAAAACTAGTATAAACTACTGTATAATATTTAATGACTTTTTGAATGAAAGTTGCGTTGGGAAAGGTTTCGTAGAATCAAACGTTCAGATGATATTTTGCATGGAAGTCCGTCATAACCTTCCCTTGTTAAATATATAAATTATCCGAAAAGATTTGTAGCATTTCGAATAGTCCTCGATTTAATTGATTTTTTGACCGAAACTAGTATAAACTAGTGTATAACATATTAATATTTTTTGACCGAAACTTGCATGTCAAGAAGTTTCGTAGAATCTAATTTTCATATGATTTTTTGCATGGAATTCCATCATAACCTTCCCTCGTAACATATAAGATGGATCTAAATTTTTTTGTATCATTTCGAACAGTCCTCGATTTAATTTAATTTTTCGAGAAAAACTAGTATAAACTAATGTATAATATATAATGACTTTTTGAAAGAAACCTGCATTTCAAAATGTTTCGTAGATTCAAATTTTAAGATGATTTTTTGCATGGACTTCCATCATAACCTTCCCTCGTAAAATATATAAATTACCCGAAAATTATGGTAGCATTTCGAACAGTCCTCGATTTAATTGATTTTTTGACAGAAACTAGTATAAACTAGTGTATAATATATTACGATTTTTTGACCGAAACTTGCATGTCAAAAAGTTTCGTAGAATCTAATTTTCATATGATTTTTTGCATAGACTTCCATTATAACCTTCCCTCATACCATATAAGATTGATCAAATTTTTTTTGTATCATTTCGAACAGTCCTCAATTTAATTTGATTTTTTGAGAAAAACTAGTGTATAATATAAAATGATTTTTTGACTGAAACGTGCATTTCGATACGTATCGTAGATTCAAATATTAAGATTATTTTTTGCATGGTCTTCCTTCATAACCTCCCCTCATAAAATATATAAATTATCTGAAAAGTTTGGTTAAATTTCGAACAGTCCTCGATTTAATTGATTTTTTGACCGAAACTAATATAAACTAGTGTATAATATATTACGATTTTTTGACCGAAACACGCATTTCATAAAGTTTCGTAGAATCTAATTTTCAGATAATATTTTGCATGGACCTCCATCATAACCTTCCCTCATAACATATAAGATGGATCTAAAATGTTTTGTATCCTTTCGAACATTCCTCGACTTAATTTGATTTTTTGAGAAAAACTAGTATAAACTAGTGTATAATATATAATGACTTTTTGAATGAAAGTTGTGTTGGGAAAAGTTTCGTAGAATCAATTATTCAGTTGATATTTTGCATGGACTTCCATCACAACCTTCCCTCATAAAATATAAAAATTATCCGAAAAGTTTGTAGCATTTCGAACAGTCCTCGATTTAATTGATTTTTTTTGACCGAAACAATTATAAACCAGTGCATAATATATTAATATTTTTTGACCGAAACTTGCATGTCAAGAAGTTTCGTAGAATCTAATTTTCATATGGTTTTTTGCATGGACTTCTATCATAACCTTCCCTCGTAACATATAAGATGGATCTTGAATTTTTTGTATCATTTCGAACAATCCTCGATTTAATTTGATTTTTCTGAGAAAAACTATTATAAACTACTGTATAATATATAATGACTTTTTGAATGAAAGTTGCGTTGGGAAAGGTTTCGTAGAATCAAACTTTCAGATGATATTTTGCGTGGAAGTCCGTCATAACCTTCCCTTGTTAAATATATAAATTATCCGAAAAGATTTGTAGCATTTCGAATAGTCCTCGATTTAATTGATTTTTTGACCGAAACTAGTATAAACTAGTGTATAACATATTAATATTTTTTGACCGAAACTTGCATGTCAAGAAGTTTCATAGAATCTAATTTTTATTTTGTTTTTCTCATGGACTTCCATCATAACCTTCCCTCGTAACATATAAGATGGATCTAAATTTTTTTGTATCATTTCGAACAGTCCTCGATTTAATTTGATTTTTAGAGAAAAACTAGTATAAACAAATGTATAATATATAATGACTTTTTGACTGAAACGTGCATTTCGAAACGTTTCGTAGATTCAAATTTTAAGATGATTTTTTGCCTGGACTTCCATCATAACCTTCCCTCGTAAAATATATAAATTACCCGAAAATGTTTGTAGCATTTCGAACAATCCTCGATTTAATTAATTTTTTTGATAGAAACTAGTATAAACCAGTGTATAATATATTACGATTTTTTGATCGAAACTTGCATGTCAAAAACTTTCGTAGAATCTAATTTTCATATGATTTTTTGCATGGATTTCCATCATAACCTTCCCTCGTACCATATAAGATTGATCTAATTTTTTTTGTATCATTTCGAACAGTCCTCGATTTAATTTGATTTTTTTGAGAAAAACTAGTATAAACTAGTGTATAATATAAAATGATTTTTTGACTGAAACGTGCATTTCGATACGTATCGTAGATTCAAATTTTAAGATTATTTTTTGCATGGTCTTCCTTCATAACCTCCCCTCATAAAATATATAAATTATCTGAAAATTTTGGTTAAATTTCAAACAGTCCTCGATTTAATTGATTTTTTGACCGAAACTAATATAAACTAGTGTATAATATATTACGAGTTTTTGACCGAAACACGCATTTCATAAAGTTTCGTAGAATCTAATTTTCAGATAATATTTTGCATGGACCTCCATCATAACCTTCCCTCATAACATATAAGATGGATCTAAAATGTTTTGTATCCTTTCGAACATTCCTCGACTTAATTTGATTTTTTGAGAAAAACTAGTATAAACTAGTGTATAATATATAATGACTTTTTGAATGAAAGTTGTGTAGGGAAAAGTTTCGTAGAATCAAATTTTCAGTTGATATTTTGCATGGACTTCCATCACAACCATCCCTCATAAAATATATAAATTATCCTAAAAGTTTTGTAGCATTTCGAACAGGCCTCGATTTAATTGATTTTTTTTGACCGAAACAAGTATAAACTAGTGTATAATATATTAATATTTTTTGACCGAAACTTGCATGTCAAGAAGTTTCATAGAATCTAATTTTCATATGGTTTTTTGCATGGACTTCTATCATAATCTTCCCTCGTAACATATAAGATGGATCTTGAATTTTTTGTATCATTTCGAACAATCCTCGATTTAATTTGATTTTTTTTGAGAAAAACTAGTATAAACTACTGTATAATATTTAATGACTTTTTGAATGAAAGTTGCGTTGGGAAAGGTTTCGTAGAATCAAACGTTCAGATGATATTTTGCGTGGAAGTCCGTCATAACCTTCCCTTGTTAAATATATAAATTATCCGAAAAGATTTGTAGCATTTCGAATAGTCCTCGATTTAATTGATTTTTTGAACGAAACTAGTATAAACTAGTGTATAACATATTAATATTTTTTGACCGAAACTTGCATGTCAAGAAGTTTCGTAGAATCTAATTTTCATATGATTTTTTGCATGGAATTCCATCATAACCTTCCCTCGTAACATATAAGATGGATCTAATTTTTTTTGTATCATTTCGAACAGTCCTCGATTTAATTTAATTTTTCGAGAAAAACTAGTATAAACTAATGTATAATATATAATGACTTTTTGAAAGAAACCTGCATTTCAAAATGTTTCGTAGATTCAAATTTTAAGATGATTTTTTGCATGGACTTCCATCATAACCTTCCCTCGTAAAATATATAAATTACCCGAAAATTATGGTAGCATTTCGAACAGTCCTCGATTTAATTGATTTTTTGACAGAAACTAGTATAAACTAGTGTATAATATATTACGATTTTTTGACCGAAACTTGCATGTCAAAAAGTTTCGTAGAATCTAATTTTCATATGATTTTTTGCATAGACTTCCATTATAACCTTCCCTCATACCATATAAGATTGATCAAATGTTTTTTGTATCATTTCGAACAGTCCTCAATTTAATTTGATTTTTTGAGAAAAACTAGTGTATAATATAAAATGATTTTTTGACTGAAACGTGCATTTCGATACGTATCGTAGATTCAAATTTTAAGATTATTTTTTGCATGGTCTTCCTTCATAACCTCCCCTCATAAAATATATAAATTATCTGAAAAGTTTGGTTAAATTTCGAACAGTCCTCGATTTAATTGATTTTTTGACCGAAACTAATATAAACTAGTGTATAATATATTACGATTTTTTGACCGAAACACGCATTTCATAAAGTTTCGTAGAATCTAATTTTCAGATAATATTTTGCATGGACCTCCATCATAACCTTCCCTCATAACATATAAGATGGATCTAAAATGTTTTGTATCCTTTCGAACATTCCTCGACTTAATTTGATTTTTTGAGAAAAACTAGTATAAACTAGTGTATAATATATAATGACTTTTTGAATGAAAGTTGTGTTGGGAAAAGTTTCGTAGAATCAATTATTCAGTTGATATTTTGCATGGACTTCCATCACAACCTTCCCTCATAAAATATAAAAATAATCCGAAAAGTTTGTAGCATTTCGAACAGTCCTCGATTTAATTGATTTTTTTTGACCGAAACAAGTATAAACCAGTGCATAATATATTAATATTTTTTGACCGAAACTTGCATGTCAAGAAGTTTCGTAGAATCTAATTTTCATATCGTTTTTTGCATGGACTTCTATCATAACCTTCCCTCGTAACATATAAGATGGATCTTGAATTTTTTGTATCATTTCGAACAATCCTCAATTTAATTTGATTTTTTTGAGAAAAACTATTATAAACTAATGTATAATATATAATGACTTTTTGAATGAAAGTTGCGTTGGGAAAGGTTTCGTAGAATCAAACTTTCAGATGATATTTTGCGTGGAAGTCCGTCATAACCTTCCCTTGTTAAATATATAAATTATCCGAAAAGATTTGTAGCATTTCGAATAGTCCTCGATTTAATTGATTTTTTGACCGAAACTAGTATAAACTAGTGTATAACATATTAATATTTTTTGACCGAAACTTGCATGTCAAGAAGTTTCATAGAATCTAATTTTTATTTTGTTTTTCTCATGGACTTCCATCATAACCTTCCCTCGTAACATATAAGATGGATCTAAATTTTTTTGTATCATTTCGAACAGTCCTCGATTTAATTTGATTTTTAGAGAAAAACTAGTATAAACAAATGTATAATATATAATGACTTTTTGACTGAAACGTGCATTTCGAAACGTTTCGTAGATTCAAATTTTAAGATGATTTTTTGCCTGGACTTGCATCATAAGCTTCCCTCGTAAAATATATAAATTACCCGAAAATGTTTGTAGCATTTCGAACAATCCTCGATTTAATTAATTTTTTTGATAGAAACTAGTATAAACCAGTGTATAATATATTACGATTTTTTGATCGAAACTTGCATGTCAAAAACTTTCGTAGAATCTAATTTTCATATGATTTTTTGCATGGATTTCCATCATAACCTTCCCTCGTACCATATAAGATTGATCTAATTTTTTTTGTATCATTTCGAACAGTCCTCGATTTAATTTGATTTTTTTGAGAAAAACTAGTATAAACTAGTGTATAATATAAAATGATTTTTTGACTGAAACGTGCATTTCGATACGTATCGTAGATTCAAATTTTAAGATTATTTTTTGCATGGTCTTCCTTCATAACCTCCCCTCATAAAATATATAAATTATCTGAAAATTTTGGTTAAATTTCAAACAGTCCTCGATTTAATTGATTTTTTGACCGAAACTAATATAAACTAGTGTATAATATATTACGAGTTTTTGACCGAAACACGCATTTCATAAAGTTTCGTAGAATCTAATTTTCAGATAATATTTTGCATGGACCTCCATCATAACCTTCCCTCATAACATATAAGATGGATCTAAAATGTTTTGTATCTTTTCGAACATTCCTCGACTTAATTTGATTTTTTGAGAAAAACTAGTATAAACTAGTGTATAATATATAATGACTTTTTGAATGAAAGTTGTGTAGGGAAAAGTTTCGTAGAATCAAATTTTCAGTTGATATTTTGCATGGACTTCCATCACAACCATCCCTCATAAAATATATAAATTATCCTAAAAGTTTTGTAGCATTTCGAACAGTCCTCGATTTAATTGATTTTTTTTGACCGAAACAAGTATAAACTAGTGTATAATATATTAATATTTTTTGACCGAAACTTGCATGTCAAGAAGTTTCTTAGAATCTAATTTTCATATGGTTTTTTGCATGGACTTCTATCATAATCTTCCCTCGTAACATATAAGATGGATCTTGAATTTTTTGTATCATTTCAAACAATCCTCGATTTAATTTGATTTTTTTTGAGAAAAACTAGTATAAACTACTGTATAATATTTAATGACTTTTTGAATGAAAGTTGCGTTGGGAAAGGTTTCGTAGAATCAAACGTTCAGATGATATTTTGCGTGGAAGTCCGTCATAACCTTCCCTTGTTAAATATATAAATTATCCGAAAAGATTTGTAGCATTTCGAATAGTCCTCGATTTAATTGATTTTTTGACCGAAACTAGTATAAACTAGTGTATAACATATTAATATTTTTTGACCGAAACTTGCATGTCAAGAAGTTTCGTAGAATCTAATTTTCATATGATTTTTTGCATGGAATTCCATCATAACCTTCCCTCGTAACATATAAGATGGATCTAAATTTTTTTGTATCATTTCGAACAGTCCTCGATTTAATTTAATTTTTCGAGAAAAACTAGTATAAACTAATGTATAATATATAATGACTTTTTGAAAGAAACCTGCATTTCAAAATGTTTCGTAGATTCAAATTTTAAGATGATTTTTTGCATGGACTTCCATCATAACCTTCCCTCGTAAAATATATAAATTACCCGAAAATTATGGTAGCATTTCGAACAGTCCTCGATTTAATTGATTTTTTGACAGAAACTAGTATAAACTAGTGTATAATATATTACGATTTTTTGACCGAAACTTGCATGTCAAAAAGTTTCGTAGAATCTAATTTTCATATGATTTTTTGCATAGACTTCCATTATAACCTTCCCTCATACCATATAAGATTGATCAAATTTTTTTTGTATCATTTCGAACAGTCCTCAATTTAATTTGATTTTTTGAGAAAAACTAGTGTATAATATAAAATGATTTTTTGACTGAAACGTGCATTTCGATACGTATCGTAGATTCAAATTTTAAGATTATTTTTTGCATGGTCTTCCTTCATAACCTCCCCTCATAAAATATATAAATTATCTGAAAAGTTTGGTTAAATTTCGAACAGTCCTCGATTTAATTGATTTTTTGACCGAAACTAATATAAACTAGTGTATAATATATTACGATTTTTTGACCGAAACACGCATTTCATAAAGTTTCGTAGAATCTAATTTTCAGATAATATTTTGCATGGACCTCCATCATAACCTTCCCTCATAACATATAAGATGGATCTAAAATGTTTTGTATCCTTTCGAACATTCCTCGACTTAATTTGATTTTTTGAGAAAAACTAGTATAAACTAGTGTATAATATATAATGACTTTTTGAATGAAAGTTGTGTTGGGAAAAGTTTCGTAGAATCAATTATTCAGTTGATATTTTGCATGGACTTCCATCACAACCTTCCCTCATAAAATATAAAAATTATCCGAAAAGTTTGTAGCATTTCGAACAGTCCTCGATTTAATTGCTTTTTTTTGACCGAAACAAGTATAAACCAGTGCATAATATATTAATATTTTTTGACCGAAACTTGCATGTCAAGAAGTTTCGTAGAATCTAATTTTCATATGGTTTTTTGCATGGACTTCTATCATAACCTTCCCTCGTAACATATAAGATGGATCTTGAATTTTTTGTATCATTTCGAACAATCCTCGATTTAATTTGATTTTTTTGAGAAAAACTATTATAAACTAATGTATAATATATAATGACTTTTTGAATGAAAGTTGCGTTGGGAAAGGTTTCGTAGAATCAAACTTTCAGATGATATTTTGCGTGGAAGTCCGTCATAACCTTCCCTTGTTAAATATATAAATTATCCGAAAAGATTTGTAGCATTTCGAATAGTCCTCGATTTAATTGATTTTTTGACCGAAACTAGTATAAACTAGTGTATAACATATTAATATTTTTTGACCGAAACTTGCATGTCAAGAAGTTTCATAGAATCTAATTTTTATTTTGTTTTTCTCATGGACTTCCATCATAACCTTCCCTCGTAACATATAAGATGGATCTAAATTTTTTTGTATCATTTCGAACAGTCCTCGATTTAATTTGATTTTTAGAGAAAAACTAGTATAAACAAATGTATAATATATAATGACTTTTTGACTGAAACGTGCATTTCGAAACGTTTCGTAGATTCAAATTTTAAGATGATTTTTTGCCTGGACTTCCATCATAACCTTCCCTCGTAAAATATATAAATTACCCGAAAATGTTTGTAGCATTTCGAACAATCCTCGATTTAATTAATTTTTATGATAGAAACTAGTATAAACCAGTGTATAATATATTACGATTTTTTGATCGAAACTTGCATGTCAAAAACTTTCGTAGAATCTAATTTTCATATGATTTTTTGCATGGATTTCCATCATAACCTTCCCTCGTACCATATAAGATTGATCTAATTTTTTTTGTATCATTTCGAACAGTCCTCGATTTAATTTGATTTTTTTGAGAAAAACTAGTATAAACTAGTGTATAATATAAAATGATTTTTTGACTGAAACGTGCATTTCGATACGTATCGTAGATTCAAATTTTAAGATTATTTTTTGCATGGTCTTCCTTCATAACCTCCCCTCATAAAATATATAAATTATCTGAAAATTTTGGTTAAATTTCAAACAGTCCTCGATTTAATTGATTTTTTGACCGAAACTAATATAAACTAGTGTATAATATATTACGAGTTTTTGACCGAAACACGCATTTCATAAAGTTTCGTAGAATCTAATTTTCAGATAATATTTTGCATGGACCTCCATCATAACCTTCCCTCATAACATATAAGATGGATCTAAAATGTTTTGTATCTTTTCGAACATTCCTCGACTTAATTTGATTTTTTGAGAAAAACTAGTATAAACTAGTGTATAATATATAATGACTTTTTGAATGAAAGTTGTGTAGGGAAAAGTTTCGTAGAATCAAATTTTCAGTTGATATTTTGCATGGACTTCCATCACAACCATCCCTCATAAAATATATAAATTATCCTAAAAGTTTTGTAGCATTTCGAACAGTCCTCGATTTAATTGATTTTTTTTGACCGAAACAAGTATAAACTAGTATATAATATATTAATATTTTTTGACCGAAACTTGCATGTCAAGAAGTTTCTTAGAATCTAATTTTCATATGGTTTTTTGCATGGACTTCTATCATAATCTTCCCTCGTAACATATAAGATGGATCTTGAATTTTTTGTATCATTTCAAACAATCCTCGATTTAATTTGATTTTTTTTGAGAAAAACTAGTATAAACTACTGTATAATATTTAATGACTTTTTGAATGAAAGTTGCGTTGGGAAAGGTTTCGTAGAATCAAACGTTCAGATGATATTTTGCGTGGAAGTCCGTCATAACCTTCCCTTGTTAAATATATAAATTATCCGAAAAGATTTGTAGCATTTCGAATAGTCCTCGATTTAATTGATTTTTTGACCGAAACTAGTATAAACTAGTGTATAACATATTAATATTTTTTGACCGAAACTTGCATGTCAAGAAGTTTCGTAGAATCTAATTTTCATATGATTTTTTGCATGGAATTCCATCATAACCTTCCCTCGTAACATATAAGATGGATCTAAATTTTTTTGTATCATTTCGAACAGTCCTCGATTTAATTTAATTTTTCGAGAAAAACTAGTATAAACTAATGTATAATATATAATGACTTTTTGAAAGAAACCTGCATTTCAAAATGTTTCGTAGATTCAAATTTTAAGATGATTTTTTGCATGGACTTCCATCATAACCTTCCCTCGTAAAATATATAAATTACCCGAAAATTATGGTAGCATTTCGAACAGTCCTCGATTTAATTGATTTTTTGACAGAAACTAGTATAAACTAGTGTATAATATATTACGATTTTTTGACCGAAACTTGCATGTCAAAAAGTTTCGTAGAATCTAATTTTCATATGATTTTTTGCATAGACTTCCATTATAACCTTCCCTCATACCATATAAGATTGATCAAATTTTTTTTGTATCATTTCGAACAGTCCTCAATTTAATTTGATTTTTTGAGAAAAACTAGTGTATAATATAAAATGATTTTTTGACTGAAACGTGCATTTCGATACGTATCGTAGATTCAAATTTTAAGATTATTTTTTGCATGGTCTTCCTTCATAACCTCCCCTCATAAAATATATAAATTATCTGAAAAGTTTGGTTAAATTTCGAACAGTCCTCGATTTAATTGATTTTTTGACCGAAACTAATATAAACTAGTGTATAATATATTACGATTTTTTGACCGAAACACGCATTTCATAAAGTTTCGTAGAATCTAATTTTCAGATAATATTTTGCATGGACCTCCATCATAACCTTCCCTCATAACATATAAGATGGATCTAAAATGTTTTGTATCCTTTCGAACATTCCTCGACTTAATTTGATTTTTTGAGAAAAACTAGTATAAACTAGTGTATAATATATAATGACTTTTTGAATGAAAGTTGTGTTGGGAAAAGTTTCGTAGAATCAATTATTCAGTTGATATTTTGCATGGACTTCCATCACAACCTTCCCTCATAAAATATAAAAATTATCCGAAAAGTTTGTAGCATTTCGAACAGTCCTCGATTTAATTGCTTTTTTTTGACCGAAACAAGTATAAACCAGTGCATAATATATTAATATTTTTTGACCGAAACTTGCATGTCAAGAAGTTTCGTAGAATCTAATTTTCATATGGTTTTTTGCATGGACTTCTATCATAACCTTCCCTCGTAACATATAAGATGGATCTTGAATTTTTTGTATCATTTCGAACAATCCTCGATTTAATTTGATTTTTTTGAGAAAAACTATTATAAACTAATGTATAATATATAATGACTTTTTGAATGAAAGTTGCGTTGGGAAAGGTTTCGTAGAATCAAACTTTCAGATGATATTTTGCGTGGAAGTCCGTCATAACCTTCCCTTGTTAAATATATAAATTATCCGAAAAGATTTGTAGCATTTCGAATAGTCCTCGATTTAATTGATTTTTTGACCGAAACTAGTATAAACTAGTGTATAACATATTAATATTTTTTGACCGAAACTTGCATGTCAAGAAGTTTCATAGAATCTAATTTTTATTTTGTTTTTCTCATGGACTTCCATCATAACCTTCCCTCGTAACATATAAGATGGATCTAAATTTTTTTGTATCATTTCGAACAGTCCTCGATTTAATTTGATTTTTAGAGAAAAACTAGTATAAACAAATGTATAATATATAATGACTTTTTGACTGAAACGTGCATTTCGAAACGTTTCGTAGATTCAAATTTTAAGATGATTTTTTGCCTGGACTTCCATCATAACCTTCCCTCGTAAAATATATAAATTACCCGAAAATGTTTGTAGCATTTCGAACAATCCTCGATTTAATTAATTTTTATGATAGAAACTAGTATAAACCAGTGTATAATATATTACGATTTTTTGATCGAAACTTGCATGTCAAAAACTTTCGTAGAATCTAATTTTCATATGATTTTTTGCATGGATTTCCATCATAACCTTCCCTCGTACCATATAAGATTGATCTAATTTTTTTTGTATCATTTCGAACAGTCCTCGATTTAATTTGATTTTTTTGAGAAAAACTAGTATAAACTAGTGTATAATATAAAATGATTTTTTGACTGAAACGTGCATTTCGATACGTATCGTAGATTCAAATTTTAAGATTACTTTTTGCATGGTCTTCCTTCATAACCTCCCCTCATAAAGTATATAAATTATCTGAAAATTTTGGTTAAATTTCAAACAGTCCTCGATTTAATTGATTTTTTGACCGAAACTAATATAAACTAGTGTATAATATATTACGAGTTTTTGACCGAAACACGCATTTCATAAAGTTTCGTAGAATCTAATTTTCAGATAATATTTTGCATGGACCTCCATCATAACCTTCCCTCATAACATATAAGATGGATCTAAAATGTTTTGTATCCTTTCGAACATTCCTCGACTTAATTTGATTTTTTGAGAAAAACTAGTATAAACTAGTGTATAATATATAATGACTTTTTGAATGAAAGTTGTGTAGGGAAAAGTTTCGTAGAATCAAATTTTCAGTTGATATTTTGCATGGACTTCCATCACAACCATCCCTCATAAAATATATAAATTATCCTAAAAGTTTTGTAGCATTTCGAACAGTCCTCGATTTAATTGATTTTTTTTGACCGAAACAAGTATAAACTAGTGTATAATATATTAATATTTTTTGACCGAAACTTGCATGTCAAGAAGTTTCTTAGAATCTAATTTTCATATGGTTTTTTGCATGGACTTCTATCATAATCTTCCCTCGTAACATATAAGATGGATCTTGAATTTTTTGTATCATTTCGAACAATCCTCGATTTAATTTGATTTTTTTTGAGAAAAACTAGTATAAACTACTGTATAATATTTAATGACTTTTTGAATGAAAGTTGCGTTGGGAAAGGTTTCGTAGAATCAAACGTTCAGATGATATTTTGCGTGGAAGTCCGTCATAACCTTCCCTTGTTAAATATATAAATTATCCGAAAAGATTTGTAGCATTTCGAATAGTCCTCGATTTAATTGATTTTTTGACCGAAACTAGTATAAACTAGTGTATAACATATTAATATTTTTTGACCGAAACTTGCATGTCAAGAAGTTTCGTAGAATCTAATTTTCATATGATTTTTTGTATGGAATTCCATCATAACCTTCCCTCGTAACATAAAAGATGGATCTAAATTTTTTTGTATCATTTCGAACAGTTCTCGATTTAATTTAATTTTTCGAGAAAAACTAGTATAAACTAATGTATAATATATAATGACTTTTTGAAAGAAACCTGCATTTCAAAATGTTTCGTAGATTCAAATTTTAAGATGATTTTTTGTATGGACTTCCATCATAACCTTCCCTCGTAAAATATATAAATTACCCGAAAATTATGGTAACATTTCGAATAGTCCTCGATTTAATTGATTTTTTGACAGAAACTAGTATAAACTAGTGTATAATATATTACGATTTTTTGACCGAAACTTGCATGTCAAAAAGTTTCGTAGAATCTAATTTTCATATGATTTTTTGCATAGACTTCCATTATAACCTTCCTTCATACCATATAAGATTGATCAAATTTTTTTTGTATCATTTCGAACAGTCCTCAATTTAATTTGATTTTTTGAGAAAAACTAGTGTATAATATAAAATGATTTTTTGACTGAAACGTGCATTTCGATACGTATCGTAGATTCAAATTTTAAGATTATTTTTTGCATGGTCTTCCTTCATAACCTCCCCTCATAAAATATATAAATTATCTGAAAATTTTGGTTAAATTTCGAACAGTCCTCGATTTAATTGATTTTTTGACCGAAACTAATATAAACTAGTGTATAATATATTACGATTTTTTGACCGAAACACGCATTTCATAAAGTTTCGTAGAATCTAATTTTCAGATAATATTTTGCATGGACCTCCATCATAACCTTCCCTCATAACATATAAGATGGATCTAAAATGTTTTGTATCCTTTCGAACATTCCTCGACTTAATTTGATTTTTTGAGAAAAACTAGTATAAACTAGTGTATAATATATAATGACTTTTTGAATGAAAGTTGTGTTGGGAAAAGTTTCGTAAAATCAATTATTCAGTTGATATTTTGCATGGACTTCCATCACAACCTTCCCTCATAAAATATAAAAATTATCCGAAAAGTTTGTAGCATTTCGAACAGTCCTCGATTTAATTGATTTTTTTTGACCGAAACAAGTATAAACCAGTGCATAATATATTAATATTTTTTGACCGAAACTTGCATGTCAAGAAGTTTCGTAGAATCTAATTTTCATATGGTTTTTTTCATGGACTTCTATCATAACCTTCCCTCGTAACATATAAGATGGATCTAGAATTTTTTGTATCATTTCGAACAATCCTCGATTTAATTTGATTTTTTTGAGAAAAACTAGTATAAACTAAAGTATAATATATAATGACTTTTTGAATGAAAGTTGCGTTGGGAAAGGTTTCGTAGAATCAAACTTTCAGATGATATTTTGCGTGGAAGTCTGTCATAACCTTCCCTTGTTAAATATATAAATTATCCGAAAAGATTTGTAGCATTTCGAATAGTCCTCGATTTAATTGATTTTTTGACCGAAACTAGTATAAACTAGTGTATAACATATTAATATTTTTTGACCGAAACTTGCATGTCAAGAAGTTTCATAGAATCTAATTTTTATTTTGTTTTTCTCATGGACTTCCATTATAACCTTCCCTCGTAACATATAAGATGGATCTAAATTTTTTTGTATCATTTCGAACAGTCCTCGATTTAATTTGATTTTTAGAGAAAAACTAGTACAAACAAATGTATAATATATAATGACTTTTTGCCTGAAACGTGCATTTCGAAACGTTTCGTAGATTCAAATTTTAAGATGATTTTTTGCCTGGACTTCCATCATAACCTTCCCTCGTAAAATATATAAATTACCCGAAAATTATGGTAGCATTTCGAACAGTCCTCGATTGAATTGATTTTTTGACAGAAACTAGTATAAACTAGTGTATAATATATTACGATTTTTTGACCGAAACTTGCATGTCAAAAAGTTTCGTAGAATCTAATTTTCATATGATTTTTTACATAGACTTCCATCATAACCTTCCCTCGTACCATATAAGATTGATCTAATTTTTTTTGTATCATTTCGAACAGTCCTCGATTTAATTTGATTTTTTGAGAAAAACTAGTATAAACTAGTGTATAATATAAAATGATTTTTGACTGAAACGTGCATTTCGATACGTATCGTAGATTCAAATTTTAAGATTATTTTTTGCATGGTCTTCCTTCATAACCTCCCCTCATAAAATATATAAATTATCTGAAAATTTTGGTTAAATTTCGAACAGTCCTCGATTTAATTGATTTTTTGACCGAAACTAATATAAACTAGTGTATAATATATTACGAGTTTTTGACCGAAACACGCATTTCATAAAGTTTCGTAGAATCTAATTTTCAGATAATATTTTGCATGGACCTCCATCATAACCTTCCCTCATAACATATAAGATGGATCTAAAATGTTTTGTATCCTTTCGAACATTCCTCGACTTAATTTGATTTTTTGAGAAAAACTAGTATAAACTAGTGTATAATATATAATGACTTTTTGAATGAAAGTTGTGTAGGGAAAAGTTTCGTAGAATCAAATTTTCAGTTGATATTTTGCATGGACTTCCATCACAACCATCCCTCATAAAATATATAAATTATCCTAAAAGTTTTGTAGCATTTCGAACAGTCCTCGATTTAATTGATTTTTTTTGACCGAAACAAGTATAAACTAGTGTATAATAATTTATATTTTTTGACCGAAACTTGATTGTCAAGAAGTTTCGTAGAATTTAATTTTCATATGGTTTTTTGCATGGACTTCTATCATAATCTTCCCTCGTAACATATAAGATGGATCTTGAATTTTTTGTATCATTTCGAACAATCCTCGATTTAATTTGATTTTTTTTGAGAAAAACTAGTATAAACTACTGTATAATATTTAATGACTTTTTGAATGAAAGTTGCGTTGGGAAAGGTTTCGTAGAATCAAACGTTCAGATGATATTTTGCGTGGAAGTCCGTCATAACCTTCCCTTGTTAAATATATAAATTATCCGAAAAGATTTGTAGCATTTCGAATAGTCCTCGATTTAATTGATTTTTTGACCGAAACTAGTATAAACTAGTGTATAACATATTAATATTTTTTGTCCGAAACTTGCATGTCAAGAAGTTTCGTAGAATCTAATTTTCATATGATTTTTTACATGGAATTCCATCATAACCTTCCCTCGTAACATATAAGATGGATCTAAATTTTTTTGTATCATTTCGAACAGTCCTCGATTTAATTTAATTTTTCGAGAAAAACTAGTATAAACTAATGTATAATATATAATGACTTTTTGAAAGAAACCTGCATTTCAAAATGTTTCGTAGATTCAAATTTTAAGATGATTTTTTGCATGGACTTCCATCATAACCTTCCCTCGTAAAATATATAAATTACCCGAAAATTATGGTAGCATTTCGAACAGTCCTCGATTTAATTGATTTTTTGACAGAAACTAGTATAAACTAGTGTATAATATATTACGATTTTTTGACCGAAACTTGCATGTCAAAAAGTTTCGTAGAATCTAATTTTGATATGATTTTTTGCATAGACTTCCATTATAACCTTCCCTCATACCATATAAGATTGATCAAATTTTTTTTGTATCATTTCGAACAGTCCTCAATTTAATTTGATTTTTTGAGAAAAACTAGTGTATAATATAAAATGATTTTTTGACTGAAACGTGCATTTCGATACGTATCGTAGATTCAAATTTTAAGATTATTTTTTGCATGGTCTTCCTTCATAACCTCCCCTCATAAAATATATAAATTATCTGAAAAGTTTGGTTAAATTTCGAACAGTCCTCGATTTAATTGATTTTTTGACCGAAACTAATATAAACTAGTGTATAATATATTACGATTTTTTGACCGAAACACGCATTTCATAAAGTTTCGTAGAATCTAATTTTCAGATAATATTTTGCATGGACCTCCATCATAACCTTCCCTCATAACATATAAGATGGATCTAAAATGTTTTGTATCCTTTCGAACATTCCTCGACTTAATTTGATTTTTTGAGAAAAACTAGTATAAACTAGTGTATAATATATAATGACTTTTTGAATGAAAGTTGTGTTGGGAAAAGTTTCGTAAAATCAATTATTCAGTTGATATTTTGCATGGACTTCCATCACAACCTTCCCTCATAAAATATAAAAATTATCCGAAAAGTTTGTAGCATTTCGAACAGTCCTCGATTTAATTGATTTTTTTTGACCGAAACAAGTATAAACCAGTGCATAATATATTAATATTTTTTGACCGAAACTTGCATGTCAAGAAGTTTCGTAGAATCTAATTTTCATATGGTTTTTTTCATGGACTTCTATCATAACCTTCCCTCGTAACATATAAGATGGATCTAGAATTTTTTGTATCATTTCGAACAATCCTCGATTTAATTTGATTTTTTTGAGAAAAACTAGTATAAACTAAAGTATAATATATAATGACTTTTTGAATGAAAGTTGCGTTGGGAAAGGTTTCGTAGAATCAAACTTTCAGATGATATTTTGCGTGGAAGTCTGTCATAACCTTCCCTTGTTAAATATATAAATTATCCGAAAAGATTTGTAGCATTTCGAATAGTCCTCGATTTAATTGATTTTTTGACCGAAACTAGTATAAACTAGTGTATAACATATTAATATTTTTTGACCGAAACTTGCATGTCAAGAAGTTTCATAGAATCTAATTTTTATTTTGTTTTTCTCATGGACTTCCATTATAACCTTCCCTCGTAACATATAAGATGGATCTAAATTTTTTTGTATCATTTCGAACAGTCCTCGATTTAATTTGATTTTTAGAGAAAAACTAGTACAAACAAATGTATAATATATAATGACTTTTTGCCTGAAACGTGCATTTCGAAACGTTTCGTAGATTCAAATTTTAAGATGATTTTTTGCCTGGACTTCCATCATAACCTTCCCTCGTAAAATATATAAATTACCCGAAAATTATGGTAGCATTTCGAACAGTCCTCGATTGAATTGATTTTTTGACAGAAACTAGTATAAACTAGTGTATAATATATTACGATTTTTTGACCGAAACTTGCATGTCAAAAAGTTTCGTAGAATCTAATTTTCATATGATTTTTTACATAGACTTCCATCATAACCTTCCCTCGTACCATATAAGATTGATCTAATTTTTTTTGTATCATTTCGAACAGTCCTCGATTTAATTTGATTTTTTGAGAAAAACTAGTATAAACTAGTGTATAATATAAAATGATTTTTGACTGAAACGTGCATTTCGATACGTATCGTAGATTCAAATTTTAAGATTATTTTTTGCATGGTCTTCCTTCATAACCTCCCCTCATAAAATATATAAATTATCTGAAAATTTTGGTTAAATTTCGAACAGTCCTCGATTTAATTGATTTTTTGACCGAAACTAATATAAACTAGTGTATAATATATTACGAGTTTTTGACCGAAACACGCATTTCATAAAGTTTCGTAGAATCTAATTTTCAGATAATATTTTGCATGGACCTCCATCATAACCTTCCCTCATAACATATAAGATGGATCTAAAATGTTTTGTATCCTTTCGAACATTCCTCGACTTAATTTGATTTTTTGAGAAAAACTAGTATAAACTAGTGTATAATATATAATGACTTTTTGAATGAAAGTTGTGTAGGGAAAAGTTTCGTAGAATCAAATTTTCAGTTGATATTTTGCATGGACTTCCATCACAACCATCCCTCATAAAATATATAAATTATCCTAAAAGTTTTGTAGCATTTCGAACAGTCCTCGATTTAATTGATTTTTTTTGACCGAAACAAGTATAAACTAGTGTATAATAATTTATATTTTTTGACCGAAACTTGCATGTCAAGAAGTTTCGTAGAATTTAATTTTCATATGGTTTTTTGCATGGACTTCTATCATAATCTTCCCTCGTAACATATAAGATGGATCTTGAATTTTTTGTATCATTTCGAACAATCCTCGATTTAATTTGATTTTTTTTGAGAAAAACTAGTATAAACTACAGTATAATATTTAATGACTTTTTGAATGAAAGTTGCGTTGGGAAAGGTTTCGTAGAATCAAACGTTCAGATGATATTTTGCGTGGAAGTCCGTCATAACCTTCCCTTGTTAAATATATAAATTATCCGAAAAGATTTGTAGCATTTCGAATAGTCCTCGATTTAATTGATTTTTTGACCGAAACTAGTATAAACTAGTGTATAACATATTAATATTTTTTGTCCGAAACTTGCATGTCAAGAAGTTTCGTAGAATCTAATTTTCATATGATTTTTTACATGGAATTCCATCATAACCTTCCCTCGTAACATATAAGATGGATCTAAATTTTTTTGTATCATTTCGAACAGTCCTCGATTTAATTTAATTTTTCGAGAAAAACTAGTATAAACTAATGTATAATATATAATGACTTTTTGAAAGAAACCTGCATTTCAAAATGTTTCGTAGATTCAAATTTTAAGATGATTTTTTGCATGGACTTCCATCATAACCTTCCCTCGTAAAATATATAAATTACCCGAAAATTATGGTAGCATTTCGAACAGTCCTCGATTTAATTGATTTTTTGACAGAAACTAGTATAAACTAGTGTATAATATATTACGATTTTTTGACCGAAACTTGCATGTCAAAAAGTTTCGTAGAATCTAATTTTGATATGATTTTTTGCATAGACTTCCATTATAACCTTCCCTCATACCATATAAGATTGATCAAATTTTTTTTGTATCATTTCGAACAGTCCTCAATTTAATTTGATTTTTTGAGAAAAACTAGTGTATAATATAAAATGATTTTTTGACTGAAACGTGCATTTCGATACGTATCGTAGATTCAAATTTTAAGATTATTTTTTGCATGGTCTTCCTTCATAACCTCCCCTCATAAAATATATAAATTATCTGAAAAGTTTGGTTAAATTTCGAACAGTCCTCGATTTAATTGATTTTTTGACCGAAACTAATATAAACTAGTGTATAATATATTACGATTTTTTGACCGAAACACGCATTTCATAAAGTTTCGTAGAATCTAATTTTCAGATAATATTTTGCATGGACCTCCATCATAACCTTCCCTCATAACATATAAGATGGATCTAAAATGTTTTGTATCCTTTCGAACATTCCTCGACTTAATTTGATTTTTTGAGAAAAACTAGTATAAACTAGTGTATAATATATAATGACTTTTTGAATGAAAGTTGTGTAGGGAAAAGTTTCGTAGAATCAATTATTCAGTTGATATTTTGCATGGACTTCCATCACAACCTTCCCTCATAAAATATAAAAATTATCCGAAAAGTTTGTAGCATTTCGAACAGTCCTCGATTTAATTGATTTTTTTTGACCGAAACAAGTATAAACCAGTGCATAATATATTAATATTTTTTGACCGAAACTTGCATGTCAAGAAGTTTCGTAGAATCTAATTTTCATATGGTTTTTTTCATGGACTTCTATCATAACCTTCCCTCGTAACATATAAGATGGATCTAGAATTTTTTGTATCATTTCGAACAATCCTCGATTTAATTTGATTTTTTTGAGAAAAACTAGTATAAACTAATGTATAATATATAATGACTTTTTGAATGAAAGTTGCGTTGGGAAAGGTTTCGTAGAATCAAACTTTCAGATGATATTTTGCGTGGAAGTCCGTCATAACCTTCCCTTGTTAAATATATAAATTATCCGAAAAGATTTGTAGCATTTCGAATAGTCCTCGATTTAATTGATTTTTTGACCGAAACTAGTATAAACTAGTGTATAACATATTAATATTTTTTGACCGAAACTTGCATGTCAAGAAGTTTCATAGAATCTAATTTTTATTTTGTTTTTCTCATGGACTTCCATCATAACCTTCCATCGTAACATATAAGATGGATCTAAATTTTTTTGTATCATTTCGAACAGTCCTCGATTTAATTTGATTTTTAGAGAAAAACTAGTACAAACAAATGTATAATATATAATGACTTTTTGACTGAAACGTGCATTTCGAAACGTTTCGTAGATTCAAATTTTAAGATGATTTTTTGCCTGGACTTCCATCATAACCTTCCCTCGTAAAATATATAAATTACCCGAAAATTATGGTAGCATTTCGAACAGTCCTCGATTGAATTGATTTTTTGACAGAAACTAGTATAAACTAGTGTATAATATATTACGATTTTTTGACCGAAACTTGCATGTCAAAAAGTTTCGTAGAATCTAATTTTCATATGATTTTTTACATAGACTTCCATCATAACCTTCCCTCGTACCATATAAGATTGATCTAATTTTTTTTGTATAATTTCGAACAGTCCTCGATTTAATTTGATTTTTTGAGAAAAACTAGTATAAACTAGTGTATAATATAAAATGATTTTTGACTGAAACGTGCATTTCGATACGTATCGTAGATTCAAATTTTAAGATTATTTTTTGCATGGTCTTCCTTCATAACCTCCCCTCATAAAATATATAAATTATCTGAAAATTTTGGTTAAATTTCGAACAGTCCTCGATTTAATTGATTTTTTGACCGAAACTAATATAAACTAGTGTATAATATATTACGAGTTTTTGACCGAAACACGCATTTCATAAAGTTTCGTAGAATCTAATTTTCAGATAATATTTTGCATGGACCTCCATCATAACCTTCCCTCATAACATATAAGATGGATCTAAAATGTTTTGTATCCTTTCGAACATTCCTCGACTTAATTTGATTTTTTGAGAAAAACTAGTATAAACTAGTGTATAATATATAATGACTTTTTGAATGAAAGTTGTGTAGGGAAAAGTTTCGTAGAATCAATTATTCAGTTGATATTTTGCATGGACTTCCATCACAACCTTCCCTCATAAAATATAAAAATTATCCGAAAAGTTTGTAGCATTTCGAACAGTCCTCGATTTAATTGATTTTTTTTGACCGAAACAAGTATAAACCAGTGCATAATATATTAATATTTTTTGACCGAAACTTGCATGTCAAGAAGTTTCGTAGAATCTAATTTTCATATGGTTTTTTGCATGGACTTCTATCATAATCTTCCCTCGTAACATATAAGATGGATCTTGAATTTTTTGTATCATTTCGAACAATCCTCGATTTAATTTGATTTTTTTTGAGAAAAACTAGTATAAACTACTGTTTAATATTTAATGACTTTTTGAATGAAAGTTGCGTTGGGAAAGGTTTCGTAGAATCAATCGTTCAGATGATATTTTGCGTGGAAGTCCGTCATAACCTTCCCTTGTTAAATATATAAATTATCCGAAAAGATTTGTAGCATTTCGAATAGTCCTCGATTTAATTGATTTTTTGACCGAAACTAGTATAAACTAGTGTATAACATATTAATATTTTTTGACCGAAACTTGCATGTCAAGAAGTTTCGTAGAATCTAATTTTCATATGATTTTTTGCATGGAATTCCATCATAACCTTCCCTCGTAACATATAAGATGGATCTAAATTTTTTTGTATCATTTCGAACAGTCCTCGATTTAATTTAATTTTTCGAGAAAAACTAGTATAAACTAATGTATAATATATAATGACTTTTTGAAAGAAACCTGCATTTCAAAATGTTTCGTAGATTCAAATTTTAAGATGATTTTTTGCATGGACTTCCATCATAACCTTCCCTCGTAAAATATATAAATTACCCGAAAATTATGGTAGCATTTCGAACAGTCCTCGATTTAATTGATTTTTTGACAGAAACTAGTATAAACTAGTGTATAATATATTACGATTTTTTGACCGAAACTTGCATGTCAAAAAGTTTCGTAGAATCTAATTTTCATATGATTTTTTGCATAGACTTCCATTATAACCTTCCCTCATACCATATAAGATTGATCAAATTTTTTTTGTATCATTTCGAACAGTCCTCAATTTAATTTGATTTTTTGAGAAAAACTAGTGTATAATATAAAATGATTTTTTGACTGAAACGTGCATTTCGATACGTATCGTAGATTCAAATTTTAAGATTATTTTTTGCATGGTCTTCCTTCATAACCTCCCCTCATAAAATATATAAATTATCTGAAAAGTTTGGTTAAATTTCGAACAGTCCTCGATTTAATTGATTTTTTGACCGAAACTAATATAAACTAGTGTATAATATATTACGATTTTTTGACCGAAACACGCATTTCATAAAGTTTCGTAGAATCTAATTTTCAGATAATATTTTGCATGGACCTCCATCATAACCTTCCCTCATAACATATAAGATGGATCTAAAATGTTTTGTATCCTTTCGAACATTCCTCGACTTAATTTGATTTTTTGAGAAAAACTAGTATAAACTAGTGTATAATATATAATGACTTTTTGAATGAAAGTTGTGTAGGGAAAAGTTTCGTAGAATCAAATTTCCAGTTGATATTTTGCATGGACTTCCATCACAACCATCCCTCATAAAATATATAAATTATCCTAAAAGTTTTGTAGCATTTCGAACAGTCCTCGATTTAATTGATTTTTTTTGACCGAAACAAGTATAAACCAGTGCATAATATATTAATATTTTTTTACCGAAACTTGCATGTCAAGAAGTTTCGTAGAATCTAATTTTCATATGGTTTTTTGCATGGACTTCTATCATAACCTTCCCTCGTAACATATAAGATGGAACTTGAATTTTTTGTATCATTTTGAACAATCCTCGATTTAATTTGATTTTTTTGAGAAAAACTATTATAAACTAATGTATAATATATAATGACTTTTTGAATGAAAGTTGCGTTGGGAAAGGTTTCGTAGAATCAAACTTTCAGATGATATTTTGCGTGGAAGTCCGTCATAACCTTCCCTTGTTAAATATATAAATTATCCGAAAAGATTTGTAGCATTTCGAATAGTCCTCGATTTAATTGATTTTTTGACCGAAACTAGTATAAACTAGTGTATAACATATTAATATTTTTTGACCGAAACTTGCATGTCAAGAAGTTTCATAGAATCTAATTTTTATTTTGTTTTTATCATGGACTTCCATCATAACCTTCCCTCGTAACATATAAGATGGATCTAAATTTTTTTGTATCATTTCGAACAGTCCTCGATTTAATTTGATTTTTAGAGAAAAACTAGTATAAACAAATGTATAATATATAATGACTTTTTGACTGAAACGTGCATTTCGAAACGTTTCGTAGATTCAAATTTTAAGATGATTTTTTGCATGGACTTCCATCATAACCTTCCCTCGTAAAATATATAAATTACCCGAAAATTATGGTAGCATTTCGAACAGTCCTCGATTTAATTGATTTTTTGACAGAAACTAGTATAAACTAGTGTATAATATATTACGATTTTTTGACCGAAACTTGCATGTATAAAACTTTCGTAGAATCTAATTTTCATATGATTTTTTACATAGACTTCCATCATAACCTTCCCTCGTACCATATAAGATTGATCTAATTTTTATTGTATCATTTCGAACACTCCTCGATTTAATTTGATTTTTTGAGAAAAACTAGTATAAACTAGAGTATAATATAAAATGATTTTTTGACTGAAACGTGCATTTCGATACGTATCGTAGATTCAAATTTTAAGATTATTTTTTGCATGGTCTTCCTTCATAACCTCCCCTCATAAAATATATAAATTATCTGAAAATTTTGGTTAAATTTCGAACAGTCCTCGATTTAATTGATTTTTTGACCGAAACTAATATAAACTAGTGTATAATATATTACGAGTTTTTGAACGAAACACGCATTTCATAAAGTTTCGTAGAATCTAATTTTCAGATAATATTTTGCATGGACCTCCATCATAACCTTTCCTCATAACATATAAGATGGATCTAAAATGTTTTGTATCCTTTCGAACATTCCTCGACTTAATTTGATTTTTTGAGAAAAACTAGTATAAACTAGTGTATAATATATAATGACTTTTTGAATGAAAGTTGTGTAGGGAAAAGTTTCGTAGAATCAAATTTCCAGTTGATATTTTGCATGGACTTCCATCACAACCATCCCTCATAAAATATATAAATTATCCTAAAAGTTTTGTAGCATTTCGAACAGTTCTCGATTTAATTGATTTTTTTTGACCGAAACAAGTATAAACTAGTGTATAATATATTAATATTTTTTGACCGAAACTTGCATGTCAAGAAGTTTCGTAGAATCTAATTTTCATATGGTTTTTTGCATGGACTTCTATCATAATCTACCCTCGTAACATATAAGATGGATCTTGAATTTTTTGTATCATTTCGAACAATCCTCGATTTAATTTGATTTTTTTTGAGAAAAACTAGTATAAACTACTGTATAATATATAATGACTTTTTGAATGAAAGTTGCGTTGGGAAAGGTTTCGTAGAATCAAACGTTCAGATGATATTTTGCGTGGAAGTCCGTCATAACCTTCCCTTGTTAAATATATAAATTATCCGAAAAGATTTGTAGCATTTCGAATAGTCCTCGATTTAATTGATTTTTTGAACGAAACTAGTATAAACTAGTGTATAACATATTAATATTTTTTGACCGAAACTTGCATGTCAAGAAGTTTCGTAGAATCTAATTTTCATATGATTTTTTGCATGGAATTCCATCATAACCTTCCCTCGTAACATATAAGATGGATCTAAATTTTTTTGTATCATTTCGAACAGTCCTCGATTTAATTTAATTTTTCGAGAAAAACTAGTATAAACTAATGTATAATATATAATGACTTTTTGAAAGAAACCTGCATTTCAAAATGTTTCGTAGATTCAAATTTTAAGATGATTTTTTGCATGGACTTCCATCATAACCTTCCCTCGTAAAATATATAAATTACCCGAAAATTATGGTAGCATTTCGAACAGTCCTCGATTTAATTGATTTTTTGACAGTAACTAGTATAAACTAGTGTATAATATATTACGATTTTTTGACCGAAACTTGCATGTCAAAAAGTTTCGTAGAATCTAATTTTCATATGATTTTTTGCATAGACTTCCATCATAACCTTCCCTCGTACCATATAAGATTGATCTAATTTTTATTGTATCATTTCGAACACTCCTCGATTTAATTTGATTTTTTGAGAAAAACTAGTATAAACTAGAGTATAATATAAAATGATTTTTTGACTGAAACGTGCATTTCGATACGTATCGTAGATTCAAATTTTAAGATTATTTTTTGCATGGTCTTCCTTCATAACCTCCCCTCATAAAATATATAAATTATCTGAAAATTTTGGTTAAATTTCGAACAGTCCTCGATTTAATTGATTTTTTGACCGAAACTAATATAAACTAGTGTATAATATATTACGAGTTTTTGACCGAAACACGCATTTCATAAAGTTTCGTAGAATCTAATTTTCAGATAATATTTTGCATGGACCTCCATCATAACCTTCCCTCATAACATATAAGATGGATCTAAAATGTTTTGTATCCTTTCGAACATTCCTCGACTTAATTTGATTTTTTGAGAAAAACTAGTATAAACTAGTGTATAATATATAATGACTTTTTGAATGAAAGTTGTGTAGGGAAAAGTTTCGTAGAATCAAATTTCCAGTTGATATTTTGCATGGACTTCCATCACAACCATCCCTCATAAAATATATAAATTATCCTAAAAGTTTTGTAGCATTTCGAACAGTTCTCGATTTAATTGATTTTTTTTGACCGAAACAAGTATAAACTAGTGTATAATATATTAATATTTTTTGACCGAAACTTGCATGTCAAGAAGTTTCGTAGAATCTAATTTTTATATGGTTTTTTGCATGGACTTCTATCATAATCTTCCCTCGTAACATATAAGATGGATCTTGAATTTTTTGTATCATTTCGAACAATCCTCGATTTAATTTGATTTTTTTTGAGAAAAATTAGTATAAACTACTGTATAATATATAATGACTTTTTGAATGAAAGTTGCGTTGGGAAAGGTTTCGTAGAATCAAACGTTCAGATGATATTTTGCGTGGAAGTCCGTCATAACCTTCCCTTGTTAAATATATAAATTATCCGAAAAGATTTGTAGCATTTCGAATAGTCCTCGATTTAATTGATTTTTTGACCGAAACTAGTATAAACTAGTGTATAACATATTAATATTTTTTGACCGAAACTTGCATGTCAAGAAGTTTCGTAGAATCTAATTTTCATATGATTTTTTGCATGGAATTCCATCATAACCTTCCCTCGTAACATATAAGATGGATCTAAATTTTTTTGTATCATTTCGAACAGTCCTCGATTTAATTTAATTTTTCGAGAAAAACTAGTATAAACTAATGTATAATATATAATGACTTTTTGAAAGAAACCTGCATTTCAAAATGTTTCGTAGATTCAAATTTTAAGATGATTTTTTGCATGGACTTCCATCATAACCTTCCCTCGTAAAATATATAAATTACCCGAAAATTATGGTAGCATTTCGAACAGTCCTCGATTTAATTGATTTTTTGACAGTAACTAGTATAAACTAGTGTATAATATATTACGATTTTTTGACCGAAACTTGCATGTCAAAAAGTTTCGTAGAATCTAATTTTCATATGATTTTTTGCATAGACTTCCATCATAACTTTCCCTCATACCATATAAGATTGATCAAATTTTTTTTGTATCATTTCGAACAGTCCTCAATTTAATTTGATTTTTTGAGAAAAACTAGAATAAACTAGTGTATAATATAAAATGATTTTTTGACTGAAACGTGCATTTCGATACGTATCGTAGATTCAAATTTTAAGATTATTTTTTGCATGGTCTTCCTTCATAACCTCCCCTCATAAAATATATAAATTATCTGAAAAGTTTGGTTAAATTTCGAACAGTCCTCGATTTAATTGATTTTTTGACCGAAACTAATATAAACTAGTGTATAATATATTACGATTTTTTGACCGAAACACGCATTTCATAAAGTTTCGTAGAATCTAATTTTCAGATAATATTTTGCATGGACCTCCATCATAACCTTCCCTCATAACATATAAGATGGATCTAAAATGTTTTGTATCCTTTCCATCATTCCTCGACTTAATTTGATTTTTTGAGAAAAACTAGTATAAACTAGTGTATAATATATAATGACTTTTTGAATGAAAGTTGTGTTGGGAAAAGTTTCGTAGAATCAATTATTCAGTTGATATTTTGCATGGACTTCCATCACAACCTTCCCTCATAAAATATATAAATTATCCGAAAAGTTTGTAGCATTTCGAACAGTCCTCGATTTAATTGATTTTTTTTGACCGAAACAAGTATAAACCAGTGCATAATATATTAATATTTTTTGACCGAAACTTGCATGTCAAGAAGTTTCGTAGAATCTAATTTTCATATGGTTTTTTGCATGGACTTCTATCATAACCTTCCCTCGTAACATATAAGATGGATCTTGAATTTTTTGTATCATTTCGAACAATCCTCGATTTAATTTTATTTTTTTGAGAAAAACTATTATAAACTAATGTATAATATATAATGACTTTTTGAATGAAAGTTGCGTTGGGAAAGGTTTTGTAGAATCAAACTTTCAGATGATATTTTGCGTGGAAGTCCGTCATAACCTTCCCTTGTTAAATATATAAATTATCCGAAAAGATTTGTAGCATTTCGAATAGTCCTCGATTTAATTGATTTTTTGAACGAAACTAGTATAAACTAGTGTATAACATATTAATATTTTTTGACCGAAACTTGCATGTCAAGAAGTTTCATAGAATCTAATTTTTATTTTGTTTTTCTCATGGACTTCCATCATAACCTTCCCTCGTAACATATAAGATGGATCTAAATTTTTTTGTATCATTTTGAACAGTCCTCGATTTAATTTGATTTTTAGAGAAAAACTATTATAAACAAATGTATAATATATAATGACTTTTTGACTGAAACGTGCATTTCGAAATGTTTCGTAGATTCAAATTTTAAGATGATTTTTTGCATGGACTTCCATCATAACCTTCCCTCGTAAAATATATAAATTACCCGAAAATTATGGTAGCATTTCGAACAGTCCTCGATTTAATTGATTTTTTGACAGAAACTAGTATAAACTAGTGTATAATATATTACGATTTTTTGACCGAAACTTGCATGTCAAAAAGTTTCGTAGAATCTAATTTTCATATGATTTTTTACATAGACTTCCATCATAACCTTCCCACGTACCATATAAGATTGATCTAATTTTTATTGTATCATTTCGAACAGTCCTCGATTTAATTTGATTTTTTTGAGAAAAACTAGTATAAACTAGTGTATAATATAAAATGATTTTTTGACTGAAACGTGCATTTCGATACGTATCGTAGATTCAAATTTTAAGATTATTTTTTGCATGGTCTTCCTTCATAACCTCCCCTCATAAAATATATAAATTATCTGAAAATTTTGGTTAAATTTCGAACAGTCCTCGATTTAATTGATTTTTTGACCGAAACTAATATAAACTAGTGTATAATATATTACGAGTTTTTGACCGAAACACGCATTTCATAAAATTTCGTAGAATCTAATTTTAAGATAATATTTTGCATGGACCTCCATCATAACCTTCCCTCATAATAGATAAGATGGATCTAAAATGTTTTGTATCCTTTCGAACATTCCTCGACTTAATTTGATTTTTTGAGAAAAACTAGTATAAACTAGTGTATAATATATAATGACTTTTTGAATGAAAGTTGTGTAGGGAAAAGTTTCGTAGAATCAATTATTCAGTTGATATTTTGCATGGACTTCCATCACAACCTTCCCTCATAAAATATAAAAATTATCCGAAAAGTTTGTAGCATTTCGAACAGTCCTCGATTTAATTGATTTTTTTTGACCGAAACAAGTATAAACCAGTGCATAATATATTAATATTTTTTGACCGAAACTTGCATGTCAAGAAGTTTCGTAGAATCTAATTTTCATATGGTTTTTTGCATGGACTTCTATCATAATCTTCCCTCGTAACATATAAGATGGATCTTGAATTTTTTGTATCATTTCGAACAATCCTCGATTTAATTTGATTTTTTTTGAGAAAAACTAGTATAAACTACTGTATAATATTTAATGACTTTTTGAATGAAAGTTGCGTTGGGAAAGGTTTCGTAGAATCAATCGTTCAGATGATATTTTGCGTGGAAGTCCGTCATAACCTTCCCTTGTTAAATATATAAATTATCCGAAAAGATTTGTAGCATTTCGAATAGTCCTCGATTTAATTGATTTTTTGACCGAAACTAGTATAAACTAGTGTATAACATATTAATATTTTTTGACCGAAACATGCATGTCAAGAAGTTTCGTAGAATCTAATTTTCATATGATTTTTTGCATGGAATTCCATCATAACCTTCCCTCGTAACATATAAGATGGATCTAAATTTTTTTGTATCATTTCGAACAGTCCTCGATTTAATTTAATTTTTCGAGAAAAACTAGTATAAACTAATGTATAATATATAATAACTTTTTGAAAGAAACCTGCATTTCAAAATGTTTCGTAGATTCAAATTTTAAGATGATTTTTTGCATGGACTTCCATCATAACCTTCCCTCGTAAAATATATAAATTACCCGAAAATTATGGTAGCATTTCGAACAGTCCTCGATTTAATTGATTTTTTGACAGAAACTAGTATAAACTAGTGTATAATATATTACGATTTTTTGACCGAAACTTGCATGTCAAAAAGTTTCGTAGAATCTAATTTTCATATGATTTTTTGCATAGACTTCCATTATAACCTTCCCTCATACCATATAAGATTGATCAAATTTTTTTTGTATCATTTCGAACAGTCCTCAATTTAATTTGATTTTTTGAGAAAAACTAGTGTATAATATAAAATGATTTTTTGACTGAAACGTGCATTTCGATACGTATCGTAGATTCAAATTTTAAGATTATTTTTTGCATGGTCTTCCTTCATAACCTCCCCTCATAAAATATATAAATTATCTGAAAAGTTTGGTTAAATTTCGAACAGTCCTCGATTTAATTGATTTTTTGACCGAAACTAATATAAACTAGTGTATAATATATTACGATTTTTTGACCGAAACACGCATTTCATAAAGTTTCGTAGAATCTAATTTTCAGATAATATTTTGCATGGACCTCCATCATAACCTTCCCTCATAACATATAAGATGGATCTAAAATGTTTTGTATCCTTTCGAACATTCCTCGACTTAATTTGATTTTTTGAGAAAAACTAGTATAAACTAGTGTATAATATATAATGACTTTTTGAATGAAAGTTGTGTAGGGAAAAGTTTCGTAGAATCAAATTTCCAGTTGATATTTTGCATGGACTTCCATCACAACCATCCCTCATAAAATATATAAATTATCCTAAAAGTTTTGTAGCATTTCGAACAGTCCTCGATTTAATTGATTTTTTTTGACCGAAACAAGTATAAACCAGTGCATAATATATTAATATTTTTTTACCGAAACTTGCATGTCAAGAAGTTTCGTAGAATCTAATTTTCATATGGTTTTTTGCATGGACTTCTATCATAACCTTCCCTCGTAACATATAAGATGGATCTTGAATTTTTTGTATCATTTTGAACAATCCTCGATTTAATTTGATTTTTTTGAGAAAAACTATTATAAACTAATGTATAATATATAATGACTTTTTGAATGAAAGTTGCGTTGGGAAAGGTTTCGTAGAATCAAACTTTCAGATGATATTTTGCGTGGAAGTCCGTCATAACCTTCCCTTGTTAAATATATAAATTATCCGAAAAGATTTGTAGCATTTCGAATAGTCCTCGATTTAATTGATTTTTTGACCGAAACTAGTATAAACTAGTGTATAACATATTAATATTTTTTGACCGAAACTTGCATGTCAAGAAGTTTCATAGAATCTAATTTTTATTTTGTTTTTATCATGGACTTCCATCATAACCTTCCCTCGTAACATATAAGATGGATCTAAATTTTTTTGTATCATTTCGAACAGTCCTCGATTTAATTTGATTTTTAGAGAAAAACTAGTATAAACAAATGTATAATATATAATGACTTTTTGACTGAAACGTGCATTTCGAAACGTTTCGTAGATTCAAATTTTAAGATGATTTTTTGCATGGACTTCCATCATAACCTTCCCTCGTAAAATATATAAATTACCCGAAAATTATGGTAGCATTTCGAACAGTCCTCGATTTAATTGATTTTTTGACAGAAACTAGTATAAACTAGTGTATAATATATTACAATTTTTTGACCGAAACTTGCATGTCAAAAACTTTCGTAGAATCTAATTTTCATATGATTTTTTACATAGACTTCCATCATAACCTTCCCTCGTACCATATAAGATTGATCTAATTTTTATTGTATCATTTCGAACACTCCTCGATTTAATTTGATTTTTTGAGAAAAACTAGTATAAACTAGAGTATAATATAAAATGATTTTTTGACTGAAACGTGCATTTCGATACGTATCGTAGATTCAAATTTTAAGATTATTTTTTGCATGGTCTTCCTTCATAACCTCCCCTCATAAAATATATAAATTATCTGAAAATTTTGGTTAAATTTCGAACAGTCCTCGATTTAATTGATTTTTTGACCGAAACTAATATAAACTAGTGTATAATATATTACGAGTTTTTGAACGAAACACGCATTTCATAAAGTTTCGTAGAATCTAATTTTCAGATAATATTTTGCATGGACCTCCATCATAACCTTCCCTCATAACATATAAGATGGATCTAAAATGTTTTGTATCCTTTCGAACATTCCTCGACTTAATTTGATTTTTTGAGAAAAACTAGTATAAACTAGTGTATAATATATAATGACTTTTTGAATGAAAGTTGTGTAGGGAAAAGTTTCGTAGAATCAAATTTCCAGTTGATATTTTGCATGGACTTCCATCACAACCATCCCTCATAAAATATATAAATTATCCTAAAAGTTTTGTAGCATTTCGAACAGTTCTCGATTTAATTGATTTTTTTTGACCGAAACAAGTATAAACTAGTGTATAATATATTAATATTTTTTGACCGAAACTTGCATGTCAAGAAGTTTCGTAGAATCTAATTTTCATATGGTTTTTTGCATGGACTTCTATCATAATCTTCCCTCGTAACATATAAGATGGATCTTGAATTTTTTGTATCATTTCGAACAATCCTCGATTTAATTTGATTTTTTTTGAGAAAAACTAGTATAAACTACTGTATAATATATAATGACTTTTTGAATGAAAGTTGCGTTGGGAAAGGTTTCGTAGAATCAAACGTTCAGATGATATTTTGCGTGGAAGTCCGTCATAACCTTCCCTTGTTAAATATATAAATTATCCGAAAAGATTTGTAGCATTTCGAATAGTCCTCGATTTAATTGATTTTTTGACCGAAACTAGTATAAACTAGTGTATAACATATTAATATTTTTTGACCGAAACTTGCATGTCAAGAAGTTTCGTAGAATCTAATTTTCATATGATTTTTTGCATGGAATTCCATCATAACCTTCCCTCGTAACATATAAGATGGATCTAAATTTTTTTGTATCATTTCGAACAGTCCTCGATTTAATTTAATTTTTCGAGAAAAACTAGTATAAACTAATGTATAATATATAATGACTTTTTGAAAGAAACCTGCATTTCAAAATGTTTCGTAGATTCAAATTTTAAGATGATTTTTTGCATGGACTTCCATCATAACCTTCCCTCGTAAAATATATAAATTACCCGAAAATTATGGTAGCATTTCGAACAGTCCTCGATTTAATTGATTTTTTGACAGTAACTAGTATAAACTAGTGTATAATATATTACGATTTTTTGACCGAAACTTGCATGTCAAAAAGTTTCGTAGAATCTAATTTTCATATGATTTTTTGCATAGACTTCCATCATAACCTTCCCTCGTACCATATAAGATTGATCTAATTTTTATTGTATCATTTCGAACACTCCTCGATTTAATTTGATTTTTTGAGAAAAACTAGTATAAACTAGAGTATAATATAAAATGATTTTTTGACTGAAACGTGCATTTCGATACGTATCGTAGATTCAAATTTTAAGATTATTTTTTGCATGGTCTTCCTTCATAACCTCCCCTCATAAAATATATAAATTATCTGAAAATTTTGGTTAAATATCGAACAGTCCTCGATTTAATTGATTTTTTGACCGAAACTAATATAAACTAGTGTATAATATATTACGAGTTTTTGACCGAAACACGCATTTCATAAAGTTTCGTAGAATCTAATTTTCATATAATATTTTGCATGGACCTCCATCATAACCTTCCCTCATAACATATAAGATGGATCTAAAATGTTTTGTATCCTTTCGAACATTCCTCGACTTAATTTGATTTTTTGAGAAAAACTAGTATAAACTAGTGTATAATATATAATGACTTTTTGAATGAAAGTTGTGTAGGGAAAAGTTTCGTAGAATCAAATTTCCAGTTGATATTTTGCATGGACTTCCATCACAACCATCCCTCATAAAATATATAAATTATCCTAAAAGTTTTGTAGCATTTCGAACAGTTCTCGATTTAATTGATTTTTTTTGACCGAAACAAGTATAAACTAGTGTATAATATATTAATATTTTTTGACCGAAACTTGCATGTCAAGAAGTTTCGTAGAATCTAATTTTTATATGGTTTTTTGCATGGACTTCTATCATAATCTTCCCTCGTAACATATAAGATGGATCTTGAATTTTTTGTATCATTTCGAACAATCCTCGATTTAATTTGATTTTTTTTGAGAAAAACTAGTATAAACTACTGTATAATATATAATGACTTTTTGAATGAAAGTTGCGTTGGGAAAGGTTTCGTAGAATCAAACGTTCAGATGATATTTTGCGTGGAAGTCCGTCATAACCTTCCCTTGTTAAATATATAAATTATCCGAAAAGATTTGTAGCATTTCGAATAGTCCTCGATTTAATTGATTTTTTGACCGAAACTAGTATAAACTAGTGTATAACATATTAATATTTTTTGACCGAAACTTGCATGTCAAGAAGTTTCGTAGAATCTAATTTTCATATGATTTTTTGCATGGAATTCCATCATAACCTTCCCTCGTAACATATAAGATGGATCTAAATTTTTTTGTATCATTTCGAACAGTCCTCGATTTAATTTAATTTTTCGAGAAAAACTAGTATAAACTAATGTATAATATATAATGACTTTTTGAAAGAAACCTGCATTTCAAAATGTTTCGTAGATTCAAATTTTAAGATGATTTTTTGCATGGACTTCCATCATAACCTTCCCTCGTAAAATATATAAATTACCCGAAAATTATGGTAGCATTTCGAACAGTCCTCGATTTAATTGATTTTTTGACAGTAACTAGTATAAACTAGTGTATAATATATTACGATTTTTTGACCGAAACTTGCATGTCAAAAAGTTTCGTAGAATCTAATTTTCATATGATTTTTTGCATAGACTTCCATCATAACTTTCCCTCATACCATATAAGATTGATCAAATTTTTTTTGTATCATTTCGAACAGTCCTCAATTTAATTTGATTTTTTGAGAAAAACTAGAATAAACTAGTGTATAATATAAAATGATTTTTTGACTGAAACGTGCATTTCGATACGTATCGTAGATTCAAATTTTAAGATTATTTTTTGCATGGTCTTCCTTCATAACCTCCCCTCATAAAATATATAAATTATCTGAAAAGTTTGGTTAAATTTCGAACAGTCCTCGATTTAATTGATTTTTTGACCGAAACTAATATAAACTAGTGTATAATATATTACGATTTTTTGACCGAAACACGCATTTCATAAAGTTTCGTAGAATCTAATTTTCAGATAATATTTTGCATGGACCTCCATCATAACCTTCCCTCATAACATATAAGATGGATCTAAAATGTTTTGTATCCTTTCCATCATTCCTCGACTTAATTTGATTTTTTGAGAAAAACTAGTATAAACTAGTGTATAATATATAATGACTTTTTGAATGAAAGTTGTGTTGGGAAAAGTTTCGTAGAATCAATTATTCAGTTGATATTTTGCATGGACTTCCATCACAACCTTCCCTCATAAAATATATAAATTATCCGAAAAGTTTGTAGCATTTCGAACAGTCCTCGATTTAATTGATTTTTTTTGACCGAAACAAGTATAAACCAGTGCATAATATATTAATATTTTTTGACCGAAACTTGCATGTCAAGAAGTTTCGTAGAATCTAATTTTCATATGGTTTTTTGCATGGACTTCTATCATAACCTTCCCTCGTAACATATAAGATGGATCTTGAATTTTTTGTATCATTTCGAACAATCCTCGATTTAATTTTATTTTTTTGAGAAAAACTATTATAAACTAATGTATAATATATAATGACTTTTTGAATGAAAGTTGCGTTGGGAAAGGTTTTGTAGAATCAAACTTTCAGATGATATTTTGCGTGGAAGTCCGTCATAACCTTCCCTTGTTAAATATATAAATTATCCGAAAAGATTTGTAGCATTTCGAATAGTCCTCGATTTAATTGATTTTTTGAACGAAACTAGTATAAACTAGTGTATAACATATTAATATTTTTTGACCGAAACTTGCATGTCAAGAAGTTTCATAGAATCTAATTTTTATTTTGTTTTTCTCATGGACTTCCATCATAACCTTCCCTCGTAACATATAAGATGGATCTAAATTTTTTTGTATCATTTCGAACAGTCCTCGATTTAATTTGATTTTTAGAGAAAAACTATTATAAACAAATGTATAATATATAATGACTTTTTGACTGAAACGTGCATTTCGAAATGTTTCGTAGATTCAAATTTTAAGATGATTTTTTGCATGGACTTCCATCATAACCTTCCCTCGTAAAATATATAAATTACCCGAAAATTATGGTAGCATTTCGAACAGTCCTCGATTTAATTGATTTTTTGACAGAAACTAGTATAAACTAGTGTATAATATATTACGATTTTTTGACCGAAACTTGCATGTCAAAAAGTTTCGTAGAATCTAATTTTCATATGATTTTTTACATAGACTTCCATCATAACCTTCCCACGTACCATATAAGATTGATCTAATTTTTATTGTATCATTTCGAACAGTCCTCGATTTAATTTGATTTTTTGAGAAAAACTAGTATAAACTAGTGTATAATATAAAATGATTTTTTGACTGAAACGTGCATTTCGATACGTATCGTAGATTCAAATTTTAAGATTATTTTTTGCATGGTCTTCCTTCATAACCTCCCCTCATAAAATATATAAATTATCTGAAAATTTTGGTTAAATTTCGAACAGTCCTCGATTTAATTGATTTTTTGACCGAAACTAATATAAACTAGTGTATAATATATTACGAGTTTTTGACCGAAACACGCATTTCATAAAATTTCGTAGAATCTAATTTTCAGATAATATTTTGCATGGACCTCCATCATAACCTTCCCTCATAACAGATAAGATGGATCTAAAATGTTTTGTATCCTTTCGAACATTCCTCGACTTAATTTGATTTTTTGAGAAAAACTAGTATAAACTAGTGTATAATATATAATGACTTTTTGAATGAAAGTTGTGTAGGGAAAAGTTCCGTAGAATCAAATTTTCAGTTGATATTTTGCATGGACTTCCATCATAACCATCCCTCATAAAATATATAAATTATCCTAAAAGTTTTGTAGCATTTCGAACAGTCCTCGATTTAATTGATTTTTTTTGACCGAAACAAGTATAAACTAGTGTATAATATATTAATATTTTTTGACCGAAACTTGCATGTCAAGAAGTTTCGTAGAATCTAATTTTCATATGGTTTTTTGCATGGACTTCTATCATAATCTTCCCAGGTAACATATAAGATGGATCTTGAATTTTTTGTATCATTTCGAACAATCCCCGATTTAATTTGATTTTTTTTTGAGAAAAACTAGTATAAACTACTGTATAATATATAATGACTTTTTGAATGAAAGTTGCGTTGGGAAAGGTTTCGTAGAATCAAACGTTCAGATGATATTTTGCGTGGAAGTCCGTCATAACCTTCCCTTGTTAAATATATAAATTATCCGAAAAGATTTGTAGCATTTCGAATAGTCCTCGATTTAATTGATTTTTTGACCGAAACTAGTATAAACTAGTGTATAACATATTAATATTTTTTGACCGAAACTTGCATGTCAAGAAGTTTCGTAGAATCTAATTTTCATATGATTTTTTTCATGGAATTCCATCATAACCTTCCCTCGTAACATATAAGATGGATCTAAATTTTTTTGTATCATTTCGAACAGTCCTCGATTTAATTTAATTTTTCGAGAAAAACTAGTATAAACTAATGTATAATATATAATGACTTTTTGAAAGAAACCTGCATTTCAAAATGTTTCGTAGATTCAAATTTTAAGATGATTTTTTGCATGGACTTCCATCATAACCTTCCCTCGTAAAATATATAAATTACCCGAAAATTATGGTAGCATTTCGAACAGTCCTCGATTTAATTGATTTTTTGACAGAAACTAGTATAAACTAGTGTATAATATATTACGATTTTTTGACCGAAACTTGCATGTCAAAAAGTTTCGTAGAATCTAATTTTCATATGATTTTTTGCATAGACTTCCATTATAACCTTCCCTCATACCATATAAGATTGATCAAATTTTTTTTGTATCATTTCGAACAATCCTCAATTTAATTTGATTTTTTGAGAAAAACTAGTGTATAATATAAAATGATTTTTTGACTGAAACGTGCATTTCGATACGTATCGTAGATTCAAATTTTAAGATTATTTTTTGCATGGTCTTCCTTCATAACCTCCCCTCATAAAATATATAAATTATCTGAAAAGTTTGGTTAAATTTCGAACAGTCCTCGATTTAATTGATTTTTTGACCGAAACTAATATAAACTAGTGTATAATATATTACGATTTTTTGACCGAAACACGCATTTCATAAAGTTTCGTAGAATCTATTTTTCAGATAATATTTTGCATGGACCTCCATCATAACCTTCCCTCATAACATATAAGATGGATCTAAAATGTTTTGTATCCTTTCGAACATTCCTCGACTTAATTTGATTTTTTGAGAAAAACTAGTATAAACTAGTGTATAATATATAATGACTTTTTGAATGAAAGTTGTGTTGGGAAAAGTTTCGTAGAATCAACTATTCAGTTGATATTTTGCATGGACTTCCATCACAATCTTCCCTCATAAAATATAAAAATTATCCGAAAAGTTTGTAGCATTTCGAACAGTCCTCGATTTAATTGATTTTTTTTGACCGAAACAAGTATAAACCAGTGCATATATTAATATTTTTTGACCGAAACTTGCATGTCAAGAAGTTTCGTAGAATCTAATTTTCATATGGTTTTTTTGCATGGACTTCTATCATAACCTTCCCTCGTAACATATAAGATGGATCTTGAATTTTTTGTATCATTTCGAACAATCCTCGATTTAATTTGATTTTTTGAGAAAAACTATTATAAACTAATGTATAATATATAATGACTTTTTGAATGAAAGTTGCGTTGGGAAAGGTTTCGTAGAATCAAACTTTCAGATGATATTTTGCGTGGAAGTCCGTCATAACCTTCCCTTGTTAAATATATAAATTATCCGAAAAGATTTGTAGCATTTCGAATAGTCCTCGATTTAATTGTTTTTTGACCGAAACTAGTATGAACTAGTGTATAACATATTAATATTTTTTGACCGAAACTTGCATGTCAAGAAGTTTCATAGAATCTAATTTTTATTTTGTTTTTATCATGGACTTCCATCATAACCTTCCCTCGTAACATATAAGATGGATCTAAATTTTTTTGTATCATTTCGAACAGTCCTCGATTTAATTTGATTTTTAGAGAAAAACTAGTATAAACAAATGTATAATATATAATGACTTTTTGACTGAAACGTGCATTTCGAAACGTTTCGTAGATTCAAATTTTAAGATGATTTTTTGCATGGAATTCCATCATAACCTTCCCTCATAAAATATATAAATTACCCGAAAATTATGGTAGCATTTCGAACAGTCCTCGATTTAATTGATTTTTTGACAAAAACTAGTATAAACTAGTGTATAATATATTACGATTTTTTGACCGAAACTTGCATGTCAAAAACTTTCGTAGAATCTAATTTTCATATGATTTTTTACATAGACTTCCATCATAACCTTCCCTCGTACCATATAAGATTGATCTAATTTTTATTGTATCATTTCGAACACTCCTCGATTTAATTTGATTTTTTGAGAAAAACTAGTATAAACTAGAGTATAATATAAAATGATTTTTTGACTGAAACGTGCATTTCGATACGTATCGTAGATTCAAATTTGAATATTATTTTTTGCATGGTCTTCCTTCATAACCTCCCCTCATAAAATATATAAATTATCTGAAAATTTTGGTTAAATTTCGAACAATCCTCGATTTAATTGATTTTTTGACCGAAACTAATATAAACTAGTGTATAATATATTACGAGTTTTTGACCGAAACACGCATTTCATAAAGTTTCGTAGAATCTAATTTTCAGATAATATTTTGCATGGACCTCCATCATAACCTTCCCTCATAACATATAAGATGGATCTAAAATGTTTTGTATCCTTTCGAACATTCCTCGACTTAATTTGATTTTTTGAGAAAAACTAGTATAAACTAGTGTATAATAGATAATGACTTTTTGAATGAAAGTTGTTTAGGGAAAAGTTTCGTAGAATCAAATTTTCAGTTGAATTTTGCATGGACTTCCATCACAACCATCCCTCATAAAATATATAAATTATCCTAAAAGTTTTGTAGCATTTCGAACAGTTCTCGATTTAATTGATTTTTTTTGACCGAAACAAGTATAAACAAGTGTATAATATATTAATATTTTTTGACCGAAACTTGCATGTCAAGAAGTTTCGTAGAATCTAATTTTCATATGGTTTTTTGCATGGACTTCTATCATAATCTTCCCTCGTAACATATAAGATGGATCTTGAATTTTTTGTATCATTTCGAACAATCCTCGATTTAATTTGATTTTTTTTGAGAAAAACTAGTATAAACTACTGTATAATATATAATGACTTTTTGAATGAAAGTTGCGTTGGGAAAGGTTTCGTAGAATCAAACGTTCAGATGATATTTTGCGTGGAAGTCCGTCATAACCTTCCCTTGTTAAATATATAAATTATCCGAAAAGATTTGTAGCATTTCGAATAGTCCTCGATTTAATTGATTTTTTGACCGAAACTAGTATAAACTAGTGTATAACATATTAATATTTTTTGACCGAAACTTGCATGTCAAGAAGTTTCGTAGAATCTAATTTTCATATGATTTTTTGCATGGAATTCCATCATAACCTTCCCTCGTAACATATAAGATGGATCTAAATTTTTTTGTATCATTTCGAACAGTCCTCGATTTAATTTAATTTTTCGAGAAAAACTAGTATAAACTAATGTATAATATATAATGACTTTTTGAAAGAAACCTGCATTTCAAAATGTTTCGTAGATTCAAATTTTAAGATGATTTTTTGCATGGACTTCCATCATAACCTTCCCTCGTAAAATATATAAATTACCCGAAAATTATGGTAGCATTTCGAACAGTCCTCGATTTAATTGATTTTTTGACAGAAACTAGTATAAACTAGTGTATAATATATTACGATTTTTTGACCGAAACATGCATGTCAAAAAGTTTCGTAGAATCTAATTTTCATATGATTTTTTGCATAGACTTCCATCATAACCTTCCCTCATACCATATAAGATTGATCAATTTTTTTTTGTATCATTTCGAACAGTCCTCAATTTAATTTGATTTTTTGAGAAAAACTAGTATAAACTAGTGTATAATATAAAATGATTTTTTGACTGAAACGTGCATTTCGATACGTATCGTAGATTCAAATTTTAAGATTATTTTTTGCATGGTCTTCCTTCATAACCTCCCCTCATAAAATATATAAATTATCTGAAAAGTTTGGTTAAATTTCGAACAGTCCTCGATTTAATTGATTTTTTGACCGAAACTAATATAAACTAGTGTATAATATATTACGATTTTTTGACCGAAACACGCATTTCATAAAGTTTCGTAGAATCTAATTTTCAGATAATATTTTGCATGGACCTCCATCATAACCTTCCCTCATAACATATAAGATGGATCTAAAATGTTTTGTATCCTTTCCAACATTCCTCGACTTAATTTGATTTTTTGAGAAAAACTAGTATAAACTAGTGTATAATATATAATGACTTTTTGAATGAAAGTTGTGTTGGGAAAAGTTTCGTAGAATCAATTATTCAGTTGATATTTTGCATGGACTTCCATCACAACCTTCCCTCATAAAATATATAAATTATCCGAAAAGTTTGTAGCATTTCTAACAGTCCTCGATTTTATTGATTTTTTTTGACCGAAAAAAGTATAAACCAGTGCATAATATATTAATATTTTTTGACCGAAACTTGCATGTCAAGAAGTTTCGTAGAATCTAATTTTCATATGGTTTTTTGCATGGACTTCTATCATAACCTTCCCTCGTAACATATAAGATGGATCTAGAATTTTTTGTATCATTTCGAACAATCCTCGATTTAATTTGATTTTTTTGAGAAAAACTATTATAAACTAATGTATAATATATAATGACTTTTTGAATGAAAGTTGCGTTGGGAAAGGTTTTGTAGAATCAAACTTTCAGATGATATTTTGCGTGGAAGTCCGTCAGAACCTTCCCTTGTTAAATATATAAATTATCCGAAAAGATTTGTAGCATTTCGAATAGTCCTCGATTTAATTGATTTTTTGACCGAAACTTGTATAAACTAGTGTATAACATATTAATATTTTTTGACCGAAACTTGCATGTCAAGAAGTTTCATAGAATCTAATTTTTATTTTGTTTTTCTCATGGACTTCCATCATAACCTTCCCTCGTAACATATAAGATGGATCTAAATTTTTTTGTATCATTTCGAACAGTCTTTGATTTAATTTGATTTTTAGAGAAAAACTAGTATAAACAAATGTATAATATATAATGACTTTTTGACTGAAACGTGCATTTCGAAATGTTTCGTAGATTCAAATTTTAAGATGATTTTTTGCATGGACTTCCATCATAACCTTCCCTCGTAAAATATATTAATTACCCTAAAATTATGGTAGCATTTCGAACAGTCCTCGATTTAATTGATTTTTTGACAGAAACTAGTATAAACTAGTGTATAATATATTACGATTTTTTGACCGAAACTTGCCTGTCAAAAAGTTTCGTAGAATCTAATTTTCATATGATTTTTTACATAGACTTCCATCATAACCTTCCCTCGTACCATATAAGATTGATCTAATTTTTATTGTATCATTTCGAACAGTTCTCGATTTAATTTGATTTTTTGAGAAAAACTAGTATAAACTAGTGTATAATATAAAATGATTTTTTGACTGAAACGTGCATTTCGATACGTATCGTAGATTCAAATTTTAAGATTATTTTTTGCATGGTCTTCCTTCATAACCTCCCCTCATAAAATATATAAATTATCTGAAAATTTTGGTTAAATTTCGAACAGTCCTCGATTTAATTGATTTTTTGACCGAAACTAATATAAACAAGTGTATAATATATTACGAGTTTTTGACCGAAACACGCATTTCATAAAGTTTCGTAGAATCTAATTTTCAGATAATATTTTGCATGGACCTCCATCATAACCTTCCCTCATAACATATAAGATGGATCTAAAATGTTTTGTATCCTTTCGAACATTCCTTGACTTAATTTGATTTTTTGAGAAAAACTAGAATAAACTAGTGTATAATATATAATGACTTTTTGAATGAAAGTTGTGTAGGGAAAAGTTTCGTAGAATCAAATTTTCAGTTGATATTTTGCATGGACTTCCATCACAACCATCCCTCATAAAATATATAAATTATCCTAAAAGTTTTGTAGCATTTCGAACAGTCCTCGATTTAATTGATTTTTTTTGACCGAAACAAGTATAAACTAGTGTATAATATATTAATATTTTTTGACCGAAAATTGCATGTCAAGAAGTTTCGTAGAATCTAATTTTCATATGGTTTTTTGCATGGACTTCTATCATAATCTTCCCTCGTAACATATAAGATGGATCTTGAATTTTTTGTATCATTTCGAACAATCCTCGATTTAATTTGATTTTTTTGAGAAAAACTATTATAAATTAATGTATAATATATAATGACTTTTTGAATGAAAGTTGCGTTGGGAAAGGTTTCGTAGAATCAAACTTTCAGATGATATTTTGCGTGGAAGTCCGTCATAACCTTCCCTTGTTAAATATATAAATTATCCGAAAAGATTTGTAGCATTTCGAATAGTCCTCGATTTAATTGATTTTTTGACCGAAACTAGTATAAACTAGTGTATAACATATTAATATCTTTTGACCGAAACTTGCATGTCAAGAAGTTTCGTAGAATCTAATTTTCATATGATTTTTTGCATGGACTTCTATCATAACCTTCCCTCGTAACATATAAGATGGATCTAAATTTTTTTGTATCATTTCAAACAATCCTCGATTTAATTTGATTTTTTTGAGAAAAACTATTAAAAACTAATGTATAATATATAATGACTTTTTGAATGAAAGTTGCGTTGGGAAAGGTTTCGTAGAATCAAACTTTCAGATGATATTTTGCGTGGAAGTCCGTCATAACCTTCCCTTGTGAAATATATAAATTATCCGAAAAGATTTGTAGCATTTCGAATAGTCCTCGGTTTAATTGATTTTTTGACCGAAACTAGTATAATCTAGTGTATAACATATTAATATTTTTTAACCGAAACTTGCATGTCAAGAAATTTCATAGAATCTAATTTTTATATTGTTTTTTGCATGAACTTCCATCATAACCTTCCCTCGTAACATATAAGATGGATCTAAATTTTTTTGTATCATTTCGAACAGTCCTCAATTTAATTTGATTTTTAGAGAAAAACTAGTATAAACAAATGTATAATATATAATGACTTTTTGACTGAAACGTGCATTTCGAAATGTTTCGTAGATTCAAATTTTAAGATGATTTTTTGCATGGACTTCCATCATAACCTTCCCTCGTAAAATATATAAATTACCCGAAAATTATGGTAGCATTTCGAACAGTCCTCGATTGAATTGATTTTTTGACAGAAACTAGTATAAGCTAGTGTATAATATATTACGATTTTTTGACCGAAACTTGCATGTCAAAAAGTTTCGTAGAATCTAATTTTCATATGATTTTTTGCATAGACTTCCATCATAACCTTCCCTCGTACCATATAAGATTGATAAAATTTTTTTTGTATCATTTCGAACAGTCCTCAATTTAATTTGATTTTTTGAGAAAAACTAGTATAAACTAGTGTATAGTATATAATGATTTTTTGACTGAAACGTGCATTTCAAAACGTTTCGTAGATTCAAATTATAAGATTATTTTTTGCATGGTCTTCCTTCATAACCTCCCCTCATAAAATATATAAATTATCTGAAAAGTTTGGTTAAATTTCGAACAATCCTCGATTTAATTGATTTTTTGACCGAAACTAATATAAACTAGTGTATAATATATTACGAGTTTTTGACCGAAACACGCATTTCATAAAGTTTCGTAGAATCTAATTTTCAGATAATATTTTGCATGGACCTCCATCATAACCTTCCCTCATAACATATAAGATGGATCTAAAATGTTTTGTATGCTTTCGAACATTCCTCGACTTAATTTGATTTTTTGAGAAAAACTAGTATAAACTAGTGTATAATATATAATGACTTTTTGAATGAAAGTTGTGTTGGGAAAAGTTTCGTAGAATCAAATTTTTAAGTTAATATTTTGCATGGACTTCCATCACAACCATCCCTCATAAAATATATAAATTATCCTAAAAGTTTTGTAGTATTTCGAACAGTCCTCGATTTAATTGATTTTTTTTGACCGAAACAAGTATAAACTAGTGTATAATATATTAATATTTTTTGACCGAAAATTGCATGTCAAGAAGTTTCGTAGAATCTAATTTTCATATGGTTTTTTGCATGGACTTCTATAATAATCTTCCCTCGTAACATATAAGATGGATCTTGAATTTTTTGTATCATTTCGAACAATCCTCGATTTAATTTGATTTTTTTGAGAAAAACTATTATAAACTAATGTATAATATATAATGACTTTTTGAATGAAAGTTGCGTTGGGAAAGGTTTCGTAGAATCAAACTTTCAGATGATATTTTGCGTGGAAGTCCGTCATAACCTTCCCTTGTTAAATATATAAATTATCCGAAAAGATTTGTAGCATTTCGAATAGTCCTCGATTTAATTGATTTTTTGACCGAAACTAGTATAAACTAGTGTATAACATATTAATATCTTTTGACCGAAACTTGCATGTCAAGAAGTTTCGTAGAATCTAATTTTCATATGATTTTTTGCATCGACTTCTATCATAACCTTCCCTCGGAACATATAAGATGGATCTAAATTTTTTTGTATCATTTCAAACAATCCTCGATTTAATTTGATTTTTTTGAGAAAAACTATTATAAACTAATGTATAATATATAATGACTTTTTGAATGAAAGTTGCGTTGGGAAAGGTTTCGTAGAATCAAACTTTCAGATGATTATTTGCGTGGAAGTCCGTCATAACCTTCCCTTGTGAAATATATAAATTATCCGAAAAGATTTGTAGCATTTCGAATAGTCCTCGATTTAATTGATTTTTTGACCGAAACTAGTATAAACTAGTGTATAACATATTAATATTTTTTGACCGAAACTTGCATGTCAAGAAGTTTCGTAGAATCTAATTTTCATATGATTTTTTTCATGGAATTCCATCATAAACTTCCCTCGTAACATATAAGATGGATCTAAATTTTTTTGTATCATTTCGAACAGTCCTCGATTTAATTTAATTTTTCGAGAAAAACTAGTATAAACTAATGTATAATATATAATGACTTTTTGACTGAAACGTGCATTTCGAAATGTTTCGTAGATTCAAATTTTAAGATGATTTTTTGCATGGACTTCCATCATAACCTTCCCTCGTAAAATATATAAATTACCCGAAAATTATGGTAGCATTTCGAACAGTCCTTGATTTAATTGATTTTTTGACAGAAACTAGTATAAACTAGTGTATAATATATTACGATTTTTTGACCAAAACTTGCATGTCAAAAAGTTTGTTAGAATCTAATTTTCATATGATTTTTTACATAGACTTCCATCATAACCTTCCCTCGTACCATATAAGATTGATCTAATTTTTTTTGTATCATTTCGAACAGTCCTCGATTTAATTTGATTTTTTGAGAAAAACTAGTATAAACTAGTGTATAATATATAATGACTTTTTGAATGAAAGTTGTGTTGGGAAATGTTTCGTAGAATCAAATTTTCAGTTGATATTTTGCATGGACTTCCATCACAACCATCCCTCATAAAATATATAAATTATCATAAAAGTTTTGTAGCATTTCGAACAGTCCTCGATTTAATTGATTTTTTTGACCGAAACAAGTATAAACTAGTGTATAATATATTAATATTTTTTGACCGAAAATTGCATGTCAAGAAGTTTCGTAGAATCTAATTTTCATATGGATTTTTGCATGGACTTCTATCATAATCTTCCCTCGTAACATATAAGATGGATCTTGAATTTTTTGTATCATTTCGAACAATCCTCGATTTAATTTGATTTTTTTGAGAAAAACTATTATAAACTAATGTATAATATATAATGACTTTTTGAATGAAAGTTGCGTTGGGAAAGGTTTCGTAGAATCAAACTTTCAGATGATATTTTGCGTGGAAGTCCGTCATAACCTTCCCTTGTTAAATATATAAATTATCCGAAAAGATTTGTAGCATTTCGAATAGTCCTCGATTTAATAGATTTTTTGACCGAAACTAGTATAAACTAGTGTATAACATATTAATATCTTTTGACCGAAACTTGCATGTCAAGAAGTTTCGTAGAATCTAATTTTCATATGATTTTTTGCATGGACTTCTATCATAACCTTCCCTCGTAACATATAAGATGGATCTTGAATTTTTTTGTATCATTTCAAACAATCCTCGATTTAATTTGATTTTTTTGAGAAAAACTATTATAAACTAATGTATAATATATAATGACTTTTTGATTGAAAGTTGCATTGGGAAAGGTTTCGTAGAATCAAACTTTCAGATGATATTTTGCGTGGAAGTCCGTCATAACCTTCCCTTGTGAAATATATAAATTATCCGAAAAGATTTGTAGCATTTCGAATAGTCCTCGATTTAATTGATTTTTTGACCGAAACTAGTATAATCTAGTGTATAACATATTAATATTTTTTGACCGAAACTTGCATGTCAAGAAGTTTCATAGAATCTAATTTTTATATTGTTTTTTGCTTGGACTTCCATCATAACCTTCCCTCGTAACATATAAGATGGATCTAAATTTTTTTGTATCATTTCGAACAGTCCTCAATTTAATTTGATTTTTAGAGAAAAACTAGTATAAACAAATGTATAATATATAATGACTTTTTGACTGAAACGTGCATTTCGAAATGTTTCGTAGATTCAAATTTTAAGATGATTTTTTGCATGGACTTCCATCATAACCTTCCCTCGTAAAATATATAAATTACCCGAAAATTATGGTAGCATTTCGAACAGTCCTCGATTGAATTGATTTTTTGACAGAAACTAGTATAAACTAGTGTATAATATATTACGATTTTTTGACCGAAACTTGCATGTCAAAAAGTTTCGTAGAATCTAATTTTCATATGATTTTTTACATAGACTTCCATCATAACCTTCCCTCGTACCATATAAGATTGATCTAATTTTTTTTGTATCATTTCGAACAGTCCTCGATTTAATTTGATTTTTTGAGAAAAACTAGTATAAACTAGTGTATAATATATAATGACTTTTTGAATGAAAGTTGTGTTGGGAAAAGTTTCGTAGAATCAAATTTTCAGTTGATATTTTGCATGGACTTCCATCACAACCATCCCTCATAAAATATATAAATTATCCTAAAAGTTTTGTAGCATTTCGAACAGTCCTCGATTTAATTGAATTTTTTTGACCGAAACAAGTATAAACTAGTGTATAATATATTAATATTTTTTGACCGAAAATTGCATGTCAAGAAGTTTCGTAGAATCTAATTTTCATATGGATTTTTGCATGGACTTCTATCATAATCTTCCCTCGTAACATATAAGATGGATCTTGAATTTTTTGTATCATTTCGAACAATCCTCGATTTAATTTGATTTTTTTGAGAAAAACTATTATAAACTAATGTATAATATATAATGACTTTTTGAATGAAAGTTGCGTTGGGAAAGGTTTCGTAGAATCAAACTTTCAGATGATATTTTGCGTGGAAGTCCGTCATAACCTTCCCTTGTTAAATATATAAATTATCCGAAAAGATTTGTAGCATTTCGAATAGTCCTCGATTTAATTGATTTTTTGACCGAAACTAGTATAAACTAGTGTATAACATATTAATATCTTTTGACCGAAACTTGCATGTCAAGAAGTTTCGTAGAATCTAATTTTCATATGATTTTTTGCATGGACTTCTATCATAACCTTCCCTCGTAACATATAAGATGGATCTTGAATTTTTTTGTATCATTTCAAACAATCCTCGATTTAATTTGATTTTTTTGAGAAAAACTATTATAAACTAATGTATAATATATAATGACTTTTTGATTGAAAGTTGCATTGGGAAAGGTTTCGTAGAATCAAACTTTCAGATGATATTTTGCGTGGAAGTCCGTCATAACCTTCCCTTGTGAAATATATAAATTATCCGAAAAGATTTGTAGCATTTCGAATAGTCCTCGATTTAATTGATTTTTTGACCGAAACTAGTATAATCTAGTGTATAACATATTAATATTTTTTGACCGAAACTTGCATGTCAAGAAGTTTCATAGAATCTAATTTTTATATTGTTTTTTGCATGGACTTCCATCATAACCTTCCCTCGTAACATATAAGATGGATCTAAATTTTTTTGTATCATTTCGAACAGTCCTCAATTTAATTTGATTTTTAGAGAAAAACTAGTATAAACAAATGTATAATATATAATGACTTTTTGACTGAAACGTGCATTTCGAAATGTTTCGTAGATTCAAATTTTAAGATGATTTTTTGCATGGACTTCCATCATAACCTTCCCTCGTAAAATATATAAATTACCCGAAAATTATGGTAGCATTTCGAACAGTCCTCGATTGAATTGATTTTTTGACAGAAACTAGTATAAACTAGTGTATAATATATTACGATTTTTTGACCGAAACTTGCATGTCAAAAAGTTTCGTAGAATCTAATTTTCATATGATTTTTTACATAGACTTCCATCATAACCTTCCCTCGTACCTTATAAGATTGATCTAATTTTTTTTGTATCATTTCGAACAGTCCTCGATTTAATTTGATTTTTTGAGAAAAACTAGTATAAACTAGTGTATAATATATAATGACTTTTTGAATGAAAGTTGTGTTGGGAAAAGTTTCGTAGAATCAAATTTTCAGTTGATATTTTGCATGGACTTCCATCACAACCATCCCTCATAAAATATATAAATTATCCTAAAAGTTTTGTAGCATTTCGAACAGTCCTCGATTTAATTGATTTTTTTTGACCGAAACAAGTATAAACTAGTGTATAATATATTAATATTTTTTGACTGAAAATTGCATGTCAAGAAGTTTCGTAGAATCTAATTTTCATATGGATTTTTGCATGGACTTCTATCATAATCTTACCTCGTAACATATAAGATGGATCTTGAATTTTTTGTATCATTTCGAACAATCCTCGATTTAATTTGATTTTTTTGAGAAAAACTATTATAAACTAATGTATATTATATAATGACTTTTTGAATGAAAGTTGCGTTGGGAAAGGTTTCGTAGAATCAAACTTTCAGATGATATTTTGCGTGGAAGTCCGTCATAACCTTCCCTTGTTAAATATATAAATTATCCGAAAAGATTTGTAGCATTTCGAATAGTCCTCGATTTAATTGATTTTTTGACCGAAACTAGTATAAACTAGTGTATAACATATTAATATCTTTTGACCGAAACTTGCATGTCAAGAAGTTTCGTAGAATCTAATTTTCATATGATTTTTTGCATGGACTTCTATCATAACCTTCCCTCGTAACATATAAGATGGATCTTGAATTTTTTTGTATCATTTCAAACAATCCTCGATTTAATTTGATTTTTTTGAGAAAAAATATTATAAACTAATGTATAATATATAATGACTTTTTGATTGAAAGTTGCATTGGGAAAGGTTTCGTAGAATCAAACTTTCAGATGATATTTTGCGTGGAAGTCCGTCATAACCTTCCCTTGTGAAATATATAAATTATCCGAAAAGATTTGTAGCATTTCGAATAGTCCTCGATTTAATTGATTTTTTTGACCGAAACTAGTATAAACTAGTGTATAACATATTAATATTTTTTGACCGAAACTTGCATGTCAAGAAGTTTCATAGAATCTAATTTTTATATTGTTTTTTGCATGGACTTCCATCATAACCTTCCCTCGTAACATATAAGATGGATCTAAATTTTTTTGTATCATTTCGAACAGTCCTCAATTTAATTTGATTTTTAGAGAAAAACTAGTATAAACAAATGTATAATATATAATGACTTTTTGACTGAAACGTGCATTTTGAAATGTTTCGTAGATTCAAATTTTAAGATGATTTTTTGCATGGACTTCCATCATAACCTTCCCTCGTAAAATATATAAATTACCCGAAAATTATGGTAGCATTTCGAACAGTCCTCGATTGAATTGATTTTTTGACAGAAACTAGTATAAACTAGTGTATAATATATTACGATTTTTTGACCGTAACTTGCATGTCAAAAAGTTTCGTAGAATCTAATTTTCATATGATTTTTTACATAGACTTCCATCATAACCTTCCCTCGTACCATATAAGATTGATCTAATTTTTTTTGTATCATTTCGAACAGTCCTCGATTTAATTTGATTTTTTGAGAAAAACTAGTATAAACTAGTGTATAATATAAAATGATTTTTGACTGAAACGTGCATTTCGATACGTATCGTAGATTCAAATTTTAAGATTATTTTTTGCATGGTCTTCCTTCATAACCTCCCCTCATAAAATATATAAATTATCTGAAAATTTTGGTTAAATTTCGAACAGTCCTCGATTTAATTGATTTTTTGACCGAAACTAATATAAACTAGTGTATAATATATTACGAGTTTTTGACCGAAACACGCATTTCATAAAGTTTCGTAGAATCTAATTTTCAGATAATATTTTGCATGGACCTCCATCATAACCTTCCCTCATAACATATAAGATGGATCTAAAATGTTTTGTATCCTTTCGAACATTCCTCGACTTAATTTGATTTTTTGAGAAAAACTAGTATAAACTAGTGTATAATATATAATGACTTTTTGAATGAAAGTTGTGTAGGGAAAAGTTTCGTAGAATCAAATTTTCAGTTGATATTTTTCATGGACTTCCATCACAACCATCCCTCATAAAATATATAAATTATCCTAAAAGTTTTGTAGCATTTCGAACAGTCCTCGATTTAATTGATTTTTTTTGACCGAAACAAGTATAAACTAGTGTATAATATATTGATATTTTTTGACCGAAACTTGCATGTCAAGAAGTTTCGTAGAATCTAATTTTCATATGGTTTTTTGCATGAACTTCTATCATAATCTTCCCTCATAACATATAAGATGGATCTTGAATTTTTTGTATCATTTCGAACAATCCTCGATTTAATTTTATTTTTTTTGAGAAAAACTAGTAAACTACTTTATAATATATAATGACTTTTTGAATGAAAGTTAAGTTGGGAAAGGTTTCGTAGAATCAAACTTTCAGATGATATTTTGCGTGGAAGTCCGTCATAACCTTCCCTCGTAAAATATATAAATTATCCGAAAAGTTATGTAGCATTTCGAACAGTCCTCGATTTAATTGATATTTTGACCGAAACTAGTATAAACTAGTGTATAATATATTGATTTTTTTGACCGAAACTTGCATGTCAAGAAGTTTCGTAGAATCTAATTTTCATATGATTTTTTGCATGGAATTCCATCATAAACTTCCCTCGTAACATATAAGATGGATCTAAATATTTTTGTATCATTTCGAACAGTCCTCGATTTAATTTAATTTTTCGAGAAAAACTAGTATAAACTAATGTATAATATATAATGACTTTTTGACTGAAACGTGCATTTCGAAATGTTTCGTAGATTCAAATTTTAAGATGATTTTTTGCATGGACTTCCATCATAACCTTCCCTCGTAAAATATATAAATTACCCGAAAATTATGGTAGCATTTCGAACAGTCCTCGATTTAATTTATTTTTTGACAGAAACTAGTATAAACTAGTGTATAATATATTACGATTTTTTGACCGAAACTTGCATGTCAAAAAGTTTCATAGAATCTAATTTTCATATGATTTTTTGCATAGACTTCCATCATAACCTTCCCTCGTACCATATAAGATTGATAAAATTTTTTTTGTATCATTTCGAACAGTCCTCAATTTAATTTGATTTTTTGAGAAAAACTAGTATAAACTAGTGTATAGTATATAATGATTTTTTGACTGAAACGTGCATTTCAAAACGTTTCATAGATTCAAATTATAAGATTATTTTTTGCATGGTCTTCCTTCATAACCTCCCCTCATAAAATATATAAATTATCCGAAAAGTTTGGTTAAATTTCGAACAGTCCTCGATTTAATTGATTTTTTGACCGAAACTAATATAAACTAGTGTATAATATATTACGAGTTTTTGACCGAAACACGCATTTCATAAAGTTTCGTAGAATCTAATTTTCAGATAATATTTTGCATGGACCTCCATCATAACCTTCCCTCATAACATATAAGATGGATCTAAAATGTTTTGTATCCTTTCGAACATTCCTCGACTTAATTTGATTTTTTGAGAAAAACTAGTATAAACTAGTGTATAATATATAATGACTTTTTGAATGAAAGTTGTGTTGGGAAATGTTTCGTAGAATCAAATTTTCAGTTGATATTTTGCATGGACTTCCATCACAACCTTCCCTCATAAAATATATAAATTATCCGAAAAGTTTTGTAGCATTTCGAACAGTCCTGGATTTAATTGATTTTTTTTGACCGAAACAAGTATAAACTAGTGTATAATATATTAATATTTTTTGACCGAAACTTGCATGTCAAGAAGTTTCGTAGAATCTAATTTTCATATGGTTTTTTGCATGGACTTCTATCATAACCTTCCCTCGTAACATATAAGATGGATCTTGAATTTTTTTTATCATTTCGAACAATCCTCGATTTAATTTGATTTTTTTGAGAAAAACTATTATAAATTAATGTATAATATATAATGACTTTTTGAATGAAAGTTGCGTTGGGAAAGGTTTCGTAGAATCAAACTTTCAGATGATATTTTGCGTGGAAGTCCGTCATAACCTTCCCTTGTTAAATATATAAATTATCCGAAAAGATTTGTAGCATTTCGAATAGTCCACGATTTAATTGATTTTTTGACCGAAACTAGTATAAACTAGTGTATAACATATTAATATTTTTTGACCGAAACTTGCATGTCAAGAAGTTTCGTAGAATCTAATTTTCATATGATTTTTTTTATGGAATTCCATCATAACCATCCCTCGTAACATAAAAGATGGATCTAAATTTTTTTGTATCATTTCGAACAGTCCTCGATGTAATTTAATTTTTCGAGAAAAACTAGTATAAACTAATGTATAATATATAATGACTTTTTGACTGAAACGTGCATTTCGAAATGTTTCGTAGATTCAAATTTTAAGATGATTTTTTGCATGGACTTCCATCATAACCTTCCCTCGTAAAATATATAAATTACCCGAAAATTATGGTAGCATTTCGAACAGTCCTCGATTTAATTGATTTTTTGACAGAAACTAGTATAAACTAGTATATAATATATTACGATTTTTTGACCGAAACTTGCATGTCAAAAAGTTTCGTAGAATCTAATTTTCATATGATTTTTTGCATAGACTTCCATCATAACCTTCCCTCGTACCATATAAGATTGATCAATTTTTTTTTGTATCATTTCGAACAGTCCTCAATTTAATTTGATTTTTTGAGAAAAACTAGTATAAACTAGTGTATAATATAAAATGATTTTTTGACTGAAACGTGCATTTCGATACGTATCGTAGATTCAAATTTTAAAATTATTATTTGCATGGTCTTCCTTCATAACCTCCCCTCATAAAATATATAAATTATCTGAAAAGTTTGGTTAAATTTCGAACAGTCCTCGATTTAATTGATTTTTTGACCGAAACTAATATAAACTAGTGTATAATATATTACGAGTTTTTGACCGAAACACGCATTTCATAAAGTTTCGTAGAATCTAATTTTCAGATAATTTTTTGCATGGACTTCCATCATAACCTTGTCTCGTAACATATAAGATGGATCTAAAATGTTTTGTATCCTTTCGAACATTCGTCGACTTAATTTGATTTTTTGAGAAAAACTAGTATAAACTAGTTTATAATATATAATGACTTTTTGAATGAAAGTTGTGTTGGGAAAAGTTTCGTAGAATCAAATTTTCAGTTGATATTTTGCATGGACTTCCATGACAACCTTCCCTCATAAAATATATAAATTATCCGAAAAGTTTCGTAGCATTTCGAACAGTCCTCGATTTAATTGATTTTTTTTGACCGAAACAAGTATAAACTAGTGTATAATATATTAATATTTTTTGACCGAAACTTGCATGTCAAGAAGTTTCGTAGAATCTAATTTTCATATGGTTTTTTGCATGGACTTCTATCATAACCTTCCCTCGTTACATATAAGATGGATCTTGAATTTTTTATATCATTTCGAACAATCCTCGATTTAATTTGATTTTTTTGAGAAAAACTAGTATAAACTAATGTATAATATATAATGACTTTTTGAATGAAAGTTGCGTTGGGAAAGGTTTCGTAGTATCAAACTTTCGAATGATATTTTGCGTGGACGTCCGTCATAACCTTCCCTTGTTAAATATATAAATTATCCGAAAAGATTTGTAGCATTTCGAATAGTCCTCGATTTAATTGATTTTTTGACCGAAACTAGTATAATCTAGTGTATAACATATTAATATTTTTTGACCGAAACTTGCATGTCAAGAAGTTTCATAGAATCTAATTTTTATATTGTTTTTTGCATGGACATCCATCATAACCTTCCCTCGTAACATATAAGATGGATCTAAATTTTTTTGTATCATTTCGAACAGTCCTCAATTTAATTTGATTTTTAGAGAAAAACTAGTATAAACAAATGTATAATATATAATGACTTTTTGACTGAAACGTGCATTTCGAAATGTTTCGTAGATTCAAATTTTAAGATGATTTTTTGCATGGACTTCCATCATAACCTTCCCTCGTAAAATATATAAATTACCCGAAAATTATGGTAGCATTTCGAACAGTCCTCGATTGAATTGATTTTTTGACAGAAACTAGTATAAACTAGTGTATAATATATTACGATTTTTTGACCGAAACTTGCATGTCAAAAAGTTTCGTAGAATCTAATTTTCATATGATTTTTTACATAGACTTCCATCATAACCTTCCCTCGTACCATATAAGATTGATCAAATTTTTTTTGTATCATTTCGAACAGTCCTCGATTTAATTTGATTTTTTGAGAAAAACTAGTATAAACTAGTGTATAATATAATATGATTTTTGACTGAAACGTGCATTTCGATACGTATCGTAGATTCAAATTTTAAGATTATTTTTTGCATGGTCTTCCTTCATAACCTCCCCTCATAAAATATATAAATTATCTGAAAATTTTGGTTAAATTTCGAACAATCCTCGATTTAATTGATTTTTTGACCGAAACTAATATAAACCAGTGTATAATATATTACGAGTTTTTGACCGAAACACGCATTTCATAAAGTTTCGTAGAATCTAATTTTCAGATAATATTTTGCATGGACCTCCATCATAACCTTCCCTCATAACATATAAGATGGATCTAAAATGTTTTGTATCCTTTCGAACATTCCTCGACTTAATTTGATTTTTTGAGAAAAACTAGTATAAACTAGTGTATAATATATAATGACTTTTTGAATGAAAGTTGTGTAGGGAAAAGTTTCGTAGAATCAAATTTTTAGTTGATATTTTGCATGGACTTCCATCACAACCATCCCTCATAAAATATATAAATTATCCTAAAAGTTTTGTAGCATTTCGAACAGTCCTCGATTTAATTTATTTTTTTTGACCGAAACAAGTATAAACTAGTGTATAATATATTGATCTTTTTTGACCGAAACTTGCATGTCAAGAAGTTTCGTAGAATCTAATTTTCATATGGTTTTTTGCATGGACTTCTATCATAATCTTCCCTCATAACATATAAGATGGATCTTGATTTTTTTGTATCATTTAGAACAATCCTCGATTTAATTTTATTTTTTTTGAGAAAAACTAGTATAAACTACTGTATAATATATAATGACTTTTGGAATGAAAGTTAAGTTGGGAAAGGTTTCGTAGAATCAAACTTTCAGATGATATTTTGCGTGGAAGTCCGTCATAACCTTCCCTCGTAAAATATATAAATTATCCGAAAAGTTATGTAGCATTTCGAACAGTCCTCGATTTAATTGATATTTTGACCGAAACTAGTATAAACTAGTGTATAATATATTGATTTTTTTGACCGAAACTTGCATGTCAAGAAGTTTCGTAGAATCTAATTTTCATATGATTTTTTGCATGGAATTCCATCATAAACTTCCCTCGTAACATATAAGATGGATCTAAATATTTTTGTATCATTTCGAACAGTCCTCGATTTAATTTAATTTTTCGAGAAAAACTAGTATAAACTAATGTATAATATATAATGACTTTTTGACTGAAACGTGCATTTCGAAATGTTTCGTAGATTCAAATTTTAAGATGATTTTTTGCATGGACTTCCATCATAACCTTCCCTCGTAAAATATATAAATTACCCGAAAATTATGGTAGCATTTCGAACAGTCCTCGATTTAATTGATTTTTTGACAGAAACTAGTATAAACTAGTGTATAATATATTACGATTTTTTGACCGAAACTTGCATGTCAAAAAGTTTCGTAGAATCTAATTTTCATATGATTTTTTACATAGACTTCCATCATAACCTTCCCTCGTACCATATAAGATTGATCAAATTTTTTTTGTATCATTTCGAACAGTCCTCGATTTAATTTGATTTTTTGAGAAAAACTAGTATAAACTAGTGTATAATATAATATGATTTTTGACTGAAACGTGCATTTCGATACGTATCGTAGATTCAAATTTTAAGATTATTTTTTGCATGGTCTTCCTTCATAACCTCCCCTCATAAAATATATAAATTATCTGAAAATTTTGGTTAAATTTCGAACAATCCTCGATTTAATTGATTTTTTGACCGAAACTAATATAAACCAGTGTATAATATATTACGAGTTTTTGACCGAAACACGCATTTCATAAAGTTTCGTAGAATCTAATTTTCAGATAATATTTTGCATGGACCTCCATCATAACCTTCCCTCATAACATATAAGATGGATCTAAAATGTTTTGTATCCTTTCGAACATTCCTCGACTTAATTTGATTTTTTGAGAAAAACTAGTATAAACTAGTGTATAATATATAATGACTTTTTGAATGAAAGTTGTGTAGGGAAAAGTTTCGTAGAATCAAATTTTCAGTTGATATTTTGCATGGACTTCCATCATAACCATCCCTCATAAAATATATAAATTATCCTAAAAGTTTTGTAGCATTTCGAACAGTCCTCGATTTAATTGATTTTTTTTGACCGAAACAAGTATAAACTAGTGTATAATATATTAATATTTTTTGACCGAAACTTGCATGTCAAGAAGTTTCGTAGAATCTAATTTTCATATGGTTTTTTGCATGGACTTCTATCATAATCTTCCCTCATAACATATAAGATGGATCTTGATTTTTTTGTATCATTTAGAACAATCCTCGATTTAATTTTATTTTTTTTGAGAAAAACTAGTATAAACTACTGTATAATATATAATGACTTTTGGAATGAAAGTTAAGTTGGGAAAGGTTTCGTAGAATCAAACTTTCAGATGATATTTTGCGTGGAAGTCCGTCATAACCTTCCCTCGTAAAATATATAAATTATCCGAAAAGTTATGTAGCATTTCGAACAGTCCTCGATTTAATTGATATTTTGACCGAAACTAGTATAAACTAGTGTATAATATATTGATTTTTTTGACCGAAACTTGCATGTCAAGAAGTTTCGTAGAATCTAATTTTCATATGATTTTTTGCATGGAATTCCATCATAAACTTCCCTCGTAACATATAAGATGGATCTAAATATTTTTGTATCATTTCGAACAGTCCTCGATTTAATTTAATTTTTCGAGAAAAACTAGTATAAACTAATGTATAATATATAATGACTTTTTGACTGAAACGTGCATTTCGAAATGTTTCGTAGATTCAAATTTTAAGATGATTTTTTGCATGGACTTCCATCATAACCTTCCCTCGTAAAATATATAAATTACCCGAAAATTATGGTAGCATTTCGAACAGTCCTCGATTTAATTGATTTTTTGACAGAAACTAGTATAAACTAGTGTATAATATATTACGATTTTTTGACCGAAACTTGCATGTCAAAAAGTTTCATAGAATCTAATTTTCATATGATTTTTTGCATAGACTTCCATCATAACCTTCCCTCGTACCATATAAGATTGATAAAATTTTTTTTGTATCATTTCGAACAGTCCTCAATTTAATTTGATTTTTTGAGAAAAACTAGTATAAACTAGTGTATAGTATATAATGATTTTTTGACTGAAACGTGCATTTCAAAACGTTTCGTAGATTCAAATTATAAGATTATTTTTTGCATGGTCTTCCTTCATAACCTCCCCTCATAAAATATATAAATTATTTGAAAAGTTTGGTTAAATTTCGAACAGTCCTCGATTTAATTGATTTTTTGACCGAAACTAATATAAACTAGTGTATAATATATTACGAGTTTTTGACCGAAACACGCACTTCATAAAGTTTCGTAGAATCTAATTTTCAGATAATATTTTGCATGGACCTCCATCATAACCTTCCCTCATAACATATAAGATGGATCTAAAATGTTTTGTATCCTTTCGAACATTCCTCGACTTAATTTGATTTTTTGAGAAAAACTAGTATAAACTAGTGTATAATATATAATGACTTTTTGAATGAAAGTTGTGTTGGGAAAAGTTTCGTAGAATCAAATTTTCAGTTGATATTTTGCATGGACTTCCATCACAACCTTCCCTCATAAAATATATAAATTATCCGAAAAGTTTTGTAGCATTTCGAACAGTCCTCGATTTAATTGATTTTTTTTGACCGAAACAAGTATAAACTAGTGTATAATATATTAATATTTTTTGACCGAAACTTGCATGTCAAGAAGTTTCGTAGAATCTAATTTTCATATGGTTTTTTGCATGGACTTCTATCATAACCTTCCCTCGTAACATATAAGATGGATCTTGAATTTTTTTTATCATTTCGAACAATCCTCGATTTAATTTGATTTTTTTGAGAAAAACTATTATAAACTAATGTATAATATATAATGACTTTTTGAATGAAAGTTGCGTTGGGAAAGGTTTCGTAGAATCAAACTTTCAGATGATATTTTGCGTGGAAGTCCGTCATAACCTTCCCTTGTTAAATATATAAATTATCCGAAAAGATTTGTAGCATTTCGAATAGTCCTCGATTTAATTGATTTTTTGACCGAAACTAGTATAAACTAGTGTATAACATATTAATATTTTTGACCGAAACTTGCATGTCAAGAAGTTTCGTAGAATCTAATTTTCATATGATTTTTTTTTTGGAATTCCATCATAACCATCCCTCGTAACATAAAAGATGGATCTAAATTTTTTTGTATCATTTCGAACAGTCCTCGATTTAATTTAATTTTTCGAGAAAAACTAGTATAAACTAATGTATAATATTTAATGACTTTTTGACTGAAATGTGCATTTCGAAATGTTTCGTTGATTCAAATTTTAAGATGATTTTTTGCATGGACTTCCATCATAACCTTCCCTCGTAAAATATATAAATTACCGGAAAATTATGGTAGCATTTTGAACAGTCCTCGATTTAATTGATTTTTTGACAGAAACTAGTATAAACTAGTATATAATATATTACGATTTTTTGACCGAAACTTGCATGTCAAAAAGTTTCGTAGAATCTAATTTTCATATGATTTTTTGCATAGACTTCCATCATAACCTTCCCTCGTACCATATAATATTGATCAAATTTTTTTTGTATCATTTCAAACAGTCCTCAATTTAATTTGATTTTTTGAGAAAAACTAGTATAAACTAGTGTATAATATAAAATGATTTTTTGACTGAAACGTGCATTTCGATACGTATCGTAGATTCAAATTTTAAGATTATTTTTTGCATGGTCTTCCTTCATAACCTCCCCTCATAAAATATATAAATTATCTGAAAAGTTTGGTTAAATTTCAAACAGTCCACGATTTAATTGATTTTTTGACCGAAACTAATATAAACTAGTGTATAATATATTACGAGTTTTTGACCGAAACACGCATTTCATAAAGTTTCGTAGAATCTAATTTTCAGATAATTTTTTGCATGGACTTCCATCATAACCTTGTCTCGTAACATATAAGATGGATCTAAAATGTTTTGTATCCTTTCGAACATTCGTCGACTTAATTTGATTTTTTGAGAAAAACTAGTATAAACTAGTGTATAATATATAATGACTTTTTGAATGAAAGTTGTGTTGGGAAAAGTTTCGTAGAATCAAATTTTCAATTGATATTTTGCATGGACTTCCATGACAACCTTCCCTCATAAAATATATAAATTATCCGAAAAGTTTTGTAGCATTTCGAACAGTCCTCGATTTAATTGATTTTTTTTGACCGAAACAAGTATAAACTAGTGTATAATATATTAATATTTTTTGACCGAAACTTGCATGTCAAGAAGTTTCGTAGAATCTAATTTTCATATGGTTTTTTGCATGGACTTCTATCATAACCTTCCCTCGTTACATATAAGATGGATCTTGAATTTTTTGTATCATTTCGAACAATCCTCGATTTAATTTAATTTTTTTGAGAAAAACTAGTATAAACTAATGTATAATATATAATGACTTTTTGAATGAAAGTTGCGTTGGGAAAGGTTTCGTAGTATCAAACTTTCGGATGATATTTTGCGTGGACGTCCGTCATAACCTTCCCTTATTAAATATATAAATTATCCGAAAAGATTTGTAGCATTTCGAATAGTCCTTGATTTAATTAATTTTTTGACCGAAACTAGTATAAACTAGTGTATAACATATTAATATTTTTTGACCGAAACTTGCATGTCAAGAAGTTTCATAGAATCTAATTTTCATATTGTTTTTTGCATGGACTTCCATCATAACCTTCCCTCATAACATATAATATGGATCTAAATTTTTTATATCATTTCGAACAGTCCTCGATTTAATTTGATTTTTTGAGAAAAACTAGTATAAACAAATGTATAATATATAATGACTTTTTGACTGAAACGTGCATTTCGAAACGTTTCGTAGATTCAAATTCTAAGTTATTTTTTGCCTGGATTTCCATCATAACTTTCCCTCGTAAAATATATAAATTACCGGAAAAGTTTTGTAGCATTTCGAACAGTCCTTGATTTAATTGATTTTTTTGACAGAAATTAGTATAAACCAGTGTATAATATAATACGATTTTTTGACCGAAACTTGCATGTCAAAAAGTTTCGTAGAATCTAATTTTCATATGATTTTTTGCATGGATTTCCATCATAACTTTCCCTCATACCATATAAGATTGATCAAATTTTTTTTGTATCATTTCGAACAGTCCTCAATTTAGTTTGATTTTTTGAGAAAAACTAGTATAAACTAGTGTATAATATATAATGATTTTTTGACTGAAACGTGCATTTCAAAACGTTTCGTAGATTCAAATTTTAAGATTATTTTTTGCATGGTCTTCCTTCATAACCTCCCCTCATAAAATATATAAATTATCTGAAAAGTTTGGTTAAATTTCGAACAGTCCTCGATTTAATTGATTTTTTGACCGAAACTAATATAAACTAGTGTATAATATATTACGAGTTTTTGAACGAAACACGCATTTCATAAAGTTTCGTAGAATCTAATTTTCAGATAATATTTTGCATGGACCTCCATCATAACCTTCCCTCATAACATATAAGATGGATCTAAAATGTTTTGTATCCTTATGAACATTCCTCGACTTAATTTGATTTTTTGAGAAAAACTAGTATAAACAAATGTATAATATATAATGACTTTTTGAGTGAAAGTTGTGTTGGGAAAAGTTTCGTAGAATCAAATTTTCAGTTGATATTTTGCATGGACTTCCATCACAACCTTCCCTCATAAAATATATAAATTATCCGAAAAGTTTTGTAGCATTTCGAACAGTCCTCGATTTAATTGATTTTTTTTGACCGAAACAAGTATAAACTAGTGTATAATATATTAATATTTTTTGACCGAAACTTGCATGTCAAGAAGTTTCGTAGAGTCTAATTTTCATATGGTTTTTTGCATGGACTTCTATCATAACCTTCCCTCGTAACATATAAGATGGATCTTGAATTTTTTGTATAATTTCGAACAATCCTCGATTTAATTTGATTTATTTGAGAAAAACTAGTATAAACAAATGTATAATATATAATGACTTTTTGAGTGAAAGTTGTGTTGGGAAAAGTTCCGTAGAATCAAATTTTCAGTTGATATTTTGCATGGACTTCCATCACAACCTTCCCTCATAAAATATATAAATTATCCGAAAAGTTTTGTAGCATTTCGAACAGTCCTCGATTTAATTGATTTTTTTTGACCGAAACAAGTATAAACTAGTGTATAATATATTAATATTTTTTGACCGAAACTTGCATGTCAAGAAGTTTCGTAGAATCTAATTTTCATATGGTTTTTTGCATGGACTTCTATCATAACCTTCCCTCGTAACATATAAGATGGATCTTGAATTTTTTGTATAATTTCGAACAATCCTCGATTTAATTTGATTTATTTGAGAAAAACTAGTATAAACTAATGTATAATATAAAATGACTTTTTGAATGAAAGTTGCGTTGGGAAAGGTTTCGTAGAATCAAACTTTCAGATGATATTTTGCATGGACGTCCGTCATAACCTTCCCTTGTTAAATATATAAATTATCCGAAAAGATTTGTAGCATTTCGAATAGTCCTCGATTTAATTGATTTTTTTGACCGAAACTAGTATAAACTAGTGTATAACATATTAATATTTTTTGACCGAAACTTGCATGTCAAGAAGTTTCGTAGAATCCAATTTTCATATGATTTTTTGCATGGAATTCCATCATAACCTTCCCTCGTAACATATAAGATGGATCTAAATTTTTTTGTATCATTTCGAACAGTCCTCGATTTAATTTAATTTTTCGAGAAAAACTAGTATAAACTAATGTATAATATATAATGACTTTTTGACTGAAACGTGCATTTCGAAATGTTTCGTAGATTCAAATTTTAAGATGATTTTTTGCATGGACTTCCATCATAACCTTCCCTCGTAAAATATATAAATTACCCGAAAATTATGGTAGCATTTCGAACAGTCCTCGATTTAATTGATTTTTTGACAGAAACTAGTATAAACTAGTATATAATATATTACGATTTTTTGACCGAAACTTGCATGTCAAAAAGTTTCGTAGAATCTAATTTTCATATGATAGTTTGCATAGACTTCCATCATAACCTTCCCTCGTACCATATAAGATTGATAAAATTTTTTTTGTATCATTTCGAACAGTCCTCAATTTAATTTGATTTTTTGAGAAAAACTAGTATAAACTAGTGTATAGTATATAATGATTTTTGACTGAAACGTGCATTTCAAAACGTTTCGTAGATTCAAATTTTAAGATTATTTTTTGCATGGTCTTCCTTCATAACCTCCCCTCATAAAATATATAAATTATCTGAAAAGTTTGGTTAAATTTCGAACAGTCCTCGATTTAATTGATTTTTTGACCGAAACTAATATAAACTAGTGTATAATATATTACGAGTTTTTGACCGAAACACGCACTTCATAAAGTTTCGTAGAATCTAATTTTCAGATAATATTTTGCATGGACCTCCATCATAACCTTCCCTCATAACATATAAGATGGATCTAAAATGTTTTGTATCCTTTCGAACATTCCTCGACTTAATTTGATTTTTTGAGAAAAACTAGTATAAACTAGTGTATAATATATAATGACTTTTTGAATGAAAGTTGTGTAGGGAAAAGTTTCGTAGAATCAAATTTTCAGTTGATATTTTGCATGGACTTCCATCACAACCATCCCTCATAAAATATATAAATTATCCTAAAAGTTTTGTAGCATTTCGAACAGTCCTCGATTTAATTGATTTTTTTTGACCGAAACAAGTATAAACTAGTGTATAATATATTAATATTTTTTGACCGAAACTTGCATGTCAAGAAGTTTCGTAGAATCTAATTTTCATATGGTTTTTTGCATGGACTTCTATCATAATCTTCCCTCGTAACATATAAGATGGATCTTGAATTTTTTGTATCATTTCGAACAATCCTCGATTTAATTTGATTTTTTTTGAGAAAAACTAGTATAAACTACTGTATAATATTTAATGACTTTTTGAATGAAAGTTGCGTTGGGAAAGGTTTTGTAGAATCAAACGTTCAGATGATATTTTGCGTGGAAGTCCGTCATAACCTTCCCTTGTTAAATATATAAATTATCCGAAAAGATTTGTAGCATTTCGAATAGTCCTCGATTTAATTGATTTTTTGACCGAAACTAGTATAAACTAGTGTATAACATATTAATATTTTTTGACCGAAACTTGCATGTCAAGAAGTTTCGTAGAATCTAATTTTCATATGATTTTTTTGCATGGAATTCCATCATAACCTTCCCTCGTAACATATAAGATGGATCTAAATTTTTTTGTATCATTTCGAACAGTCCTCGATTTAATTTAATTTTTCGAGAAAAACTAGTATAAACTAATGTATAATATATAATGACTTTTTGAAAGAAACCTGCATTTCAAAATGTTTCGTAGATTCAAATTTTAAGATGATTTTTTGCATGGACTTCCATCATAACCTTCCCTCGTAAAATATATAAATTACCCGAAAATTATGGTAGCATTTCGAACAGTCCTCGATTTAATTGATTTTTTGACAGAAACTAGTATAAACTAGTGTATAATATATTACGATTTTTTGACCGAAACTTGCATGTCAAAAAGTTTCGTAGAATCTAATTTTGATATGATTTTTTGCATAGACTTCCATTATAACCTTCCCTCATACCATATAAGATTGATCAAATTTTTTTTGTATCATTTCGAACAGTCCTCAATTTAATTTGATTTTTTGAGAAAAACTAGTGTATAATATAAAATGATTTTTTGACTGAAACGTGCATTTCGATACGTATCGTAGATTCAAATTTTAAGATTATTTTTTGCATGGTCTTCCTTCATAACCTCCCCTCATAAAATATATAAATTATCTGAAAAGTTTGGTTAAATTTCGAACAGTCCTCGATTTAATTGATTTTTTGACCGAAACTAATATAAACTAGTGTATAATATATTACGATTTTTTGACCGAAACACGCATTTCATAAAGTTTCGTAGAATCTAATTTTCAGATAATATTTTGCATGGACCTCCATCATAACCTTCCCTCATAACATATAAGATGGATCTAAAATGTTTTGTATCCTTTCGAACATTCCTCGACTTAATTTGATTTTTTGAGAAAAACTAGTATAAACTAGTGTATAATATATAATGACTTTTTGAATGAAAGTTGTGTAGGGAAAAGTTTCGTAGAATCAATTATTTAGTTGATATTTTGCATGGACTTCCATCACAACCTTCCCTCATAAAATATAAAAATTATCCGAAAAGTTTGTAGCATTTCGAACAGTCCTCGATTTAATTGATTTTTTTTGACCGAAACAAGTATAAACCAGTGCATAATATATTAATATTTTTTGACCGAAACTTGCATGTCAAGAAGTTTCGTAGAATCTAATTTTCATATGGTTTTTTTCATGGACTTCTATCATAACCTTCCCTCGTAACATATAAGATGGATCTAGAATTTTTTGTATCATTTCGAACAATCCTCGATTTAATTTGATTTTTTTGAGAAAAACTAGTATAAACTAATGTATAATATATAATGACTTTTTGAATGAAAGTTGCGTTGGGAAAGGTTTCGTAGAATCAAACTTTCAGATGATATTTTGCGTGGAAGTCCGTCATAACCTTCCCTTGTTAAATATATAAATTATCCGAAAAGATTTGTAGCATTTCGAATAGTCCTCGATTTAATTGATTTTTTGACCGAAACTAGTATAAACTAGTGTATAACATATTAATATTTTTTGACCGAAACTTGCATGTCAAGAAGTTTCATAGAATCTAATTTTTATTTTGTTTTTCTCATGGACTTCCATCATAACCTTCCATCGTAACATATAAGATGGATCTAAATTTTTTTGTATCATTTCGAACAGTCCTCGATTTAATTTGATTTTTAGAGAAAAACTAGTACAAACAAATGTATAATATATAATGACTTTTTGACTGAAACGTGCATTTCGAAACGTTTCGTAGATTCAAATTTTAAGATGATTTTTTGCCTGGACTTCCATCATAACCTTCCCTCGTAAAATATATAAATTACCCGAAAATTATGGTAGCATTTCGAACAGTCCTCGATTGAATTGATTTTTTGACAGAAACTAGTATAAACTAGTGTATAATATATTACGATTTTTTGACCGAAACTTGCATGTCAAAAAGTTTCGTTGAATCTAATTTTCATATGATTTTTTACATAGACTTCCATCATAACCTTCCCTCGTACCATATAAGATTGATCTAATTTTTTTTGTATAATTTCGAACAGTCCTCGATTTAATTTGATTTTTTGAGAAAAACTAGTATAAACTAGTGTATAATATAAAATGATTTTTGACTAAAACGTGCATTTCGATACGTATCGTAGATTCAAATTTTAAGATTATTTTTTGCATGGTCTTCCTTCATAACCTCCCCTCATAAAATATATAAATTATCTGAAAATTTTGGTTAAATTTCGAACAGTCCTCGATTTAATTGATTTTTTGACCGAAACTAATATAAACTAGTGTATAATATATTACGAGTTTTTGACCGAAACACGCATTTCATAAAGTTTCGTAGAATCTAATTTTCAGATAATATTTTGCATGGACCTCCATCATAACCTTCCCTCATAACATATAAGATGGATCTAAAATGTTTTGTATCCTTTCGAACATTCCTCGACTTAATTTGATTTTTTGAGAAAAACTAGTATAAACTAGTGTATAATATATAATGACTTTTTGAATGAAAGTTGTGTAGGGAAAAGTTTCGTAGAATCAATTATTCAGTTGATATTTTGCATGGACTTCCATCACAACCTTCCCTCATAAAATATAAAAATTATCCGAAAAGTTTGTAGCATTTCGAACAGTCCTCGATTTAATTGATTTTTTTTGACCGAAACAAGTATAAACCAGTGCATAATATATTAATATTTTTTGACCGAAACTTGCATGTCAAGAAGTTTCGTAGAATCTAATTTTCATATGGTTTTTTGCATGGACTTCTATCATAATCTTCCCTCGTAACATATAAGATTGATCTTGAATTTTTTGTATCATTTCGAACAATCCTCGATTTAATTTGATTTTTTTTGAGAAAAACTAGTATAAACTACTGTATAATATTTAATGACTTTTTGAATGAAAGTTGCGTTGGGATAGGTTTTTTAGAATCAATCGTTCAGATGATATTTTGCGTGGAAGTCCGTCATAACCTTCCCTTGTTAAATATATAAATTATCTGAAAAGATTTGTAGCATTTCGAATAGTCCTCGATTTAATTGATTTTTTGACCGAAACTAGTATAAACTAGTGTATAACATATTAATATTTTTTGACCGAAACTTGCATGTCAAGAAGTTTCATAGAATCTAATTTTTATTTTGTTTTTCTCATGGACTTCCATCATAACCTTCCATCGTAACATATCAGATGGATCTAAATTTTTTTGTATCATTTCGAACAGTCCTCGATTTAATTTGATTTTTAGAGAAAAACTAGTACAAACAAATGTATAATATATAATGACTTTTTGACTGAAACGTGCATTTCGAAACGTTTCGTAGATTCAAATTTTAAGATGATTTTTTGCCTGGACTTCCATCATAACCTTCCCTCGTAAAATATATAAATTACCCGAAAATTATGGTAGCATTTCGAACAGTCCTCGATTGAATTGATTTTTTGACAGAAACTAGTATAAACTAGTGTATAATATATTACGATTTTTTGACCGAAACTTGCATGTCAAAAAGTTTCGTTGAATCTAATTTTCATATGATTTTTTACATAGACTTCCATCATAACCTTCCCTCGTACCATATAAGATTGATCTAATTTTTTTTGTATAATTTCGAACAGTCCTCGATTTAATTTGATTTTTTGAGAAAAACTAGTATAAACTAGTGTATAATATAAAATGATTTTTGACTGAAACGTGCATTTCGATACGTATCGTAGATTCAAATTTTAAGATTATTTTTTGCATGGTCTTCCTTCATAACCTCCCCTCATAAAATATATAAATTATCTGAAAATTTTGGTTAAATTTCGAACAGTCCTCGATTTAATTGATTTTTTGACCGAAACTAATATAAACTAGTGTATAATATATTACGAGTTTTTGACCGAAACACGCATTTCATAAAGTTTCGTAGAATCTATTTTTCAGATAATATTTTGCATGGACCTCCATCATAACCTTCCCTCATAACATATAAGATGGATCTAAAATGTTTTGTATCCTTTCGAACATTCCTCGACTTAATTTGATTTTTTGAGAAAAAATAGTATAAACTAGTGTATAATATATAATGACTTTTTGAATGAAAGTTGTGTAGGGAAAAGTTTCGTAGAATCAATTATTCAGTTGATATTTTGCATGGACTTCCATCACAACCTTCCCTCATAAAATATAAAAATTATCCGAAAAGTTTGTAGCATTTCGAACAGTCCTCGATTTAATTGATTTTTTTTGACCGAAACAAGTATAAACCAGTGCATAATATATTAATATTTTTTGACCGAAACTTGCATGTCAAGAAGTTTCGTAGAATCTAATTTTCATATGGTTTTTTGCATGGACTTCTATCATAACCTTCCCTCGTAACATATAAGATGGATCTTGAATTTTTTGTATCATTTCGAACAATCCTCGATTTAATTTGATTTTTTTGAGAAAAACTATTATAAACTAATGTATAATATATAATGACTTTTTGAATGAAAGTTGCATTGGGAAAGGTTTTGTAGAATCAAACTTTCAGATGATATTTTGCGTGGAAGTCCGTCATAACCTTCCCTTGTTAAATATATAAATTATCCGAAAAGATTTGTAGCATTTCGAATAGTCCTCGATTTAATTGATTTTTTGAACGAAACTAGTATAAACTAGTGTATATCATATTAATATTTTTTGACCGAAACTTGCATGTCAAGAAGTTTCATAGAATCTAATTTTTATTTTGTTTTTCTCATGGACTTCCATCATAACCTTCCCTCGTAACATATAAGATGGATCTAAATTTTTTTGTATCATTTCGAACAGTCCTCGATTTAATTTGATTTTTAGAGAAAAACTATTATAAACAAATGTATAATATATAATGACTTTTTGACTGAAACGTGCATTTCGAAATGTTTCGTAGATTCAAATTTTAAGATGATTTTTTGCATGGACTTCCATCATAACCTTCCCTCGTAAAATATATAAATTACCCGAAAATTATGGTAGCATTTCGAACAGTCCTCGATTTAATTGATTTTTTGACAGAAACTAGTATAAACTAGTGTATAATATATTACGATTTTTTGACCGAAACTTGCATGTCAAAAAGTTTCGTAGAATCTAATTTTCATATGATTTTTTACATAGACTTCCATCATAACCTTCCCACGTACCATATAAGATTGATCTAATTTTTATTGTATCATTTCGAACAGTCCTCGATTTAATTTGATTTTTTGAGAAAAACTAGTATAAACTAGTGTATAATATAAAATGATTTTTTGACTGAAACGTGCATTTCGATACGTATCGTAGATTCAAATTTTAAGATTATTTTTTGCATGGTCTTCCTTCATAACCTCCCCTCATAAAATATATAAATTATCTGAAAATTTTGGTTAAATTTCGAACAGTCCTCGATTTAATTGATTTTTTGACCGAAACTAATATAAACTAGTGTATAATATATTACGAGTTTTTGACCGAAACACGCATTTCATAAAATTTCGTAGAATCTAATTTTCAGATAATATTTTGCATGGACCTCCATCATAACCTTCCCTCATAACAGATAAGATGGATCTAAAATGTTTTGTATCCTTTCGAACATTCCTCGACTTAATTTGATTTTTTGAGAAAAACTAGTATAAACTAGTGTATAATATATAATGACTTTTTGAATGAAAGTTGTGTAGGGAAAAGTTTCGTAGAATCAAATTTTCAGTTGATATTTTGCATGGACTTCCATCATAACCATCCCTCATAAAATATATAAATTATCCTAAAAGTTTTGTAGCATTTCGAACAGTCCTCGATTTAATTGATTTTTTTTGACCGAAACAAGTATAAACTAGTGTATAATATATTAATATTTTTTGACCGAAACTTGCATGTCAAGAAGTTTCGTAGAATCTAATTTTCATATGGTTTTTTGCATGGACTTCTATCATAATCTTCCCAGGTAACATATAAGATGGATCTTGAATTTTTTGTATCATTTCGAACAATCCCCGATTTAATTTGATTTTTTTTTGAGAAAAACTAGTATAAACTACTGTATAATATATAATGAATTTTTGAATGAAAGTTGCGTTGGGAAAGGTTTTGTAGAATCAAACGTTCAGATGATATTTTGCGTGGAAGTCCGTCATAACCTTCCCTTGTTAAATATATAAATTATCCGAAAAGATTTGTAGCATTTCGAATAGTCCTCGATTTAATTGATTTTTTGACCGAAACTAGTATAAACTAGTGTATAACATATTAATATTTTTTGACCGAAACTTGCATGTCAAGAAGTTTCGTAGAATCTAATTTTCATATGATTTTTTGCATGGAATTCCATCATAACCTTCCCTCGTAACATATAAGATGGATCTAAATTTTTTTTATCATTTCGAACAGTCCTCGATTTAATTTAATTTTTCGAGAAAAACTAGTATAAACTAATGTATAATATATAATGACTTTTTGAAAGAAACCTGCATTTCAAAATGTTTCGTAGATTCAAATTTTAAGATGATTTTTTGCATGGACTTCCATCATAACCTTCCCTCGTAAAATATATAAATTACCCGAAAATTATGGTAGCATTTCGAACAGTCCTCGATTTAATTGATTTTTTGACAGAAACTAGTATAAACTAGTGTATAATATATTACGATTTTTTGACCGAAACTTGCATGTCAAAAAGTTTCGTAGAATCTAATTTTCATATGATTTTTTGCATAGACTTCCATTATAACCTTCCCTCATACCATATAAGATTGATCAAATTTTTTTTGTATCATTTCGAACAATCCTCAATTTAATTTGATTTTTTGAGAAAAACTAGTGTATAATATAAAATGATTTTTTGACTGAAACGTGCATTTCGATACGTATCGTAGATTCAAATTTTAAGATTATTTTTTGCATGGTCTTCCTTCATAACCTCCCCTCATAAAATATATAAATTATCTGAAAAGTTTGGTTAAATTTCGAACAGTCCTCGATTTAATTGATTTTTTGACCGAAACTAATATAAACTAGTGTATAATATATTACGATTTTTTGACCGAAACACGCATTTCATAAAGTTTCGTAGAATCTATTTTTCAGATAATATTTTGCATGGACCTCCATCATAACCTTCCCTCATAACATATAAGATGGATCTAAAATGTTTTGTATCCTTTCGAACATTCCTCGACTTAATTTGATTTTTTGAGAAAAACTAGTATAAACTAGTGTATAATATATAATGACTTTTTGAATGAAAGTTGTGTTGGGAAAAGTTTCGTAGAATCAACTATTCAGTTGATATTTTGCATGGACTTCCATCACAACCTTCCCTCATAAAATATAAAAATTATCCGAAAAGTTTGTAGCATTTCGAACAGTCCTCGATTTAATTGATTTTTTTTGACCGAAACAAGTATAAACCAGTGCATATATTAATATTTTTTGACCGAAAATTGCATGTCAAGAAGTTTCATAGAATCTAATTTTCATATGGTTTTTTTGCATGGACTTCTATCATAACCTTCCCTCGTAACATATAAGATGGATCTTGAATTTTTTGTATCATTTCGAACAATCCTCGATTTAATTTGATTTTTTGAGAAAAACTATTATAAACTAATGTATAATATATAATGACTTTTTGAATGAAAGTTGCGTTGGGAAAGGTTTCGTAGAATCAAACTTTCAGATGATATTTTGCGTGGAAGTCCGTCATAACCTTCCCTTGTTAAATATATAAATTATCCGAAAAGATTTGTAGCATTTTGAATAGTCCTCGATTTAATTGTTTTTTGACCGAAACTAGTATAAACTAGTGTATAACATATTAATATTTTTTGACCGAAACTTGCATGTCAAGAAGTTTCATAGAATCTAATTTTTATTTTGTTTTTATCATGGACTTCCATCATAACCTTCCCTCGTAACATATAAGATGGATCTAAATTTTTTTGTATCATTTCGAACAGTCCTCGATTTAATTTGATTTTTAGAGAAAAACCAGTATAAACAAATGTATAATATATAATGACTTTTTGACTGAAACGTGCATTTCGAAACGTTTCGTAGATTCAAATTTTAAGATGATTTTTTGCATGGAATTCCATCATAACCTTCCCTCATAAAATATATAAATTACCCGAAAATTATGGTAGCATTTCGAACAGTCCTCGATTTAATTGATTTTTTGACAAAAACTAGTATAAACTAGTGTATAATATATTACGATTTTTTGACCGAAACTTGCATGTCAAAAACTTTCGTAGAATCTAATTTTCATATGATTTTTTACATAGACTTCCATCATAACCTTCCCTCGTACCATATAAGATTGATCTAATTTTTATTGTATCATTTCGAACACTCCTCGATTTAATTTGATTTTTTGAGAAAAACTAGTATAAACTAGAGTATAATATAAAATGATTTTTTGACTGAAACGTGCATTTCGATACGTATCGTAGATTCAAATTTTAAGATTATTTTTTGCATGGTCTTCCTTCATAACCTCCCCTCATAAAATATATAAATTATCTGAAAATTTTGGTTAAATTTCGAACAATCCTCGATTTAATTGATTTTTTGACCGAAACTAATATAAACTAGTGTATAATATATTACGAGTTTTTGACCGAAACACGCATTTCATAAAGTTTCGTAGAATCTAATTTTCAGATAATATTTTGCATGGACCTCCATCATAACCTTCCCTCATAACATATAAGATGGATCTAAATTTTTTTGTATCATTTCGAACAGTCCTCGATTTAATTTAATTTTTCGAGAAAAACTAGTATAAACTAATGTATAATATATAATGACTTTTTGAAAGAAACCTGCATTTCAAAATGTTTCGTAGATTCAAATTTTAAGATGATTTTTTGCATGGACTTCCATCATAACCTTCCCTCGTAAAATATATAAATTACCCGAAAATTATGGTAGCATTTCGAACAGTCCTCGATTTAATTGATTTTTTGACAGAAACTAGTATAAACTAGTGTATAATATATTACGATTTTTTGACCGAAACTTGCATGTCAAAAAGTTTCGTAGAATCTAATTTTCATATGATTTTTTGCATAGACTTCCATTATAACCTTCCCTCATACCATATAAGATTGATCAAATTTTTTTTGTATCATTTCGAACAATCCTCAATTTAATTTGATTTTTTGAGAAAAACTAGTGTATAATATAAAATGATTTTTTGACTGAAACGTGCATTTCGATACGTATCGTAGATTCAAATTTTAAGATTATTTTTTGCATGGTCTTCCTTCATAACCTCCCCTCATAAAATATATAAATTATCTGAAAAGTTTGGTTAAATTTCGAACAGTCCTCGATTTAATTGATTTTTTGACCGAAACTAATATAAACTAGTGTATAATATATTACGATTTTTTGACCGAAACACGCATTTCATAAAGTTTCGTAGAATCTATTTTTCAGATAATATTTTGCATGGACCTCCATCATAACCTTCCCTCATAACATATAAGATGGATCTAAAATGTTTTGTATCCTTTCGAACATTCCTCGACTTAATTTGATTTTTTGAGAAAAACTAGTATAAACTAGTGTATAATATATAATGACTTTTTGAATGAAAGTTGTGTTGGGAAAAGTTTCGTAGAATCAACTATTCAGTTGATATTTTGCATGGACTTCCATCACAACCTTCCCTCATAAAATATAAAAATTATCCGAAAAGTTTGTAGCATTTCGAACAGTCCTCGATTTAATTGATTTTTTTTGACCGAAACAAGTATAAACCAGTGCATATATTAATATTTTTTGACCGAAACTTGCATGTCAAGAAGTTTCATAGAATCTAATTTTCATATGGTTTTTTTGCATGGACTTCTATCATAACCTTCCCTCGTAACATATAAGATGGATCTTGAATTTTTTGTATCATTTCGAACAATCCTCGATTTAATTTGATTTTTTGAGAAAAACTATTATAAACTAATGTATAATATATAATGACTTTTTGAATGAAAGTTGCGTTGGGAAAGGTTTCGTAGAATCAAACTTTCAGATGATATTTTGCGTGGAAGTCCGTCATAACCTTCCCTTGTTAAATATATAAATTATCCGAAAAGATTTGTAGCATTTCGAATAGTCCTCGATTTAATTGATTTTTTGACCGAAACTAGTATAAACTAGTGTATAACATATTAATATTTTTTGACCGAAACTTGCATGTCAAGAAGTTTCATAGAATATAATTTTTATTTTGTTTTTATCATGGACTTCCATCATAACCTTCCCTCGTAACATATAAGATGGATCTAAATTTTTTTGAATCATTTCGAACAGTCCTCGATTTAATTTGATTTTTAGAGAAAAACTAGTATAAACAAATGTATAATATATAATGACTTTTTGACTGAAACGTGCATTTCGAAACGTTTCGTAGATTCAAATTTTAAGATGATTTTTTGCATGGAATTCCATCATAACCTTCCCTCATAAAATATATAAATTACCCGAAAATTATGGTAGCATTTCGAACAGTCCTCGATTTAATTGATTTTTTGACAAAAACTAGTATAAACTAGTGTATAATATATTACGATTTTTTGACCGAAACTTGCATGTCAAAAACTTTCGTAGAATCTAATTTTCATATGATTTTTTACATAGACTTCCATCATAACCTTCCCTCGTACCATATAAGATTGATCTAATTTTTATTGTATCATTTCGAACACTCCTCGATTTAATTTGATTTTTTGAGAAAAACTAGTATAAACTAGAGTATAATATAAAATGATTTTTTGACTGAAACGTGCATTTCGATACGTATCGTAGATTCAAATTTTAAGATTATTTTTTGCATGGTCTTCCTTCATAACCTCCCCTCATAAAATATATAAATTATCTGAAAATTTTGGTTAAATTTCGAACAATCCTCGATTTAATTGATTTTTTGACCGAAACTAATATAAACTAGTGTATAATATATTACGATTTTTTGACCGAAACACGCATTTCATAAAGTTTCGTAGAATCTAATTTTCAGATAATATTTTGCATGGACCTCCATCATAACCTTCCCTCATAACATATAAGATGGATCTAAAATGTTTTATATCCTTTCGAACATTCCTCGACTTAATTTGATTTTTTGAGAAAAACTAGTATAAACTAGTGTATAATAGATAATGACTTTTTGAATGAAAGTTGTTTAGGGAAAAGTTTCGTAGAATCAAATTTTCAGTTGAATTTTGCATGGACTTCCATCACAACCATCCCTCATAAAATATATAAATTATCCTAAAAGTTTTGTAGCATTTCGAACAGTTCTCGATTTAATTGATTTTTTTTGACCGAAACAAGTATAAACAAGTGTATAATATATTAATATTTTTTGACCGAAACTTGCATGTCAAGAAGTTTCGTAGAATCTAATTTTCATATGGTTTTTTGCATGGACTTCTATCATAATCTTCCCTCGTAACATATAAGATGGATCTTGAATTTTTTGTATCATTTCGAACAATCCTCGATTTAATTTGATTTTTTTTTGAGAAAAACTAGTATAAACTACTGTATAATATATAATGACTTTTTGAATGAAAGTTGCGTTGGGAAAGGTTTCGTAGAATCAAACGTTCAGATGATATTTTGCGTGGAAGTCCGTCATAACCTTCCCTTGTTAAATATATAAATTATCCGAAAAGATTTGTAGCATTTCGAATAGTCCTCGATTTAATTGATTTTTTGACCGAAACTAGTATAAACTAGTGTATAACATATTAATATTTTTTGACCGAAACTTGCATGTCAAGAAGTTTCGTAGAATCTAATTTTCATATGATTTTTTGCATGGAATTCCATCATAACCTTTCCTCGTAACATATAAGATGGATCTAAATTTTTTTGTATCATTTCGAACAGTCCTCGATTTAATTTAATTTTTCGAGAAAAACTAGTATAAACTAATGTATAATATATAATGACTTTTTGAAAGAAACCTGCATTTCAAAATGTTTCGTAGATTCAAATTTTAAGATGATTTTTTGCATGGACTTCCATCATAACCTTCCCTCGTAAAATATATAAATTACCCGAAAATTATGGTAGCATTTCGAACAGTCCTCGATTTAATTGATTTTTTGACAGAAACTAGTATAAACTAGTGTATAATATATTACGATTTTTTGACCGAAACTTGCATGTCAAAAAGTTTCGTAGAATCTAATTTTCATATGATTTTTTGCATAGACTTCCATCATAACCTTCCCTCATACCATATAAGATTGATCAAATTTTTTTTGTATCATTTCGAACAGTCCTCAATTTAATTTGATTTTTTGAGAAAAACTAGTATAAACTAGTGTATAATATAAAATGATTTTTTGACTGAAACGTGCATTTCGATACGTATCGTAGATTCAAATTTTAAGATTATTTTTTGCATGGTCTTCCTTCATAACCTCCCCTCATAAAATATATAAATTATCTGAAAAGTTTGGTTAAATTTCGAACAGTCCTCGATTTAATTGATTTTTTGACCGAAACTAATATAAACTAGTGTATAATATATTACGATTTTTTGACCGTAACACGCATTTCATAAAGTTTCGTAGAATCTAATTTTCAGATAATATTTTGCATGGACCTCCATCATAACCTTCCCTCATAACATATAAGATGGATCTAAAATGTTTTGTATCCTTTCCAACATTCCTCGACTTAATTTGATTTTTTGAGAAAAACTAGTATAAACTAGTGTATAATATATAATGACTTTTTGAATGAAAGTTGTGTTGGGAAAAGTTTCGTAGAATCAATTATTCAGTTGATATTTTGCATGGACTTCCATCACAACCTTCCCTCATAAAATATATAAATTATCCGAAAAGTTTGTAGCATTTCGAACAGTCCTCGATTTTATTGATTTTTTTTGACCGAAACAAGTATAAACCAGTGCATAATATATTAATATTTTTTGACCGAAACTTGCATGTCAAGAAGTTTCGTAGAATCTAATTCTCATATGGTTTTTTGCATGGACTTCTATCATAACCTTCCCTCGTAACATATAAGATGGATCTTGAATTTTTTGTATCATTTCGAACAATCCTCGATTTAATTTGATTTTTTTGAGAAAAACTATTATAAACTAATGTATAATATATAATGACTTTTTGAATGAAAGTTGCGTTGGGAAAGGTTTTGTAGAATCAAACTTTCAGATGATATTTTGCGTGGAAGTCCGTCATAACCTTCCCTTGTTAAATATATAAATTATCCGAAAAGATTTGTAGCATTTCGAATAGTCCTCGATTTAATTGATTTTTTGACCGAAACTTGTATAAACTAGTGTATAACATATTAATATTTTTTGACCGAAACATGCATGTCAAGAAGTTTCATAGAATCTAATTTTTATTTTGTTTTTCTCATGGACTTCCATCATAACCTTCCCTCGTAACATATAAGATGGATCTAAATATTTTTTTGTATCATTTCGAACAGTCTTCGATTTAATTTGATTTTTAGAGAAAAACTAGTATAAACAAATGTATAATATATAATGACTTTTTGACTGAAACGTGCATTTCGAAATGTTTCGTAGATTCAAATTTTAAGATGATTTTTTGCATGGACTTCCATCATAACCTTCCCTCGTAAAATATATAAATTACCCGAAAATTATGGTAGCATTTCGAACAGTCCTCGATTTAATTGATTTTTTGACAGAAACTAGTATAAACTAGTGTATAATATATTACGATTTTTTGACCGAAACTTGCCTGTCAAAAAGTTTCGTAGAATCTAATTTTCATATGATTTTTTACATAGACTTCCATCATAACCTTCCCTCGTACCATATAAGATTGATCTAATTTTTATTGTATCATTTCGAACAGTTCTCGATTTAATTTGATTTTTTGAGAAAAACTAGTATAAACTAGTGTATAATATAAAATGATTTTTTGACTGAAACGTGCATTTCGATACGTATCGTAGATTCAAATTTTAAGATTATTTTTTGCATGGTCTTCCTTCATAACCTCCCCTCATAAAATATATAAATTATCTGAAAATTTTGGTTAAATTTCGAACAGTCCTCGATTTAATTGATTTTTTGACCGAAACTAATATAAACTAGTGTATAATATATTACGAGTTTTTGACCGAAACACGCATTTTATAAAGTTTCGTAGAATCTAATTTTCAGATAATATTTTGCATGGACCTCCATCGTAACCTTCCCTCATAACATATAAGATGGATCTAAAATGTTTTGTATCCTTTCGAACATTCCTCGACTTAATTTGATTTTTTGAGAAAAACTAGAATAAACTAGTGTATAATATATAATTACTTTTTGAATGAAAGTTGTGTAGGGAAAAGTTTCGTAGAATCAAATTTTCAGTTGATATTTTGCATGGACTTCCATCACAACCATCCCTCATAAAATATATAAATTATCCTAAAAGTTTTGTAGCATTTCGAACAGTCCTCGATTTAATTGATTTTTTTTGACCGAAACAAGTATAAACTAGTGTATAATATATTAATATTTTTTGACCGAAAATTGCATCTCAAGAAGTTTCGTAGAATCTAATTTTCATATGGTTTTTTGCATGGACTTCTATCATAATCTTCCCTCGTAACATATAAGATGGATCTTGAATTTTTTGTATCATTTCGAACAATCCTCGATTTAATTTGATTTTTTTGAGAAAAACTATTATAAATTAATGTATAATATATAATGACTTTTTGAATGAAAGTTGCGTTGGGAAAGGTTTCGTAGAATCAAACTTTCAGATGATATTTTGCGTGGAAGTCCGTCATAACCTTCCCTTGTTAAATATATAAATTATCCGAAAAGATTTGTAGCATTTCGAATAGTCCTCGATTTAATTGATTTTTTGACCGAAACTAGTATAAACTAGTGTATAACATATTAATATCTTTTGACCGAAACTTGCATGTCAAGAAGTTTCGTAGAATCTAATTTTCATATGATTTTTTGCATGGACTTCTATCATAACCTTCCCTCGTAACATATAAGATGGATCTAAATTTTTTTGTATCATTTCAAACAATCCTCGATTTAATTTGATTTTTTTGAGAAAAACTATTATAAACTAATGTATAATATATAATGACTTTTTGAATGAAAGTTGCGTTGGGAAAGGTTTCGTAGAATCAAACTTTCAGATGATATTTTGCGTGGAAGTCCGTCATAACCTTCCCTTGTGAAATATATAAATTATCCGAAAAGATTTGTAGCATTTCGAATAGTCCTCGATTTAATTGATTTTTTGACCGAAACTAGTATAATCTAGTGTATAACATATTAATATTTTTTAACCGAAACTTGCATGTCAAGAAATTTTATAGAATCTAATTTTTATATTGTTTTTTGCATGGACTTCCATCATAACCTTCCCTCGTAACATATAAGATGGATCTAAATTTTTTTGTATCATTTCGAACAGTCCTCAATTTAATTTGATTTTTAGAGAAAAACTAGTATAAACAAATGTATAATATATAATGACTTTTTGACTGAAACGTGCATTTCGAAATGTTTCGTAGATTCAAATTTTAAGATGATTTTTTGCATGGACTTCCATCATAACCTTCCCTCGTAAAATTTATAAATTACCCGAAAATTATGGTAGCATTTCGAACAGTCCTCGATTGAATTGATTTTTTGACAGAAACTAGTATAAGCTAGTGTATAATATATTACGATTTTTTGACCGAAACTTGCATGTCAAAAAGTTTCGTAGAATCTAATTTTCATATGATTTTTTGCATAGACTTCCATCATAACCTTCCCTCGTACCATATAAGATTGATAAAATTTTTTTTGTATCATTTCGAACAGTCCTCAATTTAATTTGATTTTTTGAGAAAAACTAGTATAAACTAGTGTATAGTATATAATGATTTTTTGACTGAAACGTGCATTTCAAAACGTTTCGTAGATTCAAATTATAAGATTATTTTTTGCATGGTCTTCCTTCATAACCTCCCCTCATAAAATATATAAATTATCTGAAAAGTTTGGTTAAATTTCGAACAGTCCTCGATTTAATTGATTTTTTGACCGAAACTAATATAAACTAGTGTATAATATATTACGAGTTTTTGACCGAAACACGCATTTCATAAAGTTTCGTAGAATCTAATTTTCAGATAATATTTTGCATGGACCTCCATCATAACCTTCCCTCATAACATATAAGATGGATCTAAAATGTTTTGTATCCTTTCGAACATTCCTCGACTTAATTTGATTTTTTGAGAAAAACTAGTATAAACTAGTGTATAATATATAATGACTTTTTGAATGAAAGTTGTGTTGGGAAAAGTTTCGTAGAATCAAATTTTTAAGTTAATATTTTGCATGGACTTCCATCACAACCATCCCTCATAAAATATATAAATTATCCTAAAAGTTTTGTAGCATTTCGAACAGTCCTCGATTTAATTGATTTTTTTTGACCGAAACAAGTATAAACTAGTGTATAATATATTAATATTTTTTGACCGAAAATTGCATGTCAAGAAGTATCGTAGAATCTAATTTTCATATGGTTTTTTGCATGGACTTCTATAATAATCTTCCCTCGTAACATATAAGATGGATCTTGAATTTTTTGTATCATTTCGAACAATCCTCGATTTAATTTGATTTTTTTGAGAAAAACTATTATAAACTAATGTATAATATATAATGACTTTTTGAATGAAAGTTGCGTTGGGAAAGGTTTTGTAGAATCAAACTTTCAGATGATATTTTGCGTGGAAGTCCGTCATAACCTTCCCTTGTTAAATATATAAATTATCCGAAAAGATTTGTAGCATTTCGAATAGTCCTCGATTTAATTGATTTTTTGACCGAAACTTGTATAAACTAGTGTATAACATATTAATATTTTTTGACCGAAACATGCATGTCAAGAAGTTTCATAGAATCTAATTTTTATTTTGTTTTTCTCATGGACTTCCATCATAACCTTCCCTCGTAACATATAAGATGGATCTAAATATTTTTTTGTATCATTTCGAACAGTCTTCGATTTAATTTGATTTTTAGAGAAAAACTAGTATAAACAAATGTATAATATATAATGACTTTTTGACTGAAACGTGCATTTCGAAATGTTTCGTAGATTCAAATTTTAAGATGATTTTTTGCATGGACTTCCATCATAACCTTCCCTCGTAAAATATATAAATTACCCGAAAATTATGGTAGCATTTCGAACAGTCCTCGATTTAATTGATTTTTTGACAGAAACTAGTATAAACTAGTGTATAATATATTACGATTTTTTGACCGAAACTTGCCTGTCAAAAAGTTTCGTAGAATCTAATTTTCATATGATTTTTTACATAGACTTCCATCATAACCTTCCCTCGTACCATATAAGATTGATCTAATTTTTATTGTATCATTTCGAACAGTTCTCGATTTAATTTGATTTTTTGAGAAAAACTAGTATAAACTAGTGTATAATATAAAATGATTTTTTGACTGAAACGTGCATTTCGATACGTATCGTAGATTCAAATTTTAAGATTATTTTTTGCATGGTCTTCCTTCATAACCTCCCCTCATAAAATATATAAATTATCTGAAAATTTTGGTTAAATTTCGAACAGTCCTCGATTTAATTGATTTTTTGACCGAAACTAATATAAACTAGTGTATAATATATTACGAGTTTTTGACCGAAACACGCATTTTATAAAGTTTCGTAGAATCTAATTTTCAGATAATATTTTGCATGGACCTCCATCGTAACCTTCCCTCATAACATATAAGATGGATCTAAAATGTTTTGTATCCTTTCGAACATTCCTCGACTTAATTTGATTTTTTGAGAAAAACTAGAATAAACTAGTGTATAATATATAATTACTTTTTGAATGAAAGTTGTGTAGGGAAAAGTTTCGTAGAATCAAATTTTCAGTTGATATTTTGCATGGACTTCCATCACAACCATCCCTCATAAAATATATAAATTATCCTAAAAGTTTTGTAGCATTTCGAACAGTCCTCGATTTAATTGATTTTTTTTGACCGAAACAAGTATAAACTAGTGTATAATATATTAATATTTTTTGACCGAAAATTGCATCTCAAGAAGTTTCGTAGAATCTAATTTTCATATGGTTTTTTGCATGGACTTCTATCATAATCTTCCCTCGTAACATATAAGATGGATCTTGAATTTTTTGTATCATTTCGAACAATCCTCGATTTAATTTGATTTTTTTGAGAAAAACTATTATAAATTAATGTATAATATATAATGACTTTTTGAATGAAAGTTGCGTTGGGAAAGGTTTCGTAGAATCAAACTTTCAGATGATATTTTGCGTGGAAGTCCGTCATAACCTTCCCTTGTTAAATATATAAATTATCCGAAAAGATTTGTAGCATTTCGAATAGTCCTCGATTTAATTGATTTTTTGACCGAAACTAGTATAAACTAGTGTATAACATATTAATATCTTTTGACCGAAACTTGCATGTCAAGAAGTTTCGTAGAATCTAATTTTCATATGATTTTTTGCATGGACTTCTATCATAACCTTCCCTCGTAACATATAAGATGGATCTAAATTTTTTTGTATCATTTCAAACAATCCTCGATTTAATTTGATTTTTTTGAGAAAAACTATTATAAACTAATGTATAATATATAATGACTTTTTGAATGAAAGTTGCGTTGGGAAAGGTTTCGTAGAATCAAACTTTCAGATGATATTTTGCGTGGAAGTCCGTCATAACCTTCCCTTGTGAAATATATAAATTATCCGAAAAGATTTGTAGCATTTCGAATAGTCCTCGATTTAATTGATTTTTTGACCGAAACTAGTATAATCTAGTGTATAACATATTAATATTTTTTAACCGAAACTTGCATGTCAAGAAATTTTATAGAATCTAATTTTTATATTGTTTTTTGCATGGACTTCCATCATAACCTTCCCTCGTAACATATAAGATGGATCTAAATTTTTTTGTATCATTTCGAACAGTCCTCAATTTAATTTGATTTTTAGAGAAAAACTAGTATAAACAAATGTATAATATATAATGACTTTTTGACTGAAACGTGCATTTCGAAATGTTTCGTAGATTCAAATTTTAAGATGATTTTTTGCATGGACTTCCATCATAACCTTCCCTCGTAAAATTTATAAATTACCCGAAAATTATGGTAGCATTTCGAACAGTCCTCGATTGAATTGATTTTTTGACAGAAACTAGTATAAGCTAGTGTATAATATATTACGATTTTTTGACCGAAACTTGCATGTCAAAAAGTTTCGTAGAATCTAATTTTCATATGATTTTTTGCATAGACTTCCATCATAACCTTCCCTCGTACCATATAAGATTGATAAAATTTTTTTTGTATCATTTCGAACAGTCCTCAATTTAATTTGATTTTTTGAGAAAAACTAGTATAAACTAGTGTATAGTATATAATGATTTTTTGACTGAAACGTGCATTTCAAAACGTTTCGTAGATTCAAATTATAAGATTATTTTTTGCATGGTCTTCCTTCATAACCTCCCCTCATAAAATATATAAATTATCTGAAAAGTTTGGTTAAATTTCGAACAGTCCTCGATTTAATTGATTTTTTGACCGAAACTAATATAAACTAGTGTATAATATATTACGAGTTTTTGACCGAAACACGCATTTCATAAAGTTTCGTAGAATCTAATTTTCAGATAATATTTTGCATGGACCTCCATCATAACCTTCCCTCATAACATATAAGATGGATCTAAAATGTTTTGTATCCTTTCGAACATTCCTCGACTTAATTTGATTTTTTGAGAAAAACTAGTATAAACTAGTGTATAATATATAATGACTTTTTGAATGAAAGTTGTGTTGGGAAAAGTTTCGTAGAATCAAATTTTTAAGTTAATATTTTGCATGGACTTCCATCACAACCATCCCTCATAAAATATATAAATTATCCTAAAAGTTTTGTAGCATTTCGAACAGTCCTCGATTTAATTGATTTTTTTTGACCGAAACAAGTATAAACTAGTGTATAATATATTAATATTTTTTGACCGAAAATTGCATGTCAAGAAGTATCGTAGAATCTAATTTTCATATGGTTTTTTGCATGGACTTCTATAATAATCTTCCCTCGTAACATATAAGATGGATCTTGAATTTTTTGTATCATTTCGAACAATCCTCGATTTAATTTGATTTTTTTGAGAAAAACTATTATAAACTAATGTATAATATATAATGACTTTTTGAATGAAAGTTGCGTTGGGAAAGGTTTCGTAGAATCAAACTTTCAGATGATATTTTGCGTGGAAGTCCGTCATAACCTTCCCTTGTTAAATATATAAATTATCCGAAAAGATTTGTAGCATTTCGAATAGTCCTCGATATAATTGATTTTTTGACCGAAACTAGTATAAACTAGTGTATAACATATTAATATCTTTTGACCGAAACTTGCATGTCAAGAAGTTTCGTAGAATCTAATTTTCATATGATTTTTTGCATCGACTTCTATCATAACCTTCCCTCGGAACATATAAGATGGATCTAAATTTTTTTGTATCATTTCAAACAATCCTCGATTTAATTTGATTTTTTTGAGAAAAACTATTATAAACTAATGTATAATATATAATGACTTTTTGAATGAAAATTGCGTTGGGAAAGGTTTCGTAGAATCAAACTTTCAGATGATTATTTGCGTGGATGTCCGTCATAACCTTCCCTTGTGAAATATATAAATTATCCGAAAAGATTTGTAGCATTTCGAATAGTCCTCGATTTAATTGATTTTTTGACCGAAACTAGTATAATCTAGTGTATAACATATTAATATTTTTTGACCGAAACTTGCATGTCAAGAAGTTTCATAGAATCTAATTTTTATATTGCTTTTTGCATGGACTTCCATCATAACCTTCCCTCGTAACATATAAGATGGATCTAAATTTTTTTGTATCATTTCGAACAGTCCTCAATTTAATTTGATTTTTAGAGAAAAACTAGTATAAACAAATGTATAATATATAATGACTTTTTGACCGAAACGTGCATTTCGAAATGTTTCGTAGATTCAAATTTTAAGATGATTTTTTGCATGGACTTCCATCATAACCTTCCCTCGTAAAATATATAAATTACCCGAAAATTATGGTAGCATTTCGAACAGTCCTCGATTGAATTGATTTTTTGACAGAAACTAGTATAAACTAGTGTATAATATATTACGATTTTTTGACCGAAACATGCATGTCAAAAAGTTTCGTAGAATCTAATTTTCATATGATTTTTTACATAGACTTCCATCATAACCTTCCCTCGTACCATATAAGATTGATCTAATTTTTTTTGTATCATTTCGAACAGTCCTCGATTTAATTTGATTTTTTGAGAAAAACTAGTATAAACTAGTGTATAATATATAATGACTTTTTGAATGAAAGTTGTGTTGGGAAATGTTTCGTAGAATCAAATTTTCAGTTGATATTTTGCATGGACTTCCATCACAACCATCCCTCATAAAATATATAAATTATCCTAAAAGTTTTGTAGCATTTCGAACAGTCCTCGATTTAATTGATTTTTTTTGACCGAAACAAGTATAAACTAGTGTATAATATATTAATATTTTTTGACCGAAAATTGCATGTCAAGAAGTTTCGTAGAATCTAATTTTCATATGGATTTTTGCATGGACTTCTATCATAATCTTCCCTCGTAACATATAAGATGGATCTTGAATTTTTTGTATCATTTCGAACAATCCTCGATTTAATTTGATTTTTTTGAGAAAAACTATTATAAACTAATGTATAATATATAATGACTTTTTGAATGAAAGTTGCGTTGGGAAAGGTTTCGTAGAATCAAACTTTCAGATGATATTTTGCGTGGAAGTCCGTCATAACCTTCCCTTGTTAAATATATAAATTATCCGACAAGATTTGTAGCATTTCGAATAGTCCTCGATTTAATTGATTTTTTGACCGAAACTAGTATAAACTAGTGTATAACATATTAATATCTTTTGACCGAAACTTGCATGTCAAGAAGTTTCGTAGAATCTAATTTTCATATGATTTTTTGCATGGACTTCTATCATAACCTTCCCTCGTAACATATAAGATGGATGTTGAATTTTTTTGTATCATTTCAAACAATCCTCGATTTAATTTGATTTTTTTGAGAAAAACTATTATAAACTAATGTATAATATATAATGACTTTTTGATTGAAAGTTGCATTGGGAAAGGTTTCGTAGAATCAAACTTTCAGATGATATTTTGCGTGGAAGTCCGTTATAACCTTCCCTTGTGAAATATATAAATTATCCGAAAAGATTTGTAGCATTTCGAATAGTCCTCGATTTAATTGATTTTTTGACCGAAACTAGTATAATCTAGTGTATAACATATTAATATTTTTTGACCGAAACTTGCATGTCAAGAAGTTTCATAGAATCTAATTTTTATATTGTTTTTTGCTTGGACTTCCATCATAACCTTCCCTCGTAACATATAAGATGGATCTAAATTTTTTTGTATCATTTCGAACAGTCCTCAATTTAATTTGATTTTTAGAGAAAAACTAGTATAAACAAATGTATAATATATAATGACTTTTTGATTGAAACGTGCATTTCAAAATGTTTCGTAGTTTCAAATTTTAAGATGATTTTTTGCATGGACTTCCATCATAACCTTCCCTCGTAAAATATATAAATTACCCGAAAATTATGGTAGCATTTCGAACAGTCCTCGATTGAATTGATTTTTTTACAGAAACTAGTATAAACTAGTGTATAATATATTACGATTTTTTGACCGAAACTTGCATGTCAAAAAGTTTCGTAGAATCTAATTTTCATATGATTTTTTACATAGACTTCCATCATAACCTTCCCTCGTACCATATAAGATTGATCTAATTTTTTTTGTATCATTTCGAACAGTCCTCGATTTAATTTGATTTTTTGAGAAAAACTAGTATAAACTAGTGTATAATATATAATGACTTTTTGAATGAAAGTTGTGTTGGGAAAAGTTTCGTAGAATCAAATTTTCAGTTGATATTTTGCATGGACTTCCATCACAACCATCCCTCATAAAATATATAAATTATCCTAAAAGTTTTGTAGCATTTCGAACAGTCCTCGATTTAATTGAATTTTTTTGACCGAAACAAGTATAAACTAGTGTATAATATATTAATATGTTTTGACCGAAAATTGCATGTCAAGAAGTTTCGTAGAATCTAATTTTCATATGGATTTTTGCATGGACTTCTATCATAATCTTCCCTCGTAACATATAAGATGGATCTTGAATTTTTTGTATCATTTCGAACAATCCTCGATTTAATTTGATTTTTTTGAGAAAAACTATTATAAACTAATGTATAATATATAATGACTTTTTGAATGAAAGTTGCGTTGTGAAAGGTTTCGTAGAATCAAACTTTCAGATGATATTTTGCGTGGAAGTCCGTCATAACCTTCCCTTGTTAAATATATAAATTATCCGAAAAGATTTGTAGCATTTCGAATAGTCCTCGATTTAATTGATTTTTTGACCGAAACTAGTATAAACTAGTGTATAACATATTAATATCTTTTGACCGAAACTTGCATGTCAAGAAGTTTCGTAGAATCTAATTTTCATATGATTTTTTGCATGGACTTCTATCATAACCTTCCCTCGTAACATATAAGATGGATCTTGAATTTTTTTGTATCATTTCAAACAATCCTCGATTTAATTTGATTTTTTTGAGAAAAACTATTATAAACTAATGTATAATATATAATGACTTTTTGATTGAAAGTTGCATTGGGAAAGGTTTCGTAGAATCAAACTTTCAGATGATATTTTGCGTGGAAGTCCGTCATAACCTTCCCTTGTGAAATATATAAATTATCCGAAAAGATTTGTAGCATTTCGAATAGTCCTCGATTTAATTGATTTTTTGACCGAAACTAGTTTAATCTAGTGTATAACATATTAATATTTTTTGACCGAAACTTGCATGTCAAGAAGTTTCATAGAATCTAATTTTTATATTGTTTTTTGCATGGACTTCCATCATAACCTTCCCTCGTAACATATAAGATGGATCTAAATTTTTTTGTATCATTTCGAACAGTCCTCAATTTAATTTGATTTTTAGAGAAAAACTAGTATAAACAAATGTATAATATATAATGACTTTTTGACTGAAACGTGCATTTCGAAATGTTTCGTAGATTCAAATTTTAAGATGATTTTTTGCATGGACTTCCATCATAACCTTCCCTCGTAAAATATATAAATTACCCGAAAATTATGGTAGCATTTCGAACAGTCCTCGATTGAATTGATTTTTTGACAGAAACTAGTATAAACTAGTGTATAATATATTACGATTTTTTGACCGAAACTTGCATGTCAAAAAGTTTCGTAGAATCTAATTTTCATATGATTTTTTACATAGACTTCCATCATAACCTTCCCTCGTACCATATAAGATTGATCTAATTTTTTTTGTATCATTTCGAACAGTCCTCGATTTAATTTGATTTTTTGAGAAAAACTAGTATAAACTAGTGTATAATATATAATGACTTTTTGAATGAAAGTTGTGTTGGGAAAAGTTTCGTAGAATCAAATTTTCAGTTGATATTTTGCATGGACTTCCATCACAACCATCCCTCATAAAATATATAAATTATCCTAAAAGTTTTGTAGCATTTCGAACAGTCCTCGATTTAATTGATTTTTTTGACCGAAACAAGTATAAACTAGTGTATAATATATTAATATTTTTTGACCGAAAATTGCATGTCAAGAAGTTTCGTAGAATCTAATTTTCATATGGATTTTTGCATGGACTTCTATCATAATCTTCCCTCGTAACATATAAGATGGATCTTGAATTTTTTGTATCATTTCGAACAATCCTCGATTTAATTTGATTTTTTTGAGAAAAACTATTATAAACTAATGTATAATATATAATGACTTTTTGAATGAAAGTTGCGTTGGGAAAGGTTTCGTAGAATCAAACTTTCAGATGATATTTTGCGTGGAAGTCCGTCATAACCTTCCCTTGTTAAATATATAAATTATCCGAAAAGATTTGTAGCATTTCGAATAGTCCTCGATTTAATTGATTTTTTGACCGAAACTAGTATAAACTAGTGTATAACATATTAATATCTTTTGACCGAAACTTGCATGTCAAGAAGTTTCGTAGAATCTAATTTTCATATGATTTTTTGCATGGACTTCTATCATAACCTTCCCTCGTAACATATAAGATGGATCTTGAATTTTTTTGTATCATTTCAAACAATCCTCGATTTAATTTGATTTTTTTGAGAAAAACTATTATAAACTAATGTATAATATATAATGACTTTTTGATTGAAAGTTGCATTGGGAAAGGTTTCGTAGAATCAAACTTTCAGATGATATTTTGCGTGGAAGTCCGTCATAACCTTCCCTTGTGAAATATATAAATTATCCGAAAAGATTTGTAGCATTTCGAATAGTCCTCGATTTAATTGATTTTTTGACCGAAACTAGTTTAATCTAGTGTATAACATATTAATATTTTTTGACCGAAACTTGCATGTCAAGAAGTTTCATAGAATCTAATTTTTATATTGTTTTTTGCATGGACTTCCATCATAACCTTCCCTCGTAACATATAAGATGGATCTAAATTTTTTTGTATCATTTCGAACAGTCCTCAATTTAATTTGATTTTTAGAGAAAAACTAGTATAAACAAATGTATAATATATAATGACTTTTTGACTGAAACGTGCATTTCGAAATGTTTCGTAGATTCAAATTTTAAGATGATTTTTTGCATGGACTTCCATCATAACCTTCCCTCGTAAAATATATAAATTACCCGAAAATTATGGTAGCATTTCGAACAGTCCTCGATTGAATTGATTTTTTGACAGAAACTAGTATAAACTAGTGTATAATATATTACGATTTTTTGACCGAAACTTGCATGTCAAAAAGTTTCGTAGAATCTAATTTTCATATGATTTTTTACATAGACTTCCATCATAACCTTCCCTCGTACCATATAAGATTGATCTAATTTTTTTTGTATCATTTCGAACAGTCCTCGATTTAATTTGATTTTTTGAGAAAAACTAGTATAAACTAGTGTATAATATATAATGACTTTTTGAATGAAAGTTGTGTTGGGAAAAGTTTCGTAGAATCAAATTTTCAGTTGATATTTTGCATGGACTTCCATCACAACCATCCCTCATAAAATATATAAATTATCCTAAAAGTTTTGTAGCATTTCGAACAGTCCTCGATTTAATTGATTTTTTTGACCGAAACAAGTATAAACTAGTGTATAATATATTAATATTTTTTGACCGAAAATTGCATGTCAAGAAGTTTCGTAGAATCTAATTTTCATATGGATTTTTGCATGGACTTCTATCATAATCTTCCCTCGTAACATATAAGATGGATCTTGAATTTTTTGTATCATTTCGAACAATCCTCGATTTAATTTGATTTTTTTGAGAAAAACTATTATAAACTAATGTATAATATATAATGACTTTTTGAATGAAAGTTGCGTTGGGAAAGGTTTCGTAGAATCAAACTTTCAGATGATATTTTGCGTGGAAGTCCGTCATAACCTTCCCTTGTTAAATATATAAATTATCCGAAAAGATTTGTAGCATTTCGAATAGTCCTCGATTTAATTGATTTTTTGACCGAAACTAGTATAAACTAGTGTATAACATATTAATATCTTTTGACCGAAAGTTGCATGTCAAGAAGTTTCGTAGAATCTAATTTTCATATGATTTTTTGCATGGACTTCTATCATAACCTTCCCTCGTAACATATAAGATGGATCTTGAATTTTTTTGTATCATTTCAAACAATCCTCGATTTAATTTGATTTTTTTGAGAAAAAATATTATAAACTAATGTATAATATATAATGACTTTTTGATTGAAAGTTGCATTGGGAAAGGTTTCGTAGAATCAAACTTTCAGATGATATTTTGCGTGGAAGTCCGTCATAACCTTCCCTTGTGAAATATATAAATTATCCGAAAAGATTTGTAGCATTTCGAATAGTCCTCGATTTAATTGATTTTTTGACCGAAACTAGTATAATCTAGTGTATAACATATTAATATTTTTTGACCGAAACTTGCATGTCAAGAAGTTTCATAGAATCTAATTTTTATATTGTTTTTTGCATGGACTTCCATCATAACCTTCCCTCGTAACATATAAGATGGATCTAAATTTTTTTGTATCATTTCGAACAGTCCTCAATTTAATTTGATTTTTAGAGAAAAACTAGTATAAACAAATGTATAATATATAATGACTTTTTGACTGAAACGTGCATTTCGAAATGTTTCGTAGATTCAAATTTTAAGATGATTTTTTGCATGGACTTCCATCATAACCTTCCCTCGTAAAATATATAAATTACCCGAAAATTATGGTAGCATTTCGAACAGTCCTCGATTGAATTGATTTTTTGACAGAAACTAGTATAAGCTAGTGTATAATATATTACGATTTTTTGACCGAAACTTGCATGTCAAAAAGTTTCGTAGAATCTAATTTTCATATGATTTTTTGCATAGACTTCCATCATAACCTTCCCTCGTACCATATAAGATTGATAAAGTTTTTTTTGTATCATTTCGAACAGTCCTCAATTTAATTTGATTTTTTGAGAAAAACTAGTATAAACTAGTGTATAGTATATAATGATTTTTTGACTGAAACGTGCATTTCAAAACGTTTCGTAGATTCAAATTATAAGATTATTTTTTGCATGGTCTTCCTTCATAACCTCCCCTCATAAAATATATAAATTATCTGAAAAGTTTGGTTAAATTTCGAACAGTCCTCGATTTAATTGATTTTTTGACCGAAACTAATATAAACTAGTGTATAATATATTACGAGTTTTTGACCGAAACACGCATTTCATAAAGTTTCGTAGAATCTAATTTTCAGATAATATTTTGCATGGACCTCCATCATAACCTTCCCTCATAACATATAAGATGGATCTAAAATGTTTTGTATCCTTTCGAACATTCCTCGACTTAATTTGATTTTTTGAGAAAAACTAGTATAAACTAGTGTATAATATATAATGACTTTTTGAATGAAAGTTGTGTTGGGAAAAGTTTCGTAGAATCAAATTTTTAAGTTAATATTTTGCATGGACTTCCATCATAACCATCCCTCATAAAATATATAAATTATCCTAAAAGTTTTGTAGCATTTCGAACAGTCCTCGATTGAATTGATTTTTTGACAGAAACTAGTATAAACTAGTGTATAATATATTACGATTTTTTGACCGAAACTTGCATGTCAAAAAGTTTCGTAGAATCTAATTTTCATATGATTTTTTACATAGACTTCCATCATAACCTTCCCTCGTACCATATAAGATTGATCTAATTTTTTTTGTATCATTTCGAACAGTCCTCGATTTAATTTGATTTTTTGAGAAAAACTAGTATAAACTAGTGTATAATATATAATGACTTTTTGAATGAAAGTTGTGTTGGGAAAAGTTTCGTAGAATCAAATTTTCAGTTGATATTTTGCATGGACTTCCATCACAACCATCCCTCATAAAATATATAAATTATCCTAAAAGTTTTGTAGCATTTCGAACAGTCCTCGATTTAATTGATTTTTTTGACCGAAACAAGTATAAACTAGTGTATAATATATTAATATTTTTTGACCGAAAATTGCATGTCAAGAAGTTTCGTAGAATCTAATTTTCATATGGATTTTTGCATGGACTTCTATCATAATCTTCCCTCGTAACATATAAGATGGATCTTGAATTTTTTGTATCATTTCGAACAATCCTCGATTTAATTTGATTTTTTTGAGAAAAACTATTATAAACTAATGTATAATATATAATGACTTTTTGAATGAAAGTTGCGTTGGGAAAGGTTTCGTAGAATCAAACTTTCAGATGATATTTTGCGTGGAAGTCCGTCATAACCTTCCCTTGTTAAATATATAAATTATCCGAAAAGATTTGTAGCATTTCGAATAGTCCTCGATTTAATTGATTTTTTGACCGAAACTAGTATAAACTAGTGTATAACATATTAATATCTTTTGACCGAAAGTTGCATGTCAAGAAGTTTCGTAGAATCTAATTTTCATATGATTTTTTGCATGGACTTCTATCATAACCTTCCCTCGTAACATATAAGATGGATCTTGAATTTTTTTGTATCATTTCAAACAATCCTCGATTTAATTTGATTTTTTTGAGAAAAACTATTATAAACTAATGTATAATATATAATGACTTTTTGATTGAAAGTTGCATTGGGAAAGGTTTCGTAGAATCAAACTTTCAGATGATATTTTGCGTGGAAGTCCGTCATAACCTTCCCTTGTGAAATATATAAATTATCCGAAAAGATTTGTAGCATTTCGAATAGTCCTCGATTTAATTGATTTTTTGACCGAAACTAGTATAATCTAGTGTATAACATATTAATATTTTTTGACCGAAACTTGCATGTCAAGAAGTTTCATAGAATCTAATTTTTATATTGTTTTTTGCATGGACTTCCATCATAACCTTCCCTCGTAACATATAAGATGGATCTAAATTTTTTTGTATCATTTCGAACAGTCCTCAATTTAATTTGATTTTTAGAGAAAAACTAGTATAAACAAATGTATAATATATAATGACTTTTTGACTGAAACGTGCATTTCGAAATGTTTCGTAGATTCAAATTTTAAGATGATTTTTTGCATGGACTTCCATCATAACCTTCCCTCGTAAAATATATAAATTACCCGAAAATTATGGTAGCATTTCGAACAGTCCTCGATTTAATTGATTTTTTGACAGAAACTAGTATAAACTAGTATATAATATATTACGATTTTTTGACCGAAACTTGCATGTCAAAAAGTTTCGTAGAATCTAATTTTCATATGATAGTTTGCATAGACTTCCATCATAACCTTCCCTCGTACCATATAAGATTGATAAAAAATTTTTTGTATCATTTCGAACAGTCCTCAATTTAATTTGATTTTTTGAGAAAAACTAGTATAAACTAGTGTATAGTATATAATGATTTTTGACTGAAACGTGCATTTCAAAACGTTTCGTAGATTCAAATTTTAAGATTATTTTTTGCATGGTCTTCCTTCATAACCTCCCCTCATAAAATATATAAATTATCTGAAAAGTTTGGTTAAATTTCGAACAGTCCTCGATTTAATTGATTTTTTGACCGAAACTAATATAAACTAGTGTATAATATATTACGAGTTTTTGACCGAAACACGCACTTCATAAAGTTTCGTAGAATCTAATTTTCAGATAATATTTTGCATGGACCTCCATCATAACCTTCCCTCATAACATATAAGATGGATCTAAAATGTTTTGTATCCTTTCGAACATTCCTCGACTTAATTTGATTTTTTGAGAAAAACTAGTATAAACTAGTGTATATAATATAATGACTTTTTGAATGAAAGTTGTGTTGGGAAAAGTTTCGTAGAATCAAATTTTCAGTTGATATTTTGCATGGACTTCCATCACAACCTTCCCTCATAAAATATATAAATTATCCGAAAAGTTTTGTAGCATTTCGAACAGTCCTCGATTTAATTGATTTTTTTTGACCGAAACAAGTATAAACTAGTGTATAATATATTAATATTTTTTGACCGAAACTTGCATGTCAAGAAGTTTCGTAGAATCTAATTTTCATATGGTTTTTTGCATGGACTTCTATCATAACCTTCCCTCGTAACATATAAGATGGATCTTGAATTTTTTTTATCATTTCGAACAATCCTCGATTTAATTTGATTTTTTTGAGAAAAACTAGTATAAACTAATGTATAATATATAATGACTTTTTGAATGAAAGTTGCGTTGGGAAAGGTTTCGTAGAATCAAATTTTCAGATGATATTTTGCGTGGAAGTCCGTCATAACCTTCCCTTGTTAAATATATAAATTATCCGAAAAGATTTGTAGCATTTCAAATAGTCCTCGATTTAATTGATTTTTTGACCGAAACTAGTATAAACTAGTGTATAACATATTAATATTTTTTGACCGAAACTTGCATGTCAAGAAGTTTCGTAGAATCTAATTTTCATATGATTTTTTTTATGGAATTCCATCATAACCATCCCTCGTAACATAAAAGATGGATCTAAATTTTTTTGTATCATTTCGAACAGTCCTCGATTTAATTGATTTTTTGACCGAAACTAATATAAACTAGTGTATAATATATTACGAGTTTTTGACCGAAACACGCATTTCATAAAGTTTCGTAGAATCTAATTTTCAGATAATTTTTTGCATGGACTTCCATCATAACCTTGTCTCGTAACATATAAGATGGATCTAAAATGTTTTGTATCCTTTCGAACATTCGTCGACTTAATTTGATTTTTTGAGAAAAACTAGTATAAACTAGTGTATAATATATAATGACTTTTTGAATGAAAGTTGTGTTGGGAAAAGTTTCGTAGAATCAAATTTTCAGTTGATATTTTGCATGGACTTCCATGACAACCTTCCCTCATAAAATATATAAATTATCCGAAAAGTTTTGTAGCATTTCGAACAGTCCTCGATTTAATTGATTTTTTTTGACCGAAACAAGTATAAACTAGTGTATAATATATTAATATTTTTTGACCGAAACTTGCATGTCAAGAAGTTTCGTAGAATCTAATTTTCATATGGTTTTTTGCATGGACTTCTATCATAACCTTCCCTCGTTACATATAAGATGGATCTTGAATTTTTTATATCATTTCGAACAATCCTCGATTTAATTTGATTTTTTTGAGAAAAACTAGTATAAACTAATGTATAATATATAATGACTTTTTGAATGAAAGTTGCGTTGGGAAAGGTTTCGTAGTATCAAACTTTCGGATGATATTTTGCGTGGACGTCCGTCATAACCTTCCCTTGTTAAATATATAAATTATCCGAAAAGATTTGTAGCATTTCGAATAGTCCTCGATTTAATTGATTTTTTGACCGAAACTAGTATAATCTAGTGTATAACATATTAATATTTTTTGACCGAAACTTGCATGTCAAGAAGTTTCATAGAATCTAATTTTTATATTGTTTTTTGCATGGACATCCATCATAACCTTCCCTCGTAACATATAAGATGGATCTAAATTTTTTTGTATCATTTCGAACAGTCCTCAATTTAATTTGATTTTTAGAGAAAAACTAGTATAAACAAATGTATAATATATAATGACTTTTTGACTGAAACGTGCATTTCGAAATGTTTCGTAGATTCAAATTTTAAGATGATTTTTTGCATGGACTTCCATCATAACCTTCCCTCGTAAAATATATAAATTACCCGAAAATTATGGTAGCATTTCGAACAGTCCTCGATTGAATTGATTTTTTGACAGAAACTAGTATAAACTAGTGTATAATATATTACGATTTTTTGACCGAAACTTGCATGTCAAAAAGTTTCGTAGAATCTAATTTTCATATGATTTTTTACATAGACTTCCATCATAACCTTCCCTCGTACCATATAAGATTGATCAAATTTTTTTTGTATCATTTTGAACAGTCCTCGATTTAATTTGATTTTTTGAGAAAAACTAGTATAAACTAGTGTATAATATAATATGATTTTTGACTGAAACGTGCATTTCGATACGTATCGTAGATTCAAATTTTAAGATTATTTTTTGCATGGTCTTCCTTCATAACCTCCCCTCATAAAATATATAAATTATCTGAAAATTTTGGTTAAATTTCGAACAATCCTCGATTTAATTGATTTTTTGACCGAAACTAATATAAACCAGTGTATAATATATTACGAGTTTTTGACCGAAACACGCATTTCATAAAGTTTCGTAGAATCTAATTTTCAGATAATATTTTGCATGGACCTCCATCATAACCTTCCCTCATAACATATAAGATGGATCTAAAATGTTTTGTATCCTTTCGAACATTCCTCGACTTAATTTGATTTTTTGAGAAAAACTAGTATAAACTAGTGTATAATATATAATGACTTTTTGAATGAAAGTTGTGTAGGGAAAAGTTTCGTAGAATCAAATTTTCAGTTGATATTTTGCATGGACTTCCATCACAACCATCCCTCATAAAATATATAAATTATCCTAAAAGTTTTGTAGCATTTCGAACAGTCCTCGATTTAATTTATTTTTTTTGACCGAAACAAGTATAAACTAGTGTATAATATATTGATCTTTTTTGACCGAAACTTGCATGTCAAGAAGTTTCGTAGAATCTAATTTTCATATGGTTTTTTGCATGGACTTCTATCATAATCTTCCCTCATAACATATAAGATGGATCTTGATTTTTTTGTATCATTTAGAACAATCCTCGATTTAATTTTATTTTTTTTGAGAAAAACTAGTATAAACTACTGTATAATATATAATGACTTTTGGAATGAAAGTTAAGTTGGGAAAGGTTTCATAGAATCAAACTTTCAGATGATATTTTGCGTGGAAGTCCGTCATAACCTTCCCTCGTAAAATATATAAATTATCCGAAAAGTTATGTAGCATTTCGAACAGTCCTCGATTTAATTGATATTTTGACCGAAACTAGTATAAACTAGTGTATAATATATTGATTTTTTTGACCGAAACTTGCATGTCAAGAAGTTTCGTAGAATCTAATTTTCATATGATTTTTTGCATGGAATTCCATCATAAACTTCCCTCGTAACATATAAGATGGATCTAAATATTTTTGTATCATTTCGAACAGTCCTCGATTTAATTTAATTTTTCGAGAAAAACTAGTATAAACAAATGTATAATATATAATGACTTTTTGACTGAAACGTGCATTTCGAAACGTTTCGTAGATTCAAATTTTAAGTTATTTTTTGCCTGGACTTCCATCATAACTTTCCCTCGTAAAATATATAAATTACCGGAAAAGTTTTGTAGCATTTCGAACAGTCCTTGATTTAATTGATTTTTTTGACAGAAATTAGTATAAACCAGTGTATAATATATTACGATTTTTTGACCGAAACTTGCATGTCAAAAAGTTTCATAGAATCTAATTTTCATATGATTTTTTGCATGGATTTCCATCATAACTTTCCCTCATACCATATAAGATTGATCAAATTTTTTTTGTATCATTTCGAACAGTCCTCAATTTAATTTGATTTTTTGAGAAAAACTAGTATAAACTAGTGTATAATATATAATGATTTTTTGACTGAAACGTGCATTTCAAAACGTTTCGTAGATTCAAATTTTAAGATTATTTTTTGCATGGTCTTCCTTCATAACCTCCCCTCATAAAATATATAAATTATCTGAAAATTTTGGTTAAATTTCGAACAGTCCTCGATTTAATTGATTTTTTGACCGAAACTAATATAAACTAGTGTATAATATATTACGAGTTTTTGACCGAAACACGCATTTCATAAAGTTTCGTAGAATCTAATTTTCAGATAATATTTTGCATGGACCTCCATCATAACCTTCCCTCATAACATATAAGATGGATCTAAAATGTTTTGTATCCTTTCGAACATTCCTCGACTTAATTTGATTTTTTGAGAAAAACTAGTATAAACTAATGTATAATAAATAATGACTTTTTGAATGAAAGTTGTGTTGGGAAAAGTTTCGTAGAATCAAATTTTCAGTTGATATTTTGCATGGACTTCCATCACAACCTTCCCTCATAAAATATATAAATTATCCGAAAAGTTTTGTAGCATTTCGAACAGTCCTCGATTTAATTGATTTTTTTGGACCGAAACAAGTATAAACTAGTGTATAATATATTAATATTTTTTGACCGAAACTTGCATGTCAAGAAGTTTCGTAGAATCTAATTTTCATATGGTTTTTTGCATGGACTTCTATCATAACCTTCCCTCGTAACATATAAGATGGATCTTGACTTTTTTGTATCATTTCGAACATTCCTCGATTTAATTTGATTTTATTGAGAAAAACTAGTATAAACTAATGTATAATATATAATGACTTTTTGAATGAAAGTTGCGTTGGGAAAGGTTTCGTAGAATCAAACTTTCAGATGATATTTTGCGTGGAAGTCCGTCATAACCTTCCCGTGTTAAATATATAAATTATCCGAAAAGATTTGTAGCATTTTGAATAGTCCTCGATTTAATTGATTTTTTGACCGAAACTAGTATAAACTAGTGTATAACATATTAATATTTTTTGACCGAAACTTGCATGTCAAGAAGTTTCATAGAATCTAATTTTCATATTGTTTTTTGCATGGACTTCCATCATAACCTTCCCTCATAACATATAAGATGGATCTAAATTTTTTTGTATCATTTCGAACAGTCCTCGATTTAATTTGATTTTTTGAGAAAAACTAGTATAAACAAATGTATAATATATAATGACTTTTTGACTGAAACGTGCATTTCGAAACGTTTCGTAGATTCAAATTTTAAGTTATTTTTTGCCTGGACTTCCATCATAACTTCCCCTCGTAAAATATATAAATTACCGGAAAAGTTTTGTAGCATTTCGAACAGTCCTTGATTTAATTGATTTTTTTGACAGAAATTAGTATAAACCAGTGTATAATATATTACGATTTTTTGACCGAAACTTGCATGTCAAAAAGTTTCATAGAATCTAATTTTCATATGATTTTTTGCATGGATTTCCATCATAACTTTCCCTCATACCATATAAGATTGATCAAATTTTTTTTGTATCATTTCGAACAGTCCTCAATTTAATTTGATTTTTTGAGAAAAACTAGTATAAACTAGTGTATAATATATAATGATTTTTTGACTGAAACGTGCATTTCAAAACGTTTCGTAGATTCAAATTTTAAGATTATTTTTTGCATGGTCTTCCTTCATAACCTCCCCTCATAAAATATATAAATTATCTGAAAATTTTGGTTAAATTTCGAACAGTCCTCGATTTAATTGATTTTTTGACCGAAACTAATATAAACTAGTGTATAATATATTACGAGTTTTTGACCGAAACACGCATTTCATAAAGTTTCGTAGAATCTAATTTTCAGATAATATTTTGCATGGACCTCCATCATAACCTTCCCTCATAACATATAAGATGGATCTAAAATGTTTTGTATCCTTTCGAACATTCCTCGACTTAATTTGATTTTTTGAGAAAAACTAGTATAAACTAATGTATAATAAATAATGACTTTTTGAATGAAAGTTGTGTTGGGAAAAGTTTCGTAGAATCAAATTTTCAGTTGATATTTTGCATGGACTTCCATCACAACCTTCCCTCATAAAATATATAAATTATCCGAAAAGTTTTGTAGCATTTCGAACAGTCCTCGATTTAATTGATTTTTTTGGACCGAAACAAGTATAAACTAGTGTATAATATATTAATATTTTTTGACCGAAACTTGCATGTCAAGAAGTTTCGTAGAATCTAATTTTCATATGGTTTTTTGCATGGACTTCTATCATAACCTTCCCTCGTAACATATAAGATGGATCTTGACTTTTTTGTATCATTTCGAACATTCCTCGATTTAATTTGATTTTATTGAGAAAAACTAGTATAAACTAATGTATAATATATAATGACTTTTTGAATGAAAGTTGCGTTGGGAAAGGTATCGTAGAATCAAACTTTCAGATGATATTTTGCGTGGAAGTCCGTCATAACCTTCCCGTGTTAAATATATAAATTATCCGAAAAGATTTGTAGCATTTTGAATAGTCCTCGATTTAATTGATTTTTTGACCGAAACTAGTATAAACTAGTGTATAACATATTAATATTTTTTGACCGAAACTTGCATGTCAAGAAGTTTCATAGAATCTAATTTTCATATTGTTTTTTGCATGGACTTCCATCATAACCTTCCCTCATAACATATAAGATGGATCTAAATTTTTTTGTATTATTTCGAACAGTCCTCGATTTAATTTGATTTTTTGAGAAAAACTAGTATAAACAAATGTATAATATATAATGACTTTTTGACTGAAACGTGCATTTCGAAACGTTTCGTAGATTCAAATTTTAAGTTATTTTTTGCCTAGACTTCCATCATAACTTTCCCTCGTAAAATATATAAATTACCGGAAAAGTTTTGTAGCATTTCGAACAGTCCTTGATTTAATTGATTTTTTTGACAGAAATTAGTATAAACCAGTGTATAATATATTACGATTTTTTGACCGAAACTTGCATGTCAAAAAGTTTCATAGAATCTAATTTTCATATGATTTTTTGCATGGATTTCCATCATAACTTTCCCTCATACCATATAAGATTGATCAAATTTTTTTTGTATCATTTCGAACAGTCCTCAATTTAATTTGATTTTTTGAGAAAAACTAGTATAAACTAGTGTATAATATATAATGATTTTTTGACTGAAACGTGCATTTCAAAACGTTTCGTAGATTCAAATTTTAAGATTATTTTTTGCATGGTCTTCCTTCATAACCTCCCCTCATAAAATATATAAATTATCTGAAAATTTTGGTTAAATTTCGAACAGTCCTCGATTTAATTGATTTTTTGACCGAAACTAATATAAACTAGTGTATAATATATTACGAGTTTTTGACCGAAACACGCATTTCATAAAGTTTCGTAGAATCTAATTTTCAGATAATATTTTGCATGGACCTCCATCATAACCTTCCCTCATAACATATAAGATGGATCTAAAATGTTTTGTATCCTTTCGAACATTCCTCGACTTAATTTGATTTTTTGAGAAAAACTAGTATAAACTAATGTATAATAAATAATGACTTTTTGACTGAAAGTTGTGTTGGGAAAAGTTTCGTAGAATCAAATTTTCAGTTGATATTTTGCATGGACTTCCATCACAACCTTCCCTCATAAAATATATAAATTATCCGAAAAGTTTTGTAGCATTTCGAACAGTCCTCGATTTAATTGATTTTTTTTGACCGAAACAAGTATAAACTAGTGTATAATATATTAATATTTTTTGACCGAAACTTGCATGTCAAGAAGTTTCGTAGAATCTAATTTTCATATGGTTTTTTGCATGGACTTCTATCATAACCTTCCCTCGTAACATACAAGATGGATCTTGAATTTTTTGTATAATTTCGAACAATCCTCGATTTAATTTGATTTTTTCGAGAAAAACTAGTATAATCTAATGTATAATATATAATGACTTTTTGAATGAAAGTTGCGTTGGGAAAGGTTTCGTAGAATCAAACTTTCAGATGATATTTTGCATGAACGTCCGTCATAACCTTCCCTTGTTAAATATATAAATTATCCGAAAAGATTTGTAGCATTTCGAATAGTCCTTGATTTAATTGATTTTTTTGACCGAAACTAGTATAAACTAGTGTATAACATATTAATATTTTTTGACCGAAACTTGCATGTCAAGAAGTTTCGTAGAATCTAATTTTCATATGATTTTTTGCATGGAATTCCATCATAACCTTCCCTCGTAACATATAAGATGGATCTAAATTTTTTTGTATCATTTCGAAAAGTCCTCGATTTAATTTAATTTTTCGAGAAAAACTAGTATAAACTAATGTATAATATATAATGACTTTTTGACTGAAACGTACATTTCGAAATGTTTCGTAGATTCAAATTTTAAGATGATTTTTTGCATGGACTTCCATCATAACCTTCCCTCGTAAAATATATAAATTACCCGAAAATTATGGTAGCATTTCGAACAGTCCTCGATTTTATTGATTTTTTGACAGAAACTAGTATAAACCAGTGTATAATATATTACGATTTTTTGACCGAAACTTGCATGTCAAAAAGTTTCGTAGAATCTAATTTTCATATGATAGTTTGCATAGACTTCCATCATAACCTTCCCTCGTACCATATAAGATTGATCAAATTTTTTTTGTATCATTTCGAACAGTCCTCAATTTAATTTGATTTTTTGAGAAAAACTAGTATAAACTAGTGTATAATATATAATGATTTTTTGACTGAAACGTGCATTTCAAAACGTTTCGTAGATCAAATTTTAAGATTATTTTTTGCATGGTCTTCCTTCATAACCTCCCCTCATAAAATATATAAATTATCTGAAAATTTTGGTTAAATTTCGAACAGTCCTCGATTTAATTGATTTTTTGACCGAAACTAATATAAACTAGTGTATAATATATTACGAGTTTTTGACCGAAACACGCATTTCATAAAGTTTCGTAGAATCTAATTTTCAGATAATATTTTGCATGGACCTCCATCATAACCTTCCCTCATAACATATAAGATGGATCTAAAATGTTTTGTATCCTTTCGAACATTCCTCGACTTAATTTGATTTTTTGAGAAAACCTAGTATAAACTAATGTATAATAAATAATGACTTTTTGAATGAAAGTTGTGTTGGGAAAAGTTTCGTAGAATCAAATTTTCAGTTGATATTTTGCATGGACTTCCATCACAACCTTCCCTCATAAAATATATAAATTATCCGAAAAGTTTTGTAGCATTTCGAACAGTCCTCGATTTAATTGATTTTTTTGGACCGAAACAAGTATAAACTAGTGTATAATATATTAATATTTTTTGACCGAAACTTGCATGTCAAGAAGTTTCGTAGAATCTAATTTTCATATGGTTTTTTGCATGGACTTCTATCATAACCTTCCCTCGTAACATATAAGATGGATCTTGACTTTTTTGTATCATTTCGAACATTCCTCGATTTAATTTGATTTTATTGAGAAAAACTAGTATAAACTAATGTATAATATATAATGACTTTTTGAATGAAAGTTGCGTTGGGAAAGGTTTCGTAGAATCAAACTTTCAGATGATATTTTGCGTGGAAGTCCGTCATAACCTTCCCGTGTTAAATATATAAATTATCCGAAAAGATTTGTAGCATTTTGAATAGTCCTCGATTTAATTGATTTTTTGACCGAAACTAGTATAAACTAGTGTATAACATATTAATATTTTTTGACCGAAACTTGCATGTCAAGAAGTTTCATAGAATCTAATTTTCATATTGTTTTTTGCATGGACTTCCATCATAACCTTCCCTCATAACATATAAGATGGATCTAAATTTTTTTGTATCATTTCGAACAGTCCTCGATTTAATTTGATTTTTTGAGAAAAACTAGTATAAACAAATGTATAATATATAATGACTTTTTGACTGAAACGTGCATTTCGAAACGTTTCGTAGATTCAAATTTTAAGTTATTTTTTGCCTGGACTTCCATCATAACTTTCCCTCGTAAAATATATAAATTACCGGAAAAGTTTTGTAGCATTTCGAACAGTCCTTGATTTAATTGATTTTTTTGACAGAAATTAGTATAAACCAGTGTATAATATATTACGATTTTTTGACCGAAACTTGCATGTCAAAAAGTTTCATAGAATCTAATTTTCATATGATTTTTTGCATGGATTTCCATCATAACTTTCCCTCATACCATATAAGATTGATCAAATTTTTTTTGTATCATTTCGAACAGTCCTCAATTTAATTTGATTTTTTGAGAAAAACTAGTATAAACTAGTGTATAATATATAATGATTTTTTGACTGAAACGTGCATTTCAAAACGTTTCGTAGATTCAAATTTTAAGATTATTTTTTGCATGGTCTTCCTTCATAACCTCCCCTCATAAAATATATAAATTATCTGAAAATTTTGGTTAAATTTCGAACAGTCCTCGATTTAATTGATTTTTTGACCGAAACTAATATAAACTAGTGTATAATATATTACGAGTTTTTGACCGAAACACGCATTTCATAAAGTTTCGTAGAATCTAATTTTCAGATAATATTTTGCATGGACCTCCATCATAACCTTCCCTCATAACATATAAGATGGATCTAAAATGTTTTGTATCCTTTCGAACATTCCTCGACTTAATTTGATTTTTTGAGAAAAACTAGTATAAACTAATGTATAATAAATAATGACTTTTTGACTGAAAGTTGTGTTGGGAAAAGTTTCGTAGAATCAAATTTTCAGTTGATATTTTGCATGGACTTCCATCACAACCTTCCCTCATAAAATATATAAATTATCCGAAAAGTTTTGTAGCATTTCGAACAGTCCTCGATTTAATTGATTTTTTTTGACCGAAACAAGTATAAACTAGTGTATAATATATTAATATTTTTTGACCGAAACTTGCATGTCAAGAAGTTTCGTAGAATCTAATTTTCATATGGTTTTTTGCATGGACTTCTATCATAACCTTCCCTCGTAACATACAAGATGGATCTTGAATTTTTTGTATAATTTCGAACAATCCTCGATTTAATTTGATTTTTTCGAGAAAAACTAGTATAATCTAATGTATAATATATAATGACTTTTTGAATGAAAGTTGCGTTGGGAAAGGTTTCGTAGAATCAAACTTTCAGATGATATTTTGCGTGGAAGTCCGTCATAACCTTCCCGTGTTAAATATATAAATTATCCGAAAAGATTTGTAGCATTTTGAATAGTCCTCGATTTAATTGATTTTTTGACCGAAACTAGTATAAACTAGTGTATAACATATTAATATTTTTTGACCGAAACTTGCATGTCAAGAAGTTTCATAGAATCTAATTTTCATATTGTTTTTTGCATGGACTTCCATCATAACCTTCCCTCATAACATATAAGATGGATCTAAATTTTTTTGTATCATTTCGAACAGTCCTCGATTTAATTTGATTTTTTGAGAAAAACTAGTATAAACAAATGTATAATATATAATGACTTTTTGACTGAAACGTGCATTTCGAAACGTTTCGTAGATTCAAATTTTAAGTTATTTTTTGCCTGGACTTCCATCATAACTTTCCCTCGTAAAATATATAAATTACCGGAAAAGTTTTGTAGCATTTCGAACAGTCCTTGATTTAATTGATTTTTTTGACAGAAATTAGTATAAACCAGTGTATAATATATTACGATTTTTTGACCGAAACTTGCATGTCAAAAAGTTTCATAGAATCTAATTTTCATATGATTTTTTGCATGGATTTCCATCATAACTTTCCCTCATACCATATAAGATTGATCAAATTTTTTTTGTATCATTTCGAACAGTCCTCAATTTAATTTGATTTTTTGAGAAAAACTAGTATAAACTAGTGTATAATATATAATGATTTTTTGACTGAAACGTGCATTTCAAAACGTTTCGTAGATTCAAATTTTAAGATTATTTTTTGCATGGTCTTCCTTCATAACCTCCCCTCATAAAATATATAAATTATCTGAAAATTTTGGTTAAATTTCGAACAGTCCTCGATTTAATTGATTTTTTGACCGAAACTAATATAAACTAGTGTATAATATATTACGAGTTTTTGACCGAAACACGCATTTCATAAAGTTTCGTAGAATCTAATTTTCAGATAATATTTTGCATGGACCTCCATCATAACCTTCCCTCATAACATATAAGATGGATCTAAAATGTTTTGTATCCTTTCGAACATTCCTCGACTTAATTTGATTTTTTGAGAAAAACTAGTATAAACTAATGTATAATAAATAATGACTTTTTGAATGAAAGTTGTGTTGGGAAAAGTTTCGTAGAATCAAATTTTCAGTTGATATTTTGCATGGACTTCCATCACAACCTTCCCTCATAAAATATATAAATTATCCGAAAAGTTTTGTAGCATTTCGAACAGTCCTCGATTTAATTGATTTTTTTGGACCGAAACAAGTATAAACTAGTGTATAATATATTAATATTTTTTGACCGAAACTTGCATGTCAAGAAGTTTCGTAGAATCTAATTTTCATATGGTTTTTTTGCATGGACTTCTATCATAACCTTCCCTCGTAACATATAAGATGGATCTTGACTTTTTTGTATCATTTCGAACATTCCTCGATTTAATTTGATTTTATTGAGAAAAACTAGTATAAACTAATGTATAATATATAATGACTTTTTGAATGAAAGTTGCGTTGGGAAAGGTTTCGTAGAATCAAACTTTCAGATGATATTTTGCGTGGAAGTCCGTCATAACCTTCCCGTGTTAAATATATAAATTATCCGAAAAGATTTGTAGCATTTTGAATAGTCCTCGATTTAATTGATTTTTTGACCGAAACTAGTATAAACTAGTGTATAACATATTAATATTTTTTGACCGAAACTTGCATGTCAAGAAGTTTCATAGAATCTAATTTTCATATTGTTTTTTGCATGGACTTCCATCATAACCTTCCCTCATAACATATAAGATGGATCTAAATTTTTTTGTATCATTTCGAACAGTCCTCGATTTAATTTGATTTTTTGAGAAAAACTAGTATAAACAAATGTATAATATATAATGACTTTTTGACTGAAACGTGCATTTCGAAACGTTTCGTAGATTCAAATTTTAAGTTATTTTTTGCCTAGACTTCCATCATAACTTTCCCTCGTAAAATATATAAATTACCGGAAAAGTTTTGTAGCATTTCGAACAGTCCTTGATTTAATTGATTTTTTTGACAGAAATTAGTATAAACCAGTGTATAATATATTACGATTTTTTGACCGAAACTTGCATGTCAAAAAGTTTCATAGAATCTAATTTTCATATGATTTTTTGCATGGATTTCCATCATAACTTTCCCTCATACCATATAAGATTGATCAAATTTTTTTTGTATCATTTCGAACAGTCCTCAATTTAATTTGATTTTTTGAGAAAAACTAGTATAAACTAGTGTATAATATATAATGATTTTTTGACTGAAACGTGCATTTCAAAACGTTTCGTAGATTCAAATTTTAAGATTATTTTTTGCATGGTCTTCCTTCATAACCTCCCCTCATAAAATATATAAATTATCTAAAAATTTTGGTTAAATTTCGAACAGTCCTCGATTTAATTGATTTTTTGACCGAAACTAATATAAACTAGTGTATAATATATTACGAGTTTTTGACCGAAACACGCATTTCATAAAGTTTCGTAGAATCTAATTTTCAGATAATATTTTGCATGGACCTCCATCATAACCTTCCCTTATAACATATAAGATGGATCTAAAATGTTTTGTATCCTTTCGAACATTCCTCGACTTAATTTGATTTTTTGAGAAAAACTAGTATAAACTAATGTATAATAAATAATGACTTTTTGACTGAAAGTTGTGTTGGGAAAAGTTTCGTAGAATCAAATTTTCAGTTGATATTTTGCATGGACTTCCATCACAACCTTCCCTCATAAAATATATAAATTATCCGAAAAGTTTTGTAGCATTTCGAACAGTCCTCGATTTAATTGATTTTTTTTGACCGAAACAAGTATAAACTAGTGTATAATATATTAATATTTTTTGACCGAAACTTGCATGTCAAGAAGTTTCGTAGAATCTAATTTTCATATGGTTTTTTGCATGGACTTCTATCATAACCTTCCCTCGTAACATACAAGATGGATCTTGAATTTTTTGTATAATTTCGAACAATCCTCGATTTAATTTGATTTTTTCGAGAAAAACTAGTATAATCTAATGTATAATATATAATGACTTTTTGAATGAAAGTTGCGTTGGGAAAGGTTTCGTAGAATCAAACTTTCAGATGATATTTTGCATGAACGTCCGTCATAACCTTCCCTTGTTAAATATATAAATTATCCGAAAAGATTTGTAGCATTTCGAATAGTCCTTGATTTAATTGATTTTTTTGACCGAAACTAGTATAAACTAGTGTATAACATATTAATATTTTTTGACCGAAACTTGCATGTCAAGAAGTTTCGTAGAATCTAATTTTCATATGATTTTTTGCATGGAATTCCATCATAACCTTCCCTCGTAACATATAAGATGGATCTAAATTTTTTTGTATCATTTCGAAAAGTCCTCGATTTAATTTAATTTTTCGAGAAAAACTAGTATAAACTAATGTATAATATATAATGACTTTTTGACTGAAACGTACATTTCGAAATGTTTCGTAGATTCAAATTTTAAGATGATTTTTTGCATGGACTTCCATCATAACCTTCCCTCGTAAAATATATAAATTACCCGAAAATTATGGTAGCATTTCGAACAGTCCTCGATTTTATTGATTTTTTGACAGAAACTAGTATAAACCAGTGTATAATATATTACGATTTTTTGACCGAAACTTGCATGTCAAAAAGTTTCGTAGAATCTAATTTTCATATGATAGTTTGCATAGACTTCCATCATAACCTTCCCTCGTACCATATAAGATTGATCAAATTTTTTTTGTATCATTTCGAACAGTCCTCAATTTAATTTGATTTTTTGAGAAAAACTAGTATAAACTAGTGTATAATATATAATGATTTTTTGACTGAAACGTGCATTTCAAAACGTTTCGTAGATTCAAATTTTAAGATTATTTTTTGCATGGTCTTCCTTCATAACCTCCCCTCATAAAATATATAAATTATCTGAAAATTTTGGTTAAATTTCGAACAGTCCTCGATTTAATTGATTTTTTGACCGAAACTAATATAAACTAGTGTATAATATATTACGAGTTTTTGACCGAAACACGCATTTCATAAAGTTTCGTAGAATCTAATTTTCAGATAATATTTTGCATGGACCTCCATCATAACCTTCCCTCATAACATATAAGATGGATCTAAAATGTTTTGTATCCTTTCGAACATTCCTCGACTTAATTTGATTTTTTGAGAAAACCTAGTATAAACTAATGTATAATAAATAATGACTTTTTGAATGAAAGTTGTGTTGGGAAAAGTTTCGTAGAATCAAATTTTCAGTTGATATTTTGCATGGACTTCCATCACAACCTTCCCTCATAAAATATATAAATTATCCGAAAAGTTTTGTAGCATTTCGAACAGTCCTCGATTTAATTGATTTTTTTGGACCGAAACAAGTATAAACTAGTGTATAATATATTAATATTTTTTGACAGAAACTTGCATGTCAAGAAGTTTCGTAGAATCTAATTTTCATATGGTTTTTTGCATGGACTTCTATCATAACCTTCCCTCGTAACATATAAGATGGATCTTGACTTTTTTGTATCATTTCGAACATTCCTCGATTTAATTTGATTTTATTGAGAAAAACTAGTATAAACTAATGTATAATATATAATGACTTTTTGAATGAAAGTTGCGTTGGGAAAGGTTTCGTAGAATCAAACTTTCAGATGATATTTTGCGTGGAAGTCCTTCATAACCTTCCCGTGTTAAATATATAAATTATCCGAAAAGATTTGTAGCATTTTGAATAGTCCTCGATTTAATTGATTTTTTGACCGAAACTAGTATAAACTAGTGTATAACATATTAATATTTTTTGACCGAAACTTGCATGTCAAGAAGTTTCATAGAATCTAATTTTCATATTGTTTTTTGCATGGACTTCCATCATAACCTTCCCTCATAACATATAAGATGGATCTAAATTTTTTTGTATCATTTCGAACAGTCCTCGATTTAATTTGATTTTTTGAGAAAAACTAGTATAAACAAATGTATAATATATAATGACTTTTTGACTGAAACGTGCATTTCGAAACGTTTCGTAGATTCAAATTTTAAGTTATTTTTTGCCTGGACTTCCATCATAACTTTCCCTCGTAAAATATATAAATTACCGGAAAAGTTTTGTAGCATTTCGAACAGTCCTTGATTTAATTGATTTTTTTGACAGAAATTAGTATAAACCAGTGTATAATATATTACGATTTTTTGACCGAAACTTGCATGTCAAAAAGTTTCATAGAATCTAATTTTCATATGATTTTTTGCATGGATTTCCATCATAACTTTCCCTCATACCATATAAGATTGATCAAATTTTTTTTGTATCATTTCGAACAGTCCTCAATTTAATTTGATTTTTTGAGAAAAACTAGTATAAACTAGTGTATAATATATAATGATTTTTTGACTGAAACGTGCATTTCAAAACGTTTCGTAGATTCAAATTTTAAGATTATTTTTTGCATGGTCTTCCTTCATAACCTCCCCTCATAAAATATATAAATTATCTGAAAATTTTGGTTAAATTTCGAACAGTCCTCGATTTAATTGATTTTTTGACCGAAACTAATATAAACTAGTGTATAATATATTACGAGTTTTTGACCGAAACACGCATTTCATAAAGTTTCGTAGAATCTAATTTTCAGATAATATTTTGCATGGACCTCCATCATAACCTTCCCTCATAACATATAAGATGGATCTAAAATGTTTTGTATCCTTTCGAACATTCCTCGACTTAATTTGATTTTTTGAGAAAAACTAGTATAAACTAATGTATAATAAATAATGACTTTTTGACTGAAAGTTGTGTTGGGAAAAGTTTCGTAGAATCAAATTTTCAGTTGATATTTTGCATGGACTTCCATCACAACCTTCCCTCATAAAATATATAAATTATCCGAAAAGTTTTGTAGCATTTCGAACAGTCCTCGATTTAATTGATTTTTTTTGACCGAAACAAGTATAAACTAGTGTATAATATATTAATATTTTTTGACCGAAACTTGCATGTCAAGAAGTTTCGTAGAATCTAATTTTCATATGGTTTTTTGCATGGACTTCTATCATAACCTTCCCTCGTAACATACAAGATGGATCTTGAATTTTTTGTATAATTTCGAACAATCCTCGATTTAATTTGATTTTTTCGAGAAAAACTAGTATAATCTAATGTATAATATATAATGACTTTTTGAATGAAAGTTGCGTTGGGAAAGGTTTCGTAGAATCAAACTTTCAGATGATATTTTGCATGAACGTCCGTCATAACCTTCCCTTGTTAAATATATAAATTATCCGAAAAGATTTGTAGCATTTCGAATAGTCCTTGATTTAATTGATTTTTTTGACCGAAACTAGTATAAACTAGTGTATAACATATTAATATTTTTTGACCGAAACTTGCATGTCAAGAAGTTTCGTAGAATCTAATTTTCATATGATTTTTTGCATGGAATTCCATCATAACCTTCCCTCGTAACATATAAGATGGATCTAAATTTTTTTGTATCATTTCGAAAAGTCCTCGATTTAATTTAATTTTTCGAGAAAAACTAGTATAAACTAATGTATAATATATAATGACTTTTTGACTGAAACGTACATTTCGAAATGTTTCGTAGATTCAAATTTTAAGATGATTTTTTGCATGGACTTCCATCATAACCTTCCCTCGTAAAATATATAAATTACCCGAAAATTATGGTAGCATTTCGAACAGTCCTCGATTTTATTGATTTTTTGACAGAAACTAGTATAAACCAGTGTATAATATATTACGATTTTTTGACCGAAACTTGCATGTCAAAAAGTTTCGTAGAATCTAATTTTCATATGATAGTTTGCATAGACTTCCATCATAACCTTCCCTCGTACCATATAAGATTGATCAAATTTTTTTTGTATCATTTCGAACAGTCCTCAATTTAATTTGATTTTTTGAGAAAAACTAGTATAAACTAGTGTATAATATATAATGATTTTTTGACTGAAACGTGCATTTCAAAACGTTTCGTAGATTCAAATTTTAAGATTATTTTTTGCATGGTCTTCCTTCATAACCTCCCCTCATAAAATATATAAATTATCTGAAAATTTTGGTTAAATTTCGAACAGTCCTCGATTTAATTGATTTTTTGACCGAAACTAATATAAACTAGTGTATAATATATTACGAGTTTTTGACCGAAACACGCATTTCATAAAGTTTCGTAGAATCTAATTTTCAGATAATATTTTGCATGGACCTCCATCATAACCTTCCCTCATAACATATAAGATGGATCTAAAATGTTTTGTATCCTTTCGAACATTCCTCGACTTAATTTGATTTTTTGAGAAAACCTAGTATAAACTAATGTATAATAAATAATGACTTTTTGAATGAAAGTTGTGTTGGGAAAAGTTTCGTAGAATCAAATTTTCAGTTGATATTTTGCATGGACTTCCATCACAACCTTCCCTCATAAAATATATAAATTATCCGAAAAGTTTTGTAGCATTTCGAACAGTCCTCGATTTAATTGATTTTTTTGGACCGAAACAAGTATAAACTAGTGTATAATATATTAATATTTTTTGACAGAAACTTGCATGTCAAGAAGTTTCGTAGAATCTAATTTTCATATGGTTTTTTGCATGGACTTCTATCATAACCTTCCCTCGTAACATATAAGATGGATCTTGACTTTTTTGTATCATTTCGAACATTCCTCGATTTAATTTGATTTTATTGAGAAAAACTAGTATAAACTAATGTATAATATATAATGACTTTTTGAATGAAAGTTGCGTTGGGAAAGGTTTCGTAGAATCAAACTTTCAGATGATATTTTGCGTGGAAGTCCTTCATAACCTTCCCGTGTTAAATATATAAATTATCCGAAAAGATTTGTAGCATTTTGAATAGTCCTCGATTTAATTGATTTTTTGACCGAAACTAGTATAAACTAGTGTATAACATATTAATATTTTTTGACCGAAACTTGCATGTCAAGAAGTTTCATAGAATCTAATTTTCATATTGTTTTTTGCATGGACTTCCATCATAACCTTCCCTCATAACATATAAGATGGATCTAAATTTTTTTGTATCATTTCGAACAGTCCTCGATTTAATTTGATTTTTTGAGAAAAACTAGTATAAACAAATGTATAATATATAATGACTTTTTGACTGAAACGTGCATTTCGAAACGTTTCGTAGATTCAAATTTTAAGTTATTTTTTGCCTGGACTTCCATCATAACTTTCCCTCGTAAAATATATAAATTACCGGAAAAGTTTTGTAGCATTTCGAACAGTCCTTGATTTAATTGATTTTTTTGACAGAAATTAGTATAAACCAGTGTATAATATATTACGATTTTTTGACCGAAACTTGCATGTCAAAAAGTTTCATAGAATCTAATTTTCATATGATTTTTTGCATGGATTTCCATCATAACTTTCCCTCATACCATATAAGATTGATCAAATTTTTTTTGTATCATTTCGAACAGTCCTCAATTTAATTTGATTTTTTGAGAAAAACTAGTATAAACTAGTGTATAATATATAATGATTTTTTGACTGAAACGTGCATTTCAAAACGTTTCGTAGATTCAAATTTTAAGATTATTTTTTGCATGGTCTTCCTTCATAACCTCCCCTCATAAAATATATAAATTATCTGAAAATTTTGGTTAAATTTCGAACAGTCCTCGATTTAATTGATTTTTTGACCGAAACTAATATAAACTAGTGTATAATATATTACGAGTTTTTGACCGAAACACGCATTTCATAAAGTTTCGTAGAATCTAATTTTCAGATAATATTTTGCATGGACCTCCATCATAACCTTCCCTCATAACATATAAGATGGATCTAAAATGTTTTGTATCCTTTCGAACATTCCTCGACTTAATTTGATTTTTTGAGAAAAACTAGTATAAACTAATGTATAATAAATAATGACTTTTTGACTGAAAGTTGTGTTGGGAAAAGTTTCGTAGAATCAAATTTTCAGTTGATATTTTGCATGGACTTCCATCACAACCTTCCCTCATAAAATATATAAATTATCCGAAAAGTTTTGTAGCATTTCGAACAGTCCTCGATTTAATTGATTTTTTTTGACCGAAACAAGTATAAACTAGTGTATAATATATTAATATTTTTTGACCGAAACTTGCATGTCAAGAAGTTTCGTAGAATCTAATTTTCATATGGTTTTTTGCATGGACTTCTATCATAACCTTCCCTCGTAACATACAAGATGGATCTTGAATTTTTTGTATAATTTCGAACAATCCTCGATTTAATTTGATTTTTTCGAGAAAAACTAGTATAATCTAATGTATAATATATAATGACTTTTTGAATGAAAGTTGCGTTGGGAAAGGTTTCGTAGAATCAAACTTTCAGATGATATTTTGCATGAACGTCCGTCATAACCTTCCCTTGTTAAATATATAAATTATCCGAAAAGATTTGTAGCATTTCGAATAGTCCTTGATTTAATTGATTTTTTTGACCGAAACTAGTATAAACTAGTGTATAACATATTAATATTTTTTGACCGAAACTTGCATGTCAAGAAGTTTCGTAGAATCTAATTTTCATATGATTTTTTGCATGGAATTCCATCATAACCTTCCCTCGTAACATATAAGATGGATCTAAATTTTTTTGTATCATTTCGAAAAGTCCTCGATTTAATTTAATTTTTCGAGAAAAACTAGTATAAACTAATGTATAATATATAATGACTTTTTGACTGAAACGTACATTTCGAAATGTTTCGTAGATTCAAATTTTAAGATGATTTTTTGCATGGACTTCCATCATAACCTTCCCTCGTAAAATATATAAATTACCCGAAAATTATGGTAGCATTTCGAACAGTCCTCGATTTTATTGATTTTTTGACAGAAACTAGTATAAACCAGTGTATAATATATTACGATTTTTTGACCGAAACTTGCATGTCAAAAAGTTTCGTAGAATCTAATTTTCATATGATAGTTTGCATAGACTTCCATCATAACCTTCCCTCGTACCATATAAGATTGATCAAATTTTTTTTGTATCATTTCGAACAGTCCTCAATTTAATTTGATTTTTTGAGAAAAACTAGTATAAACTAGTGTATAATATATAATGATTTTTTGACTGAAACGTGCATTTCAAAACGTTTCGTAGATTCAAATTTTAAGATTATTTTTTGCATGGTCTTCCTTCATAACCTCCCCTCATAAAATATATAAATTATCTGAAAATTTTGGTTAAATTTCGAACAGTCCTCGATTTAATTGATTTTTTGACCGAAACTAATATAAACTAGTGTATAATATATTACGAGTTTTTGACCGAAACACGCATTTCATAAAGTTTCGTAGAATCTAATTTTCAGATAATATTTTGCATGGACCTCCATCATAACCTTCCCTCATAACATATAAGATGGATCTAAAATGTTTTGTATCCTTTCGAACATTCCTCGACTTAATTTGATTTTTTGAGAAAACCTAGTATAAACTAATGTATAATAAATAATGACTTTTTGAATGAAAGTTGTGTTGGGAAAAGTTTCGTAGAATCAAATTTTCAGTTGATATTTTGCATGGACTTCCATCACAACCTTCCCTCATAAAATATATAAATTATCCGAAAAGTTTTGTAGCATTTCGAACAGTCCTCGATTTAATTGATTTTTTTGGACCGAAACAAGTATAAACTAGTGTATAATATATTAATATTTTTTGACAGAAACTTGCATGTCAAGAAGTTTCGTAGAATCTAATTTTCATATGGTTTTTTGCATGGACTTCTATCATAACCTTCCCTCGTAACATATAAGATGGATCTTGACTTTTTTGTATCATTTCGAACATTCCTCGATTTAATTTGATTTTATTGAGAAAAACTAGTATAAACTAATGTATAATATATAATGACTTTTTGAATGAAAGTTGCGTTGGGAAAGGTTTCGTAGAATCAAACTTTCAGATGATATTTTGCGTGGAAGTCCGTCATAACCTTCCCGTGTTAAATATATAAATTATCCGAAAAGATTTGTAGCATTTTGAATAGTCCTCGATTTAATTGATTTTTTGACCGAAACTAGTATAAACTAGTGTATAACATATTAATATTTTTTGACCGAAACTTGCATGTCAAGAAGTTTCATAGAATCTAATTTTCATATTGTTTTTTGCATGGACTTCCATCATAACCTTCCCTCATAACATATAAGATGGATCTAAATTTTTTTGTATCATTTCGAACAGTCCTCGATTTAATTTGATTTTTTGAGAAAAACTAGTATAAACAAATGTATAATATATAATGACTTTTTGACTGAAACGTGCATTTCGAAACGTTTCGTAGATTCAAATTTTAAGTTATTTTTTGCCTGGACTTCCATCATAACTTTCCCTCGTAAAATATATAAATTACCGGAAAAGTTTTGTAGCATTTCGAACAGTCCTTGATTTAATTGATTTTTTTGACAGAAATTAGTATAAACCAGTGTATAATATATTACGATTTTTTGACCGAAACTTGCATGTCAAAAAGTTTCATAGAATCTAATTTTCATATGATTTTTTGCATGGATTTCCATCATAACTTTCCCTCATACCATATAAGATTGATCAAATTTTTTTTGTATCATTTCGAACAGTCCTCAATTTAATTTGATTTTTTGAGAAAAACTAGTATAAACTAGTGTATAATATATAATGATTTTTTGACTGAAACGTGCATTTCAAAACGTTTCGTAGATTCAAATTTTAAGATTATTTTTTGCATGGTCTTCCTTCATAACCTCCCCTCATAAAATATATAAATTATCTGAAAATTTTGGTTAAATTTCGAACAGTCCTCGATTTAATTGATTTTTTGACCGAAACTAATATAAACTAGTGTATAATATATTACGAGTTTTTGACCGAAACACGCATTTCATAAAGTTTCGTAGAATCTAATTTTCAGATAATATTTTGCATGGACCTCCATCATAACCTTCCCTCATAACATATAAGATGGATCTAAAATGTTTTGTATCCTTTCGAACATTCCTCGACTTAATTTGATTTTTTGAGAAAAACTAGTATAAACTAATGTATAATAAATAATGACTTTTTGACTGAAAGTTGTGTTGGGAAAAGTTTCGTAGAATCAAATTTTCAGTTGATATTTTGCATGGACTTCCATCACAACCTTTCCTCATAAAATATATAAATTATCCGAAAAGTTTTGTAGCATTTCGAACAGTCCTCGATTTAATTGATTTTTTTTGACCGAAACAAGTATAAACTAGTGTATAATATATTAATATTTTTTGACCGAAACTTGCATGTCAAGAAGTTTCGTAGAATCTAATTTTCATATGGTTTTTTGAATGGACTTCTATCATAACCTTCCCTCGTAACATACAAGATGGATCTTGAATTTTTTGTATAATTTCGAACAATCCTCGATTTAATTTGATTTTTTCGAGAAAAACTAGTATAATCTAATGTATAATATATAATGACTTTTTGAATGAAAGTTGCGTTGGGAAAGGTTTCGTAGAATCAAACTTTCAGATGATATTTTGCATGAACGTCCGTCATAACCTTCCCTTGTTAAATATATAAATTATCCGAAAAGATTTGTAGCATTTCGAATAGTCCTTGATTTAATTGATTTTTTTGACCGAAACTAGTATAAACTAGTGTATAACATATTAATATTTTTTGACCGAAACTTGCATGTCAAGAAGTTTCGTAGAATCTAATTTTCATATGATTTTTTGCATGGAATTCCATCATAACCTTCCCTCGTAACATATAAGATGGATCTAAATTTTTTTGTATAATTTCGAAAAGTCCTCGATTTAATTTAATTTTTCGAGAAAAACTAGTATAAACTAATGTATAATATATAATGACTTTTTGACTGAAACGTACATTTCGAAATGTTTCGTAGATTCAAATTTTAAGATGATTTTTTGCATGGACTTCCATCATAACCTTCCCTCGTAAAATATATAAATTACCCGAAAATTATGGTAGCATTTCGAACAGTCCTCGATTTTATTGATTTTTTGACAGAAACTAGTATAAACCAGTGTATAATATATTACGATTTTTTGACCGAAACTTGCATGTCAAAAAGTTTCGTAGAATCTAATTTTCATATGATAGTTTGCATAGACTTCCATCATAACCTTCCCTCGTACCATATAAGATTGATCAAATTTTTTTTGTATCATTTCGAACAGTCCTCAATTTAATTTGATTTTTTGAGAAAAACTAGTATAAACTAGTGTATAATATATAATGATTTTTTGACTGAAACGTGCATTTCAAAACGTTTCGTAGATTCAAATTTTAAGATTATTTTTTGCATGGTCTTCCTTCATAACCTCCCCTCATAAAATATATAAATTATCTGAAAATTTTGGTTAAATTTCGAACAGTCCTCGATTTAATTGATTTTTTGACCGAAACTAATATAAACTAGTGTATAATATATTACGAGTTTTTGACCGAAACACGCATTTCATAAAGTTTCGTAGAATCTAATTTTCAGATAATATTTTGCATGGACCTCCATCATAACCTTCCCTCATAACATATAAGATGGATCTAAAATGTTTTGTATCCTTTCGAACATTCCTCGACTTAATTTGATTTTTTGAGAAAACCTAGTATAAACTAATGTATAATAAATAATGACTTTTTGAATGAAAGTTGTGTTGGGAAAAGTTTCGTAGAATCAAATTTTCAGTTGATATTTTGCATGGACTTCCATCACAACCTTCCCTCATAAAATATATAAATTATCCGAAAAGTTTTGTAGCATTTCGAACAGTCCTCGATTTAATTGATTTTTTTGGACCGAAACAAGTATAAACTAGTGTATAATATATTAATATTTTTTGACAGAAACTTGCATGTCAAGAAGTTTCGTAGAATCTAATTTTCATATGGTTTTTTGCATGGACTTCTATCATAACCTTCCCTCGTAACATATAAGATGGATCTTGACTTTTTTGTATCATTTCGAACATTCCTCGATTTAATTTGATTTTATTGAGAAAAACTAGTATAAACTAATGTATAATATATAATGACTTTTTGAATGAAAGTTGCGTTGGGAAAGGTTTCGTAGAATCAAACTTTCAGATGATATTTTGCGTGGAAGTCCTTCATAACCTTCCCGTGTTAAATATATAAATTATCCGAAAAGATTTGTAGCATTTTGAATAGTCCTCGATTTAATTGATTTTTTGACCGAAACTAGTATAAACTAGTGTATAACATATTAATATTTTTTGACCGAAACTTGCATGTCAAGAAGTTTCATAGAATCTAATTTTCATATTGTTTTTTGCATGGACTTCCATCATAACCTTCCCTCATAACATATAAGATGGATCTAAATTTTTTTGTATCATTTCGAACAGTCCTCGATTTAATTTGATTTTTTGAGAAAAACTAGTATAAACAAATGTATAATATATAATGACTTTTTGACTGAAACGTGCATTTCGAAACGTTTCGTAGATTCAAATTTTAAGTTATTTTTTGCCTGGACTTCCATCATAACTTTCCCTCGTAAAATATATAAATTACCGGAAAAGTTTTGTAGCATTTCGAACAGTCCTTGATTTAATTGATTTTTTTGACAGAAATTAGTATAAACCAGTGTATAATATATTACGATTTTTTGACCGAAACTTGCATGTCAAAAAGTTTCATAGAATCTAATTTTCATATGATTTTTTGCATGGATTTCCATCATAACTTTCCCTCATACCATATAAGATTGATCAAATTTTTTTTGTATCATTTCGAACAGTCCTCAATTTAATTTGATTTTTTGAGAAAAACTAGTATAAACTAGTGTATAATATATAATGATTTTTTGACTGAAACGTGCATTTCAAAACGTTTCGTAGATTCAAATTTTAAGATTATTTTTTGCATGGTCTTCCTTCATAACCTCCCCTCATAAAATATATAAATTATCTGAAAATTTTGGTTAAATTTCGAACAGTCCTCGATTTAATTGATTTTTTGACCGAAACTAATATAAACTAGTGTATAATATATTACGAGTTTTTGACCGAAACACGCATTTCATAAAGTTTCGTAGAATCTAATTTTCAGATAATATTTTGCATGGACCTCCATCATAACCTTCCCTCATAACATATAAGATGGATCTAAAATGTTTTGTATCCTTTCGAACATTCCTCGACTTAATTTGATTTTTTGAGAAAAACTAGTATAAACTAATGTATAATAAATAATGACTTTTTGAATGAAAGTTGTGTTGGGAAAAGTTTCGTAGAATCAAATTTTCAGTTGATATTTTGCATGGACTTCCATCACAACCTTCCCTCATAAAATATATAAATTATCCGAAAAGTATTGTAGCATTTCGAACAGTCCTCGATTTAATTGATTTTTTTTGACCGAAACAAGTATAAACTAGTGTATAATATATTAATATTTTTTGACCGAAACTTGCATGTCAAGAAGTTTCGTAGAATCTAATTTTCATATGGTTTTTTGCATGGACATCTATCATAACCTTCCCTCGTAACATATAAGATGGATCTTGAATTTTTTGTATAATCTCGAACAATCCTCGATTTAATTTGATTTTTTTGAGAAAAACTAGTATAAACTAATGTATAATATATAATGACTTTTTGAATGAAAGTTGCGTTGGGAAAGGTTTCGTAGAATCAAACTTTCAGATGATATTTTGCATGGACGTCCGTCATAACCTTCCCTTGTTAAATATATAAATTATTCGAAAAGATTTGTAGCATTTCGAATAGTCCTCGATTTAATTGATTTTTTGACCGAAACTAGTATAAACTAGTGTATAACATATTAATATTTTTTGACCGAAACTTGCATGTCAAGAAGTTTCGTAGAATCTAATTTTCATATGATTTTTTGCATGGAATTCCATCATAAACTTCCCTCGTAACATATAAGATGGATCTAAATTTTTTTGTATCATTTCGAACAGTCCTCGATTTAATTTAATTTTTCGAGAAAAACTAGTATAAACTAATGTATAATATATAATGACTTTTTGACTGAAACGTGCATTTCGAAATGTTTCGCAGATTCAAATTTTAAGATGATTTTTTGCATGGACTTCCATCATAACCTTCCCTCGTAAAATATATAAATTACCCGAAAATTATGGTAGCATTTCGAACAGTCCTTGATTTAATTGATTTTTTGACAGAAACTAGTATAAACTAGTGTATAATATATTACGATTTTTTGACCGAAACTTGCATGTCAAAAAGTTTCGCAGAATCTAATTTTCATATGATATTTTGCATAGACTTCCATCATAACCTTCCCTCGTACCATATAAGATTGATCAAATTTTTTTTGTATCATTTCGAACAGTCCTCAATTTAATTTGATTTTTTGAGAAAAACTAGTATAAACTAGTGTATAATATATAATGATTTTTTGACTGAAACGTGCATTTCAAAACGTTTCATAGATTCAAATTTTAAGATTATTTTTTGAATGTCTTCCTTCATAATCCCCCCTCATAAAATATATAAATTATCTGAAAAGTTTGGTTAAATTTCGAACAGTCCTCGATTTAATTGATTTTTTAACCGAAACTAATATAAACTAGTGTATAATATATTACGAGTTTTTGACCGAAACACGCATTTCATAAAGTTTCTTAGAATCTAATTTTCATATAATATTTTGCATGGACCTCCATCATAACCTTCCCTCATAAAATATAAGATGGATCTAAAATGTTTTGTATCCTTTCCAACATTCCTCGACTTAATTTGATTTTTTGAGAAAAACTAGTATAAACTAGTGTATAATATATAATGACTTTTTGAATGAAAGTTGTGTTGGGAAAAGTTTCATAGAATCAAATTTTCAGTTGATATTTTGCATGGACTTCCATCACAACCTTCCCTCATAAAATATATAAATTATCCGAAAAGTTTTGTAGCATTTCGAAGAGTCCTTGATTTAATTGATTTTTTTTTACCGAAACAAGTATAAACTAGTGTATAATATATTAATATTTTTTGACCGAAACTTGCATGTCAAGAAGTTTCGTAGAATCTAATTTTCATATGGTTTTTTGCATGGACTTCTATCATAACCTTCCCGCGTAACATATAAGATGGATCTTGATTTTTTTGTATCATTTCGAACAATCCTCGATTTAATTTGATTTTTTTGAGAAAAACTAGTATAAACTAATGTATAATATATAATGACTTTTTGAATGAAAGTTGCGTTGGGAAAGGTTTCGTAGAATCAAACTTTCAGATGATATTTTGCATGGACGTCCGTCATAACCTTCCCTTGTTAAATATATAAATTATCCGAAAAGTTTTGTAGCATTTCAAACAGTCCTCGATTTAATTGATTTTTTGACCGAAACTAGTATAAACTAGTGTATAACATATTAATATTTTTTGACGGAAACTTGCATGTCAAGAAGTTTCGTAGAATCTATTTTTCATATTGTTTTTTGCATGGACTTCCATCATAACCTTCCCTTGTAACATATAAGATGGATCTAAATTTTTTTGAATCATTTCGAACAGTCCTCGATTTAATTTGATTTTTTTGAGAAAAACTAGTATAAACTAGTGTATAATATATAATGACTTTTTGACGGAAACGTGCATTTCGAAATGTTTTGTAGATTCAAATTCTAAGTTATTTTTTGCATTGACTTCCATCAGAACTTTCCCTCGTAAAATATATAAATTACCCGAAAAGTATTGTAGCATTTCGAACAGTCCTTGATTTAATTGAGTTTTTTGACAGAAATTAGTATAAACTAGTGTATAATATATTATGTTTTTGACCGAAACTTGCATGTCAAGAAGTTTCGTAGAATCTAATTTTCATATGGTTTTTTGGATGGACTTCTATCATAACCTTCCCTCGTAACATATAAGATGGATCTTAAATTTTTTGTATCATTTCGAACAATCCTCGATTTAATTTGATTTTTTTGAGAAAAACTAGTATAAACTAGTGTATAATATATAATGACTTTTTGAATGAAAGTTGCATTGGGAAAAGTTTTGTAGAATCAAACTTTCAGATGATATTTTGCATGGACGTCCGTCATAACCTTCCCTTGTAAAATATATAAATTATCCGAAAATATTTGTAGCATTTTGAACAGTCCTCGATTTAATTGATTTTTTGACCGAAACTAGTATAAACTAGTGTATAACATATTAATATTTTTTGATCGAAACTTGCATGTCAAGAAGTTTCGTAGAATCTAATTTTCATATTGTTTTTTGCATGGACTTCCATCATAACCTTCCCTCGTAACATATAAGATGGATCTAAATTTTTTTGTATCATTTCGAACAGTCCTCGATTTAATTTGATTTTTTGAGAAAAACTAGTATAAACAAATGTATAATATATAATGACTTTTCGACTGAAACGTGCATTTCGAAATGTTTCGTAGATTCAAATTTTAAGATGATTTTTTGCTGGGACTTCCATCATAACCTTCCCTGGTAAAATATGTAAATTACCCGAAAATGTTTGTAGCATTTCGAACAGTCCTCGATTTAATTAATTTTTTTGACAGAAACTAGTATAAACCAGTGTATAATATATTACGATTTTTTGACTGAAACTTGCATGTCAAAAAGTTTCGTAGAATCTAATTTTCATATGATTTTTGGCATGGATTTCCATGATAACCTTCCCTCGTACCATATAAGATTGATCTATTTTTTTTTGTATAATTTCGAACAGTCCTCGATTTAATTTGATTTTTTGAGAAAAACTAGTGTATAATATAAAATGATTTTTTGACTGAAACGTGAATTTCGAAACGTTTCGTAGATTCAAATTTTAATATTATTTTTTGCATGGACGTCCATCATAACCTTCCCTCATAAAATATATAAATTATCTGAAAAGTTTGGTTGCGTTTCGAACAATCTTCGATTTAATTGATTTTTTGACCGAAACTAGTATAAACTAGTGTATAATATATTACGAGTTTTTGACCGAAACTTGCACTTCATAAAGTTTCGTAGAGTCTAATTTTCAAATAATTTTTTGCATGGACTTCCATCATAACCTTCCCTCGTAACATATAAGATGGATTTAAAATGTTTAGCATCGTTTCGAACAGTCCTCGATTTAATTTGATTTTTTGAGAAAAACTAGTATAAACTAGTGTATAAGATATAATGACTTTTTGAATGAAAGTTGCGTTGGTAAAAGTTTCGTAGAATCAAATTTTCAGATGATATTTTGCATGACTTCCATCACAAACTTACCTCATAAAATATATAAATAATCCGAAAAGTTTTGTAGCATTTCAAACAGTCCTCAATTTAATTGATTTTTTGACCGAAACTAGTTTAAACTAGTGTATAATATATTAATATTTTTTGACCGAAACTTGCATGTCAAGAAGTTTCGTAGAATCTAATTTTCATATGGTTTTTTGCATGGAGTTCTATCATAACCTTCCCTTGTAACATATAAGATGGATCTAAATTTTTTTTAATCATTTCGAACAGTCCTTGATTTAATTTGATTTAATTTGATTTTTTTGAGAAAAACTAGTATAAACTAATGTATAATATATAATGACTTTTTGACGGAAACGTGCATTTCGAAGTGTTTCGTAGATTCAAAATCTAAGTTATTTTTTGCATGGACTTCCATCATAACTTTCCCTCGTAAAATATATAAATTACCCGAAAAGTTTTGTAGCATTTCGAACAATCCTTGATTTAATTGAGTTTTTTGACAGAAATTAGTATAAACTAGTGTATAATATATTATGTTTTTGACCGATACTTGCATGTCAAGAAGTTTCGTAGAATCTAATTTTCATATGGTTTTTTGGATGGACTTTTATCATAACCTTCCCTCGTAACATCTAAGATGGATCTTAAATTTTTTGTATCATTTCGAACAATCCTGGATTTAATTTGATTTTTTTGAGAAAAACTAGTATAAACAAATGTATAAGATATAATGACTTTTTAAATGAAAGTTGCATTGGGAAAAGTTTCGTAGAATCAAATTTCAGATGATATTTTGCATGGACTTCCATCACAAACTTACCTCATAAAATATATAAATTATCCGAAAAGTTTTGTAGCATTTCAAACAGTCCTCGATTTAATTGATTTTTTGACCGAAACTAGTTTAAACTAGTGTATAATATATTAATATTTTTTGACCGAAACTTGCATGTCAAGATGTTTTCAAGAATCTAATTTTCATATGGTTTTTTGCATGGAGTTCTATCATAACCTTCCCTTGTAACATATAAGATGGATGTAAATTTTTTTTTAATCATTTCGAACATTCCTCGATTTAATATGATTTTTTGAGAAAAACTAGTATAAAGTAATGTATAATATATAATGACTTTTCGACTGAAACGTGCATTTCGAAATGTTTCGTAGATTCAAATTCTAAGTTATTTTTTGCATGGACTTCCATCATAACTTTCCCTCGTAAAATATATAAGTTACCTGAAAAGTTTTGTAGCATTTCGAACAGTCCTTGATTTAATTGACTTTTTTTGACAGAAATTAGTATAAACTAGTGTATAATATATTATGTTTTTGACCGAAACTTGCATGTCAAGAAGTTTCGTAGAATCTAATTTTCATATGGTTTTTTGGATGGACTTCTATCATAACCTTCCCTCGTAACATATAAGATGGATCTTAAATTTTTTGTATCATTTCGAACAATCCTCGATTTAATTTGATTTTTTTGAGAAAAACTAGTATAAACTAATGTATAATATATAATGACTTTTTGAATGAAAGTTGCATTGGGAAAATTTTTGTAGAATCAAACTTTCAGATGATATTTTGCATGGACGTCCGTCATAACCTTCCCTTGTAAAATATATAAATTATCCGAAAAGATTTGTAGCATTTTGAACAGTCCTCGATTTAATTGATTTTTTGACCGAAACTAGTATAAACTAGTGTATAACATATTAATATTTTTTGACCGAAACTTGCATGTCAAGAAGTTTCGTAGAATCTAATTTTCATATTGTTTTTTGCATGGACTTCCATCATAACCTTCCCTCGTAACATATAAGATGGATCTAATTTTTTTTGTATCATTTCGAACAGTCCTCGATTTAATTTGATTTTTTGAGAAAAACTAGTATAAACAAATGTATAATATATAATGACTTTTCGACTGAAACGTGCATTTCGAAACGTTTCGTAGATTCAAATTTTAAGATGATTTTTTGAAGGGACTTCCATCATAACCTTCCCTGGTAAAATATGTAAATTACCCGAAAATGTTTGTAGCATTTCGAACAGTCCTCGATTTAATTAATTTTTTTGACAGAAACTAGTATAAACCAGTGTATAATATATTACGATTTTTTGAATGAAACTTGCATGTCAAAAAGTTTCGTAGAATCTAATTTTCATATGATTTTTTGCATGGATTTCCATGATAACCTTCCTTCGTACCATATAAGATTGATCTAATTTTTTTTGTATCATTTCGAACAGTCCTCGATTTAATTTGATTTTTTGAGAAAAACTAGTATAAACTAGTGTATAATATAAAATGACTTTTTGACTGAAACGTGCATTTCGAAACGTTTCGAAGATTCAAATTTTAAGATGATTTTTTTGCATGGACTTCCATCATAACCTTCCCTCGTAAAATATATAAATTATCTGAAAAGTTTGGTTGCGTTTCGAACAGTCCTCGATTTAATTGATTTTTTGACCGAAACTAGTATAAACTAGTGTATAATATATTACGAGTTTTTGACCGAAACTTGTACTTCATAAAGTTTCGTAGAGTCTAATTTTCAAATAAATTTTTGCATGAACTTCCATCATAACCTTCCCTCGTAACATATAAGACGGATTTAAAATGTTTTGCATCGTTTCAAACAGTCCTCGATTTAATTTGATTTTTTGAAAAAAACTAGTATAAACTAGTGTATATGATTAAATATCTTTTTGAATGAAAGTTGCGTTGGTAAAAGTTTCGTAGAATCAAATTTTCAGATGATATTTTGCATGGATTTCCATCACAAACTTACCACATAAAATATATAAATTATCCGAAAAGTTTTGTAGCATTTCAAACAGTCCTCGATTTAATTGATTTTTTGACCGAAACTAGTATAAACTAGTGTATAACATATTAATATTTTTTGACGGAAACTTGCATGTCAAGAAGTTTCGTAGAATCTATTTTTCATATTGTTTTTTGCATGGACTTCCATCATAACCTTCCCTTGTAACATATAAGATGGATCTAAATTTTTTTGAATCATTTCGAACAGTCCTCGATTTAATTTGATTTTTTTGAGAAAAACTAGTATAAACTAGTGTATAATATATAATGACTTTTTGACGGAAACGTGCATTTCGAAATGTTTTGTAGATTCAAATTCTAAGTTATTTTTTGCATTGACTTCCATCAGAACTTTCCCTCGTAAAATATATAAATTACCCGAAAAGTTTTGTAGCATTTCGAACAGTCCTTGATTTAATTGAGTTTTTTGACAGAAATTAGTATAAACTAGTGTATAATATATTATGTTTTTGACCGAAACTTGCATGTCAAGAAGTTTCGTAGAATCTAATTTTCATATGGTTTTTTGGATGGACTTCTATCATAACCTTCCCTCGTAACATATAAGATGGATCTTAAATTTTTTGTATCATTTCGAACAATCCTCGATTTAATTTGATTATTTTGAGAAAAACTAGTATAAACTAGTGTATAATATATAATGACTTTTTGAATGAAAGTTGCATTGGTAAAAGTTTTGTAGAATCAAACTTTCAGATGATATTTTGCATGGACGTCCGTCATAACCTTCCCTTGTAAAATATATAAATTATCCGAAAATATTTGTAGCATTTTGAACAGTCCTCGATTTAATTGATTTTTTGACCGAAACTAGTATAAACTAGTGTATAACATATTAATATTTTTTGATCGAAACTTGCATGTCAAGAAGTTTCGTAGAATCTAATTTTTATATTGTTTTTTGCATGGACTTCCATCATAACCTTCCCTCGTAACATATAAGATGGATCTAAATTTTTTTGTATCATTTCGAACAGTCCTCGATTTAATTTGATTTTTTGAGAAAAACTAGTATAAACAAATGTATAATATATAATGACTTTTCGACTGAAACGTGCATTTCGAAATGTTTCGTAGATTCAAATTTTAAGATGATTTTTTGCTGGGACTTCCATCATAACCTTCCCTGGTAAAATATGTAAATTACCCGAAAATATTTGTAGCATTTCGAACAGTCCTCGATTTAATTAATTTTTTTGACAGAAACTAGTATAAACCAGTGTATAATATATTACGATTTTTTGACTGAAACTTGCATGTCAAAAAGTTTCGTAGAATCTAATTTTCATATGATTTTTGGCATGGATTTCCATGATAACCTTCCCTCGTACCATATAAGATTGATCTATTTTTTTTTGTATAATTTCGAACAGTCCTCGATTTAATTTGATTTTTTGAGAAAAACTAGTGTATAATATAAAATGATTTTTTGACTGAAACGTGAATTTCGAAAAGTTTCGTAGATTCAAATTTTAATATTATTTTTTGCATGGACGTCCATCATAACCTTCCCTCATAAAATATATAAATTATCTGAAAAGTTTGGTTGCGTTTCGAACAATCTTCGATTTAATTGATTTTTTGACCGAAACTAGTATAAACTAGTGTATAATATATTACGAGTTTTTGACCGAAACTTGCACTTCATAAAGTTTCGTAGAGTCTAATTTTCAAATAATTTTTTGCATGGACTTCCATCATAACCTTCCCTCGTAACATATAAGATGGATTTAAAATGTTTAGCATCGTTTCGAACAGTCCTCGATTTAATTTGATTTTTTGAGAAAAACTAGTATAAACTAGTGTATAAGATATAATGACTTTTTGAATGAAAGTTGCGTTGGTAAAAGTTTCGTAGAATCAAATTTTCAGATGATATTTTGCATGACTTCCATCACAAACTTACCTCATAAAATATATAAATAATCCGAAAAGTTTTGTAGCATTTCAAACAGTCCTCAATTTAATTGATTTTTTGACCGAAACTAGTTTAAACTAGTATATAATATATTTATATTTTTTGACCGAAACTTGCATGTCAAGAAGTTTCGTAGAATCTAATTTTCATATGGTTTTTTGCATGGAGTTCTATCATAACCTTCCCTTGTAACATATAAGATGGATCTAAATTTTTTTTAATCATTTCGAACAGTCCTTGATTTAATTTGATTTAATTTGATTTTTTTGAGAAAAACTAGTATAAACTAATGTATAATATATAATGACTTTTTGACGGAAACGTGCATTTCGAAGTGTTTCGTAGATTCAAATTCTAAGTTATTTTTTGCATGGACTTCCATCATAACTTTCCCTCGTAAAATATATAAATTACCCGAAAAGTTTTGTAGCATTTCGAACAGTCCTTGATTTAATTGAGTTTTTTGACAGAAATTAGTATAAACTAGTGTATAATATATTATGTTTTTGACCGATACTTGCATGTCAAGAAGTTTCGTAGAATCTAATTTTCATATGGTTTTTTGGATGGACTTTTATCATAACCTTCCCTCGTAACATATAAGATGGATCTTAAATTTTTTGTATCATTTCGAACAATCCTCGATTTAATTTGATTTTTTTGAGAAAAACTAGTATAAACTAATGTATAATATATAATGACTTTTTGAATGAAAGTTGCATTGGGAAAAGTTTTGTAGAATCAAACTTTCAGATGATATTTTGCATGGACGTCCGTCATAACCTTCCCTTGTAAAATATATAAATTATCCGAAAAGATTTGTAGCATTTTGAACAGTCCTCAATTTAAATGATTTTTTTGACCGAAACTAGTATAAACTAGTGTATAACATATTAATATTTTTTGACCGAAACTTGCATGTCAAGAAGTTTCGTAGAATCTAATTTTCATATTGTTTTTTGCATGGACTTCCATCATAACCTCCCCTCGTAACATATAAGATGGATCTAACTTTTTTTGTATCATTTCGAACAGTCCTCGATTTAATATGATTTTTTGAGAAAAACTAGTATAAACAAATGTATAATATATAATGACTTTTCTACTGAAATGTGCATTTCGAAACGTTTCGTAGATTCAAATTTTAAGATGATTTTTTGCTGGGACTTCCATCATAACCTTCCCTGGTAAAATATGTAAATTACCCGAAAATGTTTGTAGCATTTCGAACAGTCCTCGATTTAATTAATTTTTTTGACAGAAACTAGTATAAACCAGTGTATAATATATTACGATTTTTTGATTGAAACTTGCATGTCAAAAAGTTTCGTAGAATCTAATTTTCATATGATTTTTTGCATGGATTTCAATGATAACCTTCCCTTGTACCATATAAGATTGATCTAATTTTTTATGTATCATTTCGAACAGTCCTCGATTTAATTTAATTTTTTGAGAAAAACTAGTATAAACTAGTGTATAATATAAAATGATTTTTTGACTGAAACGTGCATTTCGAAACATTTCGTAGATTCAAATTTTAATATTATTTTTTGCATGGACTTCCATCATAACCTTTCCTCATAAAATATATAAATTATCTGAAAAGTATGGTTGCGTTTCGAACAGTCCTTGATTTAATTGATTTTTTGACCGAAACTAGTATAAACTAGTGTATAATATATTACGAGTTTTTGACCGAAACTTGCACTTCATAAAGTTTCGTAGAGTCTAATTTTCAAATAATTTTTTGCATGGACTTCCATCATAACCTTCCCTCGTAACATATAAGATGGATTTAAAATGTTTTGCATCGTTTCGAACAGTCCTCAATTTAATTTGATTTTTTGAGATAAACTAGTATAAACTAGTGTATAAGATATAATAAATTTTTGAATGAAAGTTGCGTTGGTAAAAGTTTCGTAGAATCAAATTTTCAAATGATATTTTGCATGACTTCCATCACAAACTTACCTCATAAAATATATAAATAATCCGAAAAGTTTTGTAGCATTTCAAACAGTCCTCAATTTAATTGATTTTTTGACCGAAACTTGTTTAAACTAGTGTATAATATATTAATATTTTTTGACCGAAACTTGCATGTCAAGAAGTTTCGTAGAATCTAATTTTCATATGGTTTTTTGCATGGAGTTCTATCATAACCTTCCCTTGTAACATATAAGATGGATCTAAAATTTTTTTAATCATTTCGAACAGTCCTTGATTTAATTTGATTTAATTTGATTTTTTTGAGAAAAACTAGTATAAACTAATGTATAATATATAATGACTTTTTGACGGAAACGTGCATTTCGAAATGTTTCGTAGATTCAAATTCTAAGTTATTTTTTGCATGGGCTTCCATCATAACTTTCCCTCGTAAAATATATAAATTAACCGAAAAGTTTTGTAGCATTTCGAACAGTCCTTGATTTAATTGAGTTTTTTGACAGAAATTAGTATAAACTAGTGTATAATATATTATGTTTTTGACTGATACTTGCATGTCAAGAAGTTTCGTAGAATCTAATTTTCATATGGTTTTTTGGATGGACTTCTATCATAACCTTCCCTCGTAACATATAAGATGGATCTTAAATTTTTTGTATCATTTCGAACAATCCTCGATTTAATTTGATTTTTTTGAGAAAAACTAGTATAAACTAATGTATAATATATAATGACTTTTTGAATGAAAGTTGCATTGGGAAAAGTTTTGTATAATCAAACTTTCAGATGATATTTTGCATGGACGTCCGTCATAACCTTCCCTTGTAAAATATATAAATTATCCGAAAAGATTTGTAGCATTTTGAACAGTCCTCAATTTAATTGATTTTTTGACCGAAACTAGTATAAACTAGTGTATAACATATTAATATTTTTTGACCGAAACTTGCATGTCAAGAAGTTTCGTAGAATCTAATTTTCATATTGTTTTTTGCATGGACTTCCATCATAACCTTCCCTCGTAACATATAAGATGGATCTAACTTTTTTTGTATCATTTCGAACAGTCCTCGATTTAATTTGATTTTTTGAGAAAAACTAGTATAAACAAATGTATAATATATAATGACTTTTCTACTGAAATGTGCATTTCGAAACGTTTCGTAGATTCAAATTTTAAGATGATTTTTTGCTGGGACTTCCATCATAACCTTCCCTGGTAAAATATGTAAATTACCCGAAAATGTTTGTAGCATTTCGAACAGTCCTCGATTTAATTAATTTTTTTGACAGAACTAGTATAAACCAGTGTATAATATATTACGATTTTTTGACTGAAACTTGCATGTCAAAAAGTTTAGTAGAATCTAATTTTCATATGATTTTTTGCATGGATTTCAATGATAACCTTCCCTCGTACCATATAAGATTGATCTAATTTTTTTTGTATCATTTCAAACAGTCCTCGATTTAATTTAATTTTTTGAGAAAAACTAGTATAAACTAGTGTATAATATAAAATGATTTTTTGACTGAAACGTGCATTTCGAAACATTTCGTAGATTCAAATTTTAATATTATTTTTTGCATGGACTTCCATCATAACCTTCCCTCATAAAATATATAAATTATCTGAAAAGTTTGGTTGCGTTTCGAACAGTCCTTGATTTAATTGATTTTTTGACCGAAACTAGTATAAACTAGTGTATAATATATTACGAGTTTTTGACCGAAACTTGCACTTCATAAAGTTTCGTAGAGTCTAATTTTCAAATAATTTTTTGCATGGACTTCCATCATAACCTTCCCTCGTAACATATAAGATGGATTTAAAATGTTTTGCATCGTTTCAAACAGTCCTCAATTTAATTTGATTTTTTGAGATAAACTAGTATAAACTAGTGTATAAGATATAATAAATTTTTGAATGAAAGTTGCGTTGGTAAAAGTTTCGTAGAATCAAATTTTCAGATGATATTTTGCATGACTTCCATCACAAACTTACCTCATAAAATATATAAATTATCCGAAAAGTTTTGTAGCATTTCAAACAGTCCTCAATTTAATTGATTTTTTGACCGAAACTAGTTTAAACTAGTGTATAATATATTAATATTTTTTGACCGAAACTTGCATGTCAAGAAGTTTCGTAGAATCTAATTTTCATATGGTTTTTTGCATGGAGTACTATCATAACCTTCCCTTGTAACATATAAGATGGATCTAATTTTTTTTTAATCATTTCGAACAGTCCTCGATTTAATTTGATTTAATTTGATTTAATTTGATTTTTTTGAGAAAAACTAGTATAAACTAATGTATAATATATAATGACTTTTTGACGGAAACGTGCATTTCGAAATGTTTCGTAGATTCAAATTCTAAGTTATTTTTTGCATGGACTTCCATCATAACTTTCCCTCGTAAAATATATAAATTACCCGAAACGTTTTGTAGCTTTTCGAACAGTCCTTGGTTTAATTGAGTTTTTTGACAGAAATTAGTATAAACTAGTGTATAATATATTATGTTTTTGACCGAAACTTGCATGTCAAGAAGTTTCGTAGAATCTAATTTTCATATGGTTTTTTGGATGGACTTCTATCATAACCTTCCCTCGTAACATATAAGATGGATCTTAAATTTTTTGTATCATTTCGAACAATCCTCGATTTAATTTGATTTTTTTGAGAAAAACTAGTATAAACTAATGTATAATATATAATGACTTTTTGAATGAAACTTGCATTGGGAAAAGTTTTGTAGAATCAAACTTTCAGATGATATTTTGCATGGACGTCCGTCATAACCTTCCCTTGTAAAATATATAAATTATCCGAAAAGATTTGTAGCATTTTGAACAGTCCTCGATTTAATTGATTTTTTGACCGAAACTAGTATAAACTAGTGTATAACATATTAATATTTTTTGACCGAAACTTGCATGTCAAGAAGTTTCGTAGAATCTAATTTTCATATTGTTTTTTGCATGGACTTCCATCATAACCTTCCCTCGTAACATATAAGATGGATCTAAATTTTTTTGTATCATTTCGAACAGTCCTCGATTTAATTTGATTTTTTGAGAAAAACTAGTATAAACAAATGTATAATATATAATGACTTTTCGACTGAAACGTGCATTTCGAAACGTTTCGTAGATTCAAATATTAAGATGATTTTTTGCTGGGACTTCCATCATAACCTTCCCTGGTAAAATATGTAAATTACCCGAAAATGTTTGTAGCATTTCGAACAGTCCTCGATTTAATTAATTTTTTTGACAGAAACTAGTATAAACCAGTGTATAATATATTACGATTTTTTGACTGAAACTTGCATGTCAAAATGTTTCGTAGAATCTAATTTTCATATGATTTTTTGCATGGATTTCAATGATAACCTTCCCTCGTACCATATAAGATTGATCTAATTTTTTTTGTATCATTTCGAACAGTCCTCGATTTAATTTGATTTTTTGAGAAAAACTAGTATAAACTAGTGTATAATATAAAATGATTTTTTGACTGAAACGTGCATTTCGAAACGTTTCGTAGATTCAAATTTTAATATTATTTTTTGCATGGACTTCCATCATAACCTTCCCTCATAAAATAAATAAATTATCTGAAAAGTTTGGTTGCGTTTCGAACAGTCCTCGATTTAATTGATTTTTTGACCGAAACTAGTATAAACTAGTGTATAATATATTACGAGTTTTTGACCGAAACATGCACTTCATAAAGTTTCGTAGAGTCTAATTTTCAAATAAATTTTTGCATGGACTTCCATCATAACCTTCCCTCGTAACATATAAGATGGATTTAAAATGTTTTGCATCATTTCGAACAGTCCTCGATTTAATTTGCTTTTTTGAGAAAAACTAGTATAAACTAGTGTATAAGATATAATGACTTTTTGAATGAAAGTTGCGTTGGTAAAAGTTTCGTAGAATCAAATTTTCAGATGATATTTTTCGTGACTTCCATCACAAACTTACCTCATAAAATATATAAATTATCCTAAAAGTTTTGTAGCATTTCAAACAGTCCTCAATTTAATTGATTTTTTGACCGAAACTAGTTTAAACTAGTGTATAATATATTAATATTTTTTGACCGAAACTTGCATGTCAAGAAGTTTCGTAGAATCTAATTTTCATATGGTTTTTTGCATGGAGTTCTATCATAACCTTCCCTTGTAACATATAAGATGGATCTAAGTTTTTTTTAATCATTTCGAACAGTCCTCGATTTAATTTGATTTTTTTGAGAAAAACTAGTATAAACTAATGTATAATATATAATGACTTTTTGACGGAAACGTGCATTTCAAAATGTTTCGTAGATTCAAATTCTAAGTTATTTTTTGCATGGACTTCCATCATAACTTTCCCTCGTAAAATATATAAATTACCCGAAAAGTTTTGTAGCTTTTCGAACAGTCCTTGGTTTAATTGAGTTTTTTGACAGAAATTAGTATAAACTAGTGTATAATATATTATGTTTTTGACCGAAACTTGCATGTCAAGAAGTTTCGTAGAATCTAATTTTCATATGGTTTTTTGGATGGACTTCTATCATAACCTTCCCTCGTAACATATAAGATGGATCTTAAATTTTTTGTATCATTTCGAACAATCCTCGATTTAATTTGATTTTTTTGAGAAAAACTAGTATAAACTAATGTATAATATATAATGACTTTTTGAATGAAACTTGCATTGGGAAAAGTTTTGTAGAATCAAACTTTCAGATGATATTTTGCATGGACGTCCGTCATAACCTTCCCTTGTAAAATATATAAATTATCCGAAAAGATTTGTAGCATTTTGAACAGTCCTCGATTTAATTGATTTTTTGACCGAAACTAGTATAAACTAGTGTATAACATATTAATATTTTTTGACCGAAACTTGCATGTCAAGAAGTTTCGTAGAATCTAATTTTCATATTGTTTTTTGCATGGACTTCCATCATAACCTTCCCTCGTAACATATAAGATGGATCTAAATTTTTTTGTATCATTTCGAACAGTCCTCGATTTAATTTGATTTTTTGAGAAAAACTAGTATAAACAAATGTATAATATATAATGACTTTTCGACTGAAACGTGCATTTCGAAACGTTTCGTAGATTCAAATATTAAGATGATTTTTTGCTGGGACTTCCATCATAACCTTCCCTGGTAAAATATGTAAATTACCCGAAAATGTTTGTAGCATTTCGAACAGTCCTCGATTTAATTAATTTTTTTGACAGAAACTAGTATAAACCAGTGTATAATATATTACGATTTTTTGACTGAAACTTGCATGTCAAAATGTTTCGTAGAATCTAATTTTCATATGATTTTTTGCATGGATTTCAATGATAACCTTCCCTCGTACCATATAAGATTGATCTAATTTTTTTTGTACCATTTCGAACAGTCCTCGATTTAATTTGATTTTTTGAGAAGAACTAGTATAAACTAGTGTATAATATAAAATGATTTTTTGACTGAAACGTGCATTTCGAAATGTTTCGTAGATTCAAATTTTGATATTATTTTTTCCATGGACTTCCATCATAACCTTCCCTCATAAAATATATAAATTATCTGAAAAGTTTGGTTGCGTTTCGAACAGTCCTCGATTTAATTGATTTTTTGACCGAAACTAGTATAAACTAGTGTATAATATATTACGAGTTTTTGACCGAAACATGCACTTCATAAAGTTTCGTAGAGTCTAATTTTCAAATAATTTTTTGCATGGACTTCCATCATAACCTTCCCTCGTAACATATAAGATGGATTTAAAATGTTTTGCATTGTTTCGAACATTCCTCGATTTAATTTGATTTTTTGAGAAAAACTAGTATAAACTAGTGTATAAGATATAATACATTTTTGAATGAAAGTTGCGTTGGTAAATGTTTTGTAGAATCAAATTTTCAGATGATATTTTGTATGACTTCCATCACAAACTTACTTCATAAAATATATAAATTATCCAAAAAGTTTTGTAGCATTTTGAACAGTCCTCAATTTAATTGATTTTTTGACTGAAACTAGTTTAAACTAGTGTATAATATATTAATATTTTTTGACCGAAACTTGCATGTCAAGAAGTTTCGTAGAATCTAATTTTCATATTGTTTTTTGCATGGACTTCCATCATAACCTTCCCTCATAACATATAAGATGGATCTAAATTTTTTTTGTATCATTTCGAACAGTCCTCGATTTAATTTGATTTTTTTGAGAAAAACTAGTATAAACAAATGTATAATATATAATGACTTTTCGACTGAAACGTGCATTTCGAAACGTTTCGTAGATTCAAATTTTAAGATGATTTTTTGCTGGGACTTCCATCATAACCTTCCCTGGTAAAATATGTAAATTACCCGAAAATGTTTGTAGCATTTCGAACAGTCCTCGATTCAATTAATTTTTTTGACAGAAACTAGTATAAACCAGTGTATAATATATTACGATTTTTTGACTGAAACTTGCATGTCAAAAAGTTTCGTAGAATCTAATTTTCATATGATTTTTTGCATGGATTTCAATGATAACCTTCCCTCGTACCATATAAGATTGATCTAATTTTTTTTGTATCATTTCGAACAGTCCTCGATTTAATTTGATTTTTTGAGAAAAACTAGTATAAACTAGTGTATAATATAAAATGATTTTTTGACTGAAACGTGCATTTCGAAATGTTTCGTAGATTTAAATTTAATATTATTTTTTGCATGGACTTCCATCATAACCTTCCCTCATAAAATATATAAATTATCTGAAAAGTTTGGTTGCGTATCGAACAGTCCTCGTTTTAATTGATTTTTTGACCGAAACTAGTATAAACTAGTGTATAATATATTACGAGTTTTTGACCGAAACATGCACTTCATAAAGTTTCGTAGAGTCTAATTTTCAAATAATTTTTTGCATGGACTTCCATCATAACCTTCCCTCGTAACATATAAGATGGATTTAAAATGTTTCGCATCGTTTCGAATAGTCCTCGATTTAATTTGATTTTTTGAGAAAAACTAGTATAAACTAGTGTATAAGATATAATGACTTTTTGATTGAAAGTTGCGTTGGTAAAAGTTTCGTAGAATCAAATTTTCAGATGATATTTTGCATGACTTCCATCACAAACTTACCTCATAAAATATATAAATTATCCTAAAAGTTTTTTAGCATTTCAAACAGTCCTCAATTTAATTGATTTTTTGACCGAAACTAGTTTAAACTAGTGTATAATATATTAATATTTTTTGACTGAAACTTGCATGTCAAGAAGTTTCGTAGAATCTAATTTTCATATGGTTTTTTGCATGGAGTTCTATCATAACCTTCCCTTGTAACATATAAGATGGATCTAAATTTTTTTTAATCATTTCGAACAGTCCTCGATTTAATTTGATTTAATTTGATTTTTTTGAGAAAAACTAGTATAAACTAATGTATAATATATAATGACTTTTTGACGGAAACGTGGATTTCGAAATGTTTCGTAGATTCAAATTCTAAGTTATTTTTTGCATGGACTTCCATCATAACTTTCCCTCGTAAAATATATAAATTACCCGTAAAGTTTTGTAGCATTTCGAACAGTCCTTGATTTAATTGAGTTTTTTGACAGAAATTAGTATAAACTAGTGTATAATATATTATGTTTTTGACCGAAACTTGCATGTCAAGAAGTTTCGTAGAATCTAATTTTCATATGGTTTTTTGGATGGACTTCTATCATAACCTTCCCTCGTAACATATAAGATGGATCTTAAATTTTTTGTATCATTTCGAACAATCCTCGATTTAATTTAATTTTTTTGAGAAAAACTAGTATAAACTAATGTATAATATATAATGACTTTTTGAATGAAAGTTGCATTGGGAAAAGTTTTGTAGAATCAAACTTTCAGATGATATTTTGCATGGACGTCCGTCATATCCTTCCCTTGTAAAATATATAAATTATCCGAAAAGATTTGTAGTATTTTGAACAATCCTCGATTTAATTGATTTTTTGACCGAAACTAGTATAAACTAGTGTATAACATATTAATATTTTTTGACCGAAACTTGCATGTCAAGAAGTTTCGTAGAATCTAATTTTCATATTTTTTTTTGCATGGACTTCCATCATAACCTTCCCTCGTAACATATAAGATGGATCTAAATTTTTTTGTATCATTTCGAACAGTCCTCGATATAATTTGATTTTTTGAGAAAAACAAGTATAAACAAATGTATAATATATAATGACTTTTCGACTGAAACGTGCATTTCGAAACGTTTCGTAGATTCAAATTTTAAGATGATTTTTTGCTGGGACTTCCATCATAACCTTCCCTGGTAAAATATATAAATTACCCGAAAATGTTTGTAGCATTTCGAACAGTCCTCGATTTAATTAATTTTTTTGACAGAAACTAGTATAAACCAGTGTATAATATATTACGATTTTTTGACTGAAACTTGCATGTCAAAAAGTTTCGTAGAATCTAATTTTTATATGATTTTTTGCATGGATTTCAATGATAACCTTCCCTCCTACCATATAAGATTGATCTAATTTTTTTTGTATCATTTCGAACAGTCCTCGAATTAATTTGATTTTTTGAGAAAAACTAGTATAAACTAGTGTATAATATAAAATGATTTTTTGACTGAAACGTGCATTTCGAAACGTTTCGTAGATTCAAATTTTAATATTATTTTTGCATGGTCTTCCATCATAACCTTCCCTCATAAAATATATAAATTATCTGAAATGTTTGGTTGCGTTTCGAACAGTCCTCGATTTAATTGATTTTTTGACCGAAACTAGTATAAACTAGTGTATAATATATTACGAGTTTTTGACCGAAACTTGCACTTCATATAGTTTCGTAGAGTCTAATTTTCAAATAATTTTTTGCATGGACTTCCATCATAACCTTCCCTCGTAACATATAAGATGGATTTAAAATGTTTCGCATCGTTTCGAATAGTCCTCGATTTAATTTGATTTTTTGAGATAAACTAGTATAAACTAGTGTATAAGATATAATGACTTTTTGAATGAAAGTTGCGTTGGTAAAAGTTTCGTAGAATCAAATTTTCAGATGATATTTTGCATGACTTCCATCACAAACTTACCTCATAAAATATATAAATTATCCTAAAAGTTTTTTAGCATTTCAAACAGTCCTCAATTTAATTGATTTTTTGACCGAAACTAGTTTAAACTAGTGTATAATATATTAATATTTTTTGACCGAAACTTGCATGTCAAGAAGTTTCGTAGAATCTAATTTTCATATGGTTTTTTGCATGGAGTTCTATCATAATCTTCCCTTGTAACATATAAGATGGATCTAATTTTTTTTTAATCATTTCGAACAGTCCTCGATTTAATTTGATTTTTTTGAGAAAAACTAGTATAAACTAATGTATAATATATAATGACTTTTTGACGGAAACGTGGATTTCGAAATGTTTCGTAGATTCAAATTCTAAGTTATTTTTTGCATGGACTTCCATCATAACTTTCCCTCGTAAAATATATAAATTACCCGAAAAGTTTTGTAGCATTTCGAACAGTCCTTGATTTAATTGAGTTTTTTGACAGAAATTAGTATAAACTAGTGTATAATATATTATGTTTTTGACCGAAACTTGCATGTCAAGAAGTTTCGTAGAATCTAATTTTCATATGGTTTTTTGGATGGACTTCTATCATAACCTTCCCTCGTAACATATAAGATGGATCTTAAATTTTTTGTATCATTTCGAACAATCCTCGATTTAATTTGATTTTTTTGAGAAAAACTAGTATAAACTAATGTATAATATATAATGACTTTTTGAATGAAAGTTGCATTGGGAAAAGTTTTGTAGAATCAAACTTTCAGATGATATTTTGCATGGACGTCCGTCATATCCTTCCCTTGTAAAATATATAAATTATCCGAAAAGATTTGTAGCATTTTGAACAGTCCTCGATTTAATTGATTTTTTGACCGAAACTAGTATAAACTAGTGTATAACATATTAATATTTTTTGACCGAAATTTGCATGTCAAGAAGTTTCGTAGAATCTAATTTTCATATTGTTTTTTGCATGGACTTCCATCATAACCTTCCCTCGTAACATATAAGATGGATCTAAATTTTTTTGTATCATTTCGAACAGTCCTCGATTTAATTTGATTTTTTGAGAAAAACTAGTATAAACAAATGTATAATATATAATGACTTTTCGACTGAAACGTGCATTTCGAAACGTTTCGTAGATTCAAATTTTAAGATGATTTTTTGCTGGGACTTCCATCATAATCTTCCCTGGTAAAATATTTAAATTACACGAAAATGTTTGTAGCATTTCAAACAGTCCTCGATTTAATTAATTTTTTTGACAGAAACTAGTATAAACCAGTGTATAATATATTACGATTTTTTGACTGAAACTTGCATGTCAAAAAGTTTCGTAGAATCTAATTTTCATATGATTTTTTGCATGGATTTCCATGATAACCTTCCCTCGTACCATATAAGATTGATCTAATTTTTTTGTATCATTTCGAACAGTCCTCGATTTAATTTGATTTTTTGAGAAAAACTAGTATAAACTAGTGTATAATATAAAATGATTTTTTGACTGAAACGTGCATTTCGAAACGTTTCGTAGATTCAAATTTTAATATTATTTTTTGCATGGACTTCCATCATAACCTTCCCTCATAAAATATATTAATTATCTGAAAAGTTTGGTTGCGTTTCGAACAGTCCTCGATTTAATTAGTTTTTTGACCGAAACTAGTATAAACTAGTGTATAATATATTACGAGTTTTTGACCGAAACTTGCACTTCATAAAGTTTCGTAGAGTCTAATTTTCAAATAATTTTTTGCATGGACTTCCATCATAACCTTCCCTCGTAACATATAAGATGGATTTAAAATGTTTTGCATCGTTTCGAATAGTCCTCGATTTAATTTGATTTTTTGAGAAAAACTAGTATAAACTAGTGTATAAGATATAATGACTTTTTGAATGAAAGTTGCGTTGGTAAAAGTTTCGTAGAATCAAATTTTCAGATGATATTTTGCATGACTTCCATCACAAACTTACCTCATAAAATATATAAATTATCCTAAAAGTTTTTTAGCATTTCAAACAGTCCTCAATTTAATTGATTTTTTGACCGAAACTAGTTTAAACTAGTGTATAATATATTAATATTTTTTGACCGAAACTTGCATGTCAAGAAATTTCGTAGAATCTAATTTTCATTTGGTTTTTTGCATGGAGTTCTATCATAACCTTCCCTTGTAACATATAAGATGGATCTAAATTTTTTTTAATCATTTCGAACAGTCCTCGATTTAATTTGATTTAATTTGATTTTTTTGAGAAAAACTAGTATAAACTAATGTATAATATATAATGACTTTTTGACGGAAACGTGCATTATGAAATGTTTCGTTGATTCAAATTCTAAGTTATTTTTTGCATGGACTTCCATCATAACTTTCCCTCGTAAAATATATAAATTACCCGAAAAGTTTTGTAGCATTTCGAACAGTCCTTGATTTAATTGAGTTTTTTGACAGAAATTAGTATAAACTAGTGTATAATATATTATGTTTTTGACCGAAACTTGCATGTCAAGAAGTTTCGTAGAATCTAATTTTCATATGGTTTTTTGGATGGACTTCTATCATAACCTTCCCTCGTATCATATAAGATGGATCTTAAATTTTTTGTATCATTTCGAACAATCCTCAATTTAATTTGATTTTTTTGAGAAAAACTAGTATAAACTAATGTATAATATATAATGACTTTTTGAATGAAAGTTGCATTGGGAAAAGTTTTGTAGAATCAAACTTTCAGATGATATTTTGCATGGACGTCCGTCATATCCTTCCCTTGTAAAATATATAAATTATCCGAAAAGATTTGTAGCATTTTGAACAGTCCTCGATTTAATTGATTTTTTGACCGAAACTAGTATAAACTAGTGTATAACATATTAATATTTTTTGACCGAAACTTGCATGTCAAGAAGTTTCGTAGAATCTAATTTTCATATTGTTTTTTGCATGGACTTCCATCATAACCTTCCCTCGTAACATATAAGATGGATCTAAATTTTTTTGTATCATTTCGAACAGTCCTCGATTTAATTTGATTTTTTGAGAAAAACTAGTATAAACAAATGTATAATATATAATGACTTTTCGACTGAAACGTGCATTTCGAAACGTTTCGTAGATTCAAATTTTAAGATGATTTTTTGCTGGGACTTCCAACATAATCTTCCCTGGTAAAATATGTAAATTACCCGAAAATGTTTGTAGCATTTCAAATAGTCCTCGATTTAATTAATTTTTTTGACAGAAACTAGTATAAACCAGTGTATAATATATTACGATTTTTTGACTGAAACTTGCATGTCAAAAAGTTTCGTAGAATCTAATTTTCATATGATTTTTTGCATGGATTTCCATGATAACCTTCCCTCGTACCATATAAGATTGATCTAATTTTTTTGTATCATTTCGAACAGTCCTCGATTTAATTTGATTTTTTGAGAAAAACTAGTATAAACTAGTGTATAATATAAAATGATTTTTTGACTGAAACGTGCATTTCGAAACATTTCGTAGATTCAAATTTTAATATTATTTTTTGCATGGACTTCCATCATAACCTTCCCTCATAAAATATATAAATTATCTGAAAAGTTTGGTGGCGTTTCGAACAGTCCTCGATTTAATTGGTTTTTTGACCGAAACTAGTATAAACTAGTGTATAATATATTACGAGTTTTTGACCGAAACTTGCACTTCATAAAGTTTCGTAGAGTCTAATTTTCAAATAATTTTTTGCATGGACTTCCATCATAACCTTCCCTCGTTACATATAAGATGGATTTAAAATGTTTTGCATCGTTTCGAACAGTCCTCGATTTAATTTGATTTTTTGAGAAAAACTAGTATAAACTAGTGTATAAGATATAATGACTTTTTGAATGAAAGTTGCGTTGGTAAAAGTTTCGTAGAATCAAATTTTCAAATGATATTTTGCATGACTTCCATCACAAACTTACCTCATAAAATATATAAATTATCCTAAAAGTATTGTAGCATTTCAAACAGTCCTCAATTTAATTGATTATTTGACCGAAACTAGTTTAAACTAGTGTATAATATATTAATATTTTTTGACCGAAACTTGCATGTCAAGAAGTTTCGTAGAATCTAATTTTCATATGGTTTTTTGCATGGAGTTCTATCATAACCTTCCCTTGTAACATATAAGATGGATCTAAATTTTTTTAATCATTTCGAACAGTCCTCGATTTAATTTGATTTAATTTGATTATTTTGAGAAAAACTAGTATAAACTAATGTATAATATATAATGACTTTTTGACGGAAACGTGCATTTCGAAATGTTTCGTAGATTCAATTTCTAAGTTATTTTTTGCATGGACTTCCATCATAACTTTCCCTCGTAAAATATATAAATTACCCGAAACGTTTTGTAGCATTTCGAACAGTCCTTGATTTAATTGAGTTTTTTGACAGAAATTAGTATAAACTAGTGTATAATATATTATGTTTTTGACCGAAACTTGCATGTCAAGAAGTTTCGTAGAATCTAATTTTCATATGGTTTTTTGGATGGACTTCTATCATAACCTTCCATCGTATCATATAAGATGGATCTTAAATTTTTTGTATCATTTCGAACAATCCTCAATTTAATTTGATTTTTTTGAGAAAAACTAGTATAAACTAATGTATAATATATAATGACTTTTTGAATGAAAGTTGCATTGGGAAAAGTTTTGTAGAATCAAACTTTCAGATGATATTTTGCATGGACGTCCGTCATATCCTTCCCTTGTAAAATATATAAATTATCCGAAAAGATTTGTAGCATTTTGAACAGTCCTCGATTTAATTGATTTTTTGACCGAAACTAGTATAAACTAGTGTATAACATATTAATATTTTTTGACCGAAACTTGCATGTCAAGAAGTTTCGTAGAATCTAATTTTCATATTGTTTTTTGCATGGACTTCCATCATAACCTTCCCTCGTAACATATAAGATGGATCTAAATTTTTTTGTATCATTTCGAACAGTCCTCGATTTAATTTGATTTTTTGAGAAAAACTAGTATAAACAAATGTATAATATATAATGACTTTTCGACTGAAACGTGCATTTCGAAACGTTTCGTAGATTCAAATTTTAAGATGATTTTTTGCTGGGACTTCCAACATAATCTTCCCTGGTAAAATATGTAAATTACCCGAAAATGTTTGTAGCATTTCAAACAGTCCTCGATTTAATTAATTTTTTTGACAGAAACTAGTATAAACCAGTGTATAATATATTACGATTTTTTGACTGAAACTTGCATGTCAAAAAGTTTCGTAGAATCTAATTTTCATATGATTTTTTGCATGGATTTCCATGATAACCTTCCCTCGTACCATATAAGATTGATCTAATTTTTTTGTATCATTTCGAACAGTCCTCGATTTAATTTGATTTTTTGAGAAAAACTAGTATAAACTAGTGTATAATATAAAATGATTTTTTGACTGAAACGTGCATTTCGAAACGTTTCGTAGATTCAAATTTTAATATTATTTTTTGCATGGACTTCCATCATAACCTTACCTCATAAAATATATAAATTATCTGAAAAGTTTGGTGGCGTTTCGAACAGTCCTCGATTTAATTGGTTTTTTGACCGAAACTAGTATAAACTAGTGTATAATATATTACGAGTTTTTGACCGAAACTTGCACTTCATAAAGTTTCGTAGAGTCTAATTTTCAAATAATTTTTTGCATGGACTTCCATCATAACCTTCCCTCGTTACATATAAGATGGATTTAAAATGTTTTGCATCGTTTCGAACAGTCCTCGATTTAATTTGATTTTTTGAGAAAAACTAGTATAAACTAGTGTATAAGATATAATGACTTTTTGAATGAAAGTTGCGTTGGTAAAAGTTTCGTAGAATCAAATTTTCAGATGATATTTTGCATGACTTCCATCACAAACTTACCTCATAAAATATATAAATTATCCTAAAAGTATTGTAGCATTTCAAACAGTCCTCAATTTAATTGATTATTTGACCGAAACTAGTTTAAACTAGTGTATAATATATTAATATTTTTTGACCGAAACTTGCATGTCAAGAAGTTTCGTAGAATCTAATTTTCATATGGTTTTTTGCATGGAGTTCTATCATAACCTTCCCTTGTAACATATAAGATGGATCTAAATTTTTTTAATCATTTCGAACAGTCCTCGATTTAATTTGATTTAATTTGATTATTTTGAGAAAAACTAGTATAAACTAATGTATAATATATAATGACTTTTTGACGGAAACGTGCATTTCGAAATGTTTCGTAGATTCAATTTCTAAGTTATTTTTTGCATGGACTTCCATCATAACTTTCCCTCGTAAAATATATAAATTACCCGAAAAGTTTTGTAGCATTTCGAACAGTCCTTGATTTAATTGAGTTTTTTGACAGAAATTAGTATAAACTAGTGTATAATATATTATGTTTTTGACCGAAACTTGCATGTCAAGAAGTTTCGTAGAATCTAATTTTCATATGGTTTTTTGGATGGACTTCTATCATAACCTTCCCTCGTAACATATAAGATGGATCTTAAATTTTTTGTATCATTTCGAACAATCCTCGATTTAATTTGATTTTTTTGAGAAAAACTAGTATAAACGAATGTATAATATATAATGACTTTTTGAATGAAAGTTGCATTGGGAAAAGTTTTGTAGAATCAAACTTTCAGATGATATTTTGCATGGACGTCAGTCATATCCTTCCCTTGTAAAATATATAAATTATCCGAAAAGATTTGTAGTATTTTGAACAATCCTCGATTTAATTGATTTTTTGACCGAAACTAGTATAAACTAGTGTATAACATATTAATATTTTTTGACCGAAACTTGCATGTCAAGAAGTTTCGTAGAATCTAATTTTCATATTTTTTTTTGCATGGACTTCCATCATAACCTTCCCTCGTAACATATAAGATGGATCTAAATTTTTTTGTATCATTTCGAACAGTCCTCGATATAATTTGATTTTTTGAGAAAAACTAGTATAAACAAATGTATAATATATAATGACTTTTCGACTGAAACGTGCATTTCGAAACGTTTCGTAGATTCAAATTTTAAGATGATTTTTTGCTGGGACTTCCATCATAACCTTCCCTGGTAAAATATATAAATTACCCGAAAATGTTTGTAGCATTTCGAACAGTCCTCGATTTAATTAATTTTTTTGACAGAAACTAGTATAAACCAGTGTATAATATATTACGATTTTTTGACTGAAACTTGCATGTCAAAAAGTTTCGTAGAATCTAATTTTTATATGATTTTTTGCATGGATTTCAATGATAACCTTCCCTCGTACCATATAAGATTGATCTAATTTTTTTAGTATCATTTCGAACAGTCCTCGATTTAATTTGATTTTTTGAGAAAAACTAGTATAAACTAGTGTATAATATAAAATGATTTTTTGACTGAAACGTGCATTTCGAAACGTTTCGTAGATTCAAATTTTAATATTATTTTTGCATGGTCTTCCATCATAACCTTCCCTCATAAAATATATAAATTATCTGAAAAGTTTGGTTGCGTTTCGAACAGTCCTCGATTTAATTGATTTTTTGACCGAAACTAGTATAAACTAGTGTATAATATATTACGAGTTTTTGACCGAAACTTGCACTTCATAAAGTTTCGTAGAGTCTAATTTTCAAATAATTTTTTGCATGGACTTCCATCATAACCTTCCCTCGTAACATATAAGATGGATTTAAAATGTTTCGCATCGTTTCGAATAGTCCTCGATTTAATTTGATTTTTTGAGAAAAACTAGTATAAACTAGTGTATAAGATATAATGACTTTTTGAATGAAAGTTGCGTTGGTAAAAGTTTCGTAGAATCAAATTTTCAGATGATATTTTGCATGACTTCCATCACAAACTTACCTCATAAAATATATAAATTATCCTAAAAGTTTTTTAGCATTTCAAACAGTCCTCAATTTAATTGATTTTTTGACCGAAACTAGTTTAAACTAGTGTATAATATATTAATATTTTTTGACCGAAACTTGCATGTCAAGAAGTTTCGTAGAATCTAATTTTCATATGGTTTTTTGCATGGAGTTCTATCATAACCTTCCCTTGTAACATATAAGATGGATCTAAATTTTTTTTAATCATTTCGAACAGTCCTCGATTTAATTTGATTTAATTTGATTTTTTTGAGAAAAACTAGTATAAACTAATGTATAATATATAATGACTTTTTGACGGAAACGTGGATTTCGAAATGTTTCGTAGATTCAAATTCTAAGTTATTTTTTGCATGGACTTCCATCATAAATTTCCCTCGTAAAATATATAAATTACCCGAAAAGTTTTGTAGCATTTCGAACAGTCCTTGATTTAATTGAGTTTTTTGACAGAAATTAGTATAAACTAGTGTATAATATATTATGTTTTTGACCGAAACTTGCATGTCAAGAAGTTTCGTAGAATCTAATTTTCATATGGTTTTTTGGATGGACTTCTATCATAACCTTCCCTCGTAACATATAAGATGGATCTTAAATTTTTTGTATCATTTCGAACAATCCTCGATTTAATTTGATTTTTTTGAGAAAAACTAGTATAAACTAATGTATAATATATAATGACTTTTTGAATGAAAGTTGCATTGGGAAAAGTTTTGTAGAATCAAACTTTCAGATGATATTTTGCATGGACGTCCGTCATATCCTTCCCTTGTAAAATATATAAATTATCCGAAAAGATTTGTAGCATTTTGAACAGTCCTCGATTTAATTGATTTTTTGACCGAAACTAGTATAAACTAGTGTATAACATATTAATATTTTTTGACCGAAACTTGCATGTCAAGAAGTTTCGTAGAATCTAATTTTCATATTGTTTTTTGCATGGACTTCCATCATAACCTTCCCTCGTAACATATAAGATGGATCTAAATTTTTTTGTATCATTTCGAACAGTCCTCGATTTAATTTGATTTTTTGAGAAAAACTAGTATAAACAAATGTATAATATATAATGACTTTTCGACTGAAACGTGCATTTCGAAACGTTTCGTAGATTCAAATTTTAAGATGATTTTTTGCTGGGACTTCCATCATAATCTTCCCTGGTAAAATATGTAAATTACACGAAAATGTTTGTAGCATTTCAAACAGTCCTCGATTTAATTAATTTTTTTGACAGAAACTAGTATAAACCAGTGTATAATATATTACGATTTTTTGACTGAAACTTGCATGTCAAAAAGTTTCGTAGAATCTAATTTTCATATGATTTTTTGCATGGATTTCCATGATAACCTTCCCTCGTACCATATAAGATTGATCTAATTTTTTTGTATCATTTCGAACAGTCCTCGATTTAATTTGATTTTTTGAGAAAAACTAGTATAAACTAGTGTATAATATAAAATGATTTTTTGACTGAAACGTGCATTTCGAAACGTTTCGTAGATTCATATTTTAATATTATTTTTTGCATGGACTTCCATCATAACCTTCCCTCATAAAATATATAAATTATCTGAAAAGTTTGGTTGCGTTTCGAACAGTCCTCGATTTAATTAGTTTTTTGACCGAAACTAGTATAAACTAGTGTATAATATATTACGAGTTTTTGACCGAAACTTGCACTTCATAAAGTTTCGTAGAGTCTAATTTTCAAATAATTTTTTGCATGGACTTCCATCATAACCTTCCCTCGTAACATATAAGATGGATCTAAATTTTTTTGTATCATTTCGAACAGTCCTCGATTTAATTTGATTTTTTGAGAAAAACTAGTATAAACAAATGTATAATATATAATGACTTTTCGACTGAAACGTGCATTTCGAAACGTTTCGTAGATTCAAATTTTAAGATGATTTTTTGCTGGGACTTCCATCATAATCTTCCCTGGTAAAATATGTAAATTACCCGAAAATGTTTGTAGCATTTCAAACAGTCCTCGATTTAATTAATTTTTTTGACAGAAACTAGTATAAACCAGTGTATAATATATTACGATTTTTTGACTGAAACTTGCATGTCAAAAAGTTTCGTAGAATCTAATTTTCATATGATTTTTTGCATGGATTTCCATGATAACCTTCCCTCGTACCATATAAGATTGATCTAATTTTTTTTGTATCATTTCGAACAGTTCTCGATTTAATTTGATTTTTTGAGAAAAAGTAGTATAAACTAGTGTATAATATAAAATGATTTTTTGACTGAAACGTGCATATCGAAACGTTTCGTAGATTCAAATTTTAATATTATTTTTTGCATGGACTTCCATCATAACCTTCCCTCATAAAATATATAAATTATCTGAAAAGTTTGGTTGCATTTCGAACAGTCCTCGATTTAATTGGTTTTTTGACCGAAACTAGTATAAACTAGTGTATAATATATTACGAGTTTTTGACCGAAACTTGCACTTCATAAAGTTTTGTAGAGTCTAATTTTCAAATAATTTTTTGCATGGACTTCCATCATAACCTTTCCTCGTTACATATAAGATGGATTTAAAATGTTTTGCATCGTTTCGAATAGTCCTCGATTTAATTTGATTTTTTGAGAAAAACTAGTATAAACTAGTGTATAAGATATAATGACTTTTTGAATGAAAGTTGCGTTGGTAAAAGTTTCGTAGAATCAAATTTTCAGATGATATTTTGCATGACTTCCATCACAAACTTACCTCATAAAATATATAAATTATCCTAAAAGTTTTGTAGCATTTCAAACAGTCCTCAATTTAATTGATTTTTTGACCGAAACTAGTTTAAACTAGTGTATAATATATTAATATTTTTTGACCGAAACTTGCATGTCAAGAAGTTTCGTAGAATCTAATTTTCATATGGTTTTTTGCATGGAGTTCTATCATAACCTTCCCTTGTAACATATAAGATGGATCTAAATTTTTTTAATCATTTCGAACAGTCCTCGATTTAATTTGATTTAATTTGATTATTTTGAGAAAAACTAGTATAAACTAATGTATAATATATAATGACTTTTTGACGGAAACGTGCATTTCGAAATGTTTCGTAGATTCAATTTCTAAGTTATTTTTTGCATGGACTTCCATCATAACTTTCCCTCGTAAAATATATAAATTACCCGAAAAGTTTTGTAGCATTTCGAACAGTCCTTGATTTAATTGAGTTTTTTGACAGAAATTAGTATAAACTAGTGTATAATATATTATGTTTTTGACCGAAACTTGCATGTCAAGAAGTTTCGTAGAATCTAATTTTCATATGGTTTTTTGGATGGACTTCTATCATAACCTTCCCTCGTAACATATAAGATGGATCTTAAATTTTTTGTATCATTTCGAACAATCCTCCATTTAATTTGATTTTTTTGAGAAAAACTAGTATAAACGAATGTATAATATATAATGACTTTTTGAATGAAAGTTGGATTGGGAAAAGTTTTGTAGAATCAAACATTCAGATGATATTTTGCATGGACGTCCGTCATATCCTTCCCTTGTAAAATATATAAATTATCCGAAAAGATTTGTAGCATTTTGAACAGTCCTCGATTTAATTGATTTTTTGACCGAAACTAGTATAAACTAGTGTATAACATATTAATATTTTTTGACCGAAACTTGCATGTCAAGAAGTTTCGTAGAATCTAATTTTCATATGGTTTTTTGCATGGACTTCCATCATAACCTTCCCTCGTAACATATAAGATGGATCTAAATTTTTTTGTATCATTTCGAACAGTCCTCGATTTAATTTGATTTTTTGAGAAAAACTAGTATAAACAAATGTATAATATATAATGACTTTTCGACTGAAACGTGCATTTCGAAACGTTTCGTAGATTCAAATTTTAAGATGATTTTTTGCTGGGACTTCCATCATAATCTTCCCTGGTAAAATATGTAAATTACCCGAAAATGTTTGTAGCATTTCAAACAGTCCTCGATTTAATTAATTTTTTTGACAGAAACTAGTATAAACCAGTGTATAATATATTACGATTTTTTGACTGAAACTTGCATGTCAAAAAGTTTCGTAGAATCTAATTTTCATATGATTTTTTGCATGGATTTCCATGATAACCTTCCCTCGTACCATATAAGATTGATCTAATTTTTTTTGTATCATTTCGAACAGTTCTCGATTTAATTTGATTTTTTGAGAAAAACTAGTATAAACTAGTGTATAATATAAAATGATTTTTTGACTGAAACGTGCATATCGAAACGTTTCGTAGATTCAAATTTTAATATTATTTTTTGCATGGACTTCCATCATAACCTTCCCTCATAAAATATATAAATTATCTGAAAAGTTTGGTTGCATTTCGAACAGTCCTCGATTTAATTGGTTTTTTGACCGAAACTAGTATAAACTAGTGTATAATATATTACGAGTTTTTGACCGAAACTTGCACTTCATAAAGTTTCGTAGAGTCTAATTTTCAAATAATTTTTTGCATGGACTTCCATCATAACCTTCCCTCGTTACATATAAGATGGATTTAAAATGTTTTGCATCGTTTCGAACAGTCCTCGATTTAATTTGATTTTTTGAGAAAAACTAGTATAAACTAGTGTATAAGATATAATGACTTTTTGAATGAAAGTTGCGTTGGTAAAAGTTTCGTAGAATCAAATTTTCAGATGATATTTTGCATGACTTCCATCACAAACTTACCTCATAAAATATATAAATTATCCTAAAAGTTTTGTAGCATTTCAAACAGTCCTCAATTTAATTGATTTTTTGACCGAAACTAGTTTAAACTAGTGTATAATATATTAATATTTTTTGACCGAAACTTGCATGTCAAGAAGTTTCGTAGAATCTAATTTTCATATGGTTTTTTGCATGGAGTTCTATCATAACCTTCCCTTGTAACATATAAGATGGATCTAAATTTTTTTAATCATTTCGAACAGTCCTCGATTTAATTTGATTTAATTTGATTATTTTGAGAAAAACTAGTATAAACTAATGTATAATATATAATGACTTTTTGACGGAAACGTGCATTTCGAAATGTTTCGTAGATTCAATTTCTAAGTTATTTTTTGCATGGACTTCCATCATAACTTTCCCTCGTAAAATATATAAATTACCCGAAAAGTTTTGTAGCATTTCGAACAGTCCTTGATTTAATTGAGTTTTTTGACAGAAATTAGTATAAACTAGTGTATAATATATTATGTTTTTGACCGAAACTTGCATGTCAAGAAGTTTCGTAGAATCTAATTTTCATATGGTTTTTTGGATGGACTTCTATCATAACCTTCCCTCGTAACATATAAGATGGATCTTAAATTTTTTGTATCATTTCGAACAATCCTCCATTTAATTTGATTTTTTTGAGAAAAACTAGTATAAACGAATGTATAATATATAATGACTTTTTGAATGAAAGTTGCATTGGGAAAAGTTTTGTAGAATCAAACTTTCAGATGATATTTTGCATGGACGTCCGTAATATCCTTCCCTTTTATAATATATAAATTATCCGAAAAGATTTGTAGTATTTTGAACAATCCTCGATTTAATTGATTTTTTGACCGAAACTAGTATAAACTAGTGTATAACATATTAATATTTTTTGACCGAAACTAGTATAAACTAGTGTATAACATATTAATATTTTTTGACCGAAACTTGCATGTCAAGAAGTTTCGTAGAATCTAATTTTCATATTTTTTTTTGCATGGACTTCCATCATAACCTTCCGTCGTAACATATAAGATGGATCTAAATTTTTTTGTATCATTTCGAACAGTCCTCGATTTAATTTGATTTTTTGAGAAAAACTAGTATAAACAAATGTATAATATATAATGACTTTTCGACTGAAACGTGCATTTCGAAACGTTTCGTAGATTCAAATTTTAAGATGACTTTTTGCTGGGACTTCCATCATAACCTTCCCTGGTAAAATATATAAATTACCCGAAAATGTTTGTAGCATTTCGAACAGTCCTCGATTTATTTAATTTTTTTGACAGAAACTAGTATAAACCAGTGTATAATATATTACGATTTTTTGACTGAAACTTGCATGTCAAAAAGTTTCGTAGAATCTAATTTTTATATGATTTTTTGCATGGATTTCAATGATAACCTTCCCTCGTACCATATAAGATTGATCTAATTTTTTTTGTATCATTTCGAACAGTCCTCGATTTAATTTGATTTTTTGAGAAAAACTAGTATAAACTAGTGTATAATATAAAATGATTTTTTGACTGAAACGTGCATTTCGAAACGTTTCGTAGATTCAAATTTTAATATTATTTTTTGCATGGTCTTCCATCATAACCTTCCCTCATAAAATATATAAATTATTTGAAAAGTTTGGTTGCGTTTCGAACAGTCCTCGATTTAATTGATTTTTTGACCGAAACTAGTATAAACTATTGTATAATATATTACGAGTTTTTGACCGAAGCTTGCACTTCATAAAGTTTCGTAGAGTCTAATTTTCAAATAATTTTTTGCATGGACTTCCATCATAACCTTCCCTAGTAACATATAAGATGGATTTAAAATGTTTTGCATCGTTTCGAATAGTCCTCGATTTAATTTGATTTTTTGAGAAAAACTAGTATAAACTAGTGTATAAGATATAATGACTTTTTGAATGAAAGTTGCGTTGGTAATAGTTTTGTAGAAACAAATTTTCAGATGATATTTTGCATGACTTCCATCACAAACTTACCTCATAAAATATATAAATTATCCTAAATGTTTTTTAGCATTTCAAACAGTCCTCAATTTAATTGATTTTTTGACCGAAACTAGTTTAAACTAGTGTATAATATATTAATATTTTTTGACCGAAACTTGCATGTCAAGAAGTTTCGTAGAATCTAATTTTCATATGGTTTTTTGCATGGAGTTCTATCATAACCTTCCCTTGTAACATATAAGATGGATCTAAATTTTTTTTAATCATTTCGAACAGTCCTCGATTTAATTTGATTTAATTTGATTTTTTTGAGAAAAACTAGTATAAACTAATGTATAATATATAATGACTTTTTGACGGAAACGTGCATTTCGAAATGTTTCGTAGATTCAAATTCTAAGTTATTTTTTGCGTGGACTTCCATCATAACTTTCCCTCGTAAAATATATAAATTACCCGAAAAGTTTTGTAGCATTTCGAACAGTCCTTGATTTAATTGAGTTTTTTGACAGAAATTAGTATAAACTAGTGTATAATGTATTATGTTTTTGACCGAAACTTGCATGTCAAGAAGTTTCGTAGAATCTAATTTTCATATGGTTTTTTGGATGGACTTCTATCATAACCTTCCCTCGTAATATATAAGATGGATCTTAAATTTTTTGTATCATTTCGAACAATCCTCGATTTAATTTGATTTTTTTGAGAAAAACTAGTATAAACTAATGTATAATATATAATGACTTTTTGAATGAAAGTTGCATTGGGAAAAGTTTTGTAGAATCAAACTTTCAGATGATTTTTGCATGGACGTCTGTCATATCCTTCCCTTGTAAAATATATAAATTATCCGAAAAGATTTGTAGCATTTTGAACAGTCCTCGATTTAATTGATTTTTTGACCGAAACTAGTATAAACTAGTGTATAACATATTAATATTTTTTGACCGAAACTTGCATGTCAAGAAGTTTCGTAGAATCTAATTTTCATAATGTTTTTTGCATGGACTTCCATCATAACCTTCCCTCGTAACATATAAGATGGATCTAAATTTTTTTGTATCATTTCGAACAGTCCTCGATTTAATTTGATTTTTTGAGAAAAACTAGTATAAACAAATGTATAATATATAATGACTTTTCGACTGAAACGTGCATTTCGAAACGTTTCGTAGATTCAAATTTTAAGATGATTTTTTGCTGGGACTTCCATCATAACCTTCCCTGGTAAAATATGTAAATTACTCGAAAATGTTTGTAGCATTTCAAACAGTCCTCGATTTAATTAATTTTTTTGACAGAAACTAGTATAAACCAGTGTATAATATATTACGATTTTTTGACTGAAACTTGCATGTCAAAAAGTTTCGTAGAATCTAATTTTCATATGATTTTTTGCATGGATTTCCATGATAACCTTCCCTCGTACCATATAAGATTGATCTAATTTTTTTTGTATCATTTCGAACAGTCCTCGATTTAATTTGATTTTTTGAGAAAAACTAGTATAAACTAGTGTATAATATAAAATGATTTTTTGACTGAAACGTGCATTTCGAAACGTTTCGTAGATTCAAATTTTAATATTATTTTTTGCATGGACTTCCATCATAACCTTCCCTCATAAAATATATAAATTATCTGAAAAGTTTGGTTGCGTTTCGAACAGTCCTCGATTTAATTGATTTTTTTGACCGAAACTAGTATAAACTAGTGTATAATATATTACGAGTTTTTGACCGAAACATGCATTTCATAAAGTTTCGTAGAGTCTAATTTTCAAATAATTTTTTGCATGGACTTCCATCATAACCTTCCCTCGTAACATATAAGATGGAGTTAAAATGTTTTGTATCGTTTCGAACAGTCCTTAATTTAATTTGATTTTTTGAGAAAAACTAGTATAAACTAGTGTATAAGATATAATGACTTTTTGAATTATAGTTGCTTTGGTAAAAGTTTCGTAGAATCAAATTTTAAGATGATATTTTGCATGGACTTCCATCAAAAACTTACGTCATAAAATATATAAATTATCCGAAAAGTTTTGTAGCATTTCAAACAGTCCTCGATTTAATTGATTTTTTGACCGAAACTAGTTTAAACTAGTGTATAATATATTAATATTTTTTGACCGAATCATGCATGTCTAGAAGTTTCATAGAATCTAATTTTCATATGGTTTTTTGCATGGAGTTCTATCATAACCTTCCCTTGTAACATATAAGATGGATCTAAATTTTTTTTTATCATTTCGAACAGTCCTCGATTTAATTTGATTTTTTTGAGAAAAACTAGTATAAACTAATGTATACTATATAATGACTTTTTGACTGAAACGTTCATTTCGAAATGTTTCGTAGATTCAAATTCTAAGTGATTTTTTGCATGGACTTCCATCATAACTTTCCCTCGTAAAATATATAAATTACCCGAAAAGTTTTGTAGCATTTCGAGCAGTCCTTAATTTAATTGATTTTTTTGACAGAAATTAGTATAAACTAGTGTATAATATATTATGTTTTTGACCGAAACTTGCATGTCAAGAAGTTTCGTAGAATCTAATTTTCATATGGTTTTTTAGATGGACTTCTATCATAACCTTCCCTCGTAACATATAAGATGGATCTTAAATTTTTTGTATCATTTCGAACAATCCTCGATTTAATTTGATTTTTTTGAGAAAAACTAGTATAAACTAATGTATAATATATAATGACTTTTTGAATGAAAGTTGCGTTGGGAAAATTTTCGTAGAATCAAACTTTCAGATGATATTTTGCATGGACGTCCGTCATAACCTTCCCTTGTAAAATATATAAATTATCCGAAAAGATTTGTAGCATTTCGAACAGTCCTCGATTTAATTGATTTTTTGACCGAAACAAGTATAAACTAGTGTATAACATATTAATATTTTTTGACCGAAACTTGCATGTCAAGAAGTTTCGTAGAATCTAATTTTCATATTGTTTTTTGCATGGACTTTCATCATAACCTTCCCTCTTAACATATAAGATGGATCAAATTTTTTTTGTATCATTTCGAACAGTCCTCGATTTAATTTGATTTTTTGAGAAAAACTAGTATAAACAAATGTATAATATATAATGACTTTTTGACTGAAACGTACATTTCGAAATGTTTCGTAGATTCAAATTTTAAGATGATTTTTTGCCGGGACTTCCATCATAACCTTCACTCGTAAAATATATAAATTACCCGAAAATGTTTGTATCATTTCGAACAGTCCTTGATTTAATTAATTTTTTTGACATAAACTAATATAAACCAGTGTATAATATATTACGATTTTTTAACCGAAACTTGCATGTCAAAAAGATTCGTAGAATCTAATTTTCATATGAATTTTTGCATGGATTTCCATCATAACCTTCCCTCGTACCATATAAGATTGATCTAATTTTTTTGTATCATTTCGAACAGTCCTCGATTTAATTTGATTTTTTGAGAAAAACTAGTATAAACTAGTGTATAATATAAAATGATTTTTTTGACTGAAACGTGCTTTTCGAAAAGTTTCGTAGATTCAAATTTTAAGATTATTTTTTGCATGGACTTCCATCATAACCTTCCCTCATAAAATATATAAATTATCTGAAAAGTTTGGTTGCATTTCGAACAGTCCTCGATTTAATTGATTTTTTGACCGAAACTAGTATAAACTAGTGTATAATATATTACGAGTTTTTGACTGAAACTTGCATTTCATAAAGTTTCGTAGAGTCTAATTTTCAGATAATTTTTTGCATGGACTTCCATCATAACCTTCCATCGTAACATATAAGATGGAGTTAAAATGTATTGTATCGTTTCGAACAGTCCTCAATTTAATTTGATTTTTTGAGAAAAACTAGTATAAACTAGTGTATTAGATATAATGACTTTTTGAATGAAAGTTGCGTTGGTAAAAGTTACGTAGAATCAAATTTTCAGATGATATTTTGCATGGACTTCCATCACAAACTTACCTCATAAAATATATAAATTATCCGAAAAGTTTTGTAGCATTTCAAACAGTCCTCGATTTAATTGATTTTTTGACCGAAACTAGTTTAAACTAGTGTATAATATATTAATATTTTTTGACCGAAACTTGCATGTCAAGAAGTTTCGTAGAATCTAATTTTCATATGGTTTTTTGCATGGAGTTCTATCATAACCTTCCATTGTAACATATAAGATGGATCTAAATTTTTTTTTTATCATTTCGAACAGTCCTCGATTTAATTTGATTTTTTGGAGAAAAACTAGTATAAACTAATGTATACTATATAATGACTTTTTGACTGAAACGTGCATTTTGAAATGTTTCATAGATTCAAATTCTAAGTTATTTTTTGCATGGACTTCCATCATAACTTTCCCTCGTAAAATATATAAAATACCCGAAAAGTTTTGTAGCATTTCAAACAGTCCTTGATTTAATTGATTTTTTGACAGAAATTAGTATAAACTAGTGTATAATATAGTATGTTTTTGACCGAAACTTGCATGTCAAGAAGTTTCGTAGAATCTAATTTTCATATGGTTTTTTGGATAGACTTCTATCATAACCTTCCCTCGTAACATATAAGATGGATCTTAAATTTTTTGTATCATTTCGAACAATCCTCGATTTAATTTGGTTTTTTTTGAGAAAAACTAGTATAAACTAATGTATAATATATAATGACTTTTTGAATGAAAGTTGCGTTGGGAAAAGTTTCGTAGAATCAAACTTTCAGATGATATTTTGCATGGACGTCCGTCATAACCTTCACTTGTAAAATATATAAATTATCCGAAAAGATTTGTAGCATTTCGAACAGTCCTCAATTTAATTGATTTTTTGACCGAAACTAGTATAAACTAGTGTATAACATATTAATATTTTTTGACCGAAACATGCATGTAAAGAAGTTTCGTAGAATCTAATTTTCATATTGTTTTTTGCATGGACTTCCATCATAACCTTCCCTCGTAACATATAAGATGGATCTAAAATTTTTTGTATCATTTCAAACAGACCTCGATTTAATTTGATTTTTTGAGAAAAACTAGTATAAACAAATGTATAATATATAATGACTTTTTGACTGAAACGTGCATTTCGAAACGTTTCGTAGATTCAAATTTTAAGATGATTTTTTGCCGGGACTTCCATCATAACCTTCCCTCGTAAAATATATAAATTACCCGAAAATGTTTGTAGCATTTCGAACAGTCCTCGATTTCATTATTTTTTTTTTGACATAAACTAGTATAAACCAGTGTATAATATATTACGATTTTTTGACCGAAACTTGCATGTCAAAAAGATTCGTAGAATCTAATTTTCATATGAATTTTTGCATTGATTTCCATCATAACCTTCCCTCGTACCATATAAGATTGATCTAATTTTTTTGTATCATTTCGAACAGACCTCGATTTAATTTGATTTTTTGAGAAAAACTAGTATAAACCAGTGTATAATATAAAATGATTTTTCGACTGAAACGTGCATTTCAAAAAGTTTCGTAGATTCAAATTTTAAGATTATTTTTTGCATGGACTTCCATCATAACCTTCCCTCATAAAATATATAAATTATCTGAAAAGTTTGGTTGCATTTCGAACAGTCCTCGATTTAATTGATTTTTTGACCGAAACTAGTATAAACAAGTGTATAATATATTACGAGTTTTTGACCGAAACTTGCATTTCATAAAGTTTCGTAGAATCTAATTTTCAGATAATTTTTTGCATGGACTTCCATCATAACCTTCCATCGTAACATATAAGATGGAGTTAAAATGTTTTGTATCGTTTCGAACAGTCCTCAATTTAATTTGTTTTTTTGAGAAAAACTAGTATAAACTAGTGTATACGATATAATGACTTTTTGAATGAAAGTTGCGTTGGTAAAAGTTACGTAGAATCAAATTTTCAGATGATATTTTGCATGGACTTCCATCACAAACTTACCACATAAAATATATAAATTATCCGATAAGTATTGTAGCATTTCAAACAGTCCTCGATTTAATTGATTTTTTGACCGAAACTAGTTTAAACTAGTGTATAATATATTAATATTTTTTGACCGAAACTTGCATGTCAAGAAGTTTCGTAGAATCTAATTTTCATATGGTTTTTTGCATGGAGTTCTATCATAACCTTCCATTGTAACATATAAGATGGATCTAAATTTTTTTTTTATCATTTCGAACAGTTCTCGATTTAATTTAATTTTTTGGAGAAAAACTAGTATAAACTAATGTATACTATATAATGACTTTTTGACTGAAACGTGCATTTCGAAATGTTTCATAGATTCAAATTCTAAGTTATTTTTTGCATGGACTTCCATCATAACTTTCCCTCGTAAAATATATAAAATACCCGAAAAGTTTTGTAGCATTTCAAACAGTCCTTGATTTAATTGATTTTTTGACAGAAATTAGTATAAACTAGTGTATAATATAATATGTTTTTGACCGAAACTTGCATGTCAAGAAGTTTCGTAGAATCTAATTTTCATATGGTTTTTAGGATGGACTTCTATCATAACCTTCCCTCGAAAAATATAAGATGGATCTTAAATTTTTTGTATCATTTCGAACAATCCTCGATTTAATTTGTTTTTTTATAGAAAAACTAGTATAAACTAATGTATAATATATAATGACTTTTTGAATGAAAGTTGCGTTAGGAAAAGTTTCGTAGAATCAAACTTTCAGATGATATTTTGCATGGACGTTGGTCATAACCTTCCCTTGTAAAATATATAAATTATCCGAAAAGATTTGTAGCATTTCGAACAGTCCTCAATTTAATTGATTTTTTGACCGAAACTAGTATAAACTAGTGTATAACATATTAATATTTTTTGACCGAAACTTGCATGTAAAGAAGTTTCGTAGAATCTAATTTTCATATTGTTTTTTGCATGGACTTCCATCATAACCTTCCCTCGTGACATATAAGATGGATCTGAAATTTTTTGTATCATTTCGAACAGACCTCGATTTAATTTGATTTTTTGAGAAAAACTAGTATAAACAAATGTATAATATATAATGACTTTTTGACTTAAACGTGCATTTCGAAACGTTTCGTAGATTCAAATTTTAAGATGATTTTTTGCAGGGACTTCCATCATAACCTTCCCTCGTAAAATATATAAATTACCCGAAAATTTTTGTAGCATTTCGAACAGTCCTCGATTTCATTATTTTTTTTTGACATAAACTAGTATAAACCAGTGTATAATATATTACGATTTTTTGACCGAAACTTGCATGTCAAAAAGATTCGTAGAATCTAATTTTCATATGAATTTTTGCATTGATTTCCATCATAACCTTCCCTCGTACCATATAAGATTGATCTAATTTTTTTGTATCATTTCGAACAAACCTCGATTTAATTTGATTTTTTGAGAAAAACTAGTATAAACTAGTGTATAATATAAAATGATTTTTTGACTGAAACGTGCATTTCGAAAAGTTTCGTAGATTCAAATTTTAAGATTATTTTTTGCATGGACTTCCATCATAACCTTCCCTCATAAAATATATAAATTATCTGAAAATTTTGGTTGCATTTCGAACAGTCCTCGATTTAATTGATTTTTTGACCGAAACTAGTATAAACTAGTGCATAATATATTACGAGTTTTTGACTGAAACTTGCATTTCATAAAGTTTCGTAGAGTCTAATTTTCAGATAATTTTTTGCATGGACTTCCATCATAACCTTCCATCGTAACATATAAGATGGAGTTAAAATGTTTTGTATCGTTTCGAACAGTCCTCAATTTAATTTGTTTTTTTGAGAAAAACTAGTATAAACTAGTGTATACGATATAATGACTTTTTGAATGAAAGTTGCGTTGGTAAAAGTTACGTAGAATCAAATTTTCAGATGATATTTTGCATGGACTTCCATCACAAACTTACCTCATAAAATATATAAATTATCCGAAAAGTTTTGTAGCATTTCAAACAGTCCTCGATTTAATTGATTTTTTGACCGAAACTAGTTTAAACTAGTGTATAATATATTAAGATATTTTGACCGAAACTTGCATGTCAAGAAGTTTCGTAGAATCTAATTTTCATATGGTTTTTTGCATGGAGTTCTATCATAACCTTCCATTGTAACATATAAGATGGATCTAAATTTTTTTTTTTATCATTTCGAACAGTCCTCGATTTAATTTGATTTTTTGGAGAAAAACTAGTATAAACTAATGTATACTATATAATGACTTTTTGACTGAAACGTGCATTTCGAAATGTTTCATAGATTCAAATTCTAATTTATTTTTTGCATGGACTTCCATCATAACTTTCCCTCGTAAAATATATAAAATACCCGAAAAGTTTTGTAGCATTTCAAACAGTCCTTGATTTAATTAATTTTGTGACAGAAATTAGTATAAACTAGTGTATAATATAGTATGTTTTTGACCGAAACTTGCATGTCAAGAAGTTTCGTAGAATCTAATTTTCATATGGTTTTTTGGATGGACTTCTATCATAACCTTCCCTCGTAACATATAAGATGGATCTTAAATTTTTTGTATCATTTCGAACAATCCTCGATTTAATTTGGTTTTTTTTGAGAAAAACTAGTATAAACTAATGTATAATATATAATTAGTTTTTGAATGAAAGTTGCGTTGGGAAAAGTTTCGTAGAATCAAACTTTCAGATGATATTTTGCATGGACGTCCGTCATAACCTTCCCTTGTAAAATATATAAATTATCCGAAAAGATTTGTAGCATTTCGAACAGTCCTCAATTTAATTGATTTTTTGACCGAAACTAGTATAAACTAGTGTATAACATATTAATATTTTTTGACCGAAACTTGCATGTAAAGAAGTTTCGTAGAATCTAATTTTCATATTGTTTTTTGCATGGACTTCCATCATAACCTTCCCTCGTAACATATAAGATGGATCTAAAATTTTTTGTATCATTTCGAACAGACCTCGATTTAATTTGATTTTTTGAGAAAAACTAGTATAAACAAATGTATAATATATAATGACTTTTTGACTGAAACGTGCATTTCGAAACGTTTCGTAGATTCAAATTTTAAGGTGATTTTTTGCCGGGACTTCCATCATAACCTTCCCTCGTAAAATATATAAATTACCCGAAAATGTTTGTAGCATTTCGAACAGTCCTCGATTTCATTATTTTTTTTTGACATAAACTAGTATAAACCAGTGTATAATATATTACGATTTTTTGACCGAAACTTGCATGTCAAAAAGATTCGTAGAATCTAATTTTCATATGAATTTTTGCATGGATTTCCATCATAACCTTCCCTCGTACCATATAAGATTGATCTAATTTTTTTGTATCATTTCGAACAGTCCTCGATTTAATTTGATTTTTTGAGAAAAACTAGTATAAACTAGTGTATAATATAAAATGATTTTTTGACTGAAACGTGCATTTCGAAAAGTTTCGTAGATTCAAATTTTAAGATTATTATTTGCATGGACTTCCATCATATCCTTCCCTCATAAAATATATAAATTATCTGAAAAGTTTGGTTGCATTTCGAACAGTCCTCGATTTAATTGATTTTTTGACCGAAATTAGTATAAACTAGTGTATAATATATTACGAGTTTTTGACCGAAACTTGCATTTCATAAAGTTTCGTAGAGTCTAATTTTCAGATAATTTTTTGCATGGACTTCCATCATAACCTTCCATCGTAACATATAAGATGGAGTTAAAATGTTTTGTATCGTTTCGAACAGTCCTCAATTTAATTTGATTTTTTGAGAAAAACTAGTATAAACTAGTGTATACGATATAATGACTTTTTGAATGAAAGTTGCGTTGGTAAAAGTTACGTAGAATCAAATTTTCAGATGATATTTTGCATGGACTTCCATCACAAACTTACCTCATAAAATATATAAATTATCCGAAAAGTTTTGTAGCATTTCAAACAGTCCTCGATTTAATTGATTTTTTGACCGAAACTAGTTTAAACTAGTGTATAATATATTAATATATTTTGACCGAAACTTGCATGTCAAGAAGTTTCGTAGAATCTAATTTTCATATGGTTTTTTGCATGGAGTTCTATCATAACCTTCCATTGTAACATATAAGATGGATCTAATTTTTTTTTTTTATCATTTCGAACAGTCCTCGATTTAATTTGATTTTTTGGAGAAAAACTAGTATAAACTAATGTATACTATATAATGACTTTTTGACTGAAACGTGCATTTCGAAATGTTTCATAGATTCAAATTCTAATTTATTTTTTGCATGGACTTCCATCATAACTTTCCCTCGTAAAATATATAAAATACCCGAAAAGTTTTGTAGCATTTCAAACAGTCCTTGATTTAATTAATTTTGTGACAGAAATTAGTATAAACTAGTGTATAATATAGTATGTTTTTGACCGAAACTTGCATGTCAAGAAGTTTCGTAGAATCTAATTTTCATATGGTTTTTTGGATGGACTTCTATCATAACCTTCCCTCGTAACATATAAGATGGATCTTAAATTTTTTGTATCATTTCGAACAATCCTCGATTTAATTTGGTTTTTTTTGAGAAAAACTAGTATAAACTAATGTATAATATATAATTAGTTTTTGAATGAAAGTTGCGTTGGGAAAAGTTTCGTAGAATCAAACTTTCAGATGATATTTTGCATGGACGTCCGTCATAACCTTCCCTTGTAAAATATATAAATTATCCGAAAAGATTTGTAGCATTTCGAACAGTCCTCAATTTAATTGATTTTTTGACCGAAACTAGTATAAACTAGTGTATAACATATTAATATTTTTTGACCGAAACTTGCATGTAAAGAAGTTTCGTAGAATCTAATTTTCATATTGTTTTTTGCATGGACTTCCATCATAACCTTCCCTCGTAACATATAAGATGGATCTAAAATTTTTTGTATCATTTCGAACAGACCTCGATTTAATTTGATTTTTTGAGAAAAACTAGTATAAACAAATGTATAATATATAATGACTTTTTGACTGAAACGTGCATTTCGAAACGTTTCGTAGATTCAAATTTTAAGGTGATTTTTTGCCGGGACTTCCATCATAACCTTCCCTCGTAAAATATATAAATTACCCGAAAATGTTTGTAGCATTTCGAACAGTCCTCGATTTCATTATTTTTTTTTGACATAAACTAGTATAAACCAGTGTATAATATATTACGATTTTTTGACCGAAACTTGCATGTCAAAAAGATTCGTAGAATCTAATTTTCATATGAATTTTTGCATGGATTTCCATCATAACCTTCCCTCGTACCATATAAGATTGATCTAATTTTTTTGTATCATTTCGAACAGTCCTCGATTTAATTTGATTTTTTGAGAAAAACTAGTATAAACTAGTGTATAATATAAAATGATTTTTTGACTGAAACGTGCATTTCGAAAAGTTTCGTAGATTCAAATTTTAAGATTATTATTTGCATGGACTTCCATCATATCCTTCCCTCATAAAATATATAAATTATCTGAAAAGTTTGGTTGCATTTCGAACAGTCCTCGATTTAATTGATTTTTTGACCGAAATTAGTATAAACTAGTGTATAATATATTACGAGTTTTTGACCGAAACTCGCATTTCATAAAGTTTCGTAGAGTCTAATTTTCAGATAATTTTTTGCATGGACTTCCATCATAACCTTCCATCGTAACATATAAGATGGAGTTAAAATGTTTTGTATCGTTTCGAACAGTCCTCAATTTAATTTGATTTTTTGAGAAAAACTAGTATAAACTAGTGTATACGATATAATGACTTTTTGAATGAAAGTTGCGTTGGTAAAAGTTACGTAGAATCAAATTTTCAGATGATATTTTGCATGGACTTCCATCACAAACTTACCTCATAAAATATATAAATTATCCGAAAAGTTTTGTAGCATTTCAAACAGTCCTCGATTTAATTGATTTTTTGACCGAAACTAGTTTAAACTAGTGTATAATATATTAATATATTTTGACCGAAACTTGCATGTCAAGAAGTTTCGTAGAATCTAATTTTCATATGGTTTTTTGCATGGAGTTCTATCATAACCTTCCATTGTAACATATAAGATGGATCTAATTTTTTTTTTATCATTTCGAACAGTCCTCGATTTAATTTGATTTTTTGGAGAAAAACTAGTATAAACTAATGTATACTATATAATGACTTTTTGACTGAAACGTGCATTTCGAAATGTTTCATAGATTCAAATTCTAATTTATTTTTTGCATGGACTTCCATCATAACTTTCCCTCGTAAAATATATAAAATACCCGAAAAGTTTTGTAGCATTTCAAACAGTCCTTGATTTAATTAATTTTTTGACAGAAATTAGTATAAACTAGTGTATAATATAGTATGTTTTTGACCGAAACTTGCATGTCAAGAAGTTTCGTAGAATCTAATTTTCATATGGTTTTTTGGATGGACTTCTATCATAACCTTCCCTCGTAACATATAAGATGGATCTTAAATTTTTTGTATCATTTCGAACAATCCTCGATTTAATTTGGTTTTTTTTGAGAAAAACTAGTATAAACTAATATATAATATATAATGACTTTTTGAATGAAAGTTGCGTTGGGAAAAGTTTCGTAGAATCAAACTTTCAGATGATATTTTGCATGGACGTCCGTCATAACCTTCCCTTGTAAAATATATAAATTATCCGAAAAGATTTGTAGCATTTCGAACAGTCCTCAATTTAATTGATTTTTTGACCGAAACTAGTATAAACTAGTGTATAACATATTAATATTTTTTGACCGAAACTTGCATGTAAAGAAGTTTCGTAGAATCTAATTTTCATATTGTTTTTTGCATGGACTTCCATCATAACCTTCCCTCGTAACATATAAGATGGATCTAAAATTTTTTGTATCATTTCGAACAGACCTCGATTTAATTTGATTTTTTGATAAAAACTAGTATAAACAAATGTATAATATATAATGACTTTTTGACTGAAACGTGCATTTCGAAACGTTTCGTAGATTCAAATTTTAAGATGATTTTTTGCATGGACTTCCATCATAACCTTCCCTCATAAAATATATAAATTATCTGAAAAGTTTGGTTGCATTTCGAACAGTCCTCGATTTAATTGATTTTTTGACCGAAATTAGTATAAACTAGTGTATAATATATTACGAGTTTTTTACCGAAACTTGCATTTCATAAAGTTTCGTAGAGTCTAATTTTCAGATAATTTTTTGCATGGACTTCCATCATAACCTTCCATCGTAACATATAAGATGGAGTTAAAATGTTTTGTATCGTTTCGAACAGTCCTCAATTTAATTTGATTTTTTGAGAAAAACTAGTATAAACTAGTGTATACGATATAATGACTTTTTGAATGAAAGTTGCGTTGGTAAAAGTTACGTAGAATCAAATTTTCAGATGATATTTTGCATGGACTTCCATCACAAACTTACCTCATAAAATATATAAATTATCCGAAAAGTTTTGTAGCATTTCAAACAGTCCTCGATTTAATTGATTTTTTGACCGAAACTAGTTTAAACTAGTGTATAATATATTAATATATTTTGACCGAAACTTGCATGTCAAGAAGTTTCGTAGAATCTAATTTTCATATGGTTTTTTGCATGGAGTTCTATCATAACCTTCCATTGTAACATATAAGATGGATCTAATTTTTTTTTTTATCATTTCGAACAGTCCTCGATTTAATTTGATTTTTTGGAGAAAAACTAGTATAAACTAATGTATACTATATAATGACTTTTTGACTGAAACGTGCATTTCGAAATGTTTCATAGATTCAAATTCTAATTTATTTTTTGCATGGACTTCCATCATAACTTTCCCTCGTAAAATATATAAAATACCCGAAAAGTTTTGTAGCATTTCAAACAGTCCTTGATTTAATTAATTTTTTGACAGAAATTAGTATAAACTAGTGTATAATATAGTATGTTTTTGACCGAAACTTGCATGTCAAGAAGTTTCGTAGAATCTAATTTTCATATGGTTTTTTGGATGGACTTCTATCATAACCTTCCCTCGTAACATATAAGATGGATCTTAAATTTTTTGTATCATTTCGAACAATCCTCGATTTAATTTGGTTTTTTTTGAGAAAAACTAGTATAAACTAATATATAATATATAATGACTTTTTGAATGAAAGTTGCGTTGGGAAAAGTTTCGTAGAATCAAACTTTCAGATGATATTTTGCATGGACGTCCGTCATAACCTTCCCTTGTAAAATATATAAATTATCCGAAAAGATTTGTAGCATTTCGAACAGTCCTCAATTTAATTGATTTTTTGACCGAAACTAGTATAAACTAGTGTATAACATATTAATATTTTTTGACCGAAACTTGCATGTAAAGAAGTTTCGTAGAATCTAATTTTCATATTGTTTTTTGCATGGACTTCCATCATAACCTTCCCTCGTAACATATAAGATGGATCTAAAATTTTTTGTATCATTTCGAACAGACCTCGATTTAATTTGATTTTTTGATAAAAACTAGTATAAACAAATGTATAATATATAATGACTTTTTGACTGAAACGTGCATTTCGAAACGTTTCGTAGATTCAAATTTTAAGATGATTTTTTGCATGGACTTCCATCATAACCTTCCCTCATAAAATATATAAATTATCTGAAAAGTTTGGTTGCATTTCGAACAGTCCTCGATTTAATTGATTTTTTGACCGAAATTAGTATAAACTAGTGTATAATATATTACGAGTTTTTGACCGAAACTTGCATTTCATAAAGTTTCGTAGAGTCTAATTTTCAGATAATTTTTTGCATGGACTTCCATCATAACCTTCCATCGTAACATATAAGATGGAGTTAAAATGTTTTGTATCGTTTCGAACAGTCCTCAATTTAATTTGATTTTTTGAGAAAAACTAGTATAAACTAGTGTATACGATATAATGACTTTTTGAATGAAAGTTGCGTTGGTAAAAGTTACGTAGAATCAAATTTTCAGATGATATTTTGCATGGACTTCCATCACAAACTTACCTCATAAAATATATAAATTATCCGAAAAGTTTTGTAGCATTTCAAACCGTCCTCGATTTAATTGATTTTTTGACCGACACTAGTTTAAACTAGTGTATAATATATTAATATATTTTGACCGAAACTTGCATGTCAAGAAGTTTCGTAGAATCTAATTTTCATATGGTTTTTTGCATGGAGTTCTATCATAACCTTCCATTGTAACATATAAGATGGATCTAAATTTTTTTTTTTATCATTTCGAACAGTCCTCGATTTAATTTGATTTTTTGGAGAAAAACTAGTATAAACTAATGTATACTATATAATGACTTTTTGACTGAAACGTGCATTTCGAAATGTTTCATAGATTCAAATTCTAATTTATTTTTTGCATGGACTTCCATCATAACTTTCCCTCGTAAAATATATAAAATACCCGAAAAGTTTTGTAGCATTTCAAACAGTCCTTGATTTAATTAATTTTTTGACAGAAATTAGTATAAACTAGTGTATAATATAGTATGTTTTTGAACGAAACTTGCATGTCAAGAAGTTTCGTAGAATCTAATTTTCATATGGTTTTTTGGATGGACTTCTATCATAACCTTCCCTCGTAACATATAAGATGGATCTTAAATTTTTTGTATCATTTCGAACAATCCTCGATTTAATTTGTTTTTTTTTGAGAAAAACTAGTATAAACTAATATATAATATATAATGAGTTTTTGAATGAAAGTTGCGTTGGGAAAAGTTTCGTAGAATCAAACTTTCAGATGATATTTTGCATGGACGTCCGTCATAACCTTCCCTTGTAAAATATATAAATTATCCGAAAAGATTTGTAGCATTTCGAACAGTCCTCAATTTAATTGATTTTTTGACCGAAACTAGTATAAACTAGTGTATAACATATTAATATTTTTTGACCGAAACTTGCATGTAAAGAAGTTTCGTAGAATCTAATTTTCATATTGTTTTTTGCATGGACTTCCATCATAACCTTCCCTCGTAACATATAAGATGGATCTAAAATTTTTTGTATCATTTCGAACAGACCTCGATTTAATTTGATTTTTTGAGAAAAACTAGTATAAACAAATGTATAATATATAATGACTTTTTGACTGAAACGTGCATTTCGAAACGTTTCGTAGATTCAAATTTTAAGATGATTTTTTGCCGGGACTTCCATCATAACCTTCCCTCGTAAAATATATAAATTACCTGAAAATGTTTGTAGCATTTCGAACAGTCCTCGATTTCATTATTTTTTTTGGACATAAACTAGTATAAACCAGTGTATAATATATTACGATTTTTTGACCGAAACATGCATGTCAAAAAGATTCGTAGAATCTAATTTTCATATGAATTTTTGCATTGATTTCCATCATAACCTTCCCTCGTACCATATAAGATTGATCTAATTTTTTTGTATCATTTCGAACAGTCCTCGATTTAATTTGATTTTTTGAGAAAAACTAGTATAAACTAGTGTATAATATAAAATGATTTTTTGACTGAAACGTGCATTTCGAAACGTTTCGTAGATTCAAATTTTAAGATTATTTTTTGCATGGACTTCCATCATAACCTTCCCTCATAAAATATATAAATTATCTGAAAAGTTATGTTGCATTTCGAACAGTCCTCGATTTAATTGATTTTTTGACAAAAACTAGTATAAACTAGTGTATAATATATTACGAGTTTTTGACCGAAACTTGCATTTCATAAAGTTTCGTAGAGTCTAATTTTCAGATAATTTTTTGCATGGACTTCCATCATAACCTTCCATCGTAACATATAAGATGGAGTTAAAATGTTTTGTATCGTTTCGAACAGTCCTCAATTTAATTTGATTTTTTGAGAAAAACTAGTATAAACTAGTGTATACGATATAATGACTTTTTGAATGAAAGTTGCGTTGGTAAAAGTTACGTAGAATCAAATTTTCAGATGATATTTTGCATGGACTTCCATCACAAACTTACCTCATAAAATATATAAATTATCTGAAAAGTTTTGTAGCATTTCAAACAGTCCTCGATTTAATTGATTTTTTGACAGAAACTAGTTTAAACTAGTGTATAATATATTAATATTTTTTGACCGAAACTTGCATGTTAAGAAGTTTCGTAGAATCTAATTTTCATATGGTTTTTTGCATGGAGTTCTATCATAACCTTCCATTGTAACATATAAGATGGATCTAAATTTTTTTTTTATCATTTCGAACAGTCCTCGATTTAATTTGATTTTTTGGAGAAAAACTAGTATAAACTAATGTATACTATATAATGACTTTTTGACTGAAACGTGCATTTCGAAATGTTTCATAGATTCAAATTCTAAGTTATTTTTTGCATGGACTCCATCATAACTTTCCCTCGTAAAATATATAAAATACCCGAAAAGTTTTGTAGCATTTCAAACAGTCCTTGATTTAATTGATTTTTTGACAGAAATTAGTATAAACTAGTGTATAATATAGTATGTTTTTGACCGAAACTTGCATGTCAAGAAGTTTCGTAGAATCTAATTTTCATATGGTTTTTTGGATGGACTTCTATCATAACCTTCCCTCGTAACATATAAGATGGATCTTAAATTTTTTGTATCATTTCGAACAATCCTCGATTTAATTTGGTTTTTTTTGAGAAAAACTAGTATAAACTAATGTATAATATATAATGACTTTTTGAATGAAAGTTGCGTTGGGAAAAGTTTCGTAGAATCAAACTTTCAGATGATATTTTGCATGGACGTCCGTCATAACCTTCCCTTGTAAAATATATAAATTATCCGAAAAGATTTGTAGCATTTCGAACAGTCCTCAATTTAATTGATTTTTTGACCGAAACTAGTATAAACTAGTGTATAACATATTAATATTTTTTGACCGAAACTTGCATGTAAAGAAGTTTCGTAGAATCTAATTTTCATATTGTTTTTTGCATGGACTTCCATCATAACCTTCCCTCGTAACATATAAGATGGATCTAAAATTTTTTGTATCATTTCGAACAGACCTCGATTTAATTTGATTTTTTGAGAAAAACTAGTATAAACAAATGTATAATATATAATGACTTTTTGACTGAAACGTGCATTTCGAATCGTTTCGTAGATTCAAATTTTAAGATGATTTTTTTCCGGGACTTCCATCATAACCTTCCCTCGTAAAATATATAAATTACCCTAAAATGTTTGTAGCATTTCGAACAGTCCTCGATTTCATTATTTTTTTTTGACATAAACTAGTATAAACCAGTGTATAATATATTACGATTTTTTGACCGAAACATGCATGTCAAAAAGATTCGTAGAATCTAATTTTCATATGAATTTTTGCATTGATTTCCATCATAACCTTCCCTCGTACCATATAAGATTGATCTAATTTTTTTGTATCATTTCGAACAGTCCTCGATTTAATTTGATTTTTTGAGAAAAACTAGTATAAACTAGTGTATAATATAAAATGATTTTTTGACTGAAACGTGCATTTCGAAACGTTTCGTAGATTCAAATTTTAAGATTATTTTTTGCATGGACTTCCATCATAACCTTCCCTCATAAAATATATAAATTATCTGAAAAGTTATGTTGCATTTCGAACAGTCCTCGATTTAATTGATTTTTTGACAAAAACTAGTATAAACTAGTGTATAATATATTACGAGTTTTTGACCGAAACTTGCATTTCATAAAGTTTCGTAGAGTCTAATTTTCAGATAATTTTTTGCATGGACTTCCATCATAACCTTCCATCGTAACATATAAGATGGAGTTAAAATGTTTTGTATCGTTTCGAACAGTCCTCAATTTAATTTGATTTTTTGAGAAAAACTAGTATAAACTAGTGTATACGATATAATGACTTTTTGAATGAAAGTTGCGTTGGTAAAAGTTACGTAGAATCAAATTTTCAGATGATATTTTGCATGGACTTCCATCACAAACTTACCTCATAAAATATATAAATTATCTGAAAAGTTTTGTAGCATTTCAAACAGTCCTCGATTTAATTGATTTTTTGACAGAAACTAGTTTAAACTAGTGTATAATATATTAATATTTTTTGACCGAAACTTGCATGTTAAGAAGTTTCGTAGAATCTAATTTTCATATGGTTTTTTGCATGGAGTTCTATCATAACCTTCCATTGTAACATATAAGATGGATCTAAATTTTTTTTTTATCATTTCGAACAGTCCTCGATTTAATTTGATTTTTTGGAGAAAAACTAGTATAAACTAATGTATACTATATAATGACTTTTTGACTGAAACGTGCATTTCGAAATGTTTCATAGATTCAAATTCTAAGTTATTTTTTGCATGGATTCCATCATAACTTTCCCTCGTAAAATATATAAAATACCCGAAAAGTTTTGTAGCATTTCAAACAGTCCTTGATTTAATTGATTTTTTGACAGAAATTAGTATAAACTAGTGTATAATATAGTATGTTTTTGACCGAAACTTGCATGTCAAGAAGTTTCGTAGAATCTAATTTTCATATGGTTTTTTGGATGGACTTCTATCATAACCTTCCCTCGTAACATATAAGATGGATCTTAAATTTTTTGTATCATTTCGAACAATCCTCGATTTAATTTGGTTTTTTTTGAGAAAAACTAGTATAAACTAATGTATAATATATAATGACTTTTTGAATGAAAGTTGCGTTGGGAAAAGTTTCGTAGAATCAAACTTTCAGATGATATTTTGCATGGACGTCCGTCATAACCTTCCCTTGTAAAATATATAAATTATCCGAAAAGATTTGTAGCATTTCGAACAGTCCTCAATTTAATTGATTTTTTGACCGAAACTAGTATAAACTAGTGTATAACATATTAATATTTTTTGACCGAAACTTGCATGTAAAGAAGTTTCGTAGAATCTAATTTTCATATTGTTTTTTGCATGGACTTCCATCATAACCTTCCCTCGTAACATATAAGATGGATCTAAAATTTTTTGTATCATTTCGAACAGACCTCGATTTAATTTGATTTTTTGAGAAAAAGTAGTATAAACAAATGTATAATATATAATGACTTTTTGACTGAAACGTGCATTTCGAATCGTTTCGTAGATTCAAATTTTAAGATGATTTTTTGCCGGGACTTCCATCATAACCTTCCCTCGTAAAATATATAAATTACCCGAAAATGTTTGTAGCATTTCGAACAGTCCTCGATTTCATTATTTTTTTTTTGACATAAACTAGTATAAACCAGTGTATAATATATTACGATTTTTTGACCGAAACTTGCATGTCAAAAAGATTCGTAGAATCTAATTTTCATATGAATTTTTGCATGGATTTCCATCATAACCTTCCCTCGTACCATATAAGATTGATCTAATTTTTTTGTATCATTTCGAACAGTCCTCGATTTAATTTGATTTTTTGAGAAAAACTAGTATAAACTAGTGTATAATATAAAATGATTTTTTGACTGAAACGTGCATTTCGAAAAGTTTCGTAGATTCAAATTTTAAGAATATTTTTTGCATGGACTTCCATCATAACCTTCCCTCATAAAATATATAAATTATCTGAAAAGTTTGGTTGCATTTCGAACAGTCCTCGATTTAATTGATTTTTTGACCGAAACTAGTATAAACTAGTGTATAATATATTACGAGTTTTTGACCGAAACTTGCATTTCATAAAGTTTCGTAGAGTCTAATTTTCAGATAATTTTTTGCATGGACTTCCATCATAACCTTCCATCGTAACATATAAGATGGAGTTAAAATGTTTTGTATCGTTTCGAACAGTCCTCAATTTAATTTGATTTTTTGAGAAAAACTAGTATAAACTAGTGTATACGATATAATGACTTTTTGAATGAAAGTTGCGTTGGTAAAAGTTACGTAGAATCAAATTTTCAGATGATATTTTGCATGGACTTCCATCACAAACTTACCTCATAAAATATATAAATTATCCGAAAAGTTTTGTAGCATTTCAAACAGTCCTCGATTTAATTGATTTTTTGACCGAAACTAGTTTAAACTAGTGTATAATATATTAATATATTTTGACCGAAACTTGCATGTCAAGAAGTTTCGTAGAATCTAATTTTCATATGGTTTTTTGCATGGAGTTCTATCATAACCTTCCATTGTAACATATAAGATGGATCTAAATTTTTTTTTTATCATTTCGAACAGTCCTCGATTTAATTTGATTTTTTGGAGAAAAACTAGTATAAACTAATGTATACTATATAATGACTTTTTGACTGAAACGTGCATTTCGAAATGTTTCATAGATTCAAATTCTAATTTATTTTTTGCATGGACTTCCATCATAACTTTCCCTCGTAAAATATATAAAATACCCGAAAAGTTTTGTAGCATTTCAAACAGTCCTTGATTTAATTAATTTTTTGACAGAAATTAGTATAAACTAGTGTATAATATAGTATGTTTTTGACCGAAACTTGCATGTCAAGAAGTTTCGTAGAATCTAATTTTCATATGGTTTTTTGGATGGACTTCTATCATAACCTTCCCTCGTAACATATAAGATGGATCTTAAATTTTTTGTATCATTTCGAACAATCCTCGATTTAATTTGGTTTTTTTTTTAGAAAAACTAGTATAAACTAAATTATAATATATAATGACTTTTTGAATGAAAGTTGCGTTGGGAAAAGTTTCGTAGAATCAAACTTTCAGATGATATTTTGCATGGACGTCCGTCATAACCTTCCCTTGTAAAATATATAAATTATCCGAAAAGATTTGTAGCATTTCGAACAGTCCTCAATTTAATTGATTTTTTGACCGAAACTAGTATAAACTAGTGTATAACATATTAATATTTTTTGACCGAAACTTGCATGTAAAGAAGTTTCGTAGAATCTAATTTTCATATTGTTTTTTGCATGGACTTCCATCATAACCTTCCCTCGTAACATATAAGATGGATCTAAAATTTTTTGTATCATTTCGAACAGACCTCGATTTAATTTGATTTTTTGAGAAAAAGTAGTATAAACAAATGTATAATATATAATGACTTTTTGACTGAAACGTGCATTTCGAATCGTTTCGTAGATTCAAATTTTAAGATGATTTTTTGCCGGGACTTCCATCATAACCCTCCCTCGTAAAATATATAAATTACCCGAAAATGTTTGTAGCATTTCGAACAGTCCTCGATTTCATTATTTTTTTTTTGACATAAACTAGTATAAACCAGTGTATAATATATTACGATTTTTTGACCGAAACTTGAATGTCAAAAAGATTCGTAGAATCTAATTTTCATATGAATTTTTGCATGGATTTCCATCATAACCTTCCCTCGTACCATATAAGATTGATCTAATTTTTTTGTATCATTTCGAACAGTCCTCGATTTAATTTGATTTTTTGAGAAAAACTAGTATAAACTAGTATATAATATAAAATGATTTTTTGACTGAAACGTGCATTTCGAAAAGTTTCGTAGATTCAAATTTTAAGAATATTTTTTGCATGGACTTCCATCATAACCTTCCCTCATAAAATATATAAATTATCTGAAAAGTTTGGTTGCATTTCGAACAGTCCTCGATTTAATTGATTTTTTGACCGAAACTAGTATAAACTAGTGTATAATATATTACGAGTTTTTGACCGAAACTTGCATTTCATAAAGTTTCGTAGAGTCTAATTTTCAGATAATTTTTTGCATGGACTTCCATCATAACCTTCCATCGTAACATATAAGATGGAGTTAAAATGTTTTGTATCGTTTCGAACAGTCCTCAATTTAATTTGATTTTTTGAGAAAAACTAGTATAAACTAGTGTATACGATATAATGACTTTTTGAATGAAAGTTGCGTTGGTAAAAGTTACGTAGAATCAAATTTTCAGATGATATTTTGCATGGACTTCCATCACAAACTTACCTCATAAAATATATAAATTATCCGAAAAGTTTTGTAGCATTTCAAACAGTCCTCGATTTAATTGATTTTTTGACCGAAACTAGTTTAAACTAGTGTATAATATATTAATATATTTTGACCGAAACTTGCATGTCAAGAAGTTTCGTAGAATCTAATTTTCATATGGTTTTTTGCATGGAGTTCTATCATAACCTTCCATTGTAACATATAAGATGGATCTAAATTTTTTTTTTATCATTTCGAACAGTCCTCGATTTAATTTGATTTTTTGGAGAAAAACTAGTATAAACTAATGTATACTATATAATGACTTTTTGACTGAAACGTGCATTTCGAAATGTTTCATAGATTCAAATTCTAATTTATTTTTTGCATGGACTTCCATCATAACTTTCCCTCGTAAAATATATAAAATACCCGAAAAGTTTTGTAGCATTTCAAACAGTCCTTGATTTAATTAATTTTTTGACAGAAATTAGTATAAACTAGTGTATAATATAGTATGTTTTTGACCGAAACTTGCATGTCAAGAAGTTTCGTAGAATCTAATTTTCATATGGTTTTTTGGATGGACTTCTATCATAACCTTCCCTCGTAACATATAAGATGGATCTTAAATTTTTTGTATCATTTCGAACAATCCTCGATTTAATTTGGTTTTTTTTTTAGAAAAACTAGTATAAACTAAATTATAATATATAATGACTTTTTGAATGAAAGTTGCGTTGGGAAAAGTTTCGTAGAATCAAACTTTCAGATGATATTTTGCATGGACGTCCGTCATAACCTTCCCTTGTAAAATATATAAATTATCCGAAAAGATTTGTAGCATTTCGAACAGTCCTCAATTTAATTGATTTTTTGACCGAAACTAGTATAAACTAGTGTGTAACATATTAATATTTTTTGACCGAAACTTGCATGTAAAGAAGTTTCGTAGAATCTAATTTTCATATTGTTTTTTGCATGGACTTCCATCATAACCTTCCCTCGTAACATATAAGATGGATCTAAAATTTTTTGTATCATTTCGAACAGACCTCGATTTAATTTGATTTTTTGAGAAAAAGTAGTATAAACAAATGTATAATATATAATGACTTTTTGACTGAAACGTGCATTTCGAATCGTTTCGTAGATTCAAATTTTAAGATGATTTTTTGCCGGGACTTCCATCATAACCCTCCCTCGTAAAATATATAAATTACCCGAAAATGTTTGTAGCATTTCGGACAGTCCTCGATTTCATTATTTTTTTTTTGACATAAACTAGTATAAACCAGTGTATAATATATTACGATTTTTTGACCGAAACTTGAATGTCAAAAAGATTCGTAGAATCTAATTTTCATATGAATTTTTGCATGGATTTCCATCATAACCTTCCCTCGTACCATATAAGATTGATCTAATTTTTTTGTATCATTTCGAACAGTCCTCGATTTAATTTGATTTTTTGAGAAAAACTAGTATAAACTAGTATATAATATAAAATGATTTTTTGACTGAAACGTGCATTTCGAAAAGTTTCGTAGATTCAAATTTTAAGAATATTTTTTGCATGGACTTCCATCATAACCTTCCCTCATAAAATATATAAATTATCTGAAAAGTTTGGTTGCATTTCGAACAGTCCTCGATTTAATTGATTTTTTGACCGAAACTAGTATAAACTAGTGTATAATATATTACGAGTTTTTGACCGAAACTTGCATTTCATAAAGTTTCGTAGAGTCTAATTTTCAGATAATTTTTTGCATGGACTTCCATCATAACCTTCCATCGTAACATATAAGATGGAGTTAAAATGTTTTGTATCGTTTCGAACAGTCCTCAATTTAATTTGATTTTTTGAGAAAAACTAGTATAAACTAGTGTATACGATATAATGACTTTTTGAATGAAAGTTGCGTTGGTAAAAGTTACGTAGAATCAAATTTTCAGATGATATTTTGCATGGACTTCCATCACAAACTTACCTCATAAAATATATAAATTATCCGAAAAGTTTTGTAGCATTTCAAACAGTCCTCGATTTAATTGATTTTTTGACCGAAACTAGTTTAAACTAGTGTATAATATATTAATATATTTTGACCGAAACTTGCATGTCAAGAAGTTTCGTAGAATCTAATTTTCATATGGTTTTTTGCATGGAGTTCTATCATAACCTTCCATTGTAACATATAAGATGGATCTAAATTTTTTTTTTATCATTTCGAACAGTCCTCGATTTAATTTGATTTTTTGGAGAAAAACTAGTATAAACTAATGTATACTATATAATGACTTTTTGACTGAAACGTGCATTTCGAAATGTTTCATAGATTCAAATTCTAATTTATTTTTTGCATGGACTTCCATCATAACTTTCCCTCGTAAAATATATAAAATACCCGAAAAGTTTTGTAGCATTTCAAACAGTCCTTGATTTAATTAATTTTTTGACAGAAATTAGTATAAACTAGTGTATAATATAGTATGTTTTTGACCGAAACTTGCATGTCAAGAAGTTTCGTAGAATCTAATTTTCATATGGTTTTTTGGATGGACTTCTATCATAACCTTCCCTCGTAACATATAAGATGGATCTTAAATTTTTTGTATCATTTCGAACAATCCTCGATTTAATTTGGTTTTTTTTTTAGAAAAACTAGTATAAACTAAATTATAATATATAATGACTTTTTGAATGAAAGTTGCGTTGGGAAAAGTTTCGTAGAATCAAACTTTCAGATGATATTTTGCATGGACGTCCGTCATAACCTTCCCTTGTAAAATATATAAATTATCCGAAAAGATTTGTAGCATTTCGAACAGTCCTCAATTTAATTGATTTTTTGACCGAAACTAGTATAAACTAGTGTGTAACATATTAATATTTTTTGACCGAAACTTGCATGTAAAGAAGTTTCGTAGAATCTAATTTTCATATTGTTTTTTGCATGGACTTCCATCATAACCTTCCCTCGTAACATATAAGATGGATCTAAAATTTTTTGTATCATTTCGAACAGACCTCGATTTAATTTGATTTTTTGAGAAAAAGTAGTATAAACAAATGTATAATATATAATGACTTTTTGACTGAAACGTGCATTTCGAATCGTTTCGTAGATTCAAATTTTAAGATGATTTTTTGCCGGGACTTCCATCATAACCCTCCCTCGTAAAATATATAAATTACCCGAAAATGTTTGTAGCATTTCGGACAGTCCTCGATTTCATTATTTTTTTTTTGACATAAACTAGTATAAACCAGTGTATAATATATTACGATTTTTTGACCGAAACTTGAATGTCAAAAAGATTCGTAGAATCTAATTTTCATATGAATTTTTGCATGGATTTCCATCATAACCTTCCCTCGTACCATATAAGATTGATCTAATTTTTTTGTATCATTTCGAACAGTCCTCGATTTAATTTGATTTTTTGAGAAAAACTAGTATAAACTAGTATATAATATAAAATGATTTTTTGACTGAAACGTGCATTTCGAAAAGTTTCGTAGATTCAAATTTTAAGAATATTTTTTGCATGGACTTCCATCATAACCTTCCCTCATAAAATATATAAATTATCTGAAAAGTTTGGTTGCATTTCGAACAGTCCTCGATTTAATTGATTTTTTGACCGAAACTAGTATAAACTAGTGTATAATATATTACGAGTTTTTGACCGAAACTTGCATTTCATAAAGTTTCGTAGAGTCTAATTTTCAGATAATTTTTTGCATGGACTTCCATCATAACCTTCCATCGTAACATATAAGATGGAGTTAAAATGTTTTGTATCGTTTCGAACAGTCCTCAATTTAATTTGATTTTTTGAGAAAAACTAGTATAAACTAGTGTATACGATATAATGACTTTTTGAATGAAAGTTGCGTTGGTAAAAGTTACGTAGAATCAAATTTTCAGATGATATTTTGCATGGACTTCCATCACAAACTTACCTCATAAAATATATAAATTATCCGAAAAGTTTTGTAGCATTTCAAACAGTCCTCGATTTAATTGATTTTTTGACCGAAACTAGTTTAAACTAGTGTATAATATATTAATATATTTTGACCGAAACTTGCATGTCAAGAAGTTTCGTAGAATCTAATTTTCATATGGTTTTTTGCATGGAGTTCTATCATAACCTTCCATTGTAACATATAAGATGGATCTAAATTTTTTTTTTATCATTTCGAACAGTCCTCGATTTAATTTGATTTTTTGGAGAAAAACTAGTATAAACTAATGTATACTATATAATGACTTTTTGACTGAAACGTGCATTTCGAAATGTTTCATAGATTCAAATTCTAATTTATTTTTTGCATGGACTTCCATCATAACTTTCCCTCGTAAAATATATAAAATACCCGAAAAGTTTTGTAGCATTTCAAACAGTCCTTGATTTAATTAATTTTTTGACAGAAATTAGTATAAACTAGTGTATAATATAGTATGTTTTTGACCGAAACTTGCATGTCAAGAAGTTTCGTAGAATCTAATTTTCATATGGTTTTTTGGATGGACTTCTATCATAACCTTCCCTCGTAACATATAAGATGGATCTTAAATTTTTTGTATCATTTCGAACAATCCTCGATTTAATTTGGTTTTTTTTTTAGAAAAACTAGTATAAACTAAATTATAATATATAATGACTTTTTGAATGAAAGTTGCGTTGGGAAAAGTTTCGTAGAATCAAACTTTCAGATGATATTTTGCATGGACGTCCGTCATAACCTTCCCTTGTAAAATATATAAATTATCCGAAAAGATTTGTAGCATTTCGAACAGTCCTCAATTTAATTGATTTTTTGACCGAAACTAGTATAAACTAGTGTATAACATATTAATATTTTTTGACCGAAACTTGCATGTAAAGAAGTTTCGTAGAATCTAATTTTCATATTGTTTTTTGCATGGACTTCCATCATAACCTTCCCTCGTAACATATAAGATGGATCTAAAATTTTTTGTATCATTTCGAACAGACCTCGATTTAATTTGATTTTTTGAGAAAAACTAGTATAAACAAATGTATAATATATAATGACTTTTTGACTGAAACGTGCATTTCGAATCGTTTCGTAGATTCAAATTTTAAGATGATTTTTTGCCGGGACTTCCATCATAACCTTCCCTCGTAAAATATATAAATTACCCGAAAATGTTTGTAGCATTTCGAACAGTCCTCGATTTCATTATTTTTTTTTGACATAAACTAGTATAAACCAGTGTATAATATATTACGATTTTTTGACCGAAACTTGCATGTCAAAAAGATTCGTAGAATCTAATTTTCATATGAATTTTTGCATGGATTTCCAACATAACCTTCCCTCGTACCATATAAGATTGATCTAATTTTTTTGTATCATTTCGAACAGTCCTCGATTTAATTTGATTTTTTGAGAAAAACTAGTATAAACTAGTGTATAATATAAAATGATTTTTTGACTGAAACGTGCATTTCGAAAAGATTCGTAGATTCAAATTTTAAGAATATTTTTTGCATGGACTTCAATCATAACCTTCCCTCATAAAATATATAAATTATCTGAAAAGTTTGGTTGCATTTCGAACAGTCCTCGATTTAATTGATTTTTTGACCGAAACTAGTATAAACTAGTGTATAATATATTACGAGTTTTTGACCGAAACTTGCATTTCATAAAGTTTCGTAGAGTCTAATTTTTAGATAATTTTTTGCATGGACTTCCATCATAACCTTCCATCGTAACATATAAGATGGAGTTAAAATGTTTTGTATCGTTTCGAACAGTCCTCAATTTAATTTGATTTTTTGAGAAAAACTAGTATAATCTAGTGTATACGATATAATGACTTTTTGAATGAAAGTTGCGTTGGTAAAAGTTACGTAGAATCAAATTTTCAGATGATATTTTGCATGGACTTCTATCACAAACTTACCTCATAAAATATATAAATTATCTGAAAAGTTTTGTAGCATTTCAAACAGTCCTCGATTTAATTGATTTTTTGACCGAAACTAGTTTAAACTAGTGTATAATATATTAATATTTTTTGACCGAAACTTGCATGTCAAGAAGTTTCGTAGAATCTAATTTTCATATGGTTTTTTGCATGGAGTTCTATCATAACCTTCCATTGTAACATATAAGATGGATCTAAATTTTTTTTTTATCATTTCGAACAGTCCTCGATTTAATTTGATTTTTTGGAGAAAAACTAGTATAAACTAATGTATACTATATAATGACTTTTTGACTGAAACGTGCATTTCGAAATGTTTCATAGATTCAAATTCTAAGTTATTTTTTGCATGGACTTCCATCATAACTTTCCCTCGTAAAATATATAAAATACCCGAAAAGTTTTGTAGCATTTCAAACAGTCCTTGATTTAATTGATTTTTTGACAGAAATTAGTATAAACTAGTGTATAATATAGTATGTTTTTGACCGAAACTTGCATGTCAAGAAGTTTCGTAGAATCTAATTTTCATATGGTTTTTTGGATGGACTTCTATCATAACCTTCCCTCGTAACATATAAGATGGATCTTAAATTTTTTGTATCATTTCGAATAATCCTCGATTTAATTTGGTTTTTTTTGAGAAAAACTAGTATAAACTAATGTATAATATATAATGACTTTTTGAATGAAAGTTGCGTTGGGAAAAGTTTCATAGAATCAAACTTTCAGATGATATTTTGCATGGACGTCCGTCATAACCTTCCCTTGTAAAATATATAAATTATCCGAAAAGATTTGTAGCATTTCGAACAGTCCTCAATTTAATTGATTTTTTGACTGAAACTAGTATAAACTAGTGTATAACATATTAATATTTTTTGACCGAAACTTGCATGTAAAGAAGTTTCGTAGAATCTAATTTTCATATTGTTTTTTGCATGGACTTCCATCATAACCTTCCCTCGTAACATATAAGATGGATCTAAAATTTTTTGTATCATTTCGAACAGACCTCGATTTAATTTGATTTTTTGAGAAAAAGTAGTATAAACAAATGTATAATATATAATGACTTTTTGACTGAAACGTGCATTTCGAATCGTTTCGTAGATTCAAATTTTAAGATGATTTTTTGCCGGGACTTCCATCATAACCCTCCCTCGTAAAATATATAAATTACCCGAAAATATTTTTAGCATTTCGAACAGTCCTCGATTTCATTATTTTTTTTGACATAAACTAGTATAAACCAGTGTATAATATATTACGATTTTTTGACCGAAACTTGCATGTCAAAAAGATTCGTAGAATCTAATTTTCATATGAATTTTTGCATGGATTTCCATCATAACCTTCCCTCGTACCATATAAGATTGATCTAATTTTTTTGTATCATTTCGAACAGTCCTCGATTTAATTTGATTTTTTGAGAAAAACTAGTATAAACTAGTGTATAATATAAAATGATTTTTTGACTGAAACGTGCATTTCGAAAAGTTTCGTAGATTCAAATTTTAAGAATATTTTTTGCATGGACTTCCATCATAACCTTCCCTCATAAAATATATAAATTATCTGAAAAGTTTGGTTGCATTTCGAACAGTCCTCGATTTAATTGATTTTTTGACCGAAACTAGTATAAACTAGTGTATAATATATTACGAGTTTTTGACCGAAACTTGCATTTCATAAAGTTTCGTAGAGTCTAATTTTCAGATAATTTTTTGCATGGACTTCCATCATAACCTTCCATCGTAACATATAAGATGGAGTTAAAATGTTTTGTATCGTTTCGAACAGTCCTCAATTTAATTTGATTTTTTGAGAAAAACTAGTATAAACTAGTGTATACGATATAATGACTTTTTGAATGAAAGTTGCGTTGGTAAAAGTTACGTAGAATCAAATTTTCAGATGATATTTTGCATGGACTTCCATCACAAACTTACCTCATAAAATATATAAATTATCCGAAAAGTTTTGTAGCATTTCAAACAGTCCTCGATTTAATTGATTTTTTGACCGAAACTAGTTTAAACTAGTGTATAATATATTAATATATTTTGACCGAAACTTGCATGTCAAGAAGTTTCGTAGAATCTAATTTTCATATGGTTTTTTGCATGGAGTTCTATCATAACCTTCCATTGTAACATATAAGATGGATCTAAATTTTTTTTTTATCATTTCGAACAGTCCTCGATTTAATTTGATTTTTTGGAGAAAAACTAGTATAAACTAGTGTATAATATAAAATGATTTTTTGACTGAAACGTGCATTTCGAAACGTTTCATAGATTCAAATTTTAATATTATTTTTTGAATGGACTTCCATCATAACCTTCCCTCATAAAATATATAAATTATCTGAAAAGTTTGGTTGCATTTCGAACAGTCCCCGATTTAATTGATTTTTTGACCGAAACTAGTATAAACTGGTGTATAATATATTACGAGTTTTTGACCGAAACTTGCATTTCATAAAGTTTCGTAGAGTCTAATTTTCAAATAATTTGTTGCATGGACTTCCATCATAACCTTCCCTCGTAACATATAAGATGGATTTAAAATGTTTTGTATCGTTTCGAACAGTCCTATATTTAATTTCATTTTTTGAGAAAAACTAGTATAAACTAGTGTATAAGATATAATGACTTTTTGAATGAAAGTTGCATTGGTAAAAGTTTCATAGAATCAAATTTTCAGATGATATTTTGCATGGACTTCCATCTCAAACTTCCCTCATAAAATATATAAGTTATCCGAAAATTTTTGTAGCATTTCAAACAGTCCTCGATTTAATTGATTTTTTGACCGAAACTAGTTTAAACTAGTGTATAATATATTAATATTTTTTGACCGAAACTTGCATGTCAAGAAGTTTCGTAGAATCTAATTTTCATATGGTTTTTTGCATGGACTTCTATCATAACCTTCCCTCGTAACATATAAGATGGATCTAATTTTTTTTTATCATTTCGAACAGTCCTCGATTTATTTTGAATTTTTTTAGAAAAACTAGTATAAACTAATTTATAATATATAATGTCTTTTTGACTGAAACGTGCATTTCGAAATGTTTCGTAGATTCAATTTTAAGTTATTTTTCACATGGACATCTATCATAACTTAACCTCGTAAAATAAATAAATTACCCGATAAGTTTTGTAGCATTTCTAACAATCCTTGATTTAATTGATTTTTTTTACGGAAATTAGTATAAACTAGTGTATAGTATATTATGTTTTTGCCGAAACTTGCATGTCAAAATGTTTCGCAGAATCTAATTTTCATATGATTTTTTTGCATGGATTTCCATCATAACCTTCCCTCGTACCATATAAGATTGATCTAAATTTTTTAGTATCATTTCGAACAGTCCTCGATTTAATTTAATTTTTTGAGAAAAACTAGTGTAAATTAGTGTATAATATAAAATGATTTTTTGACTGAAACGTGCATTTCGAAACGTTTCGTAGATTCAAATTTTAAGATTAGGTTTTATATGGACTTCCATCATAACCTTCCCTCATTAAATATATAAATTATCTGAAAAGGTTGGTTGCATTTCGAACAGTGGTCGATTTAATTGATTGTTTGACCAAAACTAGTATAAACTAGTGTATAATATATTACGAGTTTTTGACCGAAACATGCATTTCAAAAAGTTTCGTAGAATCTAATTCTCAAATAGTTTTTTGCATGAACTTCCATCATAACCTTCCTTCGTAACATATAAGATGGATCTAAAATGTTTTGTATCGTTTCGAACAGTTCTCGATTTAATTTGATTTTTTGAAAAAAATTAGTATAAACTAGTATATAATATATAATGACTTTTTGAATGAAAGTTGCGTTGGGAAAAGTTTCGTAGTATCAAACTTTCAGATGATATTTTGCATAGACGGCCGTCATACCCTTCCCTCGTAAAATATATAAATTATCCGAAACGATTTGTAGCATTTCGAACAGTCCTCGATTTAATTTATTTTTTGACCGAAACTAGTATAAACTAGTGTATAATATATTAATATTTTTTGACCGAAACTTGCATGTCAAGAAGTTTCGTAGAATCTAATTTTCATATTTTTTTTTGCATTGACTTCCATCATAACCTTCCCTCGTAACATATAAAATGGATCTAAAATTATTTGTATCATTTCGAACAGTCCTTGATTTAATTTGATTTTTTGAGAAAAACTAGTATAAACTAGTTTATAATATATAATGACTTTTTGATTGAAAGTTGCGTTGGGAAACGTTTCGTAGAATCAAATTTTCAGATGATATTTTCCATGGACTTCCATCACAACCTTACCTCATAAAATATATAAATTATCTGAAAAGTTTTGTAGCATTTCAAACAGTCCTCGATTTAATTGATTTTTTGACCGAAACTAGTATAAACTAGTGTATAATATATTAATAATTTTTGACCGAAACTTGCATGTCAAGAAGTTTCATAGAATCTAATTTTCATATGGTTTTTTGCATGGACTTACATCATAACCTTCCCTCGTAACATATAAGATGGATCTAATTTTTTTTTATCATTTCGAACAGTCCTCGATTTAATTTGATTTTTGTTTTGAGAAAAACTAGAATAAACTAATGTATAATATATAATGACTTTTTGACTGAAACGTGCATTTCGAAATGTTTCGTAGATTCAAATTTTAAGTTATTTTTCACATGGACATCAATCATAACTTACCATCGTAAAATATATAAATTACCCGAAAAGTTTTGTAGCATTTCTAACAATCCTTGATTTAATTGATTTTTTTGACCGAAATTAGTATAAACTAGTGTATAATATATTATGTTTTTGCCGAAACTTGCATGTCAAAATGTTTCGTAGAATCTAATTTTCATATGATTTTTTGCATGGATTTCCATCATAACCTTCCCTCGTACCATATAAGATTGATCTAAATTTTTTTGTATCATTTCGAACAGTCCTTTATTTAATTTGATTTTTTGAGAAAAACTAGTATAAACTAATGTATAATATAAAAATGATTTTTTGACTGAAACGTGCATTTCGAAACGTTTCGTAGATTCAAATTTTAAGATTATGTTTTACATGGACTTCCATCATAAACTTCCCTCATTAAATATATAAATTATCTGAAAAGTTTGGTTGCATTTAGAACAGTCCTCGATTTAATTGATTTTTTGACCGAAACTAGTATAAACTAGTGTATAATATATTACGAGATTTTGACCGAAACTTGCATTTCAAAAAGTTTCGTAGAATCTAATTTTCAGATACTTTTTTGCATGGACTTCTATCATAACCTTCCCTCGTAACATATAAGATGGATCTAAAATGTTTTGTATTGTTTCGAACCGTTCTCGATTTAATTTGATTTTTTGAGAAAAATTAGTATAAACTAGTGTATAATATATAATGACTTTTTGAATAAAAGTTGCTTTGGGAAAAGTTTCGTAGAATCAAACTTTCAGATGATATTTTGCATGGACTTCCGTCATAACCTTCCCTCGTAAAATAAATAAATTATCCGAAAAGACTTGTAGCATTTCGAATAGTCCTCGATTTAATTGATTTTTTGACCAAAACTAGTATAAACTTGTGTATAATATATTAATATTTTTTGATCGAAACTTGCATGTCAAGAAGTTTCGTAGTATCTAATTTTCATATTGTTTTATGCATGGACTTCCAACATAACCTTCCCTAGTAACATATACAATGGATCTAAAATTGTTTGTATCATTTCGAACAGTCCTTGATTTAATTTGATTTTTTGAGAATAACTAGTATAAACAAATGTATAATATATAATGACTTTTTGACTGAAACGTGCATTTCGAAACGTTTCGTAGATTCAAATCTTAAGATGATTTTTTGCCTGGACTTCCATCATAACCTTCCCTCGTAAAATATATAAATTATCTGAAACGTTATGTAGAATTTCGAACAGTCCTCGATTTAATTGATTTTTTTGACAAAACCTAGTATAAACTAGTGTATAATATATTACGATTTTTTGACCGAAACTTGCATGTCATAAAGTTTCGTAGAGTCTAATTTTCATATGATATTTTGCATGGATTTCCATCATAACCTTCCTTCGTACCATATAAGATTGATCTAAACTTTTTTGTATCATTTCGAACAGTCCTCGATTTAATTTGATTTTTTTGAGAAAAACTAGTATAAACTAGTGTATAATATATAATGTATTTGTGACTGAAACATGCATTTCGAAACGTTTCGTAGATTCAAATTTCAAGATTATGTTTTGCATGGACTTCCATCATAACCTTCCCTTATAAAATATACAAATTATCTGAAAAGTTTGGTTGCATTTCGAACAGTCCTCAATTAAATTTATTTTTTGACCGAAACTAGTATAAACTAGTGTATAATATATTACGAGTTTTTGACCGAAACTTGCATTTCAAAAAGTTTCGAAGAATCTAATTTTAAGATAATATTTTGCCTGGACTTCTATCATAACCTTCCCTCGTAACGTATAAGATGGATCTAAAATGTTTTGTTTTGTTTCGAACAGTTCTCGATTTAATTTGATTTTTTGAGAAAAATTAGTATAAACTAGTGTATAATATATAATGACTTTTTGAATGAAAGTTGCGTTCGGAAACATTTCATAGAATCAAACTTTCAGATGATATTTTGCATGGACTTCCGTCATAACCTTCCCTCGAAAAATAAATAAATTATCCAAAAAGATTTGTAGCATTTCGAACAGTCCTCGATTTAATTGATTTTTTGACCGAAACTAGTATAAACTAGTGTATAATATATTAATATGTTTTGACCGAAACTTGCATGTCAAGAAGTTTCGTAGAATCTAATTTTCATATGGTTTTTTGCATGGACTTCCATCATAACCTTCCCTCGTAACATATAAGATGGATCTAATTTTTTTTTGTATCATTTCGAATAGTCCTTGATTTAATTTGATTTTTTTGAGAAAAACTAGTATAAACAAATGTATAATATATAATGACTTTTTGACTGAAACGTGCATTTCGAAACGTTTCTTAGATTCAAATTTTAAGATGATTTTTTGCCTGGACTTCCATCATAACATTCCCTCGTAAAATATATAAATTACCCGAAATGTTTTGTAGCATTTCGAATAGTCCTCGATTTAATTGATTATTTTTCACAGAAACTAGTATAATCTAGTGTATAATATATTACGATTTTTTGACCGAAACTTGCCTGTGAAAAAGTTTCGTAGTGTCGCTCCCGGGATTTTCATCCTAGTACAAACGCGAAAGTGGCGCGGAAAAGTTAGAGTCGCCAGCCAGACATTTTTATCCCGAAGGAATGGGAAAGGTAATGTTGCACAAACCTAAGGAAGAAGTAAAAGGACGAGGCCTTGCGAACCAAAGATCTGGGTCCGGAAGTTGGTTACGAATTGGGAAGGTATTAACACCCTAATTCGTCCGCCGTACCCGATGGGATCCACGCTTATAAGTCTGTTTTCAAAAGGGTGAGAAATAATATGCTGTTTGAATAAAAGAATGACTATCTGGAATGGAATGGAAATGAGAAAAGAAATGGAATTGAAAAAATGGAAATAAAGGGGGGAAAATGTAGGGAAAATAAAGATTGTGCTCGAATGGGCCCTACCCCACTGCCTACGTACCTCATCGGGATAAATGAGGATCAGAGACGCCGTAGTTTGTCTAACTAAAGCTGACACTTGTTTGTGTTTTTTAGGATGACGTTGCCATAGCTCAAGCTCAGGTGTTACCGGCTCTGACTCGAGGGTGTTTACCGTATCGCTGTTTGAACTGTCGAGACAAGTCATGTTTGTCCGCAAAGAGTATGAGATGAGATGAGAAGACGTGACTTCTTGGTTTGTTGTCTTTTAGAAGAAGTGTTTTGAATTTGTATTTATTGTATGTACAACACTAAAGACTATGACACATGAGCGAATACTTTCCAAGATCTCCCCCAATGGAACGTTTGTAAAGCATCCTAGAAGAGTGAAGGAGACCTCCACTAATCATTTCCCGTATAGCTTAAGGCTTGTGGCGCATTGTACACCTTTTCATTTGTTAAGTGTTTTTGATTTTATTTTGAAGATGAGAAGTGAGACTCAAGTTATCAAAGGAAAACTTCTAAGGGAAACTAGACTTACCCTAGGTTAGTTGAGTTTGAAGACGACCTATGGTTAGTGAGGTTTGAAAGATTGAATCTACCTATGAGATATTAAACTAGAAATGCAAGTATAAAAAGTTAATAGTGAATAATATGGTCCTCCTAAGTCATGGTGGGAAAAACGTATATGAAATGTAAATGAGATGGAACAATGGATCGGGTGGGTCGGTTGCGTGGTGTTGAGACGCACGACTTATGGTATGCAACATACAAGGCTTGCTTTTGGGTGTAATGGAGTGGAACGATGGTAATCGAGGAATCCTAAATTCACATGCAACTTTATTTATTTATTTGAAAATTCTACTCGACGTTGGATCGAGTCTTTATTTTTTTTTTTGAGATTTTGGTTTTCTATCGATTTGTTTTATCTTTTCTATCCTAGTTATAAAAACTATACAAGCATACAAGTTCTAAGCTATTACATCACAAAATACACAACAAAATAATTGAGGCATAAAAATATCCAAGTCCATAAGCAAATCCTCGGAATATACCTTGCACAAAAGGGAAATCGTTAGTAAGTGAGATGAATCATGAATATGCATAATATGATAGAAATGAATTAAAATTCCAAAAATATCAAAAGTCATGGGAAAAATATGAAATTACTTCCCTAGGGTCTCTAACCTGATTATATTATTTTGTTAAAAAATCTCTTAAAAATTCAAAGTATAACTATGTCAAATGGTCCTTTAAACTTATCTAAGGTTTAATCACAAACTTATACAAATCACACTACCAAAACAGTGGATAAATTGTCCTAAAAAATACACCAAAAATATTCTAGGTACCTTAATTTGTCCTCTAACCAAAGCAAAAAGAATGGATCAAAACTGTTACAAGAAGTGGCAGAAATAAAATGTACAAATTTATGTGTTCATGAAAGATTCAATCTAAAATCAATTAAAATAAAAAATCGAAATTAAATTGGAAAATGCAAAAATTCAGAAAGTAAAAATTGGGAAAAGTTCTAAATTGAATTAATATCCTAATATAATTTTTGGGGATTTTCTTAAGTGTTTTAATATTTTTTTGTGAATTAAATTGAACAAGTACTAGAAAATGAAAATAAAAATATGAAGAATAAGAAGGGGTGTGCAGTAAGTAGTATTTTCAGTTATAATGACAACTGGGCTTATATTGGGGGGTCTTAATAGCGTTTTTGCAAGGCCCAATGTGCAGGAAGTGAGGCTGGGGTGCAAATAGAGACGTTTTTAGTTTGTTTTCTCTATGGGCCTAGAAAAGGGAGGTGATATTAGCAAGATGGGAATCCCAAATTCACATGGAAAGAGAAAGAAAATTACAGCAAAATGGTCCAACCGGACGGTGACACGTGTCACCGCCGGATTGGACCCAAAACCAAACTTATCCTCGGAGAATAAAAACGTGGTGGGGATTAAAAACAACCACTAATGGCCATAAACAGGTTTTGCCCTTTTTAATGAGTTTTAATCTCTTTAACGGTACATTAAAACAAAAGTTATGAGTCTTAATCTTCTAATTAATCCAAAAATAAAATAAAATCAATTCCTAATATTGAAATTAAAAAAACAGACCTTATAAACAAATGTGTTCTTCTTCTTCACTCAATCTCTTTCCCGCAAAACCCTAGCTGCCGCCCTTCGTTCTCTTCATCGCTCATCCTCTCCACCGCCATCACCACATACCTCATCGTCTTCCTCCCTCTCACCCAGTCTCCCTCTCTCTCACACACCTGCTCTCACTCGCTCTCTCTCTCACTTTCACTCGCAAACCCTAAGACTGCCTTCTCCGTCCTCTCGCCTCCGACTGGACTTAAACGGCGTAGCCACCACGAATCAACTGGAGGAGACAACAATCCACCTCTCAATCATCACCTAAAACTCACCTTTACCCTCAAATCCTAAATCCCAACCCTTGCAATTGATTGATTTTGCAGGTGACGAAATAAATGTCTCATGAAAATATTGATTGGTGATGTGCGCTGAAGATGACTGATGATACCGAATGAGAGGCGCGATTGATGATGCAGGGCTGAAAGTTGAAGGTTCTCGTTGATGCGCGGAAGATCGTCGAGAGAGTATGAAGGTTGAAGTGAGGAGAGGTTGGAGAAGGTATGGTTTGAAGATGAATGACGATGATTAGAGCAACGTTGACAAAGGCACCGTGAAGACTATACAGTTGGTGATGATGCTGATTGATGGCTTGGGGACGAAAAGATTGATGAAGCTTATCCTCTTCTCTTGCATAATCTGCGTGTTTTGGCTTGTTTGCGATAACGATGCCAACAAACCTCTTCGGTAATCAATCTCTAACCGACCTTCTTTTCGCTCTCTCTTCTTCTAATATGTTCTTGTTGGTTCAGAATATCTGCAATTGCTTGTTGAATTGATGATATTGTTTCGAATTATTTGCAGGTCGTCGTCGCATAATGATGAAGATCATCATTGGAGCATCAATTGAAGAAGACAGCAACAAGGTTGAATCCGAGATGATGATGCTTGAAGATGGACTTGAAGGGTGACGAATTTTTTTGAAAGAGGGAGATTGAAGATTCACTTGCCGGCTCGATATCTCGTTTCGGTAAGCATCCAAATCCCGATTTCATTCTTCTTTTCCCCATATCTGAACTCTTGTTGAGCCCTTTATTCCGCGATCTCATTCCTTCAATTCTTGTTGCGAATTCGATGTTTTGGGTCTGGATGTTGTTTTTGCAGAGTTGTCAATGGTTGTTACGAGTGAATAATGATGAAGGTTGGGATGCCATGGTGATGATTAAGCACGAAATTGCTTCTGTTTTGCAATGAGATTGTCACGATTAATGAAAGTTGAAGCATGAAGAGGATGAAGGTTGTAGAGCAGCGAATTGAAAGATTGAGATTGAACAACGGTTGAAGACCAAGAAGGTTGAAGTTTCAAGGTGTTGGTGAAGTTCTCCCCAGTTGAAGATTGCTGAAGCTAAAGAGTAAATCCAATTTCTTTCTTGATCCGATTCTGAAGGTGTATTGAAGAGAGTTTTTTTCACTGAGTTTATGATTTTGATGAAGGGTGTATGGAGATTGGTTATTGGGAGAAGATGATGAAGATTGGTGATGAAGTTTTGCGGATTCTTGACAATGAGGGATGTGGATGCCATGAAGTGTTTTGGTTGCTGATTGAAGAATGAATGGAAGTTGACGAAATATTGAGGAATGGTGAAGAAGATAATGAAGAGAAAAGAAAAGTGCAAGCCCCCAAAATCTGCAGCAAACTGTTTTTTTATATCAGTAGAATAGTGAGGGCAAATTTGTATTTCCCTCTGATTTCTGTTAAGTTAGTTAGGAGCAGCTAGGAATTTTTTATTTTGTAACTGAAATTTGTGTATGGATCCCTATTCAGTTAGAAGTTTGTTGATTTTGGTAACTGAATATGGTTTAATTGGAGAATAAGGACAATGAATCTCGAATGCCTATCGAATTTGAACTTGAAATAATGTGGAACTCTAGGTCATCCATTTGTATAAACCTTCCATCTTCGTATGCCTAAAGACGATACTCAATCCATAAATCTTAATTAACTTGCAATTGAGACAAACAAAACCAATTTTGAATGACAAATGATCTAAGTCCATATCAAACAATAGAAATAAATCTTGTCGAAAGAATGCATAGACACCCAAAAGGAAAACCATAACCAAGGACTAATGACTAATTATAGACTAATCATTGAACACTCCGACGATTAACATGAGAATGAATAAGGTAAAGCCTGCTCGGGGTATGACGCGAACGAAATAAACGTCTTCCTTGCTCCCACAATTACAATACATTATGGTCGCCCGATCATGATTATATGACTTAATAGAGAATGCAGACGATATGAAGTATAAGCCAGTTAGTGGTAATAAATATGAGGGCAAATTTTGGGGTGTTACACGTAGAATCTAATTTTCATATTATTTTTTGCATGGATTTCCATCATAACCTTCCCTCGTACCATATAAGATTGATCTAAAGTTTTTTGTATCATTTTGAACAGTCCTCGATTTAATTTGATTTTTTTGAGAAAAACTAGTATAAACTAGTGTATAATATATAATGATTTTTTGACTGAAACGTGCATTTCGAAACTTTTCGTAGATTCAAATTTTAAGATAATTTTTTGCATGGACTTCCATCATAACCTTCCCTCATAAAATATATAAATTATCTGAAAAGTATGGTTAAATTTCGAATAGTCCTCGATTTAATTGATTTTTTGACAGAAACTAGTATAAACTAGTGTATAATATATTATGATTTTTTGACCGAAACTTGCATGCCAAAAAGTGTCGTAGAGTCTAATTTTCATATGATTTTTTGCATGGATTTCCATCATAACCTCCCCTCGTACCATATAAGATTGATCTAAATTGTTTTGTATCATCTCGAACAGTCCTAGATTTAATTTGATTTTTTGAGAAAAACTAGTATAAACTAGTGTATAATATATAATGACTTTTTGAATGAAAGTTGCGTTGGGAAAAGTTTCGTAGAATCAAATTTTCAGATGATATTTTGCATGGACTTCCATCACAACCTTCCCTCATAAAATATATAAATTATCCGAAAAGTTTTGTAGCATTTTGAACAGTCCTCGATTTAATTGATTTTTTGACCGAAACTAGTATAAACTAGTGTATTATATATTAATATTTTTTGACCGAAACTTGCATGTCAAGAAGTTTCGTAGAATCTAATTATCATATGGTTTTTTGCATGGACTTCCATCATAACCTTCCCTCGTAACATATAAGATGGATCTAAAATTTTTTGTATCATTTCAAACAGTGCTCGATTTAATTTTATTTTTCGAGAAAAACTAGTATAAACTAATGTATAATATATAATGACTTTTTGACTGAAACGTGCATTTCGAAATGTTTCGTAGATTCAAATTTTAAGATGAATTTTTGCATGGACTTCCATCATAACCTTCCCTCATAAAATAAATAAATTATCTGAAAAGTTTGGTTGCATTTAGAAGAGTCCTCGATTTAATTGATTTTTTGACCGAAACTAGTATAAACTAGTGTATAATATATTACAATTTTTTGACCAAAACTTGCATTTCAAAAAGTTTCGTAGAATCTAATTTTCAGATAATTTTTTGCATGGACTTCCATCATAATCTTCCCTCGTACCATATAAGATTGATCTAAATTTTTTTGTATCATTTCGAACAATCTTCGATTTAATTTGATTTTTTGAGAAAAACTAGTATAAACTAGTTTTTAATATAAAAAGAATTTTTGACTGAAACAGGCATTTCGAAAAGTTTCGTAGATTCAAATTTTAAGATTATTTTTTTCATGGACTTCCATCATAACCTTCCCTCATAAAATATATAAATTATCTGAAAAGTTTGGTTGTGTTACAAACAGTCCTCGATTTAATTGATTTTTTGACCGAAACTAGTATAAACAAATGTATATTATATTGCGATTTTTTGACCGAAACTTGTATTTCATAAAGTTTCGTAGAATCTAATTTTCAGATAATATTTTACATGGACTTTCATCATAACCTTCCCACGTAACATATAAGATGGATCTAAAATGTTTTGTATCGTTTCGAACAGTCCTCGATTTAATTTGATTTTTTGAGAAAAACTTGTATAAACTAGTGTATAATATATAATGACTTTTTGAATGAAAGTTATGTTGGGAAAAGTTTCGTAGAATCAAATTTTCAGATGATATTTTGCATGGACTTCTATCACAACCTTCCCTCATAAAATATATAAATTATCCGAAAAGTTTTGTAGCATTTCGAACAGTCCTTGATTTAATTGATTTTTTTGACCGAAATTAGTATAAACTAGTGTATAATATATTAATATTTTTTAACGGAAACTTGCATGTCAAGAAGTTTCGTAGAATCTAAGTTTCATATGGTTTTTTGCATGGACTTCCATCATAACCTTCCCTCGTAACATATAAGTTGGATCTAAATTTTTTTGTATAAATTTGAACAGTCCTTGATTTAATTTGATTTTTTTGAGAAAAACTAGTATAAAAAATGTATAATATATAATGACTTTTTGACTGAAACGTGCATTTCGAACAGTTTCGTAGATTCAAATTTTAAGATGATTTTTTGCCTGGACTTCCATCATAACATTCCCTCGTAGAATATATAAATTACCCGAAAAGTTTTATAGCATTTCGAACAGTCCTCGGATTAATTGATTTTTTTGACAGAAACTTGTATATACTAGTGTAAAATATATTACATTTTTTGTCCGAAGGTTGTCTGTCAAAAAGTTTCGTAGAATCTAATTTTCATTTGATGTTTTGCACGGATTTCCATCATAACCTTCCCTTGTACCATATAAGATTGATCTAAATATTTTTGTATCATTTCGAACAGTCCTCGATTTAATTTGATTTTTTTGAGAAAAACTAGTATAAACTAGTGTATAATATATAATGATTTTTTGACTGAAACGTGCATTTCGAAACGTTTCGTAGATTCAAATTTCAAGTTATTTTATGCATGGACTTCCATCATAACCTTCCCTCATAAAATATACAAGTTTTTTTGACCGAAACTAGTATAAACTAGTGTATAATATATTACGAGTTTTTGACCGAAACTTGCATTTCAAAAAGTTTCGTAAAATCTAATTTTCAGATAATATTTTTCATGGAAACTAGTGTATAATATAATAATATTTTTGACCGAAATTTTTAGATCCATCATAACCTTCCCTCTTAACATAAGATGGATCTAAAATGTTTTGTATCGTTTCGAACAGTCCTCGAAGATATTTTGCATGGACTTCCATCACAACCTTCCCTCAGAAAATATATAAATTATCCGAAACGTTTTGTAGCATTTTGAACAGTCCACGATTTAATTTGACCGAAACTAGTATAAACTAGGGTATAATATATTAATATTTTTTGACCGAAACTTGCATGTCAGGAAGTTTCGTAGAATCTAATTTTCATATGGTTTTTTGCATGGACTTCCATCATAATCTTCCCTCGTAACATATAAGATGGATCTAAAAAATTTTGTATCATTTCAAACAGTGCTCGATTTAATTTGATTTTTCGAGAAAAACTAGTATAACTAATATATAATATATAATGACTTTTTGACTGAAACGTGCATTTCGAAATGTTTCGTAGATTCAAATTTTAAGATGATTTTTTGCATGGACTTCCATCATAACCTTCCCTCATAAAATATATAAATTATCTGAGAAGTTTGGTTGCATTTCGAACAGTCCTCGATTTAATTGATTTTTTGACCGAAACTAGTATAAACTAGTGTATAATATATTACAATTTTTTGACCGAAACTTGCATTTCATAAAGTTTCGTAGAATTTAATTTTTAGAAAAACTAATATACACTAGTGTATAATATAAAATGATTTTTTGACTGAAACGTGCATTTCAAAACGTTTCGTAGATTCAAATTTTAAGATTATTTTTTGCATGGACTTCCATCATAACCTTCCCTCGTAACATATAAGATGGATCTAAAATGTTTTGTATCGTTTCGAACAATCCTCGATTTAATTTGTTTTTTTGAGAAAAATTAGTATAAACTAGTGTATAATATATAATGACTTTTTGAATGAAAGTTGCATTGGGAAAAGTTTCGTAGAATCAAATTTTCAGATGATATTTTGCATGGACTTCCATCACAACCTTCCCTCATAAAATATATAAATTATCCGAAACGTTTTGTAGCATTTTGAACAATCCTCAATTTAATTGATTTTTTGACCGAAACTAGTATAAACTAGTGTATAATATATTAATATTTTTTGACCGAAACATGCATGTCAAGAAGTTTCGTAGAATCTAATTTTCATATAGTTTTTTGCATGGACTTGCATGAACAGTCCTCGATTTATATTACAATTTTTTGATCGAAACTGGCATTTCATAGAGATTCGTATAATCTAATTTTCAGATAATTTTTTGCATGGACTTCCATCATAACCTTCCCTCGTACCATGTAAGATTGATCTAAATTTGTTTGTATCATTTCGAATAATCCTCGATTTAATTTGATTTTTTGAGAAAAACTAGTATAAACTAGTGTATAATATAAAATGATTTTTTGACTAAAACGTGCATTTCGAAACGTTTCGTAGATTCAAATTTTTGATTATTTTATGCATGGATTTCCATCATAACCTTCCCTCATAAAATATATAAATTATCTGAAAAGTTTGGTTGCGTTTCGAACAGTCCTCGATTTAATTTATTTTTTGACCGAAACTAGTATAAACTAGTGTATAATATATTACGAGTTTTTGACTGAAACTTGCATTTAATAAAGTTTCGTAGAATCTAATTTTCAGATAATATTTTGCATGGACTTCCATCATAACCTTCCCTCATAACATATAAGATGGATCTAAAATGTTTTGTATCGTTTCAAATAGTCCTCGATTTAATTTGATTTTTTTGAGAAAAACTAGTATAAACCAGTGTATAATATATAATGACTTTTTGAATGAAAGTTGCGTTGGGAAAAGTTTCGTAGAATCAAATTTTCAGATGATATTTTGCATGGACTTCCATCACAACCTTCCCTCGTAAAATATATAAATTACCCGAAAAGTTTTGTAGCATTTCGAGCAGTCCTCGATTTAATTGAATTTTTGACCGAAACTAGTATAAACTAGTGTATAATATATTAATATTTTTTGACCGAAACTTGCATTTCAAAAAGTTTCGTAGAATCTGATTTTCAAATGATTTTTTGCATGGATTTCCATCATAACCTTCCCTCGTCCCATATAAGACTGATTTAAATTTTTTTGTATCATTTCGAACAGTCCTCGATTTAATTTGATTTTTTGAGAAAAACTAGTATAAACTAGTGTATAATATAAAATGATTTTTTGACTGAAACATGCATTTCGAAACGTTTCGTAGATTCAAATTTTAAGATTATTTTTTACATGGACTTCCATCATATCCTTCCCTCATAAAATATATAAATTATCTGAAAAGTTAGGTTGCATTTCGAACAGTCCTCGATTTAATTGATTTTTTGACCGAAACTAGTATAAACTATTGTATAATATATTACGAGTTTTTGACCGAAACTTGCATTTCATAAAGTTTCGTAGAATCTATTTTTTAGATAATTTTTTGCTTGGACTTCTATCATAACCTTCCCTCGTAACATATAAGATGGATCTAAAATGTTTTGTATCGTTTTGAACAGTCCTCGATTTAATTTGTTTTTTGAGAAAAATTAGTAAAAACTAGTGTATAATATATAATGACTTTTTGAATGAAAGTTGCGTTGGGAAAAGTTTCGTAGAATCAAACTTTCAGATGATATTTTGCATGGACTTCCGTCATAACCTTCCTTCGTAAAATAAGTAAATTATCCGAAAAGATTTGTAGCATTTCGAACAGTCCTCGATTTAATTGATTTTTGACTGAACTAGTATAAACTAGTGTATAATATATTATTATTTTTGGACCGAAACTTGTATGTCAAGAAGTTTTGTAGACCGAAACTTGTATGACCGAAACTTCATATGGTTTTTTGCATGGACTCCCATCATAACCTTCCCTCGTAATATATAAGATGGATCTAAATTTTTTTGTATCATTTCGAATTGTCCTTGATTTAATTTGTTTTTTGAGAAAAACTAGTATAAACTAATGTATAATATATAATGAATTTTTGACTGAAACGTGCATTTCGAAATGTTTCGTAGATTAAAATTTTAAGATAATTTTTTGCCTGGACATCCATCATAACATTCCCTCGTAAAATATATAAATTACCCGAAAAGTTTTTGCCTGGACTTCTATCATATGATTTTGTTGACTGAAACTAGTATAAACTAGTGTATAATATATTACGATTTTTTAACCGAAACTTGTACGTCAAAAAGTTTCGTAGAATCTAATTTTCATATGATTTTTTGCATGGATTTCCATCATAACCTTCCCTCGTACCATATAAGATTGATCTAAATTTTTTTGTATCATTTCGAACAGTCCTCGATTTAATTTGATTTATTTGAGAAAAACAAGTATAAACTAGTGTATAATATATAATGATTTTTTGACTGAAACGTGCATTTCGAAACATTTCGTAGATTCAAATTTTAAGATTATTTTTTGCATGGACTTCCATCATAACCTTCCCTCATAAAATATATAAATTATCTGAAAATTTGTGTTGCATTTCGAACAGTCCTCAATTTAATTGATTTTTTTGACCGTAACTAGTATAATCTATACATTTCGTAAAAATTTCGTAGAATCTAATTTTCAGATGATTTTTTGCATGGACATCCATCATAACCTTCCCTCGTAACATATAAGATGGATCTAAAATGTTTTGTATCGTTTTGAACAGTCCTTGATTTAATTTTATTTTTTGAGAAAAACTAGTATAAACTAGTGTATAATATATAATGACTTTTTGAATGAAACTTGCGTTGGGAAAAGTTTCGTAGAATCAAATTTTCAGATGATATTTTGCATGGACTTCCATCACAACCTTCCCTCATAACATATATAAATTATCTGAAAAGTTTTGTAGCATTTTGAATAGTCCTCGATTTAATTGATTTTTTGCCCGAAACTAGGATAAACTAGCGTATAATATATTAATATTTTTTGACCGAAACTTGCATGTTAAGAAGTTTCGTAGAATCTAATTTTCATATGGGTCTTTGCATGGACTTCCATCATAACCTTCCATCGTAACATATAAGATGGATCTAATTTTTTTTTTATCATTTCGAATAGTACTCGATTTAATTTGATTTTTTTGAGAAAAACTAGTATAAACTAATGTATAATATATAATGACTTTTTGACTGAAACGTGCCATTCGCAATGTTTCGTAGATTCAAATTTTAAGTTATTTTTTGCAAGGACTTCCTTCATAAGCTTCCCTCGTAAAATATATAAATTACCCGAAAAGTTTTGTAGCATTTCGAACAGTCCATTATTTAATTTATTTTTTTGACAGAAACTAGTGTATAATATATTACGATTTTTTTACCGAGACTTGAATGTCAAAAAGTTTCGTAGAATCTAATTTTCATATGATTTTTTGCATGGATTTCCATCATAACCCTCCCTCGTACCATATAAGATTGATCTAAATTTTTTTGTATCATTTCGAACAATCCTCGATTTAATTTGATTTTTTGAGGAATACAAGTATAAACTAGTGTATAATATATAACGATTTTTTGACTGAAACGTGCATTTCGAAACGTTTCGTAGATTTAAATTTTAAGATGATTTTTTGCATGGACTTCCATCATAAACTTCCCTCGTAAAATATATAAATTTTCTGAAAAGTTTGGTAACATTTCGAACAGTCCTCGATTTAATTTATTCTTTTACAGAAACTAGTATAATATCTTGTATAATATATTACGATTTTTTTGACCGAAACATGCTTTTGAAAAAGTTTCTTATAACCTAATTTTCAGATGATTGTTTTCATGGACTTCCATCATAACATTCCCTCGTAACATATAAGATGGATCTAAAAAAACTTACATCGTTTCGAACAATCCTCGATTTAATTTGAATTTTTGAGAAAAACTAGTATAAACTTGTGTATAATATATAATGACTTTTCGAATGAAAGTTGCGTTGGGAAAGTTTCGTAGAATCAAATTTTCAGATGATATTTTGCATGGACTTGCATCATAACCTTCCCTCGTAAAATATATAAATTATCTGAAAAGTTTTGTAGCATTTCGAACAGTCCTCAATTTAATTGATTGTTTGACCGAAATTAGTATAAACTAGTGTATAATATATTAAGATTTTTTGATGGAATCTTGCATTTCAAAATTTTCGTAGAATATAATTTTCAGATGATTGTTTGCATAGACTTCCATCATAACCTTCCCTCGTAACATATAAGATGGATCTACAAAATTTGCATCGTTTCGAACAGTCCTCGATTTAATTTGACTTTTTGAGATAAACTAGTATAAACTAGTGTATAATATATAATGACTTTTTGAATGAAAGTTGCATTTGGAAACGTTTCGTAGAATCAAATTTTCAGGTGATATTTTGCATGGACATCCAACATAACCTTCCCTCATAAAATATATAAATTATCCAAAATGTTTTGTAGCAATTTGAATAGTCCACGATATAATTGATTTTTTGTCTGAAACTACTATAAACTAGTGTATAATATATTACGATTTTTTAACCGAAACTTGCATGTAAAAAAGTTTCGTAGAATCTAATTTTCTGATGATATTTTGCATGGGCTTCCATCATAGCCTTCCCTCTAAAAAATATTAGATAAACCTATAAAAAATTGTATCGTTTCGAACAGTCCTCTATCTAATTTATTTTTTGAGAAAAACAAATATAAACTAGTGTATAATATATAATGATTTTTTGACTGAAACGTGCATTTCGAAACGTTTCGTAGATTCAAATTTTAAGATGATTTTTTGCATGGACTTCCATCATAAACTTCCCTCGTAAAATATATAAATTATCTGAAAAGTTTGCTAGCATCTCGAACAGTCCTCGATTTAACTAATTTTTAGAGAATTACTAGTATAAACTAGTGCATAATATATAATGAGTTTTTGACTGAAACGTGCATTTCGAAACGTTTCTTAGATTTAAATTTTAAGATGATTTTTTGCATGGACTTCCATCATAACCTTCCCTCGTAAAATATATAAATTATATGAAAAGTTTGGTAGTATTTCGAACAGTCCTCGATTTAATTGATTTTTTACAGAAACTAGTATAAACTCCTGTATAATATATTAAGACTTTTTGATAGAAACTTGCATTTCAAAAACTTTCGTAGAATCTAATTTTCAGATAATTGTTTGCATGGACTTCCATCATAACCTTCCCTCGTAACATATAAGATGGATCTAAAAAATTTGCATCGTTTCGAACAGTCCTCGATTTAATTTGATTTTTTGAGAAAAACTAGTATAAACTAGTGTATAATATATAATGACTTTTTGAATGAAAGTTGCAGTTGGAAAAGTTTCGTAGAATCAAATTTTAAGATGATATTTTGTATGGACTTCCAACATAATCTTCCCTCATAAAATTATAAATTATCTGAAATGTTTTGTAGCATTTTGAACAGTCCACGATTTAATTGATTTTTTTACCGAAACTGCTATAATCTAGTGTATAATATATTACGATTTTTTAACCGAAACTTGCATGTAAATAAGTTTCGTAGAATCTAATTTTCTGATGATATTTTGCATGGGCTTCCATCATAGCCTTCCCTCGTAAAAATAATAGATGGACCTAAAAAAAATTGTATCGCTTCGAACAGTCCTCGATTTAATTGATTTTTTGGGAAATACTAGTATAAACTAGTGTATAATATATAATGATTTTTTGACTGAAACGTGCATTTCGAAATGTTTCGTAGATTTAAATTCTAAGATGATTATTTGCATGGACTTCCATCATAACCTTCCCTCGTAAAATATATAAATTATCTGAAATGTTTGGTAGCATTTCGAACAGTCCTCGATTTAATTGATTTTTTTTACAGAAACTAGTATAATCTCCTGTATAATATATTACGATTTTTTGACCGAAACTTGTATTTCAAAAAGTTTTTGTAGAACCTAATTTTCAGATGATTGTTTTCATGGAATTCCATCATAACATTCCCTCGTAACATATAAGAAGGATCTAAAAAAAATTACATCGTTTCGAACAGTCCTCGATTTAATTTGAATTTTTGAGAAAAACTAGTGTATAATATATAATGACTTTTTGAATGAAAGTTGCATTGGGAAAGTTTCGTAGAATCAAATTTTCAAATGATATTTTGCATGGACCTTCATCATAACCTTCCCTCGTAAAATATATAAATTATCTGAAATGTTTTGAAGCTTTTCGAACAGTCCTCAATTTAATTGATTGTTTGACTGAAATTAGTATAAACAAGTGTATAATATTTTAAGATTTTTTTTATAGAAACTTGCATTTCAAAAAGTTTCTAGAATCTAATTTTCAGATGATTGTTTGCATGGACTTCCATCATAATCTTCCCTCGTAACATATAAGATGGATCTAAAAAATTTGCATCGTTTCGAACAGTCCTCGAATTAATTTGTTTTATGAGAAAAACTAGTATAAACTAGTGTATAATATATAATGACTTTTTGAATGAAAGTTGCATTTGGAAAAGTTTCGTAGAATCAAATTTTCATATGATATTTTGCATGGACTTCCAACATAACCTTCCCTCATTAAATATATAAATTATCCGGAATGTTTTGTAGCATTTTGAATAGTCCACGATTTAATTGATTTTTTGAGAGAAACTGCTATAAATTAGTGTATAATATATTACGATTTTTTAACCGAAACTTGCATGTAAAAAAGTTTCGAACAGTCCTCTATCTAATTTTTTTTTATAGAAAAACTAGTATAAACAAGTGTATAATATATAATGATTTTTTGACTGAAACGTGCATTTCGAAACGTTTCGTAGATTCAAATTTTAAGATGATTTTTACATGGACTTCCATCATAACCTTCCCTCGTAAAATATATAAATTATCTGAAAAGTTTGGTAGCATTTCGAACAGTCCTCGATTTAATTGATTTTTTGAGAAATACTAGTATATACTAGTCTATAATAAATAATGATTTTTTGACTGAAACGTGCATTTCCAAACGTTTAGTAAATTTAGATTTTAAGATGATTTTTTGCCTGGACTTCCGTCATAACCTTCCCTCGTAAAATATATAAATTATTTGAAATGTTTGGTAGCATTTCGAACAGTCATCGATTTAATTGATTTTTTTACAGAAACTAGTATAAACTCTTGTATAATATATTACGTTTTTTTGACCGAAACTTGCATTTCAAAAAATTTCGTAGAACCGAATTTTCAGATGATTGTGTGCATGGACTTCCATCATAACCTTCCCTCGAAACATATAAGATGGATCTAAAATGTTTTGTATCGTTTCAAACAGTCCTCGATTTAATTTGATTTTTTGAGAAAAACTAGTATAAATTAGTGTATAATATATAATGACTTTTTGAATGAAAGTTGCTTTGGCAAAGTTTCGTAGAATCAAATTTTCAGATGATATTTTGCAGGGACTTGCATCATAACCTTCCCTCGTAAAATATATAAATTATCTGAAAAGTTTTGTAGCATTTCGAACAGTCCTCAATTTAATTGATTGTTTGACCGAAATTAGTATAAACTAGTGTATAATATATTAAGAATTTTTTTATAGAAACTTGCATTTCAAAATTTTCGTAGAATCTAATTTTCAGATGATTGTTTGCATGGACTTCCATCATAACCTTCCATCGTAACATATAAGATGGATCTAAAAAATTTTAATCGTTTCGAAAAGTTCTCAATTTAATTTGATTTTTCAAGAAAAACTAGTATAAACTAGTGTCTAATATATAATGACTTTTTGAATGAAAGTTGCATTTGGAAAGGTTTCGTAGAATAAAATTTTCAGATGATATTTTGCATGGACTTCCAACATAACCTTACCTCATAAAATATATAAATTATCCGAAACATTTTGTAACATTTCGAACAATCCACGATTTTTTGACCGAAACTACTATAAACTAGTGTATAATATATTACGATTTATTAACCGAAACTTGCATGTAAAAAAGTTTCGTAGAATCTAATTTTCTGATGATATTTTGCATGGGCTTCCATCATAGCCTACCCTCGTAAAAATATTAGATGGACCTAAAATAATTGTATCGTTTCGAACAGTCCTCTATCTAATTTGTTTTTTGAGAAAAACTAGTATAAACTAGTTTAAAATATATAATGAGTTTTTTACTGAAACATGCATTTCGAAACGTTTCGTAGATTCAAATTTTAAGAGGATTTTTTGCATGGACTTCCATCATAACCTTCCCTCGTAAAATATATAAATTATCTGAAAAGTTTGGTAGCATTTCGAACAGCCTCGATTTAATTGATTTTTTGAGAAATACTAGTATAAACTAGTGTATAATATATAATGATTTTTTGACTGAAACATGCATTTCGAAACGTTTTGTAGATTTAAAATTTAAGATGATTTTTTACATAGACTTCCATCATAACCTTCCATCGTAAAATATATAAATTATCTGAAAAGGTTGGTAGCATTTCGAACAGTCCTCGATTTAATTGATTTTTTTACGGAAACTAGTATAATCTCCTGTATAATATATTACAAATTTTTTACCGAAACTTGCATTTCAAAAAGTTTCGTAGAACCTAATTTTCAGATGATTGTTTTCATGGACTTCCATCATAACATTCCCTCGTAACGTATAAGATGGATCTATAAAAATTACATCGTTTCGAACAGTCCTCGAATTAATTTGAATTTTTGAGAAAAACTAGTGTATAATATATAATGACTTTTTGAATGAAAGTTGCGTTGGGAAAGTTTCGTAGAATACAATTTTCAGATGATATTTTGCATGGACTTGCATCATAACCTTCCCTCGTAAAATATATAAATTATCTGAAAAGTTTTGTAACATTTCGAACAGTCCTCAATTTAATTGATTGTTTGACTGAAATTAGTATAAACTAGTGTATAATATTTTAAGATTTTTTGAGAGAAACTTGCATTTCAAAAAGTTTCGTAGAATCTAATAATCAGATGATTGTTTGCATGGACTTCCATCATAACCTTCCCTCGTAACATATAAGATGGATCTAAAAAATTTGCATCGTTTCGAACAATCTTCGATTTAATTTGATTTTTTGAGAAAAACTAGTAAAAACTAGTGTATAATATATAATGACTTTCTGAATGAAAGTTGCATTTGGAAAAGTTTCGTAGAATCAAATTTTCAGATGATATTTTGTATGGAATTCCAACATAACCTTCTCTCATAAAATATATAAATTATCCGAAATGTTTTGTTGCATTTTGAACAGTCCACGATTTAATTGATTTTTTGACCGAAACTGCTATAAACTAGTGTATAATATATTACGATTTTTTAACCGAAACTTTCATGTAAAAAAGTTTCGTAGAATCTAATTTTCTGATGATATTTTGCATGAGCTTCCATCATAGCCTTCCCTCATAAAATATTAGATGGACCTAAAATAATTGTATCGTTTCGAACAGTCCTCTATTTAGTTTTATTTTTTGAGAAAAACTAGTATAAACTAGTGTATAATATATCATGATTTTTTGACTGAAACGTGCATTTCGAAACGTTTCGAAGATTCAAATTTTAAGAAGATTTTTTGCATGGACCTCCATCATAATCTTCCCTCGTAAAATATATAAATTATCTGAAGAGTTTGGTAGCATTTCGAACAGTCCTCGATTTAATTGCTTTTTTGAGAAATACTAGTATAAACTAGTGTATAATATATAATGATTTTTTGACTTAAACGTGCATTTCGAAACGTTTCGTAGATTCAAATTTTAAGATGATTTTTTGCATGGACTTCCATCATAACCTTCCCTCGTAAAATATATAAATTATCTGAAAAGTTTGGTAGCATTTCGAACAGCCTCGATTTAATTGATTTTTTGAGAAATACTAGTATAAACTAGTGTATAATATATAATGATTTTTTGACTGAAACATGAATTTCGAAACGTTTCATAGATTTAAATTCTAAGATGTTTATTTGCATGGACTTCCATCATAACCTTCCCTCGTAAAATATATAAATTATCTGAAATGTTTGGTAGCATTTCGAACAGTCATTGATTTAATTGATTTTTTTACAGAAACTAGTATAATCTCCTGTATAATATATTACGATTTTTTGACCGAAACATGTATTTCAAAAAGTTTTTGTAGAACCTAATTTTCAGATGATTGTTTTCATGGACTTCCATCATAACATTCCCTCGTAACATATAAGATGGATCTAAAAAAAATTACATCGTTTCGAACAGTCCTCGATTTAATTTGAATTTTTGAGAAAAACTAGTGTATAATATATAATGACTTTTTGAATGAAAGTTGTGTTGGGAAAGTTTCGTATAATCAAATTTTCAAATGATATTTTGCATGGACCTTCATCATAACCTTCCCTCGTAAAATATATAAATTATCTGAAAAGTTTTGTAGCATTTCGAACTGTCCTCAATTTAATTGATTGTTTGACTGAAATTAGTATAAACTAGTGTATAATATATTAAGATTTTTTGATAGAAACTTGCATTTCAAAAAGTTTCGTAGAATTGAATTTTCAGATAATTGTTTGCATGGACTTCCATCATAACCTTCCCTCGTAACATATAAGATGGATCTAAAAAATTTGCATCGTTTCGAACAGTCCTCGATTTAATTTGATTTTTTGAGAAAAACTAGTATAAACTAGTGTATAATATATTATGACTTTTTGAATGAAAGTTGCATTTGGAAAAGTTTCGTAGAATCAAATTTTAAGATGATATTTTGTATGGAATTCCAACATAATCTTTCCTCATAAAATATATAAATTATCTGAAATGTTTTGTAGCATTTGGAACAGTCCACGATTTAATTGATTTTTTTGACCGAAACTATTATAAACTAGTGTATAATATATTACGATTTTTTAACCGAAACTTGCATGTAAAAAAGTTTCGTAGAATCTAATTTTCTGATGATATTTTGCATGGGCTTCCATCATAGCCTTCCCTCGTAAATATAATAGATGGACCTAAAAAAAATTGTATCGCTTCGAACAGTCCTCGATTTAATTGGAATTTTGAGAAATACTAGTATAAAATAGTGTATAATATATAATGATTTTTTGACTGAAATGTGCATTTCGAAACGTTTCGTAGATTTAAATTCTAAGATGATTATTTGCATGGACTTCCATCATAACCTTCCCTCGTAAAATATATAAATTATCTGAAATGTTTGGTAGCATTTCGAACAGTCATCGATTTAATTGATTTTTTTACAGAAACTAGTATAATCTCCTGTATAATATATTACGATTTTTTGACCGAAACATGTATTTCAAAAAGTTTTTGTAGAACCTAATTTTCAGATGATTGTTTTCATGGACTTCCATCATAACATTCCCTCGTAACATATAAGATGGATCTAAAAAAAATTACATCGTTTCGAACAGTCCTCGATTTAATTTGAATTTTTGAGAAAAACTAGTGTATAATATATAATGACTTTTTGAATGAAAGTTGTGTTGGGAAAGTTTCGTATAATCAAATTTTCAAATGATATTTTGCATGGACCTTCATCATAACCTTCCCTCGTAAAATATATAAATTATCTGAAATGTTTTGAAGCTTTTCGAACAGTCCTCAATTTAATTGATTGTTTGACTGAAATTAGTATAAACAAGTGTATAATATTTTAAGATTTTTTTTATAGAAACTTGCATTTCAAATAGTTTCTTGAATCTAATTTTCAGATGATTGTTTGCATGGACTTCCATCATAACCTTCCCTCGTAACATATAAGATGGATCTAAAAAATTTGCATCGTTTCGAACAGTCCTCGAATTAATTTGTTTTATGAGAAAAACTAGTATAAACTAGTGTATAATATATAATGACTTTTTGAATGAAAGTTGCATTTGGAAAAGTTTCGTAGAATCAAATTTTCAGATGATATTTTGCATGAACTTCCAACATAACCTTCCCTCATAAAATATATAAATTATCCGAAATGTTTTGTAGCATTTTGAACAGTCCACGATTTAATTGATTTTTTGAGAGAAACTGCTATAAACTAGTGTATAATATATTACGATTTTTTAACCGAAACCTGCATGTAAAAAAGTTTCGTAGAATCTAATTTTCTGATGATATTTTGCATGGGCTTCCATCACAGCCTTCCCTCGTAAAAATATTAGATGGACCTAAAAAAAATTGTATCGTTTCAAACAGTCCTCTATCTAATTTTTTTTTATAGAAAAACTAGTATAAACAAGTGTATAATATATAATGATTTTTTGACTGAAACGTGCATTTCGAAACGTTTCGTAGATTCAAATTTTAAGATGATTTTTTGCATGGACTTCCATCATAACCTTCCCTCGTAAAATATATAAATTATTTGAGAAGTTTGGTAGCATTTCGAACAATCCTCGATTTAATTGATTTTTTGAGAAATACTAGTATATACTAGTCTATAATATATAATGATTTTTTGACTGAAACGTGCATTTCGAAACGTTTAGTAAATTTAGAGTTTAAGATGATTTTTTTCCTGGACTTCCGTCATAACCTTCCCTCGTAAAATATATAAATTATTTGAAATGTTTGGTAGCATTTCGAACAGTCATCGATTTAATTGATTTTTTACAGAAACTAGTATAAACTCTTGTATAATATATTACAATTTTTTGACCGAAACTTGCATTTCAAAAAATTTTGTAGAACCGAATTTTCAGATGATTGTGTGCATGGACTTCCATCATAACATTCCATCATAACATATAAGATGTATCTAAAAAAAATTCATCGTTTCAAACAGTCCTCGATTTAATTTTATTTTTTGAGAAAAACTAGTAGAAACTAGTGTATAATATATAATGACTTTTTGAATGAAAGTTGCTTTGGGAAACGTAGATGTTAAGAATTGGCAGAATTTTTGACAAACAAGAAGCTATGAACTTAGTTCAGGATGTCACACCAGATGTTGTGACATTAACAAACAAAGTAAAAGTTATGAACTTAGTTCAGGACATCAGGATGTCACACCAGATGTTGTGAAATCACAAACCTGCTATCTGACTTAAATGATGCGTAACAGAAGTGATTAAATTCAGGAGAAAATATCTGGAATTAATTGAAAAAGGATAAGCACTCCAAGGCGCATATTTAGGAAGCTTAGTTATCTGGTTTCAGTGTATCAGAATAACTAACTCACCTTGATTCAAGGAGATAACAAACTAACTCACCCTAATTCAAGGAGATGACTGTGGGATTTATCAAAGTCTGGATAATTTGCAAAAATCCCACAAACCAAGCATCTATTTAAGGAACTGAAATACTCAAGAAAAGATCACGAATTTTAGAAGACTGTAAAGGGCGTTTGTGAAGCTAGTTATATTTAAGCAGGTTTTAATTGTTTGTCACTTTATGAGCTTTTAAGCAAAAAGTGAATTGTGACTTGATTGAAACTTTTAAGTAAGATCAAGCTGGTGTGTCTGAAGTGTGACTTCAAATTTATTAATCATTGTAAAGATCACTGTGTGATTGAGGGGGAGTGAGTAGGTACTCATATCTAAGTAGAGTCTTAGGTAGAAATTGCCTTGGGTAGATATTAAGTGAAGGATTAAACTGATTGGTTTAACTCCATAATTTATATTACTTATATTGGATTTTCCTTCCTGGCTTGGTAGCCCTCAGATGTAAGTGTGGAGATACACTGAACTGGGTTAACAATTTCCTGTGTCATTTAATTTACTAGCTCATTAATTTTTGTTTAAGATTTTAAGTGTCTAAACATCTGGTACGACATCACATATCTGATCCTAGAATTTCAATTGGCATCAGAGCAGGCACCCTACCTGTATAACTGGGTGAGATCTAGGGACTGCAAATTTTAGGAACATGGACAGAGATGTAGGATCTATGAATCGACCACCTATCTTGGATGGATCCAACTATGATTACTGGAAGCCAAGAATGGTAGCATTCTTGAAATCTCTTGATAGCAGGGCTTGGAAAGCAGTTAACAAAGGATGGGAGCACCCTGTCCAAGACAATAAGGATGGGGCAAAAGTGATGAAGCCTGAAGAAGAGTGGAGCAAGGAGGAAGAAGAGTCAGCACTTGGAAATTCCAAAGCCTTAAATGCCTTGTTCAATGGCATTGACAGGAACATATTTAGGCTTGTGCATCACTGTGAGCTAGCCAAGGATGTTTGGGACACCCTCAAAACTACTCATGAAGGAGCATCAAAGGTGAAGATGTCAAGACTTCAACTTCTCACCACCAAGTTTGAGAACTTGAGAATGAAGGAAGATGAGACCATTCATGAGTTTTACATGAACATCCTGGAGATTGCTAATACTTCTGGTGCCTTGGGAGAGAAGATGAATGATGAAAAGTTGGTTAGGAAGATTCTCAAATCACTGCCAAAGAGGTTTGACATGAAGGTCACTGCTATAGAAGAAGCTCAGGACATCTGCACAATGAAGGTTGAAGAGCTCATTGGTTCCCTTCAAACCTTTGAGATGGGAATGAATGATACTATTGTGAAGAAAAACAAAAGCATAGCCCTGGTCTCAAACACTGATAAGGAAGAAGAAAGTCATGAAGCAGGCTCTGAGGACAACGTATCAGATTCAATTGCTATGCTTGGGAGACAATTTAACAAAATTCTCAAAAGGATGGACAACAGGCCCATACCAAGTGGAAGAAACTCAACCTCTGAGAATAAAAGACCTTATGACTCTAATAGAAGGTCAAACTATGATGAGAAGACTAACCAAGGAAAAGGGATCCAATGTCATGGATGTGAAGGGTATGGACACATTAAAAGTGAATGCCCAACCTATCTAAAGAAGCAAAAGAAAGGTCTCTCTGTGTCCTGGTCAGATGAAGACTCAGGTAGTGAGTCAGAAGAAGAGTCTACAAAGCACATCACTGCTCTAGCTGGAGTATGTGAAACTGCAGGAGGATCCAATGATGAGGATCTGACATTTGAAGAGCTTGAAACATCTTACAGGATGCTGTGTAAAAGGAGCACTGAAGTATGCATGGAAAGTAAACAGCAGAAGAAGCAAATTGAGGAATTAAAGGATGAAAAGGCAAATCATCTAGAGATCATTGACACTTTGAAAAGTGAAGTCAGCCTACTCAACTCCAAAATGGATCATATGTCCAAATCTGTCAGAATGCTGAACAGTGGCTCAAACACACTGGATGTCATTCTCAACAACAACAAGCACTCAGGGGATAGGACTGGGCTGGGATTTAATAAAACTCAAAACTTTGAGGCTAGCACCAGCCAAACAACTCCAAATCCCATGAAGTCAAGCAAGATGTTCAAGCAGATGTCTCAACATCATGACAAAAACATGATGAAAAAGAAATATCAAAGATGGAGATGTCATCACTGTGGAAGGTTTGGTCACATCAAACCTTTTTGCTACAAACTGCATGGATATCCCAATTAGAGTTCCCAGCACCTTCCTAAGCAGAAGACAGAGGTCACCAAGAAAATTTGGATACCTAAAGCTAGTCTTTATACTGATCAAAGCTACCAGTACATGCCTAAGAACAAGTTCACCAGGCAACCTTGGAACTCTAGAGATGGACACTACCCAGGGCAGATGCATCAAAGGAAACCTCACAACAGGCACAAATGGTCCAAGCAGGTTGTTGCCTCTATAACACACACATCTCTCAGAGTATCTGCTAAGGAAGACTGGTATTTTGACAGTGGCTGCTCAAGGCACATGACTAGACTAAAGAATCTGTTGGTAGACTTAAAGTCACACTCATCCAGCTATGTAACCTTTGGAGATGGAGCAAAGGGAGAAATCAAGGGAGTTGGGACCCTGGACTGCTCAGGTGTACCAAGTCTAGATGGTGTGCTGTTGGTAAAAGGATTAAATGCTAACTTGATCAGCATAAGTCAGTTATGTGACCAAGGTTATAGTGTCAACTTCACCAAAACTGAGTGCATAGTTTCTGATAAAGAACAGAAAGTTGTCATGAGAGGAGCCAGATCAAAAGACAACTGCTATATGTGGGAACCCCAAGATTTCAGCCTCACATCTACTTGTTCCTTAGCCAAAGAAGAAGAAGTGAAGATGTGGCATCAAAGACTGGGTCATCTCCATCTCAGAGGAATAAAGAAGATCATATCTATGGAGGCTGTAAGAGGGATCCCAAGACTTAAGATTGATGAAAGTAAAGTGTGTGGTGAATGTCAAATAGGCAAGCAAACCAAGATGTCACACTCAAAGCTTCAACATCTGACAACTTCCAAAGTCTTGGAATTATTGCACATGGACCTTATGGGACCAATGCAGGTAGAGAGTCTTGGTGGCAAAAGATATGCCTATGTGGTTGTTGATGACTTCTCAAGATATACCTGGATAAGCTTCATCAAAGAAAAGTCTGATGTGTTTGAGGTATTTAAAGATCTGTGCCATAGGATCCAAAGAGAAAAAGCAAGTTGTGTGGTCAGAATAAGAAGTGATCATGGAAAGGAGTTTGAGAATAAAAAATTCTCAGACTTCTATTCTTCAGAAGGGATCAGCCATGAGTTTTCTTCTCCCATCACCCCTCAAAAGAATGGGATTATTGAAAGAAAAAACAGAACTATTCAGGAGTCAGCTAGAGCCATGATTCATGCCAAGAAGTTACCCCTGTATTTTTGGGCTGAAGCTATGAACACAACATGCTACATCCACAATAGAGTCACACTAAGAAAGGGAACTTTATCCACCATCTATGAAGTCTGGAAAGGTAGAAAACCTACAGTCAAGTACTTTCATGTATTTGGAAGTAAGTGCTACATTCTGGCTGATAGGGATCAAAGAAGGAAGATGGACCCTAAGAGTGATGAAGGGATATTTCTTGGATACTCCATAAATAGCAGAGCTTACAGAGTATTTAACTCCAGAACCAAGGTTATAATGGAGTCAATAAATGTGATTATTGATGATGCCTATGCAAAGACAGATGTTGCTGATGATGTTGGAACATCTGCTGACAATCAAACTGAAATTAAAACAGAAAGTGATAATCTTGACTTCACTTTAACTGAGGCAAGGTCAGAGCAATCCAACAAACCTCCCTCCATCAGAATCTAGATCATCCTAAAGATCTGATAATTGGTGATCCCAACAGTGGTGTCATCACTAGATCAAGAGAGATTATTTTAGGCTCCTGCTTTGTTTCAAAGATAGAACCTAAGAACATCAAGGAAGCTCTGAATGATGAGTACTGGATCTCAGCTATGCAGGAAGAATTAGGCCAGTTTACAAGGAATGAAGTATGGGATCTTGTTCCTAGGCCTGATGACATTAATGTGATTGGCACTAAGTGGGTGTACAAAAACAAGTCTAATGAGCAGGGAGTAGTTACAAAAAACAAGGCTAGGCTTGTGGCTCAAGGATATACACAAATTGAGAGGTAGATTTTGATGAAACTTTTGCACCAGTAGCAAGACTTGAATCCATCAGACTACTCCTAGGAATTGCTTGCATCCTAAAGTTCAAACTATTTCAGATGGATGTTAAAAGTGCCTTCCTAAATGGGTACCTTAATGAGGAAGTATATGTGGAGCAACCAAAGGGATTTATTGATCCAAGCTGTCCAGACCATGTATATAAGCTGAGGAAGGCTCTGTATGGTCTAAAGCAAGCTCCCGGAGCATGGTATGAAAGACTGACCACCTTTCTCACTAAACATGGATATAGGAAAGGAGGAATAGACAAAACCCTGTTTGTAAAGGATGAAGAGGGAAAGGTTATGATTGCTTAGATATATGTGGATGACATAGTGTTTGGTGGGATGTCAGACAGGATGGTTAAACATTTTGTTACTCAAATGGAGTCTGAGTTTGAAATGAGCCTAGTGGGAGAACTAACCTACTTCCTTGGACTGCAAATCAAACAGATGGAGGACTCCATGTTCATATCCCAAAGCAAGTATGCAAAGAACACTGTCAAGAAGTTTGGGATGGACAATGCAAGTCACAAGAGAACACCTGCCCCCACTCATTTAAAACTGACAAAGGATGACAAAGGTGAGAGTATGGACCAAAGCTTGTACAGAAGCATGATTGGAAGTCTACTATATCTTACAACTAGCAGACCAGATATAGCTTTTGCAGTAGGTGTGTGTGCAAGGTATCAAGCTGAACCAAAAGTGAGCCATCTAAACCAGGTTAAGAGGATCTTGAAATATGTAAATGGTACTTGTGACTATGGCATAATGTACTCTCATGGTTGTGAACCAATCCTCACTGGATTTTGTGATGCTGACTGGGCTGGAAGTGCTGATGATAGAAAGAGTACATCAGGAGGATGCTTCTTTCTAGGGAACAATTTAATTTCTTGGTTCAGTAAGAAACAAAATTGTGTGTCCTTATCCACTGCTGAAGCTGAATATATTGCAGTTGGTAGCAGTTGTTCACAGCTGGTATGGATGAAACAAATGCTCACAGAATACAATGTCCCACAAGATGTCATGACATTGTACTGTGACAATTTAAGTGCTATTAATATCTCCAAAAATCCTATCCAACACAGCAGAACTAAGCACATAGATATCAGACATCACTTCATCAGAGACCTTGTGGAAGAGAAGGTGATCACATTAGAGCATGTAGCCACAGAGCTGCAATTAGCTGACATATTTACTAAGGCTTTGGATGCTACCCAATTTGAAAACCTAAGGGGTAAATTGGGAATCTGCATATGTGACATATAGCAGTTATGGAGTAGTGCCAGCATGTCTCATGACATCGGTGGCATGATCACCAGATGGCAGCACTAGTCTGGTCAATAACTGTTTGTATTCCAATCTTAAAAATTCGAATAGCAACAGATTCTATATATGTACAAACGTGCTTTCAACTCCTCACATCCTCATTAGCACCACTGAACATTTTGCATGCTACAACTGAATTTCTAAACTCATCCAAATCTATCAAACCTTTCAACATTTCCTCTACAATCGAAAAAATGTCTCAACATCAGAACCCTAACTCCATTCATGAGGGTCTCAATCAAGAAGACGTAGTGAACACAACTCCAATATCTGTAGTATCAATGGATGCTACTCCTATAAATGTGATCAGAGGAAGCATTCCTATTGCTCAAAAGCCCAGGACTCCCCATGCAGGAAGACCTAAGGAGCCAGTCTTCAGCAAGAGTAAGGGAACCCCTTCATCTTCCAGTACTCCCAAAGCTTCTGCTTATGTGGACGCATCAATCAAACAACTTGTAAACAGGATCCTTGCGGAACAAAGGGTTGTGCATGGGGTGTCAGTTCCCCTGAACAGTATACCTGCTCCACAAGATGACCTAAGCAACCAAGCTGAAGAGGACATACCTGCTCCACAGGATGTCCCAAGAAATGTTGAAACACCTGAGGGCCAGGACAAAGCCCCAAATGATGATGATAAAGTTATTGATGATAAAGCTACTGATGATCAAGCTCCTGATGATCAAGCTGCTGAGAAAGAGGCTTCCCAACCTCCACCAGTTGAAAACCTGGATGATGACTCTGACACAAAGATCATAGCTTCTGTTAATCCTAGCATAGCCAAGAGGCTTAGGGCTAGGAAGGATAAGAAGCAAGCTGCTCATACAACTCCTGAGAAGAGACAGTTAACTCCCAAGAAGGACAAGGTCAAAGCTGCTTTTGGACCTACAAAATAATGGAGTAAGGTCAGCACTCAGAAGAGGAAGGCCACAACTCCATCTGACTCTGATGTTGAGGAGGATGTCCCAACATCCCAACCTAGAAAGAGGCCAGCACCTCCTAGAACTGCTATTGTTATCCCTGAGGCACCCCTGGACAATGTGTCCTTCCACCATGTCTTCAGTGTAAGCAAGTGGAAGTATGTCTATCAAAGAAGGGTGGCTCTAGAAAGAGAGCTGGGTAGCAATGCCCTGGAATGCACTGAGGTAATTGATTTAATCTCCAATGCTGGTCTATTCAAAACTGTCTCCAACTTTTCTCCTTGTTATGAACTGCTGGTCAAAGAGTTTATAGTTAATCTACAAGAAGGGTGTGCTGATGGGAAATCTGAGGATTTCAGGAAGGTATATGCCAGGGGAAGATATGTAGATTTTTCTCCTAGGGTGATAAATCAGTACCTGGGGAGAGAATCAGATGGGCCAAATGAGCTTGGCAAGACTGACAACCAATTCTGCAAAATAATCACAGCCAACCAGGTCAAGTCATGGCCAGTCAAAGGCAAACTATCTGTCATCTTGTTAACCAGGAAGTATGTTATGCTACACAGGATTGGAACAATCAACTGGGTCCCAACCAACCACACCTCATTTATAGCTACTGGGCTTGGGAGGTTTATCTGTGCTGTAGGCACCCAAACCAAGTTGGATTATGGGGGCATATATCTTTGACCAAACTCTCAAGCATGTAGGAACCTCAGCAATCAAGCTTCCAATAGCCTTCCCCTCACTGCTTTGTGGAGTAATTCTCAACCAATATCCAGGAATCCTTACTGACAAGGATTCTGTCTGTAAGAGGGAGAGTCCACTGTCCTTTCATTACAAACTGTTTCTGGGCCATCATGCTGCAGATGTTGAAGCACCAGGTGGGACATCTGCTGGGCCATCTGCTGTCAAAACTCCTATATCAAAGGCTGCCCTAATTGCAGAGCTCAGGACAACCTGCAAAGAGCTGGATGAAAGGAAGAAGAAGCTTGAGGACATAATTCAAAGATTGGAGCTGGAAGAGGTTGCTGGGAATGTTGATGAATCTGATGCTGAGTCTGAGAATACAGAAGATACAGAGTATACTGAGTCTGAGTGAAGCTGTGTGTGGTGGAAAATGTATTGTCTGTTTTGCTTTGTATTTCTGAATGTTTTCTGTTTCTGTAATGTTTGGCCCCAAATTTCTGTCTAACAAGGGGGAGAAGTGTATTGAACAATACTGCTGCTGTTAATGTCTGATTGATGAACAATGATGATGTTATATTTCTGTCTTCTGAACTAAGTTATATTTGAATGTTCATTGGTATATCAAAGTCTGTTGAATAAGTCATAGGAGTATACATACATGTTTGAGGGAGAGAAAATTATTAGCTCTCACATGATTCAACAGAAAGGAACTCTGCTGCTCTCTGACAAAACCAGAAGATTGTGTTAGCCAAAAATTAGCCAAAGGGGGAGTTTGTATATGTTAAGAATTGGCAGAATTTTTGACAAACAAGAAGCTATGAACTTAGTTCAGGATGTCACACCAGATGTTGTGACATTAACAAACAAAGTAAAAGTTATGAACTTAGTTCAGGACATCAGGATGTCACACCAGATGTTGTGACATCACAAACCTGCTATCTGACTTAAATGATGCGTAACAGAAGTGATTAAATTCAGGAGAAAATATCTGGAATTAATTGAAAAAGGATAAGCACTCCAAGGCGCATATTTAGGAAGCTTAGTTATCTGGTTTCAGTGTAACAGAATAACTAACTCACCTTGATTCAAGGAGATAACAAACTAACTCACCCTAATTCAAGGAGATGACTGTGGGATTTATCAAAGTCTGGATAATTTGCAAAAAGCCCAAAAACCAAACATCTATTTAAGGAACTGAAACAATCAAGAAAAGATCACGAATTTTAGAAGACTGTAAAGGGTGTTTGTGAAGCTAGTTATATTTAAGCAGGTTTTAATTGTTTGTCACTTTATGAGCTTTTAAGCAAAAAGTGAATTGTGTCTTGATTGAAACATTTAAGTAAGATCAAGCTGGTGTGTCTGAAGTGTTACTTCAAATTTATTAATCATTGTAAAGATCACTGTGTGATTGAGGGGGAGTGAGTAGGTACTCATATCTAAGTAGAGTCTTAGGTAGAAATTGCCTTGGGTAGATATTAAGTGAAGGATTAAACTGATTGGTTTAACTCCATAATTAATATTACTTATAGTCGATTTCCTTCCTGGCTTGGTAGCCCCCAGATGTAAGTGTGGAGATACACTGAACTGGGTTAACAATTTCCTGTGTCATTTAATTTACTAGCTCATTAATTATTGTTTAAGATTTCAAGTGTCTAAACATCTGGTTCAACATCACATATATGATCCCAGAATTTCAGGAAAGTTTCGTAGAATCAAATTTTTAGATGATATTTTGCAGGGACTTGCATCATAACCTTCCCTCGTAAAATATATAAATTATCTGAAAAGTTTTGTAGCATTTCGAACAGTCCTCAATTTAATTGATTGTTTGACCATAATTAGTATAAACTAGTGTATAATATATTAAGATTTTTTGATAGAAACTTGCATTTCAAAATTTTCGTAGAATCTAATTTTCTGATGATTGTTTGCAAGGACTTCCATCATAACCTTCCATCTTAACATATAAGATGGATCTAAAAAATTTTAATCGTTTCGAAAAGTTCTCGATTTAATTTGATTTTTTAAGAAAAACTAGTATAAACCAGTGTATATAATATAATGACTTTTTGAATGAAAGTTGCATTTGGAAAGGTTTCGTAGAATAAAATTTTCAGATGATATTTTGCATGGACTTCCAACATAACCTTACCTCATAAAAAATATAAATTATCCGAAACATTTTGTAGCATTTCGAACAGTCCACGATTTAATTGATTTTTTGACTGAAACTACTATAAACTAGTGTATAATATATTACGATTTATTAACCGACACTTGCATGTAAAAAAGTTTCGTAGAATCTAATTTTCTGATGATATTTTGCATGGGCTTCCATCATAGCCTACCCTCGTAAAAATATTAGATGGACCTAAAAAAATTGTATCGTTTCGAACAGTCCTCTATCTAATTTGTTTTTTGAGAAAAACTAATATAAACTAGTTTATAATATAAAATGATTTTTTGACTGAAACATGCATTTCGAAACATTTCGTAGATTCAAATTTTAAGATGATTTTTTGCATGGACTTCCATCATAACCTTCCCTCGTAAAATATATAAATTATCTGAAAAGTTTGGTAGCATTTCGAACAGTCCTCGATTTAATTGATTTTTTGAGAAATACTAGTATAAACTAGTGTATAATATATAATGATTTTTTTACTGAAACGTGCATTTCGAAACGTTTCGTAGATTCAAATTTTAAGATGATTTTTTGTATAGACTTCCATCATAACCTTCCATCGTAAAATATATAAATTATCTGAAAAGTTTGGTAGCATTTCGAACAGTCCTCGATTTAATTGAATTTTTGAGAAATACTAGTATAAACTAGTGTATGATATATAATAATTTTTTGACTGAAACATGCATTTCAAAACGTTTCATAGATTTAAATTTTAAGATGATTTTTTGCATGGACTTCCATCATAACCTTCGCTCGTAAAATATATAAATTATCTGAAAAGTTTGGTAGCATTTCGAACAATCCTCAATTTAATTGATTTTTTTACAGAAACTAGTATAATCTCATGTATAATATTTTATAATTTTTTGACCGAAACTTGCATTTCAAAAAGTTTCGTAGAACCTAATTTTCAGATGATTGTTTTCATGGATTACATCATAACATTCCCTCGTAACATATAAGATGGATCTAAAAAAACATCGTTTCGAATAGTACTCGATTTAATTTGAATTTTTGAGCAAAACTAGTAAAAACTAGTGTATAATATATAATGACTTTTTGAATGAAATTTGCGTTGGGAAAGTTTCGTAGAATCAAATTTTCAGATGATATTTTGCAGGGACTTGCATCATAGTCTTCCCTCGTAAAATATATAAATTATCTGAAAAGTTTTGTAGCATTTCGAACAGTCCTCAATTTAATTGATTGTTTGATTGAAATTAGTATAAACTAGTGTATAATATATTAATATTTTTTGATAGAAACTTGCATTTCAAAAAGTTTCGTAGAATCTAATAATCAGATGATTGTTTGCATGGACTTCCATCATAACCTTCCCTCGTAACATATAAGATGGATCTAAAAAAATTGCATCGTTTCGAACAGTCCTCGATTTAATTTGATTTTTTGAGAAAAACTAGTATAAACTAGTGTATAATATATAATGACTTTTTGAATGAAAGTTGCATTTTGAAAAGTTTCGTTGAATCAAATTTTCAGATGATATTTTGTATGGACTTCCAACATAACCTTCCCTCATAAAATATATAAATTATCCGAAATGTTTTGTAGAATTTTGAACAGTCCACGATTTAATTGATTTTTTGACCGAAACTGCTATAAACTAGTGTATAATATATTACGATTTTTAACCAAAACTTGCATGTAAAAAAGTTTCGTAGAATCTAATTTTCTGATGATATTTTGCATGGGCTTCCATCATAGCCTTCCCTCGTAAAATATATAAATTATCTAAAGAGTTTGGTAGCATTTCGAACAATTCTCAATTTAATTGATTTTTTGAGAAATACTAGTATAAACTAGTGTATAATATATAATGATTTTTTGACTGAAACATGCATTTCGAACAGTCCTCGATTTTGCCTGGACTTTCGTCATAACCTTCCCTCGTAAAATATATAAATTATCTGAAACTTTTGGTAGCATTTCGAACAGTCCTCGATTTAATTGATTTTTTTACAGAAACTAGTATAAGCTCCTGTATACTATATCTGATTTTTTGACCGAAACTTGCATTTCAAAAAATTTCGTAGAACCGAATTTTCAGATGATTGTGTGCATGGACTTCCATCATAACATTCTCTTGTAACATATAAGATGGATCTAAAAAAATTTCATCGTTTCGAACAGTCCTCGATTTAATTTTATTTTTTGAGAAAAATTAGTAGAAACTAGTGTATAATATATAATGACTTTTTGAATGAAAGTTGCGTTTGGAAAGTTTCGTAGAATCAAATTTTCAGATGATATTTTGCAGGGACTTGCATCATAAACTTACCTCGTAAAATATATAAATTATATGAAATGTTTTGTAACATTTCGAACAGTCCTCAATTTAATTGATTGTTTAACCGAAATTAGTATAAACTAGTGTATAATATATTAAGATTTTTTGATAGAAACTTGCATTTCAAAATTTTCGTAGAATCTAATTTTCAGATGATTGATTGCATGGACTTCCATCATAACCTTCTCTCGTAACATATAATATGGTTCTAAAAAATTTGCATCATTTCGAACAGTCCTCGATTTAATTTGATTTTTTGAGAAAAACTAGTATAAACTAGTGTATAATATATAATGACTTTTTGAATGAAAGTTGCATTTGGAAAAGTTTCGTAGAATAAAATTTTCAGATGATATTTTACATGGACTTCCAACATAACCTTCCCTCATAAAATATATAAATTATCCTAAACATTTTGTAGCACTTCGAACAGTCCACAATTTAATTGATTTTTTGACCGAAACTATTATAAACTAGTGTATAATATATTACGATATTTTAACCGAAACTTGCATGTAAAAAAGTTTCGTAGAATCTAATTTTCTGATAATATATTGCACGGGCTTCCATCATAGCCTTCCCTCGTAAAAATATTAGTTGGAACTAAAAAAAATTGTATCGTTTCGAACAGTCCTCTATTGAATTTTTTTTGGTTTGAGAAAAACTAGTATAAACTAGTGTATAATATATAATGATTTTTTGACTGAAACGTGCATTTCGAAATGTTTCGTAGATTCAAATTTTAAGATGATTGTTTGCATGGACTTCCATCATTACCTTCCCTCGTATAATATATAAATGATCTGAAAAATTTTCATAGTTACGAAGAGTCCTCGATTTAATTTGTTTTTTTGAGAAAAACTAGTAAAAACTAGTGTATAATATATAATGACGTTTTGAATGAAAGTTGCATTGGGAAAGTTTCGTAGAATCAAATTTTCAGATGATATTTTGCAGGGAATTGCATCATAACCTTCCCTCGTAAAATATATAAATTATCTGAAACATTTTGTAGCATTTCGAACAATCCTCAATTTAATTGATAGTAAGATCGAAATTAGTATAAACTAGTGTATAATATATTAATATTTTTTGATAGAAACTCGTATTTCAAAAAGTTTCGTAGAATCTAATTTTCAGATAATTGATTGCATGAATTTCCATCATAACCTTCCCACGTAACATATAAGACGGATCTAACAAATTTGCATCGTTTCGAACAGTCCTCAATTTAATTTGATTTTTCGAGAAAAACTAGTATAAACTAGTGTATAATATATAATGACTTTTTGAATGAAAGTTGCATTTGGAAAAGTTTCGTAGAATCAAATTTTCAAATGATATTTTGCATGGACTTTCAACATAACCTTCCCTCATAAAATATATAAATTATCCGAAACATTTTGTAGCATTTATAACAGTCCACGATTTAATTTATTTTTTGACCGAAACTACTATAAACTAGTGTATAATATATTACGATTTTTTAACCGAAACTTGCATGTAAAAAAGTTTCGTAGAATCTAATTTTCTAATCATATTTTGCATGGGCTTCCATCATAGCCTTCCCTCGTAAAAATAATAGATGGACCTAAAAAAAATTGTATCGTTTCAAACGGTCCTCTATCTAATTTTTTTTTTGTTGAGAAAAACTAGTATAAACAAGTGTATAATATATAATGATTTTTTTTACTGAAACATGCATTTCAAAACTTTTCGTTGATTCAAATTTTAAGATGATTTTTTGCATGGACTTCTATCATAACCTTCCCTCGTAAAATATATAAATTATCTGAAAAGTTTGGTAGCATTTCAAACAGTCCTTGATTAATTTGATTTTTTGAGAAAAACTAGTAGAAACTAGTGTATAATATATAATGACTTTTTGAATGAAAGTTGCGTTGGGAAAGTTTCGTAAAATCAAATATTCAGATGATATTTTGCAGAGACTTGTTTCATAACCTTCCCTCGTAAAATATATAAATTATTAGAAAAGTTTTGTAGCATTTTGAACAGACCTCAATTTAATTGATAGTTTGACCGAAATTAGTATAAACAAGTGTATAATATATTAAGATTTTTTGATAGAAACTTGCATTTCAAAATTTTTCGTAGAATCTAATTTTCAGATAATTGATTGCATGGACCTCCATCATAACCTTCCCACGTAACATATAGGATGGATCTAAAAAATTTGCATCGTTTCGAACAGTCCTCAATTTAATTTGATTTTTTGAGAAAAACTAGTATAAACTAGTGTATAATATATAATGACTTTTTGAATGAAAGTTGCATTTGGAAAAGTTCGTAGAATTAAATTTTCAGATGATATTTTGCATGGACTTCCAACATAACCTTCCCTCATAAAATATATAAATCATCCGAAACATTTTGTAGCATTTCGAACAGTCCACGATTTAATTGATTTTTTGACCGAAACTACTATAAACTGGTGTATAATATATTACGATTTTTTAACCGAAACTTGCATGTAAAAATGTTTCGTAGAATCTAATTTTCTGATGATATTTTGCATGGGCTTCCTTCATAGCCTTCCCTCGTAAAAATATTAGATGGACCTAAAAAAAATTGTATCGCTTCGAACAGTCCTCTATCTATTTTTTTTTAGAAATACTAGTATAAACTAGTGTATAATATATAATGATTTTTTGACTGAAACGTGCATTTCGAAATGTTTCGTAGATTCAAATTTTAAGATGATTTTTTGCATGGACTTCCATCATAACCTTCCCTCGTAAAATATATAAATGATCTGAAAAATTTTCATCGTTTCGAACAGTCCTCGATTTAATTTGATTTTTTGAGAAAAACTAGTAAAAACTAGTGTATAATATATAATGACTTTTTGAATGAAAGTTGCGTTGGGAAAGTTTCGTAGAATCAAATTTTCAGATGATATTTTGCAGGGAATTGCATCATAATCTTCCCTCGTAAAATATATAAATTATCTGAAAAGTTTTGTAGCATTTCGAACAATCCTAAATTTAATTGATAGTAAGATCGAAATTAGTATAAACTAGTGTATAATATATTAATAATTTTTTGATAGAAACTCGCATTTCAAAAAGTTTCGTAGAATCTAATTTTCAGATAATTGATTGCATGGATTTCCATCAGAACCTTCCCACGTAACATATAAGATGGATCTAAAAAATTTGCATCGTTTCGAACAGTCCTCAATTTAATTTGATTTTTTGAGACAAACTAGTATAAACTAGTATAAAATATATAATGACTTTTTGAATGAAAGTTGCATTTGGAAAAGTTTCGTAGAATCAAATTTTCAAATGATATTTTGCATGGACTTCCAACATAACCTTCCCTTATAAAATATATAAATTATCCGAAACATTTTGTAGCATTTCAAACAGTCCACGATTTAATTGATTTTTTGACCGAAACTACTATAAACTAGTGTATAATATATTACGATTTTTTAACCGAAACTTGCATGTAAAAAAGTTTCGTAGAATCTAATTTTCTAATCATATTTTGCATGGGCTTCCATCATAGCCTTCCCTCGTAAAAATATTAGATGGACCTAAAAAAAATTGTATCGTTTCAAACAGTCCTCTATCTAATTTTTTTTTTTGAGAAAAACTAGTATAAACAAGTGTATAATATATAATGATTTTTTTTACTGAAACATGCATTTCGAAAAGTTTCGTAGATTCTAATTTTAAGATGATTTTTTGCATGGACTTCTATCATAACCTTCCCTCGTAAAATATAAAAATTATCTGAAAAGTTTGGTAGCATTTCAAACAGTCCTTGATTAATTTGATTTTTTGAGAAAAACTATTAGAAACTAGTGTATAATATATAATGACTTTTTGAATGAAAGTTGCGTTGGGAAAGTTTCGTAAAATCAAATTTTCAGATGATATTTTGCAGAGACTTGCTTCATAACCTTCCCTCGTAAAATATATAAATTATTAGAAAAGTTTTGTAGCATTTCGAACAGACCTCAATTTAATTGATAGTTTGACCGAAATTAGTATAAACTAGTGTATAATATATTAAGATTTTTTGATAGAAACTTGCATTTCAAAAAATTTCGTAGAATCTAATTTTCAGATAATTGATTTCATAGACTTCCATCATAACCTTCCCACGTAACATATAAGATGGATCTAAAAAATTTGCATCATTTCGAACAGTCCTCAATTTAATTTAATTTTTTGTGAAAAACTAGTATAAACTAGTGTATAATATATAATGACTTTTTGAATGAAAGTTGCATTTGGAAAAGTTCGTAGAATTAAATTTTCAGATGATATTTTGCATGGACTTCCAACATAACCTTCCCTAATAAAATATATAAATTATCCGAAACATTTTGTAGCATTTCAAACAGTCCACGATTTAATTGATTTTTTGACCGAAACTACTATAAACTAGTGTGTAATATATTACGATTTTTTAACCGAAACTTGCATGTAAAAAAGTTTCGTAGAATCTAATTTTCTGATGATATTTTGCATGGGGTTCCATCATAGCCTTCCCTCGTAAAAATATTAGATGGACCTAAAAAAAATTGTATCGTTTCAAACAGTCCTCTATCTAATTTTTTTTTATAGAAAAACTAGTATAAACAAGTGTATAATATATAATGATTTTTTTTACTGAAACATGCATTTCGAAACGTTTCGTAGATTCAAATTTTAAGATGATTTTTTGCATGGACTTCTATCATAACCTTCCCTCGTAAAATATAAAAATTATCTGAAAAGTTTGGTAGCATTTCAAACAGTCCTTGATTAATTTGATTTTTTGAGAAAAACTATTAGAAACTAGTGTATAATATATAATGACTTTTTGAATGAAAGTTGCGTTGGGAAAGTTTCGTAAAATCAAATTTTCAGATGATATTTTGCAGAGACTTGCTTCATAACCTTCCCTCGTAAAATATATAAATTATTAGAAATGTTTTGTAGCATTTCGAACAGACCTCAATTTAATTGATAGTTTGACCGAAATTAGTATAAACTAGTGTATAATATATTACGATTTTTTGATAGAAACTTGCATTTCAAAAAATTTTGTAGAATCTAATTTTCAGATAATTGATTGCATGGACTTCCATCATAACCTTCCCACGTAACATATAAGATGGATCTAGAAAATTTGCATCATTTCGAACAGTCCTCAATTTAATTTGATTTTTTGTGAAAAACTAGTATAAACTAGTGTATAATATATAATGACTTTTTGAATGAAAGTTGCAGTTGGAAAAGTTCGTAGAATTAAATTTTCAGATGATATTTTGCATGGACATCCAACATAACCTTCCCTCATAAAATATATAAATCATCCGAAACATTTTGTAGCATTTCGAATAGTCCACGATTTAATTGATTTTTTGAACGAAACTACTATAAACTAGTGTATAATATATTACGATTTTTTAACCGAAACTTGCATGTAAAAAGGTTTCGTAGAATCTAATTTTCTGATGATATTTTTCATGGACTTCCTTAATAGCCTTCCCTAGTAAAAAAATTTGATGGACCTAAAAAAAATTGTATCGCTTCGAACAGTCCTCTATCTATTTTTTTTTTAGAAATACAAGTATAAACTAGTGTATAATATATAATGATTTTTTGACTGAAACGTGCATTTCGAAACGTTTCGTAGATTTAAATTTTAAGATGATTTTTTGTATGGACTTCCATCATAACCTTCCCTTATAAAATATATAAATTATCTGAAAAGTTTGGTAGCATTTCGAACAGTCCTCGATTTAATTGATTTTTTGAGAAATACTAGTATAAACTAGTGTATAATATATAATGATTTTTTGACTGAAACGTGCATTTCGAAATGTTTCGTAGATTCAAATTTTAAAATGATTTTTTGCATGGACTTCCATCATAACCTTCCCTTGTAAAATATATAAATGATCTGAAAAAATTTCATCGCTTCGAACAGTCCTCGATTTAATTTGATTTTTTGAGAAAAACTAGTAAAAACTAGTGTATAATATATAATGACTTTTTGAATGAAAGTTGCGTTGGGAATGTTTCGTAGAATCAAATTTTCAGATGATATTTTGCAGGGAATTGCATCATAACCTTCCCTCGTAAAATATATAAATTATCTGAAAAGTTTTGTAGCATTTCGAACAGTCCTCAATTTAATTGATTGTTTGATTGAAATTAGTATAAACTAGTGTATAATATATTAATATTTTTTGATAGAAACTTGCATTTCAAAAAGTTTCGTAGAATCTAATAATCAGATGATTGTTTGCATGGACTTCCATCATAACCTTCCCTCGTAACATATAAGATGGATCTAAAAAAATTGCATCGTTTCGAACAGTCCTCGATTTAATTTGATTTTTTGAGAAAAACTAGTATAAACTAGTGTATAATATATAATGACTTTTTGAATGAAAGTTGCATTTTGAAAAGTTTCGTTGAATCAAATTTTCAGATGATATTTTGTATGGACTTCCAACATAACCTTCCCTCATAAAATATATAAATTATCCGAAATGTTTTGTAGAATTTTGAACAGTCCACGATTTAATTGATTTTTTGACCGAAACTGCTATAAACTAGTGTATAATATATTACGATTTTTAACCAAAACTTGCATGTAAAAAAGTTTCGTAGAATCTAATTTTCTGATGATATTTTGCATGGGCTTCCATCATAGCCTTCCCTCGTAAAATATATAAATTATCTAAAGAGTTTGGTAGCATTTCGAACAATCCTCAATTTAATTGATTTTTTGAGAAATACTAGTATAAACTAGTGTATAATATATAATGATTTTTTGACTGAAACATGCATTTCAAACAGTCCTCGATTTTGCCTGGACTTTCGTCATAACCTTCCCTCGTAAAATATATAAATTATCTGAAACTTTTGGTAGCATTTCGAACAGTCCTCGATTTAATTGATTTTTTTACAGAAACTAGTATAAGCTCCTGTATACTATATCTGATTTTTTGACCGAAACTTGCATTTCAAAAAATTTCGTAGAACCGAATTTTCAGATGATTGTGTGCATGGACTTCCATCATAACATTCTCTTGTAACATATAAGATGGATCTAAAAAAATTTCATCGTTTCGAACAGTCCTCGATTTAATTTTATTTTTTGTGAAAAATTAGTAGAAACTAGTGTATAATATATAATGACTTTTTGAATGAAAGTTGCGTTTGGAAAGTTTCGTAGAATCAAATTTTCAGATGATATTTTGCAGGGACTTGCATCATAAACTTACCTCGTAAAATATATAAATTATATGAAATGTTTTGTAACATTTAGAACAGTCCTCAATTTAATTGATTGTTTAACCGAAATTAGTATAAACTAGTGTATAATATATTAAGATTTTTTGATAGAAACTTGCATTTCAAAATTTTCGTAGAATCTAATTTTCAGATGATTGATTGCATGGACTTCCATCATAACCTTCTCTCGTAACATATAATATGGTTCTAAAAAATTTGCATCATTTCGAACAGTCCTCGATTTAATTTGATTTTTTGAGAAAAACTAGTATAAACTAGTGTATAATATATAATGACTTTTTGAATGAAAGTTGCATTTGGAAAAGTTTCGTAGAATAAAATTTTCAGATGATATTTTACATGGACTTCCAACATAACCTTCCCTCATAAAATATATAAATTATCCTAAACATTTTGTAGCACTTCGAACAGTCCACAATTTAATTGATTTTTTGACCGAAACTATTATAAACTAGTGTATAATATATTACGATATTTTAACCGAAACTTGCATGTAAAAAAGTTTCGTAGAATCTAATTTTCTGATAATATATTGCACGGGCTTCCATCATAGCCTTCCCTCGTAAAAATATTAGTTGGAACTAAAAAAAATTGTATCGTTTCGAACAGTCCTCTATTGAATTTTTTTTGGTTTGAGAAAAACTAGTATAAACTAGTGTATAATATATAATGATTTTTTGACTGAAACGTGCATTTCGAAATGTTTCGTAGATTCAAATTTTAAGATGATTGTTTGCATGGACTTCCATCATTACCTTCCCTCGTATAATATATAAATGATCTGAAAAATTTTCATAGTTACGAAGAGTCCTCGATTTAATTTGTTTTTTTGAGAAAAACTAGTAAAAACTAGTGTATAATATATAATGACGTTTTGAATGAAAGTTGCATTGGGAAAGTTTCGTAGAATCAAATTTTCAGATGATATTTTGTAGGGAATTGCATCATAACCTTCCCTCGTAAAATATATAAATTATCTGAAACATTTTGTAGCATTTCGAACAATCCTCAATTTAATTGATAGTAAGATCGAAATTAGTATAAACTAGTGTATAATATATTAATATTTTTTGATAGAAACTCGTATTTCAAAAAGTTTCGTAGAATCTAATTTTCAGATAATTGATTGCATGAATTTCCATCATAACCTTCCCACGTAACATATAAGACGGATCTAACAAATTTGCATCGTTTCGAACAGTCCTCAATTTAATTTGATTTTTCGAGAAAAACTAGTATAAACTAGTGTATAATATATAATGACTTTTTGAATGAAAGTTGCATTTGGAAAAGTTTCGTAGAATCAAATTTTCAAATGATATTTTGCATGGACTTTCAACATAACCTTCCCTCATAAAATATATAAATTATCCGAAACATTTTGTAGCATTTATAACAGTCCACGATTTAATTTATTTTTTGACCGAAACTACTATAAACTAGTGTATAATATATTACGATTTTTTAACCGAAACTTGCATGTAAAAAAGTTTCGTAGAATCTAATTTTCTAATCATATTTTGCATGGGCTTCCATCATAGCCTTCCCTCGTAAAAATATTATATGGACCTAAAAAAAATTGTATCGTTTCAAACGGTCCTCTATCTAATTTTTTTTTTGTTGAGAAAAACTAGTATAAACAAGTGTATAATATATAATGATTTTTTTTACTGAAACATGCATTTCAAAACTTTTCGTTGATTCAAATTTTAAGATGATTTTTTGCATGGACTTCTATCATAACCTTCCCTCGTAAAATATATAAATTATCTGAAAAGTTTGGTAGCATTTCAAACAGTCCTTGATTAATTTGATTTTTTGAGAAAAACTAGTAGAAACTAGTGTATAATATATAATGACTTTTTGAATGAAAGTTGCGTTGGGAAAGTTTCGTAAAATCAAATATTCAGATGATATTTTGCAGAGACTTGTTTCATAACCTTCCCTCGTAAAATATATAAATTATTAGAAAAGTTTTGTAGCATTTTGAACAGACCTCAATTTAATTGATAGTTTGACCGAAATTAGTATAAACAAGTGTATAATATATTAAGATTTTTTGATAGAAACTTGCATTTCAAAATTTTTCGTAGAATCTAATTTTCAGATAATTGATTGCATGGACCTCCATCATAACCTTCCCACGTAACATATAAGATGGATCTAAAAAATTTGCATCGTTTCGAACAGTCCTCAATTTAATTTGATTTTTTGAGAAAAACTAGTATAAACTAGTGTATAATATATAATGACTTTTTGAATGAAAGTTGCATTTGGAAAAGTTCGTAGAATTAAATTTTCAGATGATATTTTGCATGGACTTCCAACATAACCTTCCCTCATAAAATATATAAATCATCCGAAACATTTTGTAGCATTTCGAACAGTCCACGATTTAATTGATTTTTTGACCGAAACTACTATAAACTGGTGTATAATATATTACGATTTTTTAACCGAAACTTGCATGTAAAAATGTTTCGTAGAATCTAATTTTCTGATGATATTTTGCATGGGCTTCCTTCATAGCCTTCCCTCGTAAAAATATTAGATGGACCTAAAAAAAATTGTATCGCTTCGAACAGTCCTCTATCTATTTTTTTTTAGAAATACTAGTATAAACTAGTGTATAATATATAATGATTTTTTGACTGAAACGTGCATTTCGAAATGTTTCGTAGATTCAAATTTTAAGATGATTTTTTGCATGGACTTCCATCATAACCTTCCCTCGTAAAATATATAAATGATCTGAAAAATTTTCATCGTTTCGAACAGTCCTCGATTTAATTTGATTTTTTGAGAAAAACTAGTAAAAACTAGTGTATAATATATAATGACTTTTTGAATGAAAGTTGCGTTGGGAAAGTTTCGTAGAATCAAATTTTCAGATGATATTTTGCAGGGAATTGCATCATAATCTTCCCTCGTAAAATATATAAATTATCTGAAAAGTTTTGTAGCATTTCGAACAATCCTAAATTTAATTGATAGTAAGATCGAAATTAGTATAAACTAGTGTATAATATATTAATAATTTTTTGATAGAAACTCGCATTTCAAAAAGTTTCGTAGAATCTAATTTTCAGATAATTGATTGCATGGATTTCCATCAGAACCTTCCCACGTAACATATAAGATGGATCTAAAAAATTTGCATCGTTTCGAACAGTCCTCAATTTAATTTGATTTTTTGAGACAAACTAGTATAAACTAGTATAAAATATATAATGACTTTTTGAATGAAAGTTGCATTTGGAAAAGTTTCGTAGAATCAAATTTTCAAATGATATTTTGCATGGACTTCCAACATAACCTTCCCTTATAAAATATATAAATTATCCGAAACATTTTGTAGCATTTCAAACAGTCCACGATTTAATTGATTTTTTGACCGAAACTACTATAAACTAGGGTATAATATATTACGATTTTTTAACCGAAACTTGCATGTAAAAAAGTTTCGTAGAATCTAATTTTCTAATCATATTTTGCATGGGCTTCCATCATAGCCTTCCCTCGTAAAAATATTAGATGGACCTAAAAAAAATTGTATCGTTTCAAACAGTCCTCTATCTAATTTTTTTTTTTGAGAAAAACTAGTATAAACAAGTGTATAATATATAATGATTTTTTTTACTGAAACATGCATTTCGAAAAGTTTCGTAGATTCAAATTTTAAGATGATTTTTTGCATGGACTTCTATCATAACCTTCCCTCGTAAAATATAAAAATTATCTGAAAAGTTTGGTAGCATTTCAAACAGTCCTTGATTAATTTGATTTTTTGAGAAAAACTATTAGAAACTAGTGTATAATATATAATGACTTTTTGAATGAAAGTTGCGTTGGGAAAGTTTCGTAAAATCAAATTTTCAGATGATATTTTGCAGAGACTTACTTCATAACCTTCCCTCGTAAAATATATAAATTATTAGAAAAGTTTTGTAGCATTTCGAACAGACCTCAATTTAATTGATAGTTTGACCGAAATTAGTATAAACTAGTGTATAATATATTAAGATTTTTTGATAGAAACTTGCATTTCAAAAAATTTCGTAGAATCTAATTTTCAGATAATTGATTTCATAGACTTCCATCATAACCTTCCCACGTAACATATAAGATGGATCTAAAAAATTTGCATCATTTCGAACAGTCCTCAATTTAATTTTATTTTTTGTGAAAAACTAGTATAAACTAGTGTATAATATATAATGACTTTTTGAATGAAAGTTGCATTTGGAAAAGTTCGTAGAATTAAATTTTCAGATGATATTTTGCATGGACTTCCAACATAACCTTCCCTCATAAAATATATAAATCATCCGAAACATTTTGTAGCATTTCGTAAAGTCCACGATTTAATTGATTTTTTGACCGAAACTACTATAAACTAGTGTATAATATATTACGATTTTTTAACCGAAACATGCATGTAAAAAGGTTTCGTAGAATCTAATTTTCTGATGATATTTTGCATGGGCTTCCATCATAGCCTTCCCTCGTAAAAATATTAGATGGACCTAAAAAAAATTGTATCGTTTCAAACAGTCCTCTATCTAATTTTTTTTTATAGAAAAACTAGTATAAACAAGTGTATAATATATAATGATTTTTTTTACTGAAACATGCATTTCGAAACGTTTCGTAGATTCAAATTTTAAGATGATTTTTTGCATGGACTTCTATCATAACCTTCCCTCGTAAAATATAAAAATTATCTGAAAAGTTTGGTAGCATTTCAAACAGTCCTTGATTAATTTGATTTTTTGAGAAAAACTATTAGAAACTAGTGTATAATATATAATGACTTTTTGAATGAAAGTTGCGTTGGGAAAGTTTCGTAAAATCAAATTTTCAGATGATATTTTGCAGAGACTTGCTTCATAACCTTCCCTCGTAAAATATATAAATTATTAGAAATGTTTTGTAGCATTTCGAACAGACCTCAATTTAATTGATAGTTTGACCGAAATTAGTATAAACTAGTGTATAATATATTACGATTTTTTGATAGAAACTTGCATTTCAAAAAATTTTGTAGAATCTAATTTTCAGATAATTGATTGCATGGACTTCCATCATAACCTTCCCACGTAACATATAAGATGGATCTAGAAAATTTGCATCATTTCGAACAGTCCTCAATTTAATTTGATTTTTTGTGAAAAACTAGTATAAACTAGTGTATAATATATAATGACTTTTTGAATGAAAGTTGCAGTTGGAAAAGTTCGTAGAATTAAATTTTCAGATGATATTTTGCATGGACATCCAACATAACCTTCCCTCATAAAATATATAAATCATCCGAAACATTTTGTAGCATTTCGAATAGTCCACGATTTAATTGATTTTTTGAACGAAACTACTATAAACTAGTGTATAATATATTACGATTTTTTAACCGAAACTTGCATGTAAAAAGGTTTCGTAGAATCTAATTTTCTGATGATATTTTTCATGGGCTTCCTTAATAGCCTTCCCTAGTAAAAAAATTTGATGGACCTAAAAAAAATTGTATCGCTTCGAACAGTCCTCTATCTATTTTTTTTTTAGAAATACAAGTATAAACTAGTGTATAATATATAATGATTTTTTGACTGAAACGTGCATTTCGAAACGTTTCGTAGATTTAAATTTTAAGATGATTTTTTGTATGGACTTCCATCATAACCTTCCCTTATAAAATATATAAATTATCTGAAAAGTTTGGTAGCATTTCGAACAGTCCTCGATTTAATTGATTTTTTGAGAAATACTAGTATAAACTAGTGTATAATATATAATGATTTTTTGACTGAAACGTGCATTTCGAAATGTTTCGTAGATTCAAATTTTAAAATGATTTTTTGCATGGACTTCCATCATAACCTTCCCTCGTAAAATATATAAATGATCTGAAAAAATTTCATCGCTTCGAACAGTCCTCGATTTAATTTGATTTTTTGAGAAAAACTAGTAAAAACTAGTGTATAATATATAATGACTTTTTGAATGAAAGTTGCGTTGGGAATGTTTCGTAGAATCAAATTTTCAGATGATATTTTGCAGGGAATTGCATCATAACCTTCCCTCGTAAAATATATAAATTATCTGAAAAGTTTTGTAGCATTTCGAACAATCCTCAATTTAATTGATAGTAAGATCGAAATTAGTATAAACTAGTGTATAATATATTAATATTTTTTGATAGAAACTCGCATTTCAAAAATTTTCGTAGAATCTAATTTTCAGATAATTGATTTCATGGACTTCCATCATAACCTTCCCACGTAACATATTAGATGGATCTTAAAAATTTGCATCGTTTCGAACAGTCCTCAATTTAATTTGATTTTTAGAGAAAAACTAGTATAAACTAGTGTATAATATATAATGACTTTTTGAATGAAAGTTGCATTTGGAAAAGTTCGTAGAATTAAATTTTCAGATGATATTTTGCATGGACATCCAACATAACCTTCCCTCATAAAATATATAAATTATCCGAAACATTTTGTAGCATTTCAAACAGTCCACGATTTAATTGATTTTTTGACCGAAACTACTATAAACTAGTGTATAATATATTACGATTTTTTAACCGAAACTTGCATGTAAAAAAGTTTCGTAGAATCTAATTTTCTGATGATATTTTGCATGGGCTTCCATCATAGCCTTCCCTCGTAAAAATATTAGATGGACCTAAAAAAAATTGTATCGTTTCAAACAGTCCTCTATCTAATTTTTTTTATAGAAAAACTAGTATAAACAAGTGTATAATATATAATGATTTTTTTTACTGAAACATGCATTTCGAAACGTTTCGTAGATTCAAATTTTAAGAGGATTTTTTGCATGGACTTCTATCATAACCTTCCTTCGTAAAATATATAAATTATCTGAAAAGTTTGGTAGCATTTCAAATAGTCCTTGATTAATTTGATTTTTTGAGAAAAACTAGTAGAAACTAGTGTATAATATATAATCACTTTTTGAATGAAAGTTGCGTTGGGAAAGTTTCGTAAAATCAAATTTTCAGATGATATTTTGCAGAGACTTGCTTCATAACCTTCCCTCGTAAAATATATAAATTATTAGAAAAGTTTTGTAGCATTTCGAACAGACCTCAATTTAATTGATAGTTTGACCGAAATTAGTATAAACTAGTGTATAATATATTACGATTTTTTGATAGAAACTTGCATTTCAAAAAATTTCGTAGAATCTAATTTTCAGATAATTGATTGCATGGACTTCCATCATAACCTTCCCACGTAACATATAAGATGGATCTAGAAAATTTGCATCATTTCGAACAGTCCTCAATTTAATTTGATTTTTTGTGAAAAACTAGTATAAACTAGTGTATAATATATAATGACTTTTTGAATGAAAGTTGCATTTGGAAAAGTTCGTAGAATTAAATTTTCAGATGATATTTTGCATGGACTTCCAACATAACCTTCCCTCAAAAAATATATAAATCATCCGAAACATTTTGTAGCATTTCGAACAGTCCACGATTTAATTGATTTTTTGACCGAAACTACTATAAACTTGTGTATAATATATTACGATTTTTTAACCGAAACTTGCATGTAAAAAGGTTTCGTAGAATCTAATTTTCTGATGGTATTTTGCATGGGCTTCCTTCATAGCCTTCCCTTGTAAAAATATTAGATGGACCTAAAAAAAATTGTATCGCTTCGAACAGTCCTCTATCTATTTTTTTTTTAGAAATACTAGTATAAACTAGTGTATAATATATAATGATTTTTTGACTGAAACGTGCATTTCGAAACGTTTCGTAGATTTAAATTTTAAGATGATTTTTTGTATGGACTTCTATCATAACCTTCCCTCATAAAATATATAAATTATCTGAAAAGTTTGGTAGCATTTCGAACAGTCCTCGATTTAATTAATTTTTTTAGAAATACTAGTATAAACTAGTGTATAATATATAATGATTTTTTGACTGAAACGTGCATTTCGAAATGTTTCGTAGATTCAAATTTTAAGATGATTTTTTGCATGGACTTCCATCATAACCTTCCCTCGTAAAATATATAAATGATCTGAAAAATTTTCATCGCTTCGAACAGTCCTCGATTTAATTTGATTTTTGAGAAAAACTAGTAAAAACTAGTGTATAATATATAATGACTTTTTGAATGAAAGTTGCGTTGGGAAAGTTTCGTAGAATCAAATTTTCAGATGATATTTTGCAGGGAATTGCATCATAACCTTCCCTCGTAAAATATATAAATTATCTGAAAAGTTTTGTAGCATTTCGAACAATCCTCAATTTAATTGATAGTAAGATCGAAATTAGTATAAACTAGTGTATAATATATTAATATTTTTTTATAGAAACTCGCATTTCAAAAAGTTTCGTAGAATCTAATTTTCAGATAATTGATTGCATGGATTTCCATCAGAACATTCCCACGTAACATATAAGATGGATCTAAAAAATTTGCATCGTTTCGAACAGTCCTCAATTTAATTTGATTTTTAGAGAAAAACTAGTATAAAATAGTGTAAAATATATAATGACTTTTTGAATGAAAATTGCACTTGAAAAGTTTCGTATAATCAAATTTTCAAATGATATTTTGCATGGACTTCCAACATAACCTTCCCTCATAAAATTTATAAATTATCCGAAACATTTTGTAGCATTTCAAACAGTCCACGATTTAATTGATTTTTTGACCGAAACTACTATAAACTAGTGTATAATATATTACGATTTTTTAACCGAAATTTGCATGTAAAAAATTTCGTAGAATCTAATTTTCTGATGATATTTTGCATGGGCTTCCATCATAGCCTTCCCTCGTAAAAATATTAGATGGACCTAAAAAAAATTGTATCGTTTCAAACAGTCCTCTATCTAATTTTTTTTTTGAGAAAAACTAGTATAAACAAGTGTATAATATATAATGATTTTTTTTACTGAAACATGCATTTCGAAATGTTTCGTAGATTCAAATTTTACGACGATTTTTTGCATGGACTTCTATCATAACCTTTCCTCGTAAAATATATAAATTATCTGAAAAGTTTGGTAGCATTTCAAACAGTCCTTGATTAATTTGATTTTTTGAGAAAATTAGTAGAAACTAGTGTATAATATATAATGACTTTTTGAATGAAAGTTGCGTTGGGAAAGTTTCGTAAAATCAAATTTTCAGATGATATTTTGCAGAGACTTGCTTCATAACCTTCCCTCGTAAAATATATAAATTATTAGAAAAGTTTTGTAGCATTTCGAACAGACCTCAATTTAATTGATAGTTTGACCGAAATTAGTATAAACTAGTGTATAATATATTACGATTTTTTGATAGAAACTTGCATTTCAAAAAATTTCGTAGAATCTAATTTTCAGATAATTGATTGCATGGACTTCCATCATAACCTTCCCACGTAACATATAAGATGGATCTAGAAAATTTGCATCATTTCGAACAGTCCTCAATTTAATTTGATTTTTTGTGAAAAACTAGTATAAACTAGTGTATAATATATAATGACTTTTTGAATGAAAGTTGCATTTGGAAAAGTTCGTAGAATTAAATTTTCAGATGATATTTTGCATGGACTTCCAACATAACCTTCCCTCAAAAAATATATAAATCATCCGAAACATTTTGTAGCATTTCGAACAGTCCACGATTTAATTGATTTTTTGACCGAAACTACTATAAACTTGTGTATAATATATTACGATTTTTTAACCGAAACTTGCATGTAAAAAGGTTTCGTAGAATCTAATTTTCTGATGGTATTTTGCATGGGCTTCCTTCATAGCCTTCCCTTGTAAAAATATTAGATGGACCTAAAAAAAATTGTATCGCTTCGAACAGTCCTCTATCTATTTTTTTTATAGAAATACTAGTATAAACTAGTGTATAATATATAATGATTTTTTGACTGAAACGTGCATTTCGAAACGTTTCGTAGATTTAAATTTTAAGATGATTTTTTGTATGGACTTCTATCATAACCTTCCCTCATAAAATATATAAATTATCTGAAAAGTTTGGTAGCATTTCGAACAGTCCTCGATTTAATTGATTTTTTGAGAAATACTAGTATAAACTAGTGTATAATATATAATGATTTTTTGACTGAAACGTGCATTTCGAAATGTTTCGTAGATTCAAATTTTAAGATGATTTTTTGCATGGACTTCCATCATAACCTTCCCTCGTAAAATATATAAATGATCTGAAAAATTTTCATCGCTTCGAACAGTCCTCGATTTAATTTGATTTTTGAGAAAAACTAGTAAAAACTAGTGTATAATATATAATGACTTTTTGAATGAAAGTTGCGTTGGGAAAGTTTCGTAGAATCAAATTTTCAGATGATATTTTGCAGGGAATTGCATCATAACCTTCCCTCGTAAAATATATAAATTATCTGAAAAGTTTTGTAGCATTTCGAACAATCCTCAATTTAATTGATAGTAAGATCGAAATTAGTATAAACTAGTGTATAATATATTAATATTTTTTGATAGAAACTCGCATTTCAAAAAGTTTCGTAGAATCTAATTTTCAGATAATTGATTGCATGGATTTCCATCAGAACATTCCCACGTAACATATAAGATGGATCTAAAAAATTTGCATCGTTTCGAACAGTCCTCAATTTAATTTGATTTTTAGAGAAAAACTAGTATAAAATAGTGTAAAATATATAATGACTTTTTGAATGAAAATTGCACTTGAAAAGTTTCGTATAATCAAATTTTCAAATGATATTTTGCATGGACTTCCAACATAACCTTCCCTCATAAAATTTATAAATTATCCGAAACATTTTGTAGCATTTCAAACAGTCCACGATTTAATTGATTTTTTGACCGAAACTACTATAAACTAGTGTATAATATATTACGATTTTTTAACCGAAATTTGCATGTAAAAAATTTCGTAGAATCTAATTTTCTGATGATATTTTGCATGGGCTTCCATCATAGCCTTCCCTCGTAAAAATATTAGATGGACCTAAAAAAAATTGTATCGTTTCAAACAGTCCTCTATCTAATTTTTTTTTTGAGAAAAACTAGTATAAACAAGTGTATAATATATAATGATTTTTTTTACTGAAACATGCATTTCGAAATGTTTCGTAGATTCAAATTTTAAGATGATTTTTTGCATGGACTTCTATCATAACCTTTCCTCGTAAAATATATAAATTATCTGAAAAGTTTGGTAGCATTTCAAACAGTCCTTGATTAATTTGATTTTTTGAGAAAATTAGTAGAAACTAGTGTATAATATATAATGACTTTTTGAATGAAAGTTGCGTTGGGAAAGTTTCGTAAAATCAAATTTTCAGATGATATTTTGCAGAGACTTGCTTCATAACCTTCCCTCGTAAAATATATAAATTATTAGAAAAGTTTTGTAGCATTTCGAACAGACCTCAATTTAATTGATAGTTTGACCGAAATTAGTATAAACTAGTGTATAATATATTAAGATTTTTTGATAGAAACTTGCATTTCAAAAAATTTCGTAGAATCTAATTTTCAGATAATTGATTGCATGGACTTCCATCATAACCTTCCCACGTAACATTTAAGATGGATCTAGAAAATTTGCATCATTTCGAACAGTCCTCAATTTAATTTGATTTTTTGTGAAAAACTAGTATAAACTAGTGTATAATATATAATGACTTTTTGAATGAAAGTTGCATTTGGAAAAGTTCGTAGAATTAAATTTTCAGATGATATTTTGCATGGACTTCCAACATAACCTTCCCTCATAAAATATATAAATTATCCGAAACATTTTGTAGCATTTCGAATAGTCCACGATTTAATTGATTTTTTGACCGAAACTACTATAAACTAGTGTATAATATATTACGATTTTTTAAACGAAACTTGCATGTAAAAAAGTTTCGTAGAATCTAATTTTCTGATGATATTTTGCATGGGCTTCCATCATAGCCTTCCCTCGTAAAAATATTAGATGGACCTAAAAAAAATTGTATCGTTTCAAACAGTCCTCTATCTAATTTTTTTTTATAGAAAAACTAGTATAAACAAGTGTATAATATATAATGATTTTTTTTACTGAAACATGCATTTCGAAACGTTTCGTAGATTCAAATTTTAAGATGATTTTTTGCATGGACTTCTATCATAACCTTCCCTCGTAAAATATATAAATTATCTGAAAAGTTTGGTAGCATTTCAAACAGTCCTTGATTAATTTGATTTTTTGAGAAAAACTAGTAGAAACTAGTGTATAATATATAATGACTTTTTGAATGAAAGTTGCGTTGGGAAAGTTTCGTAAAATCAAATTTTCAGATGATATTTTGCAGAGACTTGCTTCATAACCTTCCCTCGTAAAATATATAAATTATTAGAAAAGTTTTGTAGCATTTCGAACAGACCTCAATTTAATTGATAGTTTGACCGAAATTAGTATAAACTAGTGTATAATATATTACGATTTTTTGATAGAAACTTGCATTTCAAAAAATTTCGTAGAATCTAATTTTCAGATAATTGATTGCATGGACTTCCATCATAACCTTCCCACGTAACATATAAGATGGATCTAGAAAATTTGCATCATTTCGAACAGTCCTCAATTTAATTTGATTTTTTGTGAAAAACTAGTATAAACTAGTGTATAATATATAATGACTTTTTGAATGAAAGTTGCATTTGGAAAAGTTCGTAGAATTAAATTTTCAGATGATATTTTGCATGGACTTCCAACATAACCTTCCCTCAAAAAATATATAAATCATCCGAAACATTTTGTAGCATTTCGAACAGTCCACGATTTAATTGATTTTTTGACCGAAACTACTATAAACTTGTGTATAATATATTACGATTTTTTAACCGAAACTTGCATGTAAAAAGGTTTCGTAGAATCTAATTTTCTGATGGTATTTTGCATGGGCTTCCTTCATAGCCTTCCCTTGTAAAAATATTAGATGGACCTAAAAAAAATTGTATCGCTTCGAACAGTCCTCTATCTATTTTTTTTTTAGAAATACTAGTATAAACTAGTGTATAATATATAATGATTTTTTGACTGAAACGTGCATTTCGAAACGTTTCGTAGATTTAAATTTTAAGATGATTTTTTGTATGGACTTCTATCATAACCTTCCCTCATAAAATATATAAATTATCTGAAAAGTTTGGTAGCATTTCGAACAGTCCTCGATTTAATTGATTTTTTGAGAAATACTAGTATAAACTAGTGTATAATATATAATGATTTTTTGACTGAAACGTGCATTTCGAAATGTTTCGTAGATTCAAATTTTAAGATGATTTTTTGCATGGACTTCCATCATAACCTTCCCTCGTAAAATATATAAATGATCTGAAAAATTTTCATCGCTTCGAACAGTCCTCGATTTAATTTGATTTTTGAGAAAAACTAGTAAAAACTAGTGTATAATATATAATGACTTTTTGAATGAAAGTTGCGTTGGGAAAGTTTCGTAGAATCAAATTTTCAGATGATATTTTGCAGGGAATTGCATCATAACCTTCCCTCGTAAAATATATAAATTATCTGAAAAGTTTTGTAGCATTTAGAACAATCCTCAATTTAATTGATAGTAAGATCGAAATTAGTATAAACTAGTGTATAATATATTAATATTTTTTGATAGAAACTCGCATTTCAAAAAGTTTCGTAGAATCTAATTTTCAGATAATTGATTGCATGGATTTCCATCAGAACATTCCCACGTAACATATAAGATGGATCTAAAAAATTTGCATCGTTTCGAACAGTCCTCAATTTAATTTGATTTTTAGAGAAAAACTAGTATAAAATAGTGTAAAATATATAATGACTTTTAGAATGAAAGTTGCATTTGGAAAAGTTTCGTATAATCAAATTTTCAAATGATATTTTGCATGGACTTCCAACATAACCTTCCCTCATAAAATTTATAAATTATCCGAAACATTTTGTAGCATTTCAAACAGTCCACGATTTAATTGATTTTTTGACCGAAAATACTATAAACTAGTGTATAATATTACGATTTTTTAACCGAAACTTGCATGTAAAATAGTTTCGTAGAATCTAATTTTCTGATGATATTTTGCATGGGCTTCCATCATAGCCTTCCCTCGTAAAAATATTAGATGGACCTAAAAAAAATTGTATCGTTTCAAACAGTCCTCTATCTAATTTTTTTTTTGAGAAAAACTAGTATAAACAAGTGTATAATATATAATGATTTTTTTTACTGAAACATGCATTTCGAAATGTTTCGTAGATTCTAATTTTAAGATGATTTTTTGCATGGACTTCTATCATAACCTTTCCTCGTAAAATATATAAATTATCTGAAAAGTTTGGTAGCATTTCAAACAGTCCTTGATTAATTTGATTTTTTGAGAAAAACTAGTAGAAACTAGTGTATAATATATAATGACTTTTTGAATGAAAGTTGCGTTGGGAAAGTTTCGTAAAATCAAATTTTCAGATGATATTTTGCAGAGACTTGCTTCATAACCTTTCCTCGTAAAATATATAAATTATTAGAAAAGTTTTGTAGCATTTCGAATAGACCTCAATTTAATTGATAGTTTGACCGAAATTAGTATAAACTAGTGTATAATATATTAAGATTTTTTGATAGAAACTTGCATTTCAAAAAATTTTGTAGAATCTAATTTTCAGATAATTGATTGCATGGACTTCCATCATAACCTTCCCACGTAACATATAAGATGGATCTAAAAAATTTGCATCGTTTCGAACAGTCCTCAATTTAATTTGATTTTTTGTGAAAAACTAGTATAAACTAGTGTATAATATATAATGACTTTTTGAATGAAAGTTGCATTTGGAAAAGTTCGTAGAATTAAATTTTCAGATGATATTTTGCATGGACTTCCAACATAACCTTCCCTCATAAAATATATAAATCATCCAAAACATTTTGTAGCATTTCGAAAAGTCCACGATTTAATTGATTTTTCTTACCGAAACTACTATAAACTAGTGTATAATATATTACGATTTTTTAACCGAAACTTGTATGTAAAAAGGTTTCGTAGAATCTAATTTTCTGATGATATTTTGCATGGGCTTCCTTCATAGCCTTCCCTCGTAAAAATATTAGATGGACCTAAAAAAAATTGTATCGCTTTGAACAGTCCTCTATCTATTTTTTTTTTGAAAAATACTAGTATAAACTAGTGTATAATATATAATGATTTTTTGACTGAAACGTGCATTTCGAAACGTTTCGTAGATTTAAATTTTAAGATGATTTTTTGTATGGACTTCCATCATAACCTTCCCTCATAAAATATATAAATTATCTGAAAAGTTTGGTAGCATTTCGAACAGTCCTCGATTTAATTGATTTTTTGAGAAATACTAGTATAAACTAGTGTATAATATATAATGATTTTTTGACTGAAACGTGCATTTCGAAATGTTTCGTAGATTCAAATTTTAAGATGATTTTTTGCATGGACTTCCATCATAACCTTCCCTCGTAAAATATATAAATGATCTGAAAAATTTTCATCGTTTCGAACAGTCCTCGATTTAATTTGATTTTTTGAGAAAAACTAGTAAAAACTAGTGTATAATATATAATGACTTTTTGAATGAAAGTTGCGTTGGGAAAGTTTCGTAGAATCAAATTTTCAGATGATATTTTGCAGGGAATTGCATCATAATCTTCCCTCGTAAAATATATAAATTATCTGAAAAGTTTTGTAGCATTTCGAACAATCCTCAATTTAATTGATAGTAAGATCGAAATTAGTATAAACTAGTGTATAATATATTAATATTTTTTGATAGAAACTCGCATTTCAAAAAGTTTCGTAGAATCTAATTTTCAGATAATTGATTGCATGGATTTCCATCAGAACATTCCCACGTAACATATAAGATGGATCTAAAAAATTTGCATCGTTTTGAACAGTCCTCAATTTAATTTGATTTTTTGAGAAAAACTAGTATAAACTAGTGTAAAATATATAATGACTTTTTGAATGAAAGTTGCATTTGGAAAAGTTTCGTAGAATCAAATTTTCAAATGATATTTTGCATGGACTTCCAACATAACCTTCCCACATAAAATATATAAATTATCCGAAACATTTTGTAGCATTTCAAACAGTCCACGATTTAATTGATTTTTTGACCGAAACTACTATAAACTAGTGTATAATATATTACGATTTTTTAACCGAAACTTGCATGTAAAAAAGTTTCGTAGAATCTAATTTTCTGATGATATTTTGCATGGGCTTCCATCATAGCCTTCCCTCGTAAAAATATTAGATGGACCTAAAAAAAATTGTATCGTTTCAAACAGTCCTCTATCTAATTTTTTTTGTTGAGAAAAACTAGTATAAACAAGTGTATAATATATAATGATTTTTTTTACTGAAACATGCATTTCGAAATGTTTCGTAGATTCAAATTTTAAGATGATTTTTTGCATGGACTTCTATCATAACCTTTCCTCGTAAAATATATAAATTATCTGAAAAGTTTGGTAGCATTTCAAACAGTCCTTGATTAATTTGATTTTTTGAGAAAAACTAGTAGAAACTAGTGTATAATATATAATGACTTTTTGAATGAAAGTTGCGTTGGGAAAGTTTTCGTAAAATCAAATTTTCAGATGATATTTTGCAGAGACTTGCTTCATAACCTTCCCTCATAAAATATATAAATTATTAGAAAAGTTTTGTTGCATTTCGAACAGACCTCAATTTAATTGATAGTTTGACCGAAATTAGTATAAACTAGTGTATAATATATTAAGATTTTTTTATAGAAACTTGCATTTCAAAAAATTTCGTAGAATATAATTTTCAGATAATTGATTGCATGGACTTCCATCATAACCTTCCCACGTAACATATAAAATGGATCTAAAAAATTTGCATCATTTCGAACAGTCCTCAATTTAATTTGATTTTTTGTGAAAAACTAGTATAAACTAGTGTATAATATATAATGACTTTTTGAATGAAAGTTGCATTTGGAAAAGTTCGTAGAATTAAATTTTCAGATGATATTTTGCATGGACTTCCAACATAACCTTCCCTCATAAAATATATAAATCATCCGAAACATTTTGTAGCATTTCGAAAAGTCCACGATTTAATTGATTTTTTGACCGAAACTACTATAAACTAGTGTATAATATATTACGATTTTTTAACCGAAACTTGCATGTAAAAAGGTTTCGTAGAATCTAATTTTCTGATGGTATTTTGCATGGGCTTCCTTCATAGCCTTCCCTCGTAAAAATATTAGATGACCTAAAAAAAATTGTATCGCTTTGAACAGTCCTCTATCTATTTTTTTTTTTGAAAAATACTAGTATAAACTAGTGTATAATATATAATGATTTTTTGACTGAAACGTGCATTTCGAAACGTTTCGTAGATTTAAATTTTAAGATGATTTTTTGTATGGACTTCCATCATAACCTTCCCTCATAAAATATATAAATTATCTGAAAAGTTTGGTAGCATTTCGAACAGTCCTCGATTTAATTGATTTTTTGAGAAATACTAGTATAAACTAGTGTATAATATATAATGATTTTTTGACTAAAACGTGCATTTTGAAATGTTTCGTAGATTCAAATTTTAAGATGATTTTTTGCATGGACTTCCATCATAACCTTCCCTCGTAAAATATATAAATGATCTGAAAAATTTTCATCGTTTCGAACAGTCCTAAATTTAATTTGATTTTTTTAGAAAAACTAGTAAAAACTAGTGTATAATATATAATGACTTTTTGAATGAAAGTTGCGTTGGGAAAGTTTCGTAGAATCAAATTTTCAGATGATATTTTGCAGGGAATTGCATCATAACCTTCCCTCGTAAAATATATAAATTATCTGAAAAGTTTTGTAGCATTTCGAACAATCCTCAATTTAATTGATAGTAAGATCGAAATTAGTATAAACTAGTGTATAATATATTAATATTTTTTGATAGAAACTCGCATTTCAAAATGTTTCGTAGAATCTAATTTTCAGATAATTGATTGCATGGATTTCCATCATAACCTTCTCACGTAACATATAAGATGGATCTAAAAAATTTGCATCGTTTTGAATAGTCCTCAATTTAATTTGATTTTTTGAGAAAAACTATTATAAACTAGTGTATAATATATAATGACTTTTTGAATGAAAGTTGCATTTGGAAAAGTTTCGTAGAATCAAATTTTAAAAATGATATTTTGCATGGATTTCCAACATAACCTTCTCGCATAAAATATATAAATTATCCGAAACATTTTGTAGCATTTCGAACAGTCCACGATTTAATTGATTTTTTGACCGAAACTACTATAAACTAGTGTATAATATATTATGATTTTTTAACCGAAACTTGCATGTAAAAACGCTTCGTAGAATCTAATTTTCTGATGATATTTTGCATGGGCTTCCATCATAGCCTTCCCTCGTAAAAATATTAGATGGACCTAAAAAAAATTGTATCGTTTCAAACAGTCCTCTATCTAATTTTGTTTTTTGAGAAAAACTAGTATAAACAAGTGTATAATATATAATGATTTTTTTTACTGAAACATGCATTTCGAAACGTTTCGTAGATTAAAATTTTAAGATAATTTTTTGCATGGACTTCTATCATAACCTTCCCTCGTAAAATATATAAATTATCTGAAAAGTTTGGTAGCATTTCAAACAGTCCTTGATTAATTTGATTTTTTGTGAAAAACTAGTATAAACTAGTGTATAATATAAAATGACTTTTTGAATGAAAGTTGCATTTGGAAAAGTTCGTAGAATTAAATTTTCAGATGATATTTTGCATGGACTTCCAACATAACCTTCCCTCATAAAATATATATATCATCCGAAAAATTTTGTAGCATTTCGAACAGTCCACGATTTAATTGATTTTTTAACCGAAACTACTATAAACTAGTGTATAATATATTACGATTTTTTAACCGAAACTAGCATGTAAAAAGGTTTCGTAGAATCTAATTTTCTGATGATATTTTGCATGGGCTTCCTTCATAGCCTTCCCTCGAAAAAATATTAGATGGACCTAAAAAAAATTGTATCGCTTCGAACAGTCCTCTATCTATTTTTTTTTTGAGAAAAACAAGTATAAACTAGTGTATAATATAAATTGATTTTTTGACTGAAACGTGCATTTCGAAACATTTCGTAGATTCAAATTTTAAGATGATTTTTTGCATGGACTTCCATCATAACCTTCCCTCGATTTAATTGATTTTTTGAGAAATACTAGTATAAACTAGTGTATAATATATAATGATTTTTTGACTGAAACATTCATTTCGAAACGTTTCGTAGATTTTTTGACTGAAAAGTATTGTAGCATTTCAAACAGTCCTCGATTTAATTGATTTTTTACAAAAACTAGTATAATCTCCTGTATAATATATTACGATTTTTTGACCTAAACATGCATTTCAAAAAAATTTGTATAACCTAATTTTCAGATGATTGTTTTCATGGACTTCCATCATAACATTCCCTCGTAACATATAAGATGGATCTAAAAAATTACATCGTTTCGAACAGTCCTCGATTTAATTTGAATTTTTGACAAAAACTAGTATAAACTAGTGTATAATATATAATTAATTTTTGAATGAAAGTTGTGTTGGGAAAGTTTCGTAGACTCAAATTTTCAGATGATATTTTGCATGGACTTGCATGATAACCTTCCCTCGTAAAATATATAAATTATCTGAAAAGTTTTGTAGCATTTCGAACAGTCCACAATTTAATTGATTGTTTGACCGAAATTAGTATAAACTAGTGAATAATATATTAAGATATTTTGATAGAAACTTGCATTTCAAAATTTTCGTAGAATCTAATTTTCAGATGATTGTTTGAATGGACTTCCATCATAACCTTCCTTCGTAACATATAAGATGGATCTAAAAAATATGCATCATTTCGAACAGTCCTCGATTTAATTTGATTTTTTGAGAAAAACTAGTATAAACTAGTGTATAATATATAATGACTTTTTGAATGAAAGTTGCATTTGGAAAAGAATCGTAGAAACAAATTTTCAGATGATATTTTGCATGGACATCCATCATAACCTTCCCTCATAAAATATATAAATTATCAGAAATGTGATGTAGCAATTTGAATAGTCCACGATTTAATTGATTTTTTGACCGAAACTACTATAAACTAGTGTATAATATATTACGATTTTTTAACCGAAACATGCATGTAAATAAGTTTCGTAGAATCTAATTTTCTGATGATATTTTGCATGGACTTCCATCATAGCCTTCCCTTGTAAAATATAAGATGGACATAAAAAAAATTGTATCGTTTCGAACTGTCCTCTATTTAATTTTATTTTTTGAGAAAAGCTTGTATAAACTAGTGTATAATATATAATGATTTTTTGACTGATACGTGCATTTTGAAACGTTACGTAGATTCAAATTTTAAGATGATTTTTTGCATGGACTTCCATCATAACCTTCCCTCGTAAAATATATAAATTATCTGAAAATTTTGCTAGCATTTCGAACAGTCCTCGATTTAATTGATTTTTTGATAAATACTAGTATAAACCAGTGTATAATATATAATGATTTTTTGACTGAAACGTGCATTTCGAAACATTTCGTAGATTTAAATTTTATGATGATTTTTTGCATGGACTTCCATCATAACCTTCCCTCGTAAAATATATAAATTATCTGAAAAGTTTGGTATCATTTCGAACAGTCCTCGATTTAATTGATTTTTTTACGGAAACTAGTATAATCTCCTGTATAATATATTACAAATTTTGGACCGAAACTTGCATTTCAAAAAGTTTCGTAGAACCTAATTTTCAGATGATTGTTTTCATGGACTTCCATCATAACATTCCCTTTTAACATATAAGATGGATCTAAAAAAAATTCATCGTTTCGAATATCCTCGATTTAATTTGAATTTTTGAGAAAAACTAGTAAAAACTAGTGTATAATATATAATGACTTTTTGAATGAAAGTTGCGTTGGGAAATTTTCGTAGAATCAAATTTTCAGATGATATTTTGCATGGACTTGCATCATAACCTTCCCTAGTAAAATATATAAGTTATCTGAAAAAGTTTTGTAGCATTTCGAACAGTCCTCAATTTAATTGATAGTTTGATCGGAATTAGTATAAACTAGTGTATAAGATTTTAAGATTTTTTGATAGAAACTCACATTTCAAAAAATTTCATAGAATCTAATTTTCAGATAATTGATTGCATGGATTTCCATCAGAACCTTCCCACGTAACATATAAGATGGATCTAAAAAGTTTGCATCGTTTCGAACAGTCCTCAATTTAATTTGATTTTTTGAGAAAAACTAGTATAAACTAGTGTATAATATATAATGACTTTTTGAATGAAAGTTGCATTTGGAAAAGTTTCGTAGAATCAAATTTTCAAATGATATTTTGCATGGACTTCCAACATAACCTTCCCTCATAAAATATATAAATTATCCGAAACATTTTGTAGCATTTCGAACAGTCCACGATTTAATTGATTTTTTGACCGAAACTACTATAAACTAGTGTATAATATATTACGATTTTTTAACCGAAACTTGCATGTAAAAACGTTTCGTAGAATCTAATTTTCTGATGATATTTTGCATGGGCTTCCATCATAGCCTTCCCTCGTAAAAATATTAGATGGACCTAAAAAAAATTGTATCGTTTCAAACAGTCCTCTATCTAATTTTGTTTTTTGAGAAAAACTAGTATAAACAAGTGTATAATATATAATGATTTTTTTTACTGAAACATGCATTTCGAAACGTTTCGTAGTTAAAATTTTAAGATGATTTTTTGCATTGACTTCTATCATAACCTTCCCTCGTAAAATATATAAATTATCTGAAAAGTTTGGTAGCATTTCAAACAGTCCTTGATTAATTTGATTTTTTGTGAAAAACTAGTATAAACTAGTGTATAATATATAATGACTTTTTGAATGAAAGTTGCAATTGGAAAAGTTCGTAGAATTAAATTTTTAGATGATATTTTGCATGGACTTCCAACATAACCTTCCCTCATAAAATATATAAATCATCCGAAACATTTTGTAGCATTTCGAAAAGTCCACGATTTAATTGATTTTTTTACCGAAACTACTATAAACTAGTGTATAATATATTACGATTTTTTAACCGAAACTTGCATGTAAAAAGGTTTCGTAGAATCTAATTTTCTGATGATATTTTGCATGGACTTCCATCATAGCCTTCCCTCGTAAAATATAAGATGGACCTAAAAATATTGTATCGTTTCGAACTGTCCTCTATTTAATTTGATTTTTTGAGAAAAACTAGTAGAAACTAGTGTATAATATATAATGACTTTTTGAATGAAAGTTGCGTTGGGAAAGTTTCGTAAAATCAAATTTTCAGATGATATTACCTTCCCTCGTAAAATATATAAATTATTAGAAAAGTTTTGTAGCATTTCGAACAGACCTCAATTTAATTGATAGTTTGACCGAAATTAGTATAAACTAGTGTATAATATATTAAGATTTTTTTATAGAAACTTGCATTTCAAAAATTTTCGTAGAATATAATTTTCAGATAATTGATTGCATGGACTTCCATCATAACCTTCCCACGTAACATATAAGATGGATCTAAAAATTTGCATCGTTTCGAACAGTCCTCAATTTAATTTGATTTTTTGAGAAAAACTAGTATAAACTAGTGTATAATATATAATGACTTTTTGAATGAAAGTTGCATTTGGAAAAGTTCGTAGAATTAAATTTTCAGATGATATTTTGCATGGACTTCCAACATAACCTTCCCTCATAAAATATATAAATTATCCGAAACATTTTGTAGCATTTCGAACACTCCATGATTTAATTGATTTTTTGACCGAAACTACTATAAACTATTGTATAATATATATAATGATTTTTTGACTGAAACGTGCATTTCGAAATGTTTCGTAGATTCAAATTTTAAGATGATTTTTTGCATGGACTTCCATCATAACCTTCCCTCGTAAAATATATAAATTATCTGATAAGTTTGGTAGCATTTCGAACAGTCCTCGATTTAATTGATTTTTTGAGAAATACTAGTATAAACTAGTGTATAATATATAATGATTTTTTGACTGAAACGTTCATTTCGAAACGTTTCGTAGATTTAAATTTTAAGATGATTTTTTGCATGGACTTCCATCATTACCTTACCTCGTAAAATATATAAATTATCTTAAAAGTTTGGTAGCCTTAAAAGTTTGGTAGCCATCATAACCTGTATAATATATTACGATTTTTTGACCTAAACATGCATTTCAAAAGGTTTCTGAGAACCTAATTTTCATATGATTGTTTTCATGGACTTCCATCAAAACATTCCCTCGTAACATATAAGATGGATCTATAAAAAAAATCATCGTTTCGAACAGTCCTCGATTTAATTTGAATTATTGAGAAAAACTAGTAAAAACTAGTGTATAATATATAATTACTTTTTGAATGAAAGTTGTTTTGGGAAAGTTTCGTAGACTCAAATTTTCAGATGATATTTTGCATGGACTTGCATCATAACCTTCCCTCGTAAAATATATAAATTATCTGAAAAGTTTAGTATAAACTAGTGTATAATATATTAAGATATTTTGATAGAAACTTGCATTTCAAAACGTTTTGTAGAATCTAATTTTCAGATGATTGTTTGCATGGACTTCCATCATTACCTTCCCTCGTAACATATATGATGGATCTAAAAAATTTGCATTGTTTCGAACAGTCCTCGATTTTATTTGATTTTTTAAGAAAAACTAGTATAAACTAGTGTATAATATATAATGACTTTTTGAATGAAAGTTGCATTTGGAAAAGTTTCGTAGAATCAAATTTTTAGATGATATTTTGCATGGACATCCAACATAACCTTCCCTCATAAAATATATAAATAATCAGAAACGTTTTGTAGCAATTTGAACAGTCCACGATTTAATTGATTTTTTGACCAAAACTACTATAAACTAGTGTATAATATATGACGATTTTTTAACCGAAACCTGCATGTAAAAAAGTTTCGTAGAATCTAATATTCTGATGATATTTTGCATGGACTTCCATCATAGCCTTCCCTCGTAAAAATATAAGATGGACCTAAAAATATTGTATCGTTTCGAACTGTCCTCTATTTAATTTTATTTTTTGAGAAAAATTAGTATAAACTAGTGTATAATATAGAATGATTTTTTGACTAAAACGTGCATTTCGAAACGTTTCGTAGATTCAAATTTTAAGATGATTGTTTGCATGGACTTCCATCATAACCTTCCCTCGTAAAATATATAAATTATCTGAAAAGTTTGGTAGCATTTCGAACAGTCCTCTATTTAATTGATTTTTTGAGAAATACTAGTATAAACTAGTTTATAATATATAATGATTTTTTGACTGAAACGTGCATTTCGAAACATTTCGTAGATTTAAATTTTAAGATGATTTTTTGCATGGACTTCCATCATAAACTTCCCTCCTAAAATATATAAATTATCTGAAAAGTTTTGTAGCATTTTGAACAGTCCTCAATTTAATTGATTGTTTTACCGAAATTAGTATAAACGAGTGTATAATATATTACGATTTTTTGATAGAATCTTGCATTTAAAAAAGTTTCGTAGAATCAAATTTTCAGATGATTGTTTGCATGGACTTCCATCATAACCTTCCCTCATAACATATAAGATGGATCTAAAAAATTTGCATCGTTTCGAACAGTCCTCGATTTAATTTGATTTTTTGAGAAAATCTAGTAAAAACCAGTGTATAATATATAATGACTTTTTGAATGAAAGTTGCATTTGGAAAAGTTTCGTAGAATCAAATTTTCAGATGATATTTTGCATGGACTTCCAACATAACGTTCCCTCATAAAATATATAAATTATCTGAAACATTTTGTAAGATTTCGAACAGTCCACGATTTAATTGATTTTTTGACCGAAACAACTATAAACTAGTGTATAATATATTACGATTTTTTAACCGAAACTTGCATGTAAAAAAGTTTCGTTGAATCTAATTTTCTGATGATATTTTGAATGGACTTCCATCATAACCTTCCCTCGTAAAATATAAGATTGACCTAAAAAAAATTGTATCGTTTCGAACAGTCCTCTATTTAATTTTATTTTTTGAGAAAAACTAGTATAAACTAGTGTACAATATATAATGATTTTTGACTGCAACGTGCATTTCGAATCGTTTCGTAGATTCAAATTTTATGATTTTTTGCATGGAATTCCATCATAACCTTCCCTCGTAAAATATATAAATTATCTGAAAAGTTTGGTAGCATTTCGAACAGTCCTCGATTTAATTGATTTTTTGAGAAATACTAGTATAAACTAGTGTATAATATATAATGATTTTTTGACTGAAACGTGCATTTTGAAATGTTTCGTAGATTTAAATGTTAAGATGATTTTTCGCTTGGACTTCCATCATAACCTTCCCTCGTAAAATATATAAATTATCTGAAAAGTTTGGTAGCATTTCGAATAGTCCTCGATTTAATTAATTTTTTACAGAAACTAGTATGAACTTCCTGTATAATATATTAGGTTTTTTTGACCGAAACGTGCATTTCAAAAAGATTCATCGAACCTAATTTTCAGATGATTGTTTGCATGGACTTCCATCATAACATTCCCTCGTAACATATAAGATGGATCTAAAAAATTTGCATTGTTTCGAACAGTCCTTGATTTAATTTGATTTTTTGAGAAAAACTAGTAAAAACTAGTGTATAATATATAATGACTTTTTGAATGAAAGTTGCGTTGGGAAAAGTTTCGTAGAATCAAATTTTAAGATGATATTTTTCATGGACTTGCATCATAACCTTCCCTAGTATAATATATAAATTATCTGAAAAGTTTTGTAGCATTTCGAACAATCCTCAATTTAATTGAATGTTTGACCGAAATTAGTATTAACTAGTGTATAATATATTATGATTTTTTGATAGAAACTTGCATTTCAAAAAGTTTCGTAGAATCTAAGTTTCAGATAATTGTTTGCATGGACTTCCATCATAACCTTCCCTCTTAACATATAAGATGGATCTAAAAAATTTGCATCGTTTCGAACAGTCCTCAATTTAATTTGATTTTTTGAGAAAAACTAGTATAATCTAGTGTATAATATATAATGACTTTTTGAATGAAAGTTGCATTTGGAAACGTTTCGTAGAATCAAATTTTCAAATGATATTTTGCATGGACTTCCAACATGACCTTCCCTCATAAAATATATAAATTATCTGAAACATTTTGTAACATTTCGAACAGTCCTCGATTTAATTGATTTATTATAGAAACTAGTATAAACTCTTGTATAATATATTACGATTTTTAGACCAAAACTTGCATTTCAAAAAGTTTCATTTAACCAAATTTTTAGATGATTGTTTTCATAGACTTCCATCATAACATTCCCTCGTAACATATAAGATGGATCTAAAAAAATTTCATCGTTTCGAACAGTCCTCGATTTAATTAGAATTTTTGAGAAAAACTAGTAAAAACTAGTATATAATATATAATGACTTTTTGAATGAAAGTTGCGTTTGGAAAGTTTCGTAGAATCAAATTTTCAGATGATATTTTGCATGGACTTGCATCATAATCTTCCCTCGTAAAATATATGAATTATCTGAAAAGTTTTGTAACATTTTGAACAGTCCTCAATTTAATCGATTGTTTGACCGAAATTAGTATAAACTAGTGTATAATATATTACGATTTTTTGGTAGAAACTTGCATTTCAAAAAGTTTCGTAGAATCTAATTTTCAGATAATTGTTTGCATGGACCTCCATCATAACGTTCCCTCGTAACATATAAGATGGATCTAAAAAATTTGCATCGGTTCGAACAATCCTCAATTTAATTTGATTTTTTGAGAAAAACTGGTATAAACTAGTTTATAATATATAATGACTTTTTGAATGAAAGTTGCATTTGGAAATGTTTCGTAGAATCAAATTTTCAGATGATATTTTGCATGAACTTCCAACATAACCTTCCCTCATAAAATATATAAATTATCCGAAACATTTTGTAGCATTTCGAACAGTCCACGATTTAATTGATTTTTTGACCAAAACTACTATAAACTAGTGTATAATATATTACGATTTTTTAACCGAAACTTGCATGTAAAAAAGTTTTGTAGAATCTAATTTTTTGATGATATTTTGCATGGACATCCATCATAACATTCCCTCGTAAAATATAAGATGGACCTAAAAACAATTGTATCGTTTCGAACAGTCCTCTATTTAATTTTATTTTTTGAGAAAAACTAGTATAAACTAGTGTATAATATATAATGATTTTTGAATGAAACGTGCATTTCGAATAGTTTTTTAGATTCAAATATTAAGATGTTTTGCATTGAATTCCATCATATCTTTCCCTCGTAAAAAATATAAATTATCTGAAAAGTTTGGTTGCATTTCAAACAGTCCTCGATTGAATTGATTTTTTGAGAAATACTAGTATAAACTAGTGTATAATATATAATGATATTTTGACTGAAACATGCATTTTGAAACGTTTCATAGATTTAAATTTTAAGATGATTTTTTGCATGGACTTCCATCATAACATTCCCTCGTAAAAACTAGTGTATAATATATAACGACTTTTTGAATGAAAGTTGCGTTGGGAAAAGTTTCGTAGAATCAAATTTTCAGATGATATTTTGCATGGACTTGCATAATAACTTTCCCTCGTATAATATATAAATTATCTAAAAAGTTTTGTAGCAATTCGAAAAGCCCTCAATTTAATTGATTGTTTGACCGAAATTAGTATAAACTATTGTATAATATATTACGATTTTTTGATAGAAACTTGCATTTCAAAAAGTTTCGTAGAATCTAATTTTCAGATGATTGTTTGCTTAGACTTCCATCATAATCTTCCCTCGTAACATATAAGATGGATCTAAAAAATTTGCATCGTTTCGAACAGTGCTCAATTTAATTTGATTTTTTGAGAAAAACTCGAATAAACTAGTGTATAATATATAATGACTTTTTAAATGAAAGTTGCATTTGCAAAAGTTTTTTAGAATCAAATTTTCAGATTATATTTTGCATGGACTTTCAACATAACCTTCCATCATAAAATATATAAATTATCCGAAACGTTTTGTAGCATTTCGAACAGTGCACGATTTAATTGATTTTTTGACCGAAACTACTATAAACTAGAGTATAATATATTAAGATTTTTTAACCGAAACTTGCATGTAAAAAAGTTTCCTAGAATCTAATTTTCTGATGATATTTCTCATGGACTTCCATCATACAATTCCCTCGTAAAATATAAGATGGACCGAAAAAAAATTGTATCATTTCGAACAGTCATCTATTTAATTTTATTTTTTGTGATAAACTAGTATAAACTAGTCTATAATATATAATGACTTTTTACTGAAACGTGCATTTCGAATTGTTTTGTAGATTCAAATTTTAAGATGTTTTGCATGGAATGCCATCATATCCTTCCCTCGTAAAATATATAAATTATCTGAAAAGTTTGGTAGCATTTCGAACAGTCCTCGATTTAATTTGATTTTTTGAGAAATACTAGTAAAAACTAATGTATAATATATAACGACTTTTTTAATGAAATTTGCGTTGGGAAAAGTTTCGTAGAATCAATTTTCAGATGATATTTTGCATGGACTTGCATAATAACTTTCACTAGTAAAATATATAAATTATCTGAAAAGTTTTGTAGCATTTCGAACGGCCCTCAATTTAATTGATTGTTTGACTGAAATCAGTATAAACTATTGTATAATATATTACGATTTTTTGATAGAAACTTGCATTTCAAAAAGTTTCGTAGAATCTAATTTTCAGATAATTGATTGCATGGACTTCCATCATAACCTTCCCACGTAACATATAAGATGGATCTTAAAAATTTGCATCGTTTCGAACAGTCCTCAATTTAATTTGATTTTTTGAGAAAAACTAGTATAAACTAGTGTATAATATATAATGACTTTTTAAATGAAAGTTGCATTTGGAAAAGTTTCATAGAATCAAATTTTCAGATTATACTTTGCATGGACTTCCAACATAACCTTCCCTCATAAAATATATAAATTATCCGAAACGTTTTGTAGCATTTCGAACTGTCCACGATTTAATTAATTTTTTGACCGAAACTACTATAAACTAGTGTATAATATATTAAGATTTTTTAACCGAACTTGCATGTAATAAAGTTTCGTAGAATCTAATTTGCTGATGATATTTTGCAAGGACTTCCAACATAACCTTCCCTCGTAAAATATAAGATGGACCTAAAAAAAATTGTATCGTTTTGAACAGTCCTCTATTTAATTTTATTTTTTGAGAAAAACTAGTATAAACTAGTGTATAATATATAATGATATTTGACTGAAATGTGCATTTCGAATCGTTTCGTAGATTCAAATTTTAAGATGATTTTTTGTATGGAATTCCATCATAACCTTCCCTCGTAAAATATATAAATTATCTGAAAAGTTTGGTAGCATTTCAAACAGTCCTCGATTTAATTAATTTTTTGAGAAATACTAGTATAAACTAGTAAATAATATATAATGATTTTTAGACTGAAACGTGCATTTTGAAACGTTTCGTAGATTTAAATTTTAAGATTATTTTTTGCTTGGACTTCCATCATAACCTTCCCACGTAAAATATATAAATTATCTGAAAAGTTTGGTAGCATTTCGAATAGTCCTCGATTTAATTAATTTTTTACAGAAACTAGTATGAAATCATGTATAATATATTACGATTTTTTGATAGAAACTTGCATTTCAAAAAGTTCCATAGAATCTAATTCTCAGATGATTGTTTGCATGGACTTGCATCATAACCTTCCCTCGTAACATATAAGATGGATCTAAAAAATTTGCATCGTTTCGAACAGTGCTCAATTTAATTTGATTTTTTGAGAAAAACTAGTATAAACTAGTGTATAATATATAATGACTTTTTAAATGAAAGTTGCATTTGCAAAAGTTTTTTAGAATCAAATTTTCAGATTATATTTTGAATGGACTTCCAACATAACCTTCAATCATAAAATATATAAATTATCCGAAACGTTTTGTAGCATTTCGAACAGTGCACGATTTAATTAATTTTTTGACCGAAACTACTATAAACTAGTGTATAATATATTAAGATTGTTTAACCGAAACTTGCATGTAAAAAAGTTTCCTAGAATCTAATTTGCTGATGATATTTTGCAAGGACTTCCAACATAACCTTCCCTCGTAAAATATAAGATGGACCTAAAATAAATTGTATCATTTCGAACAGTCATCTATTTAATTTTATTTTTTGTGAAAAACTAGTATAAACTAGTGTATAATATATAATGATTTTTTACTGAAACGTGCATTTCGAATTTTTTTTTAGATTCAAATTTTAAGATGTTTTGCATTGAATGCCATCATATCCTTCCCTCGTAAAATATATAAATTATCTGAAAAGTTTGGTAGCATTTCAAACAGTCCTCGATTTAATTTGATTTTTTGAGAAATACTAGTAAAAACTAATGTATAATATATAACGACTTTTTGAATGAAATTTGCGTTGGGAAAGGTATCGTAGAATCAATTTTCAGATGATATTTTACATGGACTTGCATAATAACTTTCCCTCGTAAAATATATAAATTATCTGAAAAGTTTTGTAGCATTTCGAACGGCCCTCAATTTAATTGATTGTTTGACCGAAATCAGTATAAACTATTGTATAACATATTACGATTTTTTGATAGAAACTTGCATTTCAAAAAGTTTCGTAGAATCTAATTTTCAGATAATTGATTGCATGGACTTCCATCATAACCTTCCCACGTAACATATAAGATGGATCTAAAAAATTTGCATCGTTTCGAACAGTCCTCTATTTAATTTGATTTTTGGAGAAAAACTAGTATAAACTAGTGTATAATATATAATGACTTTTTAAATGAAAGTTGCATTTGGAAAAGTTTCGTAGAATCAAATTTTCAGATTATATTTTGCATTGACTTCCAACATAACCTTCCCTCATAAAATATATAAATTATCCGAAACGTTTTGTAGCATTTCGAACTGTCCACGATTTAATTAATTTTTAACCGAAACTACTATAAACTAGTGTATAATATATTAAGATTTTTTAACCGAAACTTGCATGTAAAAAAGTTTCGTAGAATCTAATTTTCTGATGATATTTTGCAAGGACTTCCAACATAACCTTCCCTCGTAAAATATAAGATGGACCTAAAAAAATTTGTATCATTTTGAACAGTCCTCTATTTAATTTTATTTTTTGAGAAAAACTAGTATAAACTAGTGTATAATATATAATGATTTTTGACTGAAACGTGCATTTCGAATCGTTTCGTAGATTCAAATTTTAAAATGATTTTTTGCATGGAATTCCATCATAACCTTCCCTCGTAAAATATATAAATTATCTGAAAAGTTTGGTAGCATTTCGAATATTCCTCGATTTAATTAATTTTTTACAGAAACTAGTATGAACTCATGTATAATATATTACGATTTTTTGACCGAACTTAATTTTCAGATGATTGTTTGCATAGACTTCCATCATAACATTCCCTCGTAACATGTAAGATGGATCTCAAAATTTTGCATCGTTTCGAACAGTCCTCGATTTAATTTGATTTTTTGAGAAAAACTAGTAAAAACTAGTGTATAATATATAATGACTTTTTAAATGAAAGTTGCGTTGGGAAAAGTTTCGTAGAATCAAATTTTCAGATGATATTTTGCATGGACTTGCATCATAACCTTCCCTCGTATAATATATAAATTATCTGAAAAGTTTTATAGCATTTCGAACAATCCTCAATTTAATTGATTGTTTGACCGAAATTAGTATTAACTAGTGTATAAATATTATGATTTTTTGATAGAAACTTGCATTTCAAAAAGTTTCGTAGAATCTAATTTTCAGATAATTGTTTGCATGGACTTCCATCAAACCTTCCCTCGTAACATATAAGATGGATCTAAAAAATTTGCATCGTTTCGAACAGTCCTCAATTTAATTTGATTTTTTTAGAAAAACTAGTATAAACTAGTGTATAATATATAATGAATTTTTGAATGAAAGTTGCATTTGGAAAAGTTTCGTAGAATCAAATTTTCAGATGATATTTTGCATGGACTTCCAACATAACCTTCCCTCATAAAATATATATATTATCGAACACGTTTTGTAGCATTTCGAACAGTTCACAATTTAATTGTTTTTTGACCGAAACTACTATAAACTAGTGTATAATATATTACGATTTTTTAACCGAAACTTGCATGTAAAAAAGTTTCGTAGAATCTAATTTTGTGATGATATTTTGCATGGACTTCCATCATAACATTCCCTCATAAAATATAAGATGAACCTAAAAAAATTGTATCGTTTCGAACAGTCCTCTATTTAATTTTATTTTTTGTGAAAAACTAGTATAAACTAGTGTATAATATATATAATGATTTTTGACTGAAACGTGCATTTCGAATCGTTTTTTAGATTCAAATTTTAAGATGTTTTGCGTGGAATTCCATCATATCTTTCCCTCGTAAAATATATAAATTATCTGAAAAGTTTGGTAGCATTTCGAACAGTCCTCGAGTTAATTGATTTTTTGACCGAAACTACTATAAACTAGTGTATAATATATTACGATTTTTTAACCGAAACTTGCATGTAAAAAGGTTTCGTAGAATCTAATTTTCTGATGATAGTTTGCATAGACTTCTATCATAACCTTCCCTCATAAAATATAAGATGGACCTAAAAAAAATTATATCGTTTCGAACAGTTCTCTATTTAATTTTATTTTTTGAGAAAAACTAGTATAAACTAGTGTATAATATATAATGATTTTTGACTGAAACGTGCATTTCGAATCGTTTCGTAGATTCAAATTTTATGAGTTTTTGCATGGAATTCCATCATAACCTTCCCTCGTAAAATATATAAACTATCTGAAAAGTTTGGTAGCATTTCGAACAGTCCATGATTTAATTGATTTTTTGAGAAATACTAGTATAAACTAGTGTATAATATATAATGATTTTTTGACTGAAACGTGCATTTTGAAATGTTTCATAAATTTAAATTTTAAGATGATTTTTTGCATCGATTTATATCATAACCTTCCCTCGTAAAATATATAAATTATCTGAAATGTTTGGTAGCATTTCGAATAGTCCTCGATTTAATTAATTTTGTACAGTAACTAGTATGAACTTCCTGTATAATATATTACAATTTTTTGACCGAAACTTGCATTTCAAAAAGTTTCATAGAACCTAATTTTCAGATAATTGTTTGCATGGACTTCAATAATAACATTCCCTCGTAACATATAAGATGGATCTAAAAAATTTTCATCATTTCGAACAGTCCTGATTTAATTTGATTTTTTGAGAAAAACTAGTGTATAATATATAATGACTTTTTGAATGAAAGTTGCGTTGGGAAAAGTTTTGTAGAATATAATTTTCAGATGATATTTTGCATGGACTTGCATCATTACCTTCCCTCGTATAATATATAAATTATCTGAAAAGTTTTGGAGCTTTTCGAACAGTCCTCAATTTAATTGATAGTTTTACCGAAATTAGTATTAACTAGTGTATAATATATTACGAGTTTTTGACCGAAACTTGCATTACATAAAGTTTCGTAGAATCTAATTTTCAGATAATTGTTTGCATGGACTTCCATCATAACCTTCCCTCGTAACATATAAGATAGATCTAAAAAATTTGCATCGTTTTGAACAGTCCTCAATTTAATTTGATTTTTTGAAAAAAACTAGTATAAACTAGTGTATAATATATAATGACTTTTTGAATGAAAGTTGCATTTGGAAAAGTTTCGTAGAATCAAATTTTCAGATGATATTTTACATGGACTTCCAACATAACCTTCCCACATAAAATATATAAATTATCCGAAACATTTTGTAGCATTTCGAACAGTCCACGATTTAATTGATTTTTTGACCGAAACTACTATAAACTAGTGTATAATATATTACGATTTTTTAACCGAAACTTGCATGTAAAAAAGTTTCCCAGAATCTAATTTTCTGATGATATTTTGCATGGGCTTCCATCATAGCCTTCCCTCGTAAAAATATTAGATGGACCTAAAAAAAAATTGTATCGTTTCGAACAGTCCTCTATTTAATTTTTTTTTTTTTTTGAGAAAAACTAGTATAAACTAATGTATAATATATAATGACTTTTTGACTGAAACGTGCATTTCGAAACGTTTCGTAGATTCTAATTTTAAGATGATTTTTTGCATGGACTTCCGTCATAACCTTCCCTCGTAAAATATATAAATTATCTGAAAACGTTTGGTAGCATTTCGAACTGTCCTCAATTTAATTGATTTTTTGAGAAATACTAGTATAAACTAGTGTATAATATATAATGATTTTTTGACTGAAACGTGCTTTTCTTAAAGTTTCATAGATTTAAATTTTCAGATGATTTTTTGCATGGACTTCCATCATAACCTTCCCTCGTAAAATATATAAATTATCTGAAAAGTTTGGTAGCATTTTGAACAGTCCTCGATTTAATTGATTTTGATACAGAAACTATTAAAATCTCCTGTATAATATATTACGATTTTTTGACCGAAACATGCATTTTAGAAAAATTCGTATATCCTAATTTTCAGATGATTTTTTTCATGGACTTCCGGCATAACATTCCCTCGTAACATATAAGATGGATCTAAAAAAATTTCATCATTTCGAACAGTCCTCGATTTAATTTGAATTTTTGAGAAAAACTAGTAAAAACCAATGTATAATATATAATGACTTTTTGAATGAAAGTTGCGTTGGGAAAGTTTCGTAGAATCAAATTTTCAGATGATATTTTGCATGGACTTGCATCATAACCTTCCCTCGTAAAATATATAAATTATCTTAAAAGTTTTGTAGAATTTCGAATAGTCCTCAATTTAATCGATTGTTTGACCGAAATTAGTATAAACTAGAGTATAATATATTAAGATTTTTTGATAGAAACTTGCATTTCAAAAAGTTTCATAGAATCTAATTTTCATATGATTATTTGCATGGACTTCCAACATAACCTTCCCTCATAAAATATATAAATTATCCGAAACGTTTTGTAGCATTTCAAACAGTCCACGATTTAATTGATTTTTTGACCGAAACTACTATAAACTAGTGTATAATATATTACGATTTATTAACCGAAACTTGCATGTAAAAAAGTTTCGTAGAATCTAATTTTCTGATGAAATTTTGCATGGACTTCCATCTTAACCTTCCCTCGTAAAATATAAGATGGACCTAAAAAAAAATTTATCGTTTCGAACAGTCCTTTATTTAATTTTATTTTTTAAGAAAAACTAGTATAAACTAGTGTATAATATATAATGATTTTTTGACTGAAACGTGCATTTCGAATCGTTTCGTAGATTCAAATCTTAAGATTTTTTTCATGGACTTCCATCATAACCTTCCCTTATCAAATATATAAATTATCTGACAAGTTTGGTAGCATTTCGAACAGTCCTCGATTTAATTGGTTTTTTGAGAAATACAAGTATAAACTAGTGTATAATATATTACGATTTTTTGACCGAAACTTGCATTTCAAAAAGTTTCATAAAACCTAATTTTCAGATGATTGTTTGCATTGACTTCCATCATAACATTCCCTCGTAACATATAAGATGGATCTAAAAAATTTGCATCATTTCGTACAGTCCTCGATTTAATTTAATTTTTTGAGAAAAACTAGTAAAAACTAGTGTATAATATATAATGACTTTTTGAATGAAAGTAGCGTTGGGAAATGTTTCGTAGAATCAAATTTTCAGATGATATTTTGCATGGACTTGCATCATAACCTTCCCTCGTATAATATATAAATTATCTGTAAAGTTTTGTAGCATTTCGAACAGTCCTCAATTTAATTGATTGTTTGACAGAAATTAGTATTAACTAGTGTATAATGTATTATGATTTTTTGATAGAAACTTGCATTTCAAAAAGTTTCGTAGAATCTAATTTTTAGATAATTGTTTGCATGGACTTCAATCATAATCTTCCCTCGTAACATATAAGATGGATCTAAAAAATTTGCATCGTTTCGAACAGTCCTCAATTTAATTTGATTTTTTGAGAAAAACTAGTATAAACTAGTGTATAATATATAATGACTTTTTGAATGAAAGTTGCATTTGCAAAAGTTTCGTAGAATCAAATTTTCAGATGATATTTTGCATGGAATTCCAACATAACCTTCCCTCATAAAATATATAAATTATCCGAAACGTTTTGTAGCATTTCGAACAGTCCACGATTTAATTGATTTTTTGACCGAAACTACTATAAACTAGTGTATAATATATTACGATTTTTTAACTGAAACTTGCATGTTAAAAAGTTTCGTAGAATCTAATTTTTTGATGATATTTTGCATGGACTTCCATCATAACATTCCCTCGTAAAATATAAGATAGACCTAAAAAAAATTGTATCGTTTCGAACAGTCCTCTATTTAATTTTATTTTTTGAGAAAAACTAGTATAAACTAGTGTATATTATATAATGATTTTTGACTGAAACGTGCATTTCGAATTGTTTTTTAAATTCAAATTTTAAGATGTTTTGAATGGCATTCCATCATATCTTTCCCTCGTAAAATATATAAATTATCTTAAAAGTTTGGTAGCATTTCGAACAGTCCTCGATTTAATTGATTTTTTGAGAAATACTAGTATAAACTAGTGTATCATATATAATGATTTTTTGACTGAAACGTGCATTTTGAAACGTTTCGTAGATTTAAATTTTAAGATGATTTTTTGCTTGGACTTCCATCATAACCTTCCCTCGTAAAATATATAAATTATCTGAAATGTTTATTAGCATTTCGAACGGTCCTCGATTTAATTAATTTTTTTTCAGAAACTAGTATGAACTCATGTATAATATATTACGATTTTATGACCGAAACTTGCATTTCAAAAAGTTTCATTGAACCAAATTTTCAGATGATTGTTTGCATGGACTTCCATCATAACATTCCCTCGTAACATATAAGATTGATCTATAAAATTTGCATCGTTTCGAACATTCCTCGATTTAATTTGATTTTTTGAGAAAAACTAGTAAAAACTAGTGTATAATATATAACGACTTTTTGAATGAAAGATGCGTTGGGAAAAGTTTCGTAGAATTAAATTTTCATATATATTTTGCATGGACTTGCATAATAACTTTCGATCGTAAAATATATAAATTATCTGAAAAGTTTTGTAGCATTTCGAAAAGCCCTCAATTTTAATTGATTGTTTGACCGAAATTAGTATAAACTATTGTATAATATAATAGGATATTTTGATAGAAACTTGCATTTCAAAAAGTTTCGTAGAATCTAATTTTCAGATGATTGTTTGCATGGACTTCCATCATAACCTTCCCTCGTAACATATAAGATGGATCTAAAAAATTTGCACCGTTTCGAACAGTCCTCAATTTAATTTGATTTTTTGAGAAAAACTAGTATAAACTAGTGTATAATATATAATGACTTTTTAAATGAAAGTTGCATTTGAAAAAGTTTCGTAGATTCAAATTTTCAGATTATATTTTGCATGGACTTCAAACATAACCTTCCCTCATAAAATATATAAATTATCTGAAACGTTTTGTAGCATTTCGAACAGTGCACGATTTAATTGAATTTTTGACTGAAACTACTATAAACTAGTGCATAATATATTAAGATTTTTTAACCGAAACTTGCATGTAAAAAAGTTTCGTAGAATCTAATTTACTGATGATATTTTGCATGGACTTCCATCATAACCTTCCCTCGTAAAATATAATATGGACCTAAAAAAAATTGTATCGTTTCGAACAGTTCTTTATTTAATTTTATTTTTGAGAAAAACTAGTATAAACTAGTGTATAATATATAATGATTTTTGAATGAAACGTGCATTTCGAATCGTTTCGTAGATTCAAATTTTAAGATTTTTTTCATCGAATTCCATCATAACCTTCCCTCATAAAATATATAAATTATCTGAATAGTTTGGTAGCATTTCGTACAGTCCTCGATTTAATTGATTTATTGAGAAATACTAGTATAAATTAGTGTATAATATATAATGATTTTTTTACTGAAACATGCATTTTGAAATGTTTCGTAGATTTAAATTTTAAGATGATTTTTTGCATGGACTTCCATCATAACCTTCCCTCGTAAAATATATAAATTATCTGAAAAGTTTGGTAGCATGTCGAATAGTCCTCGATTTATTTAATTTTTTAAAGAAACTAGTATGAACTTCCTGTATAATATATTACGATTTTTTGACCGAAACTTGCATTTCAAAAAGTTTCATAGAACCTAATTTTCAGATGATTGTTTGCATTGACTTCCATCATAACATTCCCACGTAACATATAAGATGGATCTAAAAAATGAACAGTCCTCGATTTAATTTAATTTTTTGAGAAAACTAGTAAAAACTAGTGGATAATACATAATGACTTTTTGAATGAAAGTTGCGTTGGGAAAAAATTCGTAGAATCAAATTTTCAGATGATATTTTGCATAGACTTGCATCATAACCTTCCCTCGTATAATATATAAAATATCTGAAAAGTTTTGTAGCATTTCGAACAGTCCTCAATTTAATTGATGTTTTGACCGAAATTAGTATTAACTAGTGTATAATATATTATGATTTTTTGATAGAAACTTGCATTTCAAAAAGTTTCGTAGAATCTAATTTTCAGATAATTGTTTGCATGGACTTCCATCATAACCTTCCCTCGTAACATATAAGATGGATCTAAAAAATTTGCATCGTTTCGAACAGTCCTCAATTTAATTTGATTTTTTGAGAAAAACTAGTATAAACTAGTGTATAATATATAATGACTTTTTGAATGAAAGTTGAATTTGGAAAAGTTTCGTAGAATCAAATTTTCAGATGATATTTTGCATGGACTTCCAACATAACCTTCCCTCATAAAATACATAAATTATCTGAAACATTTTGTAGCATTTCGAACAGTCCACGATTTAATTGATTTTTTGACCAAAACTACTATAAACTAGTGTATAATATATTACAATTTTTTAAACGAAACTTGCATGTAAAAAAATTTCATAGAATCTAATTTTCTGATGATATTTTGCATGGACTTCCATCATAACTTTCCCTCGTAAAATAAGATGGACCTAAAAAAATTTGTATCGTTTCGAACAGTCCTCTAGATAATTTTATTTTTTGACAAAAACTCGTATAAACTAGTGTATAATATATAATGATTTTTTGACTGAAACGTGCATTTCGAAACGTTTCGTAGATTCAAATTTTAAGATGTTTTTTGCATGGACTTCCATCATAACCTTCCCTCGTAAAATATATAAATTATCTGAAAAGTGTGGTAGCATTTCGAACAGTCCTCGATTTAATTGATTTTTTGAGAAATACCTGTATAAACTAGTGTATAATATATAATGATTTTTTGACTGAAACGTGCATTTTGAAACGTTTCGTAGATTTAAATTTTAAGATGATTTTTTGCATGGACTTCAATTATAACCTTCCCTCGTAAAATATATAAATTATCTGAAACGTTTGGTAGCATTTTGAACAGTCCTCGATTTAATTGATTTATTACAGAAACTAGTTAAAACTCATGTATAATATATTACTATTTTTTGACCGAAACTTGCATTTCAAAAAGTTTCATTGAACCAAATTTTCAAATGATTGTTTTCATAGACTTCCTTCATAACATTCCCTCGTAACATATAAGATGGATCTAAAAAAATTTCATCGTTTCGAACAGTCCTCGATTTAATTTGAATTTTTGAGAAAAACTAGTAAAACCTAGTGTATAATATATAATGACTTTTTGAATGAGAGTTGCGTTGGGAAAGTTTGGTAGAATCAAATTTTCAGATGATATTTTGCATGGACTTTCATCATAACCTTCCCTCGTAAAATATATAAATTATCTGAAAAGTTTTGTAACATTTCGAACAGTCTTCAAGTTAATTGATTGTTTGACCGAAATTAGTATAAACTAGTGTATAATATATTACAATTTTTAGATAGAAACTTGCATTTCAAAAAGTTTCATAGAATCGAATTTTCAGATGATTATTTGCATGGACTTCCATCATAACCTTCCCTCGTAACATATAAGATGGATCTAAAAAATTTTCATCGTTTCGAACAGTCTTCGATTTATTTTGATTTTTTGAGAAAAACTAGTAAAAACTAGTGTATAATATATAATGACTTTTCGAATGAAAGTTGAGTTGGGAAACGTTTCGTAGAATCAAATTTTCAGATTATATTTTGCATGGACTTCCAACATAACCTTCCCTCATAAAATATATAAATTATCCGAAACGTTTTGTAGCATTTCGAACAGTACACGATTTAATTGATTTTTTGACTGAAACTACTATAAACTTGTGTATAATATATTAAGTTTTTTAACCGAAACATGCATGTAAAAAAGTTTCGTAGAATCTAATTTTGAGATGATATTTTGCATGGACTTCCAACATAACCTTCCCTCGTAACATATAAGATGGATCTAAAAATTTTGCATCGTTAAGAACAATCCTCAATTTAATTTGATTTTTTGAGAAAAACTAGTATAAACTAGTGTATAATATATAATGACTTTTTAAATGAAAGTTGCATTTGCAAAAGTTTCGTAGAATCAAATTTTCAGATTATATTTTGCATGGACTTCCAACATAACCTTCCCTCATAAAATATATAAATTATCCGAAACGTTTTGTAGCATTTCGAACAGTCCACGATTTAATTGATTTTTTGACTGAAACTGCTATAAACTAGTGTATAATATATTAAGTTTTTTAACCGAAACTTGCATGTAAAAAAGTTTCGTAGAATCTAATTTTGAGATGATATTTTGCATGGACTTCCAACATAACCTTCCCTCGTAACTTATAAGATGGATCTAAAAAATTTGCATTGTTTCGAACAGTCCTCGATTTAATTTGATTTTTTGAGAAAAACTAGTAAAAACTAGTGTATAATATATAATGACTTTTTGAATGAAAGTTGAGTTGGGAAACGTTTCGTAGAATAAAATTTTCAGATGATATTTTGCATGGACTTGCATCATAACCTTCCCTCGTAAAATATATAAATTATCTAAAACGTTTTGTAGCATTTCGAACTGTCCATGATTTAATTGATTTGTTGACCGAAACTACTATAAACTAGTGTATAATATATTACGATTTTTTAACCGAAAATTGCATGTAAAAAATTTTCGTAGAATCTAATTTTCTGATGATATTTTGCATGGACTTCCAACATAACCTTCCCTCGTAAAATATAAGATGGGCCTAAAAAAAATTTTATCGTTTCGAACAGTCTTCTATTTAATTTTATTTTTTGAGAAAAACTAGTATAAACTAGTGTATAATATATAATGATTTTTGACTGAAACGTGCATTTCGATTCGTTTCGTAAATTCAAATTTTATGATTTTTTGCATGGAATTCCATCATAACCTTCCCTCGTAAAATATATAAATTATCTTAAAAGTTTGGTAGCATTTCGAACATTCCTCGATTTAATTGATTTTTTGAGAAATACTAGTATAAACTAGTGTATAATATATAATGATTTTTTGACTGAAACGTGCATTTTGAAATGTTTCGTATAATCAAAAAGTTTCATTTAACCAAATTTTTAGATGATTGTTTTCATAGACTTCCATCATAACATTCCCTCGTAACATATAAGATGGATCTAAAAAAATTTCATCGTTTCGAACAGTCCTCGATTTAATTAGAATTTTTTAGAAAAACTAGTAAAAACTAGTATATAATATATAATGACTTTTGGAATGAAAGTTGCGTTTGGAAAGTTTCGTAGAATCAAATTTTCAGATGATATTTTGCATGGACTTGCATCATAATCTTCCCTCGTAAAATATATGAATTATCTGAAAAGTTTTGTAACATTTTGAACAGTCCTCAATTTAATCGATTGTTTGACCGAAATTAGTATAAACTAGTGTATAATATATTACGATTTTTTGGTAGAAACTTGCATTTCAAAAAGTTTCGTAGAATCGAATTTTCAGATGATTATTTGCATGGACTTCCATCATAACCTTCCCTCGTAACATATAAGATGGATCTAAAAAATTTTCATCGTTTCGAACAGTCTTCGATTTATTTTGATTTTTTGAGAAAAACTAGTAAAAACTAGTGTATAATATATAATGACTTTTCGAATGAAAGTTGAGTTGGGAAACGTTTCGTAGAATCAAATTTTCAGATGATATTTTGCATGGACTTGCATCATAACCTTCCCTCGTAAAATATATAAATTATCTGAAACGTTTTGTAGCATTTCGAACTGTCCATGATTTAATTGATTTTTTGACCGAAACTACTATAAACTAGTGTATAATATATTACGATTTTTTAACCGAAAATTGCATGTAAAAAATTTTCGTAGAATCTAATTTTCTGATGATATTTTGCATGGACTTCCAACATAACCTTCCCTCGTAAAATATAAGATGGGCCTAAAAAAAATTTTATCGTTTCGAACAGTCTTCTATTTAATTTTATTTTTTGAGAAAAACTAGTATAAACTAGTGTATAATATATAATGATTTTTGACTGAAACGTGCATTTCGATTCGTTTCGTAAATTCAAATTTTATGATTTTTTGCATGGAATTCCATCATAACCTTCCCTCGTAAAATATATAAATTATCTTAAAAGTTTGGTAGCATTTCGAACATTCCTCGATTTAATTGATTTTTTGAGAAATACTAGTATAAACTAGTGTATAATATATAATGATTTTTTGACTGAAACGTGCATTTTGAAATGTTTCGTATAATCAAAAAGTTTCATTTAACCAAATTTTTAGATGATTGTTTTCATAGACTTCCATCATAACATTCCCTCGTAACATATAAGATGGATCTAAAAAAATTTCATCGTTTCGAACAGTCCTCGATTTAATTAGAATTTTTTAGAAAAACTAGTAAAAACTAGTATATAATATATAATGACTTTTGGAATGAAAGTTGCGTTTGGAAAGTTTCGTAGAATCAAATTTTCAGATGATATTTTGCATGGACTTGCATCATAATCTTCCCTCGTAAAATATATGAATTATCTGAAAAGTTTTGTAACATTTTGAACAGTCCTCAATTTAATCGATTGTTTGACCGAAATTAGTATAAACTAGTGTATAATATATTACGATTTTTTGGTAGAAACTTGCATTTCAAAAAGTTTCGTAGAATCGAATTTTCAGATGATTATTTGCATGGACTTCCATCATAACCTTCCCTCGTAACATATAAGATGGATCTAAAAAATTTTCATCGTTTCGAACAGTCTTCGATTTATTTTGATTTTTTGAGAAAAACTAGTAAAAACTAGTGTATAATATATAATGACTTTTCGAATGAAAGTTGAGTTGGGAAACGTTTCGTAGAATCAAATTTTCAGATTATATTTTGCATGGACTTCCAACATAACCTTCCCTCATAAAATATATAAATTATCCGAAACGTTTTGTAGCATTTCGAACAGTACACGATTTAATTGATTTTTTGACTGAAACTACTATAAACTTGTGTATAATATATTAAGTTTTTTAACCGAAACTTGCATGTAAAAAAGTTTCGTAGAATCTAATTTTGAGATGATATTTTGCATGGACTTCCAACATAACCTTCCCTCGTAACATATAAGATGGATCTAAAAATTTTGCATCGTTTCGAACAATCCTCAATTTAATTTGATTTTTTGAGAAAAACTAGTATAAACTAGTGTATAATATATAATGACTTTTTAAATGAAAGTTGCATTTGCAAAAGTTTCGTAGAATCAAATTTTCAGATTATATTTTGCATTGACTTCCAACATAACCTTCCCTCATAAAATATATAAATTATCCGAAACGTTTTGTAGCATTTCGAACAGTCCACGATTTAATTGATTTTTTGACTGAAACTGCTATAAACTAGTGTATAATATATTAAGTTTTTTAACCGAAACTTGCATGTAAAAAAGTTTCGTAGAATCTAATTTTGAGATGATATTTTGCATGGACTTCCAACATAACCTTCCCTCGTAACATATAAGATGGATCTAAAAAATTTGCATCGTTTCGAACAGTCCTCGATTTAATTTGATTTTTTGAGAAAAACTAGTAAAAACTAGTGTATAATATATAATGACTTTTTGAATGAAAGTTGAGCTGGGAAACGTTTCGTAGAATAAAATTTTCAGATGATATTTTGCATGGACTTGCATCATAACCTTCCCTCGTAAAATATATAAATTATCTGAAACGTTTTGTAGCATTTCGAACTGTCCATGATTTAATTGATTTTTTGACCGAAACTACTATAAACTAGTGTATAATATATTACGATTTTTTAACCGAAACTTGCATGTAAAAAATTTTCGTAGAATCTAATTTTCTGATGATATTTTGCATGGACTTCCAACATAACCTTCCCTCGTAAAATATAAGATGGGCCTAAAAAAAATTTTATCGTTTCGAACAGTCTTCTATTTAATTTTATTTTTTGAGAAAAACTAGTATAAACTAGTGTATAATATATAATGATTTTTGACTGAAACGTGCATTTCGATTCGTTTCGTAAATTCAAATTTTATGATTTTTTGCATGGAATTCCATCATAACCTTCCCTCGTAAAATATATAAATTATCTTAAAAGTTTGGTAGCATTTCGAACATTCCTCGATTTAATTGATTTTTTGAGAAATACTAGTATAAACTAGTGTATAATATATAATGATTTTTTGACTGAAACGTGCATTTTGAAATGTTTCGTATAATCAAAAAGTTTCATTTAACCAAATTTTTAGATGATTGTTTTCATAGACTTCCATCATAACATTCCCTCGTAACATATAAGATGGATCTAAAAAAATTTCATCGTTTCGAACAGTCCTCGATTTAATTAGAATTTTTGAGAAAAACTAGTAAAAACTAGTATATAATATATAATGACTTTTGGAATGAAAGTTGCGTTTGGAAAGTTTCCTAGAATCAAATTTTCAGATGATATTTTGCATGGACTTGCATCATAATCTTCCCTCGTAAAATATATGAATTATCTGAAAAGTTTTGTAACATTTTGAACAGTCCTCAATTTAATCGATTGTTTGACCGAAATTAGTATAAACTAGTGTATAATATATTACGATTTTTTGGTAGAAACTTGCATTTCAAAAAGTTTCGTAGAATCGAATTTTCAGATGATTATTTGCATGGACTTCCATCATAACCTTCCCTCGTAACATATAAGATGGATCTAAAAAATTTTCATCGTTTCGAACAGTCTTCGATTTATTTTGATTTTTTGAGAAAAACTAGTAAAAACTAGTGTATAATATATAATGACTTTTCGAATGAAAGTTGAGTTGGGAAACGTTTCGTAGAATCAAATTTTCAGATTATATTTTGCATGGACTTCCAACATAACCTTCCCTCATAAAATATATAAATTATCCGAAACGTTTTGTAGCATTTCGAACAGTACACGATTTAATTGATTTTTTGACTGAAACTACTATAAACTTGTGTATAATATATTAAGTTTTTTAACCGAAACTTGCATGTAAAAAAGTTTCGTAGAATCTAATTTTGAGATGATATTTTGCATGGACTTCCAACATAACCTTCCCTCGTAACATATAAGATGGATCTAAAAATTTTGCATCGTTTCGAACAATCCTCAATTTAATTTGATTTTTTGAGAAAAACTAGTATAAACTAGTGTATAATATATAATGACTTTTTAAATGAAAGTTGCATTTGCAAAAGTTTCGTAGAATCAAATTTTCAGATTATATTTTGCATGGACTTCCAACATAACCTTCCCTCATAAAATATATAAATTATCCGAAACGTTTTGTAGCATTTCGAACAGTCCACGATTTAATTGATTTTTTGACTGAAACTGCTATAAACTAGTGTATAATATATTAAGTTTTTTAACCGAAACTTGCATGTAAAAAAGTTTCGTAAAATCTAATTTTGAGATGATATTTTGCATGGACTTCCAACATAACCTTCCCTCGTAACATATAAGATGGATCTAAAAAATTTGCATCGTTTCGAACAGTCCTCGATTTAATTTGATTTTTCGAGAAAAACTAGTAAAAACTAGTGTATAATATATAATGACTTTTTGAATGAAAGTTGAGTTGGGAAACGTTTCGTAGAATAAAATTTTCAGATGATATTTTGCATGGACTTGCATCATAACCTTCCCTCGTAAAATATATAAATTATCTGAAACGTTTTGTAGCATTTCGAACTGTCCATGATTTAATTGATTTTTTGACCGAAACTACTATAAACTAGTGTATAATATATTACGATTTTTTAACCGAAACTTGCATGTAAAAAATTTTCGTAGAATCTAATTTTCTGATGATATTTTGCATGGACTTCCAACATAACCTTCCCTCGTAAAATATAAGATGGGCCTAAAAAAAATTTTATCGTTTCGAACAGTCTTCTATTTAATTTTATTTTTTGAGAAAAACTAGTATAAACTAGTGTATAATATATAATGATTTTTGACTGAAACGTGCATTTCGATTCGTTTCGTAAATTCAAATTTTATGATTTTTTGCATGGAATTCCATCATAACCTTCCCTCATAAAATATATAAATTATCTTAAAAGTTTGGTAGCATTTCGAACATTCCTCGATTTAATTGATTTTTTGAGAAATACTAGTATAAACTAGTGTATAATATATAATGATTTTTTGACTGAAACGTGCATTTTGAAATGTTTCGTATAATCAAAAAGTTTCATTTAACCAAATTTTTAGATGATTGTTTTCATAGACTTCCATCATAACATTCCCTCGTAACATATAAGATGGATCTAAAAAAATTTCATCGTTTCGAACAGTCCTCGATTTAATTAGAATTTTTGAGAAAAACTAGTAAAAACTAGTATATATTATATAATGACTTTTTGAATGAAAGTTGCGTTTGGAAAGTTTCGTAGAATCAAATTTTCAGATGATATTTTGCATGGACTTGCATCATAATCTTCCCTCGTAAAATATATGAATTATCTGAAAAGTTTTGTAACATTTTGAACAGTCCTCAATTTAATCGATTGTTTGACCGAAATTAGTATAAACTAGTGTATAATATATTACGATTTTTTGGTAGAAACTTGCATTTCAAAAAGTTTCGTAGAATCTAATTTTTAGATAATTGTTTGCATGGACCTCCATCATAACGTTCCCTCGTAACATATAAGATGGATCTAAAAAATTTGCATCGTTTCGAACAATCCTCAATTTAATTTGATTTTTTGAGAAAAACTGGTATAAACTAGTGTATAATATATAATGACTTTTTGAATGAAAGTTGCATTTGGAAATGTTTCGTAGAATCAAATTTTCAGATGATATTTTGCATGAACTTCCAACATAACCTTCCCTCATAAAATATATAAATTATCCGAAACATTTTGTAGCATTTCGAACAGTCCACGATTTAATTGATTTTTTGACCAAAACTACTATAAACTAGTGTATAATATATTACGTTTTTTTAACCGAAACTTGCATGTAAAAAAGTTTTGTAGAATCTAATTTTTTGATGATATTTTGCATGGACATCCATCATAACATTCCCTCGTAAAATATAAGATGGACCTAAAAACAATTGTATCGTTTCGAACAGTCCTCTATTTAATTTTATTTTTTGAGAAAAACTAGTATAAACTAGTGTATAATATATAATGATTTTTGAATGAAACGTGCATTTCGAATAGTTTTTTAGATTCAAATTTTAAGATGTTTTGCATTGAATTCCATCATATCTTTCCCTCGTAAAAAATATAAATTATCTGAAAAGTTTGGTTGCATTTCAAACAGTCCTCGATTGAATTGATTTTTTGAGAAATACTAGTATAAACTAGTGTATAATATATAATGATATTTTGACTGAAACATGCATTTTGAAACGTTTCATAGATTTAAATTTTAAGATGATTTTTTGCATGGACTTCCATCATAACATTCCCTCGTAAAAACTAGTGTATAATATATAACGACTTTTTGAATGAAAGTTGCGTTGGGAAAAGTTTCGTAGAATCAAATTTTCAGATGATATTTTGCATGGACTTGCATAATAACTTTCCCTCGTATAATATATAAATTATCTGAAAAGTTTTGTAGCAATTCGAAAAGCCCTCAATTTAATTGATTGTTTGACCGAAATTAGTATAAATTATTGTATAATATATTACGATTTTTTGATAGAAACTTGCATTTCAAAAAGTTTCGTAGAATCTAATTTTCAGATGATTGTTTGCTTAGACTTCCATCATAATCTTCCCTCGTAACATATAAGATGGATCTAAAAAATTTGCATCGTTTCGAACAGTGCTCAATTTAATTTGATTTTTTGAGAAAAACTCGAATAAACTAGTGTATAATATATAATGACTTTTTAAATGAAAGTTGCATTTGCAAAAGTTTTTTAGAATCAAATTTTCAGATTATATATTGCATGGACTTTCAACATAACCTTCCATCATAAAATATATAAATTATCCGAAACATTTTGTAGCATTTCGAACAGTGCACGATTTAATTGATTTTTTGACCGAAACTACTATAAACTAGAGTATAATATATTAAGATTTTTTAACCGAAACTTGCATGTAAAAAAGTTTCCTAGAATCTAATTTTCTGATGATATTTCTCATGGACTTCCATCATACAATTCCCTCGTAAAATATAAGATGGACCGAAAAAAAATTGTATCATTTCGAACAGTCATCTATTTAATTTTATTTTTTGTGATAAACTAGTATAAACTAGTCTATAATATATAATGATTTTTTACTGAAACGTGCATTTCGAATTGTTTTGTAGATTCAAATTTTAAGATGTTTTGCATGGAATGCCATCATATCCTTCCCTCGTAAAATATATAAATTATCTGAAAAGTTTGGTAGCATTTCGAACAGTCCTCGATTTAATTTGATTTTTTGAGAAATACTAGTAAAAACTAATGTATAATATATAACGACTTTTTTAATGAAATTTGCATTGGGAAAAGTTTCGTAGAATCAATTTTCAGATGATATTTTGCATGGACTTGCATAATAACTTTCACTAGTAAAATATATAAATTATCTGAAAAGTTTTGTAGCATTTCGAACGGCCCTCAATTTAATTGATTGTTTGACTGAAATCAGTATAAACTATTGTATAATATATTACGATTTTTTGATAGAAACTTGCATTTCAAAAAGTTTCGTAGAATCTAATTTTCAGATAATTGATTCCATGGACTTCCATCATAACCTTCCCACGTAACATATAAGATGGATCTTAAAAATTTGCATCGTTTCGAACAGTCCTCAATTTAATTTGATTTTTTGAGAAAAACTAGTATAAACTAGTGTATAATATATAATGACTTTTTAAATGAAAGTTGCATTTGGAAAAGTTTCATAGAATCAAATTTTCAGATTATACTTTGCATGGACTTCCAACATAACCTTCCCTCATAAAATATATAAATTATCCGAAACGTTTTGTAGCATTTCGAACTGTCCACGATTTAATTAATTTTTTGACCGAAACTACTATAAACTAGTGTATAATATATTAATATTTTTTAACCGAAACTTGCATGTAAAAAAGTTTCGTAGAATCTAATTTGCTGATGATATTTTGCAAGGACTTCCAACATAACCTTCCCTCGTAAAATATAAGATGGACCTAAAAAAAATTGTATCGTTTTGAACAGTCCTCTATTTAATTTTATTTTTTGAGAAAAACTAGTATAAACTAGTGTATAATATATAATGATATTTGACTGAAATGTGCATTTCGAATCGTTTCGTAGATTCAAATTTTAAGATGATTTTTTGAATGGAATTCCATCATAACCTTCCCTCGTAAAATATATAAATTATCTGAAAAGTTTGGTAGCATTTCAAACAGTCCTCGATTTAATTAATTTTTTGAGAAATACTAGTATAAACTAGTAAATATTTATAATGATTTTTAGACTGAAACGTGCATTTTGAAACGTTTCGTAGATTTAAATTTTAAGATTATTTTTTGCTTGGACTTCCATCATAACCTTCCCACGTAAAATATATAAATTATCTGAAAAGTTTGGTAGCATTTCGAATAGTCCTCGATTTAATTAATTTTTTACAGAAACTAGTATGAAATCATGTATAATATATTACGATTTTTTGATAGAAACTTGCATTTCAAAAAGTTCCATAGAATCTAATTCTCAGATGATTGTTTGCATGGACTTGCATCATAACCTTCCCTCGTAACATATAAGATGGATCTAAAAAATTTGCATCGTTTCGAACAGTGCTCAATTTAATTTGATTTTTTGAGAAAAACTAGTATAAACTAGTGTATAATATATAATGACTTTTTAAATGAAAGTTGCATTTGCAAAAGTTTTTTAGAATCAAATTTTCAGATTATATTTTGCATGGACTTCCAACATAACCTTCAATCATAAAATATATAAATTATCCGAAACGTTTTGTAGCATTTCGAACAGTGCACGATTTAATTAATTTTTTGACCGAAACTACTATAAACTAGTGTATAATATATTAAGATTGTTTAACCGAAACTTGCATGTAAAAAAGATTCGTAGAATCTAATTTGCTGATGATATTTTGCAAGGACTTCCAACATAACCTTCCCTCGAAAAATATAAGATGGACCTAAAAAAAATTGTATCATTTCGAACAGTCATCTATTTAATTTTATTTTTTGTGAAAAACTAGTATAAACTAGTGTATAATATATAATGATTTTTTACTGAAACGTGCATTTCGAATTTTTTTTTAGATTCAAATTTTAAGATGTTTTGCATTGAATGCCATCATATCCTTCCCTCGTAAAATATATAAATTATCTGAAAAGTTTGGTAGCATTTCAAACAGTCCTCGATTTAATTTGATTTTTTGAGAAATACTAGTAAAAACTAATGTATAATATATAACGACTTTTTGAATGAAATTTGCGTTGGGAAAGGTATCGTAGAATCAATTTTCAGATGATATTTTACATGGACTTGCATAATAACTTTCCCTCGTAAAATATATAAATTATCTGAAAAGTTTTGTAGCATTTCGAACGGCCCTCAATTTAATTGATTGTTTGACCGAAATCAGTATAAACTATTGTAAAACATATTACGATTTTTTGATAGAAACTTGCATTTCAAAAAGTTTCGTAGAATCTAATTTTCAGATAATTGATTGCATGGACTTCCATCATAACCTTCCCACGTAACATATAAGATGGATCTAAAAAATTTGCATCGTTTCGAACAGTCCTCTATTTAATTTGATTTTTGGAGAAAAACTAGTATAAACTAGTGTATAATATATAATGACTTTTTAAATGAAAGTTGCATTTGGAAAAGTTTCGTAGAATCAAATTTTCAGATTATATTTTGCATTGACTTCCAACATAACCTTCCCTCATAAAATATATAAATTATCCGAAACGTTTTGTAGCATTTCGAACTGTCCACGATTTAATTAATTTTTAACCGAAACTACTATAAACTAGTGTATAATATATTAAGATTTTTTAACCGAAACTTGCATGTAAAAAAGTTTCGTAGAATCTAATTTTCTGATGATATTTTGCAAGGACTTCCAACATAACCTTCCCTCGTAAAATATAAGATGGACCTAAAAAAATTTGTATCGTTTTGAACAGTCCTCTATTTAATTTTATTTTTTGAGAAAAACTAGTATAAACTAGTGTATAATATATAATGATTTTTGACTGAAACGTGCATTTCGAATCGTTTCGTAGATTCAAATTTTAAGATGATTTTTTGCATGGAATTTCATCATAACCTTCCCTCGTAAAATATATAAATTATCTGAAAAGTTTGGTAGCATTTCGAATAGTCCTCGATTTAATTAATTTTTTACAGAAACTAGTATGAACTCATGTATAATATATTACGATTTTTTGACCGAACTTAATTTTCAGATGATTGTTTGCATGGACTTCCATCATAACATTCCCTCGTAACATGTAAGATGGATCTCAAAATTTTGCATCGTTTCGAACAGTCCTCGATTTAATTTGATTTTTTGAGAAAAACTAGTAAAAACTAGTGTATAATATATAATGACTTTTTGAATGAAAGTTGCGTTGGGAAAAGTTTCGTAGAATCAAATTTTCAGATGATATTTTGCATGGACTTGCATCATAACCTTCCCTCGTATAATATATAAATTATCTGAAAAGTTTTATAGCATTTCGAACAATCCTCAATTTAATTGATTGTTTGACCGAAATTAGTATTAACTAGTGTATAAATATTATGATTTTTTGATAGAAACTTGCATTTCAAAAAGTTTCGTAGAATCTAATTTTCAGATAATTGTTTGCATGGACTTCCATCAAACCTTCCCTCGTAACATATAAGATGGATCTAAAAAATTTGCATCGTTTCGAACGGTCCTCAATTTAATTTGATTTTTTTAGAAAAACTAGTATAAACTAGTGTATAATATATAATGAATTTTTGAATGAAAGTTGCATTTGGAAAAGTTTCGTAGAATCAAATTTTCAGATGATATTTTGCATGGACTTCCAACATAACCTTCCATCATAAAATATATATATTATCGAACACGTTTTGTAGCATTTCGAACAGTTCACAATTTAATTGTTTTTTGACCGAAACTACTATAAACTAGTGTATAATATATTACGATTTTTTAACCGAAACTTGCATGTAAAAAAGTTTCGTAGAATCTAATTTTGTGATGATATTTTGCATGGACTTCCATCATAACATTCCCTCATAAAATATAAGATGAACCTAAAAAAATTGTATCCTTTCGAACAGTCCTCTATTTAATTTTATTTTTTGTGAAAAACTAGTATAAACTAGTGTATAATATATATAATGATTTTTGACTGAAACGTGCATTTCGAATCGTTTTTTAGATTCAAATTTTAAGATGTTTTGCGTGGAATTCCATCATATCTTTCCCTCGTAAAATATATAAATTATCTGAAAAGTTTGGTAGCATTTCGAACAGTCCTCGAGTTAATTGATTTTTTGACCGAAACTACTATAAACTAGTGTATAATATATTACGATTTTTTAACCGAAACTTGCATGTAAAAAGGTTTCGTAGAATCTAATTTTCTGATGATAGTTTGCATAGACTTCTATCATAACCGTCCCTCATAAAATATAAGATGGACCTAAAAAAAATTATATCGTTTCGAACAGTTCTCTATTTAATTTTATTTTTTGAGAAAAACTAGTATAAACTAGTGTATAATATATAATGATTTTTGAATGAAACGTGCATTTCAAATCGTAAAATATTTAATGATTTAATTGATTTATTGAGAAATACTAGTATAAATTAGTGTATAATATATAATGATTTTTTTACTGAAACATGCATTTTGAAATGTTTCGTAGATTTATATTTTAAGATGATTTTTTGCATGGACTTCCATCATAACCTTCCCTCGTAAAATATATAAATTATCTGAAAAGTTTGGTAGCATGTCGAATAGTCCTCGATTTATTTAATTTTTTAAAGAAACTAGTATGAACTTCCTGTATAATATATTACGATTTTTTGACCGAAACTTGCATTTCAAAAAGTTTCATAGAACGTAATTTTCAGATGATTGTTTGCATTGACTTCCATCATAACATTCCCACGTAACATATAAGATGGATCTAAAAAATGAACAGTCCTCGATTTAATTTAATTTTTTGAGAAAACTAGTAAAAACTAGTGGATAGTACATAATGACTTTTTGAATGAAAGTTGCGTTGGGAAAAAATTCGTAGAATCAAATTTTCAGATGATATTTTGCATGGACTTGCATCATAACCTTCCCTCGTATAATATATAAAATATCTGAAAAGTTTTGTAGCATTTCGAACAGTCCTCAATTTAATTGATGTTTTGACCGAAATTAGTATTAACTAGTGTATAATATATTATGATTTTTTGATAGAAACTTGCATTTCAAAAAGTTTCGTACAATCTAATTTTCAGATAATTGTTTGCATGGACTTCCATCATAACCTTCCCTCGTAACATATAAGATGGATCTAAAAAATTTGCATCGTTTCGAACAGTCCTCAATTTAATTTGATTTTTTGAGAAAAACTAGTATAAACTAGTGTATAATATATAATGACTTTTTGAATGAAAGTTGAATTTGGAAAAGTTTCGTAGAATCAAATTTTCAGATGATATTTTGCATGGACTTCCAACATAACCTTCCCTCATAAAATACATAAATTATGTGAAACATTTTGTAGCATTTCGAACAGTCCACGATTTAATTGATTTTTTGACCAAAACTACTATAAACTAGTGTATAATATATTACAATTTTTTAAACGAAACTTGCATGTAAAAAAATTTCATAGAATCTAATTTTCTGATGATATTTTGCATGGACTTCCATCATAACTTTCCCTCGTAAAATAAGATGGACCTAAAAAAATTTGTATCGTTTCGAACAGTCCTCTAGATAATTTTATTTTTTGACAAAAACTCGTATAAACTAGTGTATAATATATAATGATTTTTTGACTGAAACGTGCATTTCGAAACGTTTCGTAGATTCAAATTTTAAGATGTTTTTTGCATGGACTTCCATCATAACCTTCCCTCGTAAAATATATAAATTATCTGAAAAGTGTGGTAGCATTTCGAACAGTCCTCGATTTAATTGATTTTTTGAGAAATACCTGTATAAACTAGTGTATAATATATAATGATTTTTTGACTGAAACGTGCATTTTGAAACGTTTCGTAGATTTAAATTTTAAGATGATTTTTTGCATGGACTTCAATTATAACCTTCCCTCGTAAAATATATAAATTATCTGAAACGTTTGGTAGCATTTCGAACAGTCCTCGATTTAATTGATTTATTACAGAAACTAGTTAAAACTCATGTATAATATATTACTATTTTTTGACCGAAACTTGCATTTCAAAAAGTTTCATTGAACCAAATTTTCAAATGATTGTTTTCATAGACTTCCTTCATAACATTCCCTCGTAACATATAAGATGGATCTAAAAAAATTTCATCGTTTCGAACAGTCCTCGATTTAATTTGAATTTTTGAGAAAAACTAGTAAAACCTAGTGTATAATATATAATGACTTTTTGAATGAGAGTTGCGTTGGGAAAGTTTGGTATAATCAAATTTTCAGATGATATTTTGCATGGACTTTCATCATAACCTTCCCTCGTAAAATATATAAATTATCTGAAAAGTTTTGTAACATTTCGAACAGTCTTCAAGTTAATTGATTGTTTGACCGAAATTAGTATAAACTAGTGTATAATATATTACAATTTTTAGATAGAAACTTGCATTTCAAAAAGTTTCATAGAATCGAATTTTCAGATGATTATTTGCATGGACTTCCATCATAACCTTCCCTCGTAACATATAAGATGGATCTAAAAAATTTTCATCGTTTCGAACAGTCTTCGATTTATTTTGATTTTTTGAGAAAAACTAGTAAAAACTAGTGTATAATATATAATGACTTTTCGAATGAAAGTTGAGTTGGGAAACGTTTCGTAGAATCAAATTTTCAGATTATATTTTGCATGGACTTCCAACATAACCTTCCCTCATAAAATATATAAATTATCCGAAACGTTTTGTAGCATTTCGAACAGTACACGATTTAATTGATTTTTTGACTGAAACTACTATAAACTTGTGTATAATATATTAAGTTTTTTAACCGAAACTTGCATGTAAAAAAGTTTCGTAGAATCTAATTTTGAGATGATATTTTGCATGGACTTCCAACATAACCTTCCCTCGTAACATATAAGATGGATCTAAAAATTTTGCATCGTTTCGAACAATCCTCAATTTAATTTGATTTTTTGAGAAAAACTAGTATAAACTAGTGTATAATATATAATGACTTTTTAAATGAAAGTTGCATTTGCAAAAGTTTCGTAGAATCAAATTTTCAGATTATATTTTGCATGGACTTCCAACATAACCTTCCCTCATAAAATATATAAATTATCCGAAACGTTTTGTAGCATTTCGAACAGTCCACGATTTAATTGATTTTTTGACTGAAACTGCTATAAACTAGTGTATAATATATTAAGTTTTTTAACCGAAACATGCATGTAAAAAAGTTTCGTAGAATCTAATTTTGAGATGATATTTTGCATGGACTTCCAACATAACCTTCCCTCGTAAAATATAAGATGGATCTAAAAAATTTGCATCGTTTCGAACAGTCCTCGATTTAATTTGATTTTTTGAGAAAAACTAGTAAAAACTAGTGTATAATATATAATGACTTTTTGAATGAAAGTTGAGTTGGGAAACGTTTCGTAGAATAAAATTTTCAGATGATATTTTGCATGGACTTGCATCATAACCTTCCCTCGTAAAATATATAAATTATCTGAAACGTTTTGTAGCATTTCGAACTGTCCATGATTTAATTGATTTTTTGACCGAAACTACTATAAACTAGTGTATAATATATTACGATTTTTTAACCGAAACTTGCATGTAAAAAATTTTCGTAGAATCTAATTTTCTGATGATATTTTGCATGGACTTCCAACATAACCTTCCCTCGTAAAATATAAGATGGGCCTAAAAAAAATTTTATCGTTTCGAACAGTCTTCTATTTAATTTTATTTTTTGAGAAAAACTAGTATAAACTAGTGTATAATATATAATGATTTTTGACTGAAACGTGCATTTCGATTCGTTTCGTAAATTCAAATTTTATGATTTTTTGCATGGAATTCCATCATAACCTTCCCTCGTAAAATATATAAATTATCTTAAAAGTTTGGTAGCATTTCGAACATTCCTCGATTTAATTGATTTTTTGAGAAATACTAGTATAAACTAGTGTATAATATATAATGATTTTTTGACTGAAACGTGCATTTTGAAATGTTTCGTATAATTAAATTTTAAGATGATTTTTTGCATGGACTTCCATCATAACCTTCCCTCGTAAAATATATAAATTATTTTAAAATTTTGGTAGCATTTCGAATAGTCCTCGATTTAATTAATTTTTTACAGAAACTAGTATGAACTTCCTGTATAATATATTACGATTTTTTGACCGAAACTTGCATTTCAAAAAGTTTCATAGAACCTAATTTTCAGATGATTGTTTGCATGGACTTCCATCATAACATTCCCTCGTAACATATAAGATGGATCTAAAAAATTTGCATCATTTCGAACAGTCCTCGATATAATTTGAGTTTTTGAGAAAAACTAGTGTATAATATATAAAGACTTTTTGAATGAAACTTGCGTTGGGAAAAGTTTCGTAGAATCAAATTTTCAGATGATTTTTTGCATGGAATTCCATCATAACCTTCCCTCGTAAAATATATAAATTATCTGAAAAGTTTGGTAGCATTTCGAACAGTCCTCGATTTAATTGATTTTTTCAGAAATACTAGTATAAACTAGTGTATAATATATAATGATTTTTTGACTGAAACGTGTATTTCGACACGTTTCATAGATTTATATAATGATTTTTTGACCGAAACTTGCATTTCAAAAAGTTTCGTAGAACCTAATTTTCAGATGATTGTTTTCATGGACATCCAGCATAACATTCCCTCGTAACATATAATATGGATCTAAAAAAATTGCATCATTTCGAACAGTCCTCTATTTAATTTGAATATTTGAGAAAAACTAGTAATAACTAGTGTATAATATATAATGACTTTTTGAATGAAAGTTGCGTTGGGAAAGTTTCGTAGAATCAAATTTTCAGATGATATTTTGCATGGACTTGCATCATACCTTCCCTCGTAAAATATATAAATTATCTGAAATGTTTTGTAGAATTTCGAACAGTCCTCAATTTAATCGATTGTTTGACCGAAATTAGTATAAACTAGTGTATAATATATTAAGATTTTTTGATAGAAACTTGCATTTCAAAAAGTTTCATAGAATCTAATTTTCAGATGATTATTTGCATGGACTTCCAACATAACCTTCCTTCATAAAATATATAAATTATCCGAAATGTTTTATAGCATTTCGCACAGTCCACGATTTAATTGATTTTTAGACCGAAACTACTATAAACTAGTGTATAATATATTACGATTTTTAACCGAAACTTGCATGTATAAAAGTTTCGTAGAATCTAATTTTCTGATGATATTTTGCATGGACTTCCATCATAACCTTCCCTTGTAAAATATAAGATGGACCTAAAAAAAATTGTATAGTTTCGAACAGTCCTTTATTTAATTTTTATTTTTGAGAAAAACTAGTATAAACTAGTGTATAATATAAAATGATTTTTTACTAAAACATGCATTTCGAATCGTTTCGTAGAGTCAAATTTTAAGATTTATTTCATGGAATTCTATCATAACCTTACCTTATAAAATATATAAATTATGTGAAAAGTTTTGTAGCATTTCGTACAGTCCTCGATTTAATTGATTTTTTGAGAAATACTAGTATAAACTAGTGTATAATATATAATGATTTTTTAACTGAAACGTGCATTTTGAAATGTTTCGTAGATTTAAATTTTAAGATGATTTTTTGCATGGACTTCCTTCATAACCTTCCCTCGTAAAATATATAAATTATTTGAAAAGTTTGGTAGCATTTCGAATAGTCCTCGATTTAATTAATTTTTTACATAAACTAGTATGAACTTCCTGTATAATATATTACGATTTTTTAACCGAAACTTGCATTAAAAAAAGTTTCATAGAACCTAATTTTCAGATGATTGTTTGCATTGACTTCCATCATACCATTCCCTCGTAACATATAAGATGGATCTAAAAAATTTGCATCGTTTCGAACAGTCCTCGATTTAATATAATTTTTTGAGAAAAACTAGTAAAAACTAGTGTATAATATATAATGACTTTTTGAATGAAAGTAGCATTGGGAAAAGTTTCGTAGAATCAAATTTTTCAGATGATATTTTGCATGGACTTGCATCATAACCTTCCCTCGTATAATATATAAATTATCTGTAAAGTTTTGAAGCATTTTGAGCAGTCCTCATTTTAATTGATTGTTTGACCGAAATTAGTATTAACTAGTGTATAATATATTATTATTTTTTGATAGAAACTTGCATTTCAAAAAGTTTCGTAGAATCTAATTTTCAGATAATTGTTTGCATGGACTTCCATCATAACCTTCCCTCGTTACATATAAGATGGATCTAAAAAATTTGCATCGTTTCGAACAGTCCTCAATTTAATTTGATTTTTTTAGAAAAACTAGTATAAACTAGTTTATAATATATAATGACTTTTTGAATGAAAGTTGCATCTGGAAAAGTTTCATAGAATCAAATTTTCAGATGATATTTTGCATGGACTTCCAACATAACCTTCACTCATAAAATATATAAATTATCCGAAACGTTTTGTAGCATTTCGAACAGTCCACGATTTAATTGATTTTTTCACCGAAACAACTATAAACTAGTGTATAATATATTCCGATTTTTTAACCGAAACTTGCATGTAAAAAAGTTTCGTAGAATCAAATTTTTTCATGATATTTTGCATGGACTTCCATCATAACATTGCCTCGTAAAATATAAGATGGACCTAAAATAAATTCTATCGTTTCGAACTGTCCTCTATTTAATTTGATTTTTTGAGAAAAACTAGTATAAACTAGTGTATAATATTTAATGATTTTTGACTAAAACGTGCATTTCAAATCGTTTTTTAGATTCAAATTTTAAGATGTTTTGCGGTTTAGGGTAGTTTTAATGGTAGTCTTAGATTTAGAGTCGGTAAGCCCTAGAACTTCTGCCACCGTTGTTGGTCGGCTGCAATCCCTAACTCATGGTCGACGTAGGTGTTGGTCGGCCTTCACTTGGGATTTGATAAGTATTTTAGGCTAGATCCCGTAATTTCTGACGTTGGGCGTAAGCCATCGCTTTGAGCAATGGTCAGCTAGGGCTACAGCTCGGGACCCTGTTCCTGGGTTGATACGCGCCCTTTCACTTGTCGAGCGGTGGAAGGGTGGATTTGATATTCTTAATTGAATTCACTGACGCCTTTCCTCTGCTTTTCAGGTGAAAACTCGCTCATGGACCCGTTGGATGTGTCCTCGGAAGAGACGTCCTCGGAAGATTCTGGATCTTCTGCATCAGTCCCCTCTGACTCCGGGAGTTCCTCGGGAGACTCGGATGCGAGCACTATGGAAGAAGGAGCTTCAACAGACTCGCCACGATCCCCTGAACAGATAAGGATCTTGCCCGAAGAATGGGTGGTGGAGGATCTGCTGGACAAAGTGTCCTCGTTCTAAAGGCCTCGAGCGGAGCCGTTGCCCGTCGTTGGCGACCCTGCCGACTGGGTGGTGACTTGCCCAGGAGATGATGACCACATCTTCTCGGATTTTGGAGGTCGGGAGTTCTCCATGTACGAGTATGCGATTTCGGTCCTGGGGGTAACTTTGCCCTTCAGTGACTTGGTATGTGTTGTGCTCGGGCATCTGGGTGTTGCTCCGTCTCAGCTACATCCTAACACGTACGCGTTTTTGAAGGCATTTGAGGTGACGTGCGCCCATCTGGGTGTTGGTGCCACGCTCCCTCTGTTCTTCCGTTTGTTCTCTCTGCAGCGTCAAGTCGGGCGAGGGACTGATCGAAAGGGGTTTGTTTCTTTTAAACAGAGGACGAAAATTTTAAAGGCTCATTCAGAGTCCATCCGAGCTTTCAAGATGGACTATTTTCTTATCAAACCCGCGAGCGCGGTGGCTGTGAGGGCGCTGAGCTTTCTGGGGATAGATACCGATGAGAATGATGAACCCAAGCTCGACGACCAAGGGTATGTGATCCCGAGGAGGCTTTTGTTATTCCCCTTCTCCTGGAGTTACACCCAATACGAGAGGTCGGTTAGTGAGTTCGTCTAGGTGGGGGACTCTTTGAACGAGGATGACGCAGCCAGTTTCGAGGCCTTCAGGAATTGATAGCGTCTTTTATCCCGACCCCCCTGCTGGACGGAGAAGGGAAAATTATGCTGGATCAAGATGGGGGGAAGCTGTGGAGCGTCCCTTGATCGACGTCACAGTTTAGCTGGCGTAAAATACCGGGCAAGAAGTGTCCGAGTTTTTTGGTATCCGTTTTACTTTTGTTTGTCATATCTTTGATATTATTCTGTCGTCCGTGATTAACCTAATTTTCTTTTTCCCTTTTCAGGCTCCCTGTCGAACCCGCTCGACAAAATACAAGAACGCTTGCGTCAACAGCAGCAGAAGAAGAGATCGAGGGTCGTGCAGACTAAGCTGATCGAAACCAGTGGCTCTGGGTCGGGTCCTTTGGTCCAGGGTTCCCCGAGCGCTTCGACCGGGTCTCTGATGAAAAAGCATAAGTCCGCAGCGACTGTGGACCTGACGGCTCACGCTCCTACCAAGCCGAAGCACGCGCTGCCTCCGTGCTTCATGAAACGCAATTTCTTTGAGGGGACGAGCATGGAAGTAGACCGTGCAGATTCCCTGTTCCTGGAAGGTATGGATCGTCCTGCCCGGCAGTTGTCTTTGGCCCAGGACGCAAGTGCTGTCATGCGGGTCTTGACGATGGCCTGGCTGACGGCTGAAGGAAATCCTGGGAAGGAGAGGGATATGGGGAGGCTGAAGGAGAAGCTGGTTGCCACTGAGGAGAAGCTGAAAGCGGCCACTGAAGAAGCCAGTGCCACGGCCAGGGAGTTGACCGAGCGAGGCAACATTATCGCTAAACTGGAGGTCGACAAGAAGAGAGCCCTGGAGCAAAACAGGAAACTGAAGGATGCCTTCTGCCCAAAGGAGGATGAAGATGCTGAAACTAAAAGCATGGTGACTAGGGCTCATTTCCTAGCTCGGATCGACCAGGATATGGAAGATCTGAACTCGTCAACTGAGCTCAGTTTCCAGAACGCTGTGGAGCAGATAAGGGCTCTTCATCCTGACTTGGCCTTGGACGTCAGTCGGATCAGCTATCTATACAAGGTCGAGGATGGCCAGATTGTGGTTCCCTCTGACCTGGTAGCGGAGGATTCACAGTCGGTGACGACTGTTCAGCTTGGCCAACCCAAAGTGCAGTCGGACCAGGACGAGGCTCGACAAGGGGAGGATCGACCTGATGGTGAAGATAGTTAGTTCTTGGCCTGCGTGCTTTGTAATTTATTATGTTTCTTTTTTGGGTGACGTGGTCCCCTTTGTAAGTAATTATGAACAAGTCGGCCCAGCGAGGTCGCATTTTTGTGCTCACAATTGGTGTTTACTAATGCTCGTTCGTTTCATTATATTTACTGTTCAATTGCTCGTCCGTCGGAGGACTATTTACTTTATATTTAAAATGCTAAGTGTTTGTCGTACGTTTTCGCACTAATTGGATATGATCGAATGTATACGGGGTGTGTTTGTGATCCATTGGTTTGGGGAACCAATTAGATTCTGGAGTTTTCGCTCCTGGCCGGTGCCCGGGCCAAGGTAATGGCCCGGGCTCCGTGGCTTGAACGTCCCATCGCGAGCTGGGGTTCTACCTGGTCGTGGTACTTAGACGATGTCGAACTTGTTTGAGTATCCGCCCGTGCGACAGGTTTCTCCTTCCCTTGGAGGGAGATCCTGGTGATCATGTTATTTTTGGGCTGTAGTGCTTGTACCTGGGCACGCAGTTCTTGGTCAGTCCTATTGCTCCTCGCTTGAGAGTTGAGCGAGGTGACCTTGTGAGTTAGCTGTAGTATTTCTTGAGCTTCTCGGCGTTCCACGGCCGAGCAAGGTCTTCCCCGTGTAAATTTTCTAAATAATAGGCTCTGTTTTCGGTTTTTGCTCGGATGCGATATGGGCCCTCCCAATTGGGTGTAAGCTTTCCCTCGCGAGGGTCCCTGTGATTTCTTCTGAGAACAAGACTGCCTACTTCGAACGTTCGTCTTATGACTTTAGAATCGTACCGAGCGGCTATTTTCTGTTTGAGAATGGTCTCCCAAAGAGCAGCTTCTGATCGGACTTCCTCGACCAGGTCAAGCTCGTCCCTCAAAGCCTCGGAGTTGGTGTCCTGGTCCATAGGGGATTCTATGCGTCTGGATAAGACGTGCATTTCTATAGGGATCACTGCCTCGGTCCCATATGCCAATCGGAATGGGGACTCCCCGGTTGTTGAGTGGGGGTGGTCCTATATGCCCATAGCACGCTGTGTAGCTCCTCGACACAGTGCCTCTTATGTTCGTCCAGTCTTAGTTTCAAGCCTCTTAGGATTACCCTATTCGCGGCCTCTACTTGCCCGTTAGTTTGGGGGTGCTCCACCGAAGCGAAATGTTGTTTCGTTCCTATTGATGCAACAAATTCTTTGAAGTGTTTATCCGTAAACTGAGTGTCATTGTCGGTCACAATGGCGAGCGGTACTTCGAACCGGGCGAGGATGTTCCTCTTGAAGAAACGTAGTATGTTGAGTGCAGTAATCTTGGCAAGGCCTCAGCTTCTATCCACTTGGTGAAATTATCGACGCCTACAATTAGGTATTTGTTTTGGCCGGATCCAACGACGAATGGTCCTAAGATATCCATCCCCCACCATGCAAACGGCCAAGGCGACGATAGCGATTTTAGCTCGGATGGGGGTGTTACGTGTACGTCCCCGTGTCGTTGGCACTTGTCGCACCTTTTCACGTGCTCCTTTGCGTCGTGTTGGAGTGTGGGCCAATAGTGTCATGCTCGAAGAATTTTTCGGGCCAACGACCGTCCGCCTGGATGTTGCACATTAATTCCTTCATGGACTTCTCTTAGCATGTGTGGGATGTTCTCTTCTTCTACGCACCTGAGGAGGGGTGTAGAGATTCCTCGACGATACATACGTCCACCCACTAGAGAATATGAGCATGATCTTTGTCGTATTGTACTGGCCGTTTTTGGGTCGGTCGGTAACTCTCCTTTAGTCAGGTAGTTAAATACTGGGGTCATCCAGCAGTTCGAGTCGCCCACGAGATTAACGTCTAGGTGGATTGATGATTGCCCAATGCTTGGTCGGGGAAGCGTCTTCTGTATGACGGATTTATTGTTTCCCTTCCTTCTAGTGCTCTCCAACTTGGAAAGGATGTCGGCCCGGGTATTGTTCTCTCGCGGGACGTGTTTGACTTCCACGCTTCTGAATCGCTTTAGTTCGCCTTTTACGAGGGCCAGGTATTCGGCCATGTTATCGTTTTTGGCTTGAAAGTCTCCTCGGACTTGGCTAGCGACCAGCTGAGAATCTGTGCAGATTGTGATTTCTTCTGCCTCCAAATTAGTCGCGAGCCGTATGCCTGCTAGGAAGGCCTCGTACTCCGCCTGGTTGTTGGAAGTGGGGAAAGATAAGGTTAAGGATACTTCGATGATGTTCCCTTCCTCATTCTCCAGGATAACCCCAGCTCCGCTGCCCGCTGGACCGGATGCCCCGTCCACGAAAATAGTCCACTTGGAGGAAGATTTTGGCTCTTGCTCAGTGAAAGTGAGTTCTGCTACGAAGTCGGACAGTGCTTGAGCTTTGAGAGCTTGTCTTCCCTCGAATTTGATGTTGAATTCGGATAGTTCCAACGACCATTTTAACATTCGTCCGGCCATGTCTGGTCGACCGAGCAATTGTCTTATGGGTTGACCGGTTCTTACGATGATGGTGTGGGCCAAGAAATAATGGCGTAGCCTTCTGGTTGCGAAAAGGAGGGCCAAGGCCACCTTTTCCACCTGGAGATACCAAATTTCCGGGCCATGGAGTGCTTTGCTCATAAAATAAACATGCTTCTGCCCCTCGGGTAAGTCGCGTACGAGGGCCACGCTCACTGCTTCGTTTGCAACGGCAAGGTAGAGATAAAGTATCTCTCCTTCTTCAGGTCTGGATAAAACTGGGGGTTTACTTAGTGCCCTCTTCAGGTGGGACAACACTAGCTCACACTCCTCGTAGATTTAAATTTTAAGATGATTTTTTGTATGGACTTCCATCATAACCTTCCCTCATAAAATATATAAATTATCTGAAAAGTTTGGTAGCATTTCGAACAGTCCTCGATTTAATTGATTTTTTGAGAAATACTAGTATAAACTAGTGTATAATATATAATGATTTTTTGACTAAAACGTGCATTTTGAAATGTTTCGTAGATTCAAATTTTAAGATGATTTTTTGCATGGACTTCCATCATAACCTTCCCTCGTAAAATATATAAATGATCTGAAAAATTTTCATCGTTTCGAACAGTCCTAAATTTAATTTGATTTTTTTAGAAAAACTAGTAAAAACTAGTGTATAATATATAATGACTTTTTGAATGAAAGTTGCGTTGGGAAAGTTTCGTAGAATCAAATTTTCAGATGATATTTTGCAGGGAATTGCATCATAACCTTCCCTCGTAAAATATATAAATTATCTGAAAAGTTTTGTAGCATTTCGAACAATCCTCAATTTAATTGATAGTAAGATCGAAATTAGTATAAACTAGTGTATAATATATTAATATTTTTTGATAGAAACTCGCATTTCAAAATGTTTCGTAGAATCTAATTTTCAGATAATTGATTGCATGGATTTCAATCATAACCATCTCACGTAACATATAAGATGGATCTAAAAAATTTGCATCGTTTTGAATAGTCCTCAATTTAATTTGATTTTTTGAGAAAAACTATTATAAACTAGTGTATAATATATAATGACTTTTTGAATGAAAGTTGCATTTGGAAAAGTTTCGTAGAATCAAATTTTAAAAATGATATTTTGCATGGATTTCCAACATAACCTTCTCGCATAAAATATATAAATTATCCGAAACATTTTGTAGCATTTCGAACAGTCCACGATTTAATTGATTTTTTGACCGAAACTACTATAAACTAGTGTATAATATATTATGATTTTTTAACCGAAACTTGCATGTAAAAACGCTTCGTAGAATCTAATTTTCTGATGATATTTTGCATGGGCTTCCATCATAGCCTTCCCTCGTAAAAATATTAGATGGACCTAAAAAAAATTGTATCGTTTCAAACAGTCCTCTATCTAATTTTGTTTTTTGAGAAAAACTAGTATAAACAAGTGTATAATATATAATGATTTTTTTTACTGAAACATGCATTTCGAAACGTTTCGTAGATTAAAATTTTAAGATAATTTTTTGCATGGACTTCTATCATAACCTTCCATCGTAAAATATATAAATTATCTGAAAAGTTTGGTAGCATTTCAAACAGTCCTTGATTAATTTGATTTTTTGTGAAAAACTAGTATAAACTAGTGTATAATATAAAATGACTTTTTGAATGAAAGTTGCATTTGGAAAAGTTCGTAGAATTAAATTTTCAGATGATATTTTGCATGGACTTCCAACATAACCTTCCCTCATAAAATATATATATCATCCGAAAAATTTTGTAGCATTTCGAACAGTCCACGATTTAATTGATTTTTTAACCGAAACTACTATAAACTAGTGTATAATATATTACGATTTTTTAACCGAAACTAGCATGTAAAAAGGTTTCGTAGAATCTAATTTTCTGATGATATTTTGCATGGGCTTCCTTCATAGCCTTCCCTCGAAAAAATATTAGATGGACCTAAAAAAAATTGTATCGCTTCGAACAGTCCTCTATCTATTTTTTTTTTGAGAAAAACAAGTATAAACTAGTGTATAATATAAATTGATTTTTTGACTGAAACGTGCATTTCGAAACGTTTCGTAGATTCAAATTTTAAGATGATTTTTTGCATGGACTTCCATCATAACCTTCCCTCGATTTAATTGATTTTTTGAGAAATACTAGTATAAACTAGTGTATAATATATAATGATTTTTTGACTGAAACATTCATTTCGAAACGTTTCGTAGATTTTTTGACTGAAAAGTATTGTAGCATTTCAAACAGTCCTCGATTTAATTGATTTTTTACAAAAACTAGTATAATCTCCTGTATAATATATTACGATTTTTTGACCTAAACATGCATTTCAAAAAAATTTGTATAACCTAATTTTCAGATGATTGTTTTCATGGACTTCCATCATAACATTCCCTCGTAACATATAAGATGGATCTAAAAAATTACATCGTTTCGAACAGTCCTCGATTTAATTTGAATTTTTGACAAAAACTAGTATAAACTAGTGTATAATATATAATTAATTTTTGAATGAAAGTTGTGTTGGGAAAGTTTCGTAGACTCAAATTTTCAGATGATATTTTGCATGGACTTGCATCATAACCTTCCCTCGTAAAATATATTAATTATCTGAAAAGTTTTGTAGCATTTCGAACAGTCCACAATTTAATTGATTGTTTGACCGAAATTAGTATAAACTAGTGAATAATATATTAAGATATTTTGATAGAAACTTGCATTTCAAAATTTTCGTAGAATCTAATTTTCAGATGATTGTTTGAATGGACTTCCATCATAACCTTCCTTCGTAACATATAAGATGGATCTAAAAAATTTGCATCATTTCGAACAGTCCTCGATTTAATTTGATTTTTTGAGAAAAACCAGTATAAACTAGTGTATAATATATAATGACTTTTTGAATGAAAGTTGCATTTGGAAAAGAATCGTAGAAACAAATTTTCAGATGATATTTTGCATGGACATCCATCATAACCTTCCCTCATAAAATATATAAATTATCAGAAATGTGATGTAGCAATTTGAATAGTCCACGATTTAATTGATTTTTTGACCGAAACTACTATAAACTAGTGTATAATATATTACGATTTTTTAACCGAAACATGCATGTAAATAAGTTTCGTAGAATCTAATTTTCTGATGATATTTTGCATGGACTTCCATCATAGCCTTCCCTTGTAAAATATAAGATGGACATAAAAAAAAATTGTATCGTTTCGAACTGTCCTCTATTTAATTTTATTTTTTGAGAAAAGCTAGTATAAACTAGTGTATAATATATAATGATTTTTTGACTGATACGTGCATTTTGAAACGTTACGTAGATTCAAATTTTAAGATGATTTTTTGCATGGACTTCCATCATAACCTTCCCTCGTAAAATATATAAATTATCTGAAAAGTTTGCTAGCATTTCGAACAGTCCTCGATTTAATTGATTTTTTGATAAATACTAGTATAAACCAGTGTATAATATATAATGATTTTTTGACTGAAACGTGCATTTCGAAACATTTCGTAGATTTAAATTTTATGATGATTTTTTGCATGGACTTCCATCATAACCTTCCCTCGTAAAATATATAAATTATCTGAAAAGTTTGGTATCATTTCGAACAGTCCTCGATTTAATTGATTTTTTTACGGAAACTAGTATAATCTCCTGTATAATATATTACAAATTTTGGACCGAAACTTGCATTTCAAAAAGTTTCGTAGAACCTAATTTTCAGATGATTGTTTTCATGGACTTCCATCATAACATTCCCTTTTAACATATAAGATGGATCTAAAAAAAATTCATCGTTTCGAATAGTCCTCGATTTAATTTGAATTTTTGAGAAAAACTAGTAAAAACTAGTGTATAATATATAATGACTTTTTGAATGAAAGTTGCGTTGGGAAATTTTCGTAGAATCAAATTTTCAGATGATATTTTGCATGGACTTGCATCATAACCTTCCCTAGTAAAATATATAAGTTATCTGAAAAAGTTTTGTAGCATTTCGAACAGTCCTCAATTTAATTGATAGTTTGATCGGAATTAGTATAAACTAGTGTATAATATTTTAAGATTTTTTGATAGAAACTCACATTTCAAAAAATTTCATAGAATCTAATTTTCAGATAATTGATTGCATGGATTTCCATCAGAACCTTCCCACGTAACATATAAGATGGATCTAAAAAGTTTGCATCGTTTCGAACAGTCCTCAATTTAATTTGATTTTTTGAGAAAAACTAGTATAAACTAGTGTATAATATATAATGACTTTTTGAATGAAAGTTGCATTTGGAAAAGTTTCGTAGAATCAAATTTTCAAATGATATTTTGCATGGACTTCCAACATAACCTTCCCTCATAAAATATATAAATTATCCGAAACATTCTGTAGCATTTCGAACACTCCATGATTTAATTGATTTTTTGACCGAAACTACTATAAACTATTGTATAATATATAATGATTTTTTGACTGAAACGTGCATTTCGAAATGTTTCGTAGATTCAAATTTTAAGATGATTTTTTGCATGGACTTCCATCATAACCTTCCCTCGTAAAATATATAAATTATCTGATAAGTTTGGTAGCATTTCGAACAGTCCTCGATTTAATTGATTTTTTGAGAAATACTAGTATAAACTAGTGTATAATATATAATGATTTTTTGACTGAAACGTTCATTTCGAAACGTTTCGTAGATTTAAATTTTAAGATGATTTTTTGCATGGACTTCCATCATAACCTTACCTCGTAAAATATATAAATTATCTTAAAAGTTTGGTAGCCTTAAAAGTTTGGTAGCCATCATAACCTGTATAATATATTACGATTTTTTGACCTAAACATGCATTTCAAAAGGTTTCTGAGAACCTAATTTTCATATGATTGTTTTCATGGACTTCCATCAAAACATTCCCTCGTAACATATAAGATGGATCTATAAAAAAAATCATCGTTTCGAACAGTCCTCGATTTAATTTGAGTTATTGAGAAAAACTAGTAAAAACTAGTGTATAATATATAATTACTTTTTGAATGAAAGTTGTTTTGGGAAAGTTTCGTAGACTCAAATTTTCAGATGATATTTTGCATGGACTTGCATCATAACCTTCCCTCGTAAAATATATAAATTATCTGAAAAGTTTAGTATAAACTAGTGTATAATGTATTAAGATATTTTGATAGAAACTTGCATTTCAAAACGTTTTGTAGAATCTAATTTTCAGATGATTGTTTGCATGGACTTCCATCATTACCTTCCCTCGTAACATATATGATGGATCTAAAAAATTTGCATTGTTTCGAACAGTCCTCGATTTTATTTGATTTTTTAAGAAAAACTAGTATAAACTAGTGTATAATATATAATGACTTTTTGAATGAAAGTTGCATTTGGAAAAGTTTCGTAGAATCAAATTTTTAGATGATATTTTGCATGGACATCCAACATAACCTTCCCTCATAAAATATATAAATTATCAGAAACGTTTTGTAGCAATTTGAACAGTCCACGATTTAATTGATTTTTTGACCAAAACTACTATAAACTAGTGTATAATATATGACGATTTTTTAACCGAAACCTGCATGTAAAAAAGTTTCGTAGAATCTAATATTCTGATGATATTTTGCATGGACTTCCATCATAGCCTTCCCTCGTAAAAATATAAGATGGACCTAAAAATATTGTATCGTTTCGAACTGTCCTCTATTTAATTTTATTTTTTGAGAAAAATTAGTATAAACTAGTGTATAATATAGAATGATTTTTTGACTAAAACGTGCATTTCGAAACGTTTCGTAGATTCAAATTTTAAGATGATTGTTTGCATGGACTTCCATCATAACCTTCCCTCGTAAAATATATAAATTATCTGAAAAGTTTGGTACCATTTCGAACAGTCCTCTATTTAATTGATTTTTTGAGAAATACTAGTATAAACTAGTTTATAATATATAATGATTTTTTGACTGAAACGTGCATTTCGAAACATTTCGTAGATTTAAATTTTAAGATGATTTTTTGCATGGACTTCCATCATAAACTTCCCTCCTAAAATATATAAATTATCTGAAAAGTTTTGTAGCATTTTGAACAGTCCTCAATTTAATTGATTGTTTTACCGAAATTAGTATAAACGAGTGTATAATATATTACGATTTTTTGATAGAATCTTGCATTTAAAAAAGTTTCGTAGAATCAAATTTTCAGATGATTGTTTGCATGGACTTCCATCATAACCTTCCCTCATAACATATAAGATGGATCTAAAAAATTTGCATCGTTTCGAACAGTCCTCGATTTAATTTGATTTTTTGAGAAAATCTAGTAAAAACCAGTGTATAATATATAATGACTTTTTGAATGAAAGTTGCATTTGGAAAAGTTTCGTAGAATCAAATTTTCAGATGATATTTTGCATGGACTTCCAACATAACGTTCCCTCATAAAATATATAAATTATCTGAAACATTTTGTAAGATTTCGAACAGTCCACGATTTAATTGATTTTTTGACCGAAACAACTATAAACTAGTGTATAATATATTACGATTTTTTAACCGAAACTTGCATGTAAAAAAGTTTCGTTGAATCTAATTTTCTGATGATATTTTGCATGGACTTCCATCATAACCTTCCCTCGTAAAATATAAGATTGACCTAAAAAAAATTGTATCGTTTCGAACAGTCCTCTATTTAATTTTATTTTATGAGAAAAACTAGTATAAACTAGTGTACAATATATAATGATTTTTGACTGAAACGTGCATTTCGAATCGTTTCGTAGATTCAAATTTTATGATTTTTTGCATGGAATTCCATCATAACCTTCCCTCGTAAAATATATAAATTATCTAAAAAGTTTGGTAGCATTTCGAACAGTCCTCGATTTAATTGATTTTTTGAGAAATACTAGTATAAACTAGTGTATAATATATAATGATTTTTTGACTGAAACGTGCATTTTGAAATGTTTCGTAGATTTAAATGTTAAGATGATTTTTCGCTTGGACTTCCATCATAACCTTCCCTCGTAAAATATATAAATTATCTGAAAAGTTTGGTAGCATTTCAGATGATTGTTTGCATGGACTTCCATCATAACATTCCCTCGTAACATATAAGATGGATCTAAAAAATTTGCATTGTTTCGAACAGTCCTTGATTTAATTTGATTTTTTGAGAAAAACTAGTAAAAACTAGTGTATAATATATAATGACTTTTTGAATGAAAGTTGCGTTGGGAAAAGTTTCGTAGAATCAAATTTTAAGATGATATTTTTCATGGACTTGCATCATAACCTTCCCTAGTATAATATATAAATTATCTGAAAAGTTTTGTAGCATTTTGAACAGTCCTCAATTTAATCGATTGTTTGACCGAAATTAGTATAAACTAGTGTATAATATATTACGATTTTTTGGTAGAAACTTGCATTTCAAAAAGTTTCGTAGAATCTAATTTTCAGATAATTGTTTGCATGGACCTCCATCATAACGTTCCCTCGTAACATATAAGATGGATCTAAAAAATTTGCATCGTTTCGAACAATCCTCAATTTAATTTGATTTTTTGAGAAAAACTGGTATAAACTAGTGTATAATATATAATGACTTTTTGAATGAAAGTTGCATTTGGAAATGTTTCGTAGAATCAAATTTTCAGATGATATTTTGCATGAACTTCCAACATAACCTTCCCTCATAAAATATATAAATTATCCGAAACATTTTGTAGCATTTCGAACAGTCCACGATTTAATTGATTTTTTGACCAAAACTACTATAAACTAGTGTATAATATATTACGATTTTTTAACCGAAACTTGCATGTAAAAAAGTTTTGTAGAATCTAATTTTTTGATGATATTTTGCATGGACATCCATCATAACATTCCCTCGTAAAATATAAGATGGACCTAAAAACAATTGTATCGTTTCGAACAGTCCTCTATTTTATTTAATTTTTTGAGAAAAACTAGTATAAACTAGTGTATAATATATAATGATTTTTGACTGAAACGTGCATTTCGAATAGTTTTTTAGATTCAAATTTTAAGATGTTTTGCATTGAATTCCATCATATCTTTCCCTCGTAAAAAATATAAATTATCTGAAAAGTTTGGTTGCATTTCAAACAGTCCTCGATTGAATTGATTTTTTGAGAAATACTAGTATAAACTAGTGTATAATATATAATGATATTTTGACTGAAACATGCATTTTGAAACGTTTCATAGATTTAAATTTTAAGATGATTTTTTGCATGGACTTCCATCATAACCTTCCCTCGTAAAAACTAGTGTATAATATATAACGACTTTTTGAATGAAAATTGCGTTGGGAAAAGTTTCGTAGAATCAAATTTTCAGATGATATTTTGCATGGACTTGCATAATAACTTTCCCTCGTATAATATATAAATTATCTGAAAAGTTTTGTAGCAATTCGAAAAGCCCTCAATTTAATTGATTGTTTGACCGAAATTAGTATAAACTATTGTATAATATATTACGATTTTTTGATAGAAACGTGCATTTCAAAAAGTTTCGTAGAATCTAATTTTCAGATGATTGTTTGCTTAGACTTCCATCATAACCTTCCCTCGTAACATATAAGATGGATCTAAAAAATTTGCATCGTTTCGAACAGTGCTCAATTTAATTTGATTTTTTGAGAAAAACTCGAATAAACTAGTGTATAATATATAATGACTTTTTAAATGAAAGTTGCATTTGCAAAAGTTTTTTAGAATCAAATTTTCAGATTATATTTTGCATGGACTTTCAACATAACCTTCCATCATAAAATATATAAATTATCCGAAACGTTTTGTAGCATTTCGAACAGTGCACGATTTAATTGATTTTTTGACCGAAACTACTATAAACTAGAGTATAATATATTAAGATTTTTTAACCGAAACTTGCATGTAAAAAAGTTTCCTAGAATCTAATTTTCTGATGATATTTCTCATGGACTTCCATCATAACATTCCCTCGTAAAATATAAGATGGACCGAAAAAAAATTGTATCATTTCGAACAGTCATCTATTTAATTTTATTTTTTGTGAAAAACTAGTATAAACTAGTCTATAATATATAATGATTTTTTACTGAAACGTACATTTCGAATTGTTTTGTAGATTCAAATTTTAAGATGTTTTGCATGGAATGCCATCATATCCTTCCCTCGTAAAATATATAAATTATCTGAAAAGTTTGGTAGCATTTCGAACAGTCCTCGATTTAATTTGATTTTTTGAGAAATACTAGTAAAAACTAATGTATAATATATAACGACTTTTTTAATGAAATTTGCGTTGGGAAAAGTTTCGTAGAATCAATTTTCAGATGATATTTTGCATGGACTTGCATAATAAATTTCACTAGTAAAATATATAAATTATCTGAAAAGTTTTGTAGAATTTCGAACGGCCCTCAATTTAATTGATTGTTTGACTGAAATCAGTATAAACTATTGTATAATATATTACGATTTTTTGATAGAAACTTGCATTTCAAAAAGTTTCGTAGAATCTAATTTTCAGATAATTGATTGCATGGACTTCCATCATAACCTTCCCACGTAACATATAAGATGGATCTTAAAAATTTGCATCGTTTCGAACAGTCCTCAATTTAATTTGATTTTTTGAGAAAAACTAGTATAAACTAGTGTATAATATATAATGACTTTTTAAATGAAAGTTGCATTTGGAAAAGTTTCATAGAATCAAATTTTCAGATTATACTTTGCATGGACTTCCAACATAACCTTCCCTCATAAAATATATAAATTATCCGAAACGTTTTGTAGCATTTCGAACTATCCACGATTTAATTAATTTTTTGACCGAAACTACTATAAACTAGTGTATAATATATTAAGATTTTTTAACCGAAACTTGCATGTAAAAAAGTTTCGTAGAATCTAATTTGCTGATGATATTTTGCAAGGACTTCCAACATAACCTTCCCTCGTAAAATATAAGATGGACCTAAAAAAAATTGTATCGTTTTGAACAGTCCTCTATTTAATTTTATTTTTTGAGAAAAACTAGTATAAACTAGTGTATAATATATAATGATATTTGACTGAAATGTGCATTTCGAATCGTTTCGTAGATTCAAATTTTAAGATGATTTTTTGTATGGAATTCCATCATAACCTTCCCTCGTAAAATATATAAATTATCTGAAAAGTTTGGTAGCATTTCAAACAGTCCTCGATTTAATTAATTTCTTGAGAAATACTAGTATAAACTAGTAAATAATATATAATGATTTTTAGACTGAAACGTGCATTTTGAAACGTTTCGTAGATTTAAATTTTAAGATTATTTTTTGCTTGGACTTCCATCATAACCTTCCCACGTAAAATATATAAATTATCTGAAAAGTTTGGTAGCATTTCGAATAGTCCTCGATTTAATTAATTTTTTACAGAAACTAGTATGAAATCATGTATAATATATTACGATTTTTTGATAGAAACTTGCATTTCAAAAAGTTCCATAGAATCTAATTCTCAGATGATTGTTTGCATGGACTTGCATCATAACCTTCCCTCGTAACATATAAGATGGATCTAAAAAATTTGCATCGTTTCGAACAGTGCTCAATTTAATTTGATTTTTTGAGAAAAACTAGTATAAACTAGTGTATAATATATAATGACTTTTTAAATGAAAGTTGCATTTGCAAAAGTTTTTTAGAATCAAATTTTCAGATTATATTTTGCATGGACTTCCAACATAACCTTCAATCATAAAATATATAAATTATCCGAAACGTTTTGTAGCATTTCGAACAGTGCACGATTTAATTAATTTTTTGACCGAAACTACTATAAACAAGTGTATAATATATTAAGATTGTTTAACCGAAACTTGCATGTAAAAAAGTTTCGTAGAATCTAATTTGCTGATGATATTTTGCAAGGACTTCCAACATAACCTTCCCTCGTAAAATATAAGATGGACCTAAAAAAAATTGTATCATTTCGAACAGTCATCTATTTAATTTTATTTTTTGTGAAAAACTAGTATAAACTAGTGTATAATATATAATGATTTTTTACTGAAACGTGCATTTCGAATTTTTTTTTAGATTCAAATTTTAAGATCTTTTGCATTGAATGCCATCATATCCTTCCCTCGTAAAATATATAAATTATCTAAAAAGTTTGGTAGCATTTCAAACAGTCCTCGATTTAATTTGATTTTTTGAGAAAAACTAGTAAAAACTAATGTATAATATATAACGACTTTTTGAATGAAATTTGCGTTGGGAAAGGTATCGTAGAATCAATTTTCAGATGATATTTTACATGGACTTGCATAATAACTTTCCCTCGTAAAATATATAAATTATCTGAAAAGTTTTGTAGCATTTCGAACGGCCCTCAATTTAATTGATTGTTTGACCGAAATCAGTATAAACTATTGTATAACATATTACGATTTTTTGATAGAAACTTGCATTTCAAAAAGTTTCGTAGAATCTAATTTTCAGATAATTGATTGCATGGACTTCCATCATAACCTTCCCACGTAACATATAAGATGGATCTAAAAAATTTGCATCGTTTCGAATAGTCCTCTATTTAATTTGATTTTTGGAGAAAAACTAGTATAAACTAGTGTATAATATATAATGACTTTTTAAATGAAAGTTGCATTTGGAAAAGTTTCGTAGAATCAAATTTTCAGATTATATTTTGCATTGACTTCCAACATAACCTTCCCTCATAAAATATATAAATTATCCGAAACGTTTTGTAGCATTTCGAACTGTCCACGATTTAATTAATTTTTAACCGAAACTACTATAAACTAGTGTATAATATATTAAGATTTTTTAACCGAAACTTGCATGTAAAAAAGTTTCGTAGAATCTAATTTTCTGATGATATTTTGCAAGGACTTCCAACATAACCTTCCCTCGTAAAATATAAGATGGACCTAAAAAAATTTGTATCGTTTTGAACAGTCCTCTATTTAATTTTATTTTTTGAGAAAAACTAGTATAAACTAGTGTATAATATATAATGATTTTTGACTGAAACGTGCATTTCGAATCGTTTCGTAGATTCAAATTTTAAGATGATTTTTTGCATGGAATTCCATCATAACCTTCCCTCGTAAAATATATAAATTATCTGAAAAGTTTGGTAGCATTTCGAATAGTCCTCGATTTAATTAATTTTTTACAGAAACTAGTATGAACTCATGTATAATATATTACGATTTTTTGACCGAACTTAATTTTCAGATGATTGTTTGCATGGACTTCCATCATAACATTCCCTCGTAACATGTAAGATGGATCTCAAAATTTTGCATCGTTTCGAACAGTCCTCGATTTAATTTGATTTTTTGAGAAAAACTAGTAAAAACTAGTGTATAATATATAATGACTTTTTGAATGAAAGTTGCGTTGGGAAAAGTTTCGTAGAATCAAATTTTCAGATGATATTTTGCATGGACTTGCATCATAACCTTCCCTCATATAATATATAAATTATCTGAAAAGTTTTATAGCATTTCGAACAATCCTCAATTTAATTGATTGTTTGACCGAAATTAGTATTAACTAGTGTATAAATATTATGATTTTTTGATAGAAACTTGCATTTCAAAAAGTTTCGTAGAATCTAATTTTCAGATAATTGTTTGCATGGACTTCCATCAAACCTTCCCTCGTAACATATAAGATGGATCTAAAAAATTTGCATCGTTTCGAACAGTCCTCAATTTAATTTGATTTTTTTAGAAAAACTAGTATAAACTAGTGTATAATATATAATGAATTTTTGAATGAAAGTTGCATTTGGAAAAGTTTCGTAGAATCAAATTTTCAGATGATATTTTGCATGGACTTCCAACATAACCTTCCCTCATAAAATATATATATTATCGAACACGTTTTGTAGCATTTCGAACAGTTCACAATTTAATTGTTTTTTGACCGAAACTACTATAAACTAGTGTATAATATATTACGATTTTTTAACCGAAACTTGCATGTAAAAAAGTTTCGTAGAATCTAATTTTGTGATGATATTTTGCATGGACTTCCATCATAACATTCCCTCATAAAATATAAGATGAACCTAAAAAAATTGTATCGTTTCGAACAGTCCTCTATTTAATTTTATTTTTTGTGAAAAACTAGTATAAACTAGTGTATAATATATATAATGATTTTTGACTGAAACGTGCATTTCGAATCGTTTTTTAGATTCAAATTTTAAGATGTTTTGCGTGGAATTCCATCATATCTTTCCCTCGTAAAATATATAAATTATCTGAAAAGTTTGGTAGCATTTCGAACAGTCCTCGAGTTAATTGATTTTTTGACCGAAACTACTATAAACTAGTGTATAATATATTACGATTTTTTAACCGAAACTTGCATGTAAAAAGGTTTCGTAGAATCTAATTTTCTGATGATAGTTTGCATAGACTTCTATCATAACCTTCCCTCATAAAATATAAGATGGACCTAAAAAAAATTATATCGTTTCGAACAGTTCTCTATTTAATTTTATTTTTTGAGAAAAACTAGTATAAACTAGTGTATAATATATAATGATTTTTGACTGAAACGTGCATTTCGAATCGTTTCGTAGATTCAAATTTTATGAGTTTTTGCATGGAATTCCATCATAACCTTCCCTCGTAAAATATATAAACTATCTGAAAAGTTTGGTAGCATTTCGAACAGTCCATGATTTAATTGATTTTTTGAGAAATACTAGTATAAACTAGTGTATAATATATAATGATTTTTTGACTGAAACGTGCATTTTGAAATGTTTCATAAATTTAAATTTTAAGATGATTTTTTGCATCGATTTATATCATAACCTTCCCTCGTAAAATATATAAATTATCTGAAATGTTTGGTAGCATTTCGAATAGTCCTCGATTTAATTAATTTTGTACAGTAACTAGTATGAACTTCCTGTATAATATATTACAATTTTTTGACCGAAACTTGCATTTCAAAAAGTTTCATAGAACCTAATTTTCAGATAATTGCTTGCATGGACTTCCATAATAACATTCCCTCGTAACATATAAGATGGATCTAAAAAATTTTCATCATTTCGAACAGTCCTGATTTAATTTGATTTTTTGAGAAAAACTAGTGTATAATATATAATGACTTTTTGAATGAAAGTTGCGTTGGGAAAAGTTTCGTAGAATCAAATTTTCAGATGATATTTTGCATGGACTTGCATCATTACCTTCCCTCGTATAATATATAAATTATCTGAAAAGTTTTGGAGCTTTTCGAACAGTCCTCAATTTAATTGATAGTTTTACCGAAATTAGTATTAACTAGTGTATAATATATTATGATTTTTGGATAGAAACTTGCATTTCAAAAAGTTTCGTAGAATCTAATTTTCAGATAATTGTTTGCATGGACTTCCATCATAACCTTCCCTCGTAACATATAAGATAGATCTAAAAAATTTGCATCGTTTTGAACAGTCCTCAATTTAATTTGATTTTTTGAAAAAAAACTAGTATAAACTAGTGTATAATATATAATGACTTTTTGAATGAAAGTTGCATTTGGAAAAGTTTCGTAGAATCAAATTATCAGATGATATTTTACATGGACTTCCAACATAACCTTCCCACATAAAATATATAAATTATCTGAAACATTTTGTAGCATTTCGAACAGTCCACGATTTAATTGATTTTTTGACCGAAACTACTATAAACTAGTGTATAATATATTACGATTTTTTAACCGAAACTTGCATGTAAAAAAGTTTCCCAGAATCTAATTTTCTGATGATATTTTGCATGGGCTTCCATCATAGCCTTCCCTCGTAAAAATATTAGATGGACCTAAAAAAAATTGTATCGTTTCGAACAGTCCTCTATTTAATTTTTTTTTTTGAGAAAAACTAGTATAAACTAATGTATAATATATAATGACTTTTTGACTGAAACGTGCATTTCGAAACGTTTCGTAGATTCTAATTTTAAGATGATTTTTTGCATGGACTTCCATCATAACCTTCCCTCGTAAAATATATAAATTATCTGAAAACGTTTGGTAGCATTTCGAACTGTCCTCAATTTAATTGATTTTTTGATAAATACTAGTATAAACTAGTGTATAATATATAATGATTTTTTGACTGAAACGTGCTTTTCTTAACGTTTCATAGATTTAAATTTTCAGATGATTTTTTGCATGGACTTCCATCATAACCTTCCCTCGTAAGATATATAAATTATCTGAAAAGTTTGGTAGCATTTTGAACAGTCCTCGATTTAATTGATTTTGATACAGAAACTATTAAAATCTCATGTATAATATATTACGATTTTTTGACCGAAACATGCATTTCAGAAAAATTCGTATATCCTAATTTTCAGATGATTTTTTTCATGGACTTCCGGCATAACATTCCCTCGTAACATATAAGATGGATCTAAAAAAATTTCATCATTTCGAACAGTCCTCGATTTAATTTGAATTTTTGAGAAAAACTAGTAAAAACCAATGTATAATATATAATGACTTTTTGAATGAAAGTTGCGTTGGGAAAGTTTCGTAGAATCAAATTTTCAGATGATATTTTGCATGGACTTGCATCATAACCTTCCCTCGTAAAATATATAAATTATCTTAAAAGTTTTGTAGAATTTCGAATAGTCCTCAATTTAATCGATTGTTTGACCGAAATTAGTATAAACTAGAGTATAATATATTAAGATTTTTTGATAGAAACTTGCATTTCAAAAAGTTTCATAGAATCTAATTTTCATATGATTATTTGCATGGACTTCCAACATAACCTTCCCTCATAAAATATATAAATTATCCGAAACGTTTTGTAGCATTTCAAACAGTCCACGATTTAATTGATTTTTTGACCGAAACTACTATAAACTAGTGTATAATATATTACGATTTTTTAACCGAAACTTGCATGTAAAAAAGTTTCGTAGAATCTAATTTTCTGATGAAATTTTGCATGGACTTCCATCTTAACCTTCCCTCGTAAAATATAAGATGGACCTAAGAAAAAATTTATCGTTTCGAACAGTCCTTTATTTAATTTTATTTTTTAAGAAAAACTAGTATAAACTAGTGTATAATATATAATGATTTTTTGACTGAAACGTGCATTTCGAATCGTTTCGTAGATTCAAATCTTAAGATTTTTTTCATGGACTTCCATCATAACCTTCCCTTATCAAATATATAAATTATCTGACAAGTTTGGTAGCATTTCGAACAGTCCTCGATTTAATTGGTTTTTTGAGAAATACAAGTATAAACTAGTGTATAATATATTACGATTTTTTGACCGAAACTTGCATTTCAAAAAGTTTCATAAAACCTAATTTTCAGATGATTGTTTGCATTGACTTCCATCATAACATTCCCTCGTAACATATAAGATGGATCTAAAAAATTTGCATCATTTCGTACAGTCCTCGATTTAATTTAATTTTTTGAGAAAAACTAGTAAGAACTAGTGTATAATATATAATGACTTTTTGAATGAAAGTAGCGTTGGGAAATGTTTCGTAGAATCAAATTTTCAGATGATATTTTGCAAGGACTTGCATCATAACCTTCCCTCGTATAATATATAAATTATCTGTAAAGTTTTGTAGCATTTCGAACAGTCCTCAATTTAATTGATTGTTTGACAGAAATTAGTATTAACTAGTGTATAATGTATTATGATTTTTTGATAGAAACTTGCATTTCAAAAAGTTTCGTAGAATCTAATTTTTAGATAATTGTTTGCATGGACTTCAATCATAATCTTCCCTCGTAACATATAAGATGGTTCTAAAAAATTTGCATCGTTTCGAACAGTCCTCAATTTAATTTGATTTTTTGAGAAAAACTAGTATAAACTAGTGTATAATATATAATGACTTTTTGAATGAAAGTTGCATTTGCAAAAGTTTCGTAGAATCAAATTTTCAGATGATATTTTGCATGGAATTCCAACATAACCTTCCCTCATAAAATATATAAATTATCCGAAACGTTTTGTAGCATTTCGAACAGTCCACGATTTAATTGATTTTTTGACCGAAACTACTATAAACTAGTGTATAATATATTACGATTTTTTAACTGAAACTTGCATGTAAAAAAGTTTCGTAGAATCTAATTTTTTGATGATATTTTGCATGGACTTCCATCATAACATTCCCTCGTAAAATATAAGATAGACCTAAAAAAAATTGTATCGTTTCGAACAGTCCTCTATTTAATTTTATTTTTTGAGAAAAACTAGTATAAACTAGTGTATATTATATAATGATTTTTGACTGAAACGTGCATTTCGAATTGTTTTTTAAATTCAAATTTTAAGATGTTTTGAATGGCATTCCATCATATCTTTCCCTCGTAAAATATATAAATTATCTGAAAAGTTTGGTAGCATTTCGAACAGTCCTCGATTTAATTGATTTTTTGAGAAATACTAGTATAAACTAGTGTATCATATATAATGATTTTTTGACTGAAACGTGCATTTTGAAACGTTTCGTAGATTTAAATTTTAAGATGATTTTTTTCTTGGACTTCCATCATAACCTTCCCTCATAAAATATATAAATTATCTGAAATGTTTATTAGCATTTCGTACGGTCCTCGATTTAATTAATTTTTTTTCAGAAACTAGTATGAACTCATGTATAATATATTACGATTTTATGACCGAAACTTGCATTTCAAAAAGTTTCATTGAACCAAATTTTCAGATGATTGTTTGCATGGACTTCCATCATAACATTCCCTCGTAACATATAAGATTGATCTATAAAATTTGCATCGTTTCGAACATTCCTCGATTTAATTTGATTTTTTGAGAAAAACTAGTAAAAACTAGTGTATAATATATAACGACTTTTTGAATGAAAGATGCGTTGGGAAAAGTTTCGTAGAATTAAATTTTCATATATATTTTGCATGGACTTGCATAATAACTTTCGATCATAAAATATATATATTATCTGAAAAGTTTTGTAGCATTTCGAAAAGCCCTCAATTTTAATTGATTGTTTGACCGAAATTAGTATAAACTATTGTATAATATATTAGGATATTTTGATAGAAACTTGCATTTCAAAAAGTTTCGTAGAATCTAATTTTCAGATGATTGTTTGCATGGACTTCCATCATAACCTTCCCTCGTAACATATAAGATGGATCTAAAAAATTTGCACCGTTTCGAACAGTCCTCAATTTAATTTGATTTTTTGAGAAAAACTAGTATAAACTAGTGTATAATATATAATGACTTTTTAAATGAAAGTTGCATTTGCAAAAGTTTCGTAGAATCAAATTTTCAGATTATATTTTGCATGGACTTCAAACATAACCTTCCCTCATAAAATATATAAATTATCCGAAACGTTTTGTAGCATTTCGAACAGTGCACGATTTAATTGAATTTTTGACTGAAACTACTATAAACTAGTGCATAATATATTAAGATTTTTTAACCGAAACTTGCATGTAAAAAAGTTTCGTAGAATCTAATTTACTGATGATATTTTGCATGGACTTCCATCATAACCTTCCCTCGTAAAATATAATATGGACCTAAAAAAAATTGTATCGTTTCGAACAGTTCTTTATTTAATTTTATTTTTGAGAAAAACTAGTATAAACTAGTGTATAATATATAATGATTTTTGACTGAAACGTGCATTTCGAATCGTTTCGTAGATTCAAATTTTAAGATTTTTTTCATCGAATTCCATCATAACCTTCCCTCATAAAATATTTAAATTATCTGAATAGTTTGGTAGCATTTCGTACAGTCCTCGATTTAATTGATTTATTGAGAAATACTAGTATAAATTAGTGTATAATATATAATGATTTTTTTACTGAAACATGCATTTTGAAATGTTTCGTAGATTTAAATTTTAAGATGATTTTTGCATGGACTTCCATCATAACCTTCCCTCGTAAAATATATAAATTATCTGAAAAGTTTGGTAGCATGTCGAATAGTCCTCGATTTATTTAATTTTTAGAGAAACTAGTATGAACTTCCTGTATAATATATTACGATTTTTTGACCGAAACTTGCATTTCAAAAAGTTTCATAGAACCTAATTTTCAGATGATTGTTTGCATTGACTTCCATCATAACATTCCCACGTAACATATAAGATGGATCTAAAAAATGAACAGTCCTAGATTTAATTTAATTTTTTGAGAAAACTAGTAAAAACTAGTGGATAATACATAATGACTTTTTGAATGAAAGTTGCGTTGGGAAAAAATTCGTAGAATCAAATTTTCAGATGATATTTTGCATGGACTTGCATCATAACCTTCCCTCGTATAATATATAAATTATCTGAAAAGTTTTGTAGCATTTCGAACAGTCCTAAATTTAATTGATGTTTTGACCGAATTTAGTATTAACTAGTGTATAATATATTATGATTTTTTGATAGAAACTTGCATTTCAAAAAGTTTCGTAGAATCTAATTTTCAGATAATTGTTTGCATGGACTTCCATCATAACCTTCCCTCGTAACATATAAGATGGATCTAAAAAATTTGCATCGTTTCGAACAGTCCTCAATTTAATTTGATTTTTTGAGAAAAACTAGTATAAACTAGTGTATAATATATAATGACTTTTTGAATGAAAGTTGAATTTGGAAAAGTTTCGTAGAATCAAATTTTCAGATGATATTTTGCATGGACTTCCAACATAACCTTCCCTCATAAAATACATAAATTATCTGAAACATTTTGTAGCATTTCGAACAGTCCACGATTTAATTGATTTTTTGACCAAAACTACTATAAACTAGTGTATAATATATTACAATTTTTTAAACGAAACTTGCATGTAAAAAAATTTCATAGAATCTAATTTTCTGATGATATTTTGCATGGACTTCCATCATAACTTTCCCTCGTAAAATAAGATGGACCTAAAAAAATTTGTATCGTTTCGAACAGTCCTCTAGATAATTTTATTTTTTGACAAAAACTCGTATAAACTAGTGTATAATATATAATGATTTTTTGACTGAAACGTGCATTTCGAAACGTTTCGTAGATTCAAATTTTAAGATGTTTTTTGCATGGACTTCCATCATAACCTTCCCTCGTAAAATATATAAATTATCTGAAAAGTGTGGTAGCATTTCGAACAGTCCTCGATTTAATTGATTTTTTGAGAAATACCTGTATAAACTAGTGTATAATATATAATGATTTTTTGACTGAAACGTGCATTTTGAAACGTTTCGTAGATTTAAATTTTAACATGATTTTTTGCATGGACTTCAATTATAACCTTCCCTCGTAAAATATATAAATTATCTGAAACGTTTGGTAGCATTTCGAACAGTCCTCGATTTAATTGATTTATTACAGAAACTAGTTAAAACTCATGTATAATATATTACTATTTTTTGACCGAAACTTGCATTTCAAAAAGTTTCATTGAACCAAATTTTCAAATGATTGTTTTCATAGACTTCCTTCATAACATTCCCTCGTAACATATAAGATGGATCTAAAAAAATTTCATCGTTTCGAACAGTCCTCGATTTAATTTGAATTTTTGAGAAAAACTAGTAAAACCTAGTGTATAATATATAATGACTTTTTGAATGAGAGTTGTGTTGGGAAAGTTTGGTAGAATCAAATTTTCAGATGATATTTTGCATGGACTTTCATCATAACCTTCCCTCGTAAAATATATAAATTATCTGAAAAGTTTTGTAACATTTCGAACATTCTTCAAGTTAATTGATTGTTTGACCGAAATTAGTATAAACTAGTGTATAATATATTACAATTTTTAGATAGAAACTTGCATTTCAAAAAGTTTCATAGAATCGAATTTTCAGATGATTATTTGCATGGACTTCCATCATAACCTTCCCTCGTAACATATAAGATGGATCTAAAAAATTTTCATCGTTTCGAACAGTCTTCGATTTATTTTGATTTTTTGAGAAAAACTAGTAAAAACTAGTGTATAATATATAATGACTTTTCGAATGAAAGTTGAGTTGGGAAACGTTTCGTAGAATCAAATTTTCAGATTATATTTTGCATGGACTTCCAACATAACCTTCCCTCATAAAATATATAAATTATCCGAAACGTTTTGTAGCATTTCGAACAGTACACGATTTAATTGATTTTTTGACTGAAACTACTATAAACTTGTGTATAATATATTAAGTTTTTTAACCGAAACTTGCATGTAAAAAAGTTTCGTAGAATCTAATTTTGAGATGATATTTTGCATGGACATCCAACATAACCTTCCCTCGTAACATATAAGATGGATCTAAAAATTTTGCATCGTTTCGAACAATCCTCAATTTAATTTGATTTTATGAGAAAAACTAGTATAAACTAGTGTATAATATATAATGACTTTTTAAATGAAAGTTGCATTTGCAAAAGTTTCGTAGAATCAAATTTTCAGATTATATTTTGCATGGACTTCCAACATAACCTTCCCTCATAAAATATATAAATTATCCGAAACGTTTTGTAGCATTTCGAACAGTCCACGATTTAATTGATTTTTTGACTGAAACTGCTATAAACTAGTGTATAATATATTAAGTTTTTTAACCGAAACTTGCATGTAAAAAAGTTTCGTAGAATCTAATTTTGAGATGATATTTGGCATGGACTTCCAACATAACCTTCCCTCGTAACATATAAGATGGATCTAAAAAATTTGCATCGTTTCGAACAGTCCTCGATTTAATTTGATTTTTTGAGAAAAACTAGTAAAAACTAGTGTATAATATATAATGACTTTTTGAATGAAAGTTGAGTTGGGAAACGTTTCGTAGAATAAAATTTTCAGATGATATTTTGCATGGACTTGCATCATAACCTTCCCTCGTAAAATATATAAATTATCTGAAACGTTTTGTAGCATTTCGAACTGTCCATGATTTAATTGATTTTTTGACCGAAACTACTATAAACTAGTGTATAATATATTACGATTTTTTAACCGAAACTTGCATGTAAAAAATTTTCGTAGAATCTAATTTTCTGATGATATTTTGCATGGACTTCCAACATAACCTTCCCTCGTAAAATATAAGATGGGCCTAAAAAAAATTTTATCGTTTCGAACAGTCTTCTATTTAATTTTATTTTTTGAGAAAAACTAGTATAAACTAGTGTATAATATATAATGATTTTTGACTGAAACGTGCATTTCGATTCGTTTCGTAAATTCAAATTTTATGATTTTTTGCATGGAATTCCATCATAACCTTCCCTCGTAAAATATATAAATTATCTTAAAAGTTTGGTAGCATTTCGAACATTCCTCGATTTAATTGATTTTTTGAGAAATACTAGTATAAACTAGTGTATAATATATAATGATTTTTTGACTGAAACGTGCATTTTGAAATGTTTCGTATAATTAAATTTTAAGATGATTTTTTGCATGGACTTCCATCATAACCTTCCCTCGTAAAATATATAAATTGTTTTAAAATTTTGGTAGCATTTCGAATAGTCCTCGATTTAATTAATTTTTTACAGAAACTAGTATGAACTTCTTGTATAATATATTACGATTTTTTGACCGAAACTTGCATTTCAAAAAGTTTCATAGAACCTAATTTTCAGATGATTGTTTGCATGGACTTCCATCATAACATTCCCTCGTAACATATAAGATGGATCTAAAAAATTTGCATCATTTCGAACAGTCCTCGATATAATTTGATTTTTTGAGAAAAACTAGTGTATAATATATAAAGACTTTTTGAATGAAACTTGCGTTGGGAAAAGTTTCGTAGAATCAAATTTTAAGATGATTTTTTGCATGGAATTCCATCATAACCTTCCCTCGTAAAATATATAAATTATCTGAAAAGTTTGGTAGCATTTCGAACAGTCCTCGATTTAATTGATTTTTTCAGAAATACTAGTATAAACTAGTGTATAATATATAATGATTTTTTGACTGAAACGTGTATTTCGACACGTTTCATAGATTTATATAATGATTTTTTGACCGAAACTTGCATTTCAAAAAGTTTCGTAGAACCTAATTTTCAGATGATTGTTTTCATGGACATCCAGCATAACATTCCCTCGTAACATATAATATGGATCAAAAAAAATTGCATCATTTCGAACAGTCCTCTATTTAATTTGAATATTTGAGAAAAACTAGTAATAACTAGTGTATAATATATAATGACTTTTTGAATGAAAGTTGCGTTGGGAAAGTTTCGTAGAATCAAATTTTCAGATGATATTTTGCATGGACTTGCATCATACCTTCCCTCGTAAAATATATAAATTATCTGAAAAGTTTTGTAGAATTTCGAACAGTCCTCAATTTAATCGATTGTTTGACCGAAATTAGTATAAACTAGTGTATAATATATTAAGATTTTTTGATGGAAACTTGCATTTCAAAAAGTTTCATAGAATCTAATTTTCAGATGATTATTTGCATGGACTTCCAACATAACCTTCCTTCATAAAATATATAAATTATCCGAAATGTTTTATAGCATTTCGCACAGTCCACGATTTAATTGATTTTTAGACCGAAACTACTATAAACTAGTGTATAATATATTACGATTTTTAACCGAAACTTGCATGTATAAAAGTTTCGTAGAATCTAATTTTCTGATGATATTTTGCATGGACTTCCATCATAACCTTCCCTTGTAAAATATAAGATGGACCTAAAAAAAATTGTATAGTTTCGAACAGTCCTTTATTTAATTTTTATTTTTGAGAAAAACTAGTATAAACTAGTGTATAATATAAAATGATTTTTTACTAAAACATGCATTTCGAATCGTTTCGTAGAGTCAAATTTTAAGATTTATTTCATGGAATTCTATCATAACCTTACCTTATAAAATATATAAATTATGTGAAAAGTTTTGTAGCATTTCGTACAGTCCTCGATTTAATTGATTTTTTGAGAAATACTAGTATAAACTAGTGTATAATATATAATGATTTTTTAACTGAAACGTGCATTTTGAAATGTTTCGTAGATTTAAATTTTAAGATGATTTTTTGCATGGACTTCCTTCATAACCTTCCCTCGTAAAATATATAAATTATTTGAAAAGTTTGGTAGCATTTCGAATAGTCCTCGATTTAATTAATTTTTTACATAAACTAGTATGAACTTCCTGTATAATATATTACGATTTTTTAACCGAAACTTGCATTACAAAAAGTTTCATAGAACCTAATTTTCAGATGATTGTTTGCATTGACTTCCATCATACCATTCCCTCGTAACATATAAGATGGATCTAAAAAATTTGCATCGTTTCGAACAGTCCTCGATTTAATATAATTTTTTGAGAAAAACTAGTAAAAACTAGTGTATAATATATAATGACTTTTTGAATGAAAGTAGCATTGGGAAAAGTTTCGTAGAATCAAATTTTTCAGATGATATTTTGCATGGACTTGCATCATAACCTTCCCTCGTATAATATATAAATTATCTGTAAAGTTTTGTAGCATTTTGAGCAGTCCTCATTTTAATTGATTGTTTGACCGAAATTAGTATTAACTAGTGTATAATATATTATTATTTTTTGATAGAAACTTGCATTTCAAAAAGTTTCGTAGAATCTAATTTTCAGATAATTGTTTGCATGGACTTCCATCATAACCTTCCCTCGTTACATATAAGATGGATCTAAAAAATTTGCATCGTTTCGAACAGTCCTCAATTTAATTTGATTTTTTTAGAAAAACTAGTATATACTAGTTTATAATATATAATGACTTTTTGAATGAAAGTTGCATCTGGAAAAGTTTCATAGAATCAAATTTTCAGATGATATTTTGCATGGACTTCCAACATAACCTTCACTCATAAAATATATAAATTATCTGAAACGTTTTGTAGCATTTCGAACAGTCCACGATTTAATTGATTTTTTCACCGAAACAACTATAAACTAGTGTATAATATATTCCGATTTTTTAACCGAAACTTGCATGTAAAAAAGTTTCGTAGAATCAAATTTTTTCATGATATTTTGCATGGACTTCCATCATAACATTGCCTCGTAAAATATAAGATGGACCTAAAATAAATTGTATCGTTTCGAACTGTCCTCTATTTAATTTGATTTTTTGAGAAAAACTAGTATAAACTAGTGTATAATATATAATGATTTTTGACTAAAACGTGCATTTCAAATCGTTTTTTAGATTCAAATTTTAAGATGTTTTGCATGGAATTCCTACATATCTTTCCCTCGTAAAATATATAAATTATCTTAAAAGTTTGGTAGCATTTCGAACAGTCCTCGATTTAATTGATTTTTTGAGAAATACTAGTATAAACTAGTGTATAATATATAATGATTTTTTGACTGAAACGTGCATTTTGAAACGTTTCGTAGATTTAAATTTTAAGATGATTGTTTGCATGGAATTCCATCATAACCTTCCCTCGTAAAATATATAAATTATCTTAAATGTTTGGTAGCATTTTGAACGGTCATCGATTTAATTAAGTTTTTTTACAGAAACTAGTATGAACTCCTATATAATATATTACGATTTTATGACCGAAACTTGCATTTCAAAAAGTTTCATTGAACCAAATTTTCAGATGATTGTTTGCATGGACTTCCATCATAACATTCCCTCGTAACATATAAGACTGATCCAAAAAATTTGCATCATTTCAAACAGTCCTCGATTTAATTTGATTTTTTCAGAAAAACTAGTAAAAACTAGTGTACAATATATAACGACTTTTTGTATGAAAGTTGCGTTGGGAAACGTTTCGTAGAATTAAATTTTCAAATAATATTTTGCGTGAAATTGCATAATAACTTTCTCTCGTAAAATATATAAATTATCTGAAAAGTTTTTTAGCATTTCGAAAAGCCCTCAATTTAATTGATTGTTTGACCGAAATTAGTATAAACTATTGTATAATATATTACAATTTTTTGATGGAAACTTGCATTTCAAAAAGTTTCGTAGAATCTAATTTTCAGATGATTGTTTGCATGGACTTCCATCATAACCTTCCCTCGTAACATATAAGATGGATCTAAAAACTTTGCATCGTTTCGAACAGTCCTCAATTTAATTTGATTTTTTGAGAAAAACTAGTATAAACTAGTGTATAATATATAATGACTTTTTAAATGAAAGTTGCATTTGCAAAAGTTTCGTAGAATCAAATTTTCAGATTATATTTTGCATGGACTTCCAACATAACCTTCCCTCATAAAATATATAAATTATCCGAAACGTTTTGTAGCATTTCGAACAGTCCACGATTTAATTGATTTTTTGACTGAAACTACTATAAACTAGTATATAATATATTAAGTTTTTTAACCGAAACATGCATGTAAAAAAGTTTCGTAGAATCTAATTTTCTGATGATATTTTGCATGGACTTCCAACATAACCTTCCCTCGTAAAATATATAAATTATATGAAATGTTTGGTAGCATTTCAAACAGTCCTCGATTTAATTAATTTTTTGAGAAATACTAGTATACACTAGTGTATAATATATAATGATTTTTTGACTGAAACGTGCATTTCAAAATGTTTCGTAGATTTAAATTTTAAGATGATTTTTTGCATGGACTTCCATCATAACCTTCCCTAGTAAAATATATAAATTATCTGAAAAGTTTGGTAGCATTTCGAATAGTCCTCGATTTAATTAATTTTTTACAGAAACTAGTATGAACTCGTGTATAATATATTACGATTTTTTGACCGAAACTTGCATTTCAAAAATTTTCATAGAATCTAATTTTCAGATGATTGCTTGCATGGACTTCCATCATAACATTCCCTCGTAACATATAAGATGGATCTAAAAAATTTGCATCGTTTCAAACAGTCCTCGATTTAATTTGATTTTTTGAGAAAAACTGGTGTATAATATATAATGACTTTTTGAATGAAAGTTGTGTTGGGAAACGTTTCGTAGAATCAAATTTTCAGATGATATTTTGCATGGACTTGCATCATAACCTTCCCCCGTATAATATATAAATTCTTTGAAAAGTTTTGTAGCATTTCGAACAGTCCTCAATTTAATTGATCGTTTGACCGAAATTAGTATTAACTAGTGTATAATATATTATGAGTTTTTGATAGAAACTTGCATTTCAAAAAGTTTCGTAGAATCTAATTTTCATATAATTGTTTGCATGGACTTCCATCATAACCTTCCCTCGTAACATATAAGCCCTATCTAAAAAATTTGCATCTTATCGAACAGTCCTCAATTTAATTTGATTTTTTGAGAAAAACTAGTATAAACTAGTGTATAATATATAATGACTTTTTGAATGAAAGTTGCATTTGGAAAAGTTTCGTAGAATCAAATTTTTAGATGATATTTTGCATGGACTTCCTACATAACCTTCCCACATAAAATATATAATTATCCGAAACATTTTGTAGCATTTCGAACAGTCCACGATTTAATTGATTTTTTGTCCGAAACTACTATAAACTAGTGTATAATATATTACGATTTTTTAACCGAAACTTGCATGTAAAAAAGTTTCGTAGAATCTAATTTTCTGAAGATATATTGCATGGGCTTCCATCATAGCCTTCCCTCGTAAAAATATTAGTTGGACCTAAAAAAAATTGTATCGTTTCAAACAGTCCTCTATTTAATTTTTTTTTTTAGAAAAACTAGTATAAACTAGTGTATAATATATAATAATTTTTTGACTGAAACGTTCATTTCGAAACGTTTCGTAGATTCAAATTTTAAGATGTTTTTTTGCATGGACTTCCATCATAACCTTCCCTCGTAAAATATATAAATTATCTGAAAAGTTTGGTAGCATTTCGAACAGTCCTCGATTTAATTGATTTTTTGAGAAATACTAGTATAAACTAGTGTATAATATATAATGATTTTTTGACTGAAACGTGCATTTCGAAACGTTTCATAGATTTAAATTTTAAGATGATTTTTTGCATGGACTTCCATCATAACCTTCCCTCGTAAAATATATAAATTATCTAAAAAGTATGGTAGCATTTCGAATAGTCCTCGATTTAATTGATTTTTTACAGAAACTACTATAATCTCCTGTATAATATATTACGATTATTTTACCGAAACTTGCATTTCAAAAAGTTTCGTAGAACCTAATTTTCAGATGATTGTTTTTATGGACTTCCAGCATAACATTCCCTCGTAACAAATAAGATTGATCTAAAAAAATTTCATCGTTTCGAACAGTCCTCGATTTAATTTGAATTTTTGAGAAAAACTAGTAAAAACTAGTGTATAATATATAATGACTTTTTAAATGAAAGTTGCGTTAGGAAAGTTTCGTAGAATCAAATTTTCAGATGTATTTTGCATGGACTTGCATCATAACCTTCCCTCGTAAAATATATAAATTATCTGAAAAGTTTAGTAGCATTTCGAACAGTCCTCAATTTAATCGATTGTTTGACCGAAATTAGTATAAACTAGTGTATAATATATTAAGATTTTTTGATAGCAACTTGCATTTCAAAAAATTTCATGGAATCTAATTTTCAGATGATTATTTGCATGGATTTCCAACATAACCTTCCCTCATAAAATATATAAATTATCCGAAATGTTTTATAGCATTTCGAACAGTCCACGATTGAATTGATTTTTTGACTGAAACTACTATAAACTAGTGTATAATATATTACGATTTTTTAACCGAAACTTGCATGTAAAAAAGTTTCGTAGAATCTAATTTTCTGATGATATTTTGCATGGACTTCCATCATAACCTTCCCTCGTAAAATATAAGATGGACCTAAAAAAAATTGTATCGTTTCGAACAGTCCTTTATTTAATTTTATTTTTTGAGAAAAACTACTATAAACTAGTGTATAATATATAATGATTTTTGACTGAAACGTGCATTTCGAATCGTTTCATATATTCAAATTTTAAGATTTTTTTCATGGAATTCCATCATAACCGTCCCTCGTAAAACATATAAATGATCGTACCTGGAGATCAGGACCCAATACGGCTGGCTTCTAGCGTAACTGAAAGACGGTTAGTGAGGAGAGGAGGGGGTGTACTTGCAAGGCACTCTGATGCTAAAGTAAGTAACCGAGCAAAGAGTGGGCAAGTACGAGAATTAAGGTCAGTGAGTTGTATACCTGACCCTCCCAAATGAGAGGGTTTATATAAGGGGCTAAGTGGAAGATTATTGGTCCATATCGTTGGGCACGGATCGAGGAATCCGTAAAGATAGGTAACGGTCAAAACTAGCCGTTGGAGGGCTTTGTCTTGGTCGGTACGCTCTTGCTCGACAGAGACCACTATCCTTGATTCTGCTCGACGTCGAGCGCTTCTTTCAAGTTGGTTTGCTTGGCCCAATTATGGGAATTGGGCCAGTCCAGAACAGGAGCCCCCCAAGTCATTGCTCGTGCGGAGGAGTAGTGACTTAGTAACGGTTTCGTGCTCGAGACGAGCAGTATCTGGGCTAGGAATTTATGATGCCGATCTTCGAGGGGCGAGCTGTTGGTACGTTGCTCGACAGGAGTGTGAAACGAAAAGCTGGAATATTTGGGAATTCGCGCTTATTAATGATATGACGGCTAGCTTAGGGGCTAGCGTGTAGGGGTCACGCGTGCTTGCACGTGTTTCCCTCCCTATAAATAGGATTTCCAGGCATCATTTTGAACTTTTTGTTTCATCTTCTTCTCCGACGTCTTGCTCGTTCACCAACCTCCGCTCACAGCTGTCGACCACCACATCTTACCGTCGATCACCGATTCCAGACTTTACATCTTCTGCACATGGCTTCTCAAGCACAAGGTATGGCTTCTTTTCGTTGTTTTCAGTAGTTATAGGTTAGATATCTCAAAAATGCATGCGGTTTAGGGTAGTTTTAATGGTAGTCTTAGATTTAGAGTCGGTAAGCCCTAGAACTTCTGCCACCGTTGTTGGTCGGCTGCAATCCCTAACTCATGGTCGACGTAGGTGTTGGTCGGCCTTCACTTGGGATTTGATAAGTATTTTAGGCTAGATCCCGTAATTTCTGACGTTGGGCGTAAGCCATCGCTTTGAGCAATGGTCAGCTAGGGCTACAGCTCGGGACCCTGTTCCTGGGTTGATACGCGCCCTTTCACTTGTCGAGCGGTGGAAGGGTGGATTTGATATTCTTAATCGAATTCACTGACGCCTTTCCTCTGCTTTTCAGGTGAAAACTCGCTCATGGACCCGTTGGATGTGTCCTCGGAAGAGACGTCCTCGGAAGATTCTGGATCTTCTGCATCAGTCCCCTCTGACTCCGGGAGTTCCTCGGGAGACTCGGATGCGAGCACTATGGAAGAAGGAGCTTCAACAGACTCGCCACGATCCCCTGAACAGATAAGGATCTTGCCCGAAGAATGGGTGGTGGAGGATCTGCTGGACAAAGTGTCCTCGTTCTAAAGGCCTCGAGCGGAGCCGTTGCCCGTCGTTGGCGACCCTGCCGACTGGGTGGTGACTTGCCCAGGAGATGATGACCACATCTTCTCGGATTTTGGAGGTCGGGAGTTCTCCATGTACGAGTATGCGATTTCGGTCCTGGGGGTAACTTTGCCCTTCAGTGACTTGGTATGTGTTGTGCTCGGGCATCTGGGTGTTGCTCCGTCTCAGCTACATCCTAACACGTACGCGTTTTTGAAGGCATTTGAGGTGACGTGCGCCCATCTGGGTGTTGGTGCCACGCTCCCTCTGTTCTTCCGTTTGTTCTCTCTGCAGCGTCAAGTCGGGCGAGGGACTGATCGAAAGGGGTTTGTTTCTTTTAAACAGAGGACGAAAATTTTCAAGGCTCATTCAGAGTCCATCCGAGCTTTCAAGATGGACTATTTTCTTATCAAACCCGCGAGCGCGGTGGCTGTGAGGGCGCTGAGCTTTCTGGGGATAGATACCGATGAGAATGATGAACCCAAGCTCGACGACCAAGGGTATGTGATCCCGAGGAGGCTTTGGTTATTCCCCTTCTCCTGGAGTTACACCCAATACGAGAGGTCGGTTAGTGAGTTCGTCTAGGTGGGGGACTCTTTGAACGAGGATGACGCAGCCAGTTTCGAGGCCTTCAGGAATTGATAGCGTCTTTTATCCCGACCCCCCTGCTGGACGGAGAAGGGAAAATTATGCTGGATCAAGATGGGGGGAAGCTGTGGAGCGTCCCTTGATCGACGTCACAGTTTTGCTGGCGTAAAATACCGGGCAAGAAGTGTCCGAGTTTTTTGGTATCCGTTTTACTTTTGTTTGTCATATCTTTGATATTATTCTGTCGTCCGTGATTAACCTAATTTTCTTTTTCCCTTTTCAGGCTCCCTGTCGAACCCGCTCGACAAAATACAAGAATGCTTGCGTCAACAGCAGCAGAAGAAGAGATCGAGGGTCGTGCAGACTAAGCTGATCGAAACCAGTGGCTCTGGGTCGGGTCCTTTGGTCCAGGGTTCCCCGAGCGCTTCGACCGGGTCTCTGATGAAAAAGCATAAGTCCGCAGCGACTGTGGACCTGACGGCTCACGCTCCTACCAAGCCGAAGCACGCGCTGCCTCCGTGCTTCATGAAACGCAATTTCTTTGAGGGGACGAGCATGGAAGTAGACCGTGCAGATTCCCTGTTCCTGGAAGGTATGGATCGTCCTGCCCGGCAGTTGTCTCTGGCCCAGGACGCAAGTGCTGTCATGCGGGTCTTGACGATGTCCTGGCTGACGGCTGAAGGAAATCCTGGGCAGGAGAGGGATATGGGGAGGCTGAAGGAGAAGCTGGTTGCCACTGAGGAGAAGCTGAAAGCGGCCACTGAAGAAGCCAGTGCCACGGCCAGGGAGTTGACCGAGCGAGGCAACATTATCGCTAAACTGGAGGTCGACAAGAAGAGAGCCCTGGAGCAAAACAGGAAACTGAAGGATGCCTTCTGCCCAAAGGAGGATGAAGATGCTGAAACTAAAAGCATGGTGACTAGGGCTCATTTCCTAGCTCGGATCGACCAGGATATGGAAGATCTGAACTCGTCAACTGAGCTCAGTTTCCAGAACGCTGTGGAGCAGATAAGGGCTCTTCATCCTGACTTGGCCTTGGACGTCAGTCGGATCAGCTATCTATACAAGGTCGAGGATGGCCAGATTGTGGTTCCCTCTGACCTGGTAGCGGAGGATTCACAGTCGGTGACGACTGTTCAGCTTGGCCAACCCAAAGTGCAGTCGGACCAGGACGAGGCTCGACAAGGGGAGGATCGACCTGATGGTGAAGATAGTTAGTTCTTGGCCTGCGTGCTTTGTAATTTATTATGTTTCTTTTTTGGGTGACGTGGTCCCCTTTGTAAGTAATTATGAACAAGTCGGCCCAGCGAGGTCGCATTTTTGTGCTCACAATTGGTGTTTACTAATGCTCGTTCGTTTCATTATATTTACTGTTCAATTGCTCGTCCGTCGGAGGACTATTTACTTTATATTTAAAATGCTAAGTGTTTGTCGTGCGTTTTCGCACTAATTGGATATGATCGAATGTATACGGGGTGTGTTTGTGATCCATTGGTTTGGGGAACCAATTAGATTCTGGAGTTTTCGCTCCTGGCCGGTGCCCGGGCCAAGGTAATGGCCCGGGCTCCGTGGCTTGAACGTCCCATCGCGAGCTGGGGTTCTACCTGGTCGTGGTACTTAGACGATGTCGGACTTGTTTGAGTATCCGCCCGTGCGACAGGTTTCTCCTTCCCTTAGAGGGAGATCCTGGTGATCATGTTATTTTTGGGCTGTAGTGCTTGTACCTAGGCACGCAGTTCTTGGTCAGTCCTATTGCTCCTCGCTTGAGAGTTGAGCGAGGTGACCTTGTGAGTTAGCTGTAGTATTTCTTGAGCTTCTCGGCGTTCCACGGCCGAGCAAGGTCTTCCCCGTGTAAATTTTCTAAATAATAGGCTCTGTTTTCGGTTTTTGCTCGGATGCGATATGGGCCCTCCCAATTGGGTGTAAGCTTTCCCTCGCGAGGGTCCCTGTGATTTCTTCTGAGAACAAGACTGCCTACTTCGAACGTTCGTCTTATGACTTTAGAATCGTACCGAGCGGCTATTTTCTGTTTGAGAATGGTCTCCCGAAGAGCAGCTTCTGATCGGACTTCCTCGACCAGGTCAAGCTCGTCCCTCAAAGCCTCGGAGTTGGTGTCCTGGTCCATAGGGGATTCTATGCGTCTGGATAAGACGTGCATTTCTATAGGGATCACTGCCTCGGTCCCATATGCCAATCGGAATGGGGACTCCCCGGTTGTTGAGTGGGGGTGGTCCTATATGCCCATAGCACGCTGTGTAGCTCCTCGACACAGTGCCTCTTATGTTCGTCCAGTCTTCGTTTCAAGCCTCTTAGGATTACCCTATTCGCGGCCTCTACTTGCCCATTAGTTTGGGGGTGCTCCACCGAAGCGAAATGTTGTTTCGTTCCTATTGATGCAACAAATTCTTTGAAGTGTTTATCCGTAAACTGAGTGTCATTGTCGGTCACAATGGCGAGCGGTACTTCGAACCGGGCGAGGATGTTCCTCTTGAAGAAACGTAGTATGTTGAGTGCAGTAATCTTGGCAAGGCCTCAGCTTCTATCCACTTGGTGAAATTATCGACGCCTACAATTAGGTATTTGTTTTGGCCGGATCCAACGACGAATGGTCCTAAGATATCCATCCCCCACCATGCAAACGGCCAAGGCGACGATAGAGATTTTAGCTCGGATGGGGGTGTTACGTGTACGTCCCCGTGTCGTTGGCACTTGTCGCACCTTTTCACGTGCTCCTTTGCGTCGTGTTGGAGTGTGGGCCAATAGTGTCATGCTCGAAGAATTTTTCGGGCCAACGACCGTCCGCCTGGATGTTGCACATTAATTCCTTCATGGACTTCTCTTAGCATGTGTGGGATGTTCTCTTCTTCTACGCACCTGAGGAGGGGTGTAGAGATTCCTCGACGATACATACGTCCACCCACTAGAGAATATGAGCATGATCTTTGTCGTATTGTACTGGCCGTTTTTGGGTCGGTCGGTAACTCTCCTTTAGTCAGGTAGTTAAATACTGGGGTCATCCAGCAGTTCGAGTCGCCCACGAGATTAACGTCTAGGTGGATTGATGATTGCCCAATACTTGGTCGGGGAAGCGTCTTCTGTATGACGGATTTATTGTTTCCCTTCCTTCTAGTGCTCGCTAACTTGGAAAGGATGTCGGCCCGGGTATTGTTCTCTCGCGGGACGTGTTTGACTTCCACGCTTCTGAATCGCTTTAGTTCGCCTTTTACGAGGGCCAGGTATTCGGCCATGTTATCGTTTTTGGCTTGAAAGTCTCCTCGGACTTGGCTAGCGACCAGCTGAGAATCTGTGCAGATTGTGATTTCTTCTGCCTCCAAATCAGTCGTGAGCCGTATGCCTGCTAGGAAGGCCTCGTACTCCGCCTGGTTGTTGGAAGTGGGGAAAGATAAGGTTAAGGATACTTCGATGATGTTCCCTTCCTCGTTCTCCAGGATAACCCCAGCTCCGCTGCCCGCTGGACCGGATGCCCCGTCCACGAAAATAGTCCACTTGGAGGAAGATTTTGGCTCTTGCTCAGTGAAAGTGAGTTCTGCTACGAAGTCGGACAGTGCTTGAGCTTTGAGAGCTTGTCTTCCCTCGAATTTGATGTTGAATTCGGATAGTTCCAACGACCATTTTAACATTCGTCCGGCCATGTCTGGTCGACCGAGCAATTGTCTTATGGGTTGACCGGTTCTTACGATGATGGTGTGGGCCAAGAAATAATGGCGTAGCCTTCTGGTTGCGAAAAGGAGGGCCAAGGCCACCTTTTCCACCTGGAGATACCGAATTTCCGGGCCATGGAGTGCTTTGCTCATAAAATAAACATGCTTCTGCCCCTCGGGTAAGTCGCGTACGAGGGCCGCGCTCACTGCTTCGTTTGCAACGGCAAGGTAGAGATAAAGTATCTCTCCTTCTTCAGGTCTGGATAAAACTGGGGGTTTACTTAGTGCCCTCTTCAGGTGGGACAACACTAGCTCACACTCCTCCGTCCATTCGAAAGTTGCCTCCTTGCGGAGGAGCTTGTAGAAGGGGAGTGCGTGTTGAGCGGATTTCGCTACGAACCGAGCGAGGGAAGTGAGGACCCCATTTAGAGATTGTATGGATTTTTTAGAAGTAGGAGTTGGGAGTTCCGCGAATGCCTGGCATTTGTCGGGGTTGGCTTCGATGCCTCGTTCGGTCAAATAGAATCCGAGGAAATTCCCTGCTCGGACACCAAATGTGCCCTTCTCGGGATTGAAACGCATTTTGCATTTTTGTGCTTGATCGAACACTTTTCGTAAGTGGGACGCGTGGTTCGTCTCTTGTTTTGATTTGACGATCATGTCGTCCATATATACTTCGAGCATGTCCCCGATTTCTTCCCGGAATACCTTATTCACCATGTGTTGATATGTCGTGCCTGCGTTTTTTAGACCAAAGGGCATGACGTTATAATAGTAGTTGCCCGATTCGGTCATGAAGGCCGTGTATTTTTTGTCGGACACGGCCATGGGTATTTGATTATACCCTGAGTAGACGTCCATGAAGGACAATAGTTTGAAGCCGGACGAATTGTCGACCAATTTATCAATGTTAGGTAAAGGGTATGCATCTTTCGGGCATGCCCGGTTGAGATCAACACACATTCTCCACTTTCCATTAGATTTTTTCACAAGTACAACATTTGAGAGCCAGGTTGTGTACCTGGCCTCGGTTACAAATTTTGCCTCTAGGAGGTCTTTAACAGCAGATTCACCTGCTTCAGTTTTTTCGGTCGACTGCTTCCTCCTGCGCTGGGCGACCGCTTTGTGTGTTGGGTCGATAGAGAGGTGATGGCAGGTTGTCTCGGGGTCGAGTCCTGGCATCTCTGCGGCGCTCCAGGAAAATAGATCCGCGTTCCCTTTGAGGCAAGCTTCCAATTGTCGTTTTGCCAAGTCGGGCATATGTGCCCCGATCTTAACGCACTGGGTTGGGTCATCTCCCAGGGGAATCAGCTTGAACTCTCCGTCTGGGACTGGTCGGGATAGTGAATCTGTTGGCTTTTGGACGCCCTCGTTGTCGTCTGAGAACCTGCAGTCCAGGTCGATTGAGTCTACCTAAAGGAAGGCCCTGGGCGTTTGTGGAACATTTGGTGAAGTCAATGCTGAAGGGTTTGGTTGGTAAGATATTGAGCTAAGACCTTTAGATGCTGCTTCAAAACACCGGCGAGCAGCATCGACGTCCCCGTGCAGTGTGGCAACCTTGCCCTAAGTAGTATAGTACTTCATCTTCAGGTGGACGGTGGATGGCACAGCGATTAGCTCGGCTAGTGTCGGTCGTCCCAGAATGCACTGGTATAGCGACGGGCAGTCCATGACTAGGAACTGGACTCGGACCGTTCTGGCTGTTTCAGCTGCTCCGAAGGTGACAAACAGATCGACATAGCCCCACGGTCGGGAGACCGCCCCGTTGAAACCCTGCAAGTCTGATCCGACGTACGGAGCAGGTGTGTTTCGTTTAACTAGAGTGTTGAAAACAGCTGGGAGTACATAATGTCGCAGGAGCTGCCTTGGTCCACCAAGATTCTTCTCACATCAAAATTCGCCATTCGCGCCCGGATGAGTAATGGGATGCTGGCGTTTGGTGCCCCTCCCAAGAGTTCTTCTCGGTAAAAGGCAAGGGGTACCGAGCCCTCTCTTGGTGGGTCCAGGGTTGCGTTCTGCGCGGGCCCCTTCGCAATCAGTTGGTCAAATTTCCGCTTTACGGATCCGACCGTGATTTTGTTGAACCCTCCTCCTGAGATGACCATTGCGGATGGAAAGGTTTCCCATGGACCATGGGAGGAAAAGTATCTCGGGCTCCCGGTGTGATCGGGTAGGAAGAAATCTTCTGGGCGATAGATGCTCAGGGCAACCTGCATGTTCGCATCTGCAGGAACGGGTACAGCCTCCTCGACCTTTTGAGTCTCCTGAGCTTCTTGTCGAGGAGTGTCTCTGGATTTGGTGAATTGTTTAAGGTGCCCGTCCTTGATAAGAATTTCGATTGCGTCCTTGAGATGGATGCAGTCTTCTGTGTTGTGGCCATGACGTTTGTGGAATCTGCAATATTTTGTTTTGTCTGTGCCCGGTTTGTTGGGTTGTTGTTTCGGAAAACGTACCCCTGTTTGCCTGAACTCTGATTGGCACACTCGGATAAGATTTTCTCCCTGGAAGCAAGGAGTGGAGTATATTCGTGGAACCGGCCGACGGGTCCTCTGTGCTCCCGCGGTTCACGGGAGCGATTGTCCTTTCTTTTGTCTCCTCCCCGACGAGATGTCAAGGGTTCATCAACTCGGTGGGGCTTTGCATCTTCGCGACGTCGAGCGTCTCTTACGGAGCTGTCTTCCTGCTTTTTCTCATACTGGATATAAGCATGGGCTTTCCGCAAGAACGCGTCGAGGGTGGCAGGGGCCTCGATACCGACTGCCCGGTGAAAATCTGTTGACGGGCGCAGTCCTCGTTCCAGCAAATACTTCTTCATATCGTCGGTTGTGGACACCTGGACTGCCTCTTTGTTGAACCTTTCGATGTAAGTTCGCAAAGGTTCGTCTTTCCCTTGGATGATCGCTTCGAGCGAAGCTTCTGTATTTGGGTGCCGCCTTGAGGCGGTGAAGTGCCTGGAGAACGTGCGTCTAAGTTGTTTCCAGGAAGTGATGGATTCAGCCTCAAGGATTTTGTACCACATCATCGCTCCTTTCCTCAGTGTCGTAGGAAAGAGGCGACATTTGATCGCTCCTCGTACTCCTCGGTAGTCGAGCAGCGTATCAATATTCTCGATATGCTCGTCCGGATCTATGGTTCCGTCGTATGAGCCTAGTGGTGGGGGTTTCTCTAAACCTCTTGGAAGTTTAGCCGCCATGATTTCTCACAAGAGGGGACCCCGAGCGTCCTCGTCCTCACTGGAGTTGAATGAAGGGGATCTGTGAGCGCGCTTCTTCGTTCGCCAAGGAGATGCAGATCTTGATTTGCTCCTTCTTGACTTTCTTGGAGGGGAAGACCGCAGAGGGGACTGACGGGGTCGTTTGTTGCCAGTGGATTCGTCGATGTGTCCCTTCCTCTTTCTCTTGGGAGGAGAGGGACTGCGCCTTCTCTGGTGTCTCGCGGGAGACTGGGGTCGACAGTAGTTGTCTTCGAGACGGGCGATTTTCTCGCCATGGGCGAGGAGCAGCAGATTTGTCTGATTCAGGATTTCGGTCAGGGCGGCGAAGTCAGATCCTGAAGGGGTCGAGGGAAAGATGGCTTCCGGGCGACTCTCCAGAGGTTGATCGCGGTCGGGAGAAGGCGATGTTGTCTTCCCGTCTGGGTGATCTTACAAGGTTTCTTCGTGCGGAGGATGATGAATGTTGCTCTCACGTTGCGTGAGGATCATGCCGTCGTTTGATCGGTTGTCCGGATTGTCTCGAGCAGCCATGGATCTTGGTAAAAACTTTGGTTCTTTGAAGATTCTGAGAGAGAGAAGAACGGGGAAATCAGTTTCCCACAGACGGCGCCACCTGATCGTACCTGGAGATCAGGACCCGATACGGCTGGCTACGAGCGTAACTGAAAGACGGTTGGTGAGGGGAGGAGGGGGTGTACCTGCAAGGCACTCCGATGCTAAAGTAAGTAACCGAGAAAAGAGTGGGCAAGTACGAGAATTAAGGTCAGAGAGTTGAATACCTGACCCTCCCAAATGAGAGGGTTTATATAAGGGGCTAAGTGGAAGATTATTGGTCCATATCGTTGGGCGCATATCAAGGAATCCGTAAAGATAGGTAACGGTCAAAACTAGCCGTTGGAGGGCTTTGTCTTGGTCGGTACGCTCTTGCTCGACAGAGACCACTATCCTTGATTCTGCTCGACGTCGAGCACTTCTGCCAAGTTGGTTTGTTTGGCCCAATTATGGGAATCGGGCCAGTCCAGAACAATAAATTATCTAAAAAGTTTGGTAGCATTTCGTAAAGTCCTCGATTTAATTGATTTTTTGAGAAATACTAGTATAAACTAGTGTATAATATATAATTATTTTTTGACTGAAACGTGCATTTTGAAATGTTTCATAGATTTAAATTTTAAGATGATTTTTTGCATGGACTTCCATCATAACCTTCCCTCGTAAAATATATAAATTATCTGAAAAGTTTGGTAGAATTTCGAATAGTCCTCGATTTAATTAATTTTTTACAGAAACTAGTATGAACTCATGTATAATATATTACGATTTTTTGACCGAAACTTGCATTTCAAAAAGTTTCATAGAACCTAATTTTCAGATGATTGTTTGCATGGACTTCCATCATAACATTCCCTCGTAACATATAAGATGGATCTAAAAAATTTGCATCATTTCGAGCAGTCCTCAATTTAATTTGATTTTTTGAGAAAAACTAGTGTATAATATATATAATGACTTTTTTAATGAAAGTTGCGTTGGGAAAAGTTTCGTAGAATCAAATTTTCAGATGATATTTTGGATGGACTTGCATCATAACCTTCCCTCATATAATATATAAATTATCTGAAAAGTTTTGTAGGATTTCGAACAGTCCTGAATTTAATTGATTGTTTGAACGAAATTAGTATTAACTAGTGTATAATATATTACGATTTTTTGACCGAAACTTGCATTTCAAAAAGTTTCATAGAACCTAATTTTCAGATGATTGTTTGCATTGACTTCCATCATAACATTCCCTCGTAACATATAAGATGGATCTAAAAATTTTGCATCGTTTCGAACAGTCCTCGATTTAATTTAATTTGTTGAGAAAAACTAGTAAAAACTAGTGTATAATATATAATGACTTTTTTAATGAAAGTTGCGTTGGGAAAAGTTACGTAGAATCAAATTTTCAGATGATATTTTGCATAAATTTGCATCATAACCTTCCCTCGTATAATATATAAATTATCTGTAAAGTTTTGTAGCATTTCGAACAGTCCTCAATTTAATTGATTGTTTGACCGAAATTAGTATTAACTAGTGTATAATATATTATGATTTTTTGATAGAAACTTGCATTTCAAAAAGTTTCGTAGAATCTAAGTTTCAGATAATTGTTTGCATGGACTTCCATCATAACCTTCCCTCGTAACAAATAAGATGGATCTAAAAAATTTGCATCGATTCGAACAGTCCTCAATTTAATTTGATTTTTTGAGAAAACTAGTATAAACTAGTGTATAATATATAATGACTTTTTGAATGAAAGTTGCATTTGGAAAAGTTTCGTAGAATCAATTTTTTAGATGATATTTTGCATGGACTTCCAACATAACCTTCCCACATAAAATATATAAATTATCCGAAACATTTTGTAGCATTTCGAACAGTCCAAGATTTAATTGATTTTTTGACCGAAACTACTATAAACTAGTGTATAATATATTACGATTTTTTAACCGAAACTTGCATGTAAAAAAGTTTCGTAGAATCTAATTTTCTGATGATATTTTGCATGGGCTTCCATCATAGCCTTCCCTCGTAAAAATATTAGTTGGACCTAAAACAAATTGTATCGTTTCGAACAGTCCTCTATTTAATTTATTTATTTTAGAAAAACTAGTATAAACTAGTGTATAATATATAATGATTTTTTGACTGAAACGTTCATTTCGAAACGTTTAGTAGATTTAAATTTTAAGATGATTTTTTGCATGGACTTGCATCATAACCTTCCCTCGTAAAATATATAAATTATCTGAAAAGTTTGGTAGCATTTCGAACAGTCCTCGATTTAATTGATTTTTTGAGAAATACTAGTATAAACTAGTGTATAATATATAATGATTTTTTGACTGTAATGTGCATTTCGAAACGTTTCAGAGATTTAAATTTTAAGATGATTTTTTGCATGGACTTCCATCATAACCTTCCCTCGTAAAATATATAAATTATCTGAAAAGTTTGGTAGCATTTCGAACAGTCCTCGATTTAATTGTTTTTTTACATAAACTAGTATAATCTCCTGTACAATATATTACGATTTTTTGACCGAAACTTGCATTTCAAAAAGTTTCGTAGAACCTAATTTTCTGATGATTGTTTTTATGGACTTCCAGCATAACATTCCCTCGTAACATATAAGATGGATCTAACAAAATTTCATCGTTTCGAACAGTCCTCGATTTAATTTGAATTTTTGAGAAAAACTAGTAAAAACTAGTGTATAATATATAATGACTTTTTAAATGAAAGTTGTGTTAGGAAAGTTTCGTAGAATCAAATTTTCAGATGTATTTTGCATGGGCTTGCATCATAACCATCCCTCGTAAAATATAAATTATCTGAAAAGTTTAGTAGCATTTCGAACAGTCCTCAATTTAATCGATTGTTTGACCGAAATTAGTATAAACTAGTGTATAATATATTAAGATTTTTTGATAGAAACTTGCATTTCAAAAAGTTTCATAGAATCTAATTTTCAGATGATTATTTGCATGGATTTCCAACAAAACCTTACCTCATAAAATATATAAATTATCCGAAACGTTTTGTAGCATTTCGAACAGTCCACGATTTAATTGATTTTTTGACCGAAACTACTATAAACTAGTGTATAATATATTACGATTTTTTAACCGAAACTTGCATGTAAAAAAGTTTCGTAGGATCTAATTTTCTGATGATATTTTGCATGGACTTCCATCATAACCTTCCCTCGTAAAATATAAGATGGACCTAAAAGAAATTGTATCGTTTCGAACAGTCCTTTATTTAATTTTATTTTTTGAGAAAAACTAGTATAAACTAGTGTATAATATATAATGATTTTTGACTGAAACGTGCATTTCGAATCGTTTCGTAGATTCAAATTTTAAGATTTTTTTCATGGAATTCCATCATAACCGTCCCTCGTAAATATATAAATTATTTGAAAAGTTTGGTAGCATTTCGTACAGTCCTCGATTTAATTGATTTTTTGAGAAATACTAGTATAAACTAGTGTATAATATATAATGAGTTTTTGAATGAAACGTGCATTTTGAAATGTTTCGCAGATTTAAATTTTAAGATGATTTTTTGCATGGACTTCCATCATAACCTTCCCTCTTAAAATATATAAATTATCTGAAAAGTTTGGTATCATTTCGAATATACCTCGATTTAATTAATTTTTTACAGAAACTAGTATGAACTTCCTGTATAATATATTACGATTTTTTGACCGAAACTTGCATTTCAAAAAGTTTTATAGACCCTAATTTTCAGATGATTGTTTCCATTGACTTCCATCATAACATTCCCTCGTAACATATAAGATGGATCGAAAAATTTTGCATCGTTTCGAACAGTCCTCGATTTAATTTAATTTGTTGAGAAAAACAAGTAAAAATTAGTGTATAATATATAATGACTTTTTGAATGAAAGTTGCGTTGGGAAAAGTTACGTAGAATCAAATTTTCAGATGATATTTTGCATAAACTTGCATCATAACCTTCCCTCGTATAATATATAAATTATCTGTAAAGTTTTGTAGCATTTCGAACAGTCCTCAATTTAATTGATTGTTTGACCGAAATTAGTATTAACTAGTGTATAATATATTATGATTTTTTGATAGAAACTTGCATTTCAAAAAGTTTCGTAGAATCTAAGTTTCAGATAATTGTTTGCATGGACTTCCATCATAACCTTCCCTCGTAACAAATAAGATGGATCTAAAAAATTTGCATCGATTCGAACAGTCCTCAATTTAATTTGATTTTTTGAGAAAACTAGTATAAACTAGTGTATAATATATAATGACTTTTTGAATGAAAGTTGCATTTGGAAAAGTTTCGTAGAATCAATTTTTTAGATGATATTTTGCATGGACTTCCAACATAACCTTCCCACATAAAATATATAAATTATCCGAAACATTTTGTAGCATTTCGAACAGTCCAAGATTTAATTGATTTTTTGACCGAAACTACTATAAACTAGTGTATAATATATTACGATTTTTTAACCGAAACTTGCATGTAAAAAAGTTTCGTAGAATCTAATTTTCTGATGATATTTTGCATGGGCTTCCATCATAGCCTTCCCTCGTAAAAATATTAGTTGGACCTAAAACAAATTGTATCGTTTCGAACAGTCCTCTATTTAATTTATTTATTTTAGAAAAACTAGTATAAACTAGTGTATAATATATAATGATTTTTTGACTGAAACGTTCATTTCGAAACGTTTAGTAGATTTAAATTTTAAGATGATTTTTTGCATGGACTTGCATCATAACCTTCCCTCGTAAAATATATAAATTATCTGAAAAGTTTGGTAGCATTTCGAACAGTCCTCGATTTAATTGATTTTTTGAGAAATACTAGTATAAACTAGTGTATAATATATAATGATTTTTTGACTGTAATGTGCATTTCGAAACATTTCAGAGATTTAAATTTTAAGATGATTTTTTGCATGGACTTCCATCATAACCTTCCCTCGTAAAATATATAAATTATCTGAAAAGTTTGGTAGCATTTCGAACAGTCCTCGATTTAATTGTTTTTTTACATAAACTAGTATAATCTCCTGTACAATATATTACGATTTTTTGACCGAAACTTGCATTTCAAAAAGTTTCGTAGAACCTAATTTTCTGATGATTGTTTTTATGGACTTCCAGCATAACATTCCCTCGTAACATATAAGATGGATCTAACAAAATTTCATCGTTTCGAACAGTCCTCGATTTAATTTGAATTTTTGAGAAAAACTAGTAAAAACTAGTGTATAATATATAATGACTTTTTAAATGAAAGTTGTGTTAGGAAAGTTTCGTAGAATCAAATTTTCAGATGTATTTTGCATGGGCTTGCATCATAACCATCCTTCGTAAAATATAAATTATCTGAAAAGTTTAGTAGCATTTCGAACAGTCCTCAATTTAATCGATTGTTTGACCGAAATTAGTATAAACTAGTGTATAATATATTAAGATTTTTTGATAGAAACTTGCATTTCAAAAAGTTTCATAGAATCTAATTTTCAGATGATTATTTGCATGGATTTCCAACAAAACCTTACCTCATAAAATATATAAATTATCCGAAACGTTTTGTAGCATTTCGAACAGTCCACGATTTAATTGATTTTTTGACCGAAACAACTATAAACTAGTGTATAATATATTACGATTTTTTAACCGAAACTTGCATGTAAAAAAGTTTCGTAGGATCTAATTTTCTGATGATATTTTGCATGGACTTCCATCATAACCTTCCCTCGTAAAATATAAGATGGACCTAAAAGAAATTGTATCGTTTCGAACAGTCCTTTATTTAATTTTATTTTTTGAGAAAAACTAGTATAAACTAGTGTATAATATATAATGATTTTTGACTGAAACGTGCATTTCGAATCGTTTCGTAGATTCAAATTTTAAGATTTTTTTCATGGAATTCCATCATAACCGTCCCTCGTAAATATATAAATTATTTGAAAAGTTTGGTAGCATTTCGTACAGTCCTCGATTTAATTGATTTTTTGAGAAATACTAGTATAAACTAGTGTATAATATATAATGAGTTTTTGAATGAAACGTGCATTTTGAAATGTTTCGCAGATTTAAATTTTAAGATGATTTTTTGCATGGACTTCCATCATAACCTTCCCTTGTAAAATATATAAATTATCTGAAAAGTTTGGTATCATTTCGAATATACCTCGATTTAATTAATTTTTTACAGAAACTAGTATGAACTTCCTGTATAATATATTACGATTTTTTGACCGAAACTTGCATTTCAAAAAGTTTTATAGACCCTAATTTTCAGATGATTGTTTCCATTGACTTCCATCATAACATTCCCTCGTAACATATAAGATGGATCTAAAAATTTTGCATCGTTTCGAACAGTCCTCGATTTAATTTAATTTGTTGAGAAAAACAAGTAAAAATTAGTGTATAATATATAATGACTTTTTGAATGAAAGTTGCGTTGGGAAAAGTTACGTAGAATCAAATTTTCAGATGATATTTTGCATAAACTTGCATCATAACCTTCCCTCGTATAATATATAAATTATCTGTAAAGTTTTGTAGCATTTCGAACAGTCCTCAATTTAATTGATTGTTTGACCGAAATTAGTATTAACTAGTGTATAATATATTATGATTTTTTGATAGAAACTTGCATTTCAAAAAGTTTCGTAGAATCTAAGTTTCAGATAATTGTTTGCATGGACTTCCATCATAACCTTCCCTCGTAACAAATAAGATGGATCTAAAAAATTTGCATCGATTCGAACAGTCCTCAATTTAATTTGATTTTTTGAGAAAACTAGTATAAACTAGTGTATAATATATAATGACTTTTTGAATGAAAGTTGCATTTGGAAAAGTTTCGTAGAATCAATTTTTTAGATGATATTTTGCATGGACTTCCAACATAACCTTCCCACATAAAATATATAAATTATCCGAAACATTTTGTAGCATTTCGAACAGTCCAAGATTTAATTGATTTTTTGACCGAAACTACTATAAACTAGTGTATAATATATTACGATTTTTTAACCGAAACTTGCATGTAAAAAAGTTTCGTAGAATCTAATTTTCTGATGATATTTTGCATGGGCTTCCATCATAGCCTTCCCTCGTAAAAATATTAGTTGGACCTAAAACAAATTGTATCGTTTCGAACAGTCCTCTATTTAATTTATTTTTTTTAGAAAAACTAGTATAAACTAGTGTATAATATATAATGATTTTTTGACTGAAACGTTCATTTCGAAACGTTTAGTAGATTTAAATTTTAAGATGATTTTTTGCATGGACTTGCATCATAACCTTCCCTCGTAAAATATATAAATTATCTGAAAAGTTTGGTAGCATTTCGAACAGTCCTCGATTTAATTGATTTTTTGAGAAATACTAGTATAAACTAGTGTATAATATATAATGATTTTTTGACTGAAATGTGCATTTCGAAACGTTTCAGAGATTTAAATTTTAAGATGTTTTTTTGCATGGACTTCCATCATAACCTTCCCTCGTAAAATATATAAATTATCTGAAAAGTTTGGTAGCATTTCGAACAGTCCTCGATTTAATTGTTTTTTTACATAAACTAGTATAATCTCCTGTACAATATATTACGATTTTTTGACCGAAACTTGCATTTCAAAAATTTTCGTAGAACCTAATTTTCTGATGATTGTTTTTATGGACTTCCAGCATAACATTCCCTCGTAACATATAAGATGGATCTAACAAAATTTCATCGTTTCGAACAGTCCTCGATTTAATTTGAATTTTTGAGAAAAACTAGTAAAAAGTAGTGTATAATATATAATGACTTTTTAAATGAAAGTTGTGTTAGGAAAGTTTCGTAGAATCAAATTTTCAGATGTATTTTGCATGGACTTGCATCATAACCATCCCTCGTAAAATATATAAATTATCTGAAAAGTTTAGTAGCATTTCGAACAGTCCTCAATTTAATCGATTGTTTGACCGAAATTAGTATAAACTAGGGTATAATATATTAAGATTTTTTTATAGAAACTTGCATTTCAAAAAGTTTCATAGAATCTAATTTTCAGATGATTATTTGCATGGATTTCCAACAAAACCTTCCCTCATAAAATATATAAATTATCCGAAACGTTTTGTAGCATTTCGAACAGTCCACGATTTAATTGATTTTTTGACCGAAACTACTATAAACTAGTGTATAATATATTACTATTTTTTAACCGAAACTTGCATGTAAAAAAGTTTCGTAGGATCTAATTTTCTGATGATATTTTGCATGGACTTCCATCATAACCTTCCCTCGTAAAATATAAGATGGACCTAAAAGAAATTGTATCGTTTCGAACAGTCCTTTATTTAATTTTATTTTTTGAGAAAAACTAGTATAAACTAGTGTATAATATATAATGATTTTTGACTGAAACGTGCATTTCGAATCGTTTCGTAGATTCAAATTTTAAGATTTTTTTCATGGAATTCCATCATAATCGTCCCTCGTAAATATATAAATTATTTGAAAAGTTTGGTAGCATTTCGTACAGTCCTCGATTTAATTGATTTTTTGAGAAATACTAGTATAAACTAGTGTATAATATATAATGAGTTTTTGAATGAAACGTGCATTTTGAAATGTTTCGCAGATTTAAATTTTAAGATGATTTTTTGCATGGACTTCCATCATAACCTTCCCTCGTAAAATATATAAATTATCTGAAAAGTTTGGTATCATTTCGAATATACCTCGATTTAATTAATTTTTTACAGAAACTAGTATGAACTTCCTGTATAATATATTACGATTTTTTGACCGAAACTTGCATTTCAAAAAGTTTCATAGACCCTAATTTTCAGATGATTGTTTCCATTGACTTCCATCATAACATTCCCTCGTAACATATAAGATGGATCTAAAAATTTTGCATCGTTTCGAACAGTCCTCGATTTAATTTAATTTGTTGAGAAAAACAAGTAAAAATTAGTGTATAATATATAATGACTTTTTGAATGAAAGTTGCGTTGGGAAAAGTTTCGTAGAATCAAATTTTCAGATGATATTTTGCATAAACTTGCATCATAACCTTCCCTCGTATAATATATAAATTATCTGTAAAGTTTTGTAGCATTTTGAACAGTCCTCAATTTAATTGATTGTTTGACCGAAATTAGTATTAACTAGTGTATAATATATTATGATTTTTTGATAGAAACTTGCATTTCAAAAAGTTTCGTAGAATCTAAGTTTCAGATAATTGTTTGCATGGACTTCCATCATAACCTTCCCTCGTAACAAATAAGATGGATCTAAAAAATTTGCATCGTTTCGAACAGTCCTCAATTTAATTTGATTTTTTGAGAAAACTAGTATAAACTAGTGTATAATATATAATGACTTTTTGAATGAAAGTTGCATTTGGAAAAGTTTCGTAGAATCAAATTTTTAGATGATATTTTGCATGGACTTCCAACATAACCTTCCCACATAAAATATATAAATTATCCGAAACATTTTGTAGCATTTCGAACAGTCCAAGATTTAATTGATTTTTTGACCGAAACTACTATAAACTAGTGTATAATATATTACGATTTTTTAACCGAAACTTGCATGTAAAAAAGTTTCGTAGAATCTAATTTTCTGATGATATTTTGCATGGGCTTCCATCATAGCCTTCCCTCGTAAAAATATTAGTTGGACCTAAAACAAATTGTATCGTTTCGAACAGTCCTCTATTTAATTTTTTTTTTTTAGAAAAACTAGTATAAACTAGTGTATAATATATAATGATTTTTTGACTGAAACGTTCATTTCGAAACGTTTAGTAGATTTAAATTTTAAGATGATTTTTTGCATGGACTTGCATCATAACCTTCCCTCGTAAAATATATAAATTATCTGAAAAGTTTGGTAGCATTTCGAACAGTCCTCGATTTAATTGATTTTTTGAGAAATACTAGTATAAACTAGTGTATAATATATAATGATTTTTTGACTGAAATGTGCATTTCGAAACGTTTCAGAGATTTAAATTTTAAGATGATTTTTTGCATGGACTTCCATCATAACCTTCCCTCGTAAAATATATAAATTATCTGAAAAGTTTGGTAGCATTTCGAACAGTCCTCGATTTAATTGATTTTTTACATAAACTAGTATAATCTCCTGTACAATATATTACGATTTTTTGACCGAAACTTGCATTTCAAAAAGTTTCGTAGAACCTAATTTTCTGATGATTGTTTTTGTGGACTTCCAGCATAACATTCCCTCGTAACATATAAGATGGATCTAACAAAATTTCATCGTTTCGAACTGTCCTCGATTTAATTTGAATTTTTGAGAAAAACTAGTAAAAACTAGTGTATAATATATAATGACTTTTTAAATGAAAGTTGTGTTAGGAAAGTTTCGTAGAATCAAATTTTCAGATGTATTTTGCATGGACTTGCATCATAACCATCCCTCGTAAAATATAAATTATCTGAAAAGTTTAGTAGCATTTCGAACAGTCCTCAATTTAATCGATTGTTTGACCGAAATTAGTATAAACTAGTGTATAATATATTAAGATTTTTGGATAGAAACTTGCATTTCAAAAAGTTTCATAGAATCTAATTTTCAGATGATTATTTGCATGGATTTCCAACAAAACCTTACCTCATAAAATATATAAATTATCCGAAACGTTTTGTAGCATTTCGAACAGTCCACGATTTAATTGATTTTTTGACCGAAACAACTATAAACTAGTGTATAATATATTACGATTTTTTAACCGAAACTTGCATGTAAAAAAGTTTCGTAGGATCTAATTTTCTGATGATATTTTGCATGGACTTCCATCATAACCTTCCCTCGTAAAATATAAGATGGACCTAAAAGAAATTGTATCGTTTCGAACAGTCCTTTATTTAATTTTATTTTTTGAGAAAAACTAGTATAAACTAGTGTATAATATATAATGATTTTTGACTGAAACGTGCATTTCGAATCGTTTCGTAGATTCAAATTTTAAGATTTTTTTCATGGAATTCCATCATAACCGTCCCTCGTAAATATATAAATTATTTGAAAAGTTTGGTAGCATTTCGTACAGTCCTCGATTTAATTGATTTTTTGAGAAATACTAGTATAAACTAGTGTATAATATATAATGAGTTTTTGAATGAAACGTGCATTTTGAAATGTTTCGCAGATTTAAATTTTAAGATGATTTTTTGCATGGACTTCCATCATAACCTTCCCTCGTAAAATATATAAATTATCAGAAAAGTTTGGTATCATTTCGAATATACCTCGATTTAATTAATTTTTTACAGAAACTAGTATGAACTTCCTGTATAATATATTACGATTTTTTGACCGAAACTTGCATTTCAAAAAGTTTCATAGACCCTAATTTTCAGATGATTGTTTCCATTGACTTCCATCATAACATTCCCTCGTAACATATAAGATGGATCTAAAAATTTTGCATCGTTTCGAACAGTCCTCGATTTAATTTAATTTGTTGAGAAAAACAAGTAAAAATTAGTGTATAATATATAATGACTTTTTGAATGAAAGTTGCGTTGGGAAAAGTTTCGTAGAATCAAATTTTCAGATGATATTTTGCATAAACTTGCATCATAACCTTCCCTCGTATAATATATAAATTATCTGTAAAGTTTTGTAGCATTTCGAACAGTCCTCAATTTAATTGATTGTTTGACCGAAATTAGTATTAACTAGTGTATAATATATTATGATTTTTTGATAGAAACTTGCATTTCAAAAAGTTTCGTAGAATCTAAGTTTCAGATAATTGTTTGCATGGACTTCCATCATAACCTTCCCTCGTAACAAATAAGATGGATCTAAAAAATTTGCATCGATTCGAACAGTCCTCAATTTAATTTGATTTTTTGAGAAAACTAGTATAAACTAGTGTATAATATATAATGACTTTTTGAATGAAAGTTGCATTTGGAAAAGTTTCGTAGAATCAAATTTTTAGATGATATTTTGCATGGACTTCCAACATAACCTTCCCACATAAAATATATAAATTATCCGAAACATTTTGTAGCATTTCGAACAGTCCAAGATTTAATTGATTTTTTGACCGAAACTACTATAAACTAGTGTATAATATATTACGATTTTTTAACCGAAACTTGCATGTAAAAAAGTTTCGTAGATTCTAATTTTCTGATGATATTTTGCATGGGCTTCCATCATAGCCTTCCCTCGTAAAAATATTAGTTGGACCTAAAACAAATTGTATCGTTTCGAACAGTCCTCTATTTAATTTTTTTTTTTTAGAAAAACTAGTATAAACTAGTGTATAATATATAATGATTTTTTGACTGAAACGTTCATTTCGAAACGTTTAGTAGATTTAAATTTTAAGATGATTTTTTGCATGGACTTGCATCATAACCTTCCCTCGTAAAATATATAAATTATCTGAAAAGTTTGGTAGCATTTCGAACAGTCCTCGATTTAATTGATTTTTTGAGAAATACTAGTATAAACTAGTGTATAATATATAATGATTTTTTGACTGAAATGTGCATTTCGAAACGTTTCAGAGATTTAAATTTTAAGATGATTTTTTGCAAGGACTTCCATCATAACCTTCCCTCGTAAAATATATAAATTATCTGAAAAGTTTGGTAGCATTTCGAACAGTCCTCGATTTAATTGATTTTTTACATAAACTAGTATAATCTCCTGTACAATATATTACGATTTTTTGACCGAAACTTGCATTTCAAAAAGTTTCGTAGAACCTAATTTTCTGATGATTGTTTTTATGGACTTCCAGCATAACATTCCCTCGTAACATATAAGATGGATCTAACAAAATTTCATCGTTTCGAACAGTCCTCGATTTAATTTGAATTTTTGAGAAAAACTAGTAAAAACTAGTGTATAATATATAATGACTTTTTAAATGAAAGTTGTGTTAGGAAAGTTTCGTAGAATCAAATTTTCAGATGTATTTTGCATGGACTTGCATCATAACCATCCCTCGTAAAATATATAAATTATCTGAAAAGTTTAGTAGCATTTCGAACAGTCCTCAATTTAATCGATTGTTTGACCGAAATTAGTATAAACTAGTGTATAATATATTAAGATTTTTTGATAGAAACTTGCATTTCAAAAAGTTTCATAGAATCTAATTTTCAGATGATTATTTGCATGGATTTCCAACAAAACCTTCCCTCATAAAATATATAAATTATCCGAAACGTTTTGTAGCATTTCGAACAGTCCACGATTTAATTGATTTTTTGACCGAAACTACTATAAACTAGTGTATAATATATTACGATTTTTTAACCGAAACTTGCATGTAAAAAAGTTTCGTAGGATCTAATTTTCTGATGATATTTTGCATGGACTTCCATCATAACCTTCCCTCGTAAAATATAAGATGGACCTAAAAGAAATTGTATCGTTTCGAACAGTCCTTTATTTAATTTTATTTTTTGAGAAAAACTAGTATAAACTAGTGTATAATATATAATGATTTTTGACTGAAACGTGCATTTCGAATCGTTTCGTAGATTCAAATTTTAAGATTTTTTTCATGGAATTCCATCATAACCGTCCCTCGTAAATATATAAATTATTTGAAAAGTTTGGTAGCATTTCGTACAGTCCTCGATTTAATTGATTTTTTGAGAAATACTAGTATAAACTAGTGTATAATATATAATGAGTTTTTGACTGAAACGTGCATTTTGAAATGTTTCGCAGATTTAAATTTTAAGATGATTTTTTGCATGGACTTCCATCATAACCTTCCCTCGTAAAATATATAAATTATCTGAAAAGTTTGGTATCATTTCGAATATACCTCGATTTAATTAATTTTTACAGAAACTAGTATGAACTTCCTGTATAATATATTACGATTTTTTGACCGAAACTTGCATTTCAAAAAGTTTCATAGACCCTAATTTTCAGATGATTGTTTCCATTGACTTCCATCATAACATTCCCTCGTAACATATAAGATGGATCTAAAAAATTTGCATCGTTTCGAACAGTCCTCGATTTAATTTAATTTGTTGAGAAAAACAAGTAAAAATTAGTGTATAATATATAATGACTTTTTGAATGAAAGTTGCGTTGGGAAAAGTTTCGTAGAATCAAGTTTTCAGATGATATTTTGCATAAACTTGCATCATAACCTTCCCTCGTATAATATATAAATTATCTGTAAAGTTTTGTAGCATTTTGAACAGTCCTCAATTTAATTGATTGTTTGACCGAAATTAGTATTAACTAGTGTATAATATATTATGATTTTTTGATAGAAACTTGCATTTCAAAAAGTTTCGTAGAATCTAAGTTTCAGATAATTGTTTGCATGGACTTCCATCATAACCTTCCCTCGTAACAAATAAGATGGATCTAAAAAATTTGCATCGTTTCGTACAGTCCTCGATTTAATTGATTTTTTGAGAAATACTAGTATAAACTAGTGTATAATATATAATGAGTTTTTGAATGAAACGTGCATTTTGAAATGTTTCGCAGATTTAAATTTTAAGATGATTTTTTGCATGGACTTCCATCATAACCTTCCCTCGTAAAATATATAAATTATCTGAAAAGTTTGGTATCATTTCGAATATACCTCGATTTAATTAATTTTTTACAGAAACTAGTATGAACTTCCTGTATAATATATTACGATTTTTTGACCGAAACTTGCATTTCAAAAAGTTTCATAGACCCTAATTTTCAGATGATTGTTTCCATTGACTTCCATCATAACATTCCCTCGTAACATATAAGATGGATCTAAAAATTTTGCATCGTTTCGAACAGTCCTCGATTTAATTTAATTTGTTGAGAAAAACAAGTAAAAATTAGTGTATAGTATATAATGACTTTTTGAATGAAAATTGCATTGGGAAAAGTTTCGTAGAATCAAATTTTCAGATGATATTTTGCATAAACTTGCATCATAACCTTCCCTCGTATAATATATAAATTATCTGTAAAGTTTTGTAGCATTTTGAACAGTCCTCAATTTAATTGATTGTTTGACCGAAATTAGTATTAACTAGTGTATAATATATTATGATTTTTTGATAGAAACTTGCATTTCAAAAAGTTTCGTAGAATCTAAGTTTCAGATAATTGTTTGCATGGACTTCCATCATAACCTTCCCTCGTAACAAATAAGATGGATCTAAAAAATTTGCATCGTTTCGAACAGTCCTCAATTTAATTTGATTTTTTGAGAAAACTAGTATAAACTAGTGTATAATATATAATGACTTTTTGAATGAAAGTTGCATTTGGAAAAGTTTCGTAGAAACAAATTTTTAGATGATATTTTGCATGGACTTCCAACATAACCTTCCCACATAAAATATATAAATTATCCGAAACATTTTGTAGCATTTCGAACAGTCCAAGATTTAATTGATTTTTTGACCGAAACTACTATAAACTAGTGTATAATATATTACGATTTTTTAACCGAAACTTGCATGTAAAAAAGTTTCGTAGAATCTAATTTTCTGATGATATTTTGCATGGGCTTCCATCATAGCCTTCCCTCGTAAAAATATTAGTTGGACCTAAAACAAATTGTATCGTTTCGAACAGTCCTCTATTTAATTTTTTTTTTTTAGAAAAACTAGTATAAACTAGTGTATAATATATAATGATTTTTTGACTGAAACGTTCATTTCGAAACGTTTAGTAGATTTAAATTTTAAGATGATTTTTTGCATGGACTTGCATCATAACCTTCCCTCGTAAAATATATAAATTATCTGAAAAGTTTGGTAGCATTTCGAACAGTCCTCGATTTAATTGATTTTTTGAGAAATACTAGTATAAACTAGTGTATAATATATAATGATTTTTTGACTGAAATGTGCATTTCGAAACGTTTCAGAGATTTAAATTTTAAGATGATTTTTTGCATGGACTTCCATCATAACCTTCCCTCGTAAAATATATAAATTATCTGAAAAGTTTGGTAGCATTTCGAACAGTCCTCGATTTAATTGATTTTTTACATAAACTAGTATAATCTCCTGTACAATATATTACGATTTTTTGACCGAAACTTGCATTTCAAAAAGTTTCGTAGAACCTAATTTTCTGATGATTGTTTTTATGGACTTCCAGCATAACATTCCCTCGTAACATATAAGATGGATCTAACAAAATTTCATCGTTTCGAACAGTCCTCGATTTAATTTGAATTTTTGAGAAAAACTAGTAAAAACTAGTGTATAATATATAATGACTTTTTAAATGAAAGTTGTGTTAGGAAAGTTTCGTAGAATCAAATTTTCAGATGTATTTTGCATGGACTTGCATCATAACCATCCCTCGTAAAATATATAAATTATCTGAAAAGTTTAGTAGCATTTCGAACAGTCCTCAATTTAATCGATTGTTTGACCGAAATTAGTATAAACTAGTGTATAATATACTAAGATTTTTTGATAGAAACTTGCATTTCAAAAAGTTTCATAGAATCTAATTTTCAGATGATTATTTGCATGGATTTCCAACAAAACCTTCCCTCATAAAATATATAAATTATCCGAAACGTTTTGTAGCATTTCGAACAGTCCACGATTTAATTGATTTTTTGACCGAAACTACTATAAACTAGTGTATAATATATTACGATTTTTTAACCGAAACTTGCATGTAAAAAAGTTTCGTAGGATCTAATTTTCTGATGATATTTTGCATGGACTTCCATCATAACCTTCCCTCGTAAAATATAAGATGGACCTAAAAGAAATTGTATCGTTTCGAACAGTCCTTTATTTAATTTTATTTTTTGAGAAAAACTAGTATAAACTAGTGTATAATATATAATGATTTTTGACTGAAACGTGCATTTCGAATCGTTTCGTAGATTCAAATTTTAAGATTTTTTTCATGGAATTCCATCATAACCGTCCCTCGTAAATATATAAATTATTTGAAAAGTTTGGTAGCATTTCGTACAGTCCTCGATTTAATTGATTTTTTGAGAAATACTAGTATAAACTAGTGTATAATATATAATGAGTTTTTGACTGAAACGTGCATTTTGAAATGTTTCGCAGATTTAAATTTTAAGATGATTTTTTGCATGGACTTCCATCATAACCTTCCCTCGTAAAATATATAAATTATCTGAAAAGTTTGGTATCATTTCGAATATACCTCGATTTAATTAATTTTTTACAGAAACTAGTATGAACTTCCTGTATAATATATTACGATTTTTTGACCGAAACTTGCATTTCAAAAAGTTTCATAGACCCTAATTTTCAGATGATTGTTTCCATTGACTTCCATCATAACATTCCCTCGTAACATATAAGATGGATCTAAAAAATTTGCATCGTTTCGAACAGTCCTCGATTTAATTTAATTTGTTGAGAAAAACAAGTAAAAATTAGTGTATAATATATAATGACTTTTTGAATGAAAGTTGCGTTGGGAAAAGTTTCGTAGAATCAAGTTTTCAGATGATATTTTGCATAAACTTGCATCATAACCTTCCCTCGTATAATATATAAATTATCTGTAAAGTTTTGTAGCATTTTGAACAGTCCTCAATTTAATTGATTGTTTGACCGAAATTAGTATTAACTAGTGTATAATATATTATGATTTTTTGATAGAAACTTGCATTTCAAAAAGTTTCGTAGAATCTAAGTTTCAGATAATTGTTTGCATGGACTTCCATCATAACCTTCCCTCGTAACAAATAAGATGGATCTAAAAAATTTGCATCGTTTCGTACAGTCCTCGATTTAATTGATTTTTTGAGAAATACTAGTATAAACTAGTGTATAATATATAATGAGTTTTTGACTGAAACGTGCATTTTGAAATGTTTCGCAGATTTAAATTTTAAGATGATTTTTTGCATGGACTTCCATCATAACCTTCCCTCGTAAAATATATAAATTATCTGAAAAGTTTGGTATCATTTCGAATATACCTCGATTTAATTAATTTTTTACAGAAACTAGTATGAACTTCCTGTATAATATATTACGATTTTTTGACCGAAACTTGCATTTCAAAAAGTTTCATAGACCCTAATTTTCAGATGATTGTTTCCATTGACTTCCATCATAACATTCCCTCGTAACATATAAGATGGATCTAAAAATTTTGCATCGTTTCGAACAGTCCTCGATTTAATTTAATTTGTTGAGAAAAACAAGTAAAAATTAGTGTATAGTATATAATGACTTTTTGAATGAAAGTTGGATTGGGAAATGTTTCGTAGAATCAAATTTTCAGATGATATTTTGCATAAACTTGCATCATAACCTTCCCTCATATAATATATAAATTATCTGTAAAGTTTTGTAGCATTTTGAACAGTCCTCAATTTAATTGATTGTTTGACCGAAATTAGTATTAACTAGTGTATAATATATTATGATTTTTTGATAGAAACTTGCATTTCAAAAAGTTTCGTAGAATCTAAGTTTCAGATAATTGTTTGCATGGACTTCCATCATAACCTTCCCTCGTAACAAATAAGATGGATCTAAAAAATTTGCATCGTTTCGAACAGTCCTCAATTTAATTTGATTTTTTGAGAAAACTAGTATAAACTAGTGTATAATATATAATGACTTTTTGAATGAAAGTTGCATTTGGAAAAGTTGCGTAGAATCAAATTTTTAGATGATATTTTGCATGGACTTCCAACATAACCTTCCCACATAAAATATATAAATTATCCGAAACATTTTGTAGCATTTCGAATTGTCCAAGATTTAATTGATTTTTTGACCGAAACTACTATAAACTAGTGTATAATATATTACGATTTTTTAACCGAAACTTGCATGTAAAAAAGTTTCGTAGAATCTAATTTTCTGATGATATTTTGCATGGGCTTCCATCATAGCCTTCCCTCGTAAAAATATTAGTTGGACCTAAAACAAATTGTATCGTTTCGAACAGTCCTCTATTTAATTTTTTTTTTAGAAAAACTAGTATAAACTAGTGTATAATATATAATGATTTTTTGACTGAAATGTTCATTTCGAAACGTTTAGTAGATTTAAATTTTAAGATGATTTTTTGCATGGACTTGCATCATAACCTTCCCTCGTAAAATATATAAATTATCTGAAAAGTTTGGTAGCATTTCGAACAGTCCTCGATTTAATTTATTTTTTGAGAAATACTAGTATAAACTAGTGTATAATATATAATGATTTTTTGACTGAAATGTGCATTTCGAAACGTTTCAGAGATTTAAATTTTAAGGTGATTTTTTGCATGGACTTGCATCATAACCTTCCCTCGTAAAATATATAATTTATCTGAAAAGTTTGGTAGCATTTCGAACAGTCCTCGATTTAATTGATTTTTTACATAAACTAGTATAATCTCCAGTACAATATATTACGATTTTTTGACCGAAACTTGCATTTCAAAAAGTTTCGTAGAACCTAATTTTCTGATGATTGTTTTTATGGACTTCCAGCATAACATTCCCTCGTAACATATAAGATGGATCTAAAAAAATTTCATCTTTTCGAACAGTCCTCGATTTAATTTGAATTTTTGAGAAAAACTAGTAAAAACTAGTGTATAATATATAATGACTTTTTGAATGAAAGTTGTGTTAGGAAAGTTTCGTAGAATCAAATTTTCAGATGTATTTTGCATGGACTTGCATCATAACCATCCCTCGTAAAATATATATATTATCTGAAAAGTTTAGTAGCATTTCGAACAGTCCTCAATTTAATCGATTGTTTGACCGAAATTAGTATAAACTAGTGTATAATATATTAAGATTTTTTGATAGAAACTAGCATTTCAAAAAGTTTCATAGAATCTAATTTTCAGATGATTATTTGCATGGATTTCCATCATAACCTTCCCTCATAAAATATATAAATTATCCGAAACGTTTTGTAGCATTTCGAACAGTCCACGATTTAATTGATTTTTTGACCGAAACTACTATAAACTAGTGAATAATATATTACGATTTTTTAACCGAAACTTGCATGTAAAAAAGTTTCGTAGGATCTAATTTTCTGATGATATTTTGCATGGACTTCCATCATAACCTTCCCTCGTAAAATATAAGATGGACCTAAAAGAAATTGTATCGTTTCGAACAGTCCTTTATTTAATTTTATTTTTTGAGAAAAACTAGTATTAACTAGTGTATAATATATAATGATTTTTGACTGAAACGTGCATTTCGAATCGTTTCGTAGATTCAAATTTTAAGATTTTTTTCATGGAATTCCATCATGACCGTCCCTCGTAAAATATATAAATTATTTGAAAAGTTTGGTAGCATTTCGTACAGTCCTCGATTTAATTGATTTTTTGAGAAATACTAGTATAAACTAGTGTATAATATATAATGATTTTTTGACTGAAACGTGCATTTTGAAATGTTTCGTAGATTTAAATTTTAAGATTATTTTTTGCATGGACTTCCATCATAACCTTCCCTCGTAAAATATATAAATTATCTGAAAAGTTTTGTAGCATTTCAAATATACCTCGATTTAATTAATTTTTTACAGAAACTAGTATGATTTTCTTGTATAATATATTACGATTTTTTGACCGAAACTTGCATTTCAAAAAGTTTCATAGAACCTAATTTTGAGATGATTGTTTGGATTGACTTCCATCATAACATTCCCTCGTAACATATAAGATGGATCTAAAAAATTTGCATCGTTTCGAACAGTCCTCGATTTAATTTAATTTTTTGAGAAAAACTAGTGTATAATATATAATGACTTTTTGAATGAAAGTTGCGTTGGGAAAAGTTTCGTAGAATCAAATTTATAGATGATATTTTGCATAAACTTGCATCATAACCTTCCCTGGTATAATATATAAATTATCTGTAAAGTTTTGTAGCATTTCGAACAGTCCTCAATTTAATTGATTGTTTGACCGAAATTAGTATTAAAAAGTGTATAATATATTATGATTTTTTTATAGAAACTTGCATTTCAAAAAGTTTCGTAGAATATAATTTTCAGATAATTGTTTGCATGGACTTCCATCATAACCTTCCCTCGTAACAAATAAGATGGATCTAAAAAATTTGCATCGTTTCGAATAGTCCTCAATTTAATTTGATTTTTTGAGAAAAACTAGTATAAACTAGTGTATAATATATAATGACTTTTTGAATGAAAGTTGCATTTGGAAAAGTTGCGTAGAATCAAATTTTTAGATGATATTTTGCATGGACTTCCAACATAACCTTCCCACATAAAATATATAAATTATCCGAAACATTTTGTGGCATTTCGAACAGTCCATGATTTAATTGATTTTTTGAACGAAACTACTATAAACTAGTGTATAATATATTACGATTTTTTAACCGAAACTTGCATGTAAAAAAGTTTCGTAGAATCTAATTTTCTGATGATATTTTGCATGGGCTTCCATCATAGCCTTCCCTCGTAAAATATTAGTTGGACCTAAAAAAAATTGTATCGTTTCGAACAGTCCTCTATTTAATTTTTTTTTTAGAAAAACTAGTATAAACTAGTGTATAATATATAATGATTTTTTGACTGAAACGTTCATTTCGAAACGTTTCGTAGATTCAAATTTTAAGACGATTTTTTGCATGGACTTCCATCATAACCTTCCCTCGTAAAATATATAAATTATCTGAAAAGTTTGGTAGCATTTGGAATAGTCCTAGATTTAATGGATTTTTTGAGAAATACTAGTATAAATTAGTGTATAATATATAATGATTTTTTAACTGAAACGTGCATTTCGAAACGTTTCATAGATTTAAATTTTAAGATGATTTTTTGCATGGACTTCCATCATAACCTTCCCTCGTAAAATATATAAATTATATGAAAAGTTTGGTAGCATTTCGAACAGTCCTCGATTTAATTGATTTTTTACAAAAACTAATATAATCTCCTGTACAATATATTACGATTTTTTGACCCAAACTTGCATTTCAAAAAGTTTCGTAGAACCTAATTTTCTGATGATTGTTTTTATGGACTTCCAGCATATCATTCCCTCGTAACATATAAGATGGATCTAAAAAAATTTCATCGTTTCGAACAGTCCTCGATTTAATTTGATTTTTTGAGAAAAACTAGTAAAAACTAGTGTATAATATATAATGACTTTTTGAATGAAAGTTGCATTAGGAAAGTTTCGTAGAATCAAATTTTCAGATGTATTTTGCATGGACTTGCATCATAACCTTCCCTCATAAAATATATAAATTATCTGAAAAGTTTAGTAGCATTTCGAACAGTCCTAAATTTAATCGATTGTTTGATCGAAATTAGTATAAACTAGTGTATAATATATTAAGATATTTTTATAGAAACTTGCATTTCAAAAAGTTTCATAGAATCTAATTTTCAGATGATTATTTGCATGTTTTTCCAACATAACCTTCCCTCATAAAATATATAAATTATCTGAAACGTTTTGTAGCATTTCGAACAGTCCACGATTTAATTGATTTTTTGACCGAAACTACTATAAACTAGTGTATAATATATTACGATTTTTTAACCGAAACTTGCATGTAAAAAAGTTTCGTAGAATCTAATTTTCTGATGATATTTTGCATGGACTTCCATCATAACCTTCCCTCGTAAAATATAAGATAGACCTAAAAAAAATTGTATCGTTTCGAACAGTCCTTTAATTAATTTTATTTTGAGAAAAACTAGTATAAACTAGTGTATAATATATAATGATTTTTTACTGAAACGTGCATTTCGAATCGTTTCGTAGATTCAAATTTTAAGATTTTTTTCATGGAATTCCATCATAACCGTCCCTCGTAAAATATATAAATTATCTGAAAAGTTTGGTAGCATTTCGTACACTCCTCGATTTAATTGATTTTTTGAGAAATACTAGTATAAACTAGTGTATAATATATAATGATTTTTTGACTGAAACGTGCATTTAGAAATGTTTCGTAGATTTAAATTTTAAGATGATTTTTTGCATGGACTTCCATCATAACCTTCCCTCGTAAAATATATAAATTATCTGAAAAGTTTGGTAGCATTTCGAATAGTCCTCGATTTAATTAATTTTTTACATAAACTAGTATGAACTTCCTGTATAATATATTATGATTTTTTGACCGAAACTTGCATTTCAAAAAGTTTCATAGAACCTAATTTTCAGATGATTGTTTGCATTGACTTCCATCATAACATTCCCTCGTAACATATAAGATGGATCTAAAAAATTTGCATCGTTTAAAACAGTCCTCGATTTAATTTAATTTTTTGAGAAAAACTAGTAAAAACTAGTGTATAATATATAATGACTTTTTGAATGAAAGTTGCGTTGGGAAACGTTTCGTAGAATCAAATTTACAGATGATATTTTGCATAGACTTGCATCATAACCTTCCCTCGTATAATATATAAATTATCTGTAAAGTTTTGTAGCATTTCGAACAGTCCTCAATTTAATTGATTGTTTGGCCGAAATTAGTATTAACTAGTGTATAATATATTGTGATTTTTTGATAGAAACTTGCATTTCAAAAAGTTTCGTAGAATCTAATATTCAGATAATTGTTTGCATGGACTTGCATCATAACCTTCCCTCGTAACAAATAAGATGGATCTAAAAAATTTGCATCGTTTCGAACAGTCCTCAATTTAATTTGATTTTTTGAGAAAAACTAGTATAAACTAGTGTATAATATATAATGACTTTTTGAATGAAAGTTGCATTTGGAAAAGTTTCATAGAATCAAATTTGCAGATGACATTTTGCATGGACTTCCAACATAACCTTCCCTCATAAAATATATAAATTATCCGCAACATTTTGTAGCATTTCGAACAGTCCACGATCTAATTGATTTTTTGACCGAAACTACTATAAACTAGTGTAAAATATATTACGATTTTTTAACCGAAACTAGCATGTAAAAAAGTTTCGTAGAATCTAATTTTCTGATGATATTTTGCATGGACTTCCATCATAACCTTACCTCGTAAAATATAAGATGGACCTAAAAAAATTGTATCGTTTCGAACATTCCTCTATTTAATTTAATTTTTTGAGAAAAACTAGTATAAACTAGTGTATAATATATAATGATTTCTGACTGAAACGTGCATTTCGAATCGTTTCGTAGATTCAAATTTTAAGATTTTTTTCATGGAATTCCATCATGACCGTCCCTCGTAAAATATATAAATTATTTGAAAAGTTTGGTAGCATTTCGTACAGTCCTCGATTTAATTGATTTTTTGAGAAATACTAGTATAAACTAGTGTATAATATATAATGATTTTTTGACTGAAACGTGCATTTTGAAATGTTTCGTACATTTAAATTTTAAGATTATTTTTTGCATGGACTTCCATCATAACCTTCCCTCGTAAAATATATAAACTATCTGAAAAGTTTTGTAGCATTTCAAATATACCTCGATTTAATTAAGTTTTTACAGAAACTAGTATGATTTTCTTGTATAATATATTACGATTTTTTGACCGAAACTTGCATTTCAAAAAGTTTCATAGAACCTAATTTTGAGATGATTGTTTGCATTGACTTCCATCATAACATTCCCTCGTAACATATAACATGGATCTAAAAAATTTGCATCGTTTCGAACAGACCTCGATTTAATTTAATTTTTTGAGAAAAACTAGTAAAAACTAGTGTATAATATATAATGACTTTTTGAATGAAAGTTGCGTTGGGAAAAGTTTCGTAGAATCATATTTATAGATGATATTTTGCATAAACTTGCATCATAACCTTCCCTCGTATAATATATAAATTATCTGTAATGTTTTGTAGCATTTCGAACAGTCCTCAATTTAATTGATTGTTTGACCGAAATTAGTATTAAATAGTGTATAATATATTATGATTTTTTTATAGAAACTTGCATTTCAAAAAGTTTCGTAGAATATAATTTTCAGATAATTGTTTGCATGGACTTCCATCATAACCTTCCCTCGTAACAAATAAGATGGATCTAAAAAATTTGCATCGTTTCGAACAGTCCTCAATTTAATTTGATTTTTTGAGAAAAACTAGTATAAACTAGTGTATAATATATAATGACTTTTTGAATGAAAGTTGCATTTGGAAAAGTTGCGTAGAATCAAATTTTTAGATGATATTTTGCATGGACTTCCAACATAACCTTCCCACATAAAATATATAAATTATCCGAAACATTTTGTGGCATTTCGAACAGTCCATGATTTAATTGATTTTTTGAACGAAACTACTATAAACTAGTGTATAATATATTACGATTTTTTAACTGAAACTTGCATGTAAAAAAGTTTCGTAGAATCTAATTTTCTGATGATATTTTGCATGGGCTTCCATCATAGCCTTCCTTCGTAAAATATTAGTTGGACCTAAAAAAAATTGTATCGTTTCGAACAGTCCTCTATTTAATTTTTTTTTTAGAAAAACTAGTATAAACTAGTGTATAATATATAATGATTTTTTGACTGAAACGTTCATTTCGAAACGTTTCGTAGATTCAAATTTTAAGACGATTTTTTGCATGGACTTCCATCATAACCTTCCCTCGTAAAATATATAAATTATCTGAAAAGTTTGGTAGCATTTGGAATAGTCCTAGATTTAATGGATTTTTTGAGAAATACTAGTATAAATTAGTGTATAATATATAATGATTTTTTAACTGAAACGTGCATTTCGAAACGTTTCATAGATTTAAATTTTAAGATGATTTTTTGCATGGACTTCCATCATAACCTTCCCTCGTAAAATATATAAATTATCTGAAAAGTTTGGTAGCATTTCGAACAGTCCTCGATTTAATTGATTTTTTACAAAAACTAATATAATCTCCTGTACAATATATTACGATTTTTTGACCCAAACTTGCATTTCAAAAAGTTTCGTAGAACCTAATTTTCTGATGATTGTTTTTATGGACTTCCAGCATATCATTCCCTCGTAACATATAAGATGGATCTAAAAAAATTTCATCGTTTCGAACAGTCCTCGATTTAATTTGATTTTTTGAGAAAAACTAGTAAAAACTAGTGTATAATATATAATGACTTTTTGAATGAAAGTTGCATTAGGAAAGTTTCGTAGAATCAAATTTTCAGATGTATTTTGCATGGACTTGCATCATAACCTTCCCTCATAAAATATATAAATTATCTGAAAAGTTTAGTAGCATTTCGAACAGTCCTAAATTTAATCGATTGTTTGATCGAAATTAGTATAAACTAGTGTATAATATATTAAGATATTTTTATAGAAACTTGCATTTCAAAAAGTTTCATAGAATCTAATTTTCAGATGATTATTTGCATGTTTTTCCAACATAACCTTCCCTCATAAAATATATAAATTATCTGAAACGTTTTGTAGCATTTCGAACAGTCCACGATTTAATTGATTTTTTGACCGAAACTACTATAAACTAGTGTATAATATATTACGATTTTTTAACCGAAACTTGCATGTAAAAAAGTTTCGTAGAATCTAATTTTCTGATGATATTTTGCATGGACTTCCATCATAACCTTCCCTCGTAAAATATAAGATAGACCTAAAAAAAATTGTATCGTTTCGAACAGTCCTTTAATTAATTTTATTTTGAGAAAAACTAGTATAAACTAGTGTATAATATATAATGATTTTTTACTGAAACGTGCATTTCGAATCGTTTCGTAGATTCAAATTTTAAGATTTTTTTCATGGAATTCCATCATAACCGTCCCTCGTAAAATATATAAATTATCTGAAAAGTTTGGTAGCATTTCGTACACTCCTCGATTTAATTGATTTTTTGAGAAATACTAGTATAAACTAGTGTATAATATATAATGATTTTTTGACTGAAACGTGCATTTAGAAATGTTTCGTAGATTTAAATTTTAAGATGATTTTTTGCATGGACTTCCATCATAACCTTCCCTCGTAAAATATATAAATTATCTGAAAAGTTTGGTAGCATTTCGAATAGTCCTCGATTTAATTAATTTTTTACATAAACTAGTATGAACTTCCTGTATAATATATTATGATTTTTTGACCGAAACTTGCATTTCAAAAAGTTTCATAGAACCTAATTTTCAGATGATTGTTTGCATTGACTTCCATCATAACATTCCCTCGTAACATATAAGATGGATCTAAAAAATTTGCATCGTTTAAAACAGTCCTCGATTTAATTTAATTTTTTGAGAAAAACTAGTAAAAACTAGTGTATAATATATAATGACTTTTTGAATGAAAGTTGCGTTGGGAAACGTTTCGTAGAATCAAATTTACAGATGATATTTTGCATAGACTTGCATCATAACCTTCCCTCGTATAATATATAAATTATCTGTAAAGTTTTGTAGCATTTCGAACAGTCCTCAATTTAATTGATTGTTTGGCCGAAATTAGTATTAACTAGTGTATAATATATTGTGATTTTTTGATAGAAACTTGCATTTCAAAAAGTTTCGTAGAATCTAATATTCAGATAATTGTTTGCATGGACTTGCATCATAACCTTCCCTCGTAACAAATAAGATGGATCTAAAAAATTTGCATCGTTTCGAACAGTCCTCAATTTAATTTGATTTTTTGAGAAAAACTAGTATAAACTAGTGTATAATATATAATGACTTTTTGAATGAAAGTTGCATTTGGAAAAGTTTCATAGAATCAAATTTGCAGATGACATTTTGCATGGACTTCCAACATAACCTTCCCTCATAAAATATATAAATTATCCGCAACATTTTGTAGCATTTCGAACAGTCCACGATCTAATTGATTTTTTGACCGAAACTACTATAAACTAGTGTAAAATATATTACGATTTTTTAACCGAAACTAGCATGTAAAAAAGTTTCGTAGAATCTAATTTTCTGATGATATTTTGCATGGACTTCCATCATAACCTTACCTCGTAAAATATAAGATGGACCTAAAAAAATTGTATCGTTTCGAACATTCCTCTATTTAATTTAATTTTTTGAGAAAAACTAGTATAAACTAGTGTATAATATATAATGATTTCTGACTGAAACGTGCATTTCGAATCGTTTCGTAGATTCAAATTTTAAGATTTTTTTCATGGAATTCCATCATGACCGTCCCTCGTAAAATATATAAATTATTTGAAAAGTTTGGTAGCATTTCGTACAGTCCTCGATTTAATTGATTTTTTGAGAAATACTAGTATAAACTAGTGTATAATATATAATGATTTTTTGACTGAAACGTGCATTTTGAAATGTTTCGTACATTTAAATTTTAAGATTATTTTTTGCATGGACTTCCATCATAACCTTCCCTCGTAAAATATATAAACTATCTGAAAAGTTTTGTAGCATTTCAAATATACCTCGATTTAATTAAGTTTTTACAGAAACTAGTATGATTTTCTTGTATAATATATTACGATTTTTTGACCGAAACTTGCATTTCAAAAAGTTTCATAGAACCTAATTTTGAGATGATTGTTTGCATTGACTTCCATCATAACATTCCCTCGTAACATATAACATGGATCTAAAAAATTTGCATCGTTTCGAACAGACCTCGATTTAATTTAATTTTTTGAGAAAAACTAGTAAAAACTAGTGTATAATATATAATGACTTTTTGAATGAAAGTTGCGTTGGGAAAAGTTTCGTAGAATCATATTTATAGATGATATTTTGCATAAACTTGCATCATAACCTTCCCTCGTATAATATATAAATTATCTGTAATGTTTTGTAGCATTTCGAACAGTCCTCAATTTAATTGATTGTTTGACCGAAATTAGTATTAAATAGTGTATAATATATTATGATTTTTTTATAGAAACTTGCATTTCAAAAAGTTTCGTAGAATATAATTTTCAGATAATTGTTTGCATGGACTTCCATCATAACCTTCCCTCGTAACAAATAAGATGGATCTAAAAAATTTGCATCGTTTCGAACAGTCCTCAATTTAATTTGATTTTTTGAGAAAAACTAGTATAAACTAGTGTATAATATATAATGACTTTTTGAATGAAAGTTGCATTTGGAAAAGTTGCGTAGAATCAAATTTTTAGATGATATTTTGCATGGACTTCCAACATAACCTTCCCACATAAAATATATAAATTATCCGAAACATTTTGTGGCATTTCGAACAGTCCACGATTTAATTGATTTTTTGAACGAAACTACTATAAACTAGTGTATAATATATTACGATTTTTTAGCCGAAACTTGCATGTAAAAAAGTTTTGTAGAATCTAATTTTCTGATGATATTTTGCATGGGCTTCCATCATAGCCTTCCCTCGTAAAATATTAGTTGGACCTAAAAAAAATTGTATCGTTTCGAACAGTCCTCTATTTAATTTTTTTTTTAGAAAAACTAGTATAAACTAGTGTATAATATATAATGATTTTTTGACTGAAACGTTCATTTCGAAACGTTTCGTAGATTCAAATTTTAAGACGATTTTTTGCATGGACTTCCATCATAACCTTCCCTCGTAAAATATATAAATTATCTGAAAAGTTTGGTAGCATTTGGAATAGTCCTCGATTTAATGGATTTTTTGAGAAATACTAGTCTAAATTAGTGTATAATATATAATGATTTTTTAACTGAAACGTGCATTTCGAAACGTTTCATAGATTTAAATTTTAAGATGATTTTTTGCATGGACTTCCATCATAACCTTCCCTCGTAAAATATATAAATTATCTGAAAAGTTTGGTAGCATTTCGAACAGTCCTCGATTTAATTGATTTTTTACAAAAACTAATATAATCTCCTGTACAATATATTACGATTTTTTGACCCAAACTTGCATTTCAAAAAGTTTCGTAGAACCTAATTTTCTGATGATTGTTTTTATGGACTTCCAGCAAATCATTCCCTCGTAACATATAAGATGGATCTAAAAAAATTTCATCGTTTCGAACAGTCCTCGATTTAATTTGATTTTTTGAGAAAAACTAGTAAAAACTAGTGTATAATATATAATGACTTTTTGAATGAAAGTTGCATTAGGAAAGTTTCGTAGAATCAAATTTTCAGATGTATTTTGCATGGACTTGCATCATAACCTTCCCTCATAAAATATATAAATTATCTGAAAAGTTTAGTAGCATTTCGAACAGTCCTAAATTTAATCGATTGTTTGATCGAAATTAGTATAAACTAGTGTATAATATATTAAGATATTTTTATAGAAACTTGCATTTCAAAAAGTTTCATAGAATCTAATTTTCAGATGATTATTTGCATGTTTTTCCAACATAACCTTCCCTCATAAAATATATAAATTATCTGAAACGTTTTGTAGCATTTCGAACAGTCCACGATTTAATTGATTTTTTGACCGAAACTACTATAAACTAGTGTATAATATATTACGATTTTTTAACCGAAACTTGCATGTAAAAAAGTTTCGTAGAATCTAATTTTCTGATGATATTTTGCATGGACTTCCATCATAACCTTCCCTCGTAAAATATAAGATAGACCTAAAAAAAATTGTATCGTTTCGAACAGTCCTTTAATTAATTTTATTTTGAGAAAAACTAGTATAAACTAGTGTATAATATATAATGATTTTTTACTGAAACGTGCATTTCGAATCGTTTCGTAGATTCAAATTTTAAGATTTTTTTCATGGAATTCCATCATAACCGTCCCTCGTAAAATATATAAATTATCTGAAAAGTTTGGTAGCATTTCGTACACTCCTCGATTTAATTGATTTTTTGAGAAATACTAGTATAAACTAGTGTATAATATATAATGATTTTTTGACTGAAACGTGCATTTAGAAATGTTTCGTAGATTTAAATTTTAAGATGATTTTTTGCATGGACTTCCATCATAACCTTCCCTCGTAAAATATATAAATTATCTGAAAAGTTTGGTAGCATTTCGAATAGTCCTCGATTTAATTAATTTTTTACATAAACTAGTATGAACTTCCTGTATAATATATTATGATTTTTTGACCGAAACTTGCATTTCAAAAAGTTTCATAGAACCTAATTTTCAGATGATTGTTTGCATTGACTTCCATCATAACATTCCCTCGTAACATATAAGATGGATCTAAAAAATTTGCATCGTTTAAAACAGTCCTCGATTTAATTTAATTTTTTGAGAAAAACTAGTAAAAACTAGTGTATAATATATAATGACTTTTTGAATGAAAGTTGCGTTGGGAAACGTTTCGTAGAATCAAATTTACAGATGATATTTTGCATAGACTTGCATCATAACCTTCCCTCGTATAATATATAAATTATCTGTAAAGTTTTGTAGCATTTCGAACAGTCCTCAATTTAATTGATTGTTTGGCCGAAATTAGTATTAACTAGTGTATAATATATTGTGATTTTTTGATAGAAACTTGCATTTCAAAAAGTTTCGTAGAATCTAATATTCAGATAATTGTTTGCATGGACTTCCATCATAACCTTCCCTCGTAACAAATAAGATGGATCTAAAAAATTTGCATCGTTTCGAACAGTCCTCAATTTAATTTGATTTTTTGAGAAAAACTAGTATAAACTAGTGTATAATATATAATGACTTTTTGAATGAAAGTTGCATTTGGAAAAGTTGCGTAGAATCAAATTTTTAGATGATATTTTGCATGGACTTCCAACATAACCTTCCCTCATAAAATATATAAATTATCCGAAACATTTTGTGGCATTTCGAACAGTCCACGATTTAATTGATTTTTTGAACGAAACTACTATAAACTAGTGTATAATATATTACGATTTTTTAACCGAAACTTGCATGTAAAAAAGTTTCGTAGAATCTAATTTTCTGATGATATTTTGCATGGGCTTCCATCATAGCCTTCCCTCGTAAAATATTAGTTGGACCTAAAAAAAATTGTATCGTTTCGAACATTCCTCTATTTAATTTTATTTTTTGAGAAAAACTAGTATAAACTAGTGTATAATATATAATGATTTTTGACTGAAACGTGCATTTCGAATTGTTTCGTAGATTCAAATTTTAAGATTTTTTTCATGGAATTCCATCATGACCGTCCCTCGTAAAATATATAAATTATTTGAAAAGTTTGGTAGCATTTCGTACAGTCCTCGATTTAATTGATTTTTTGAGAAATACTAGTATAAACTAGTGTATAATATATAATGATTTTTTGACTGAAACGTGCATTTTGAAATGTTTCGTACATTTAAATTTTAAGATTATTTTTTGCATGGACTTCCATCATAACCTTCCCTCGTAAAATATATAAACTATCTGAAAAGTTTTGTAGCATTTCAAATATACCTCGATTTAATTAATTTTTTACAGAAACTAGTATGATTTTCTTGTATAATATATTACGATTTTTTGACCGAAACTTGCATTTCAAAAAGTTTCATAGAACCTAATTTTGAGATGATTGTTTGCATTGACTTCCATCATAACATTCCCTCGTAACATATAACATGGATCTAAAAAATTTGCATCGTTTCAAACAGACCTCGATTTAATTTAATTTTTTGAGAAAAACTAGTAAAAACTAGTGTATAATATATAATGACTTTTTGAATGAAAGTTGCGTTGGGAAAAGTTTCGTAGAATCATATTTATAGATGATATTTTGCATAAACTTGCATCATAACCTTCCCTCGTATAATATATAAATTATCTGTAATGTTTTGTAGCATTTCGAACAGTCCTCAATTTAATTGATTGTTTGACCGAAATTAGTATTAAATAGTGTATAATATATTATGATTTTTTTATAGAAACTTGCATTTCAAAAAGTTTCGTAGAATATAATTTTCAGATAATTGTTTGCATGGACTTCCATCATAACCTTCCCTCGTAACAAATAAGATGGATCTAAAAAATTTGCATCGTTTCGAACAGTCCTCAATTTAATTTGATTTTTTGAGAAAAACTAGTATAAACTAGTGTATAATATATAATGACTTTTTGAATGAAAGTTGCATTTGGAAAAGTTGCGTAGAATCAAATTTTTAGATGATATTTTGCATGGACTTCCAACATAACCTTCCCACATAAAATATATAAATTATCCGAAACATTTTGTGGCATTTCGAACAGTCCACGATTTAATTGATTTTTTGAACGAAACTACTATAAACTAGTGTATAATATATTACGATTTTTTAGCCGAAACTTGCATGTAAAAAAGTTTTGTAGAATCTAATTTTCTGATGATATTTTGCATGGGCTTCCATCATAGCCTTCCCTCGTAAAATATTAGTTGGACCTAAAAAAAATTGTATCGTTTCGAACAGTCCTCTATTTAATTTTTTTTTTAGAAAAACTAGTATAAACTAGTGTATAATATATAATGATTTTTTGACTGAAACGTTCATTTCGAAACGTTTCGTAGATTCAAATTTTAAGACGATTTTTTGCATGGACTTCCATCATAACCTTCCCTCGTAAAATATATAAATTATCTGAAAAGTTTGGTAGCATTTGGAATAGTCCTCGATTTAATGGATTTTTTGAGAAATACTAGTCTAAATTAGTGTATAATATATAATGATTTTTTAACTGAAACGTGCATTTCGAAACGTTTCATAGATTTAAATTTTAAGATGATTTTTTGCATGGACTTCCATCATAACCTTCCCTCGTAAAATATATAAATTATCTGAAAAGTTTGGTAGCATTTCGAACAGTCCTCGATTTAATTGATTTTTTACAAAAACTAATATAATCTCCTGTACAATATATTACGATTTTTTGACCCAAACTTGCATTTCAAAAAGTTTCGTAGAACCTAATTTTCTGATGATTGTTTTTATGGACTTCCAGCAAATCATTCCCTCGTAACATATAAGATGGATCTAAAAAAATTTCATCGTTTCGAACAGTCCTCGATTTAATTTGATTTTTTGAGAAAAACTAGTAAAAACTAGTGTATAATATATAATGACTTTTTGAATGAAAGTTGCATTAGGAAAGTTTCGTAGAATCAAATTTTCAGATGTATTTTGCATGGACTTGCATCATAACCTTCCCTCATAAAATATATAAATTATCTGAAAAGTTTAGTAGCATTTCGAACAGTCCTAAATTTAATCGATTGTTTGATCGAAATTAGTATAAACTAGTGTATAATATATTAAGATATTTTTATAGAAACTTGCATTTCAAAAAGTTTCATAGAATCTAATTTTCAGATGATTATTTGCATGTTTTTCCAACATAACCTTCCCTCATAAAATATATAAATTATCTGAAACGTTTTGTAGCATTTCGAACAGTCCACGATTTAATTGATTTTTTGACCGAAACTACTATAAACTAGTGTATAATATATTACGATTTTTTAACCGAAACTTGCATGTAAAAAAGTTTCGTAGAATCTAATTTTCTGATGATATTTTGCATGGACTTCCATCATAACCTTCCCTCGTAAAATATAAGATAGACCTAAAAAAAATTGTATCGTTTCGAACAGTCCTTTAATTAATTTTATTTTGAGAAAAACTAGTATAAACTAGTGTATAATATATAATGATTTTTTACTGAAACGTGCATTTCGAATCGTTTCGTAGATTCAAATTTTAAGATTTTTTTCATGGAATTCCATCATAACCGTCCCTCGTAAAATATATAAATTATCTGAAAAGTTTGGTAGCATTTCGTACACTCCTCGATTTAATTGATTTTTTTAGAAATACTAGTATAAACTAGTGTATAATATATAATGATTTTTTGACTGAAACGTGCATTTAGAAATGTTTCGTAGATTTAAATTTTAAGATGATTTTTTGCATGGACTTCCATCATAACCTTCCATCGTAAAATATATAAATTATCTGAAAAGTTTGGTAGCATTTCGAATAGTCCTCGATTTAATTAATTTTTTACATAAACTAGTATGAACTTCCTGTATAATATATTATGATTTTTTGACCGAAACTTGCATTTCAAAAAGTTTCATAGAACCTAATTTTCAGATGATTGTTTGCTTTGACTTCCATCATAACATTCCCTCGTAACATATAAGATGGATCTAAAAAATTTGCATCGTTTAAAACAGTCCTCGATTTAATTTAATTTTTTGAGAAAAACTAGTAAAAACTAGTGTATAATATATAATGACTTTTTGAATGAAAGTTGCGTTGGGAAACGTTTCGTAGAATCAAATTTACAGATGATATTTTGCATAGACTTGCATCATAACCTTCCCTCGTATAATATATAAATTATCTGTAAAGTTTTGTAGCATTTCGAACAGTCCTCAATTTAATTGATTGTTTGGCCGAAATTAGTATTAACAAGTGTATAATATATTATGATTTTTTGATAGAAACTTGCATTTCAAAAAGTTTCGTAGAATCTAATATTCAGATAATTGTTTGCATGGACTTGCATCATAACCTTCCCTCGTAACAAATAAGATGGATCTAAAAAATTTGCATCGTTTCGAACAGTCCTCAATTTAATTTGATTTTTTGAGAAAAACTAGTATAAACTAGTGTATAATATATAATGACTTTTTGAATGAAAGTTGCATTTGGAAAAGTTTCATAGAATCAAATTTGCAGATGACATTTTGCATGGACTTCCAACATAACCTTCCCTCATAAAATATATAAATTATCCGCAACATTTTGTAGCATTTCGAACAGTCCACGATCTAATTGATTTTTTGACCGAAACTACTATAAACTAGTGTAAAATATATTACGATTTTTTAACCGAAACTAGCATGTAAAAAAGTTTCGTAGAATCTAATTTTCTGATGATATTTTGCATGGACTTCCATCATAACCTTACCTAGTAAAATATAAGATGGACCTAAAAAAATTGTATCGTTTCGAACATTCCTCTATTTAATTTAATTTTTTGAGAAAAACTAGTATAAACTAGTGTATAATATATAATGATTTTTGACTGAAACGTGCATTTCGAATCGTTTCGTAGATTCAAATTTTAAGATTTTTTTCATGGAATTCCATCATGACCGTCCCTCGTAAAATATATAAATTATTTGAAAAGTTTGGTAGCATTTCGTACAGTCCTCGATTTAATTGATTTTTTGAGAAATACTAGTATAAACTAGTGTATAATATATAATGATTTTTTGACTGAAACGTGCATTTTGAAATGTTTCGTACATTTAAATTTTAAGATTATTTTTTGCATGGACTTCCATCATAACCTTCCCTCGTAAAATATATAAACTATCTGAAAAGTTTTGTAGCATTTCAAATATACCTCGATTTAATTAATTTTTTACAGAAACTAGTATGATTTTCTTGTATAATATATTACGATTTTTTGACCGAAACTTGCATTTCAAAAAGTTTCATAGAACCTAATTTTGAGATGATTGTTTGCATTGACTTCCATCATAACATTCCCTCGTAACATATAACATGGATCTAAAAAATTTGCATCGTTTCGAACAGACCTCGATTTAATTTAATTTTTTGAGAAAAACTAGTAAAAACTAGTGTATAATATATAATGACTTTTTGAATGAAAGTTGCGTTGGGAAAAGTTTCGTAGAATCAAATTTATAGATGATATTTTGCATAAACTTGCATCATAACCTTCCCTCGTATAATATATAAATTATCTGTAATGTTTTGTAGCATTTCGAACAGTCCTCAATTTAATTGATTGTTTGACCGAAATTAGTATTAAATAGTGTATAATATATTATGATTTTTTTATAGAAACTTGCATTTCAAAAAGTTTCGTAGAATATAATTTTCAGATAATTGTTTGCATGGACTTCCATCATAACCTTCCCTCGTAACAAATAAGATGGATCTAAAAAATTTGCATCGTTTCGAACAGTCCTCAATTTAATTTAATTTTTTGAGAAAAACTAGTATAAACTAGTGTATAATATATAATGACTTTTTGAATGAAAGTTGCATTTGGAAAAGTTGCGTAGAATCAAATTTTTAGATGATATTTTGCATGGACTTCCAACATAACCTTCCCACATAAAATATATAAATTATCCGAAACATTTTGTGGCATTTCGAACAGTCCACGATTTAATTGATTTTTTGAACGAAACTACTATAAACTAGTGTATAATATATTACGTTTTTTTAACCGAAACTTGCATGTAAAAAAGTTTCGTAGAATCTAATTTTCTGATGATATTTTGCATGGGCTTCCATCATAGCCTTCCCTCGTAAAATATTAGTTGGACCTAAAAAAAATTGTATCGTTTCGAACAGTCCTCTATTTAATTTTTTTTTTAGAAAAACTAGTATAAACTAGTGTATAATATATAATGATTTTTTGACTGAAACGTTCATTTCGAAACGTTTCGTAGATTCAAATTTTAAGACGATTTTTTGCATGGACTTCCATCATAACCTTCCCTCGTAAAATATATAAATTATCTGAAAAGTTTGGTAGCATTTGGAATAGTCCTCGATTTAATGGATTTTTTGAGAAATACTAGTCTAAATTAGTGTATAATATATAATGATTTTTTAACTGAAACGTGCATTTCGAAACGTTTCATAGATTTAAATTTTAAGATGATTTTTTGCATGGACTTCCATCATAACCTTCCCTCGTAAAATATATAAATTATCTGAAAAGTTTGGTAGCATTTCGAACAGTCCTCGATTTAATTGATTTTTTACAAAAACTAATATAATCTCCTGTACAATATATTACGATTTTTTGACCCAAACTTGCATTTCAAAAAGTTTCGTAGAACCTAATTTTCTGATGATTGTTTTTATGGACTTCCAGCATATCATTCCCTCGTAACATATAAGATGGATCTAAAAAAATTTCATCGTTTCGAACAGTCCTCGATTTAATTTGATTTTTTGAGAAAAACTAGTAAAAACTAGTGTATAATATATAATGACTTTTTGAATGAAAGTTGCATTAGGAAAGTTTCGTAGAATCAAATTTTCAGATGTATTTTGCATGGACTTGCATCATAACCTTCCCTCATAAAATATATAAATTATCTGAAAAGTTTAGTAGCATTTCGAACAGTCCTAAATTTAATCGATTGTTTGATCGAAATTAGTATAAACTAGTGTATAATATATTAAGATATTTTTATAGAAACTTGCATTTCAAAAAGATTCATAGAATCTAATTTTCAGATGATTATTTGCATGTTTTTCCAACATAACCTTCCCTCATAAAATATATAAATTATCTGAAACGTTTTGTAGCATTTCGAACAGTCCACGATTTAATTGATTTTTTGACCGAAACTACTATAAACTAGTGTATAATATATTACGATTTTTTAACCGAAACTTGCATGTAAAAAAGTTTCGTAGAATCTAATTTTCTGATGATATTTTGCATGGACTTCCATCATAACCTTCCCTCGTAAAATATAAGATAGACCTAAAAAAAATTGTATCGTTTCGAACAGTCCTTTAATTAATTTTATTTTGAGAAAAACTAGTATAAACTAGTGTATAATATATAATGATTTTTTACTGAAACGTGCATTTCGAATCGTTTCGTAGATTCAAATTTTAAGATTTTTTTCATGGAATTCCATCATAACCGTCCCTCGTAAAATATATAAATTATCTGAAAAGTTTGGTAGCATTTCGTACACTCCTCGATTTAATTGATTTTTTGAGAAATACTAGTATAAACTAGTGTATAATATATAATGATTTTTTGACTGAAACGTGCATTTAGAAATGTTTCGTAGATTTAAATTTTAAGATGATTTTTTGCATGGACTTCCATCATAACCTTCCCTCGTAAAATATATAAATTATCTGAAAAGTTTGGTAGCATTTCGAATAGTCCTCGATTTAATTAATTTTTTACATAAACTAGTATGAACTTCCTGTATAATATATTATGATTTTTTGACCGAAACTTGCATTTCAAAAAGTTTCATAGAACCTAATTTTCAGATGATTGTTTGCATTGACTTCCATCATAACATTCCCTCGTAACATATAAGATGGATCTAAAAAATTTGCATCGTTTAAAACAGTCCTCGATTTAATTTAATTTTTTGAGAAAAACTAGTAAAAACTAGTGTATAATATATAATGACTTTTTGAATGAAAGTTGCGTTGGGAAACGTTTCGTAGAATCAAATTTACAGATGATATTTTGCATAGACTTGCATCATAACCTTCCCTCGTATAATATATAAATTATCTGTAAAGTTTTGTAGCATTTCGAACAGTCCTCAATTTAATTGATTGTTTGGCCGAAATTAGTATTAACTAGTGTATAATATATTATGATTTTTTGATAGAAACTTGTATTTCAAAAAGTTTCGTAGAATCTAATATACAGATGATTATTTGCATGGACTTCCATCATAACCTTCCCTCGTAACATATAAGATGGATCTAAAAAATTTGCATCGTTTCGAACAGTCCTCAATTTAATTTGATTTTTTGAGATAAACTAGTATAAACTAGTGTATAATATAAAATGACTTTTTGAATGAAAGTTGCATTTGGAAAAGTTCCGTAGAATCAAATTTTCAGATGATATTTTGCATGGACTTCCAACATAACCTTCCCTCATAAAATATATAAATTATCCGAAACGTTTTGTAGCATTTCGAGAAGTCCACGATTTAATTGATTTTTTGACCGAAACAACTATAAACTAGTGTATAATATATTACGATTTTTTAACCGAAACTTGCATGTAAAAAAGTTTCGTAGAATCTAATTTTCTGATGATATTTTGCATGGACTTCCATCATAACCTTACCTCGTAAAATATAAGATGGACCTAAAATAATTGTATCGTTTCGAACATTCCTCTATTTAATTTTATTTTTTGAGAAAAACTAGTATAAACTAGTGTATAATATATAATGATTTTTGACTGAAACGTGCATTTCGAATCGTTTCGTATTTTCAAATTTTATGATTTTTTGCATGGAATTCCATCATAACCTTCCCTCGTAAAATATATAAATTATCTGAAAAGTTTGGAAGCATTTCGAACAGTCCTAAATTTAATTGATTTTTTGAGAAATACTAGTATAAACTAGTGTATAATATATAATGATTTTTTGACTGAAACGTGCATTTTGAAATGTTTCGTATATTTAAATTTTAAGATGATTTTTTGCATGGACTTCCATCATAACCTACCCTCGTAAAATATATAAATTATCTGAAACGTTTGGTAGCATTTCGAACAGTCCTCGATTTAATTGATTTATTACAGAAACTAGTATAAACTCTTGTATAATATATTACTTTTTTTGACCGAAACTTGCATTTCAAAAAGTTTCATTGAACCATATTTTCAGATGATTGTTTTCATAGACTTCCATCATAACATTCCCCCGTAACATATAAGCTGGATCTAAAAAAATTTCATCGTTTCGAACAGTCCTCGATTTAATTTGAATTTTTGAGAAAAACTAGTAAAAACTAGTGTATAATATATAATGACTTTTTGAATGAAAGTTGCGTTGGGAAACTTTCGTAAAATCAAATTTGCAGATGATATTTTGCATGGACTTTCATCATAACCTTCCCTCGTAAAATATATAAATTATCTGAAAAGTTTTGTAACATTTCGAAAAGTCCACAATTTAATTGATTGTTTGACCGAAATTAGTATAAACTAGTGTATAATATATTACGATTTTTTGATAGATACTTGCATTTCAAAAAGTTTCATAGAATCTAATATACAGATGATTATTTGCATGGACTTCCATCATAACCTTCCCTCGTAACATATAAGATGGATCTAAAAAAATTGCATCGTTTCGAACAATCCTCAATTTAATTTGATTTTTTGAGATAAACTAGTATAAACTAGTGTATAATATAAAATGACTTTTTGAATGAAAGTTGCATTTGGAAAAGTTCCGTAGAATCAAATTTTCAGATGATATTTTGCATGGACTTCCAACATAACCTTCCCTCATAAAATATATATATTATCCGAAACGTTTTGTAGCATTTCGAGAAGTCCACGATTTAATTGATTTTTTGACCGAAACAACTATAAACTAGTGTATAATATATTACGATTTTTTAACCGAAACTTGCATGTAAAAAAGTTTCGTAGAATCTAATTTTCTGATAATACTTTGCATGGACTTCCATCATAATCTTGCCTCGTAAAATATAAGATGGACCTAAAAAAATTTGTATCGTTTCGAACAGTCCTCTATTTAATTTTATTTTTTGAGAAAAACTAGTATAAACTAGTGTATAATATATAATGATTTTGACTGAAACGTGCATTTCGAATCGTTTCGTAGATTCAAAATTTAAGATGCTTTTTTGCATGGAATTCCATCATAACCTTCACTCGTAAAATATATAAATTATTTGAAAAGTTTGGTAGCATTTCGAACAGTCCTCTATTTAATTGATTTTCTTAGAAATATTAGTATAAACTAGTGTATAATATATAATGATTTTTTGACTGAAACGTGCATTTAGAAATGTTTCGTAGATTTAAATTTTAAGATAATTTTTTGCATGGACTTCCATCATAACCTTCCCTCATAAAATATATAAATTATCTGAAAAGTTTGGTAGCATTTCGAATAGTCCTCGATTTAATTAATTTTTTACAGAAACTAGTATGAACTCCTGTATAATATATTATAATTTTTTGACCGAAACTTGCATTTCAAAAAGTTTCATAGAACCTAATTTTCAGATGATTGTTTGCATGGACTTCCATCATAACATTCCCTCGTAACATATAAGATGGATCTAAAAACTTTGCATCGTTTCGAACAGTCCTCGATTTAATTTGATTTTTTGAGAACAACTAGTAAAAACTAGTGTATAATATATAATGACTTTTAAAATGAAAGTTGCGTTGGGAAAAGTTTCGTAGAATCAAATTTTCAGATGATACTTTGCATAGACTTGCATCATAACCTTGCCTCGTATAATATATAAATTATCTGAAAAGTTTTGTAACATTCCGAACAGTCCTCAATTTAATTGATTGTTTGACCGAAATTAGTATTAACTAGTGTATAATATATTATGATTTTTTTATAGAAACTTGCATTTCAAAAAGTTTCGTAGAATCTAATTATCAGATAATTGTTTGCATGGACTTCCATCATAGCCTTCCCTCGTAACATATAAGATGGATCTAAAAAATTTGCATCGTTTCGAACAGTCCTCAATTTAATTTGATTTTTTGAGAAAAACTAGTATAAACTAGTGTATAATATATAATGACTTTTTGAATGAAAGTTGCATTTGGAAAAGTTTCGTAGAATCAAATTTTCATATGATATTTTGCATGGACTTCCAACATAACCTTCCCTCATAAAATATATAAATTATCCGAAACATTTTGTAGCATTTCGAACAGTCCACGATTTAATTGATTTTTTGACCAAAACTACTTTAAACTAGTGTATAATATATTACGATTTTTTAACCGAAACTTGCATGCTAAAAAGATTCGTAGAATCTAAATTTCTGATGATATTGTAGATGGACTTCCATCATAACCTTCCCTCGTAAAATAAGATGGACCTAAAAAAATTTGTATCGTTTCGAACAGTCCTCTATATAATTTTATTTTTTTAGAAAAACTAGTATAAACTAGTGTATAATATATAATGATTTTTTGACTGAAACGTGCATTTCAAAACGTTTCGTAGATTCAAATTTTAAGATGTTTTTTGCATGGACTTCCATCATATCCTTCCCTCGTAAAATATATAAATTATCTGAAAAGTTTGGTAGCATTTCAAACAGTCCTCGATTTAATTGATTTTTTGAGAAAAACCTGTATAAACTAATGTATAATATATAATGATTTTTTGACTGAAACGTGCATTTTAAAACGTTTCTTAGATTTAAATTTTAAGATGATTTTTTGCATGGACTTCCATCATAACCTTTCCTCGTAAAATATATAAATTATCTGAAACGTTTGGTAGCATTTCAAATAGTCCTCAATTTAATTGATTTATTACAGAAACTTGTATAAACACCTGTATAATATATTACGATTTTTTGACCGAAACTTGCATTTCAAAAAGTTTCATAGAACCTAATTTTCAGATGATTGTTCGCATGGACTTCCATCATAACATTCCCTCGTAACATATAAGATGGATCTAAACAATTTGCATCGTTTCGAACAGTCCTCGATTTAATTTTATTTTTTGAGAAAAACTAGTAGAAACTAGTGTATAATATATAATGACTTTTTGAATGAAAGTTGCGTTGGAAAAGTTTCGTAGAATCAAATTTTCAAATGATATTTTGCATGGACTTGCATCATAATCTTCCCTCGTAAAATATATAAATTATCTGAAATGTTTTGTAGCATTTCGAACAGTCCTCAATTTAATTGATTGTTTGACCGAAATTAGTATAAACTAGTATATAATATATTACCATTTTTTGATAGAAACTTGCATTTTAAAATGTTTCGTAGAATCTAATATTCAGATAATTGTTTGCATGGACTTCCATCATAACCTTCCCTCGTAACATATAAGATGGATTTAAAAATTTTGCATCGTTTCGAACAGTCCTCAATTTAATTTGATTTTTTGAGAAAACTAGTATATACTAGTGTATAATATAGGGTTAATAGGCATTTACACCCCTGTAATGTTAGCGAATTTTGCTTTTCCCCCCTCCATGCCTTTTGACAACGGTTTTTTCAAAAAAATCATTGCAAAAACCTGCATTTGGCAACGGTAGGGGGTAAACCGAAATACTCTCATATTGCAGGGGGGTGAATGCCTAATAACCCTATATTATATAATGACTTTTTGATTGAAAGTTGCTTTTGGAAAAGTTTCGTAGAATCAAATCTTCAGATGATATTTTGCATGGTCTTCCAACATAATTTTCCCTCATAAAATATATAAATTATCCGAAAAGTTTTGTAGCATTTCGAACAGTCCATGATTTAATTGATTTTTTGACCGAAACTACTATAAACTAGTGTATATTACGATTTTTTAACTGAAACTTGCATGTAAAAAAGTTTCGTAGATTCTAATTGTCTGATGATATTTTGCATGAACTTCCATCATAATCTTCCCTCGTAAAATATAAGATGGCCTAAAAAAAATTGTATCGTTTCGAACAGTCCTCTATTTAGTTTTATTTTTTGAGAAAAACTAGTATAAACTAGTGTATAATATGTAATGATTTTTTGACTGAAACGTGCATTTCGAAACGTTTCATAGATTCAAATTTTAAGATGATTTTTTGCATGGACTTCCATCATAACCTTCCCTCGTAAAATATATAAATTATCTGAAAATTTTGGTAGCATTTCGAACAATCCTCGATTTAATTGATTTTTTGAGAAAAACTAGTTTAAACTAGTGTATAATATATAATTATTTTTTTTACTGAAACGTGCATTTCGAAACGTTTAGTAGATTCAAATTTTAAGATGATTTTTTGCATGGACTTCCATCATAACCTTCCGTCGTAAAATATATAAATTATCTGAAAAGTTTGGTAGCATTTCGAATAGTCCTCAATTTAATTGATTTTTTGACAGAAACTAGGATAAACTCCTGTATAATATTACGATTTTTTAACCGAAACTTGCATTTCAAAAAGTTTCATAGAATCTAATTTTCAGACGATTGTTTGCATGGACTTCCATCATAACATATAAGATGGATCTAAAAATTTTGCATCGTTTCGAATAGTCCTCGATTTAATTTGATTTTTTGAGAAAAACTAGTAAAAACTAATGTATAATATATAATGACTTTTTGAATGAAAGTTGCGTTGAGAAAAGTTTCGTAGAATCAAATTTTCAGATGATATTTTGCATGGACTTGCATCATAACCTTCCATCGTAAAATATATAAATTATTTGAAAAGTTTTATAGCATTTCGAATAATCCTCAATTTAATTGATTGTTTGACCGAAATTAGTATAAACTAGTGTATAATATATTACGATTTTTTGATAGAAACTTGCATTTCAAAAAGTTTCGTAGAATCTAATTTTCAGATGATTGTTTGCATGGACTTCCATCATAACCTTCCCTCGTAACATATAAGATGGATCTAAAAATTTGGCATCATTTCGAACAGCCCTCAATTTAATTTGACTTTTTGAGAAAAACTAGTATAAACTAGTGTATAATATATAATGACTTTTTGAATGAAAGTTGCATTTGGAAAAGTTTCGTAGATTCAAATTTTCAGATGATATTTTGCATGGACTTCCAACATAACATTCCCTCATAAAATATTTAAATTATCCTAAACATTTTGTAGCATTTCGAACAGTCCACGATTTAATTGATTTTTTGACCGAAACTACTATAAACTAGTGTATAATATATTACGATTTTTTAACCGAAACTTGCATGTAAAAAAGTTTCGTAGAATCTAATTTTCTGATATTTTGCATGGACTTCCATCATAACCTTCCCTCGTAACATATAGAAAGCATCAGAAAAGTTGTGTCATTTTTAACAGTCCTCGGTTTAATTTGGTTTTTATACCGAAATTTGTTCAAATTAGTGTATAATATATTATGATTTTTTGATCGAAACTTGCATTTCGAAATGTTTCATAGAAGCTAATTTTTTGATGATTTATTGCATCGACTTCCATAATCCTCGTAACATATAGAAAGGATCTAAAAAGTTTTGTATCATTTCGAACATTCCTCGATTTAAATTGTTTTTTTGATCGAAACTAGTATAAATAAAGTAAGGTATAATATATTATGATTTTTTTTTACCAAAACTAGCATTTCGAAATGTTTCATAGAATCTAATTTTCAGATATTTTTTTATGGACATCCATCATAACCTTCCCTCGTGAAAGGATCTGAAAAGATTCGTATCTTTTCGAACAATCATCGATGTAATTTCATTTTTTTGACCGAAACTAGTGTATAATTATTTTTTTGACCGAAATTAGTATTTTTAAAAGTTTCATAGAATCTAGTTTTGAGATGATTTTTTGCACACCAAAAAGTGGAACATTTAGTATTAAGATAGTTCAACCAACCTAGATATATTTGTTCTGATCCCCTATTATTTGGTGAGTGTTGTCTCTGTGATGGGGTAAAAGATGACAACATTTAATATTGTAGTGTCGTAAGAGCGTGTGTGTGGCACTCTATTTGGAAGTTTAAGAACAACATTTTATCTGAAGGAAGGGAATTTTGTATTAGTTTGCTTTTTACCAAAACTAGCATTTCGAAATGTTCATAGAATCTAATTTTCAAATATTTTTTATGGACATCCATCATAACCTTCCCTCGTGAAAGGATCTGAAAAGATTCGTATCTTTTCGAACAATCATCGATGTAATTTCATTTTTTTGACCGAAACTAGTGTATAATTATTTTTTTGACCGAAATTAGTATTTTTAAAAGTTTCATAGAATCTAGTTTTGAGATGATTTTTTGCACACCAAAAAGTGGAACATTTAGTATTAAGATAGTTCAACCAACCAACCTAGATATATTTGTTGTGATTCCCTATTATTTGGTAAGTGTTGTCTCTGTAATGGGGTGATTAAAAGATGACAACATTTAAATATTGTAGTGTCGTAAGAGTGTGTGTAAGTGGCACTCTATTTGGAAGTTTAAGAACAACATTTTATCTGAAGGAAGGGAATTTTGTATTAGCTTGCTGAATTTCTCAAATTTCAGATTGTTAATTCAACTTACATATATAACTAATATATTATGTTTGTTGACTGGTTTATGAGTGCTGATTGGGTATTATTGACCGCTGAGATTTGATTAATTGGAAGGAAGTCTGTTACAAATTCTCACTCTCACTTTAAGTCGGCACGAGGTTGCTCATTATGTGCCGCCGACCGCCGAGATTTGTGGATGGAATGTCTCTTATAAAAATTCTCACTGATTATGACTGCTGATATCTGTTGGATGGAAGTCTGTTACAAATTCGCACTCTCAATTTCAAACACATGCCAGGCACCAGTTTACTCGATATGCAGTACAAATAAATTTATTTATTTTCAGAACTAATGGAGTGTTAGTCCTTTTTTTACCATAAGTGTATCAGAAGATGAGAAAGTGAGATACTTCAAGAAATATAAAAAAAATATAACAAGCAAGAAGACCGCGATATACGTGGTTCGTCACGAGTGGTGTGTGACTACGTCCACGGGAAAATGAAGTGTTGTTTTCCACAATAATAGCAAGATGAGTTACAATAGAAAGAAATCTCCTAAAATCAAATCCATCCCCCTCTTGCTCTATCTACACATTGCCTCACTGTACATATTCCAGTATTGTTTTGATATTCACATTGCTTTTTACATATCTACATACAGTGGAGTACATGTGTTCAATCAGAAAAATAAATTGGCATTCTTCACTGTAAATGTCGCTGCTTATCGAATACGATTCAGATGTGAAAATGGCTCTCTAGCTTTTGGTGCAGCTTTGGCAACTACTTCTGGAGTGCCAAAAGCATTCCAAAACCTCAATGTTTCATCCGCAGCAGCTGTTGCCACTGTGCAACCATCTGGGCTCTGTGCCATATAAAGAACTCTTGAAGTATGACCATTCAGTTCAGCCATCTTCACCATGGAAGGATATTTCCAAAGTGTTAGCTGATTCTGTGTAAAACCATGAGAGCTGAGTAACTCCCTCTCATTCTTGTTCCACAACAGGGAACATACCTGAGACCCAGTGTCAACTGAATTCAAGCATGCACCTGTATGTGTATTCCAAAATTTGATGCTTCTATCGCCACTGCCTCCACCAGTAGCTAGCAAGTTCCCTTGGAAAGGACACCAAGCAAGTGCCTTGACTGCAGATGTATGATCTTCAAGCCTGTGAAGCCACTGCGTTGGGGAAGCAGAAGATGCTGTACCTCTGTCCCAGATATAAAGTAGATTGTCATTCCCTCCACTGGCTAATTGTTGACCTGAAGCCGACCATTTTAACCCACAAACTTCTTGTTCATGTCCTCTGTATGTATCAACAATAGGTGATCTAACTCGTACATCATTGTTTAGAATTCTACCATCCATTCCTCCAGTTGTGAGTATGTGATTGTTCCATGCCAATGACCCGACTCGCTGCCTATGTCCACCTCTCAATGTTCTCAACTGCAAAAACATACAACAACATTAGTAAATTAACATGTGTGGAAATAGGATATCAATAGTTCATAAAATGGTGTATATTTTGAAGGATACCATACCTGCTTATCGGAAGCTGTATCCCATAGCTGCACTTCAGAGTTGTTCAAACCAACCGCAATATGACGCCCATCAGGAGCCCAACTTACAGATGTGATAGGGCCGTCTTCATCCTCGACAGTCATGAGTTCTGAAGTGGAACCGTTTGATGCATCCCACAAATACACTGTGTTTCCAAGTGCTATTGCAAGAACATTGGCACTTCCCCAGTCTAATAAATTGAGGTAATAGTCATCCACAAGGTCAGGAGCATCTAATGTCCTCTCAGAAGTCTGAAAAATCAACAAACCAATAAGCACAAATTGTGATTCACACAGTATACAAACAAGGAATGAAGAAAAACAAGTCAGATTCACATGATTTCGAAAACCCGGCCAACTAGCAATTAAGAAAACAACTCAGATTCACGTGATTTCAAAAAACCGAAACAACTTGGAAATAATAAAACAACTCAGGTTCACATGATTTCAACAAAGAAAACAACTCAGATTCAAAGTATTTCAAACCCAACTTCAAAAAAAGTTTCAAATCCAACTATTGCTGTTTCTGTTGTTCATTCAACCAAATTGATAAAGATAAGATATATGAAATACCAATCAGATTTCAGTAATGCACCTGAGGAATAACTCGCTTAGGCTTGGCGGTTTTATCTTGTTGATGATTTGATGAAGTAATATCATGAGGGATCAAATCAACTGGCGTAGGTGGCTTGTTCTTGAAAGCTAGTATTCTGGTTCTGTTCATGTTTAAGGATTCTGCAAGTTGCTTCCTGTAAGCTTCTCTAGAAGGGGAGCACGCAACTGGATTTTCCTTACCTTTAGCCCCTTCTGTCAACATGTAGTGAGCAAAATCGAAATCCATTGCTGATCTATTCGGTATGAATCTGTCCAACTGGTGACAAACAAATCAAAGATTAGAGTGTTACTACTTGGTTGTATACACAAATTTAAAATAAATAAAAAAATTGGTACAAAGTATAATTTCAAAATCTATTCACACTTCAAAATCCCCCAATTGATAATAAAATATTAGAGAGATACTATTTTACAAACAGATTAAAAATAAATAAAGCATTGGTACATAGTATAATTTCAAGACCCTTTCAATATTTCAAATATTCCCAGATACTACTAATCGAATTAGTGGCGAAATAATTAAAATATTGTTATAGACTGAAACCCTAATAATGAAAGATTTGCAAATTAGAAAAATGTTCTTACATTCTCTCGGGAACTTTTCCTCTGAAGAAATTGTTCTTGAAGAGGACAGCGTGAACGGGACTTGATTGCTGGAGAACTCAAAGATCCTGCATCCATAGTTAGAGGAAAAAGAAAAAATGCACAAAATTTAACAACACAAGAAAATGAACTAAAAATGAAATTCAATCCGTGAAATGAAATTAAGAATCGAAAATGAAACCCTGCAAATCAAAAAACAAATTAGACAAATTGAAAATCTAATTGAAACGATTATGATAGCGATGGGGTAATGCCGACTAGAGAAAGATAGAGAGATATAGAGATAGAGAGAGAGAGAGATTTGAATGATGAGAGAGAGGAGTGAGAGATTATATATAGCAGCGACTGTGAGGGAGGAAATGGGAATTAGGGTTTTGGGCAAAGTAGATTTGAGATGCGGCAACGGCTATTTTTCTTTGGTATTATCAATATAGCCGTTATAATTATCTGACCTTAATGTCCTTTTTCTCTTAATTTGGGAAATCATTTTTTTCTATCCAAATAAAACTACTAAATTGGTGGTTTTTACTTTCTTTTTTATTATTATTAAGAAATGGATGGTGCACTAACTGTAAAAAATATTGTCAACCAATGACAATCATATATTCTGTCAAATTAGATTTTAAATTATTTATATGATTTGACACTTTAAAATATTTTGATTGAATGTATATACAATATTTTTTTAAGTTGACAGTGCACTGCCATTAAATGTGAAAATTGGCCCAACCCAACCAAACCGTGCAACCCGTTATGGATTGGTTTCGGGTGAGCCAAACCGTGCAACCCGTTATGGATTGGTTTCGGGTGAGCCATTTATTGGTTCGATGGTTTAGTGAAGGGTGGCTTCAATTGGATTCAAGCGGCCGATTTAGGGTAGCAACTATAGGTCCACAGTTATCCACACCCGACCGGCCCGGAAGAATGTATTGAAGGACTTTGTAATTGTATGGGCCCAGTTACACACAATCAAGCAACCCAACCCAAATTTAATGCACTATGTCCCTGTCTCACTCTCATGAAGCGTTACTAAGGTTTCATTTGGTTTCATCTCACTTCCAACCTCTTTTCTCTTGTTGTGTTGCGCTAGGGTTTCTGAACACAGACAACAAGCCTCAGTATCACCCACCGGCCACCTGCATAATTGTCGTTGTCCACCGACAATGAACACCATCCATCATCGTGTAAGTTACTCTCCCTCTCTTTCTCTTTTGTTACCTCTCTCTCTCTCTCTCTCTCTCTCTCTCTCTCTCTCTCTCTATATATATATATATATATATATATATATATATATATATATATATATATATATATATATATATATATATATATATATATATGTATGTATGTATATATGTATGTATGTATGTATGTATGTATGTATGTATGTATGTGTGTGTACGTGTGTGTGTGTGTGTGTTAGGGTTTCAATGTTTCATTTTATTTTTTAATGAAAACATTTGCTTATGGATGTTTGAACTTTGAATATTGATGGATGTTGAACTGTGATGGATGTTTTTGTTTCACACAAATCTTAGAGCACACAACTCTTTGAGTTACGTTCTCTCTCTCTCTGTCTCTTTCATTTCCGTCTCTTATGTATGTGATGGATGTTTGAACTATGATTGAACTTTGTTGTTTCAAGTGATGTTTCTTTATGTGATATGTTTGATTTAGGTTATATGTGTATGTGTGTTCTATTTGTGTTATAAGAGTCTTTTATGTTTGATTCTACCATGTAAGATTCTGATTGTACTAAGATTCTGCTGGTGTTTTATAAGATAATGATAATGTTCTATGTTGTTGATTATGCTAGTGTTTTATAAGATTTTGCTAGTGTTTTATAAGATTCTACTATGTGTGTTATAAGATTTTGCTAGTGTTTATGATGTTGATTTGTAATGCTAGTGTTTTCCTGGTCTTTCTATGTTTAAGTATGATAAATGGTCTTTCTATGTTTAAGTATGATAAATTCTAGCTCAGAGGCTTTGACATTTATTCTACTATAGTTGCTGTAATTTTAAAATGGTTTTGAAGTTTTTTCATTTTTTAAACTAGCAATTTAGTTTATAAAAATTTTATTTACTTGCAACTCTATTTTTAGAGTACTTCAAAATCATTTAGGTTGATTAGAGGATAAGATTGTGTTGTGTTATAATTCAATTATATTTATTTAATTGGAAGATGGAACATGGATAAGGCGGATCACATGGAGTGGGGGAACATAGCTTCGTTGGTGCTGGAGAAGGTAACTTGCAAGGAGTGAGTCAAGGTATGTTTCTGGTTATAAAACTTTGGTACAAGCTTTGGTTATAAAACTTTGGTATAATATTTGGTTATAAATATTTGTTTGCTAGTATGATAGTGGTATTGAGTCATAAACATTGAGTATCAAGTAACTTGTTTGATAGTTATGATAGTTGGTATAAGTTTGTGAATGTATAGTGAGATTGTGTATTGTTGTTTGAGACTTGTAACATGTTATATATTTTTGTTGTATTGTTGTTTGAGACTTGTAACATGACATATATTGTTGTTTTGAGTTCAATTGTAACATGTTTTCACTTGTAACATTGTTATATAGTGAGGTTTGTATTGAGTCACATACCTTGAGTATCAAGTAGTAACTTGTTTGACAATTATGATAGTTTGTTATTAGGATAGTTAGTTTGTTATTATTTCATCTTTTTGAATTGCAAGATACACATATCAATGCCATATCATCTTCTTGATTAAAGTTTTTAGTTGTGATATTATTGTTGAACGTATAGTTGTTTGAGTTGTAATATTGCTGTTGAATGTATAGTAAGACTGTGTATTGTTGTTTGTAACTTATAACACGCTATATAGTGAGATTGTGTATTGTTGTTTGAGACTTGTAACATGCTATATATTGTTGTTTTGAGTTCAATTGTAACATGTTTTCACTTGTAACATGCTAAATAGTGAGGTTTGTATTGAGTCGCATGCTTTGAAATATTGTTGTTTTATAGTTGCTTGAGACTTGTAACATGATATATATTGTTGTTTTGAGTTCAATTGTAACATGTTTTCACTTGTAACATGCTATATAGTGAGGCTTGTATTGAGTCACATGCTTTTAAATTTTGATGTTCTATTGTTGTTTGAGACTTGTAACATGTTAATATATTGTTGTTTTGAGTCCAATTGAAACATGTTTTCACTTGTAACATAGTGAGGTTTGTATTGAGTCACGTACCTTTAAATATTGGTGTTCTATTGTTGTTTGAGACTTGTAACATGTTATATAATGTTTTTTTGAGTTCAATTGTAACATGTATTCACTTGTAACATACTATATAGTGAGGTTTGAATTTAGTCACATACATTCAAATACTGTTGTTCTATTATAACATGTTATATATAACTATTTGTATTGTTTTTTAGTGTGTATGGTTGTTTGTAGGATTGTATTATCCTTGTAGTTTGTATTGGTTATTTTATTCTTATGTGTGTTATGTGTAATGAGGACTTTGTATTATTGTTTCATTTAGGTTTGCAGTGTATATGATTGTGTATTATGAGTATGAGTATGGTTTTATTGTGTATGGTTGTTTGTTAGACTGTTTGATTTTATTTTACAAAATATTTTTAGTGATAGAACATCATGTTTCCCCTGTTGAACCTATACAGCCAATAGATGCACTTCCTCCCCTTCCTGAAGGTTGGAAAAAAAGAAAACTTAATGCTAGTGGAACTAGGAAAACCTCTAATGTTTAGGTTGATTTTAACATTTTACCCGATTAGCTTAAACCAATAGTCATGTGTGAACATTGTCACAAAAGATATCATTGTGACCCTAAAATGCATGGAACATCTAACATGCTAGCTCACTTAAAAGTATGCCACAAAAGCCCCAACCTTTTGTTGAAAGAACCAAATCAAGGAAACCTTGTAAGTGGTGAGGGTGGGTTTTTAGTTCCTACTAGCCAACAGTTCAGTGTTGCAACATGTAGGAAAGTCATTAGCACCTTTATCATCCTTGTTAAGCATCCCTTTAGATTCATTGGGGTAAGGGGTTTAAGAAACTATGTTAACAATTGCAGCCACAGTTGGTGATCCCTTCAAGGAGGATTGTTGTTATGGATTGTTTTCAACTTTTCCTTACCACCAACTGAAATTCTGGTGTGACAGACTCAAATGTCGAATACAATGTCGAGACATTTGATCTATTACTTAAAACATTGCAAGGTACAAACAACATAATTACTATGTTATAAAATATCAGCTTCTGACGGTTCTACAAGATGTTGAGACATCTGGTATGACATTCAGTAAGAACACTGCATAAAACATATAACAAAAAAGCATAAATAACACATTCAAATTGTTAACCCAGTTTGATGCAACCACATCTACTCTGAGGGCTACCAAGTCACGAAGGAAATCCACTATGTAGTATCAATTCAATGACCCACAGCAAACCACTCAATTTACAATCCTCTCACTTAATCACTACCAATGCAACTTCTACTTAGGAACTCTTAAATATGAGAAACCCGTCTCACTCCCTCTCAATCACAACAGTGATAACTAACTTAACAATTCAGAATCAGAAGACACACTTCCAAGACAATATATTAACCTTGCTTCAAAGCTTTAGTCAAGTACACATAACCTCTTGCTTTAAAGCTTCGAAGATTACAAATAAACCAGCCTTGCAGAATAAATCTTTTGACATATGGCTGCTATAAGAACTCAACCCTAATGATACAATGTTTACATCTTTGGTTGGTTACTAAACCTAGGTTACAAGATTTATTTTTATAACCTAATCCCAACTGGATTTTGGGGCTAAAAACGCAGCATAGCAGCTGCTACATTCATGCAGAAAAATATGTTACAAATAAGATCTCCAAAAACAACAACTTCCTAAAATATCTCTAAATATAGAAAGTCTATATTTATTCAATATTTAACTTTAATATAAATTTGAATCTTCAAGATCTTTAAATCAGCGCCACATTGGATTGCTTTTAATTCTCTGAATATTCTGCTTTTGTTAAATTATAACAGAATCTTCAATCCACCTGTATTAGTTCATGATGTCGAATGAACTGTTTAGGACATCTTCTTCGACATGTTGTTCCAGATGTTGAACCATTTCAACTCAACATGTTTAGGCACACAATAAGACTTATTTTCTTAACATATTCTTTATTTTACAAAGTTCTATACATTTTATTGCAGCTATATTTGTTTTACAAAATTAATCTCAATCCTATAAAAGTAGAACTTACACCAAATGTTGGACTTCTATTCAAAACCTTAGTTATATGGCCACAATGGCACACTTCATTGACAACACATGGAACTACCAAAAAAATTACTATTTTTATTTTAGTTCCAAATCACAAAGGTGAAACCATTGGTAAGAAAGTCAAAGAGGTTTTGAAGGAGTAGGGGCTTAGAAAAGTGTCAACCATTACCTTTAACAATTCAACTAGTAATGACATGGTTCTGTCTTAGTTGGAAAAAATACTAAAGAGCGATAATGCTCTAATGGGGGAAGGAGATTATTTGCATATGAGGTGTGTTGCCCATATCTTAAACTTGGTAGTGAGATCGAGATGGATAAAAAGACCATGAATTGGCTATTGAAAGTGTTTGTGATGTTGTTAGGTTTGTGAGGTCTTCTCGACAAAAAGCTCTTAAATTTAAGGAGTGTATTGAAATTTCCAGAATAACATCTAAAAAAACTTTGTCTTGATGTGTCTACGAGATGGAATTCCACTTACTTGATGTTGGATGTTGCCGAAACGTTTGAGGTAACATTTGAAAAGTTAGAGGGTGAGGATCTTGGATACATGGAATTTTTTCACCTTTCTAGTACTCTTTGTACTTTTGATTGGAAAAAAGTTAGGGCTTTTGAGGTTTTTTTTAACACTTTCTATGAAGCAACCAAAGTCTTTTCAACTTCAGAAATAACAAATAGTGTCATTGCATTCAACTTTCCATAACTTTTCTTCAATTTTGTGTGAGCTTCAAGAAGCGTCTTTGAATATGAATACTTTTGTGGCTCCAATGGTATCAAATATGAAGACTAAATTTTATAAGTACTGGAGGTGTGGGAAAAGTGAATCATTTTCTTTACTATGGTGTGATCTTTGACCCTAAGTTTAAGTTAGGCTCTATTGTATGGTCTCTTAGTGACATGTATGGGATTTGTAGAGAACTTGCCAAAAAAAATGTTGAGTGTGTGGAAGCTAGTCTCTTTAAATTGTACAATTGGTATAAATTTGAGCATGATAAGAATGTTAGGGTTGGTCTAGTAAATGATCCATTAGGGAGCACTTCCAATGGAGAAACATATTCCCAAACTAAAAGTCCATTCGTTTTTACACTGACTAATTCTTTTAAAAGAAACTTGAAAGAGAAAGAAACAATTGAAAATCAAAATGAACTAGAGAGAGGTATTTAGGCGATCCTTGTTTCGAGGATAGGGAAAACTTCAACATTCTATACTGGTGGAAAGAGAATCGCACTTGTTATCCTATTTTAGCAACATTGGTTCGGGATATGTTGGCAACACATGTTTTGAGCATAGCTTCAGAAAGTGATTTTAGCATGGGAGGGGTATTTTAGACATGTATAGGATATCTTTGAGTACTGAAATGGATGAAGACCTTATTTGTTCTCAAAACGGTTTGACGCCTTCTAACAACAACCTAAAAGTCCTTAATATTATTAAAAAAATATGAGATAACTGACTTAATTGTTATAGGTACTTTATGAACACTTTATGAACCAAAACATTGTATATTATTTGTTAAAATTAAGCCTAATTTATTTTTAATCCATTTTAGAGTTTCAAGTAGCTATTGCTGGAGCAATTGCTCCTAGGCATTTGGGCATGTTTAATTCACACTTAGGTACGAATTTTATTTTATATGGTTTTACAAGGCGTTGGTTATATATTACATGTTTTTTATGATACTAACTTGACTTTATACATTTGTTTATAGGTGTGAATTTTTTTTATATTTTGGAGTCACTTAATGACTCAACAACACAAGGCTCTATTTTTTGGAGTTATTACTGGAACTTTTATTTTGAATTGAAGTGTGGGACATCTTCATTTGGAACTCATCATTTTTGGATTCATTATGTTCTTTGGAACTTTTATTTTGACTTGAAGTAATGAGTCACCTTGTACTATTAAGATGACTGCTTGTTTTTACAATCAAAATCCATGACGGTTGCTTATTTTTACAATCAATGCCCCATTTTGTGTTGCTGATGATATGCAGGTTCAAGAAGAGCTTTTGTTGAGGATATGAGGGTCCATGAAGTCTAGGATGGTTGCTTGTTTTTACAATCAATGTCACATTAACTTGCATGTTTATGTTTTTATTTCATCCATTCCAATGTTATGTTTCTGTCATATATGGTATGTTTATGTTGCGTATGAATCCTAATGTTTTTGTCATATATGATATGTTTGTGTTGCGTATGAATATTAATGTTGATATCATATATGTTATGTTTATATGTCTGTTAGGTATACTATGTATGCTATATAGGCTATGTTTATATGTATGATATATTTATAATGTTGATTTTTTATATTGTTGTATTCCCTTTAGTATTTAGATTTTTTTTGTTCCGGTACAACATACTTAAGGATGTTAATATGAACCATGGCACTGCAAAATACTTAGCAGGATCAAGGATATTCAACTTTCTCAAGGATGTTCAACTTTCTCAAGGATGCTTAACTTTCTGCTGAGTATGCACTGTAGAATCATCTAAGCAGTAATTTACTATGCATAATTAGAACAATGGCTTATGTTATTAGTGGATGTTACTATTGATAATGTCAGTGTGCATAAGGATGTTAATATGGATAATGTTATTAAGGATGTTAATATGCATTGTAGAACCATGGCTTAAGTTTGTATGCACTGCAGCACTATGGCTTATGGATGTTAGCACTCCAAAATTAGTGTTTATGTGTAAAATATTTAAATTTATAATTTTGGATGACTGTAATATATTGATAGGTTGTATGTTGTGATCTGTTTGCTGCAACAGATATAATTAAACTATTAGATAACACAATGCCACGATGCTTGGATGCTTGAATGATTGTTTGATCAAAGTTGATTTTAAGTTATAAGAAGTTGGTTCAAAAGTTGATTTACAACTTGTAAGTTATGATCTATTAATTAAAAATTAACCGTACAAATTGATATGTTGTAACCGAAAAATTATTTAAATCGAACCCGATCAAACCGATTTAAATTTCAGTCGGAATTGGACTTTTAATTAGCATTCATGATTCCAAACAGTTTGACATTTTGGGCCCGAGCCCAACCCAAACCGGCTTCAGCCCTAATATATATATATATATATATATATATATATATATATATATATATATATATATATATATATATATATATATATATATATATATATATATATATATATTGTTGTGAATCAGATACCTTAGAAACAAAGTATAATTGGTTTCTTGATCAAGGATTGGTTATAAAGTTTGATTCTTTATGAATCAAGTTCGATTGAATGAACTAAGGTGAATTGGTACCACATGCATTGTGTCATTGTTGAGTCACATTACATATTTATTGTTATTGAATCATGAGTTGTTATTGCATAATTATTATTGTGATGTTGTTGTATATGTTGATTGTGTGAGAAACTACCCTTGAATTGTTTTATGCACCGTTAGTTATTGAATATTTTTCTCACCCCCTTTGTTGTTGTTGTATATATGCTTCTTTAGAAGTACAAATAATTCAGGTACTTAAGTGTGCGTGGACTTCGTGTTGCCTGTTCGAGTCGTAGGACTGCTCTGATACTTTGATGTTTTACTTGTTTTCATTATTTGTTATGTATCATATTTACCTATTGAAATTTTATAAACCAAGAGTTATTGTTGAATATTGTTGACGTTTGGTAAGTTGTCATGAGATAAATCATTTATATTTTTTCGTTGTTTTAATAAAGGAGTTTTTGTTGGATAATATTGTTGATGTAGCATTCCACTTTGTTTAAAGTCTGATTTTACTTATTAATTCATTATTTATAAATTGGGAAAAGTGGGGTGTTACACCTTTGATGTTAGAGGATCCGTCTACATGTAAGACCCATCCATCGATAACCTCTTCCTCTACTAGTGCACTTAACTCCACCACAAAATCAGCCAAAGCTTGAGATTTGATACTGGTCCTAGTAACAAAGTCGATGTCATATTCAGAGAGCTCTATCGCCCATTTCACCATGCGTTTTGCCAAGTCCGACTTCTTTAAGATTTGCTTGATAAGATAGTTGGTCTTAACTGTATGGGATATCCCTATAAGTAATGCCTTAACTTCCGGGCGGTCACCACAACTGCTAAAGTCAGTCGCTCTATCTTTTGGTATTTGAGCTCTGCTCCTTTTAAGACTTTGCTGACAAAATACATTGGTCGCTCCTTGCCACCATCATCTTGAATTAGGACTGAGCTAAGTGCTTTGTTTGTAACTAATAAATATAAAATTAAGGGTGTGTTCTATAACGCCCGTATTTAATTAATTAATTTAATTAAATATTATTGCGTATTTTCTCAATTATAAGTTGTTAGGTGTTATTTTGTCGTCCTTGTCGTTAAGTCGTTTAAGCCGTTTAAGTTGATTTTTATGTTGCGGGTTAAGTTGTGTTTGAGTCGCTTAAGTTGATTAAGTCGGATTTAATTAATTAAGTCGAATAATAATAATAATTATAGAGATAATATTAAGTTGGGTTTGGTTTTGTTGTATGAGAATAGTAATGTTGGGGGTGTTAATTAGGCCCATAGTAATTAAGTGGATTAGTGGGAGTTTAGTAAATACAAGCTGAAAAACCTAATTAGACTAATCAAAATTTTTGTAAGAAGAACAACCTTAGAGAGAGATCAAGGAGAGGCTTGGTCAAAGATTTTCGCGGGAATTTTTGCGGTGAATTCGAGTTGCCTTCAATCCAAGGTAAGGGTGGGGTTCGAATTCCATAACTGGAACTAGACGATCGTATGTAATTGGGATTTTCGTGTAAATTCATTGTTGTGTTTTGGTATGATTTGTTGTTGTTAATTTTGTGTTGATATCTGATGAAAGACATGTTGTTCTTATTGTATTGCTGATATATTCGTTGTTGCATCTGTTGTCTGTGTTGTTGTTGGACTGTTGTTGCAGAATTAGTGTAGAAGGAGTTAGGTTCATAAAATTAACCATAGGAATTGATAGATGAATAGTTGTAGAAGTTTTTTAGACTAAAATCGATGTAGAAACCCAATTGAGATTGAACAGAATGGTGAAAATATGAGAAATCGCAAAAAAGTTGAAATTGTAGGCTTTTTTGTTCATTTGCGTAACAGATCTGGTGTTACACGTATCAAGCAGGGAAATACGCATAACAAGACCCTTATATGCAGGCATTACGCGTAACTCAACTAGGCCATACGCGTATGAAGGAGGCCATACGCGTATGAGCAGAGCAGGTGCGGAAAAATGCGGTTTTTGGCGATTTGACCTGTTTTTGCATCTATTTCAAGTTGGATTGATCTTAGACTTAAAGTAAAGATAAAATAAGTTGTTTAGAATAGATTTGAGAGTTTAAAATTATTAATTTAGTAATTTAGTCGATTAAGTCGTAAATTGTCGTTTTCATGTTGAAGTGGTGTTAAAGTTGTTATAAGATGTGTTGTCCCGATTTTTGGGAAGATTAATATGATGTATGTCCTATGACCAATGTTGATTCATGTTGCTGAGTTGTTCAAGTCGTTATGTTGATAAGTTGATGATTATATTGTTGTTGTTGTATGCCATTCTTAGTTGCATACATGTGCATATTTCAAGTTGGAGCGTATGCTCGATTCAAGTTGGCCTGGATTGGCAAATAAGTTGATAATGCCTCGATAACCTGGCAATGTTTCAAGTTGGGAGTTTACTCCAAATGGTACCACATGCATATTTAAGTCGAGTTACATTTACGTTGCATTATTTACGTTGTTATTCGTTGTTGGTTGCAAGATTGTGTGTTGATTGTAGGAAGTGGTGTGATTATATGACTATCTCATTTACATATTGATTATCGTATCCTGTTTATGTTATTCGATATCTCACCGCTTATGTTTGAATGTTGCCCTCTATTAGTAATGTGCAAGTAACGAAGAGTTCATTACTTAGTAGCTTCGAGTTGGTGTTTGTTGCTCTAATACATAGCACTTCGGGGGGATAAACGCTTGTGTTTGCCTTTATGATTTTGTTTAAGTTTATGAATTAGTTTTAAGTTGTTTTATGATTGAAGAACCAGGTTGAGATTATTTTGATGATTGATTTATTTGAAGTTGTTTAAGAGTTGAAACATGTTGATCTGCTGCATTGTTTTTTTGAAGTTATTATATTAATTGAAGTTGTTATTTGATTTTAAAAGCTGGAAAATGTGATATCCCATGTTTGTTGATAAAATTTTATAACTCTGATTTTAATTTATAAAGTCGGGTAGAAATGGTTGTGTGTTGTTTTTAATGTGCAAAGCTTGGAGTGTAGATGTGTTTGTTGTAGTAGGATGAAATGTCATTGTTGTTGAGGTGGTTTTTTTTATAGTAAATTGCAGAGTGCAGGACTATGCGCAGGAAGCTTTTGACTTATCAGACTATTTTTTCATTTTTGTTGATAGAGTGGGCAATGTATCAGAGGTCAAGGTCAATGGTTTGAATTGTAATGGCATATGTGTTGGGTATTGAAGCAGAGATTTTTGCATATAGCTGGTGTATATGGACCTTGGGCTGATATAGTGTGTAAAGAAAGAAAAGTTCTAATTGAACTAAATAAATAAATTAAACTTAAAATAAAAACAATTAAACTTAGATTAAGGTTGAACTAACTAAAGAAATACAGCTGGCTGGTCTTGTAGAAATGATGCTTGTTTTTTCAGTTAGATGTACCCAAAAATTTGTCCATCTCGGCTTCTATGTTTTTGGCACCCTCCTGTGTATTGCTCCATGTTGTCATATTTCCTGAAAAGCCTATATTAGTTAGCTTACAATTATTTAAACAATATGTTATAATTTGGCTTAAAGAAATATCAACGGGATTTCCTTAAACTTTTTCGGATTCATAAGAAATAAGATTGAGATCCCTAAATAACAACCATTGTAGGTGGTTGTTCCGTTGGGTAAGATTAGTAATAAGATTGCAAGTTAACATTTTCTGGTTAGTTTTAGGAAACCCATACAAAGTGGTTCCTCTCCATTTAATATGCTTGTGATAATAATAGTTGGTCAAATTTAATTGATCCAATAATTAAAAGTCAATGATATTGTTATTCATATCTAACACATTTAGGTTTACATCATAAGTCCAAAAAATAGCTAGACTCCCTGTCCCCTTTCCTATTACACACACAATTAGTAGCAGCGAAATTGTTTAAGTGGCCAATTTTTGCCATCTAGAAAAACATTAATCATTATTAAGGTTTCTACTCTCAAATAGGAAAAGGATATTAGGATTTTCTTCTTTGATCAAATGTTTTAAACCTCTTAGGGTATGTGGGTTTCCCAACCCCCTACAATTCCAAGCTAGGATCTTCATGCTTCTTCCACTGCCTTTGTTGGAAGGCCAACCATTTTAGTATTTTGATTTGTTTTTGTTGTGTTCTCTATAGTTGCTTCTCATTTTATGCATCTTCTTTTCTTATTCCCTTTTGCACTATATGATTGTCCCCTCTATTTGTTATTTCAGTCTTCTTTAGTGACACTGCTTGTAACTGCCCAAGCATTGCTTTGGGTATGGGGCTGTATTGACTCATATTTAGTTTTATTATAGGGATCCTGCTGAATAGTCTGTCTTCAAGATCAATATGTTTCCTGTCTGATTGAGTTGTTTTAAGCCAGGGCCCAAATGGGTTGACTTTAGTAATCCCATGAACCAGAGCTTGGGTTTTTTTTTGCATTATTCTTCGTTGTGTCCCATTAATCTGCAGAAAAAGCAGAATAACGGTAGTTTTTCATACCTGAAATCAATCCAAGTAACACCATTATTTTTACTGCCTATATACAAGCCTGAGCTGATAAATTTATGAGTATTCAACATAATATTTGCCTTTACTACCAGATTCTTATCTGGCATATCATAGATGCTAATCTATAGGACTTCACCTAATTTCCCCCAAGTTTATTCCCCAAAAAAATCAGTGTAGTCTTGACATTCAAAGGAAGCCCTCATATTTGCACCCAAATGGGTGCCTTTGAGAATTCAAGATTGTTGATAGATTTATTTCCATCCCATTCCTGTAAAATCAACCATGAGTTTCTAACTAACCAAGGGTTTCCTTTTAGGATTCTATTGTGATCTTCCTTCTTTTTTTCATTGTAATTTTGTAGGTATCCGGTTCGATTTCCAAAATTTGGAGGCCTGACGGGTTATACTAAATGCTACTCAATGCAGCTTGCAGGGATTTATTGTGGATGGGTTTCTCTGTGATGATTTTTCCGATAATGCTGATGCACATACTTGTTGCTTCCTTAATATATTCTTCCTCATAATACAATAAATCTTATGTGGTGTTGTTGATTGCAGACTTTGTCGTGACAGGTATCGTTTGTGCACTTCTCAGTAGAGGAGTTTCTTGTGTTGTGTTTTCTTTCTTTGGCCCATTATAATGGTTGAAATCTTTTGTGTTCACAAAACCTAATTGACGAGCAGCTTTCGTGTTAGTCCCCGTGTGTTCCTTCTCAACCATGGTAGTTACGAACCAGAGAGAAGATTAAATTTACAAGGGGAGAAAAGAACATGAAGATGTATCACACGCCACTGCACTGAAATGGTTCAAATAAAAAGATCACGAGGAAAAACAAAAATGGCAACTTCGATGGAATATCACTAAAGAGCAGACAAAGTAAAAAAAACAAGCCAGATTCGATAACACCCATAAGGGGAACATACACAAGGTGGAGAGGGAGTCCTTCAAAGAAAGAATAACGAAAGAGGACGAATAACAAAGCTCAAACGAGAATCTTAGAAGGATCTTATGCTTGTTGAAAGTTGATATCATAATATCAAAAGAAAACACAAACAACAAAAATTCAATTTCAAAAGAATTGCTTCATCAATCAATGGAACAAAACCTTTTTTTGTAAAGAAGTTTAGAAGCAACATCGTAAAATATAGACCCAAATGTAAACTTTTATCATAGCCCCTTACACCTAACAACATTCAAAATCCGACAAGACCCATATAAAAAAGAATATATTATTTGTCACAAGTCACAAAGTGCGATCTTGAAAATAATACAATGCGTTCATATATTATAAAATAAGAATGAGTCTAACAATTCAAATAAACACAAAAAGAGAGTTTTGATCTTTAAGACGGGTTTTGATCTTTAAGACTCACTTATGTGCATAAATCTAACAAAGAAAAAAAAATCTAAAATCATATTTTTTTATGAGATTAAAACTAAATTTAACCATTTATTTTACTTAAAAAATTAAAATCAATCTATTTGTTCCCTGAACATATTTATTTTCGTTTTTTCTTTATCAAATTATAAATGGTTTTGTAAAGATACATTTTAAATTATAATTTATATATTATCATATTAAAACATTAATGTTTATTTTTTCATGCTCCTTCTTATTACCCCGTCTCTAATAAACGAAGAAGTTTATTTTCTAAATTAATTAAATAATTAATATATTTGAATCTTAACAAAATAAATTATCTGAATTAAATATAGATGGAATATATTATTTGTTCAACAAAACTTTACGGATCAAATGAAGTGATTTTTTATAAATTTAGTAATATTATTAATAAAAATAGTTTTATATTAATATGTATGAATTGATGAAAAACTATGGGTGAGAGAGTTGCTTGATTCCTATGGCTATGCCCATAGTAGCCCTTACAAGTAGGATAGTTACAAAGTCACACTCTATTCATTGACACCTAGATACTATCGTGGCCACCTCATCCACATAAACATAATTAATCAATAATTATAATAATAAACCAAATTCAATTGAAATTCCAAGTTAGGTGCTTCTAGAATATTCATCTTTTGTATTCCATTTTTTTTACTATTCATCAAAATTGAAAAACCCTAAAAATGAAAATTTCCCAAATCTGAATGGAATTCTGTGCCCTAATCTACATCTCATCGATCATCCACTATCCACAGGATCTCCTTTCTTTGCCGGAGGCGGCTGAGCCACCGTATCATTTCATCTTCTTTGCTTAGAAAAAATCGAAAATCTGGGGAAGCCAAAGAAAGTGAAGAGGAGAGGGGAAGAGATGGAGGGTTTAGCTCCGGAGGATTGTGCCGTAGGATCCATTGTATGGGTACGAAGAAGGAATGGTTCTTGGTGGCCGGGTCAAATACTTTGCCCCGAGGACCTCTCCGTCTCTCATCTGACCTCGCCTCGTTCCGGAACTCCTGTTAAGCTCCTTGGAAGAGAAGATGCTAGCGTGTAAGTGACTTCGCATCCATTCTGTTTACTAATTTTTCTCAATGTCAGATTTTTGTTCTTTGTTTCTACCTGTAGTTAAATTCATGTTTTTTAGATTGTTTTGGTGCTTATAGTGGATATTTTTTGTGTGATAAAACCAATAAGACTTGTTGTCTGCACATATTCAATGAAGTGATTGTGTCCTCGGCCATTAGTAATGTTTTTATTGATTTGCACTTGGTTGTGTTGATATGTTTTTGTTACAGAGATTGGTATAATTTGGAGAAATCCAAGCGAGTGAAGCCGTTTCGATGCGGTGAATTTGATGCATGCATTGAAAGGGCGGAGTCTGCCCAGGGTATGCCGTTGAAGAAAAGAGAGAAATATGCACGCAGAGAAGATGCTATTCTCCATGCTCTGGAGCTCGAGAAGCAAATAGTGAAGAAACAAGATAAGTTAGGTATTGCTTCTGATTATACCAATTTATGATCATACAATACTGTAAACTGTTAAGAAGTGCTTAGTTACACATCTTCAGAAACTTTAGGAAATTAGTAGGGGGAAAACATGATCGCACACAACATGGCAATATATTGGAAAAGAGACTTGCAGGACTGTTTAGGGTCTAATTTGTCTTCTGACAGCTCTTGTATTCGTGTGATCCAATTGTTTTTCAAAAACTTGTAGTTGAACAAGTGATGTTCTTTACATGGGAATTACAATCCAAGCTAATCGTAAAATTCTGTCTTGGATAAAAGAAAAATTAGATGAGGAATTGAGTGAGAAATATTTAAAAAAGTGGTGTGTGTATTCAATTTTAAACTGGTAACAATTTGGCATGTCTTATAACCGGCTGTGTTTTGTTTTTAGGTACTGGGCAAACAGGCGCAGCATTCCGAGCGAAGAGGAGCAAATGTGTGTACTTGCCAGCTGAGTCCAGTGATTCTCTGGATTACAATGAAGCTCTAACCCATGTTCCCGTTTCATCTTCCCAACTTGGAGGGGAGTATCTGTATGGAAGTCCATTTGCTGAGGAGAGTGAATCTGCTTTTCTGAATGATGTTGAATCGGACTCTTCTGAAACTGCTTCGATTAATTCCGAATCAGATTCTTCTGAAACAGAACTAGACAATGACGAAGAAATGATTATATATTCAGGTTTGTCTTCTACTATGCTTATGCTATCCTTAGGCTTTTGTCTTAACAAAATGATATTATGATCAAATGGTCACAACTTGAAAAAGAATAAGACTCATATTCTCCCAATATCGGTTTATTTGCAGCTATTTACTTCCTTCACACTGATGTACGTCTTTGCTGAAACTTGTGTTAGTTTTCCTTTTCGTCAAGGTTTTAAAATTAATATTAGAAATGTGTCCTGGATTGGCCAATGTACCCTAAAAAAGAGTGTTTTTAGATTTTTTTGTTCTTTTGGAAAATATTTTTTACGTTATATACATGATCAGCCCTTGAAGGAAAAGTGCCAGGGGCTAAATTTAATGTGCTGTACGGATGTGATTTGCTAAGGCCTAAGACATTAGTCTGAGAACTGAGGAAACTGAGATCTAGAGGTGTAATTGTGATTTGTGACCGTCATTCATCTTTTACATTTAACTAGACAGTATGCATGTCAAACTCATTTATGATTATTTATAGTTTCTGCTATGTGTTATCAACTATAAAATTTTAAAGAAATGGTTGACAAACGTTATTGGTGGACATGCAACAGGATATTATATATTAATCTATCCATCTTTCAAATATTTTGTCGTGGACATTTATGTCTCGTGGATGATGGTTGCATGCTTCTTGTTACATCATGTAGTGATACTTCAACAATATTTTCTAGTCATGTAGGATAGGCCGTTTACCAATTTTTTTAATTAGATGTTTAAATAAGGATAGTTGTATGCAATGAAAATTTTAGGCTACAAAGTTGTGAAGATTCTCTCTTTTTCCCCCTTCAAATTTCTTTTAAGAAAATGGCTTTTTTCATTCCATTATTGTTTTTCAGTTGAGACGGATCCTTTATGATAGAAAATAAGTATGTTGCTGGAGGATCAAGAGTGCTCTTAGAAAACTTAGGCTCACTTAACATTCCAGACAACTTGAAAATCAGAGACACTGCTTTGAAAAACTTGACATGATTTACAATGGAGTATGCTTTAAAGTTGCCCTATTCTATAATTTATGTGGTTTGAATTCATACACGGTTTCCTTTATAACTTGTAATTGAATTGACAATAAATTTGTCGTAAGGAATTTATATTTGTGAGTACATTCTAAATCCATATGGCAGTGATCTGTTCCTCATTTTGACCATCATTTAGATTTTAGAATGTCTTACCTTCTGGGTTCTCATTGCTCTTGGTGAACATTTCTGTTTTGAACTTGTTTGAGTTTTGTGTTGAACTGTTTAGTTTTAGTTCCATATCACATCATTTTATTTCTTCTGATGTAACTTTATAACTGCAGAAACAGGGCATGATGCCGAGGAACTAGAAAGCACTAGCAGCGAGGAGGCTGATGAGTTAGCGTTTTCCAGTGACATGCCTCACCTCTACCCGCGGGAACCTAGAACATGTAATGAAGCTGTATCTAAATGGCAATTGAAAGGAAAGAGGAATAACCGGAACCTTGTAAAAAGGTCTGCTGTTGCTTCTGATAGAAGAGGGGCTGTTTTATATGGAGCAGATGTTGAAGGACCGAGACGACATTTAAATCACCAGAGTCCGGGGGTTAATTATCCTTACTACAGAAATGATTACAGTGATGCTCCCGATGATACTGATCAAATGCTTGGATCTGAAGATGAATACTTTCCAACTCCTAGAGCAGTTGCAAAAGGTCAAAATAAAAGGTTTCACGGTGTTGATTGGGATGAATGGCCTTGGGAGGATCAGCCTGCTTTGAAAGGATATTCAGATTTTAAAGGATATGTTCCATCTTATAGCGATCATTATCAGTATGATGGGATGAAGAGGTCAGTGCTGGTAGATGTAGACTTAAAGGTTCAAACAAGTTACAAGAAAGAGCCTGTCCCTATTGTTTCTATAACGAGTAAGTTAAACGGGAGGTCTATACTTGGACGCCCAATCCAAATTGAATCCCTTAAGGATGGCTCAACAGACAATCTATTTTCTGCAATTGACGACTATAGTAATGACGGGATTGGCTATGAGGGAAGTAGTGTACTTCCACCAGCTTGGAGGACTGCGAGGAGAACAGCTAACTTCCGTGTCCCTCGTCCTCATATACAGCCATCAAATGTTGACGAAGACTTCTCCATCGAACAAGAAAGGAATATTGAATATAAGAGATTAAATGGTGGAAATTCCAGTCATAATGCAAGCCATTGGAAGAAGAATAGCCTTAACGGTGCCGGGCCGTCAATTGACAAGAAGTCCTTTAAAAAGAGTGCGAAAAAAGCGAGTTTGTCATCTAGTCAGAAAACCAGAACCCTTTCCTCTTTATCTATTGAAGATAATCTTAGCAGAAAACAATCACTTACCAGAAGCTTTTATCAAATAGATAAGTTGAGTAAACCAGAAGTCTCCGGGCTCACTACTGTAGCTTGCATACCAGTTAAATTAGTATTTAGTAGATTACTTGAGAAAATTAATAGGCCACCTTTAAAGGTGTCGACAAATGTGGATGCGTTGAATACCGGTGTGGAGAGAAAATCGTAGGTTACATGTACATTGTTATAAATTAGAATAATAATCTTGCAGTGGTGACACAACAAGTTGGTTTTCTTATTTCCAACTGAATATAAATTTCATTTCATTTTTTTCTTGGTATTTTAAGGATGAGTTTGATGTATAGAGACCCCAATTCATTCTGTAGATAGATGAACAGAAGATACGTGAAGTCATTTTGCTCCATTGTAGTGCAGAATTCTTGCATGTTGTTTTTTCTGAGGTAATGTCTTGTGCAAAAAGCATTATTGTTGGACACTAAATGCTGTTTCTATTTAACGATTGATAGCTATAGCAGTATTGTATCTTGGTTTTGTGCTGATTAAATTTTGGCAGTTCTCAATCCACTCTGCCTTAAAATTCGGGGTTTTTAGAAGTGTGTTTTTGGTGATCCAGTTATGTATTTTGACATATTTGAATATAGTAGATTGAGAAACTGTCAAAAGTATATTGCAGGATCTCAAGTTTGTAGGATTGGTAACACTGGATCAGATGTAGGATTCATATCACCAATGATATCATTTACAAACAAAATTTTGCAGATAACACCTGATCACTAAAATGCATCATTAGTTGAAAAGAGGTTTTTCAGTGAAAGTTTAATCTCAAGGCTCAAGCATATCTAATCTAATATGAGCGAAGAATATGCATACTGAACCATGACGAATTTGAAATCCGCTCTGAGGCAGTCCTATGAGAAGCTTCTCTTAAACAGAAAATAGCTTTATGCCACGATGCGAAAGTCTTAAGAAGAGAATTCCAACTGGGAAGTCTAGCCCTCAGACGGAACCAGAAAAACCCACGGGAAGACAGGCTAGCCGTCAACTGAGGAAACCCGTACCGTGTCCGAGACAAGACGGACAACGGGGCCTACTACCTTGAAAACCTACAAGGTGAAGAACTTGCTCGACCACAGAACGAAGAAAAACTTAAGCAGTACTACAGCTAAAAACAACTTAGGAAGACATGGGAGGTACGACCACAACCTTCGTCACCAATTGAAAGGGAGGATAACGTCCACATAAGGCGAGCACAACCCTCCCCGATGTTGGATATCTCAAACGAGCTCCGACATCGCAGTAACACGTCGGCAGGGCACCCAACTCGTGATGGGAAGGCCCAAGCCCCGAGATTAGGGTGTCCAATCGCGACCCTAATCCCGATCCGCGGCGGACGTAAAACCTGCCACCTCGCTGGTTCCCTAACCGACGAGTCTAAATAGTCGAGCACAAAAAAGTTTAAAACAAATAGCAGTTTAAACAAACATTAATTGAAACAAAGGATACACACAATAAAATGCTGGAAAAAAATTGTATCATTAAAATCCGGCCAAAACACGGCCATTCAAGTACATACAAAAGGGGCGCGCAGCCCGTTACAACAATTCAAATAGGCACGCAGGCCAGAAGATGAAAGTAAACTAAGGGTCGCTGCCCGAACCTACGCCTCTTCATTGTTGTCGTCCTCCTCCTCTTCCAGCTCTTCCTCGGCGACAAAAGGGGCAAACAATCTCCCCATCGGTCACGCAGTAGTTATGAGTCGTCCTCTCGGTTACGAGCGCCGGATTCACAACCTTGAGTTGATCAGTAGCGTTTTCAAATCTTTCTTTGAAGACGACCACCAGATCTTTACAGAGCTCGCGGATCTTGCCGACCAACTCACCCCGGGTACGAAGGGCCAACTCTTCTTCATTTTCATACTCAAGAGGACGGACCACACCTTCTACCAACGTCGGTCGTGCCCGGACATGCACATTCTCCTCATTCTCCTCGACCGCCTTGTTGAGCTCGATTGCCTGTTCCTTCATGCTCTTGTTCTCCTCTTCTAAGGTGTCCCGCTCACGCTTGGCCTTATCCAGCTCCGAACTCAACCCTTCTTGAAGTTTATGCTCCTCCTTGTAGTCAGACAGATCCTTGGAGAGCTTGTCCTTCTCAGCTCTCGTTGTCTGGAGTGCTTCCTCCAAAACAGCAGTGGAGACAGTGGTGTCGGTCAGTACCAGAGCCGTCTCTATGACCCGGATAACGACAACAATATCCCAGGCCAGATCTGCCCGCCTGGCAGTAGCATCTTGGTCGAGCAAGGCTTTTGCTTCAGGTGCCACCACCACGACAGAACCTGCGGACTTGAAAAAATCCCTCTCCAGATAGAAAGGGAGCAATAGATAACTCCCCTGCTCGTCCGACTGCATACCGCCCACGGCACCTGAACGGGCAAGAGACCCATTTGTTCGCTGACGCTTCAGATGAGGAGAGTTGACAAATGGTGGAGGGATATCCGGTATTGATATCGGGGAACCTGGTTGTGCGACTGCTTGGGGGGAGTCAGAGGACGAGCTGGGAGTACCAGAGCCACCAACCCCGTGCTCCGTTGCAACCTACTGGACGCGACTTGTGACTTTCTTTTTCTTCTTAGTTTGAACCCTTCCCGGGGCCCCGGTCTGGTTGGCCAACTTCAATACCCGCTCCTTGGTTGAGGGCATGCTTCTTGCAAAACAAAAAATTAAGAGAATCAACAAACAAACATAACATCAAAGGAGCAAGAAAGGCCAAAAGAACCTACGTAATAACTGAATAGCCTCCCTGTCTGTATCACACTCGAGCAGGGCTTTGGTATTAATCAGGCGAGTTTCTAGAACGGGCATCTCGTCGTCATCTATGTAAGGGTTGTCCATTCGGTCCACGCAGACCGTCAAGTTGAAACTTTGGACATAGTCCACCAATTTTTGATAAGCTAACCCTGTCCTCGGTCACCAGACTCGCGTGTCCGACTCGATAATGACTGGTCGGTAGATCAAAATGGTCCGGCTGCCATTTTAGGGGGATCTTCGACATCAACTGCTCCACGCTGTTTGCATCCTGTCTATGGAAGTAGAGGCTATCGAGAGCATACTGGGTGATCGGTTTCACCAAGTACCGTCTCCTTTTGAAGTGGCGGGCTGAATCAACATACGTCTTGAACAACCTCGAGGGTTGCTTGAAAGACACCCAACTATGATGCCCTCCTGCGCCCGACCGCTGCAGGTGGAAAATGCGGAAGAAGAGGGGCAACATGTAGCCAATCTCAAGGTGTCGGCAGACCAGCTCGAATGTCCGGATAAAGGAGATGACGTTGGGGTGAAGTTGTGAAGGTGCCAGCCTGAGCCACCTAAAGACCCCATCTGAAATTCATTAAAGGGGAGCCTCATCCCCGCCTCCCGGAAGGCGAACTCGTACATCGCGAACTGTTTCCCCGGGAAACGCAAGCATATTTGATCCTCTTCTCGAAGAGCGTAGCACTGCCAGTTTGGTGGATCCTCGGGACCCCGTTCCTTGACTACCTCGTACGCGCTGATATTTTCGCCCACAAAGTAAGATTCCTCTTCCAATGGCTCGTCGGCGACCCACGACAGGTTGTTCTGGCCGGACAAAAAGGTGACCACGTTTCCTTCCTCGGATTGTCTTTGATCAGTTGTACCTGAAAAGCAGAAGGAAAAAGTGAATTCGACATCGCATCAAATTCACCCTTCCACCGCAGTTCAAGTGAAAGGGCGAAGAGCTGAACGCTCCAAGTTTTCACTAACGTTGCCCTAATCAACAAAGCGATAGGTAAAAATCCCTCTTGAGCGCTCACTGAGCGTAAAAATGATTAGAAGAAGAAGATCCAAAGGGTTACCGGACATGATGATGGCGAGGAGAGAGCGGTGGCACACGGGGAGCTAGCGGTGGTGAGCGGCAGCGACGATTGAGAGAAGTTCTTGGCTGCTAGTCCGGTTAGTCGTAGGAGCGAAAAAGTGAAATGAAAATGTTTCCCACCTTATATATAGGGGAGCGTGTGGGAAGACGCGCCTAGGTAATCATTACCTAGGCTCCCTAGGTCGGCCCTAGCGCAGGAAATGAAGCGACACGCTTTAAATTCCTTGAACGCGTCACTTTAGAGAATTCTGAACGACGTCGAGCACCTCTAGATCTCCCCGATTCCACTAAGCTTCCTCGGCTGCTAAAGACGTCGCACACCAGACAACTCGACGTATGTCCTCATCGACTTACCAAATAACTTGACATGGAAATCACTTTTGCGTGAGCGGTTGATCCCGACTGCCCGTTCCACGGTATATGTCCTGCCTCGACATGTTAGTTATGCCCGACTCTATTTCTCTTAACTCATCACTCCAGCTTGAAGACTCGACTTGGGGGGCTCTGTTCCGGACTGGGCCTCAAGGACACTGTTGGGTCATGGCCCAGCATGTCGGGCAGAGACCCACCCAATCGGGCAAGTCTTCTGTATTGTCGGGCAGCCTTCCAACTGCCCGAGCAAGTGCTTGACGCGTCGGGCAAGTACCATATCCATTGGACTGATGATGGGGAGACCGCGTCTCCCCATCACCTACCACATCATCCAACCGCCCACCATTATCTCCTGAAAGATAGGGACAATTGGACAAAGGGCAAGACCATGTGTTAGGTCTTACACATTCCTACGCGTACCTTGGCAGTTCTTTCTTGGGCCTAGCTAATCGAGTCCAAGGGAGAATCTTGGCCCAATGTTGGGGGCTCACTATAAATATTCTTTTTCGTTAAAGGGTCAGGTATTCTGAAACACTCTCTCTCTTACCATTTTTGTACCGCATACTTACTCTGGTATCAGAGTGCCTTGTAGTTACACCTCCTCCTCACTTTGTCAACCATCATCTTATACGTGCTCGACCTCTAAAGGGCCCTTTTGATCAGGTAAGATCAGAATCTGTGGGGAAGGAGTGGAGAATTACGAACATCTCTTTTTCCAGTGTGCTAAGAGTATGAAGTGTTGGCAAAATGTGGGAGCTTGGTCTAAATTGCAACAATTAGCGAATACTGGATATGATTTTAGTGCTATTTTGTTTTCTTTTATACAAGATTCAAATCAAGATCAAATAGCTTTTTGGTCTACTATTTTGTGGAGTATATGGAAATGCAGGAATAATCATGCCTGGAATCAAAGAGAGGATACCAGTGTTGCTATTTGTACTCGTGCTTCTCAGCTTCTCTCAGATTGGAGAAATGCACAACACATCAGATCAACATCAACCAATCATAATCAAACGATAATCCATATCACTTAGATTAAACCTTCTGTTGGGCGATTTAAGTGTAATATTGACGCTTCCTTTTCTGATAACAAAGTTGGCATCGACACTTGTATTAAAGATTACAAAGGAGAATTTGTTATTGCTAGGACATAACGGTTCTCCCCAATCACTGATGTTGATATAGGGGAAACTTTAGGACTTTTGCACTCTATTACTTGGGTCCATAGTCTTAGAATGGATAATGTGGACTTCGAGATGGATGTAAAGGGGGTGGTTGATAGTGTTAACAATAAGTCTTGGAATGATTCAGAGTTAGGCACTATCTTAAGAGAATGTAACCGTTTGTTTGATTCTAGTTTTACGAACTCTCATGTTAAGTTCATTAGGAGACAAGCCAATGAGGTCGCTCACACTTTGGCTCGGACGACCCCATCTCTTGCTAGTTTTCATATTTTTAATGATGTACCAACATATATCCAAAATATTATTTATAATGAAAAGCATTGATCTTTTCCTATAAAAAAAATGTTTTCAAAAATATACTTCTAAATATATTTAGAAAATATATTTTTGTATTTTCTCTTTACAAAAATTGGGTGTGACTCACTTAAAAATTGGGTGTAACTCGTTTAACTATAAATTTGATAAATTTAGAGGTATCTTCAAAGATGCATTTCTGGATTTTAAATATAATTTTGATTTTTCATTAAGATAGAAAAACAATATTTATAGTATATAAAGTAACCCCCAAATTCCAACCAATAGAAAAAGTAATCCCCAAATAGTTTTAGTAGGTCAGACTAATAATTTTAGTAGGTTAAATTTAAATTTGTCAAAGTATGACTCGATCTAACTTTTTCTCATTTTTATTTGGGACTCAGAATTTTATCTTTAATATAATTCTTTGTGTGTTTGAACTATATGATTAGAATTTAAGGGATTCAATTTTAATTTTTTTTGTTAAGATATAAACCTATTCATCGTTAAATTTTTAAATTCATATTTATAAAATTTAAAAGTTGTGGGAACAAATTTAAAATTTAAAAAATAAAACTTTATTTGCAATTTAAAATTTAAAAAGACTAATTTATAAATTTATAAGCAACTTATTTGCAATATTTTGGTTTAAATTATTATTTTTAAATAGTCATTTTTTTTGAAAAAAAAATTATATAATGTATTTATATTATAAGATGTTAAAATTAATATTTTAATTTATAAGAAACGATTTTTTTTTTTAAATTCAACTAATATTCTTATAAAATCGTTTTAAAAATAAAATAAAAAAATTAGTTATTTAAATGAGTTATTAGGGTTTATATGAGTTGCATATAAACAGTATTCAATATTCACAGAGAAAGTGCTTCAAACAGAAACATAAGCTTCAAACAAACCATGGAGTCGTTGGAACAACCTAATAAACCCGACAACTCAAACACTGTCACTGTTACTGTCACAACAACCACAAAGCAAGAGAAACCAAAACCAAAGCGATTCATCAAAAGCCAAATCCCAGATTCAATCCTCAACGACCCTCTTCTCAACGCCGCCATTTCAATTCTTCCCTCTAACTACAATTTCGAAGTTCACAAATGCGTTTGGCGCGTCCTCTCCACCGGCGCTAAGCGCGTTGCACTTCAATTCCCTGAAGGTCTTCTCATGTACTCCCTCATCCTCTCCGATATCTTCACCAAATTCGCCAACGTCTCTCACTGTTACGTCCTCGGCGATGTCACCTACGGTGCTTGTTGCATCGATGATTTCTCAGCTCTTGCTCTTTCTGCTGAGCTTCTTATCCACTACGGTCATAGTTGTTTGGTGCCGATTGATTCCACTACAATCCCTTGTCTTTATGTTTTTGTAGATATTAAGATTGATGTTGATCATTTGGTTGATACTGTTAGGTTGAATTTAGGGTTTCTTGGTAAAAGTATAATTCTTGCTGGGACGATTCAGTTTGCGTCTGGGATTCGGGCGGTGAAGCCTGAATTGGAGAAATTAGGGTTTAGGGTTTTGATTCCGCAGTCGAAGCCGTTGTCTGCTGGTGAGGTTCTTGGATGTACTGCACCGAAGGTGGGGAAGAAGATGTTGGAGGGTTTTGAGGAGAGTGTTTTGGTGTTTGTTTCGGATGGGAGGTTTCATCTTGAAGCGTTTATGATAGCCAATCCGGGGATTAAGGCTTTTAGATATGATCCTTATGTGGGGAAGTTGTTTTTGGAGGAATATGATCATGTGGGTATGAAGGGGTCGAGGAAAAATGCGATTTTGAAAGCGGGGGAAGCGAGGAACTGGGGTGTTGTTTTAGGGACTTTGGGTAGGCAAGGGAATCCTAAGATTTTGGAGAGATTGGAAAAGAAAATGAGTGATAAAGGGTTTGATTATACTGTGGTTTTGATGTCGGAGTTAAGTCCCACGAGGATCGCTCTGTTTGAGGATTCTGTGGATGCTTGGATTCAGATTGCTTGTCCTAGGCTCTCTATTGATTGGGGAGAGGCTTTTCTTAAACCGGTTCTTACTCCTTTCGAGGCTGAGATAGCATTGGGATTGATACCTGGTTGGTGGGAGAAAAGTCAGGTGCAAAAACAGGGTTGTGAAGATGTTACGGGTTGCAATAAAAGCGATTGTTGCTCTAACTCGAGCTGCGGAGATGCAAAGGGGACCAACGATTTTGGTGGAGATTATCCCATGGACTATTATGCTCAAGATGGAGGGGAGTGGAATTCCTCTTATGTGAAAAAGTCTAGTCGTCCTGCTAGAAAAATTTCTGTAACTTCTGTTGCCAACAATGTCACTTCCCAATAGTCTTAAATTTGCCTGGTTTTTATTGTAATACTTATATTGTTTTGGTCCAAACAGTAGAGTCAATAGCTTATTGTTTTGTTATTAGCTTAGACAATGTTGCTTATTCTTTGTTGATAAGATATTCTGCTATAAAGGGCCGTGTTAAGTCAAAATAGTCAAGCATCCTCATGAACTTGTTTCTGCAACCGTGCTTGTCAGCAAAGGAACTAAGGTACAGAATAGATAAATTCATCTTTTTGTTTCATGAAGATAAATTTGAACGTTCTTCTTCTTCGACCTATAAATTAGGGTTTGTTGTTATTCTTTTTCTTTGTAATCCCGTCAAATACACCTATAATCAAAGTTTTTCTTTTTCAACCTTACGATTTAGGATTCATAATACGAATTAGGGCATCTCCTTTTTCAGAATGAAGTAAAAGAATAATGTTTCCAAAATATTCTGGTAATGGTGGAGAAGACAATGACAATTACGAATCCATGGGTTATTCATCTTAAACGCTGCCACGTAAGATCACATGTTATAAATAGGCTAAGCTCAAATTAAAATCCTTCTGAGCCAATTTGAGTGTTCTTCTTCAATCCCATCAAATAATCTTTCTACAACTGAAGTTATTCTTCTTCAACCTTGCGATTTAGGGTTCATAGTACGAATTATAACATCTCCTTTTCTATAACGAAATAAAAGAATGATGTTTTCAAATTCGTATCTGTTTCTAAAAGATTATGGTAATGTGGAAAAGACAATAACATTTTTGAATCCATGGGGCTACTATCTACGTCAGAGAAGCAATGAGGTCCTAGCCAGTTTTGTGGAAACATGGTTGTGCTTAGAAGGGCTTAGAAGGGCAACAACATTTAAAGTGTGTTTGTATAAGATAATTGAATATATTTAGAGAATTTAAAATTATAAATAATTCAAATGATTTAATTTAAATTTATTTAATTTTAAATTCTTTTGTTTGGATAGAGTATTAAATTATTCTTTGTTAAATTTTTGGGGTCCTTTTTATAAATTAAAAAAATTTGGGCCAAATTAAAATCACTCATTTTTCTTGGAGATAGAGGGATTTAGCTTGTAAGAACAAATATAAATGTAGTTATTTTGAGTGGCACACAAGGCCTTGTGAGTAATAGCTGTTGTTTGTAGGTGTTTTAGTCTCTATTGTTGATATTGTTAAGACTATTTGGACTTTTGTAATATCCATGGGCTTTGGGACCCAACCCCCCCCCCCCCCCCCCCCCCCCCATCCTTTTTAATGATTATTTTTTATAAAAAAGAAGGACCTATTTGCAATTTTACAAATTTTAAAAGGATTAATTTGTAAAATTTGAGAATTCTTAAGGAACAATTTGTAATTTTTTGAAACTTTTAGGGGTTAATTTTGAAAATTTGAAAACTATGAGGACCAATTTGCAAAATTTGAAATAATAATAGCCAAATTGACATTCATATTCAATGAAGTATGAGGGGAATTTCAAATCTTTGATTTTAAGTGTCATTTCAAAAATATTAAATTTGACTTGAATAAGATGCTTCATAGATTTCAATTATTTTAACGATTCTTTTTTATTCAAACAATAAATCTTGTCCAAATTATTTTAAATTTTTTCTAAAGATTACATTTTCTCATTAACATACTTCATCCAAACATACTAGTAAAAAATTTGGGAAGCAATTTTAGAAATGAATATACTATAAGTTGTGATTTCTCTTATAATTTTTCAATTTTAATTTAATACAATGTTTTTAATATCCACACTTTCTGCTTAATGTTTTTGTAAATTCACGCATGGGTCTATGATGAATTATGATGAAGTGAAAGGTGATAAGTCCTTATTTATCTTGAAGCAAAAAAAGAAAAGACTGTGAGTGTTAGCAAAAGAAAATAAAGATCAAAATCTTAAATTTGTTCAATGTGAAAGAATGATTGAAAGACAAAGAGGAAAAATTGATGCACAGAAGCAAGAGTTAGAAAAGTTTCAAGTGGCTCTCAATAACACAATGAAGTGGAAGAATTTGTGGAAAATTTATGTTTCTTAGTTATAAGTGTTTTAGTGTAGAAATTGATAATGTAATTTTAGATGAATGAAATTGTATTCAAGTTTATGTTATGTGTGAGGTGATTTTGTAATGATATTTTGGATGAATGGAATGTAATTCAAGTTTTAATCTTTACATATTAATACATATTGATGATACACTATTAATAGTATTTTAAGATTATTACACATAAATTAAAAAAATCAATGATTGAATGATTAAATATAATAATTTTACAAAATTGTCCTTCATTATTATTGGTTGTTATAAAGATATAGTATGATAATTAATATTAATATTGTATTAAAAACATAGAAATACATTATTTTGAGACAAACTTTTTTATTTTAAAAGACTATTATTTTAAGACAGATAGAGTTCCATTATGACCACTTTTCTTGTACTTACTACCGTTAATATGTAACACATGTCATTCTCATTTTGAGATCAGTGCCATCAATTTCTCCCTGCTTCGGGTTCTTTTTTTTTTTTTTTTGCATGCCTGACATTTTGTAATGAGAGGTGGTTGCACATCTGAATAACTTGATTATTTTACTGATGTTTTTAGAACATATAAAAAATATGAATAAAAAAATTCAAAATTTGATTTTTTTTCATTATTTTTATTGTTATCTTTTAAAATTTTAAAATTTTATATTTAATTTTTCTCATTTAAAAAAATTATATAATTTAATAAAGAAATATTTTATAATAAGAATTAAAACTGTATGTATACATTTTTTTATAGAAAAAATAAATATTTAATCCTAAAATAAATCAATTTAAAAAAAATTAAAAAATATGATGAAAATCTGTTTTAAACCCTACTCTCTTCTGTCCGGCACAGCTCCTTCTCTCTCCGCCGTTCATCTTTGTCTTTTGCTCCGGTCTTGCCGCCGTTGGACACTACATATTGTGAGTTTAATTTTTCTGTTCGTTACTCATCCCTCAATTACGGTTGCAAAATCGATTTTGTCTAATTCGTTCTACCGTCATGATAATTGATTTCTAATAAATTGGTTCGTTAAAATTGATTCTGCTTAAAATTAAAGCGATTTATGTATGAATGCATTCAGGTAAAAGTAACGTGACAAACTGTTATTTTTCCTTTATGAACATTAAATCAGAGACCTAATTACCCATTCTCAATTAATAACATCTGGAAAATCATCTCTCAAAAGTCACATAGTTTCAGTGTTGTTAGAGTATTTGATTTAGGGTTTATAATTTATTGTGGCAACCCAATGTTTGTTCAGCTGATGCGCTGCCAAATAATTTTTTAAAATTTTGCTTCCAAATTTGCGGCTATTACTGACTAAGGTGATTCATAAAGAACACGATTAAGGTTGTGTTTGAAGTTGAATTTGGGCTGTTTATACTCTAACTAATTTGAAGAACTAAGTTCGCCAGTTTTTTTATATGAAGGTAAGTATCAATGGCTTCTGATTCAAGAAAACGTACATTGGAGGCTTTGGAGAGAAGAATTCAAACTGAACAGATACTAGAAGAAAACAAAAGCCAAAAGAAGAAAGTTGAACATTTCAAATCAAATAACAAAAAGGCTAAAATTGAACCTGTTAAATCACCTATTCTTGCACCTTCTACTCCTAATGATTCTTCTTCCCATTCGTCTCGTCCATCATCAGATCCACCCAATAAAGGTAATTCAGCTTTCTTTTCTTTATGTTTTTTTTACTTCTTAGTTGTTTGGTATAAACAAGAATGATTTGCCCAAAAAAAATATTTTTCTTGAGTACCGTACATACTTAGGAGGTATTTGGATATACAACTTAGTAGAGACTTATTCAGTATTTCTTATAAATAAGCTTATGTATAAATGAGTCTACTGTTAACTGATGATTTTTTGTTTACCTTTTTAGCTAATTTCAGTCTTTTTGGTCGTGCCATTTCTCAAGGTAATGTACTTTCTATGTAACACTAAGATTCTTCTTTCGTTTTTTTCATCGTGATGTTTTGAAGGTTTTGAGTGGATTAATGACTCAACTATTGATATGCAGACAAAGAAGATGGTCCGGAATATGCCCAACTTTCTGTGACTGTAGATGAAAATCTGCTCACAACTAATCGGGAGGTACTTTATTTTCAGCATTTCATAATCAACTTCTCTTTTATAATTCCATAAAGTCAACCTTCCTTTGGAGTTAGAACTCTAAAAACTAATTAATGGAATGAGTTATTTATTGATCTCAAAAGTAACCCTTTAACCTATTTACGAATTATGACCATGGAAAGCTGCAATCAAGGTTGTGTCAGTGTGAAGGTCTTAGCTCCCAATATAACCTAAATCTTATAGTTTCTTTATCATCAAATTTGAAAGATGTATATTTTACCATAACTCAATAAATAGTTGAATTTCTTTATACTTTGATGTCAAGGATTGCATTGTTCTTGTTTGTTCTAATTTGACTTATCTTCTGCAGTCTTCTTTTGAAAGAGGATGTTCAGTTTCAGGAATATTGCATGAACTTCTTAAGAAGGGAGATGCAGCTCAAAAGTATATGCAAGGATCTAGAAGTATGAAAATCGACAACTGGATTCTTCTTGATAATTATGTACAAGGACGTGGACTTTCTTCATCTTCTCAAACTAGAGCTTTGCAAATTCATTCAAAACGTTCTAAGAAGCACTTGTCCATGAAACAACATAAAAAACATGGATCATTCAATCTTCCTCAAGAGTTCCATAAGTAAGTTTAAAGTCTCTAAACTTCTATTCTTGATGAATCTGTTGATCCTTACCATTATTGCTAATGCCCTGCAGTTGTGGCAGTGTATTGTTCTGAGTAATTTTCATTTCCTCTTTTGTTGGGGAACTCTTAGATTCAAGCTATGAACAAGTAATAAAGTATTATACATTTTTCTTTAGTGATATTCTTTTTATTCCCTAATCACCTTTCATTCTGAATACAGATTTGATATTTTCAAGCCAATGCATGAAATGTGGAAAGACTATATAATGCTGTTGCTTAAATCCACTGGGTATTGTTTTTCTATCTTTGCTCTTGATGAATTTCACAGCTTCTTATCTTGAGATTTTCTACCACTTTTCTTCTCTCATGGCTTTTATGACAACAAACCTGTTTAATGTTCCAGGAAAAATCAATTGGCTCAATGTCTCCTCGGTGCAGATCTTCACGGTGCTATTATTTTAGGTTCGAGCTTACTCTTTTTCTTTTTTGCTTTTAGATGAGTTGTGTGAACATCTACACAAGAAAATGCTAAACCATTCTCTTTATTTTATTAACGTATTGCTGTGTATCACAAGTTATCTTGCCATTGATTAGATGTTAATTATTTCCCTACATATACATATGCCTTGATGTGTAATTATTTCATATTCATTAATGAAGGTTGTATTAAAATTGTTGCTGTTGCTATACTCGAACCGGCAAAGCCTATTATTTGGCTGCTGATTATCACTGACTGCACTATGTCCATTCATGTTTTGCAGTTGTGGAGTGTAAACTAACCCATTTTACTGGAACCGGTGGCATTATGATTCGTGAAACTGCAGAAGCTTTTGGGATAATTACTGAAGATAATAGATTCCGAGGTAATCCTTTATCTGTTTAAAAGTAGAATATGTTCTAGCATTATCAGTGTTGTTCTTCCTATATATCTCAAGTACTAATGCTGATATGAATATACATAGTTGTTTGTGTTTGCTTTTCTGAGATGTTACCAGTGATTTCTGTGCAAATGTGATAATTAATTAATTATTAGGAGTTTGCACTTCCATTTTGAAAGTTTAGCATAACTTGAACCGTGATTGTTTTTGAATTTTTGTTAGATTAAAGAGACTAATAACAGTCAATTTGTTCAGTTATTTTTAAAATTGAATTTGTTGTGAACAAATAAAAATACAACTTATTAGTTTAAAAAATTTCTGTTTTGCTCAACTTAAAATGTATTCTATTACAAACCGATATGATATTCGTTCTTATGAAATGCAATTTGGCTGAGATTCTTGTTCGGCATTGTTAGATTATCCGCTTAAGTTATGTATCTTTTGTATTCAATAGAAACCAGATTTGCTACATATAATAGATTTTGTAAAATCTGAATTTGTTTTAGCGATTTATCTGTTATGGTATCTCTCTTAATATAACGTGTTCATTTCAAACTTTGATTTGTTAATTGCAGTTGTTCCCAAGAAGGGTTCTGTATTTAGACTCCAAGTTGATTGCTGGAAAGTCACACTACATGGAGATAAACTTGATTCAAGAAAAGTTGGATTATGATATTAGTAATAATCCATCCTTCAATTGTAGGCGGCATCTTCGCCTCGGCCGATGCCTTCCTTGATTATTCTAAGAATTTTATGATGACTATCTTACAATTATACTCAACAGAATATTTATGGAAAGCATTTTTTATCATTTTATTTATTTTTAAAATGTAGATGCTCTGACAAATTCTTAATCCAGTAAAATAATGACTAATCATACGCAAGGAATAGTGGTATAATGTGTAATGAGTGAACCACCAAATTACTGGTATCTAATTTTGTAAGATGATGACAATTAAATAAATAAGCGTTTGAAATTACAGAGTATTTCAGAAAATATGTCGACTCTGTTAAATTGTCAATTGGCCTATATTATTTAATTGATTACCATCAATTTAGTCATTAACAACAACATTATTATTGTCTCAATTGAGTTTTGTTTCTGACTAAAAGAGCCAATACATTTAACTAATTACCATCAATTTAGTCATTAACAACATTATATTGTCTATTGAGTCTTGTTTACTAGAAGAGACAATACATTTAACTAATTACCATCAATTTAGTCATTAACTATATATTGTCTATTGAGTTTTGTTTCTGACTAGAAGAGCCAATACATTTAACTCATTACCATCAATTTAGTCATTATCAACATTATTAGTGTATATTGAGTTTTTTTTTTTTTTCTGACTACGTGAAGAGCCAAAAACGCCAAAAATGAGAAAATTGGGAAAGTTGTAAAATTTTTTTATCTAGTAGTTTAATAGCTAAAATTTCACACGCTAAAATAGATAAGTGAGATGTCAAATTCAAACTTGAAACTCTGCAACGAATGTCTCTAACTACTACTCTATGATGGTTTAAGAGGACTACGGAACTTATGTTAAATTAAAAGGAAGTATATACAAATACTAGCATATTATTGGGATTACATTACATTTTCAATTTGTAAAACGGTATATCATTCTATCAAGAATCCCAACCCTCAATTTTCTGATATCTGCACATTTCTGCCCCGTCTAATTTAGCTGCAATCAACCTATGAACAAATATTTACATCAGTATTTCTTTAATTGCGAACAAATGTTTTAGATTCTTACTTCAAGAACATCGCCATCTTTGAGTTTTGTATTAGGTAATACTAAATGTCCGTTAATCAAAACTAGCTTCCCCTCCAAACCAGTTCTTTGTGCAGCATCAACAGCACTGCTACCAGCTTTTAACCTCATAATTTCACCATTAGGCCAACATATAATAACCACTTCACCAAGGTTAAGATGACCCCGAGCATCATCAAACTTTGCTTGGCTGATACTAACTTCAGACCGCAACTGCTCTTCCCAGGAAAGCATTGTTCTCAAAAGATGCACCTAAAAGATTAATATACAGAATAAGTGAAACATTCATCAACATTTTTTAAAACGGGGATATTAAATGTCAACTTTCAATTTGCACGGCAGCAGAGAGAAACCGTTCATTTATACCTACATTCTAGCCAATTATACATAGTGATATCACACAAACCGATTTCTCCCATGACAGTTGCATAGTGAATGCATAATACTAATATAGTTTGATGTTGGAAAGTCAAACTATGGCCTACTTGGTCTAGAACTCTGGCCAATATAAGAGAGAAGGATGAGAATAAAGATATCCTCATGGTTCGACTATAACCAGTTACATAGGATGGAGTTACGAATTTGATTGACAATTTTATAATCTGACAATACAATAAACAGATGAGGGCAATGATTTCGGAGAATGTGCATAAGAAACATAAGTTGGTTAGCTAAAAACCTTATTATTGATGTTAGCATCTACAGAAGTTGATGGAATCAAGTCAAATTTTGACTGGGATGCAATACTATCCACTTGCTTGCCCTCAAAAACAGCAGATACAACGGCCCAGTATTCAGATTCTTCTTGCTCAGTAAAATTGATAAGCTGAATGAATGTTGGCAGCAGGCGCCCAAATTGGTCTTGCTGCAAAAGATGCAAATAATTATATATATGAACTTCTATAGTAAAGCAGTCCAATTATTTACAAACCCCTTTAGATTTAAGAAAAAGAAAATCAGTAACTAAAAAAAGCATTCAACGTCATTTATTTATATTAATTATACATGTCCAAGTACATCATCTACTGTTTATAATAAAGTTAATTTTGATTCATTGCCGAAACAAATAGTTTTTACACTATTAGTTTGTGAACCAAAGATATTCCGTGACGTCACTTACGGGTTTAATAAATATACAAATTAATTTCATATGATATGCCATAAAAATTGTCCATTACTGAGAAGTAGAGAGCAAGAAAATCTATAAGTCAAACCAATACGATGAATTTAGGGTTAAATAGTCAACTTTAAGCCTTAAAAAATTGACTCAGAAAAAGGCAGTCTAAAATATATTTTGTTTGTAGTAACTACTAAGAAGCACATACATTTCTAACACAACTTTGATTAATTGAACTAGAATAAGGACAGTGGGGTAGGACAAATGTGCATAACTAAACAAGGAAAATAAAATTAAAGCTTTATAGTGTATGTATGCCTTTGTCTTTTAATTGCAGGGTAAGAAAAATAATGAAAAAAGGGAAGAGTGCAATTTTTAAATGCTCTACTGCTCGGTAAAACATACCTTGTGATACATACCATCTTGACATAGCGCGTACTTCTCTAGACAGGTACACCAATCCCCATGTCCTGGTTCAAACCACCACTCATCGGACACCTGAAGTAAGTCACCAGTAAATAAATTGACAAGGTGATGTAAAATAAAATAAAAAACAAATGATGACACAAAAGAAGAGACTGGTGTCCGAGAGGATAATGCAGCATGTAGGAAGCTTATAGGTAAATTTAACTGCCCCAGAATGATCTATTCAAATTACTGCCTTCTCAGTAAGTGTAATTGTTTCATTGTCTGCAAACCATTCATCACGAGAAATCTATATTCGAAATCAACATCAACAATTGTTTAAGCTAATCAGAAAACCTTTTTGTATAGCCGTGCATAAGCTTCCCATCGCTTATTCTGGAAAAAAGATCTTCTGTCAGCTACTGCTTCAGAAGCTGCTAGCCCAAAGCTTACAGCAACTAGCAATTCTCTTTCTTCATTTTCTACACTGAAAAAGGTAATAAAGAAGAGCTACAGTCAATGTATGTAGCTTTATAACATAACATCCACATTAGAAATGGAAGTGTTGTATACCCGATGATAACAGCAGCAAGTAGGTGACTTCCTTCTACTCTAAGGACTGGATGTCCAGCCTTCAGTGACTTGTACTCGCTCAATAAAATATCTGAAGAATTTTCCTCTTCTATACCTTTGCTAAAACAGGAGGATGCATCTGTTACAGGTGTTTCCATTCCATTTACGGATGAAAAAGGATTTCCATTTTCTTTATAAAGCCAATGTGCAGCAAGTCCATGTTCAGCATCCTCATGCATCCTCTGGTAAGCAAAATGATAACTGGAAATTAGCAACTAAACTACAAACAAAGCAATCTCTGAACCAAGTGAGGAAGAATCTAGCACCTGTGTTCTTATTTGTACTTCTAAAGGTGAGTTATCAGGACCTTCGACTGCAGTGTGCAAGGACTGCAATTTTAGCAAGACAGAAATAAGCATAATCCTTAAGATTCAAATAACAAAATAATCATTTTAAATTTATTTCATTAAAAACAGAAAGCCTAACCTGATAGCCACTAGGCTTGGGATTAAGGATGTAGTCATCAAATTCACCATCTATCGGTGTCCAAAGCCTATACGGTAAAATATACATAATAGTATGACTCAATATTTGGAACCAACAATAGGGTACACCTGAAGTAAATAAGATAGACAGATCTAAACTTCCACTATAGACTGAGGACAATTATGAGCACACATGTTTATACCACATAACAGACATTCCAAAGTATTTGAAAAGGAAAAAGGAATGGAAAATATAAAAGAAAATATTTAGAGTTGTTACGTTTTTTCCCCTTATTTTCTTTCTTAGAAGGCTTTCTTCTACAGAGTTCTCTTAAAATTAGAAAAAGTTCTACCAATACATAACACTAAAAAGGTAAATTAAGTTTAAATCTACATCTTCATACAGATTATTGTATTGAATGACTTATGTGTATAGGTTATATGATTGAAACTTGACCTTTTACCTGTGTACAATGTCAAGAAGACTATAGCAACACTGAACTGCAGGTCCATGTAAAGTTCCATTTTTGTCTCCTACAACTACTCTTAATGCACGTGCATCATATACTTTTCTGATGCTTGTATCCTTTCGTTTCATCTGTACAACATGCAACCATGACTTTGACCATTATTTTAATTTACACGTGAAGTTAACAAAGATTGAGACCAGTTGTACCAACTTCGCTCAATGGGGGAAAAAGCGTTTACAGCCAGTTGTATAAATGTATTTCATTAAGATAATTGAAGATTAATGTAGTAATAATAAAATAGACGTTAAAACTAATAATCAGAAATGCAGCACCATTAGTCTCTTCCAGACACTCATTGCTTTCATTAAGCTTTTTCAGTTTCAGATGAGACAAACAATTCTGAAGTAATTTGGTCAAGCAATTGCATTAGGATGTGTAGAATCTGTGCCAAAGAGTAATTTGGTTCAATGTTTTTGTCATGTTCACAAATACAAGAACATATAAACAGCAACGAACACCAAAAAACTAGATACTATTGTTTGTACGAGTGTTTTGGGGAAAGGGAGGAGCCATGGATGGACATTTTCCACCAGTAAGTCCCCAATCCTTCCTACGATATTTCTTGCTCCATTGTAAAGAAATAACTAGTGTGATTAACTAAGTCGGCACTAATTTACAATATCATGGACTAATTAAATGAGAACCATGGAACTTAACTTTTCTTTTTATGTCCAATGTCTATTACAAAACTTCCCTTGGATAATCATAATTAACTCTTAAAATAATGCCATGGTTCTACACAATTATACAGCGAGCATAGGTAAAACACAATGGACATCAAATGTTATAAGTGAATTTGCCAATACCTTACTATATATACTATACAGGCTTTTTAGTCGGCTTGATAATGTAACTTCCATTCCTGGAACATAACTGCAAATACAGAAGGAGACTTTTGAGAACTACAAAATTGATTAGACCATAGTATTATAGCAGTCAGCACATAAATTGTGCTACATAAAATACTAAGCATTAGGTAAAGCAGGCATGTGCTTTGGACAATATCAGAATGTAGAAGTTGTAGTGATAATGGGTGCAAGAACATACGAAGCCGACATAACCAATTCCCGTTCAAGGGCTTCCTCACAAATTACCAATGAAGCCAAAGCTAATCCAGCATCCTGGACAACCTTCGGTATTGTGCATGTTTCCAGATTATTAGCAATACTATAGAGAAAGTTAGCTCGTTTTCTCCGATCCAACAGTACATCAAACGGGACTACAGCTTCCAACAGATCCTGAAAACAGGGTGACATAATCAGAAATAATAAAATTGTTCTCACCCTTTCACGGGACTTGTTGAAGCAATGAAGATAGAAAACTGCCTCAGTTATCAATCATCAGAGTCTATGACATCAAGAAAAAGGATTTTGAAAGTGTTACTTCAGATAGGAGATAGCCAGATAACATTATCATTGTAAAGTTTTGTTACTATAAAATACCTGCAACTAATCTATGTAAATAATTTATGATTAATAAAATTTAAAGTGTGGGATATGTGATTGACACACCACATAAAACTCTCTTTAGTGGCTACATTAACGCTATACTATATTTGGCATAGTAAACTTTATGGTTGTCAGTTACATTTCCTTTAAGATCTCATAACTACCTTAGGTCTCACTTGAATTGTTGTCAGTAATAATGTTCGTTACAATATTTACATACTGTAATATTTTCATTTAGCATTTTTATTTAGTTGGTCATTCATGGTGGTCATGTGATGTCAACACTTATCCATTTAATTATATGTGCTGAGTTGGTGAGTGTGTAGTGGCACTGATAAGTTGTTAGAATATTCTCCTTATTGTTCAGGCTCATGCCTATATCATGACCAAGGGTCTAATGAAGGAGTTAACACATTTCAGAAACCAATTCTTCTTCTCAACTCAGAATGCTTTCACTGCAATTAATCACTCATTTGTACCAGAACTTATTCATCCATTAAGTTCTCAGCTATTGAGTATTGGGTTTTACCGGAATTCTCCCTAAAAATCCAAATTCCCGCCTCAGTGTAACTCCAGCATCGAGAAGAATGGCAGTATGTGCACCAAAAGATAAGACACAAATTAGAGTGGCTTATCAAGTCACGGCCTTTTGTAGCAGGGAAATCCAGAATGTAATACCGAAAGGCAGAAATTATGAGCATTATCATCCTTTAGATTTTTTACAGCAATTGGAGAAGAAACTAAGTTCATGGAAAAGTGAAATGCAACTCAACTTCTCAATAATGGAGATATAAGCTCTAAGTTGAAGAGCAATATTCAGCAACTGCATGCAGCTGAAACTTGAAAATGGTGTATCAGATGGGAAAAAACGCACGCTCTTCTCCCTTCCCCAGGTTTCCCTTTCCCCCTGCCCCATACCTACTTCGCTTGAAAGATTCAGCTTACCATATTCTGAATTTCATTGAGCACAAACAAAAAACAAAATGCAAAACAAACTAACAAGAATATCGCTCTTTGATGCTATATAGTCAGCCACAACAGAAGCATTTAGGTGTGAATTGTTACTGTTGCAATAAGTACCAGACTAAACCAAAAAGCAACTGCCTATGGAAATCATAAAACATCATTTAATAAAATCACATGATCATGCATACAAACAAATAGAATTAACTCTGCACTTACAAATTCTTACCTTCATACTATAGACACCTTCATTGAATGTCAAAGATTTATTGTTGAAAGAAGTTGAACTTTTATCATCCAAAGGTATCAAGTTGCCTTTCACATATAATCTTCTCGAACTTCCTGTTCTAGCCGAAGGGCTCCACATGGAAGCCAGATCAGCTCGCATGTTTTGAAATATTTGAGGCTGAAATAAGGTACAAATTACAAGTGGTGATAAATTATAATACTGCAAAAATCATGTCATATCAATAGTATTATCAGATAGCTGTTTCTAAGCATGATTGAATTTTCACACTTCTGATGATCGTTCACTTTTAAGTTCACCACAGGAAGATATAATATTTAGGCTCAGAAATAGTTTAAAATAAACTAGAACTACTTTTTTGTCTGCGGAGCTATACCTAGTAGCTAGTACTCATTTATAAATAAAGAAAAAGAGCTAATTATTGTTTTCCTAAATGATGATTAAATGATTTATGAGGAAAGATAATTTAATTACTTTCATTTTCAAACAATATATTGGTTTGGGTGCTTCTCATTGATGCATCACATACAAATCCTTTAACGGGTGGCCAGATGTTCACAGTGATTGGGGACTTTCGTCTGTCAGCTTTATTCTGTGTCTTGTTATAAATAAATCAATATAATTGAGGACTCTCAAATTGAAAGAAACATGAAATTATTATTAGACCTGTAGAACAGCAAAGCATAGATCTTCAAGTTCAGCTTTCAATGCCCACAGACCCAATCTTGAAGCAAGTGAACACCAAATAATTAATGTCTCCTCTGCAACAGCTTGAGCCTTATGTAGCGGCAGAGCATAACTGCAAAGTAAATATTTTCACCCAATAAAATGACCTATGTGGCATACTTATAAATTCTAAATTGTTTATCCAAAAAAGTTTAACACATTTTATGGCTTAAGGTCAATGATTCGAACTAGCTTTTATTGTATGGAAGTAATCTTTATGTCATCTTGAAAGACTGACAAGTCTGACGTGAATGAGAAAAAATGGGTAAAACAAAAAGACAGACAATAATTAGGAATAAAGGGAAAAAAACATAGAAGCTCGGAGCTGGTACATTGTTCTCATGTTGTGAAGACGATCAGCAAGCTTGATGAGCACAGCACGTGGATCATCAATCATTCCCAAAAGCATGACTCGTAAATTACTTGCCTAGTAGATTAAGAATGAAACACATCAGAAAACTTTTTGATACCAATTCCACTTCCTAATATACTTACTTTCTACAAACCTAAAAAGGCACATTTTCAATAATATCTTTACCAACCAGCAGATGCATTTCAATGGCAGATACAAAAACTTGTCAGATCAAACGTTTTGTAGAAGATTAGTTTCATAAAATAAAACATCGTGAATTCCATGAGTGTTGGTGCAATGATGAATGCCTAGTTTTGTAATCCGAATGGAGTGAGTTTGATGAATCCACATTGGGAGGATGTTAAGAAATGTGATTGGGTCTAACTCAACCCTACAAAACCAGCTTGTAGGGTGAGGCTTGTCTAAATTTATAAGGACATGTTCAAGTCATATATTGTCCGATGTGGGACTCCTTAACACACCCCCTCACATTCAGGACTCGACATCTAGAGCATGAAAATAAATGGTGGGTGGCCCAATAGCGGAAATCTGATAGTAGGTGGTCCACCAAATCCTCAACGAGGCTCTAATACCATGTTAAGAAATGTGATTGAGCCTAAATCAACTCTACAAAACCGGCTTGTAGGGTGAAGATTACCCCCACTTATAAGGACATGTCCAGACCATATATATTCCGATTTGAGAATCTTAACAGGAATTAATGATATTCCCCCTCCCTTGTCTAAAAATATATATTTTTAACAAAAGTAAAACAGCTTACGTAAAATATTGATCCAATCTCAAATTTCTACAAGAAAAATACCAAATATCCATTATATTAAAAGATGAAAATAGAATACACTTTTCACTTGGCATATTGATATTAATCGTTGCATTGTTCAAACCTATGGTGGGTAGCTGTAACTATCATTATGTTTGGTTATTGATCATTAACATAACACCACGGTATACTTAGAGGCAGCCCAAATAGCTAACTGCTATATGTGTCAAATGCAGGTTCTGTACCTCTTCTTGGCCGAGGACACCCTGGTTCACATTTACCCTTCGATGTCTGCGTAACAGCTGCAAAAGATAATGTAGTTATTATATAATCGGGTAATAAAAGAAAACAATGATACTTTTCAAAGTTGTTGATAATTTTGAAATGCAGGCCTCTAATATATAGATACAATGAAATGGAATCACTAAATTCTTAAGGTATTGCACTATACTTATGTTAGGATGTTTGGGGAATCTTAAAATCTGGAAAATCTCCACCATCAGTGAAAAACCCACAATACAGAGCTTGATATCAAATCTTGAATTGAAACATTAAGTCAACCAGTATATAGTTTGTTTTTTTTTACTTTTATGGTCCTAACTTAATCCATTATACACAAGTGTAGAACTTCATCACTGACATTTGAATCTTCAATATTCTCCCTTTCAAATGTGAGTTCCAAAACTAGTATGCTCTCCAAATCGCAATGGTCTTCACACACCCCATTATTTAAACCAAAATGGAATGTTTGACATTATGTCTTGTCACAAAGCCTTTAACCAATAAGTATGTCACCATTTTCAGTTATACCAAACTTACTTTCACCCAACATGCAACTTCTCACACTTGAATTTGTAACAATACATGTACTAATTATACAGTGGAATTTCTCACAATTATTTTATAGACTCGTTTAATTGTCTTCAAAGTCACGATTTCTATACAAGCGATCTGTGTTTACACAAGATTTTTAAAGTCAGTTGACTCAATTTTGATCCCTAGAGTCATAAGCTCTTGTGAATGTATGTGTTAATCGTAGTGTTTTACAATCATGATGTAAAGCCCCACTCCAAGATTAAAAAAAGTATTAGAAAAAATAATTGTTTCTTCTTCTTTACTATACCTGATTTATATAACTCAGCTTAGAAACACTGGCTACCAACTCAGCCACATCATCCCCAAACTCTGTCTCAATGTCATGTAGACTTTGGCAAGTGTCATCAACTACGTCATGTAAAATACCAGCCACAATTGTTTCAACAGCCTGCAACGCAATGTCAAGATCTCAAACAAATGAATAAAATGAAACATGTTTATTTAGGTATACAAGAATATCCTCTCAAAAATACAATAAGATATAGTATTATATAAGAACAAAATAACTATGCCTTTTCCTAGAAGTAGAGTTGGTTACATGAATCACTTAATGCCATAAATTCTTGTCGTGCATTGGATCCAACTATGGATCATTTATTTTTAAATTGCTCTTAATGATTTGACAATTAGCTTCCTTGTTCTGCTTCCATTTCTAGTAATTGGACTATCTTTCAATTGGTAAATTCTCATTAACAGTGCTTCAATAGGTCTTCTAGACATGCCCAAATCATCTAAAATGGCACTCTACACCTTTTGCTATAATAATCGTATTTCTAATTCTGCTTTTCTTGTGTAATCACTGTTCGTCAAAGCGTTCTTGTCTTTGTGACACATTCTACTTTCATGCCGGCTTTTTACTCCCTGAATTCAGTTTCAAACCCTGTTGTAGGTGTTTTTGTTAAGTAACAAAATTTTCTTTAATGTAAGTGATAGTTTTCCATCGCAAATCACATGTGAAGCATTCCTCTGTTTTTATCCACACTGCTTGGAACCTACGACTGACATCTCCCTCTACATTGAATTTACTTTGTATGATGGACCCAAGATACTTAAAATGTGTGATTTGAGACATTGTTGTTTTCCAAATTTTATCTCTATATTTGTGTCTCTCCATTTCATATATTTTGTTCTACTTCTACTTAAGCGGAAACCATGAGTTTCTAAGGCTTATTTCCATATCTCGAGCTTTTCATTTATTTCTTCTCTCGGTTTCTCTAACTAAGATCAATGTCATTCGCAAATTCTTGGCACCATCTCTTGGATGCATTCAATAAGTACGCCTACAACAAAATATATACAGATAAAGGCTAAAGGCTAAAGCTGACCCTTAATGCATATCTATGTTAACTGGAAACTTCAATATTTCCACTTAGCTTTCTCACACTAATATATCAAATATTTGCACCACATACATTGTGTTTGATAACTAATATATCAAAGTAAAAGTTATGCACATATTAGGTTAAATGACATTGGTATGTATCAATTTAATTGATAATGCTATGTTATGTTGAATATTTCAATAACGTGATTCTTCAGAATTGTTGTTGTGACATTAAGGTGTGAGCACAAGTTTATTAAATGGTGTGTATTCGGAAAAATCATCTGTTGCATCATTGTATGCATTCTGCAGAGTATGTTGGTAGGGAAAAAAGAAGAAAAAAACTTGCAAGTGGTCGGAAATTTTAAAGCACTGTTATGTCATTCAGCGCAAAAGGAAAAACTAATCAGAGCACATACTCGTTTACCACTTGATGGAACCAACGCAGCCAAAATTCTTCCTGTATGAATACAATGTGTTAAATAAGGATCTCCTGTCTTTCGCATTTGGCCACCGTGTGCCTTCCTTGCAAAAGCTATAGCCTTCTGTACCTGCCTTCACACATAGCATAAGGTATTTTAATGATGCAACAAGAGAGTGTGCATGTCACAGCGCGAATCAAGATATTAAACCTTTGCATCATTAAATATAGGATAGCCAGCAACATCTACTCCATCCTGCATATTGGTGCCTGCATGTTATTAATTCCCTTCTATTAATATTAGGAATCAAAGTAAAGCATGAAAGCTTGTAAATGAGTAAAACTCAAGAGGTTTCATTATGAATAAAATGCAGAAAATGGAGTGATACAATCAAGCTTATCAAACTCAGGGAGTCTAGGTAAACTTGTGTAGCCTCCGTACACTAGAGTGTGTTTAAATTACAATGGTTTACCACATTATTAACAAGCAATTATCTACACTCTGCAGCTATGTTGTAATTATAATTCCAAACTATTCTAACAAACTATCCTAATCACAATTAACCAGCAACCGACAATTTTTAACGCATGCAATGAAAGAGCTACATATTATACACTCAGTCAATCTCGGCTTTATTTAATTTAACTTGAGGTTCATAGAAATCAAATCGTTGAAGGAAAAACTATAATAAGCTATTCTTTCATTCGGAATCATATATGAAAGTGAGCCATCTCATCTGCGTAGCAAGTAGCAACTTCTCTAGGTCAAGTCTATGACAGTGAACACCAAACAGATATAGAAGAATGAACAGAAAAACAAGAAGCAGAAGAGAACCTGGTTGTTGATCGGGTTTTGGCCACAGGAAATCAACCTTAGTAGAAAGACAAGCACCGGACGCAATAGCAACGGCAGTGACGGCGACCTGATTGATCGCGGAATAAACGGCGCCGTGAGCTGAAGCGGCCTTGGCGGCAGCGGCGATTACATTCGCCGACGATTGAATAGCGATTTGGTCAAGCAAACATCGAATTCGTGAACGGTGAGGTTTCAATTTCAAGTGCCGAAATCTACGAAGAAGTGGTGACGCTTTTAGATGAAGTAACGTTGTAGAGCGTTCGCACGAGAGCAAGTTGGTTCTCACGCTCATTCTCATGCTCATGGTGGTGCCGTTGGTAATTAGTGAGTGATGAAATACAGTTATTTTCCCGGGAAAAAGTGTGAGAGAGAAAATGAGTGGTTGGAAAATGGAGAAGAGAAAGTACCCAAAGAAAGAAGAAGAAAAAAGGAATCTATAGTGGCGGGTGTTGATTTTCTCATTGAAATCTCATTATTTTGTTGCTTAGTGCATTCATTATCACTTGATTTCTAACCGCTCTTCTATTTCATGGATAGAACACCTCCACGATGACATCAGCTAGAGCTATCATTACTGTAAGTGTAAATAACATTTTTAAATATAAATAGATAGAATCCAAATAAAATAAAGGAAAAAGCTAAAGTACATCATGAAAGATTCGTGTCAATCTCCAAATGACTTTGAAATGCCAATTAAGCCTCTTTTGATTTGAATTTAACTCTTAACGTGTTTGTCAAATCCCTCTAACGTGTATGTTGTCAATCTATTAATTTATTAAAGAGTAAATATTTGTATATTGAAATCAAGTATTCCCTAAGTTTCAAAATAAATATTATATTTGACATTTTCATACGGGTTAAAAAATTGAAATAGATAAAAGAGAAAATAATCATTTTATTATATTATATTTATAATTATTGGTATATTCGAATTAGGAATGTATAGTGATAAAATAATGAATTTAGATTAAATTAGAAAATATAATTGAAAGATAAAAATTAAATGGTTAATTATATGTCACTCTCCTGTCAATATAATGAGTTCACCCTATCTAAATTTTTTTTTTGTATCCCCTAACCAAATCCATACTCCCTCAATGAAGACTCTGGTGTAACATTTTTGCTGACCGTGTAATTAAATTTTTCCACGTGATATTTATTATTTTGTTGATTGAGTAAATGTTGTTTGTGTTTGTAGAATGAGAATATGTGTGACGTGTTTGTGTGGGATGATGAAATTGGAGTCTGGATGAATGAGAATACAAATATTCAAACAAGTTGCCAAAATTGTGAGATGGCAAATGAGAAGTTAGAAATCACAGCGAAGAAGTTAGAAAAAGTAAAGATGAAGATTGATGTTCAGAAGAAGAAATATTTCAATTTGAGATGACACTTGTGTTCTCTTGGTTTATGTTTGCAGTGTTGTACATGTTTATGTAATTTTCATCTTGTTGTAATATTCTGTAGTTTGATGTATTTGGAAGTTTATGCAGAAAATTCATCATTATATTTTGAAGATTATGCATACATTGTAAAATGCCTTTGTATAAATGAAATGTTTAGTTTTGTTGTCATTCAATAATTGTGGTAAAAAGTAATGAGATTATTAGTTCATAATATTATTATAAAATGACACATAAAATGTGCATAAATCATTACAAAAAGACATAATAAAATGACATAATTCATTACATAAGGACATAAGTGATTACAAAAGAATATATATTAAAAGTACATAAAATTACTTCTTTGATTTCTTCTTTGGAGATTCCTTCATAATCTTCTTTGTTTTTTTGAGATTTTTGAGATCCATTGCCTTCTTGTGTCAGAATACCTCATTCATCTTCTGTCAAATACATTGGTTGGTTAGGGTTTGAATCAGACCATATGTTTGATTTTTGAAACCATTTCAGCTTAATTCTCTCACTTGACATCTTTCTCATAGCTTTGCCTTCTTGTTTGACTTTAGCTTTGCCTTTCTTTTTGGCACTTGTGTGATGAGGTTGTGAAATAAGACTTTGGTATGGTAGAACAAGTTTTTGGTACAATGGAGAGGAAGTGAACCTGTAAGGTTAGCATTTCAATGCATAAGCCAATTATTGCGTGAGAACTAATATGAGAGTGAGAATGAATTGAATACCTGGAATGATGCAATGTTATCTTTACATGGTATGGACATTAAAAACTGCTTGTGTGCAATTCAATGCCTTATGTATATGCTCGTTCAATTAAATACCAATGATGATAAATATGATGGTGACCATGATCACATACATTTGATAAAAATGAGAGTTCACCTATTCAATATGACTTCTCTTTTAACGCTTGCTATTGACTTTTTTTCTTAGTCCTACGACCTAGAATGCTTTCATTAAAAAAGTCCTACAAACTTAATGACGGAAGAGATCTATTTGAACTTTAAAAAATGCATTATGTATTTTATAGTTTATTTATTTGAACTTTAAAAAATGCATTATGTATTGGCAAAATACCCAATTGGTCCATTAACTCTACCTCGGGGTCCAATTTGGTCTCTTATCTTTAAAAAGTATCAAAGTAGTCCTTTAATTGTTCGAAAAGGTCCACGTTAGTCATTTCCGTCATTTTTTTACTAACAACGTCAATTTTTGTTTGGGTGGCATCTGATGTGGCATTTGGTTATACACGTGGAACGTGACTGGGCATACATTCATCTTCTAGGTCATTAAATTCCCAGAAAAATTCTTTAAAAAATTGTTGAACCTAGGATTCGAACACATGATCATTTGGTTGCTACAAAACATATCAAACCACTACACCATTTCACACTTGTTTGTAAGTCTTACACAATGATTTGGCTTCATTGTCTAAATTCTTTCTCTCGCTGCACTATTTCCATCATTCAAAACATTTCTATCAAAACCTAATTATCAAATCGGTTACCATCGTTCAACATCTTGGTCTGGAACCGTAAGTGAGGGTTCTGGTGATGAGGGTATTGTAGTAGACAATTGATCAGAAAAGTAAACGTAACAAGGGGAATCAAGATGAACGGTGAAGTGGCCAGATAGGGAGATGGTGTAGGATGCGATGTTGTTGGGAAGGATGCCCTTTGGGAAACCGTAATCAGGAAGGAGGTCGTGGATGTCTGTGGCTTTTATGTGGAATATGAATATGGGTTATGAGAAGAAACAAAATATGATAATGTTGAAGGTGTTTTTTGTGGACATTGTGTTGGAAGGTGAGTTGACCCTCCTGATGATAATGTTTTTCAACCATTGTTTCTAGAGAATTGATTAGGTTTGGTATTAGGTTTTTCTCCTTTTTGAGAAATTTGGATAATAACAGCTTTAATTTTATTCAATCGAGGCAGTTTATTGGATTTGGTGGAGATGGTGCAGAAAATGTTCTCACTGAATCATATGTTTTTCCGAATTATCATACTTCAACCACCTTTGTTAGGTGTGAAGCACGTAAAATTTTCCCAGTGAATATGATGTTTTGCCTAATGTTGATACGCGCACTGCAAAAAATGGTGTAAAATTGGTTGATTATGAATTGTGAGTTATCAATGGATGATTATCAACTGATTTGATATAATAAATATCAATTGTGAAGTGGTGTAGTAGTAAGTTGTTGTTGCTTGCAAGCAAGATGTCATAGGTTCAAATCTAGACTAAATCAATAATTTTGGAATTTTTTCACAACTTTAATGACCTTAAAGATGAATGTGTGTCAGTTAAAGGACTACTTTGATACCTTTTAAAGATAAGAGACCAAATTGAATCCTGAGGTAGAGTTAAATGATCAATTTGAATATTTTACCTTATGTATTTTATAGTTTAAATCTCTCGGAATTTAATTTGCACCATTATCCAAAAGCTTTTTTTTATTATGAATTGACCATTATCCCTTAGAAAATATATTAAAAAGAGAAATAGATACAAAAATAAGGTTATCATAAAGCCGAAACCTATCTAATCATAAAGTTAGGCACAATATTTGGTTTATTGAATATCATCATAACTAATTTAGAATTGACTCCAACCAAAGATTTGTCCAACCAAGAACGAAAGCATGCTCAATAGCCAAAATCGCACCATAAACTCCGCACAAAGATCATTCACGTTGGTTAAATCATACAGATTTCCTAAATGATTCATGCCTTTGTCCTGAATCCATCCCACTGGTGCGTATACATTAAATTGAAATTGAAATTTTTTTATATTAAAACTAAACACTAGGATTTAAATAACAAGAGATAATAAAGTATTAACCTAAATATGGTAGGATTTGGAATTTGTTTATTTTTCCATGCTCATAATCCTGATAATTTAAGATAAAATAAAGAAACAAAAAAGAAAGATAAAATTAGAAATTAATTTATGAAACAAGACAAAAAAGAAAGAAGGAGAAGGAACTTGTGGGAAAGTAAAGGTGAAAGGAAAAAGCGAGAAGCAACAGTGAGTGAATAATTAAGTAACACGCAAACATGTCGATGATCATCACATCACAGTGTTGACAAAGAGAGAAGGTCCCTCTTCATTTCTTCACTTGAAAACGATGCTTCTTTCTTAATTATTGAAAATTATATTATTTCATTCGTTCACTATGATGATGATTACAAGAACTCTTATCAATCTCAAGAATCAATTTCTAACACTTGTTTACTTTATTTTCTCTCCCCAATTTCTCCATATGCTTCGTTCCACTTGCAACTGCTTTTTACCTTCCAAATCCAATACCGATCATCTTCTTCGTCATTTTTCTCTTCCCACTCTTCTTCCCCCATGGCCCAAAGGTAAATACTCTCACTCATATGTTTTACTTTCTTGTTTGAGTCACCCAATTTTATGTGGTTTCGGACAACTAGAATCACTTTCGTTTAATTCATTATGCAATAGTACCTTATTCAATTAACACATTTTTTCTAATCAAGTTAACTTTGGTTTGGTCATTAGTCAACAAATGATTGTTTTTTCTTATTATTTGGTGAACTAGTTTAGATCTTTCTTCTAATCAAATTATTGTTTGTATGCGGTGATTACTTTACTAATTACAGGAGAGGGTTTTGCTTCTGGAATTGTGAACCTTGGTGAAATTGAAGTATCTAAGGTTACCGAGTTTGAGTGTGTTTGGAACAGCAATGTGATGGTGGATCCAAGTAAAGCTGTTGCGTTTTATAAACCAGGGAGAATACCAGATGGGTTTCACATCCTTGGTCACTATTGCCAACCTAGCTACAAGCCTTTATGGGGTTTTGTACTTGTTGCTAAACAAGTGGAAAATTCCTCATATAACATTTGCAACCAGAAGAAATTACCTGCTTTAACGAATCCTATTGATTATACTCTAGTATGGTGTACTAATTCAGGAAGAAAGAAAATTGCTATGCCTGTTGATTCTGCTTACTTTTGGCTACCTCAACCTCCTGAAGGTTATAAGGCTCTTGGTTACTTAGTTACTAACAGCCATGACAAGCCTAATTTAGATGAAATCAGTTGCGTTCGTGTTGACCTAACCGATAAATGTGAACCTTACTGCACATTACTTGATGTTGGATCTATAACTCCCGAGTTTCCGTTTTGGGTTTGGAACTTGAGACCCTGTGACCGCGGTATGTTAGGGACAGGAGTTTCAGTGGGGACTTTTTTCTGCAGTAGTAGTTGTTGGAACAAGGGAGAAGAGTTACCTGTTGTGTGCTTGAAGAATTTGAATCCAACGCTACCGGCAATGCCACGGATTGACCAAATACATGCACTTATAGAGCATTATGGTCCTACTGTTTTCTTTCATCCTGAGGAAGTTTACCTGCCTTCTTCGGTTGATTGGTTTTTCAGCAATGGAGCCCTTTTGTATCGAAAGGGCGTGTCTAAAGGCGAGACTATTGATGAAGGTGGATCAAATTTGCCAGGTGGAGGAACAAATGATGGAGAATTTTGGATAGATTTGCCAAATGATGCTAATAGAAGAGAGTTTATCAAACATGGGGACTTGGAAAGTGCTAAGCTTTATGTTCACGTGAAGCCAGCATTTGGCGGTACATTCACAGACATTGTTATGTGGATTTTCTGTCCTTTCAATGGACCCTCTACTCTGAAATTTGGAATTACAAACATGGCTTTTAGCAAAGTTGGTGCACATGTTGGTGATTGGGAGCATTTCACACTTAGAATATGCAATTTCACTGGAGAGCTTTGGAGTATATATTTCTCACAGCACAGTGGTGGTAAATGGGTTGATGCACATGAATTAGAGTATATTGATGGCAATAAAGCTATTGTGTACTCGTCGAAAAACGGACATGCTAGTTACCCTCATCCTGGAACATATATACAAGGATCTTCAAAACTTGGGGTTGGAATTAGGAATGACGCCAGTCGTAGTAGTTTCCGTGTGGATTCGAGTGCTCGTTATGAGGTTGTTGCAGCTGAGTATTTAGGAGATGTTGTGAAAGAGCCTCAATGGTTGCAGTATATGAGAGTGTGGGGTCCTAAAATTGTGTATGATTCAAAAACTGAGCTTGATAGGAAATTAAATGCTCTTCCTCAAAGATTTGGAAATTCATTTGGTAATATGTTTAAAAAGCTTCCACTGGAACTGTATGGTGAGGAAGGTCCTACAGGGCCAAAAGAGAAAAATTACTGGATAGGAGATGAAAGATGGTGAATTCATGTCATAGCTTCCATCACAGAGATTATTCAAATAAGCAATTTTTTTGCTAAGAGTGTTTGTAATTGTATGCCTAGCTCACTTGTATACATTCATATTCTTTCATATATAGAGAAGTGAAAAAGGTTGTGTGTTTCAGTATAGTTTTGAAAAATCAGAGAAACTAAGAAAAATTTGTTTAAATTGCTCTCATTGAGAGTTGAACTCAAGACCTCCCGCTTACTAAACGGGTGCTCTAACCAACTGAGCTATGAGAGCTTGTTGGTTTATTTTCTCAAATTATAGTAAAAGTAATTTTATATTATGCCTCAGTTGAATGAAATTACATAACATAGAAGTATAGTTACTTTCTTAACAGAGTTATATTATTCCTCTGAAAACACGCTTTACCTGGTTATATTTTGATTTTCAGCTTATGAACACAAATTATTCTTAACACTAAATTAGTTGTTTTACAATCATGTTTCATTTCAAAAATAAATAATGGTGATAGAAAACTTATTTATTGTCGAACTTTGATATTAAATGATTATTTAATCTATTCATCATTCAAAAGCTAAATCATTAACACTTTAATCCAAAAAACTCAAACCTATTTTTGTCCTAAAAAACTACTAATAAAATGTTGAGAACCTTATTTTATTTTATAGTTTCAGGATTTTTTTTAGTTAACTCAAAATTTGAGCTTCCCATAACTTAGTTGATATGAGAACTTTGTTTCTTGAAATATTTCAGACAAATTTAATAGTTTATAGAAAATTTATGGAGATTGGAAATTGAAATACAGTTTTCGGGAAAAGAAGTGAATTTTCTTGTTCTAAATCCGGATCAAAATTTTCAACAATGATCACCAAAACAAATAATTACATGTTATAACCATGATACGTGCATTGGGCATTTGAATGTTCTGGTAGTACAAATAATGCCCCCACAATTTCACTAACTATTACTTCTTTAGCTGTTCTGTAATGCCACAACAATCATCCTCATCTCAAATTATTGGTGCACCTATAACCCCTCCCTCCATCCATTGAAAAACAACAATAATTAAAGTTGGGTGCTCTACATATATTTGAATAGTTGTAAACAACACATTTGGGACTAAGAAACTTATTGGCACCTCTGAATTATTATCTTGAAAATAAAAAATAGTTTAAGATATCATTCACATCTTATTTGTAAGATCTTAGATTACTTTGCTTAAAATGTAATCAAAATGAAAAGTTTCACAGTATATACTAATCCAATCAACAAATGGGTAGGTCAGTTCTCTACATAAGGACCAATTGAGTAAAAAATGGTTTTCCACAAGAGGGAACAGCATTAGAGATCAAAAGATTATACTTCTGGTGTGAGGTTCTTTTCATGGCACCTATTCTTTTAAGAGGTTAGACAATAGCATTAGGATACAATCATAGAGAAGGTAGTAATCCTTCTGTTTTAGTATTCTTGACAGCTCCTATTCTGTGAGGAGGCCACACAACATGAGTAACCCTTCCTCGAACTAGACCCAAAGGAACCTGCAAACAAAATTGATGTGTCAGACACCAGACTTATTAAAAGTAGGTTTAAGAGTAAAATTATGCGCCATTGTATTTGTATCCCCACACTACAGCATTAACGAATTTCACAACAGCACATCGATCAAAAAATTCAGTTAAGGCTAACATTATATTACTTCTAAGTCTTGACTACTTCAATGAAGAGTAAATGTGATGAAACTATTATGAACAAAATTTTGCTTACATATATTAAGCAATGCAATCTAAGAATACCAAATTAATCAGAAGCTTTTGGCTTTTATTTCTTTTAAATAAGTCAACAAAAGTGTTATTGAAATAGTACAAGCTATGATTTCTAATCTTCTATTGCTAATGCAATGAAATGTTGAGGTTTTCGACAATGCAATACTAAAATGGCTTTTTATAGACTTAGTTTTTTTGCTTCAATTTGCATCTAAACATTGTCATGCTAGAAACTGAAAGAGGTAATAGCAACTTACAGATCCATATGATTTTGAATCCATGCTAGAAGCTGCATTGTCTCCCTCGACCCAACAATGTCCTTCCGGAATCCTCAGTACATCATTATTATGACGAGTAACGAACCACTCGTTCGGTAAAGCATGTATTCTCTTTATGAGTGTTTCCTTGTAATTCAATGGTGAACTAGAAAAGTTTTGGGTTGTGTCATGTCAATAACAACTTCAAAAAACAGAAACTTAGGTTGCAAATATAAATTCAAACAAATTTTATTTTTTTTGTTAGTTCAAAATATCATAAATTAGCACATGATTATACACACCATTCGTCATTTATTTTCATAACCAGATCAGATAATATATAGTAGTACATAACATAATGAACCATCCAATGTCAATTGCGTTTAATCAAACACAATATTAATTCAAGTACATGCTTTGCATTGTTAAAACAATATGAAGGCTTCATAGTGACTAATTCACCTAGTTCAACCATTACCTGTTGAACTAATTAAACTAAATTTCGGACATTATTAATCTGGATTTGGCTTATTTGAGCAAGTAGGACAAAATAATCATTTGGGAGACCTTATATAATCAGCTTATGAAATGTCTATAAGTTGGTTTCAAATTGTTCTCATAACTTATCTAAAAACAACCTGACTTTATTTTAATTTTGTCATACAAAATTAGCTTATACATAAGCACTTATACGATAAACACTAATGCTATAAGCAAATAATTAAGTTGTTTATCCAAACAAACAATCACATACAAAGGAAATATGGCAACAAAAAAATGTACAAGTAAATCAAATAATACATGGGAAAGGAAGATAAACGACATCATTACCGGAAGATAACAACGTCACCATGTGAAAACTTGTACTTCTGAAGGCAAAATCTCTCAACCAAGACATAGTCATCTGTAATATCCAATCAATGATGAAAACCGCAATTAAATGAAGTAAAACCCTATAAACACGTTTATGAAGAAAAGTATCAGAAAAAAACCTGCGAAAGAATCAGTTTTGGGATTAAAAGTGGGAGACATAGAGCCACCTCGAACTGGAACAACGGTCACATAACGATCGGATACAGTGACAGTAATGAGACCAATTGTGACAAATTTTTTAGTGAAATTCCATAGAGAGTTTATTGTTCCCATGTGTGTATCTCAAATATCAACCATCTGAACCAAACCAAAGCAAGATGAAAATGGTGAATGAAAGTACAATGAAGAAACGTAAAAATGAAAATTGAAATGAAAATTACACAGTGCCGGAAGCAAAAATTGTGGCAAACAAGAATGGAGGAATGGAAGATCCGCCTGGACTGGTTTCTCCGACGAACGGCGGCGACTGGGCTCTTTCTTGTTCGATGGAGGGAGCTGTTGATGTTTCTTTTAGGGTTTTACATTACTTTTTACTTTTTTTTACTCTTGTAGATTTTTTCATTTGCGTTCTTTTTCACTCTCTAAACCTTTTTCACATCTCATCTTTAATTCTATATAGTTGATTTATGTTAAATGTCATATAAACTTTAATTTAAATTATTATTAAGTAAACTTTCACGTCTCATATACTTAGTAAGCAATACCGGGAGAAAGTATGTCTTTGGGCTATCATTTATTGAAACTTACATAATGAAGATTCATTTACCTCTTTAATCCTTAATTTTCTGCAGACATTCAACAAAGATCAGCAACTCATGTTCGCTACGGTGTTATGGAGTATTTGGAAGGATAGAAATAATGTTGTTTGGAACAATATTGATGAATCATCGGATAACATATGTAATCGAGCCTCTCAGGTACTATCATGATGGAAAAATGTTCAGGTTGTTCGGTCGAACACTTTAAATAATAATAATAATAATAATACACCCATTATTATTAAGTGGACCAAACCTCTAGCAGGATTTCTCAAGTGTAATGTTGACGCTTCTTTTATCAATCATAAGGTAGACATCAGAATATGTATCAGAGATGAAGAAGATTCATTTGTTGCAGCCAGATCATAGTGGATTACTCTTAGCACTAATGTTGCGGTGGGAGAAACATTGGGCTTATTGGAAGCACTTAAATGGGAGAAAGAGTTTGGTTTAAATAAAGTAGTGTTCGAAATGGATTCTAAAAGTGTGGTGGATAATGTTAAGCTACAATTATCAAACGATTCTGATTTTGGTGCCATTATCAGAGAATGCAAACGCTTATTAGATTTTTTTTTAGGAACTTTCATGTTGAGTTCGTTAGGAGATAAGCGAATGAGGTTGTTCACGCCTTGACACGAGTGACTCCATCTTTTATTAGTGTCCATAATTTTTATGATATACCTACATATATTTACAATTTAATTATTAATAAAATGTATTAAGCTTTTTTCTATAAAAAAAAATATATATAATTGAACAAATAATTTTAATAAAATTTTGTAAATTTGTGATCCTCAATTTTAAGCTTAAAGTTGTATTGATGCACCCGTAGAAAAAGAAATACCTTGTTTGAAAGTGGTTAGTGGATATCTAATGATCCAATGAATTGTATAAAAATGCAAGTGTCTAGGATTTTGTATAAGTTTATTAACAGTGTGAACAACAAATTAGATATCAGGTATTGTGATACTTAAGTAGATAAGACATCCATTCAACTTTCGTTAAAAAGTTGGACTTGTAGGAGTTCTCCATCATCCCTTTGTAGCTTTATATTAACTTTTATTGTGATGCCACGTGGAATTGTACGGCGGAAACTGACTAGTTGAATTAGATCTTGAGTATGTCAGTGATGAGCTCTGAAGCATGGTGTCATATCCCAAATTTGTCCTACTATTTTAAAATTCTCAGTTATTCAATTTTATTTTCACTTTGCAACATAACATGTTTTTCATCATAAATAATGCCTCAAGTATCAGTCAAAATGAATTCTCAGATATACAGGCAGACCGGTTGAATTAATTTTTAACAGTGCGTAAAATTAGTAGACGGAATATTTCAAAATAGAGCTTGCAGACGTCAGTATTTCTGATCTATGTTTCACGTAGTTCAGCTTGGCATGCTCATTTTATTTTTTCAGCAACTTTTTCAGTCGTTTTTTTTATCAGTTGAGTCATTTAATCGGTCTACTTATTTAGAAATCTGACAAAGTGTTGTATTTTTCCCAATCGTTTATTTCGTGCAGATAATTTTAGCGCAGACAATTTGTTTTTCTCGAACATTTATGCGTCTGACTTTTATTCATAACCAGTCATTTCTTTTAGTATAATTAGCTAGGATTATTTAAATGTTTAGTATAATTTTATTTTGATGAGTTTGTTTGTTTATCTTAATAATTATTTAGTTTTTAGTTTTTTTCTTAATAAAAAAAGAGAAAATTGGTAGAAGGTATTTGCATATTGGATATTCTTTCCAAAATATCTCATTTTAAAACAAACTTGGTCACCACTCTTTGGTACAACACAAACGGACAAAGAAGTTCCTCTCTCCACTTTTCACATGGCCACGCGGACACCTCATCCCAAATGACAGAAAAACGGTTTTGCATAATACGCACTACTACTCACTACCATATGACTCATTGCCTACTCTCACCTAAATTTATAAGATCCTCTCTCATATATTCTCTCTCGGCGGATACAAAAAGTGGACAATAAGAAAACCTCTCAACACACTCTATTTTTTCATCTTCATAAACACTCTCCACAAATTCCTCTTTCTTGAACAACTCAAACACCCTTTCCATTTTCATAAGAAAAATATCACCTTCATATCATTTCAACTCACCACTTGACACTAACAACAACATTGTTCATGAACTTCACATCATAACACAAACCATATTTTTCTTCTTCATAACTTCTCAACACTAAACCATAATAACAATTCATGTTCTGTTAAAATTAAACTTCCATATCCCCACACATCTTTCTAGCTCCCATGCACAACACCTTAACTCACTATCCCGCCGTCATTTCCTACAACCGAACCAAAACTCACACAAACGTATCGATGTGAATCATTGTGAATATAAACAACTTTCAACAACAACGACGAGATTCGCGAGCAGAGTAAGGAGAACAAAAGGAGTGCAGATCGAGAAAACAGAACAGGACGAGGGAGAGCACGCGTCGGAGAAATTGATGAGATATGCGATGCAAAGCAGGGAGAAGACAGTTTGATTGTCTGCACAGGTTTTTTTTCTTCTTTCTTTCTTTTTATTTGCTTTTCTAGCTCTTATTTTTTAAACTAATATGATGAAGAAGAATGAAACTTATGTTGTCTTTGTCCTCTCTCTGTTACTACCTTATCCACGTTTTTTTCTTCTTATAATTAATTTTGTTTTTCTTCTTCTTTCTTTTTATAGTTATCCTTGTTTTTTTTTGGGAATATTGTAGTAATAATATATGCATGTGATAATACTTGTTGAAAACATTGATATGATACATATTGAGTTTTTGTGTGTGCCTTAAAAGTAGTGGTAATGATCAAATGTAGGATGTTATTTCTTTTAGATGCTATTTCTAATGTAGGATGTTATTTCTTATTTTGATATATATATATATATATATATATATATATATATATATATATATATATATATATATATATATATATATATATATATATATATATATATATATATATATATATATATATATAACACTTCTTGTTTCTTCTATGTAAATATATATGTACATTTCTTTATACTTTTTGGTCTTAAGTATATTGCTTCTTGTTTTGAGATTAATATATATAATTTTTTTATGTCAATTTAATATATATGATGCTACTGTCTCTTTTTATTAGTAAGTATATTTTATTGTTTAAAGTTTAATATGTATATATCGACATGCTTCATCTAAGTTTAATATATATATATAAAAACGCAGTGCGGTTACGTTTCCAAACATATACAAACCTTAGCTTAAGGTATGATATATTTATTGTTATTTCATCTTTGTACATATTACATTTTTAAGTATAATATATAAAAATATTTTTATTTTATTTTTTTGGTACATATTACATTTTTTTAAAGTATAATCTCTCTCTATATATATATATATATATATATATATATATATATATATATATATATATATATATATATATATATATATATATATATATATATATATATATTTGGTATATACTACATTTGTTTTAAGTATAATATATAAAAATATTTTTATTTTATTTTTTTTGGTATATACTACATTTGTTTTAAGTATAATATATAAAAATATGTTTGGTATACGAATAATATTAGATTGTTGTTTAGTTTTCCTTGCATTGCGATTTCGGAACATAAATTGATTGTGCTTTCGAGAACCGTATGGATGCATAAAATGACGCTCGACTTCTCATAGAGTGATTCCAACATGAATCCACTCTAAGATAGTTAAAGAGCCAAATTTCGACGCTTTCGATTTAACCTCAGGTCCAACGCCTTCGAATAGTTGATACACCGCACACACGCTTCCTCTTGGGCAAAATACAACGATACCCTTTTTTTCTCGCGATCCCCTATAATTTATTTTGTATCCCTCCCCCATTCTTTGTACGCATTTTGTTTTCCGCATTTTAACGGTTTTGTTTAGTTCGCGAACCCTTGGTCCAACGCCAAGCGGTTGCACTTGCACACTCGCACTTTATTTTTCAATTATCGTTTCGTTTATTAGGATCCACTTCACCTTGCGAGCCGAGCGCATTGTGCCTCGCTAACAAACCACAAAATAAACCTCCATTTGCATTCACCCATAAACCTCAATAAACCAAAAATGTTTCGATTAGATCCAAACCCTTGATCCAATGTCAAGCGGTCTTAGGAAATAAAACACATTAATAATACGAGAAGAAATTGTACGCCACGAGCCTTAAGTGGTAGAAAGGAGGATAACGAGCTCTCGTTACTCGCTCCGATTATTTCGACGCAGGACGCTCGTCTTGTTGGACGGAATAAACTATTCATAGTCTTTAGTGCAATTCGACTCCTAAACCCTTTCGTCGACGAAAGGTAATAAAATGAACAACCATTACCCTTAGTAGGCCGAACTACGAGGCTCTGACTTTCCCATTGCACACGGGAGTACGTAGGCACAAGGATCTCAATCCTTGCCGAGCACCTAGGATCAATCTAACTTATAATTCAACTCATTTCCCTCTAGCAAGCAATTCGTTTAAGCATATACATCCTTTCGCGCGTGATAACCTAGATGGTTCCCATCGAGTACGATGGATGTAGGGGGTGTTAATACCTTCCCCCTGCATAACCGACTTCCGAACCCAGGCAATGGTTCCGTTGACCTTTGTCCTCATCCTTCTCTTCCCGGGTTGTATCTATATCTCCCCTTTCCCTCTTCGGGAATAAATAGAATTAGGTGGCGACTCTTCAGTCTGTCCGGCGCGCGGCTCCCGTCCATTTCGAATCGCGTGAGGATCGCGTGAGGTCCTCATCCTTCTCTTCCCGGGTTGTATCTATATCTCCCCTTTCCCTCTTCGGGAATAAATAGAATTAGGTGATGAACTCTGAAGCATGGGTACTTCTTTGAAGTATCGATATTGGATACGCACCCGTACCGGGTACTCGTATCGTACTCATGATACTTTATTTTTTCTCATTATTCGATTTTGATTGAAATTTGTAGTTTTCTCAAATATCAATATAATATATTTATGTGTTTTAATTTTTCTGTTATTATATATTATTTTTTGTTTTTTCAATGGTTTATAGTTATATTTTGTTATGAACCTAACAATTTAGTTCTTTACTCATACATTTTTATAGAATATTCTTATTATTTATTAACGTATCTGTTTCTTGATTTTTTTTATAAATATTGTATCCCATACCGATATCAGTACCCGCATCGAGTACGTACCCGTACCTATGCATCATTGGTGATTAGTGACAAAGATACCTTTTTGTTGGAAGTTTACTTCTAATCCAAAGAAATACATAAGTTATCCTAGATTTTTCATATGGAAAGTTGTATGCAACAATTATTTGATTATAGTGATACTCTATTGATTTGAGTCACTAACGACAATGTCATCCATATAAAGAAGAAGACTTGCAATTTCATATGAGTTATTTTTTTTTATAGAAATACAGATGGATCATAGCTATTTTGGATAAAGGAGAAGTCAAATAGTATTATTCTAAACTTTTTAAATTATGTTGGTGTCGTGTTTAGTCCATATAAATAACACTCTAGTTTGCAAACATCATTAGGTAACGAGGGCATATCAATAGAAAGTTTGAAGTGGACATTTTCTTTAAGGTCACGTGGAGAAAGGCAATTTAACATGTAAATGATGAATTTGTCACGATTTTCCTCTAGTGCCAAAAGTTCAGCTTATGTTTTATAATCTGTTTATATGAAGAAGTAATAGGAATAGATGTTAAAGTTGTTGTCAAAGATAATTTATCAAGAAAATTATACTTCTTAGGTGGTTTACAATGAGAGTATTGTGACATAGTTCTTGCTGAAATGTAGGATCAACAACTAGAGAATGATCGAGATGGGGTGATGGTACGATTAAACGTCCTTGGTAGACTAGGAAAAGTTGGTGTGTTTGTTCTTCTACAAAAATATTAGAAAATAATGGCAAAACACATTTTCTATTAAAGAATGAGTGTCTTGGTTAGTAGAAAAAAATGTATTTTCTTAAAATATGATATTTCTATAAACTTGAATCCTATGGAATATAGGATCATAACATAAGAAACCTCTTTAAGATGAATATCCAAGAAAAATACATTTAACAAATTGAAAATTGAGTTTGACGTTATATACATTAAAAGTAGATCAAGATTGAAGATTAATTAATTTTCAACATCATCTTGAATCTAATGATTTTATTAAATACATTGTATAATTCACTCATGAACTTCGATCTGTTTGGTTGAGAAAGTTTTGAAACAGTGAATTGAACTAGGTTTATTCAATCCTGGAAAATGCGGGAATCAACGATTGTTCCATTATGGGAGAGTTGATAAGAAAACGGAGGTTGTGAGATGCAACAATAAGCTAGAACTTTGGAGGCGGTAAAGGAGAAAATGGTATGTAAGGTTAACACTCAAATGCTCATCTAAATATGTGGGTGAGATGAGTAAATTGAATTTGAATTTGAAATTGTGTATCTGGAAGATGACGCGCTTCAATATATATAATAGAGTGTTTATAATGACTCCACTATTCTTCAGGCATAGGATGTGGTGAGCAGTTAAATGCATCTTAGACTTGGATCTCCTACGCTTCCATACATGGTCATACAAAATATCGACAATGAGTGGTTCATGACACCTTCTAGCCAAAAGAGAGACATGAATGAACCGAACTCACATCAGAATGAGATGGATCAACGGTGACAAAGAATAGAGGGCAGCCAACCCAAAAAAGTATATTTACAAGAATTGAACTCATATTACAGCAACTTAGATTTAAACCTTTAATCTCTACATCAAGATACAACTATTTCAGCTTGAATGAAAGTTGAAGAAAGATTTATAAGTATTTATTTGTTCTGCTATACCAATAAAATACATTTTCTTTTTTGCAGTTCATGCCATAAAAAATTCACATTTAAGCTTTCTAGACTTATATAGCACTTTTTAGATAGATCGGTGACCTTATTTGTTTTTAAGAAAGTGTGTGAATGAAGACAAATTCCGTTGAAAAGACACAAACTTATTTAAAGTGTCAATCTAGAAATATTACAAATAGAATCAAAAGAGACATTTTCCAATAAAATGTGTTGTGTTTATACAACTCTGGTTTGATTGTTGGTATTTCAAGCTAATATTCTAGTTTGTCAGTCTAAATCTGTTGTTCTTTATATGTTGTGTTTATACAACTTTGGGTTGATTCTTGCTATTGTTTTTCTAAGCTTCTCTATTGCATTGTACATGAAATAATTAAAAATAATTTGGTCATCAACAAACATTTTGAATCAAGTCATCAACAAACAGAATAAACAAACAACTCTGCAGACACAGAAAAGAAGTAGAGAACACAAGATTAAGTCATCAACAAATATAATAAGTAGTCTAACTCGACAATCACACATCAAATGTTTCTATCTCCAAGTTTGATAAGTAAAATAAACTAACCATTAATAACTAAATAGAAAGATAAATACTTGTTGCACGCAACAAAAATAAATATAAAGATTACCCCAGAATATATGGTACCAAGAATTCTAACTATGTTGGAGTTCTTGGCGGTGATGAAGTTAGAGTGTTGGTGTGAAGCCATGTGTTATAATTTCCCCTGGGAATGCCCTCAATCTTTGTGAGTTTTCTAGTCTTGACACAGTAACTAAAATACATGTAGTACATGTCTTTTCTCGGCCATATTCGAAGTATGATTTGATGGTGGATCCAGAAACAAAATGAATAACATGTTATATCCTGCTCATTGTCCAAAGGTTCCGTCTCATGATAAAGAGACCATTTTCCAGAATCAAAATTTAAATGGTAGATATGATATATTTCCACGTCCTTTATTTTAGGGTGCGTTTGATTTGCAAAATAAGAAGTGCGAGATAGAACAGTACAGAACAGTACAAGACAATTTTTTGTTATGTACTCTGTTTGATAATTGATGCACTGAACAACTTTTTAAATATTTTGTTTGCTATATCTATGCATTAAATAATATAACTTTTACTATAATATTTTCATTGATATATAAAATATTAATATTCATGAATCAAATATTAATTAATAAGGAGAGAAAAATGATAAGAGAACAAATATACTCAACTTTATTTAATATATTTATATTAGACAAAAATAATATAATTTTATTATATTTTTTTATTAAAAAATAAAATATTAATATTATATTATAAATCAAAATATTAAAAAGAGAGATTAAAAATTATATTTTGATATTTTTGATAATTTGTGGTTGGGACAAAAAGTTGTCCCATGATTTAAAAATTCATGTTTTTGTCCGGTCCCTTATCATGTATTTTGTTCAGTTTCACGATAAGTTTATGTGTTTTAAATAGGGTACAAAAAAAGTTGTCATGTCCAGTCCTTCATTTTTTAGCAAATCAAACACACTCTATCATTTTTTGTTTTGTTTCATGTTTCTTACTTATTCTAATGAAGTATGTTATTTATAATGTATTTAGAGATACAGAGAGTGTTATCAAGAGCGTTATTTATACTCAAATTTTAAGGTTAGATGTTCAAAATCGATGAGAAATTGAAGTTGTTTCAGTTGTGTAAATAGAAGAAGTTGAAGTTGTGCTACGTTATGTGCAAATATAACCATCATTAGGTTTGTATGATGACAACTATTAAGCATTTTAAAAGATTACAACTCCATGAGTCAAACGGCATTTGATGTTAATATCTCAACAACAAAAATCTACAACTGCCAAAGAGGGGAGTTGATTGCAACTATTTAGTGGTTCATGACATCCAAACAAGATACCATAAGCTTCATTAGTCAAAGATATTAAGTTTTAATTGAAAATGCTAAACATTATTAAATCAAGCAAGGGACTTGAACACTTCAAGTTATGATCTTTATAGTTTGCAGATTTAAATTTGTGAAAGCGTAAAAACTCATTTCTGGTCATAACTTTTCCCAGTCTTGATCAATTTATTATAAAAGAAACGAGAATAACTTTTGAGATACAAAAGAAGTGCGCGCATGCACAATGTTTTTTTAAAGGTCTTTTCTCTTTTATAATATCTTTAGTATTAGTGAATTTCATTAGACAATTCCCTTTTCAGTTAACATGTTTATCACATAGAGGACAGTTCTTTTGTTTCAGGACTCTGCACACAATTGCGAAGTCGATTTGTAAAAAGTTACTACATTCTACTGCATTCTTGAATGAAAATGAACAATTGAAAAGATGAAGTTTATATTGAAGAGTATTCAGCAGCCTTTTTCTCCTTCAGAGTTGAAGCCAACCAGTCTAAGCCCTCAAAAAGGCCATCTCCCTTAAGGCCACAAGTTCCTTGTATGTGCCATTTTCTATTCCTTATTTCAAACAGACCTAGTCCTTCACATACTTCCGTCGGCGTCATCGCTCCTTTCTACACACAAAAAAAAAAAACAAGAAGAAAATTTTGATAATCATGGTCCTGAGTCAAAACTTAAGCACAAAGCATAACTAAAAAAAAAAATCAGAAATAAAAAACAAAGATTTACCAGGTCCTGTTTGTTTGCAAACACCAATATGATATTATTAAGCATTGTAGGCTCATTTATGGTTATCTGCAAGTAATCCATGAATCAGTTCAGTTATCAACAATATGCACACACACATAATATCACCTGAAATTTGATTTTATCACCTGAAATTCCTGCTTTGCTTGATCGATTCTTTCACGATCCAGGCTATCAACAACATAAATCTGCATATAGGCGCATAATAACATAAGTGAAGGAAGGAATATTTCACAAAACCGCCAGTATAGCACGAATGTTCTTTTCAATGAGAAAAGAGACATAAAAACAAGGAAATTGACTCTTACTAGACAATCATTGTTGTTGAAATAGTGTTTCCAAAGTGGCCTTAATTTATATAGTCCTTGGCCTCCAGCATCCCAAACTGTAAAATCAACATTCTTATACTCGACTTTCTCCACATTGAAACCTGCAAGGCAAAATAAATTTTTAACCCTACAGAAAAGAGAGTTAATCATGAAGATAATTATAAAACAAGACCTACCAACAGTAGGAATAGTTGTTACAACTTTTCCAATTTGAAGCTTATAGAGTATAGTTGTTTTGCCGGCGTTGTCAAGACCAACCATCACAACCTGTAATCAGAAGAAGATCAAAATCGTGAGTAAGCAATCAAGAAAACAAACTTCACAGAAAAAGTACTTCATAGTTGATTGATACCCGTATCTGAGAGTTTCCAAACAAGGTGTCGAAAAGCTTCCGAAAAGCTTGGCCCATGTCTGTTGTATCTGTATTTGCAATCAACCACTAAGGAATTTGCAATTTGTGCTAAGAATCAGAAACAGACAGAGAAGGAATCAAAGTTTGGACTTTGAATTTCAACAAACAACACTACCCAATTGGAACTGGTGATGTATCTTCTTACTTTCTTTAATAATTGCTTCCTTCTAAGAAGGGTGATCCTAATAATATATTACAGAAATCACATGGTCCAACCATTGACTTGTTCAAAATATTACACACTTTGTTTGTTTGCCCGCCAAGTCAACATGGCATGTTTGGTTGAGATAAAATCCCAGAACCAGTTTCAGTTCAATAGTTTTGGTTGTTGGAATTAGTATCAACCTTCTTCCTTTTTCTTAATTCCTTTTACCACATCAAAATAACCTAATTAGCTCCATGTTTTCTCTTCAACAGGCTAGTTTATATTTGCTAGCTTATTTTTACCACGATATCAAACCACTTCATTTCAATAAAAATAAAGAGGAATGCAGAGTGGAATAGTCTCCATCAATTTTTCAGAATTGCAAACCAGATTATCACATGCACCTGTACATTTCGTTTAGTCTTACACAATTTGGAACATGAAAAATCAATCTAAACACTTTACAACATTTTAAAAACCTCAAAGTAGAAGCAACAAAGCTAATTGTCATGGAAGCAACAAAGATGCAAATCAAACATGCCAGCGCTTGACGCAAGTCAACAATAGCAACAAATGCAGCAAAAACTAATGAAACAATACTAGCTGATGCAATCACAACATCATCATCTTCCAAAATTGCATCTGTAGCTTTTTTCTTCTTCTTCATATGCAACAACAGTTTCAACAAGAGCTAATGAAGCATATCACAGAGCTCAACTATGTCTTCAATCTTCACAGTTACAGTTTAACATAAGCAAACATGAGTCACTAGGCTAAAATGAGATCCACAATCAATGAACAAAAGCAATCAGTATTAGCAATCTCCATTTGAACCTAAATGCAATGAAGGAAGGACTTGGATCTATCTTCCAATCATTGTAGCAGTAACAAAAGTTTTCCAACTCCAGGACTTTCAATGACCCAGGATGACAAGCACTTGACCATTGTAATCTTTGAGACGCAACCGATCAAAGACAACAACACATAAGCCAGGATACTCAAGCGAATCTTCTTCTGAATCATCTACAGTTAACCACCAAAGACATAATATAGAAACCATGTTGGAGAACAAAATAAGAACTTCCAACTGCAAAATCGAAGAGCAAGAATTGAAGAATAGGGATCAATTTCGGTTTAATACGGATCAAAGAAAAAAAGAACGATGAGCAATTGAGACTTAGAGGTGAGAAAATGCAGCAGAAATTTTCTCTTGAGCTGGATACCAAATTTGCTCTTATACCATGTTATGAAACATAGCATCCATGGAAAAGGTAGATAAAAAAGCTTGAAACTCTTGTGTATTTATGCTAAATTGATAATGAAAATATTACATATGAGAAAGTTAAGTACAATTGACTGCCCAAGCCTATGTATAGGCATTAACTAACTAGTAACAAGCACCAACTTATAAATAACTAACCCACTATATCTCCAATACTAGATACACAAATTCCAACTTCATTTTGTATATATATATATATATATATATATATATATATCATGATATCATGATTGGAAGTGTTGTGGTCTAGTATATATACATAACTTGGGTTTATATTAAAACTTTTCCTGCGCTCTACAACATTCTTGAATGAAACTAGCTAAACTCTACACATTCTTTCGTCAATGACGCGGACCAAAATACCTGCGATATACAATAATACACATGACGTCGTGAAATGATACACAAAAATGTGAACTAAAGAAAGTATAGTTCAAACCTTGACAATTAGAAGGATGAGGTTCCTTCAGCTTTTATCGCCTTCAAAGTCGAAGCCAACCAGTCCAAGCCCTCGTAAAGGCCATCTCCCTTGAGGGCACAGGTGCCTTGTATGTGCCATTTCCTATTCTTCAGATCAAAGAGACCTAGCCCCTCACATACTTCCATCGGCGTCATCGCTCCTCTCTACAAAAGATGAAAAAAAATATATATATAAAACTGTTATGATCAGACTTGTGCACAAACCAAAACTTAAATTGTTGGAGAAGAGTATTTTTATCAAGAAAACAAAATACCGGTTAGTATTATAGGATATTAATGATTACTTAATGCATACGAAAAAACAGCAGGACGAACAGTCACAGAGTTAACTACAATGTCAACTCATGCAGTAGAAAGAACAGAAATGAAAAAAGTAACAATGACTTACTAGGTCCTGTTTGTTTGCAAACACCAATATGACACTATTAAGCATAAAAGGGTCATTTATGATCGCCTGCAAGTAATCAATGAATCAAATTAGAGTTTGTTTAAAATAACAAACTCGGCATCTTATAATCACATATAATATGAATAGTGAAATTTGACATTACGACCTGAAACTCCAGCTTTGCTTGACCTATTCTCTCACGATCAAGGCTATCAATAACATAAATCTGCATAAATGCACACATCTTTATATAATATCAACCTTACTACCTTATGCCTATAGACCTTTCTTTGCAGGCCTGTTTGACATATTAACGAGGATGAAAGGCGGAAATATTCACAAAACCGCCAACATATCAGAATTTCAATTTTCACTGAGAAAGAGACACAAAAGCAAGGATACTGATTCTTACCAGACCATCGGTGTTGTTAAAATAGTGTCTCCAAAGTGGCCTTAATTTCTCTTGTCCTCCAACATCCCAAACTGTAAAAACAACATTCTTATACTGAACTTTCTCCACATTGAAACCTGAAAGCCAAAAAAGTTTATAAGCATACAAAAACAACACCTAAAAAAACAGCATTTTTAACAAGGGGTTTAGGGTTCTAAGTTCTAACCCTAAAAAGTATACAATCTAAAACAAATATGTTTGTTGTGCCAGCTCTATATTTGCAGAATAAAATTAACTTTGGTAGAAACCATGTTTCACATATTTGAGCTACCAACAGAGAAAATAACACATAACATGGATGCAATGCAATAAAATAGAAGAGTTAATTATGAGGAATATTGTTATAAAATAAAACAAGAATAACAGACCAATTGTGGGAACAGTAGATAAAACTTCTCCAATGTGAAGTTTGTAGAGTATAGTAGTTTTTCCGGCGGCATCAAGACCAAGCATCACAACCTGTCACAAACAAGAAGATCAAGCAATTGAACTAAGCAAGCAAGCAAATTTGACAGAGCAGAAGAAGAAGAAGAAGAAGAAGAAAGTACCCGCATCTCAGAGTTGCCAAAGAAGGTGTCAAAGAGCTTCCGAAAAACTTGACCCATGGAAGCTTTCTATTTCGAGTCTGTATTTTGCAAGTTGTGTTGAGAGAGAGAGAGAGAGAGAGAGAGAGAGAGAGAGAGATTGAATTTCAACAAAGAACAACACCCAACGGAATAGGGTAGCGTTGCCTCTTGTTCTCGTTGCTTTCTTTCTTTTTTTCTAAGAACTTTCTTTTTATGTTTTGCCAACAGCATATTCATTTTTTTTAGCACTAAAAGGTCGCAAAAACAAACAAAGAAACTTGATTTTTGAAATGACAATTTTAGACATGCAATTAAGGTGTGCAAGGTTTCCTTTTAAAAATAACTATAAACTATATGTGCGTTTGCACCAACTGTGGCAAAACGGGTCGGATCCGACCCGTTAGACATGTCCGTTTTACTCGTACTTTAGTGTGAGATGGATCAAAGATTTAGGTCTTCACCCTTTAAAGTGTCTGTCTCGTCCCGTTTGGGCTTTTGCGGGCATGTACATTTACTTAAAATTTTATATTTTTAGACTTGAAAAGTGCAATGTCTGCGGGTTTTTCCCGCTCCGCCCTCACTTTTTTACGGGGAGGGTTTAGATTTTAGGTTCGCATCCTCAATTTTGACTGTCTTGTCCCACTCCATTTTTTGCGAGCTTTTGTAGGACGGGTCTAAATGGGACAGACATACCCGTTTGCCACCCATAGTTTGCACGAATCACAATGTTATTTTAAATAATAAATAAATAAAATATAGTTATGGTTAAAAAATCTATATTAAAAATATATAAATTAAGTAGTCTTGTCCCGTTGAAAATGTATATTTTTGTAGAAAAATAAATGAAATAATTGAGTGGTCATTTACCTGTACGTTCGCACGGGTCGAACAAAATATAAAATTAAAATTATATAATTGTGTTTAAGAAATGTATACTATAAAAAAATGTTTAAATTGATGTTTAAGAAATATATATAAAAGATAAATAAAAAGTAAGTAGTCTCGATCCATCGAAATGATATATTTTAATAGAAAAAATAATGAAATAATTAAGTAGTCATTTACCCATACGTAAGGAAGACAATGGACAGAGTTTGGGTAGAGTACCATAAATTGCATCCCCAAACCTGCAATTTAAAACATTACTTGTATCTGATCTCGTACACGCGTACTCGTACAATATATGTACTCATACTCATACCCTTTTATCCGCATTTCTAATAAACAGATAAATAAATATAATCGAGTTTGAGCTGAAAAACAGTTTGTGAGGAACTCAAACTCGAACTCAACAAATTCTTAACGAGTCGAGTTTGAGCTAAAATAAAAAATCGTGATAAACTCGAACTCGGTCAATTCTTAACGAGTCGAACTGAGCTGAGGCAAGTTCGACTCGACTCATTTCCAACCCTAACCCTAAGTTTTCTGAACTTCTCCGCCAATTTCAAGCAACTCTCAAACGTCCCTTCCCTCCTAGTACAATTACTCTTTTCTCACTCACTCAATATATATATATATATATATATATATATATATATATATATATATATATATATATATATATATATATATATATATCAAAATATAGAGTCCTAGGTAAGAGGAATTTTCTTTTATGAGTGATGACAACATAATTCTAGAGATAATCAAACTAATTGCGGTGCTAGCACTGACAATGATTTTCATTTTCATTCTCTTCTTCGTAATCTTTTTTATCGTCTTGATCGTCGCATTGATTTTCTAATGCATCAACATGATAAAAACCGATCATTCAAATATCGGTTTTTATCATGTTGTTGATCAACGTGATTCTAATGACAATCATGTCTAGACGTTATCATTGTCTTATTATTTATATAATAAAATATCATAACCAAATAATGAGGGGATTTTAAATGATATTAAACTGGTGGATATTCAACGGCTTTTTTGTGATCTATTTTCTCAATTTAAATGCTCAACTGAAAATGGAAACAGACTTTCTAAGTAATTGGTATCTGAAGGCAATCCAGAAATTTTGGACTTTCTTCTGGTTGAAGGATCTACTTCAATGGTTCGCTTATTTCCATTTTATTGAAAGATTACTTCGAATATGGGGAAAAAAACGACCCCGCTGGTTTTGAGTCCTGGCAATCACGCGACAGATTGATTCAAACTTTCCTTAGTTCCTGCAATACCACAATTCTTTTGATTGTGGTCGCGGGATTCTATAAATCGTGGTAGTTTGGAGTTACCTTTTTAAGAACGTATTGGGTAACGATGCGTGTGACTTTCAGAATATTTGGCATTTTGCGGTTCCTAGAAGGAAGCGGCGATGTCATGCGGCTAAAAGGTTTTGTTGTTGCTGAGGCAAAGGCGATGAATAATTCTTAGGACTCTCGAATCAGTCTGGATCAATCGGGGAATCATTGCCTTTCTTTTTCGGGGAATCACTTCATTTCTTTTCGAGGAATCACTTCCTTTATAGGTCACAATGAAGTAAGCTTATTCTTGTGATAAGGTTTGTCCTCGGTCCATGCACACTAGTACAATGTAAAAGATGGCTTTTAGACAATTTATACTCTTAAAAATGATCGCTAATATTGCTCATATCATAAAACATTTTTTGTTTTTCTATGTATTTCTGTTTTTTTCTTTTGATGGCAAGACACTTAAAGTTGGGGATAATTTTTCTACCCATCACCAAAAGATGGGTAATATACCCTCAACCAATCACAAGATACTATCTAATTTTTACATATTTAATTATTTATTAAATAGTATAATTATTTGATATTTTTAAGATATTTTACACTTAATGTAACCTTACCCAACTTTTAGAGTTGAGTAGATAAAAATTCATCATTGCATTAAGGTTTTTTCTTACACATTATTAATAATTTATGGTAGGCTTTTAACCTCCCAAAATAAAAACTTTGCTGCCAATTTTTAAGTATATATATATATATATATATATATATATATATATATATATATATATATATATATATATATATATATGGTAAAATCTAGGGTGAGGGTTCAATATATGGTAAAATCTAGGATGAGGGTTCAATAAGTCCCTCACCATTGTACCATTATATTTTGTCGTTGGATCAAAATAGTCTTATCTAATTACACTGGATTCCGACTGATTTCAATTGTAAAATTAATTAATTTAAAAATCACATTTGAAGCATAGGAAAACACATAAATAATTATCCCAAATCAACATACCAAATGGATATTTTGTTTAATAAACCAAACTCAGTTCTTTCGACAAGAAATATTCTTCATTGGAAAAATAGAAAACAGAGAAACAACAACAAACCAAACTCATATTGAAATTATCTAAATAAAAAGAACCATACAAAAGGACAATCAAGCTGGGCTATCTAATAGTGTTTCAGAAACCTAAACATGTTCTAAGAGTAGCTGTGGTCAAATTTCATATTTTGTGATGCTTAATCTTCAATCTTGATTCACCATTTCACCCTTTTTAGTCCCCTTCTTTATACCATTTCTGTTAATCTATATCACTGAGTTAATTTTAATTTTTGTAAGTTTTTATCTTAAATAATATACATAAAGCAAATTATATCAAGATATAATTTTTATAACTATGGAAAAAGAAATTTCTATTATAAAATCCATATTAAAATTTGTCCCAAATCAAAATCTCGTTCAAGTTGAAATTGAATAAACTAAACCTATATATTTTCTTAAATGTTGGATTGATATCTGTAAAAAGACAATTAACAACTTGTAAATTCAATAAGAAACTGTTTTTTTCTAATAAATGAGGTCATTGAGAAAACACTAAAGTTGGATTTTAGAAATAGTCTATGGCAGGGACAGGGGGAGATTGAAAGTAAATCTTAAGACCAAACAGCTAAGATGAAAGATAATGTGCATATAAATAGAAGAGATTAGATCCAATGTAATTGTGATTAATTTGATCAAGTGGATCATTTTGATCCAACGGTAAAATTTAATGGTGCATTGGTGATGAATTTAATTGAACCTTTACCTAGACCTCACACACATATATATATATATATATATATATATATATATATATATATATATATATATATATATATATATATATATATATATATATATATATATATATATATATATATATATATATATATATATATATATACTCATATTTTGACCAATTATATTTATTTTTATCCTTTTGCTGAGTCATTACCTAGTTGACACGTCATGTTAGTATATATTAACCGTTTCTCAGCTAAACTAACGGAAGTGATCAATAATGCTAATGTAATTAATATTAAGGGACTAAAGTGTAACATTTTTATTTATTTATGGACTATCGCGGAACTTAAAATTAAAAGGGGCTTGGAGACTAATTTATGTCTATTTGACTTCATATATATATATATATATATATATATATATATATATATATATATATATATATATATATATATATATATATATATATATATATATATATATATATATATATACTCATATTTTGACCAATTATATTTATTTTTATCTTTTTGCTGAGTCATTACCTAGTTGACACGCCACGTTAGTATATATTAACTGTTTCTCAGCTAAACTAACGGAAGTGATCAATAATGCTAATGTAATTAATATTAAGGGACTAAAGTGTAACATTTTTATTTATTTATGGACTATCGCGGAACTTAAAATTAAAAGAGGCTTGGAGACTAATTATGTCTATTTATTTTTTTATGGGTTAAATATACAACAACTCCAGTAATGTAGGTGAGCTTCGTTTTACTGCGTGATCTCTAAGGGCATTACCAAAGCTGATTAAGGTTTAACACGACTCGCAGTATGAGGATGATTACTTGGATTAGTATCTCACTGTATCACATCCTCAGATCATCCCAGCTATTAAGCATACAGATAATGGTAGGTCTTCTGATGTTGGGGTACCTGTCGATGACGTGTCTCCGCCGCCGCCACCACTAACTGATATCGATGACCAACAGCGCCTGCAAATGATTGCAGTTACTATGGATAACCTTATGGGTTTGGCTAACACAAATAGTAAAAATTTTACTAGATTATATCGGATTGTCCACATAGTCTGTAGGAGACCTATTTAGACATTATTGTTATTTTTATGTATTATTTGTATATTACATGAACATTACTCAGACATATATACAACATTTTTTCATAAGATAACATTTTGGATCTTCCATTGATGCAAGATGAACATGATTTAACATTTGACAAAAAATTACATAACTTAGCTAGATGATTACATAACTTAAGACACCAATAATAAATAAGAAAATCTAAACACTACCAGATGAAGACTATGGATGTTTCATCGTCTTAACTATGTCGTCGACAGATATTGAAATCTTTGCATCTAACTCGATATGACCCTTTGTTAGTCTACGACGAAATGATATTCACATATCTATCACATCTTCATCGATCTTCAACTTAGTAAATTTGTATTTCACCATTCAATTAGTATCAATCAAATCTTCACAAAAATCGCATTTTTGTTATCGTTATTAGGCAACAATTCATTCAACCTGGATATCAAGACTGTGAGAGATATGACACAATCCAGAAGCTGGAATTCTACAGAGGTGCAACTCCATTGAAATATATTTATGCCTTAATTAAAATTTGAGAAAGTGACATTTTGAAAAGATTAAAATGGTGAACTTTTGAAATTTCTTTATTAAAATATTAATCAAATCTTAGTTTAAAAAGGTTAGACATATTTAAATATTTCATTAAAAAGATTCTTCTCATTAGAGAAATTATTAAAAATTAGAAAACATGTGAAGCACAAAAGATTTTACTTAACTTTATTAATTTTGTTCTACTACCCCCCGCAATTTTATACATTAAATGTTCTATTCAGTAAGGGACAGAACAAACAAGTTATCAATATGCTATAAAACACAGAAACTGCAATTATGGTACATTTGTTTTTCTAAAATTAATAAATTGGTGAAAAAACAAAATCAAACCACAAGGGTTTTCTGCACAATCCACCTCAACAATGGAATAATTCTATGGAATGCTGTCTTGACTAAAGACTAGTACTAGTATCACCCTAAATCAGCAAGTGAACAAACTACACTCATCACCCAATAACCTCTGAAATCAGGAATCTCTATTGCAAACCCAGTCCCAAAATGAAATATTGGGAAGAGTGCATAATGTTACTATATATTAAAGAGGAGAATGTTGCATCTGTTTGAACGAATGCACCTGCAGCAACTAAAGTATAAATGCCCTCCTATTTACTCTTCCATGTTGATTATTGCCTTATTAACTATGAGTCCACCATTTCATCTTGCAACTCAATTGGGGCGATAAGCCCTGGAATAGAAAGCATTCTTTGCCGTTCTCTCTCTCTCTGAGCTGCAGCCTCTTCAGCATAAAGATCTTTGTTATCCTGCCATGTAGAGAGAACAAGTTTAAAAACTTTAGGTATGTTCCAATATAATCAACAAGGCAATCATGTAAGCAAACCAAAGTAGCCAGAGTTTTAATACATGTTACAAAGGAGGTAAAAAACACAACTAGAGAAAAGCATTACCTGAGCTGAAAACTCTTTTGACTGTATAAGAAAATCCCGTATGTGAGTTTTGAATGTGGAGAGATCATTCGTGGAAAAGAGTCCATTAACAAATTGGGTAACCTGCAAAAATTCTTGAAATTAGTCATTTTCAGGCAAAGGAGGGATTAAATTTTCATTGTTTTTGCCCAATTACCTCCGCATTAGTCATGTTGGGAAATGATGTGCTTAAAAGTTTTATCGTGAATTCGCGTACAAAATCAGCATTACTTGGGTATGGATATGGATTTGTAGCAGCATCCCATAGAGGCTCAGTCAGGGCACCAGATTCAGCCTGAAATGTACCAAACTCGTAATTAAACATTTTCTCACTAGTAAAGGAAATTAAAAGCAGGATTTAGACAGTACCAGACAAAATAAATGTTGAAGCACCAAGACATGCAATTTGAACCCAGGCTTATGAAAAGTGTCTGTCAAGACCGCAAATATCTCTTGTTCGATTGTCAAAAAATATGTCCGATAAAACTGATTGCAGAACTCCGAAGCCTGTTTTTCATACACAAATAGACATTCAACAGGCATCCCAAAAGATATAAAATAAATAATATATTAAGAATAAATGAGAGAAGCAGAATCAAGGAGAGGGCAAGAAATCTTCCAAAGCAGGAAAAGCCAACATGCAATAAAAACAAGAAAACTGTGAAATTAAAAATAACTTTTGAAAGTTAAGAGGGAGAGTTCTTGATAAAAATATATCTAAACGAAGATCACACCTGAAATTTGTTCAGCATCTCCAACAACAGGTTGAGCCCAGTTTCAGCGATGTTTCTTTCTGTATGACGAAATGCCCATATGATTGAATCCATAACAAACTTCAGTTGCTGACATATATTACAAACATCAGGTAGAGATAGCAAATTTTAAAATAGTCATGGTCAACATCAAATGATGACAAAAATATTTATATGCTATTCGTTTATCATGTTAGAGAAGAGCAAGAAATAGAACCTGACTTGACAAGCAGATCAACGCAGGAAAACAATGAGTAGCTATGGCGCGTAGTAAAGAGAAAAATTTTAGCCTATGCTCTGGGTAATCTTCAAAGTTTTTTGTAATCATCTGTGCAACAGAATAAAAGGATTATTATAGTTTAGTTGATATCCCACTGCAGGAATCCAACAATTTTACACCAATCAGATTTTTCAAAACTGAAAATCAGCACAAGGGCCACTATTAAAATGATTCTCAACTCGATCACTCAAATCTAGCCAAATGAGAAACAATTACGTACTTCTAGTGTGCACTGGAAAACAGCTTCAAATATGTGAGGGATGTCTTCAATCATTGTACCTTTATATCTACAATTATGAGATAGAAATGAGTGACTTATAATTAAAACAGCTAGTATTAGAATACGCTTCCCAGAGATATATTTGGTCAGGGGTAACCATCAGGAAGTAAGACAAAAACAAATGTAGTACCTACATTAGTTACAAGTGAAAAAAGAAAAATTGGGACAGAAATTTTACATACTTATTTATAATTGTGGCAAAAAGTGACAAAACCTCTGATTCCCTTGCATCTGGTACATTCCTCGCATAATCTCCCAGAACAGGATCCATCATTGGTGGCACAAATTGTTTTCCAATTTGTGGTTGATCTTCAGCCTTGTCTAAGAATGTCTCGATCAGTTTAAGTATCTCCCTCTTAACCGAACTGCGTCAAGAAGAACACTTACAGAATTGGTACTAATGTGTGATCCAGTTTGAACAATACTAACATAAACATGATTAACCTTACCGCAGAAGTTTAACATATGAGGTTCTAGATGCAAAAGGCCCCCCTTCTGCAATACTTTTTGAGATAAGCTCACTATACATCCTGTTGCAGGGAAAACATACATGGGATTTAATATTCACAAACAAAATATAACCTAGCCAAATTATTTACTGCTAAAACTAAGTCCCACACCAAAACAATATGAAGACTTAGAAGCAAAAAGAAGATACCTGTACACGTTCAACATATCCAAAAAGATCAATGTGATTTGGGGCAGGAAAAATGTTCCTAAAGAAGATGCAACACTTGTATTCGTCTGCAATTTGGAAGTGACATCAATAACAAGCTTATTATCATATTAGAAGATAAAACCAAGAAAAACTACAGACCGTGGGGATAAAAATAATCACGTAACCAAAAATCGTAAAAGTTTTGAAAATAGTTGCTTCATGTCATGGTACTTGAGTCACTACAAAACAGGGACTTTGGTATTATGAGGTGCTCAAGTTCTACATTGAGTAGTAAGGAATGTCTGGTGGAGTATTTATGTGGCTTGGTCCATCTCCCTTGATAGGTAGCTATTAAGAGAGGGTTCTCAAAGTGGTTGAATACTTATCGATTGGTTTAAGTCTGGTTGACAGTGACTCCAAAAGGGCTACCCACAAATAAGGTGACCGAAAAGATTGAATACATCACAGTCAAGTGCAACCTCCGGGTTGTTGGCTCTTCACCCTCCGGGTTGTTGGCTCTGAAGAGCGGTGCTATGATAGAGACCTGGGTATTATGGGAAGCATTTGAGGGGCTTGACTCTTCCCCTTCAATAGCTAATTTTAAGGAAGGCTTTCCCAAGAGAATTGGGGGGATGAACGTGCCCCAAATAAATTATTCGTGGCAAAATCAATTGGACAGCAAAGCTTTCCCAAGAGAATTGTGTATTGTGGGATGCACATGCCCCAAATAAATGAATTGTGGCAATATCAATTGCACAGCAAAGCTTATTAGAAACCTATTTATGTTATATTACATTTACTAGTAGTTGTGGAAAACCATAGAAACATTATATCCCCATATAAAACCTAATGTGTTGACAAATGTTGAACTTTATAGAGTAAAGATCAACAAATCAATGAAATAACATTTACGAATAACAGAAACATGTATAACTTATACTTCAAATGGTTTTCAAACAAGAAAAATAAAATATATCAAAGAGTATATAGCAGTCACACTAAAATATCGACAAAGTTATACCTGCAATATATTAAGCACAGTTCGGATGACATCTTGATCCTTAAGGAAATCAACATTTTGACGTGCCTGTCCAATAATTTCCAGCCATTTCTGCAGAATATTATTGACATATAACATTATAACACTTGGATTACTACAAATAATGTGGTGTTTATTAACCTAACATTAAAAGGATATTGGTAATAATTATATGGCTACTCTAGAAAGAAAAGAACCTGATACGGAAGTACCATCAACCGCTGAAGATATTCATCTCTCTTCTGTGAATCAGACTCTGCTTGAATCATGCTGCCAACCTATAACAGGATATGTGCAACGAAAGTGTTAAGATACAGTATAGTACAAATAATTACAATCAAAGAATTTGAGATAAAAGAAAGAAAGATGGATACAGATTCATAGAAAGTGTGTATTTGATGGGGTTCAAGATCTGCAATTGTAGTTGGAAGGCCGGATAAGAGTTCGGACACAAATGGCTCATTCTCCCCAACCTGAAATAATGACCGCAGTTATTATGTTTATTTTTAAAAAATATCAAGAGCTGAATATGTACTTAAGAGACAAACATAAGTCTCCCTTGGGAGTAATAACAAATAAGGAGAAGTAGCCCATTTTACCTGGGTAATTACAAACTTTCGCCTACACTTTTGGACTATTTTCAAAAAGGTATCACAGGCCATATCCTGATACAGATACATGAAACAATAACAAAATTAAGCTTAAATAATTCCAAGCAGAAGATATTTTCTGTACATAACAAAATATTTTGAACATCAAACAATGTCTCAGTTTAAATTATTTATATATGACACATACTTCAAGATAACCATGAATTTTTATAATCTAATGCAGTACCACGCCATAAGTTAAACTGTATATCAATTTATGACACAGATATATCAATTTAAGACACGGATATATCAATTTAAGAGGAGAAAAAGGAAACTAGACAAACAAGATATTGAAAAATTAATACCGTTTCTTTAAAAGATTTATCATTTGTTTCTTTGAGATGACTTATATAAATTACAAGGCCTGAGAAGTAACAACTCAGAAGCAAACATGAAGTATTCATATTCATAATACACTAGAAATAAAAGATGTTGTAATCATACTTTTTGAGTCATTTGAAAAAGAAAAAAAAATCACATGACACATGAAAAACTACAACCGACTAGGTTAATTAAATCAAATTATACAAATATCACTTGAGATAACAGATATGTAGAGACTGGCAGAAAACCTAAAGGAGGAAAATAACAACCTGAACTCCAGGATGTGTTTCATGCATAAACTCAAACAACTTATTCACAACAGTTTTTAGAAACTTCCAATGAGCTCTTAAAAACCGTGGATACTGCCCCACAACATACCTGCCAACAGACAAGACTTATATTATTCAATAAAGAAACAGAAACTTCGACAAATAGCACATGAAAACAAACAAATCTTACATGATATTACTTGCAATAACAGCTTTGTTATCTTTTCCTTTTGTTATTTCACAAAGATTTAATAAATCACGAATGACCAAAACCAAAAATCTGTTTTCCTGCAAAAAAGAGCAAGATTTGATCATTTGAGCTCTAGATGCTAAAAACTAAATATTAGATCCAATAAAAGAATATACAAGACAAAAACACTGATATCAAACAAATTTAATCAGAAAAAATATCGGATAAAATTGAGTTTCATGCACACACAAATTAAAGTTTAGGAAACAGCCATTTAGAGTCCATGCTAAAAGTCAGAAAAAGAAATATTAAAGACATCAGGACTCCGTAGTAAGTCAGTAACAGAAATACCAACAGCCAAAACTATATTTAATAATCCCCTTATGTGAAATACACCAATTAAATAATTGCACCAAGTTCGCTGAACAAAAAAGGCTGGAAATCCGCTAACTTGCAAAGTAGCTGGAACAAAGATGTGTCAGACTGCTCCTATGTCACCAACTAATATGTTTTACGGTCAAGGATAGAATTGAGAAAACTGTTCATGTCATGATACTTTCACAAGACTCACCAGTTCAAAAATCAAAATAGCACTATATCTCTGTTACATGTCGCAATAGGTGGCTGATGTGGAGTGCTGCAACTGTTGAAACAAAAATTGCAGCCAATGTTTGTGGCCATTTTCTCTAGCTAAACCGGGGGTTATCCATACAATTGGCCGCCAATTTCTGAGTCTTCAATCCAATTTTTTGGATGATGGCGTATTTCTATGTATTTATGAATTTAAAAAAAAAAGTTTGAAATCTTTGTCAATCAGTCATGTAAAAAAACTGGCCCATCTGTATTTAACTCTATTGTATGATGATTAGACCCAGACCCATTCCTCTCTTTCTCACCCCCTCTCCCACACTGCCGATACTTGGTGATCCACTCCCTCTCTCTCTCTCTGGTCAGTTCTTTCTTCACAGTTTTCTGTTTTCCTTGTGTCATGCTCATTCTTCTTCCTCCTTTGTTCACATTCTCCTAGTTATTAATCAATGTGTTCGGGTATTTTCTTTTAAACTCAGAATCTTTCCTTTTTCTTTCTACTCTATTCTTGTGTTTATCATTGAACTTTACAATCGCGCTGATTATGTCTTATAGATTGTTGGTGCTTGTAGATTTTAAACTACAACTTCGGGAAAAAACTTCACCAGGAAACAGTGGGTCTACAGGGAAATAATTTTACCATTCCTATATTAATATTTTAATATTAAATATTAACAATTATGAATATCTTAATATTATTAATGTGCAGAATCCAATCCTCGAACTATTCTACACATAATGACATTATAACACAGACGGTCCTGAACATACATTTATATAAAACATTCTTCAGGTTAATACAAGTAAGCATAGCAATAAAAGAAAAATGGAATAGGAATATTCTATAATTCCTCATAATGTGTTAGAACCAATATTCTCATAGAAGCAACGGAAAATAGGAGCTTTCTGAACAATTGGTTTATTTGTAATACCTGTTCTTCTACCATGGAACCCGAGATAGATCCTATTGCCCAGCATAATGTGTTCAAGGTGTTCCATGTCAAATCTTTACCACTTAGTTGCTTATTTAATTTTCCAAGCATCTGTACATTACAACACACTAGACCATTACATTAAGGAATGAATAAAGAGGTACAAATGTAACAATTTCATAACAATTTATAGGTATCATATAACTCAAAATGAAAACATATTTGTGTAACATTAACTAAATCTCAGTCAAGCTTAATAATTTTACTTACTGTTAAAGAATAACGAGAATTTATGGGGAAAAAAATTAAGTAGCTCGTAAACGATATAAATCTCCATATAATAAAATTTAAAATGCATACAAAAAAAGCATCACCGTGACTTTTCATTTCCTTGACAGAACAAGATAACATCAATTCTTTCTGATTCACATACCTGCTTTTCAGTATCCTGATGATCCAGATGTGCCAAATAAATAAGAGTTTCCCTCATAATCTGTATAATGATTGAACTTGGATTAGTAAAAATTGCTTGAGAGAAAGAACCAATAAATCTAATCTATAGAGATATTTACATAGGATAGAAGAAAATAATTCAAATTCAAATAATATATGTATTACTAACATTATTAAACCTAGAAATGTCTCAAATTTAATTTGTATAAATCATCGTCTACAATACAATATTCAGATGAAAATGGCTTCAAGACTGATTGTGTCCATCTATATGTTAATACTAGTCAGATTTAGCCTTACTACCTTGTATTGAACGAGAACATCACTGTCTTTCATGGTTTCACGGACTATATTCCCATTTTCATCTTCAACAATGAGAACCTCTTCTGGTTTAGCCATACGACAGATCATAAGCATCCTCAACTTAGACATGGGACCAGCATAAAGCTGTCGGCGCTGAAGAGGCTGGCCATCAACCATACCAGGAGGCGTTACTGGCACCTGTTAATTCCATTGCACCAATGTCATTCTAAGAAAGATGAAAATAGTACATCTGGATCACAAGAGATAATCAGACTAAAATATCTACGTGTTCAGCCAAAATATAATGTTGCAAGATATACTGAAGCTCCTAGAAAACAAAGAAATAAAATAAAATACTGCAAAGTTTAGAGTTCCTTGGAACTTAATTTATTAAGACAGGGAGAATAGAGTTACAGAGGGATACAAGGATAAGCAAGCTTCATTAAAAAGGGGGGAGAAGTAAGCAACAAAAAACAAAACTCATCAGAATTTAGTAAATGATGACAGAAATATCTGCAAAGTTACAAGCAAATGATGACGAACAGTGAACATTCAACAAAACAGCAGCATCAACTCTCAATGTTCCATGTGAATATATTACAACACCGAGTGCGCTAATGGAAAGAATCCTATTTTGCTGCATATAAGTGTATTGGTTGTGGAAAATAAATAGTTGGATTCTAACCATCAAGGAACAAAGGTTTGATGCATCATTAGAGAGAGTACCTGAGATCCCATCATGTTTGTGGCCACTGCAGCAGAATTATCCAAGCTACGGTTTGGCTGAAAAAGTTCTGACACCAAGATATTCCAATAGTCCAGACAGACCTGATATTTTTAACAAATAAATGAAATATATGACTAGTGCATATTGAGAACAGGAGGAAGAGAAATGAATAGGCATGCAAGATAAAGTCATAAAAGGCTATTGGAATGGGGATGCTTTTGGGGACAAGAGAGAAGAAAGCTCTATTAACATAACTTGAGGAATGAGCACATAAGGTCTGAGTATTCATAAGATTAAAACATGCAGAGCAATGAAACATATATCAACATCATACCTTGAAAACCTCAGTATCATCCACATATGAGATGTTGACAAGATATTCAAGACCCAATAGTAAAGCAGAGATATTCTCTGGAGTGGTTTCCAGAATTCGGATGTGAACCTGCATATAAAAATGTTTATAGTGCAACACCCATCAAGCATACAGGAAACCTAATATGGAAGCAAAAGAGAGAAGGAGGAGGAGGAGGAGGAGCCACACAATATAGAAAAGGAAATTTGGGCACCAAATAAGGGTCCATTTTTAAATATGCCAGAACAAGCATAATATAGCTGATACTGCATAAGAACTACTGTAAAGATGTATTAGAGAAACAATAGAAAAGATCATGTATATTGGGAGTTCTTGCTCAAAGAGATTGAGGCGCAATTGCTTATATGCATGCTAATCCTACAGTAACAGCAGTGTTTATCCTACACCCACTGATGACTGGCATGAGACAGTTACAAATCAGTTTAAGCTGATGCCTGGCAAATGAGCCGGCAAGGGACAGTTAAGCAATAATAAAGCTGGTTATGCTCACATAAGAAAAGTCTAATTCTTCCGTCTGGTTCCATTATGTTTCATTATTATATAATTATATAAGATAAAATCCCAAAAAGACGTCAAGTAGGGAAAATAAACCCTACCTTGTAAAATAAGGTGAAGAACAGTGCCAAATTCTGTATAAATGCCTAGACAGACGGTGCAAAAAAAAAAACAATGTCAGATCACAAATTATTCAGTAAATCAAGCTTCTTATTTTCAGAAAATCTCAAAGACTCACTTGTTCCTCACTTGAACCATGTGCATATGCCTCGGGCATATTTGTAGTAGGAGGGAGTATGGTCTGGTGCATTAAACATATTATCATCCCAAAATCAACCACATAATTTAAAAATTATTTTATACAATTAAAATAGAACAAAATGGATACATGACTACAATGCTGCAGAGAGACAAAAAGAAAAATGCATGACCATGTGGAACAAAATGAAAAGCTGTTCAAATTAACTTTACCTGCAACTGAACCATGAAGATGTTATACATCTTAACATATTGTGCATCATAGAAATTCCCAAATTGAAGGGATGCCACCTGTGAATATAAATTATAAAATATGAATAATAGCCTTGAAAGTTTAAAGTAAATGCAAAAGTACTAGGAAAAGGGACCATACCTCAGTTAAACATTGCAATGTCAGGTTCCGATATGCTGGCATTGTGAAAAATTTCAGTAATGTCTCGAGCTGTGATTAACACAAATACCAATAGGTCTCAGATTTGCTCCATGGCAGTGTAATACTGAATAAAACAGACATGTATACCTACCAAAGACGATTCAAATATATAGCCCAAGGGAATCCAGGATAGGAAAGCATGCAATGTAGACAGTGTTGCACGTATAAGTTCAGTTCGTTGGGAAACTGACAACACATATAAGCATAACTCATGTATGAGCTGAAATTCACTGCAAACAACCATGTGTAATACTTAGCAATGTAAATTTACTCTATAAAGAGTAGGCGTAGACAAATTACATTAAATAACTGAACTGCTGATAAACTAGAGCATCTAAAGCCAGAACCAGTTTGAGAATCAATATTTGAACCCAACAGTTGACGTGTTTTCAACTAAATAAAACCACAATATAGACTTGTACAGGGAAAAGCTTATTTACATATCTATCATTGAGAAATCAATAATTACAAAAATCATTGTCCAGCCCACAGCCCGTGTGGGCATCTCTAGAGCCCATTGTTTCCCACCTCAATGGTGGGCCCTCCTTAGAACAAAAACAATTGCCAAATATCCAAGCTTAAGTAAGGGGAAATGAAATAATACCCAAAAATATACAAAAGTTATTAACTGTTACCTATTCAATGATTGTTTAAGCTCTCTAATTTTCTGCTGAGTCATCTCTCCTCTTGAAAAATCAAAAACCTCTTCACTCAAAAGCTGGATGAACATTGCATAATGTTACTTAGTGATTGAAGGAACAAAATTCGACAAAAATAAAGATAAACTTACCTTCAATATAGCCATACAATTCTCACAGATAGTTTCAGTAGTTTTAGCTGCTGAAACAAGGTCGGGAATAAAGCTTCGCCATCTTGCTGGCCACTCATGCTTCAAAATCTGCATATATGACATATATTGATCGTTATACAAAACGTTATAGCTTACAAAGTTTTAGATAGATACCAAAACATCAAAAGATAACAAAAAATGTTGCAAATCTAGATTCTTAAAGACGAAGGAAAAAAATAGATCCAAATCTCTATATAAATAATAAATAAACTGAAGAAATTATATAACTTTCATCAAGATAGATAAAGCAAATGAGCTGCATAACTGTTTGAGAATAACAGGAACAGATCAGTTTAAATGATAGAAGGGAAATGCAAGGCCAATTTTACCTGAACTAATATAATATTGAGTTTGTTGACATACAACCGCTCTGTTCGAAATGAAGCCTCATTGCCAGAAAGCTGTGCAAGATAGGTAAATAATGGAATAAAGGATACATTATTATTAGAAGCATTGATAAAACAAGAAAGTAAGTCGAACTAGCTCATGTATCAGCTTCCTCCATGTAAGTGATACCTGTACAATAACATCAGAGATGAAGTTTTTCATTCCATCCCGCTGCTCAACTGGTAATGCATTCCATCTATATTTTATTACCCCCTCTAGCACCTATATTTACAAGCATAGGGAAAATATATAATGAGAAAAGCAGCTGAGAATAAAATTATGGAATCAAAGTAGAGAACTTGCTGGACATTTAATAATGATTACTTCGGAAGCACTGACAACAATGATGGATGCAGAGGTAAAAAGGAAAAATAAACCATGTAGAGTGAAAATAAGCTAATGAAAACATGATATGTAAGACTAGAAATTCAGTTATATCCAACAAAGTGATACATAAATTAGTATTGAAGATTGATCCCGCAGCTCATATATGACTTTGACATTTCTCCCTCCATGTCCACCATGGATATTTCATGAGTAGAAAGAAAGAAGAGATGAATCTCGAAGAAACTGACAATGGTAGAGATAGTGTATCTCCGAAGAGAATAGCACAGAAGACACTCGAGGGATTTTCCAGCAAGTTTACCTTGATTAAGGTCATGAACAAAACATGTGCACTTGAAGGCTTAGAGTAGTAGAGAAATATATATGGTGTTGGGTAAACAAAATGGAACGTAGTACTAGAATGTAGAGTACAGAGGAGAGCAAGAGTTTGTTTAAATAGCAAGTTGTAAGGATCGTGTATCCCAAAAACGAGGTACATTATTGTGAAAGAGTATGGTACGAGCCGATTTAACTAACTGACGATTCTTTCTCTCAGCAACATTGTTTTGTTGAGGAGTACGAGCACATGAGATTTGATGAAGGATAACTTGTGAAGTCAAAAGATTGCAATGACATAAACAAATATTAAGTAATATCACTTCACAATAACTTCCTGTTGGTACGAAATTGTCTTTATTTTTTAGCAAAAGGCAATAGGATTACTAGTCTGAGCAATATGTGACGTCAGTTTGCATTTGTGCATTCAGTTGGAGGTACTCATTATACTTTATGGTAGAAAGGGATACTTGACCACTAGTGTCAAATGCTTGAATTTGATCAACATTTGCAACTTTGGGTTGCAATTGACTAGTTTTGTTCGGCATTGTGCCTCAAACATGGCCAAAAAAATTCAATAGCTACACCGAGGTCGAATACAACTATTTCCACATCCTCCTCTACCACCTCGTTGATAAGAATTTGATATAAGTGCAATAGAGTCAACTAGCACATTGAGAGAAGCAGGGGCTTGAGCAAAAGCAGAAAGGGGACTGAGATGTAGCAGTTGCCCGCAAACAATGTCATATAAGGGAACAAGAGTGCTAGACAGAATTTGGTTGCGAGTAGAATCAAGGTTTAGTGTAAGAACATCAAGTGACAGAGCCATATAGAAATTCCCCCGTTGTTCAACATGTTTGTCGACATTGAATTAAAAGAATGTGAATTATGTGAACTATGTATATACTATATATGGTTTATTTACGATACACAAAAGTTAATATACTAAACATTATCTATACTAACATTAGCTTTTAAATGGTATTAAATATGGAAAATAATCATGATAATCACTAAATTCATATATTCCTAATCAAATAAGGAAACAAAAAATGAAACAATAAGAAATAAGAAAGTTAATATTATGATATAATCTAAGATACTCATAGGATAAGAACAAGATCTGATTAGATAGTTTTCATATAACCCTTACTCTAAAGCTTGAGTTTACTAAACTTTAAGATTGCTGCAAATATATCCTTAGGAAAAGTATATATGGTCCAAAGAATATAATTTAAGACAGTAGATTGGTAGGATGAAATTGTTTTCATTAGGACCATCAAAGGGCCAACATGATTCTCAAGGACTGTCATGGGACCAAGCTGATTCTTTGGGACTGCATGAGTCAGAACCAGGCTGATTCTATGAGACTGCTTCGGGCCAATGCTGATTCTTTAGGATAATCACATGACCAAGCTACATCTGAGATTAGCACAAGGCTAGGCAAAACTTAAGCAAGAAAGGTAGATTCTTGTAGAAATAGTAGTGGGACTCAAAAGAAGACATTGACACACTGTCTGGAAATCAGTGTTTCAATGAGATGCATCATGCATCTAACTGTAGCCGAGATAATAAGGTAAACAAGGACTGATCAATCAAGAAGGCTGATTTATTTTTTGAAATGCATTCACATAAAATGGAAGAATGGTAGGGTAGAATGTACAATGTATAAAAATTGGACCAGTGGATTCAAATATATATGAACTGGGGGACAAAAAAAAAAAAAAAAAAACTCAGGATAATAAATGTAATATTTAAACCTCAATGAGACATCTACAAACAACACGCCCCCAAACACACATGAGTCTGCCACTAGTTGTGGTGTTCTTCTTAATTGAGTTTATTTTATTGCATCTATTGCATGTTAAGATTTTGCCACCCTTATGAGTTAGTTGATCAATTGAATAGTGACCGTATATGGCAACGCGGTAAACCAAGTTTAGAATAGTGATCATACACAAGTAATTGGGTAACTGGGTTTCAATTGTTCAATGACCAACCTTAAACTCTTGTTCGTCCAATTCGTGACAGGCATTAAAGTTTGGTCATAATAAATTGAATGATTCCTATCAATCTGATTGCTTATTTATAAAAAGGTCAGTCGGCATGATAATTGTCGAGGTTTAAAAAAAGATCCGCAACTAGGATTATGACTGCAGTGAATTGTCAAGGTCTGTCGGTTTTTAAGACCTAGCCAATAGCACAATATGACAGCAATTTTCTGCAATATCAAGGACCGCTTTGCAATCACAATTTAAAACCCTGTAATTTTTATATAATAATATGGGAGCAATCTAAACTCTTGTATTACTTGGGGTGCGTGCATTGGGGTTGTCAAGCATAAGAGAACAAATAGCTTAAAAACTAACCTGCAGGGCAAAGAACTTGGTATTAAGATTCTGAGTCTTTTGTAAAATATGCATGACTTGTAGCCACATATCTGGGTTGTTTTGCAAATCCCGCAAAATCTGGTCAGCAGCAGTTCTCTGCATTACGTAGAATGTAAAGAATCGCCATTAATAAAATTCCAGTATTCAAATTTAAAAACAAACAAGAGCAAAGCAAAAAATGTGAACAGATATAGATGATTTTACTTATCAATCATACTCCCCCAAGTCTTTCTTAATAAAAACATTCAGTGCCTCAAACAATATCACCCACAAAATGTATAATTAGAGACACCAAAACAAATTCAAAGTTAAAAATAAAAATAATTCCTAATAGCCGTTAATAATAAAACACACAGAAGAAAAGAGTAATAAACCCTAACTCTTAAATTTCCTTAACTTTTCACTATTCTCAAACATTGGAAAACACCAAATAGTGATGAACCAAACCAAATTGAAGAGTGAAGTAATCGAGATAGTGAATGAGTGAAATAGAACAAAATGTTGAGTATATACGAAAGTGAAAACGGAGATAAACCTGTTCTCTAGATCCAGTGCCATAGAAGGCGTCTACAGTAGCATCAAGCAAGGGGACATCAATTGGCTGGGAAAAATCCCTGAGTTTCTCGGCGGCCATGGCAAAGAAGAGAGTGGTGATTCTTAAACCCTAGAAAATGAGCGAGGAAGATGGACGCGATTTATGGGAGGGAGAAAAACGAAAAAGGATGGGAGGGAAGAAGAGAAGGAGGGAGAGAAGGTTTTTTGGAGTTTTTTTTGGAGTTTTTATAGTGAAGAAATAGCTTGAATTTGAAGCAGAGTTTGAATTTTTGGGTAATATTTCTTTATTTATTAATAATTCATTTTTTTATTTCATTTTTTGAAGTTTTTTTATTTATTGAGTTGCAATTGAAACGCTATCACTAGCCTAAGCGAGCGAGCGCCTCGCTATTTTCATTTTAATTTACTATTGTTTTATATTTTCTTAAATGATTTTATTCTCAATTTAAATTCTAAAATACACCCCAAATTCACATTGAATTAGCACATGCATATAAGAAATACATATAAACCGATAATAAAACCAAATAATTTAATTAAATTAGCGCTAATTTGTATTTCTGTTAATTTGAATTTTTTTTTTAAATAACACAATTTAATAAAAAAAAATACCAAAATAACATGTATTTCAAAATAATTATCAAAATGGCGTACATATTCGTCATTTGTATGGCGAATCAGTACAAATTTACATGTAATTCGTCAATCCAAATGGCTAAAGCATGCACATTCACCATATGATATAGCGAATCCGAACAAATTTACAGAGAATTTGTCATTTCATTTGACGAACATGTGTAGTGTATGTATTTTTTTTATTTTGCTTAATGTTTTCCCAATTAATTTGGCATATACATATATATATATATGTTAATTTTTTTTCTATGTAAAACACTTATATTTTAATTTTTTTGAGTATATATGATAAGAATTATAACTTTTTTTTACTTAATAATGATAATTTAATAAATTAAATTAAAAGAATTCGACAAAGAAAAATATAATAGAAAATTATTATTGATAATTCAACAGTGGTATTACAAAAGATTAATTTTCTGCCTGATCTAATTGTCCCCCAGTACCACATCCACGGGGATGACCCCACCTTCGAACTCTACCACGAGGTGGTTGAGGTGCCTCATGTCTTTGTGTGTTTGGTGGAGGCGGTTGTTCTTGACCTGACTGCCCCAGATGAATTGGACAATAACATGCCCCCTGATTGGAATATAGTGACCATGCCCCTTGTATACATTGGCTTTGATCCAGGAAGCAACTTTGTCTGTCGGGAGGACTCTGGTTTATTGAATGTTCATCATGTAAGCTTCTCTGCTATCAAACACTTAGTTATATGCAAATAATGATATTCAAAATGAAATTATTATGTCTGTCTTGAAGTTCTGAAAAAGAATTATTTTAGCAAAACAATGTTTGTAAAAACTGTGATATTAACTTAAGATTTATAATAAGCGCTAAAGGAGTCGGGATACCTTTTTGTAACGGTACACTTTCGAACTAACCATGCTTCAGTTAGGACTTTTAAAGGGTTGTAACGTGACCTGGTTCACGGTTTAAGAAACAAAGGATAAAGACTCAAATTTTATTTGTACCCAACTCATCCTTCGTGATGTTCTTCAGTCCTATGTTCGGTTAACTTATGCATTGAGACTCCAAAAGAGTCTGGAATTGTAATACTGACAGAAGTTTATTTGAAAAGGCAGTCATCTTTTTTTTTCTGTTGAGGATTTGTAGTGACATTTTTTTCTTTTGTCTTTGTTATCTCTCCTCTTGCCTGAACTATTTGTTTCAAGATTACAGTCAGTGGGATGTCTCAACTTTTTTACTAAGTCTCCTTCATAGGTTTTGACTTAGTGAGCTTTTCTTTTGCTATATATTGACTGTTGGACTTAACGATTATAGGAAACCATCATTGGTTGTGTACAACTAGCATAATTGAGTTAACTGAAGAACTACCATGCCCCATGTTATGATTAAGGGTTTTAATTTGCATGAGAATGAAAGACTCATACTTCATAGGCTCAAAAGGGTTGACTAGGGATTAACTTCCTTATGTCTCCACTGTTTACGAATTGAAACAATGTTTGCACATCGTCAGCATAGTCTGTTCAAAAGCATATTATATGAAATTAGAGTATCTTTTTCGTCATCCTCCCTCTAAAGGCTTACAACTTTAACAAGAGTTAAATATCATAAAAGAGAAGTAAGAAGCATAGTTTAAATATAGTGAAACGAATGAATTAATTCAAGACAAACATATGTTATACATTAACGTGAAAACAAAAGTTTGACATAATAGTAAGTGTTTAAGCAAACAAAAGAAATTACAAATGAAAATTCAAATGTTCTCAAAGCCTCTTCCTCTAAACTTGTCACTCCAGATGTCTGGAAGCTTCGATGTTTGATGGACGATAGAAGAATTCAATTTGGTCTTCTGGCGTAACCTCGAGGAGTCCTTCGTTAATCAGGTATTGAATCTTATTCCTCAATGCCCAATAGTTATCAGTGTCATGTCCAAGACAGTTGGAGTGATATGCCCACCTTGCATAGGGATTATAACAAGGAGAGGAAATATTGGGCTTCTGAGGAGGGTCTTTTAAGGTAATCAACTTCATCTCCAACAAGCATTGAAAAGTTTGCGACATTGGCGTGTTAATCTTGATAAACTGTCTTTTATGTTCCTTGTGTTGAGGCGGATTAACCCTATAAGACCTTTTTCCCTTTAATTAAAAGATTATCAGTAGTAACATGTCTCTTTCCTTCTCTTATCCTCATCTTTCTTTCAACCAAGTCAGCTTGTTTCATCGAAGGTTGACTGATGATTAGATTCCAGACTCTGTAGTCTTGAAGTTTATTCACGAAGACTCTCAGCTCTTATTTCCCCTAGGGCTATGTTTTGGATAAGAGTCACCTGACCATTCATCTGGATTCTCATCTATGCCATCTCGGCTTGCAGCTGTTCCAATTGTTCATCCTTGTTGTCTTCAGGATTCTTCTTTTTCAACTCTTCTTGCGCCTTGGACAAATTCCGGACCACTTCTTGAAATTGAGCATTATGAGCTTGAAGATCTTTGACAGATTGTTCGAGAGCCATTTCTACTGAAATAAACAGCGAGAAGATAAGAAACCTGTCACGGAAACCTGTTATGCCATGATATGGCATGTAGATGTATATGCAATGTTTTCAAGGACCACATAGGATTTAAATTTGTTTAAAGGAAAACAAAAACAAAGAAACATAGGATTTTTAATAATATAATTTCCCCTTGGGCTTACAATAAGAAGAAGGTACAAAGAAAATAAAAAAAAAACGAGACTTAAGTCTCCCATGGACGTTTTCTCTTTGTGTTGAGGTAGGTGTTGAGATTTCGCTCTTCGTGAAGTTGCTTCGTCAGCTCCAACACTTTCTCTTGGCTAGCTTTGAACTGAGTCTCAAAGGTATCTCTTTGCTCATTCAGTTGGATCCAAGACTTCTGTAGATCTTCCAGATCAGTAGGCATATCAGGATGAAAAATGGTATAAGAAATATCTCTTTTAACAGTAGGCTCAACAGTTACTAGTAGAACAACAAGATATGGAATCATAAGAGTCTGGGCACAAAACCATACCCATCTGAGGTAAGGTTCCATAGGGATGGAGTATTGTGGTTCCAGAGTATTGATATCAACCCTGTTCACCTTGCTCCAAGCTCGTATAAACATTTGACGGTAACCTTGAAGATCGTTGTCATAATCAAACACAATACCTTAAATAAGTCTGTCATAAGGACCATTACTCCGATCATAACTAAACTGACGTAGTGCTAAAGAAGGATTGTAGGTAATGCCCCCGCTTATGCCAATGAGTAGCACATTAGGGAATTCCCCACAAGGGTCAATGATAGTAATATTCTCCATAGATCGGGAACACCAATGAATGTCTGAATGAGTGAGTGACATCATCCTTTTAGACCACCTCAAACCTTGTTCATTCTTCATCACAGATCAAGGAAGGTGAGAAATAAACCACCTAGATAGTAGAGGTATGCAACACATCAGAGTTCCTCGTGCCTTCGTAGTACAAGTGTGAAGAGAGTGCAAGATATCTCCAAGCAAGGTGAGCACAGGGTTATGAGTCAGAAATATGTTAATGGCGTGTACATCTATGAATTGGTCCAGATTAGGGAATAACACCAAACCATAAATCTACAAAGCCAAAATCTCCTCAAAAGCATCATAACTCATAGCATCCAAGAACACTTGAGCTTTCTCTATCAATACCTTAGCAAGAATACATTTAACTCCACTTCTTGTTTCTATGACAATGTCTGATTTCTTCAAATGTAGGATTGCAATAATGACTTCAGGTTTATGCTCTTTCTCTAAGCCTATGAAAGGTGTCTGATCAAGGATAGGCACAACAAGTAATTTGGAGAATTCTTCCATTGTAGGCACCAGCTGATAATCGGGGAATGTGAATCAATGATGTTTAGGATCAAAGAACTGGAACATGACACCCATCATATCTTCATCAAATCATGAGGTAACCAAGTCAAGCAGATAACCATGCTTCTTGATGAATTGAGAGCTTTCAGGAATTTTTGAGATCAATTCTTTAAGCATGGAGGGTATCCATACAAAGTTGATCCGTATAGTATTCCTACGAGCGAAAGCCATAACCTGCAACAAAGAACAAAGATAAATCATTTGGTCCTTGAAATGGTTAGTGATAATGTTATGCTTATGATGTCATGATGTTATGATGTTATGTTTAATCACAAACAAGTGGCATACACAAGCAAGTCACACAATAACCCTGAGTTTAAAAGGCTTGCATGAAGTTCATAGGTAAGTACCCTCCCCACTGAAGTTTAGTTGGTTCATCCTGTCCTAGTAAAAGTAATTGGATTCTAAGGGATCTCAATATCACTAATCCTTATCAAGGGTTGTTGTTCAGTAAGCAACTGACTTGCCAACCAAAACCCCAAAGGTTAGAATCTCAATGAGCGTAGCATCGAGTATCAACCAACTTTAGACTTCACAAAAGTCGGCTATCTCACTACTTTCTAAAGGCCAAGATGGGTCAATTAGGATTCTAAAGGGTAGTTAGTGTTAATGGCAACATATGGCAGCCTCATATTATCCACAACTTACTTAAGGAACATAAGCACCAACTAAGAAGTCACACTAACTGTAGCCACCAGATCAACCATATCGGTATACGCCGTACATTTTCCTTGGTCTATTGCTACTTACCTAAGGTACACTAGATCCGGGTTATGATCTTTCACATAGTAACCCCATAACAATCCCTTAAAGATAAAGCAAGCAAATCAAACAAGTAAGTGATCTAATTCCTAAGGTAACCCCTCTTTTACTTAGTATTCCACAACAAAGTCGCCAGTTCTGTAACACGGTGGGAGAACTGACTTGGGCGTTTTTGTTTCCAAAAACTATGTTGAGGATAGCAAGAGTCGTCACCGACTTTTATTTTATCCAATAAGGAAAAGGAATAAAAGAACAAGAAATACTTTTTTTTAAAAAAGATTTGAGTTCGGGGGGTAAGTTATACAAAGGGGAGGTGTTAGCACCCTTTGTATCCATGGTTATCCATGGGCTCTTAACTACTTAGCTCACTTTACTTTTGTTTGAAAAAGAGTGTAGTGTGTGTTTAGAAAATATTTTCATAAGTCTTTAACTTTGCAATGATCCTCGTATGGATGTATAGAAAGTGTTTAGTTTTGAAAATGTTTGAAAAGTGGGGTGTAAATAGTGTTTTGAAAAGAAGTGAGCAAATACTTAAGAACTACTTACCCTAAGTTTGTAAGGTCTTTCTTGTTATTTCTTTCCTTTTGGGGTAGGACTGTCCTTACTATTAGTGAGTAAGTAGTTTTTACCTTGGATGTTTAAAGGGACAGACGTAGGTCATCGTATGGTCATATAAGGCAACCTTGTAGGGGTGTCTTAGCAATTCGAATGGACACTCATCATTTTTTCTGTAGGGTCATTGAGGGACGAGATCATTTATCTCTTAGGCAACTTCGAATGGGCTATGATCTTTTATCTTTGAAGGGACTTGATAATTTTATTCGTAAGCAACTTTACTAAGATACCCCCACGTTCGAGGGATTTGACCATGTTTTGTAAGACAACCAAGAGGGGAAACCCTAGGAGGTGCAGATGGCGATCGTAAGACGATCGACTTACGTGTGTGAATATTATTTTTAATTATTTATCTTATAATTAGTGATCTAAGTCGAAGTTATTTTTCATTTACTCTTTGCACTCCCTAAATTACTAACCATGCAATTTAAATATTTACAGAAATTTAAAAGTAGAATTTAAAAGGTCCTACGCTATTACATGGCTTTGGGGCAGTTACATAATAATTGAGGCGAAAAAGAAAAGCTAAACTATTACATATAGGAAACAATTACATAATAATTGAGCGGAAAAAAATTACATATGACGACTTATACAATCTTCTAAATAAAGTAGTTTAATATTAAAAAAGAAAATAAAATAAATTATGTTTTTATGAAAAGTAAATTAAGTTTAAGGTTTTTTATAAAAAAAAATTAGGTTTTGAAAAAGAATTAGGTTTGGAAATCATGGTTCAAGGGTTAATAAAAAAATTAGGGTTTAGGGTTTAAGGAAAAAATTAAGGTTTTAGGGTAAAAATTAGGGCTAAATTAATTAATCAATTTTTTTTATAAAAAAGAAAATTAACCTAATGAATTAATCAAACTAATTGATTAAAATAACCTAATAAGTTAATTATAAAAAAGGTGGTGAAATTTATTTTAAAAAAGAGGATTAATTGATATGATTTAGGTTAACCATGTTTTAAAGGAAATTAAATAGGTTAATTAAAGAAATTGATAAAAGGAGGAAAAACCAGGTTTGGTGTAAAAATGTTAGAGTAGGGTGTTGAACCCACGCCCTCTGCCTTACATATGTTTCCTTTAGTCACTAGATCACCTGCACGCAAGTGATATTAACCTGAACCAAATAATATATAAAATAAAACTAATAAAACAAATAAGTTATGAAAAAAAAGTTGAAGGTTGGGTTCGAACCCGCGCCCTATTGTTCAGAGAACAAGCATCTAACCACCAAGCAAACACGCACTTCTGATAATTATATGAAACAAATAAATAGAAAAAAAACAAGTTAAAATTTGAATTCATGAGGGTGCGAAATTCGTCATCTTCAACCTCTAGCCTGCAAATTTACCTGCAAAAATTGTTAGGGATTTTGCTGCGAATTTATTTTAGTAGGAAAATCTGCATTTTCTTAGACTTCACAAACACGTACTATTAATCCAAATTGAGTACACCAAACAATTTTCCACATATTATACAGTCCAAATATGTTGTCCAAAAGCTTTTAAATAGTCTAAATCAAGAAACTCCAAACTCATGGCCGAAATCCTAATAATGGTGGAATTCGATTAAGGCCATGAAACTTCAAGCTATTAACCCAGAAAACATCCTTGCATCACAATAAACACAAATCAATTGTTAAATTTAGTTAATGACAAGCATATGTATGTAATCGAAAAAAATGCATAAACAAGAAGAAAACAAGATTCGGTTATGGTCATGGAGCATGAATTCGATGGTTATGATAATTGGGATAAGTTTATGGAACCTCAAAGGTTCATTTGCAACCTTTAAACAACCTGAAAAACACCTCAAACATGGAAACCGAATATGGAATTTTGATGAGTTTTGAAGCTATGAAAATGGTCTATTTTTCTAAAAAAAATCGTCCCCAATCCTTGTGTTGTTGTTATGAATATATAGTGATGCATTTAGGTTAAGAAAATTGGGCTTTTGGATGGATTTTGTGTATTGCTTGAAGATGAAGAAACCATATTGCCATAATTGTCAAAAAAATCAAATAAAATTACGCTGTTTGACTCTTGCACGAATTTGGAAGATTTCAATCACTTTAATCACCAACTATTTGATCCCAAAATAAATTTTAGATCAAATCTTTGATTTTTTATAATTTATTTCAATTAAAATTGAATTTTAATGATTAAAATCCAATATAATATAAAATAAATAATAAAAATCAGAAAACACATCTCATGGGTCGTGAATAGCTTTATCTTTAAGTTTGGGTTGAAAACTTATAGGCCCATTTGGAGAAATATTGAGTTTTGGCCTTTTCTGCTTCATACACCTCCTCAAAATTGTCCAACTTTGACAATGCATAACTCCCTCAATTTTTATTTCATGAAGGTTTTCTATTTAGAGTGTCCTCTAACTTCTCCTCTTGCTCCCATGTCCATATCATTTTCCATTTTTAACTTATGAGCTTTGGAAAAAGTTGACTTTTTGTTGACTTTTAAAAAGGACCTGAAATGTCTTAACTCGTATCTTTCAAATGAAGCATTTTTGGCCTTGTCTTGTGAGACACAAAGTTGTAGGGAATTTAATTTCCTTCAAAATGAGAATTGGATGTGAAATTATTGATGAAGTATGTGAAAGTTATGGCTAGTCAAAGTTCAGTTGACTTTTCCTACACAAAACCCTAATTTAGTAACTCCTGATTCTTGATGATTATGAGATTTCTTTGATGAAAAATGATCAACCCTTGATCAAATGATTAATTTAACCTCATAATCTTGATTTTGACCAAAAATCTTGAAGATTGACTTTATGTTGACCACAATTGACTTGTTGACCAAGTTAATTGATTTTTAAGTATCTGAGCCTCTGACTGGCCAAACTTATAGGGAAGGCCTTGAAACTTGACATGAAGATTCTTTGAGGTATGTGGGATGTCATGAAGTCCATTTGAGTCTTTGGAAGTCCACTTTTCCTTGAGAAGCTTAACAACCCTAGTTTTAGATCCATTGCTTAGGAGGAGGCTTTGTCTGATGAAACTTGCAATCTTTTTGAGCATTTGTGAATCTTGTGACTATTAGGAAACCTCTTGAGACACATTGTCTTGAATATGGAAAGGAAATTTTTGGGGTACAACATATGGATATACAAGATATCATTAAGAATGATGGTTATGTCAACATTAAGTGCATTTGGTATTGGAACATAGCATATGGTTTTGCTTGCAGTCTTAAACCCTTGAACAATGATCAAGATGTTATACAATTTCCAAAAGATATTGAAGGGTATGATGTAGTAGACTTATATGTTGAGAATCAAGTGGAAGTTATTTATATTGTGGATGATGCTAACATTGATATTGCTAACAATGATGTTGATAATGATAACAATGAAGCTACTGATTAAGTTGTAGGAGATATGATGTTATGCATGGTAACAATGATGAAGATGTAAGATATAATGATGTTGTGCATGATAACAATGAAGTTGTAGGACATAATGATATTGTGCATGATAACAATGATGAAGTTGTAGGAGATAATGATGTTGTGCATGATAACAATGATGATGTTTTATGAGATAATGATGTTGTTCATGATAAATCTGTAAGAGATACGAATGTTGATGATGCCGGATCAAATAGCATTGATGAGGATTATGTTGCAAGTGAGAGTAGTTTTGAGAATAATGAGTACCATTTTAGTGAGGACTCATATGTGAGTGAGATGAACTGGACTAAGGTTCTTCCATAAGAGACATTAGGAGAGCTTTCTAGCTTCCAAAATAAGGTAAATCAGGCTGAGATGGTCCATGATGAAAGTGAGGACTCGAGCCATTTATATACACCCCCTGAGAGTGATGATGGGGAGGGACTAAAGTATCCAACATATAAATTTGGTGATGGGATGAAATTTCAACTAGGGATGATGTTTTCTAACAATGAAGTCATTAGGGATGCAATCAAGGACTATGGGATGGAAAATTAAAAGAATTTATTCATTAAGAAAAAATGATTCCAAAAGGGTTGTGGTGAAATGCACTGATGGATATAAGATCTATATGAGATTTAGTAAAATAATTGATAACCAATTTTGGCAAGTCGTGAGTTTGATTGAAGAACATACATGTCATGGGACTGCTAATAATAGAAGTGAAAAGGCAAAGTGGCTTGCCAAAAGGTTTGCCAACACTTTTAGATATAGTCACCATATGAAACCAATAGGCCTCGTAGCCGAAGCTGTTGAGAAATGGGGAGTGAAACTATCCAATGACCAGGTATATAGGGCCAAAAGGAAAGCAATGAAGTTGGTTCAATGGACTGGTGTATTTTTAAATTTTAAGTCATTGGTATGTAAAATTACAAGGCATTGTTATGTCAAATTATGAGCCATGTTATGTCATTGTGTATAAGGAACTATTTTGTCATGTTGTTGCAGACTAATATAAGCCATTATGTATAAGGCATTGTTTTGTCATATTATTGCGGACTAATATAAGCCACTGTGTTATAAGGCATTGTCCAGTGTCAAATTATAAGCCATTATATGGAATAATATAAGCCATTGTTATGTCAAATTAAAAGCCATTACATGAAATTGTTATAGGTCCATTGTCAAATTAAAAGATCTAAGTAGGTCAAATTATAAGCCATTGTTATAGGCCATCGTTATGTCAAAATTACTGTTCCATAACATTAATACAATAATATGAATACCATAACATTAACTTTCAACCATTACAACATTACATCATCACATCAATCCAAGGTAACCATTACACCATCAATCAACATACAAACCTAATCAACTATATCCCATTTCATCATTGTTGTTCCAACAAATGCAAAGAACATTACAAACAAAATCCATGTAATCTTCAACTGATTCTTCAAGATCTTAACCTTCATATTCAATTTGTCCTCCTTTGATTTTTGGGTGTTAACCATCTCATTCTCCTCATTCAAGTTCTTTAATAGTGAATAAATGATCTCTTTTGCCATAAGATTCATTTTCTCATCCAACCAAGCAAAGTGAGTGATTTTTTTTTGTATCCTTGGATCTGTTAACACCAACAGAGAGTTAATTGAGTGCAGAAATTAAATCCTTTTGTAAAATAATTGAAGATGTACGCTTACCTTATACATCCCACAATCATAGAATTGACGACCTGGGTTTGCATTCGTACATGCCGTCATCAGCGGAGCGTCAAGACCACACTTGCATATGTACCTCGAACAACTTGAGGACCTATTTCCATGGCTACAACCAGACTGTTGCGACATTTTAATAGATGGATTTGATGTTAACTTGAAGAAAAAAAGTTACGAAGATGAATAATAGTGGCACGAGGAAGAAGAAGACGAAGAACAATGGAAAATGGGAAGAAGAAGATAAACTTTTAGTTCTGATGATTTTTATAACTAATATCCATAATTTTTAAACAGTTATAATAATGTTATATTTAATTAAAATATGATTTAGGTATTTTGTAAATTAAATTATTCAATTTAATATTAAATAATAACATTTGGTGACATGGAATACATATAAGACTGTCACCTCATTAAACATCATGACTCATCACCAGAATTGAATGAGGGACCAAGTAAATCCAAAGTGGATCTAACTTAAGGGACCATTATCGTTGTTTTTGTAATAAGGGGTCATTTGTTTAGATTTCCCAAACTAGGGGGACCAAAAGTACATTTAAGCCTTTAACAAATGTTTGGATAACCTTGACAAGGTGCTAACTAAATGTGAGGAGATCAATTTGGTTTTAAATTGGGAAAAATGTCACTTTATGGTGAAGGAAGGAATAATGTTGGGTCATAAGATCTCTAAGAGAGGATTGAAAGTAGATCAAGCAAAAATTGAAGTCACTGAGAAGTTGCCCCCACCTGTCAATATTAAAGAACTAAGGAGCTTCTTAGTGAATGCTAGCTTTTATAGAAGGTTTATCAAGGATTTTTTCAAGATAACCAAACCTTTGTGCCAACTGCTTCATCATGGCGTGCTTTACGTCTTTAGTCCTAAATGTGATCGTGTTTTCAACCTGTTGAAGAAAGCTTTGATATCTGTGTCATACCCCAAATTTGTCATACCCATATAATTTTCCCTTCATTTGTATTTTTGTTACTGCATTACTAACCATTGTTCAAAATTCTAAAAAATGAGTGTATGATATTTCATTTGTCTTACTGGTTGAATAAAATCAAATTGGATACAAAGGCTTAGGCAAAGAAATTAAAGTTGGTGTGTTAGGTGATGATTAAAGTTTCATTGATTTCATTCTAATCATAGTCAGACAAGGAGGATGTTCCATTGGAAAGATTTCAGACTATACCATGTCTATTGTTTCAAGAGTGATAGTCCAATACATTCACCAGTTGCGGTAGACAATACACTGAGGTAATCCTTTGATTTCGAGGTGCTTCTTGCTCATAAAGGAGATTTTGGGTGCAACTTATGTCACTGGGCAAATCTCAAGATTGAGTCCTAAAGTCGTGCATTTAATCAAGTTAAGTTTTTGATTCAAGTTTGAATGAGTGTGATAAATCCAGTTTCAGTGAAGAAATGTGTGGTTTCATCCATGATTGATTTGTTAGTAGTTTACTAGAAAGAACCCGAGTGTAAGAGTGTATGAAAGGGTGTTGGGTTGTTATTTTGAAAGCATTGGGTTCATACAGCTTATTCCATATCTTACAAGGACCATGCATATCCACCTTTTGAATTCACTTTATGTAGAGATGATGTTGTTTCATGAATTGGTTTCTTCCAACGTGGATGTTAGGAAGGACCGAATTCTAAATTCTAAGAGGTGAGGTTGGTTGAGTAAATAATAAAAAAACCACGCTTATGTTTTTGAACATAATACCAGCTTTTTAGTAAGATAAAAGTATGAAAATGAAAAATGGCTATTTAGTAAAATAAATCTATAAAAAAGTTGGAAAATCTGCAGCATTTAAGACTCAAACTTATGCATATAACACAACAAAACAATGGTTGTATCCGCTGGGCTAACATAGCAATCCAAATGCTTTTTAGCATATAAATTATTTATTACGTATAATATATTAATTTTTTTTTAAACTCATAATCGATTTTGAGACCCCCGATTTTTTAAGACCTTGGACTGTGAGCCTGATTATCCTGGCCTAAGGCCAAACCTGATTGTAATATTAATAAATATATGAGGATACATAATAAGTGATACGTGTAATCCTATGTGACACTAAATAAGTGAACAATGTTTCTTCATTGGTCAAATAAGTGACTTCATCTAGATTTTTTCTTAAAAAACAGGGCCAAATAAGATATAAATAGAGTTTTTGTGATATACATTATTTTTTGACACCTCTATGCTTAATAGGTGAAAGAACCCAAAACACAAAGGATGAGAGTTATTACCTATGGACAAAATAAATACTTTACAATTACAGGATGATAGTCTAACATGCTAAAGAAATATTTCATTTCAAATGTCATGTCTATCTTGAATACCATGATCATGTCCTAGGTACCTAACTTCTTCCATTCTCTCGTACCTTATGAATGTCCATGCAAGATAGCCATTCTTGAAAATCAGTTGATGGACGAGTGTGGGAATGTTTTGAAATTGATTTTCCTAGTGTAGTGAAAAACTCATAGGTGATAGGAAGAGCATACAGTTCATCAAAACCCAAGAAAGAATATAATCAATCGACTTCTTAGCTAACTTTCCAGTTCAAAAACACATATGTACTTAAAAACGAAGCAAATATGATAGTACATGAAAATAAAATAATCAAGCATCTGATATATAACAACATTATTTTCAAAATAAATAACAATTATATTATTTTAATATGATGGTATATGTTGAATTCTAAACAAGTTTTTCATGCTTACATAAAAAAAATCAAGAAATACATGATAATAAATATGATTAAGTATTTCATATAGCCACACTGCGTAGAACAACAGTCTCAATAGTCAGTCCAGGTCCAAAACCGAAAAGCACACCCCATTCAAGTCCTTCACCTGTTGTCTTCAAACCATCATGAGTTGATTTCTTTCTCATTTGATCCAAGATAAAGAGTACACACGCACTTGACATATTCCCATATTCACTTAGCACTTCCCTAGTGGCCCTCATCTTTTCAGGCTTCAAGGCTAGCTTCTGTTCGACTTGATCTAAAATTGCAGGTCCACCCGGGTGTGCAATCCAAAAGATAGAGTTGTAATCAGAAATTCCCAATGGTTGGAAAGCCTCAACCAATGCTTTACCAATGTTCTTGGAAACAATCCCAGGAACATCTTTAAGAAGGTGAAAAGTTAGCCCCGCTTCACGAAGGTGACCATCAATGGCTCCTTCACTATCAGGTGCAATTGTTTGTGCAGTCCAGACCATCTCAAAGATAGGTTTCTCAATTTCTGGTAATGGATCAGAACCAACAATAAGTGCCGCTGCTCCATCTCCGAATAGTGCTTGTCCAACAAGGCTATCCAAGTGAGTATCACTAGGGCCACGAAATGTGACAGCGGTGACTTCAGAACAGACGACTAACACACGGGCATTTTTGTTGTTCTCAGCCAAATCCTTAGCCAAACGAAGCACCGTGCCACCTGCAAAGCAACCTTGTTGGTACATCATATATCTTTTTACATATGGGCGAAGACCTAAGAGTTTGGTGAGTTGGTAATCGGCTCCAGGCATGTCTACACCACTTGTAGTACAGAAGATCAAGTGAGTAATCTTTGATTTTGGTTGACCCCATTCTTTTATAGCCTTTACCGCAGCCTCCTTCCCTAGCCTAGGTACTTCAACGACCACCATGTCTTGCCTAGCATCCAATGAAGGTGCCATGTATTCACAAAGACTAGGATTCTCTTTCAAAATCTCTTCAGTAAGATACATGTATCTCCTCTTGATCATAGATTTATCACCTGAAATAGTTATAAATATATGAGCATTTTTAGGTAATAATTGGTCACTTAATGATCTGAAAAGAGTGACTTGTACTTACACATGCGTTGGAATTTCTCCTTGAGTTGGGTCTTGTGTTCACTGTTAGTGATTCTAAAGTAAAAATCAGGATAAGTGGTTTGTTCAACACAATTAGCTGGATTTGCTGTGCCAATAGCCAAGATAGTTGCAGGGCCTTCAGCTCTTTGAGCTTTGCGAATTTCAGACACAGTGACCATTTTGATATGATATGGTTGGTAGTTAATTGAAGTGAGTTTGCAGTGCTTGTTATAGAAAAGAAAAGGTGTGAAGAATGTTTATATAGTACGAAGGTGAGGGTAGGTAGGTGAACATATGACTTCACGTCATTCATGTAATGTTCTATGCCTGCCTGCCTTCTTTGAACTGACCATGTAAGTGTTTCGTGGAAAATAGCCTTATCAGTTTTTTTGAAGACCTTTTCCTGTTTTTAATAATTACGTATTTTATATTCACAATTTAATTATATCATTATTTAACATGTGTGGTTAAAATTAGCCACTTAATCATAAATACCAACTTGCCTAGCGTTAATTAACTTAGGAGGTGACTGACTTAATTTTTTATTGATATGTATTGAGTTGAGTGGTTTTTATTATAAACAAGGAAAGGACACTTGAATGAAACTTTTAAAGTTAACAAATCACTATATAGCACTTATACATTTTTTCCCTTTTAAAACACGTTTTCTTTTCTAAAGTTTTTTTTAAAAATAAAAAACTAGCAAACCTAATTTATAGATATACATAGACATTAAAGGATACAAAAGATGAAAAGATTTGTAAAAAGTGATTTTGTTCTAAAAGAAAAACTGAGGTTTGAGTTGGAAGTGGAGGATAGTGTGCGTGAGGCTAATAATGGTGATGAAGAGGTCGAGTTGGCAAATGACTTCATTTCCGATGAGCTTATAGCTAATCGGAAAAAGTCCTCGAGTAGATTTTGGTTGAACTTAGGATTAAAGAGAACATGTTTATCCAAAAGGCTAGATTAAAGTGGCTTAACTACGGTGATAACAATAGTCATTATTTTCATTGTGTTATGAATGAGAGAAGAAGACGCAATTTTATTGGTTCCATCTATTCGGAACGAGGCATTCTTGATTCGGTCAAGGAAGTTAAGGAAGAAGTTAGAAGTCATTTTGCTAGTAAATTCACGGAATCAGATCCTTACCGTCCAACTTTGGAGGGCGTATTCCGTTTAATTTGCTTAGTCTTGAGGAGAGATCTTCTTTAGAGGCTCCGTTTTCGGAAAAGGAGGTTAAAGAAGCCGTGTGGAGTTGTGATGGAGCTAAGAACCCGGACCCGAATGGTTACTCTTTCATGTTCATCAAGAAGTGTTGGTATTCTTAAAGGAGGACTTTTATTTCTTTTACATGGATTTTCACGGACGGACCGTCTTGTCTAAGGCCATCGTCTCTTCTTTTTTGACTTTGATTCCAAAACGTGACAATCCTTTAGATCTCGATGATTTTAGGCCTATTTGTCTTGTGGGTTTCCTTTACAAAGCTTTAACAAAGCTTTTGGCGAAAAGGTTAAAGTTGGTCCTTCATTCCATCATCTCCAATTGTCAAAGTGAGTTTGTTCCGGGTAGACAGATGCTTGATGGAGTTTATTGACAAATGAAGTGGTAGATTTGGTGGTTAAGGAAAAAAGGTGGTTTCTATTTTCAAGGTGGATTTTGAGAAAGCTTATGATAATGTTAGTTGCGGTTTTCTTAGATATATGATGAGGAGATTTGGTTTCAGAGATCTCTGGATGCGTAGGATGGAGGCAACCATATTTTCTAGTAAGATGTTTGTTTTGGTTAACGGTAGTCCGACCAAGGAATTCGCGGTGGAAAGAGGTTTGAGACAAGGATATCCTCTTTCTCCGTTCCTTTTTGTTATGATAGCGGAAGGGTTAACGGGGTTAGATTAGAGGTCGGCGTTGTTAGGAGAATTCTCAGGTCTTAATGTTAATGGAAGACGCTTCATCGATATTCTTCAATTTGCGGATGACACTCTTTTGGTTGGAGATGAGGAGTTGGAGACACATGTACATGTGGGCTATAAATCGGTTCTTAGAGCTTTTGAATTGGTCTTGGGGCTTTTGAATTGGTCTTGGGGCTTGGCATTAATGGGGATTGGATTTTTTGGCTTCAAGAAGGGCATGCGAGATATTCGGTAATCTCCTTCTATTTATTAGCTTCTCAATCTAGCATCCCTTATGGTCCTCCAAATAAGGATGATCTTGCTTTTTCCAAGATTTGGAAAGTTTCAGCCCCTTTGAAAGTTAAAGCATTCAGGTGGAGATGTTTTCTAACCAAATTACCAACGAGGGATAATTTATCTTTTAGAGGAATAATTCCTCAAGGTTCGGACAACAATTGCGATTTTTGCAATATCTATCAGAAATCTATTTTACACCCCCTTTTTAAGTGTTCGGTCGCTAAATTGGTGTGGAAAGAAGTTTCTGAACGGATAGACATTCCTTTATATGGTGGTTCCGGATTGTTGCGAGATTTCATGGTTTGGTACTCGTTTTGTAAATCTAAACGAGTAAAGCCCGTAAGAGAAGGTACTTTATGTTTAGCAGTGTGTTGGAATTTGTTGATGCTTAGAAACGATATCATATTCAGGAGCATAGGATGGAATGTGATGGACATTGTTTGGATGGTAAAATATACGGTTTAGAAGTAGTTGTTCATAGGAGAAATTACTCATCCCAATTGTACTTTATACGAGTTTGACAAATAACATTTGCTTTATTTGTCGTAGGTTTCAATTGATAGATAATCTCTTTGTTTTGTCGAGCATCGTCTCGTTCCTTTTGTAACATGGTTGATCACTTTTTGTACCCTTATCAATATATTCCTTGCTTAAAAAAAAAATCTAGGGAGGAACAAAATAAGAGCACTAGAAAAAGGACACAAATTAGATTGGTAGGGGTGCAGGTGCTAACTGCAAACTTTAATATATCAAAGTGTATTTCACATCACAACAGTTATGATCATTCTGACACTACAATGATTGCAACATGAATATACTTTTTTTATTTTATTTGTGAACAACAGTCTCAATCGAAAGTTATGATCATTCTGACACTACAATGATTGCAACATGAATATACTTTTTTTTAATTTGTGAACAACAGTCTCAATCGAAAGTCCTGGACCAAAGCTGAACAACACACCCCATTCGAGTCCTTCTCATGTGGTTTTGAAACCATCTTGAGTTGATTTCTTTCTCATTTCATCCAAGATAAATAGTAGCCATGTTGATATCTTTGGTAGCAGAATTATTGTGTTGGTTTTCAGAACTTGTTATGGAAAAAGAAAGTGTTGAAGGATGTGGTGAAAAATGTTTGGAGTGAGAGGGTTTTATATGAATGGAAGAGTAGATGGTAGATGAATATAACGTCACATACTTCACTAAAATACTGTTGACATTTAACAACCAAAGCATTACCAATAATATATACTACTACTATGGCTGGCTGTCTCTTACGAGTTTGGTGGCAAAGACCAGCATCACTTACAAGACTGACTAATTAATTTGACAAAATATCTTTGCTATTAATTCATTCACAAATTACATATGCGGCCATTTATTTTGATTCATGATGTTGAAACGGTCTTTATTTTTACTTTTTTCTTTTTCTAGTGAAGACTCAATTCAATCTTTAAAAAAACTTGTAAGATCTAATATACTATTTGAGGAAAATATATATTATTTTTTAATTTCTAAATAAATATACTAGAACTAGTAGTTATCTTATTTGTATTTTAATTGGTTGATGGAAAATATATATTAGAATAAAATTAAAGACAAAAAAATAAAATAAAACTACATAGAAAATACAAAAAATCTTGGTAATAGTAATTTATTTTTTAATTTAATGAATTCTAATATTAATTTACGAATATAAAACGAAAGAATTAATATATAGTAATTTTTAGTGTATTTGAATACTATTAGCATAAATTATAAGATGATATCGATAATAGACTATAACATGTGATGTTGAGGTGTACATGAGGAGGCTCTATACATTGACTGTAGATGATGTCATCTTGATATCATACACAAATCAGAAAGTCCAATGTGAGTTTGATGTGTCTTTTTTTTATTTTTTGGTTATATGCGGTGAAAGACCTTAGTCGCTATACATTTTTCTAAGAGGTGTCTACAATAGTATGTTTATGTTCAGAGCATCCCACGACTAGTTTCAGATGTTCCAGCTACGGGCATTGATAGATGGTTTTAGAATAACATTATCAACTCTTCTTGTGCCACTAGAGATAGGCGGTGAGGGTACGTCACAATTTGCAGTGTGGAGATGGTTACCTGAAGTGGTACATCACCGTATCACAACCTCACATCATCCCACTTGTTGAGCATACAGTTGATGTCGGGCCTTCCAAATACATCTAGGTCCTTTGCACCTTGAAGATTTTTTTTACTATATTATATCTTTCTACAGGTCTCACACCAATACTCTTTTATAAATCTTCTAACATAGGAAATAAAACACACCACTTTATTTACACAACACTTAAAGAATGCACACCACTTTCTTTTGCATAACACTTAGAGAAACATGCCACTTCCTTATGTAATTTCATGTCACCACACCTTAGTGATCAAGTTACAACAATATAATAAAATGATATTTTGAATAATAATAACTTTCGACTCTTTCAAAATATTTGATCTTTCCCTTCCAATAAACAATTTATAAATATATAGAATTTAATTGCTCAAAGGTTTGATGAAACTTTTCTACGATATATGTAAATTATGAATTTCTTTTCTTCATGATACTAGAGAAAGAACACTTGAAACAAATTTAAATTATATGAAAATTTATGTGAAAGAGGTTATTTGAAAATCTGATATATTTTTTACTATAAATACATCATAAGATACCTCTTAAATTATTAGCAAAATTTGGAGAAAGTACATGATGGATTTGAATAGTTTGGAAAAGCATTGGTTCATGAATTTTAAAAAATTCTCAAGGGGAAATTGATTGCCAAATGGTGCAATCGATTTTCGCCTTTGTAATGCTCAATTTTTTTTATAGTGCCATTATGCAATCAACTGCACAAATGAAACATTCGATTAACACTAACTTAAGAAAATTATGATGGTTCTGAAAGTGTGATTATGGTCGTTTCAAATGCCATAATATTTATAAAAAAAATCTTTTTAAAAGACTTGGCATGAAATATCTTATTTATGAATGTTTGGAAAACTTTAAATGAGACTGAATGAGAGATTTTTAAGCATATAAATTTATACAAAGATGAGTTGATATTGTATACCTTATCTCATGATCAAATCCTTTCGATTTCCATAACATCCACAAACTTATGCAATCTTGCTTCTTGATTTCAAACATTTTTCGTATTTGATATTTCTTGTTTGTTAAGTTTTTTCTCCATCAAAACTAAATTAAGATAGATGATAAATATCTTATTCACAATCTTACCCTTTTATTATGATGAAAAATATATATTGATGGGAAGTTTATATTTGATACATGGTGTTCCTTCTATCTTGTATATCTCCCTATTTATTTTGCAATTTATGCTTTGTCTTTGCTATCCTAAAAATTATTAAAAACAAAAATCTCTTCTCACTATTTTTGACATTATCTAAAAGAAAAATATCAAAATTTAAACTAAAGTAATATAGGGAAAAGATACATCATATATTAAAGTACTTATCTTCTTCACAATCGCTACTACAAATAACACATCTAACATCGACCACAAAATGAATTTAACCTTGACTACACATGCGAGGTAACAAAGTGCGACATGAAAAAAAATCACTTGTAACCTCAGAGATTCTAAAACCGAGGTTATAAATTAAAAGGTCGTGGGTTCGATCCCTAACATCAACATTTTTATTATTTTCAGAACTGTATGGCGTGTCCAATATTAACACTCAGTGTTTTGTAAAACCGAGGTAATATCTCAATGTTTTATGTAAACATCGAGGGGATAAGTTTTTTTTGTACTGTCGTTTGCATCTGTATTACAAAACCATATTCCTGAATATAGAACCATATTTTGCATATTCCTAAAACATAAACGCTGTACATTTTGCCAATTTCTCAATCTGAAATGTTGAACCACATATATTCATTGACTAAACCAAAAGCAAACCTAAAATGACACACACTTTATAATTTTACATCAAAACTAAAACAAAGAATTATGAAACAAAAGCAATAACCGAAATGGAAAGTTTTATAGACTGTCCAATAGGATTTGTCACTGGTACTTAAGCACATATAGTTTGAACAACATTTGAAACTAATTAGATCAACCAAGAACAAATTTAAATATTTAGAGGTAGTACAATAATTAAAAATGAGTAAAATGATTAATTATAAATTTCAAAGGGATAAACAACATTTACTTACTAGTTTTTCCACATACCATCTTCATGATCACGACGAATAACATGCACATTTCATCTGAATCATTTTCGTCAAATGCATCTGAATCTTGATTTTTATTAGTACTATCGATAAGATGTTTACCTTGAAGAACAATTGGCCATCTAGTGTTAGAAGGATGAGTGACATAAAAAACTTGTTTGGAAATAAAAAATTACATTTAGAAATGTCGTATTCACTCCTAGTAATTACATTAAACTTAGGAATACATGACAACCATTTGCAAATATCTGATGCACTACTCTTTTTGCAAATGAACAATATGTGTGAAAAATTGAATTCTGATAAAATAAACAAGAACAACCTTTGCTCTTCTCAAAAGAGAGAAATAACTATAATTGAAATTTTTCTTCATTTCTCAAGATGGTTACATGTCATTCAAGAATATCAACCATTTGAAGTAATCATTACAAGCATTAAATCACCAGATATTTCATCTTCTATGAGCGGTGCTTGAGTCACTCAACCTCTTCTATAAATGAACACTTTAATATACTGAATTTCCTTATCTTCAACCAACACTTCTTAACTTCCTAGCAACATGAGTTCTCAATCTTAGAAGGCTAAGAACATTATCTCAACAAAAATAACTATTGAGAACAAAATAATCACCACATTACAACACCATCAACAATCATTTGAGGAGGCCCAACCATCCTGGTCGACTACTGTGAAGGATACACTGAAGGCGAGAAAAGCCAAGAAGAAGAAGATGTTGAAGAAGGGAAAGGTTCCGAGGAAAATGGTTTACTATGACTCAGATGAGGGTAGTGAGGAACGAGTCGTAGATTAGGAAGATTTCTATAGTGCCAGAGGATATTGTTCTAATGTTAAAAAAATTATGTAATCCAAAAATCTTGTACTATTTCCTTTTGATCAATGAAAAAAGAAGAAGTACACAACCAACAAAAATAAAGCTTCTCAACAAGAACAAGAACAAGAACAACAATAATGGAGAATAATAAGAACAACAGTAATGGACCAAAGCAACAACAACAACAACAATAATGGACCAAAGCAACAACAACAACAACAATAATAACATATCAGAAAATAATGGTGATAGAGTTTTTTCGTTCGCTATGGCTCATTGAAAAATAAGTGTTCTTTCGTTGGCTAGATAATAATTGTTCTTTCGCTCGGGTTCGAGAAGTGAATGAGGTAGACACTGAGAGAATAAAAATTATAAAGAGAATAATAAGAACAACAATAATGGACCAAAGCTAACAACAACAAGAAGAACAACAATAATAATAACATAACAAAGAATAATTGTGAAAGAGTTTTCCGTTCACTAGGATTCCTTGGAGAATAAGTGTTATTTTGTAAAATCCATAAATTAAAGACGCCTTTTTGGTTCCATATAAAACATAAAACTGTAAAAGTTGGGAATCGAATCTCAAACCATTAACATATATTTATGTGAGTTTTTCATAAAACCACGGTAACAAATTGATTTTTTTTTAATATAAAACAAGACGCTCCCGTTATATACACCATCAGTTTTATACATCAATTTTATATTGTTTGTGGTGAAAATTTCATCATAAAAAAATATTTATTTATTGTAGTGAATGATTTGGTGTAAATGTTAATGCTTTTCTAATGTGATTATACGAGTTTGGTGGCAAAGACCAGCATCACTTACAAGACGGACTAATTTGACAAAATATCTTGCTATGAATAAAATATCTTGGTATTAATTTATTGACAAATTACATATCCGGCCATTTATTTTGAATCATGACGCTGAAATGGTCAATCTTTAAATTTTTTGAGTGAAGACTCAATTCAATCATTAAATAAATTGTAAGATCTAATTTAGTATTCCAAAAAAATATATTAATTTTAAATTTCTACAAAAATATACTACTAGAACTAGTAGTTATCTTATTTATATTTTAATTTGTTGATGAAAAAAAAATATTGGAATAAAATAAAAGACAATAAAAAGTAAAAACTATATAGAAAATACAAAAAAAATTCTTATTAATCATTCTTTTTATATTTAATGAATTCTAAATATTAAGTTATGTGTGTAAAATAAAAAGAAAAGATAGTAATTTTTAGTGTATTTAAATACTATTAGCATAAATTATAAGATTATAATGATAATAGACTTTAGGGACACAACAATTTCTAAATAGATTAAGTTTTTCTCAACATTTCTATTATATAAATAATACTTTCATGGGTAATATTCTAAACAATTCATATTCTTTGAGATAAAATATTTGATTTTGATCTTTTGAATTCTTTAATTCCTTCGTATGCTATTTTCAATATATATAAAATTTATTTGGCTCTTTTGCTATTTGATATTTGGAAAATTTTGTCCATTTCTAACGCTAATTGCAAGTATGTTCTTTGTCTTCTTGTCATACAATACTTTCTTCTGTTAAAGTTCCAATAGCCATTCACTTTAGTTGTTCTACATTTTTTATAATTTTTTTTTTAGAAATAAATGGTCTATTTTCAACAACATCCCATATTTATTTTTATTGTGCTTCTAAGTACATTTACATATGAATTTTTCAGAAATCAAAATGTTAATCAACGGAACATGGTGGATGTTGTTGTTGTCACCATATAAAAAAAAAACGATTTTGCGGAAGCCGTATCTACTAGAATAAAGGAACAAGTTACCTTAACATGCTCTGATGCCAATTGTGAAGAAAAACTTAAGAGAGAGAATTAGATTTTACAAAATTTTCTTATTATTTTGTATATGATTTTTTATTTTAATTTTCTGGAATTATAATGATGAACTTATAACAAAAAGTGCAGAAAATTAAATAGCAGAAATGTAAATGACACAAGAGATTTATCCTAGTCCAACTTTTAAACGTAAAGATACATCTAGTCTCTTCGCAGATTTTTCCCTGTATTAGAACTTTGTACAAACCTCCCACCAATACATACATCTCTTCCAACTCTTCTAACTTAAGAAATAAAGCACACCATTTATTTTTACAACACTTAAAGAAAGAAATCCACTTTCTTCTGCACAACACTTAGAGAAACATATACCACTTTCTTCTACAATTTCCTGTCACCACATCTTGGTGATAAAGTTACAAAAATATGATATACTTTTGAATAGTAATAACTTTGGCCTCTTTTAAAAATTTCAAAAAATTTGATCTTTCCTTTCCAATAAACAATTCACAAATATATAAAACTTAATTGCAGAAAGATTTGATGAAACATTTCTATAATATATGTAAATTATGCACACAAAAAAGTTTTCATGATATTTGAGAAAGAACACTTGATACAAATTTAAATTGTATGAAAATTTATGTGAAAAAAGTTATTTGAAAGTCGAATATATTTTTCTTTAAATACATCATAAGATACATCTTAGATTATTAGCAATATTCAGAGAAAGTTCATGATGGATTACAATGGTTTTGAAAAGCATTGGTTCATAAATTTTCAAAAATTCTCAAGAGGAAGTTGGTTGCTTGAATGGTGCAATTGATTTTCACCTTTGCAACGTTCAATTTTTTGACAGAGCCATCATGCAATCGATTGCACAAATGAAGCAATCAATTGATACTAACTTAAGAAAATTATGGCGGTTTTAGATGTGTTATTATAGTCGTTTAAAATGCCATAATTTATAATAAAAAAATCTTTTTAAAAGACTTGGCATAAAATGTCTAATGGATGAAGGTTTGGAAAACTTTAAAGGGGATTGAATGAGAGTTTTTTAAGTATATAAAGTTTATACAAAGATGAGTTGATATTGTATACCTTATCTCATGATCAAATCCTTTTGATTTCCATAACATCCAAAAACTTATGCAATCTTCTTCTTGATTTCAAACTTTTTCGTCTTTGATATTTCTTCTCTATTAATTTTTTCTCCATCAAAACTAAACTAAGATAGATGATAAACATTTTATTCACAATATTACCTTTTTTTTGTGATGACAAAATATATTGATGGGAAGTTTATGTTTGATACACGATGTTCCTCTCATGTATATCTCCCTCTTTATTTTGTAATTTATGTTTTTCCTTTGCTATAAAAAGAATTATTAAAAACAACCATCTCTTCTCCGTATTTTTGACATTATCTAAAAGAGAAATAGCAAAATTTAAACTAAAGTAATATAGGAAAATGATACATCATATATTAAACTACTTATGGTATACGAATACGAAGGTTTTTTACGCTCTCTAATAGATAATGCTGGGTGTATAGTTGCTAATGAAGCAAGGCTCTTCCAATATTCATAATGTGTTATTGTTTTCTTTCTACTATCTCATTTTTTATCGATGAAATACTCCAAAAGAGACTTAGAATCATGCTTTTGAAAATTCTTATAATGGACATATGAACTCTATAAATTTTGAAAATTCTTTAATTGAAACCTTTCCAAAGAATCAAAAGAATTTTCATGAAACATAATAGTTTGAGCAATGGAATCTGGAACTGAATTAATGAGCCAAGAATGTATCATAAGAGTACACATTTTCCCAAGCTGCATAATTGAGATCTTCAAGATCTGGTATTGGTGAACAATCAATGATGAACAATTTGTTCTTTGCACCAATGGCCCATCTCATTGATCAGTTTCATCCAGCATAGATAGTTCCACCGAGTTTTAGTGTAACAATAACAGAATTTGGTCCATCACTTGAATGCACATATTAAACAAAATTTAATTGAGGAAAAAATGAAACTTGATGAACATTCTTGTTTTATGGCGCCATTGATGGATGTCCAAGGAATTATGCAGAATGCAAAGAGCAAAAGATTAAAAAAAATGACGATGAAAAACTCAAATTGAGAACAAGAGTACAAATTCATAGCAAGTAATTCGAGGAGAATGGGATGAAAATTAAAGAATCACAGCGGAAAAGAGAAAGAACGAAGAGAACTATTCATAGAGTTATTGATACCATATTATGAACAAAGTGATACACTTCATTAAAATATGGATGAATGATTATAAATGGCTATTTATAGGAGAGGGATAGTGTATGTTAACTATTCTAGAGGAGATGCATATGATGATAACCTCAAAATATCTAAAGAACTCCTAACTAACACTCGTTAATAATACTCCCTCTATCCCACAATAAATAATTCATTTAGAATAAAAGAATACCGCAAAATGAATAATCCATTTCAATTTTCAATGCATGTATTCTACAATATTCTGAAACATGCTGAATCACAACCTTCTAAAAATAGTTCCTGATAAATCTCAACAAAAACACTTAAAGAATATTTCTGAAAATTCATGTAAACAGAAAATTGGACAATTCTGATTTCAACACCAGACAGTGATGTCATGACATCAGTCTTTACATCCTGCTAAAACAACAACACACCTAAACTTTCACACCTGCAGTGATGTTCTTTTCTTATGTCAAGACATTCTTCATAAAATTTTCCCGAGCAATATGTTTTGCAAAAATGACTGGCAACTCAGAACTTACGGATACCATATTAATGTTGCAATGGAGAAGCTCAACGAAAACCACAGTGAAACAAACAAACATTGAACAAAGAAGAAAATGATTTCATTGATAACTGTAAAAGGATAATAATATCCATTATATACAAGAATGAATAACAACCAAGAGAATAATCTAACTAACTAATTACATGTGTACGATTGAGATTAAAGGAGAAACTAAGCTATATATTTAACAATATTTTACTAAAAATATCACTCTCTCTTTCAATTATTTATTTATTTTAATATGTGTAAAATGATCAACTAGATCATTCATAATGGAAGAGAGGGGATAGAAAGTTTCACTTCTGAATAATTAACAAACCTATTATAATTAAAAAGCTTGATTAGCGGGGTGTTAATAACATAACTAACTTGTAACTAATTCTTCTTCTTTCTCATTAAGTATTAGATGAAGAATGTATATATTACATATTTAAAGGTCATGCTAACCAGTGTCATGTTAAAAATTCCAAATAAGGAAAATATATTGTGTTAAGTTTATTAAATGTACATAATATTCTTTAAATGAATTAATTATTTCTCTTTTCAATGCATTGAATACATATATATATATTTAAAAAAAACATGTTTTTTAATCTATTAAATAATGCTCAACTTACCATATTAATTTCTTAACCAGTGCCCCGTTAGCATTTCTCTTAATTAAATTATATGAAACACGTTAAACAATGTTGCTTATTCGTATTTTAGTCACAACCTACAACCTGGTCAAAGAAAGCGTCGTTAAAGTAAAACAAATCCTGAATTTGGTTCTAGTCATAAAGAATACTAGTTAGTTAATTTACACTTGACATGATAAAAGTAACTAAAATAATTGAATGAAGTATTTTGTGTATGGTGTTATTGATTCTACTTTTATATTAAAAAATATAATTCATGATGGTATTACATATAATCACATAATTTTAGCAGAAAAATGATGTAATATAAGCTTTTCTAACTAATTGGTATAACTTAATTGAAAAGACACATATATGAACAACACATTAATTGAAACACAACATTTTTTATCATAAATTTCAAACATACGATCCATGTCCTGGCCATAAGATATACTAGGATACACTCATAGTTCTAATTTGTTTTATTTAAAATACATACGTCCCTCAAAACATGTATTATTTTTAACATGAGAGTCAAATCCTCAAATCACAAACATGAAATCACAAGCATATTTAACATCTAGATAACACAAAGATTATCCAGGGGTACCCAAGCAACAGCTTTATTGCCGATGAAATGACATACAGGGACGGTTCCAGGAGTAACTTGGAGTGCTTCATAAAGCAACTCAGGATTCATACCTCTAGTGTCATGGTGACAGACCGTTAAAGCGTTAGTTTTAGTCCCATCCGAGGCTACCAGTGAGACTATATATGCGCTTGTTTCGCGCACTTGGTGACAGTTAAATACTACATTTTTAAAATTCAATCTATGACACATCACTGCATTTTCTCCAACTTTTCTCACTTGTTCCACCGCATATTGGTCTTGATTTTGAGCAAAGTTACTTGAAATTGCCTTAATCTTTGTTGTTCCAAAATGCGAAATGACTTGGTCAATCATGGATTTTAAGGTTGATACACAATGTTTATGTTCTGCTATAGCAGTTGGACTGTAACAAAAGTCCTCAAGACTTTGTTCATCTTTATTTGCCAGCCATATGGAATCTGTGACACCTTGTCTTGATTTTGTGAATGCTCGAATCACATTTCCTACCGGATGCGTGTTACCCAAGCGAAAAACTTTCCCCGGGTGAAGGTCATGTTCGAAAAAGAGCGTCGAGTATTGGTTCAATTCTTCCGTTTTGATGGGGAGACTATTAGTTTTTCCATCTGTCACGTTAAAGACCAAAATGATTAGTTTTATTATGAGAGATATTCTAATGATCAAGAGAAGTAGAAGTTTATAATTTAAATTACTAACTAGGAAGCAATAGATCAGAGAAGGTCTTTGGCAATGGAGTGTTTGGCCAAATAGATTGCCAATAATCTTCTTCCGGTGATGTCGCAGTGATTCCCACGAAAGCCAACTGCATGAAATATTCATGTACTATAAAAAATAATCACTAAATTATATATTGCAGAGTAGAAAATATTTAGCTTACACAAAAGAGAGATAAAACAGTGAGATGTGCAAACTCCATTTGACTGGCTATGAAGAAATGATAATTGTGTATATGGAAAGTGTTACAGAATCCCCATTATATAGACTACATGCATAACTAGTTGCATGTAAAATTGTCTTATTGTTTATTATTGATTCCTCCAAGTGGATGTCATGGCTTTAGCACTTGGCTTACATGCATATCATCTCCAAAATACTTTTTATCCTCAAAACTTGTGTGTGGTACCATTATTGTCTTCAAGAGTTCATAAACTTTTGATCCACGTGACTTTCATGCACCTCAAAGCTAGGAGTGTGGTATATTGATTGTTTGGAGTAATTTTCACTTTAATTCTCCTATAGTAGAAATATCAGCAAATCATAACATTTTCAATTCATTAGGATATAACACAAGAATGGTTTTCAGTCAATTTTTCAACTAACGAAATTATAAGTCTAACAAAACCGTCTCTGACTGCGACAAAACTGTTTCGACATGTGCTCATAATAATATTATTATCACGGTTTTTATATTAAAGAATACATCATGGTTAATTCATACCACGACGACCGTAATCAATACCGTGACACCTGTATAAATAGAAATTACGAAAATCTTTATGCAACTACGCTTGTTTTTTTAAATCTTTTATAATATTAGTACAAAATTTAAAATTTATCGCATATCAAACACATAGTAAAAACAAAAACAAAATACGAGGCTTTAGAGGTTTAGTGGCAATGTGTAAATTGTTGAGAAACAATAAGCGTGAGTTAAGAACGTTCTAGTCAGATGCTACTGTTAAATATATATTTTATTTTATAATATTAAATAAAGAAATGAATAAAATAAATACGTGTTATCAAATAGATCGGTCCAACCGACTCTAAATAATAAATAAGATATTAAAAACTATTATATATAAACTTTAATTAAATACATAAATAATATTACATCGGTATAACCTCATGTAAAATAATAATTAGTTAGAAAAATGTATTTAAATAGAGTCCGTTAATGTAGGTTTAGTCGACACTAATAGCGTCTGTGTCGCTAATTGACTCTAAATTTGGAGGCTAAATTGGCATATTCTAGTAGTGTTATCTTCTTCACAATTACTACTACAAATAACACATCTAACATCGACTCCAAAATACATTTAACCTCAACTACACAAGCGAGGTAACGAAGGGTGATATGAAAAACAATCACATGTCATGTAACGTCCAAATAATTATTTATTATTTTAATATTTAAGTATTTATTGTGGTTAGTCGGAATATTTAATGTTGTAGTTAATTTAATCGATAAGTCGGAAATTTAGTCGAAAGTCGTAGAAAATATTATAAGAAATAATAATATAGTTGTTGTGTTATTTGGGTAAGTGGGCTTATTATTGTGTGCTAATTAGTAAAATGGGAGGTGTTATGTTTAGGCCCATTAGAAATTATGATATTTAGTGAATTTAATAAAAAGAAATAAAAATATAAGTTATAGAAACCAAAAAGAAAAGAAACAGAAGTTAGAAAAATAAGGAAGTAGAAGAGGAATTGGAACTGCTGTGCTATCGTGAGAGAAAGTGAAAAGATTCCGGAATCCGATCGAAAGAGCAACCTTCAATCCAATCTAAGGTAAGGGTGGGTTCGATTCTTATAATCGGGTATGAATTTTGATACTGTGATTGGGTAGTTAGGTTATTGTGTTTAATGGTTTATATGAATGTTGTGTGGAATAACTGTTGATTGAAAAGTTTGATTATAAAAATTAGTTATTTGATTTTTGATCTTGTTAATTAATAAGTTGATTGTTTTATGTTGCTGGTTGTTGCTGTTACTGAGTTGTATTTAAATGCTGAAAATTTGTTAGTTTCAGGAAGATGACGGAGACCCGTAGGATAAATTGTAGGGAATGACCCAGATCATAGCTGAGTGGGTGACACATGGCACATGCCATGTGGTGGCATGGCGCAGGCCATGTACCCCACCCTAAGATGTGGCTTAGGCCATAAGGTTTTTTTTATGGTGGCCACACATGCTATGGCGCAGGCCATGCATGTTTTAGATACTCCCCACAAGCCATGTGTGGCGCAGGCCATAAGGCTACCCACATGATGCATGGCGCAGGCCTTGGTTCTTAGGAGAGACAAGGGTGGCGCAGGCCACCCTGTCTTGAGTGGAAGGTCATTCATTTTTTTTAATTAATATTTTCTTAATTAAATTATAAATAATCCAAATCATAAATATATTAAGTAATCTTTATAGACTATTATCTCAATTAAATTGGAGATTAACAGACTTAAAATAAATTATAATTAGTAGTGGGGATTAGTGTTCTGGTATATATAATTCGAACAGTAGAATCCAGGTTTTAGAATAATAATGTAGTGCATAGTTTAGCAGAAAATGCAGGTGTAATACGTTAGCAGAAACGATGGTGGCAATACGATTTCCATGACAGATGATTTTAATAGGACATATGAAAATCAAGTTTTGTAGTAAAATCGTATTAATCGCAGAAAATAGAAAACAATGTTGAATTAGTCGGTTCAGCCGAATTAGACGAAAAATGAAGTTGCTCGGATTTTAATGAAATTCGTTGGGGTAAGTCGGGTAATATTATAGTTGATTTTAATGAATTATTTTGTTGGAATTATGTTGTGAAATGTTGATACAGGTATGACTGAGTTGTTAAGTTGTTCCGTTTACGGAAAATGTTAAAGTTACTAAGTTGTAGGCTTGATAAGCCAAAGTTGAATATAAGTTGATTATGTTGTAAACATTGTTGTGTTGCTATTATTGTTATGTTGTCGGAGTTTTAAAGTCGTGTATGTCATGTAAATTCATATGCATTACATCGGAGCCATTGCTCACACCACGTTGGCCTGGATTGACAAAAGTTGAAAGTTGAAGGCTTATGCCTTGATGCCTCGTTAAATTGGCAGATTTTAAGTTGGGAGTTTTACTCCGAATGGTACCACATGCATAACTAGTCGAGTCTCATTAGAGTTGCATTCTTGTTGGTTTGTTGTGTTGATATTTGATTTAATATGTGAAATGGTGTTTGTTTACGATCCTTATCCACTGTATTGTTTTTCATATACTGCTTATAATTATCGTAACTCACCCCTTCTGTTGAATGTTGTCCTTATGTGACAACGTGCAGGTAATCCTGAGAAGTAGCCGGTTACCGTCGGTCTAGTTGGTGGTCAGTCGCTCTGATATGTAGCACTCGGGGGGATTGTCGCGTGTCTGCTTTGTTGATATTTTATTATTGCTGGATTTTATTAATCGAAGAACTTAGAGTTGCTTAATTCCTACTATAAAGTTATTATTATGTTGTTTTAAAGATGCTATGAATTACTTTATGAATCCGCTGCGTAAGATTTTATGAAGTTGAACTATTGGAGTGAATGAAATTATTTTGTTGAAATTAAGAAAAAGTGTTACGTATTTAGTATGATTTCCTTAAATTGGAATTGTTCAAAGTCGAATTTGTAATATCCCGTTTTGTAGAAAATTTTTACTAACTCTGATCTTGTTTATAATTCGTGGGTAGAATTTGGGGTGTTACATTAGTGGTATCAGAGCCTGGTTGGTCTGTCCGGCCAGTTGTCGAGTCTTAATTGTCTAACAATCGTGTATTGTTACTAATCTAACTTTTAGTTGTGTTGTAGTGATAAGTTGAGATGGCTGGAAGAAATGACGCTGCGATGGCTGCTGCAATGCAAGCGATGGCACAAGCTGTGCAGAACTTGCCAAATGCTAGTGAAGATGCTGGATCACGTAGCTTGGTGACATTTCAAAGAGAGAATCTGCCGGTGTTTAAAGGGAAACATGATCCAGATGCAGCTTTGGGATGGTTGAAAGAAATCGAGAGAATCTTCCGTGTTATGGATTGCACTCCAGCTCAGAAGGTTCGGTATGGTACTCACATGCTAGCAGTTGAAGCTGATGACTGGTGGCTAGAGACTCATGAGAGGTTGACCGCGGCAGGTGAAGTCATTACTTGGGATGTATTCCGTAGGGAATTCATGAGAAAGTATTATCCGGAAGATGTCCGTGGTAAGAAAGAAATTGAGTTCCTTGAGCTGAAGCAAGAAAACATGTCTGTCACAGATTATGCTGCAAAATTTGTGGAGTTGTCCAAATTTTATCCTCATTACACGGGTGCTGGTGCTGAATTTTCAAAGTGCATCAAGTTTGAAAACGGGTTGCGCTCTGAAATTAAGAAGATATGCATTTTTTCTGAATTAGTTGATAGCTGCAGGATATTTGAAGAGGACAACAATGCTCATTACAAGATTGTCAGTGATCGTAGAGGCAAGCAACATCAAAACCGTGGCAAGCCGTATGATGCTCCAGTTGGAAAAGGGAAACAAAGAGCTGCTCTGACTCAGAGAACTATTGGGGGAGGTGCTCCTGCTGGTATAGTTTTCTTCAAATGTGGTCAGGCTAGTCATAAGAGTAATGTATGCACTGCTGAAGTAAAGAGGTGTTTTCGCTGTGGTAAGACTGGGCATGCAATAGCTGATTGCAAGCACAAGGAAATGATTTGTTTTAATTGTGGCGAAGAAGGGCATATTGGTAGCCAGTGTCAGAAGCCAAAGAAATCTCAGACTGGAAAGGTGTTCGCATTGACCAAAACTCAAACCTCTAACGAGGACAGACTTATCAGAGGTACATGTTTCATAAATGGTATTCCTTTAATTACTATTATTGATACCGGTGCTACACACTGTTTTATTTCTGCTAACTGTGCTCGAAGACTAGGTTTAAAATTGTCCACTTTGAATGGTGAATTGATTGTTGAGATTCCAGCTAAGGGATCAATAACTACATCTTTGGTATGTTTAAAGTGTCCTTTGTCGATCTTCGATAAAGATTTCTATGTTGATTTAGTGTGTTTGCCGTTGACTGGGATGAATGTAATTCTTGGTATGAACTGGTTAGAGTATAACTATGTCCATATAATTGTTATCATAAGCCTGTGAGGTTTTCTACTCCTGAAGAGGAAGGAGTTGGTTTGTTATCTTTCAGAGAATTACAACAATTGATGAAAGAAGAAGCTCAGGTGTTTTTCCTGATGAGATTCCTAGTGTGCCGCCAGAGAGGGAAGTTGAATTTTCTATTGATCTGGTACCTGGTACTAGGCCTGTTTCGATGGCACCATATAGAATGTCGACATCTGAATTGTACGAATTAAAGAAGCAATTGGAAGACTTACTTGAGAAAAAGTTTATAAGACCAAGTGTATCGCCGTGGGGAGCTCCAGTGTTGCTAGTAAAGAAGAAAGATGGTAGTATGAGGCTTTGTATTGATTATAGACAGCTGAATAAAGTAACGATCAAGAATTAGTATCCACTTCCGAGAATAGATGATTTGATGGATCAGTTAGTGGGTGCTTGTGTGTTCAATAAAATTGATTTGAGATCGGGCTATCATCAGATCAAAGTGAAAGATGAAGATATTCAGAAGACAGCGTTCAGAACTCGGTATGGACATTATGAGTATTTTGTGATGCCTTTCGGTGTGACTAATGCGCCGGGAGTATTTATGGAATACATGAATCATATTTTTCATACTTATCTGGACCATTTTGTAGTAGTATTTATTGATGATATTTTGATTTACTCTAAGTCAGAAGAAGAGCATAAGGAGCATTTGAGATCAGTGTTGGATGTTTTGAAAGATAAGAAATTGTATGTGAAGTTGTCCAAGTGTGAGTTTTGGTTAAGAGAAGTCAGTTTTCTCGGCCATTTAATTTCAGGAAAAGGTATTGCTGTGGATCCTTCAAAGGTAGAAGCTGTATTGCAATGGGAGACTCCGAGGTCGGCTACCGAGATTAGAAGCTTTTTGGGATTAGCCGGATATTATAGAAGGTTTATTGAAGGATTTTTTAAGTTAGCACTTCCGTTAACTAGATTAACTTGTAAAGGTAAAACTTTTGTGTGGGATGTTCAGTGCGAAGAGAGTTTTAATGAATTGAAAAAGAGATTGACGTCGGCGCCGGTTTTGACCTTGCCAAATCCGGAGGAATCGTTTGTAATTTACTGTGATGCTTCATTGATGGGTTTAGGAGGTGTGCTTATGCAAAATAATAAAGTAATTGCTTATGCGTCGCGACAGTTGAGAATTCATGAAAAGAATTATCCCACGCATGATCTTGAACTTGCTGCTGTTGTGTTTGTGCTAAAAATGGAGGCATTACCTTTATGGTTCCCGATTCGAGGTTTACAGTGATCATAAAAGTTTAAAGTATTTATTTGATCAGAAGGAGCTGAATATGAGACAACGTAGGTGGTTAGAGTTGCTTAAGGATTATGATTTCGGTCTGAATTATCATCCAGGTAAAGCAAATGTTGTGGCTGATGCCTTAAGTAGAAAGACTTTGCATATGTCAACAATGATGATTAAGGAGTTGGAATTAATTGAGCAATTTTGTGATATGAGTTTGGTTTGCGAAGTGATCCCATAGAGTGTAATGTTAGGAATGCTAAAGATTAATAATGATTTTATGGATAGTATACGAGAGGCACAGAAGTTGGATTAAAAATTAGTAGGTATCCTTAATCGTTGTGGTCAATCATAGAAGAGTGATTTTAAGGTTGATGCGAGAGTTGTGTTGAAATTAGGTGAAAGAATTTGTATTCCTGATGACACGGTTATGAAAAGAAGTATTCTAGAAGAGGGTCATAGAAGCAGTTTGAGTATTCATCCAGGAGCTACTAAAATGTATCAAGATTTAAAGAAAATATTTTGGTGGCCCGGAATGAAAGAAGACGTGGCTCGTTTTGTGTATGCGTGCTTAACTTGTCAGAAGTCGAATATTGAGCATCAGAAGCCTGCTGGGTTGATGCAACCATTGGAAGTTCCAGAATGGAAATGGGATAGCATTTCTATGGACTTTGTAACGGGGCTGCCTGTTACTTTAAGAGGGCATGATTCGATTTGGGTGATCGTTGATAGGCTCACAAAGTCGGCTCACTTCATACCTATTAACATCACTTACCCAATTGCGAAGTTGGCAGAGATTTACATCCGAGTAATTGTAAAGTTGCATGGTGTTCCTCTGTGTATTGTGTCGGATAGAGATCCGAGGTTTACGTCAGAGTTTTGGAAAAGTCTGTAAGAGTCGTTGGGTTCTAAGTTGAGATTGAGTTCGGCATATCATCCTCAAACTGATGGCCAAACTGAGAGAACTATTCAGTCATTAGAGGATTTGTTGAGAGCTTGTGTTCTTGAGCAAGGAGGTTCGTGGGACACTTATCTCCCGTTGATTGAGTTCACCTATAATAATAGTTACCATTCTAGTATCGAAATGACACCTTTTGAAGCATTGTATGGTCGTAGGTGTAGAACTCCGTTGTGTTGGCATGAATTTGGTGAGGGTGTGGTACTTGGACCGGAATTAGTTCGAGAAACTACCGAGAAAATGAAGTTCATCCGAGAGAAGATGAAAGCTTCTCAGAGTAGACAGAAGAGTTACCATGACAAGCGGAAGAAGGATTTAGAATTTCAAGCTGGTGACCATGTGTTTTTGAGAGTCACGCCTGTGACCGGTGTTGGGAGGGCTTTGAAGTCTAAAAAGCTCACTCCTCGCTTCATTGGTCCGTATCAAATCTTGGAACGAGTTGGAAAAGTTGCTTATCGGATGGCGTTACCACCAAACCTTTCGAATTTGCACAATGTATTCCATGTGTCGCGACTTCAAAAGTATATTCCAGATCCGTCTCATGTGGTTAGTATGGACGATGTGAAAGTGAGGGATAATCTCACAGTGGAGACAAAGCATGTACGAGTTGAAGGTCGTGAAACAAAGACTCTTCGAGGAAAAGAGATCGTATTGGTCAAAGTCGTTTGGTTGGGAGCTACGGGCGAAAGCATGACCTGGGAAATGGAGAGCAAGATGCGAGACTCCTATCCTGTGCATGCCATGCATGTTTTAGGTACTCCCCACAAGCCATGTGTGGCGCAGGCCATAAGGCCACCCACATGATGCATGGCGCAGGCCTTGGTTCTTGGGAGAGACAAGGGTGGCGCAGGCCACCCTGTCTTGAGTGGAAGGTCATTCATTTTTTTTAATTAATATTTTCTTAATTAAATTATAAATAATCCAAATCATAAATATATTAAGTAATATTTATGGACTATTATCTCAATTAAATTGGAGATTAACAGACTTAAAATAAATTATAATTAGTAGTGGGGATTAGTGTTCTGGTATATATAATTCGAACAGTAGAATCCAGGTTTTAGAATAATAATGTAGTGCATAGTTTAGCAGAAAATGCAGGTGTAATACATTAGCAGAAACCATGGTGGCAATACGATTTCCATGACAGATGATTTTAATAGGACATATGAAATTCAAGTTTTGTAGTAAAATCGTATTAATCGCAGAAAGTAGAAAACAATGTTGAATTAGTCGGTTCAGCCGAATTAGACGAAAAACGAAGTTGCTCGGATTTTAATGAAATTCGTTGGGGTAAGTCGGGTAATATTATAGTTGATTTTAATGAATTATTTTGTTGGAATTATGTTGTGAAATGTTGATACAGGTATGACTGAGTTGTTAAGTTGTTCAGTTTACGGAAAATGTTAAAGTTACTAAGTTGTAGGCTTGATAAGCCAAAGTTGAATATAAGTTGATTATGTTGTAAACATTGTTGTGTTGCTATTATTGTTATGTTGTCGGAGTTTTAAAGTCGTGTATGTCATGTAAATTCATATGCATTACATCGGAGCCGTTGCTCACACCACGTTGGCCTGGATTGGTAAAAGTTGAAAGTTGAAGGCTTATGCCTTGATGCCTCGTTAAATTGGCAGATTTTAAGTTGGGAGTTTTACTCCGAATGGTAGTACGGATGGCAAAACGGATCGGGGCCCGCCCGCCCCGCCACCCGCCAAAAAATGGCGGGCTGGGTTGAGATTTTGAGCCCGCCAACCCGTTTCTCCCGCCCCGCCAAAACAAAAAACCCCGCGGGCGAAATATATAATGGGGCGTGGTTGACCCGCCAACCCGCTAAAAATTTTGAAACCAAAACACTTAAAAATTTATTGTAATATGCATTTATATTTATATGTATGTCATAATTCAAATTTAAATGAAATTATAGTAAACCAATTCAAACTTAAAATGAGTTATTGTTATATGCATCCATATAGAAAGTTTAGAAAAAGTATGTAAAGTTGTATACAATACCAATATAGATATTTATTTATATTGCGTATAAAACCTCTAACCAATAAAATATTGCAATGACAAATTCTCTATAATGCAATGTATACATAATATATAATACATAGTGCAGAGAAAAAAACACATGACATTGCTATACTGTAATACATATAGAATATTCTAATTTAATATTTCAATTATAATATGTAAATATTTTTAATTGTGAAATTACTAATCCATTTATATATACTGGAACATTCATATATATCAAACTATATGCAAAGTAGTTTTCACTATTTCTTAACATATACCTCTATTTTTAAACTATATTATGTACTGAACATATTCAACCAGTAAGAATTTCTCTATTATCATATATGCGACACAATAATTTTATTAACATTTAAGTTACTTCTCTATATAGTTGGCTTTATTTCTTGTTAATCACATTAGTTTGATTCCTCATCTCTTACAATTTAAAAATAGCTATAAAAATACAAAAAATAAAAACAAAAAAGAAATTTAAAAATAGCATATAAAGAAATGGAAAAAAAAATAAAAATAAAAAAGAAGGCAGGCAAGCCCGCCGCCCGCCAACCCGCCGGCGGGGCGGGGCGGGCTTGAATTTCATGCCCAATTCACCTTGGCGGGCATGCCCGCCCCGCTCTTTTTTTGGCGGGTTTTTGGTGGGGCGGGGTGGGGCGGGGCGGACGACCCGTTTTGACACCCCTAAATGGTACCACATGCATAACTAGTTGAGTCTCATTAGAGTTGCATTCTTGTTGGTTTGTTGTGTTGATATTTGATTTAATATTTGAAGTGGTGTTTGTTTACGATCCTTATCCACTGTATTGTTTTTCATATACTGCTTATAATTATCGTAACTCACCCCTTCTGTTGAATGTTGTCCTTATGTGACAACGTGCAGGTAATCCTGAGAAGTAGCCGGTTACCGTCGGTCTAGTTGGTGGTCAGTCGCTCTGATACGTAGCACTCGGGGGGATTGTCGCGTGTCTGCTTTGTTGATCTTTTATTATTGCTGGATTTTATTAATCGAAGAACTTAGAGTTGCTTAATTCCTACTCTAAAGTTATTATTATGTTGTTTTAAAGATGCTATGAATTACTTTATGAATCCACTGCATAAGATTTTATGAAGTTGAACTATTGGAGTGAATGAAATTATTTTGTTGAAATTAAGAAAAAGTGTTACGTATTTAGTATGATTTCCTTAAATTGGAATTGTTCAAAGTCGAATTTGTAATATCCCGTTTTGTAGAAAAAATTTACTAACTCTGATCTTGTTTATAATTCATGGGTAGAATTTGGGGTGTTACATGTCTGTAATACCTCAAAATTTGCCCTCTCATTTTCATGCCATTTAGCATATCCTTTCATACATTGCATTGCATTTAGATCACAATTGCATCATAAACATACATGAACATACATCTCCATTTGAGCTTTCACAGGTTGCGACTGGCCTTTATTTCTTCATGCGGCACGTGCACAATAATCTCAGAAGAAGCCAAAAGTTCTCGGTTGATTCAGAGGAGTTTAAGCTGAATATCAGTTTTATGGTGCAGTTTGCAAAAGTTGTAACTTATGCTCGGAAACTCATTTTGGCTTGAAACTCAATAGTTTAGACTGTTTCATTATTCTCTACAACTTTTGTGTTCGGCTCGGAGGCCAATTCATCAAGGAAAATGGCGGGATTTATTTGTTTCTGAAATTTCGGTTTCGCCGATTAACTGTGCTAGCGGTATTCAAGAGTTTGTAACTTCTTATTGGGTCAACATGTCTGAGAGATTCATATGTCAAAAGTTCCGTCTTGATATCCTTTCCAACTTTTGGGTTTTGGCCGAGAACTAATTCTTTGAAGAAGATCTCAGAATGTGCGAGTCTTTAGAGTCGACATAGTGAAAAACAGTGCTGAACCGGTGAGTTTTGAATACTAAAAAATTCATAACTCTTGGATCGTTTATCGAATTGATGTCGTTTCGGTGCCTAAAATTCCGTTTAGATGTTATCTTCATTATGTGAATTCAGTTTTGGTTCGGTCCAAGCGGAAGGATCTCGAAAATGCGAATTACCAATAAGGTTCTTTGATGCACTGCATTGTCTGTCAGATTTTGTAAAATTCATAACTCGGTCAATTTTCATCGGATTGCACCCGTTCTTGAAGCGTTGGTTCAAAAATTTTATCCTATTCAAGTTCAAAGACAAATGCGAGTTTGAACGGTGCTCCAAAGATTATCGTTTTGGTTTATTTCACAAAACTGAAGTGCTGAACCGAAGAAAAAGGCTGAAAGTGGTTTCACGAGAAAATTCATATCTCCCTCGTCGTTTGTCCGGTTGAGCTTAGATTTTAACACCAGGTCACTGACTCATAGATCTACAACTTTGCTGACAAAGTCGAGTCGAGATTATGCTCCGAAGAGGTTGACCTCGTCACATTTTCGAGTAGCGGACACCAAATAAGCCGAAAAAACAACTTATTCAGTGACGTCTTGCAGCTTAAACGTATCGATCGCACTCGATTTTGATCGTATGACGTTCGTTATTTTTGCATTGCAACCGTGATTCAGAGGCGGACGATGTTGTGGAAGGTTCAGAGTCGAAATTTCTTGCCGAAGATATTTTTATTTTCACGTAAGCCGAAATTCTACCTTTTGCCTTTCATTTTACACTCCACTATATATTCTTTTGACCCACAATTTGTCTCATAACTTCCATCATAATTTACAAACACCAAAAAACTCTCACAAACTCTCTCTAAAGGATCAAAGTTCATTCTCTCAACTCTTTCTCAAGAACACAACAACAACTTCATCAAGAACTCAAGAACACAACAATTCCGATCAAGCTTCCGATAGCCGAGCCGCCACGAACCACCACCTCCGGTCAACTTCACCACCGTGCGACCACCATCTTTCGCCGCCGGCAGCCACGCGGCCTCTCCTCCTCTCCTCCATTCATGATCGCGTCTCACTTCCTCCGGATTCACAATTTCTTCGTCGATTCTTCATTCGGTAAGCTTCTTAAACTTTAATTCATGAATAATTGTTGCATTGTTTCTTGAATTGAATTTTAAAGTTGAATTCATATTATGGAGATTATGTGCATTGATTCTTGATGTGGTTGTTGATTGATGCTTGATTAATTGATCCTAATAATTGTTGTTGTGCATAATTGGAAATGATTGTTAAAATTGACATAGACTAATCGATGCATGTTAGATGTTTGATAAAATTCTTAAGAGAGTTAATTATTGTGACTTGATATTGATTGAAGTGCTTGACTTTTAAATTTTTGCTTGTTTCATTGTGTAAATTCGGAATAGGATAGGTTGAAGCTTAATTGTTGATGTTGTTCATATGTCGCGTGTCGATAAGTGCGTTTTGGTCATAACTTCCTAACCGTAGCGCGTTTTCGCGAATGTGAATAGTGTAAATTGACTTTGTTGATTATTCCGGAGCCATTGGTAAACTTTTTAGTCGATTTCGGACAATTTTTTCCGGCTATTTCGCTACTGCCAGCCGATAAAATCGGCCAAAAAGTACCACTTCCGAGCGGAATTTTCAAAATCCGATTGCATATTTGAATCCGTTGGCACGTTTGCAAGTTACCATGCGATTTTCGTTCAATTCCGAGTCGGTGATTTTTGACGCGTTTTTTCGTTTTAAGGCTTTTTAAGTTCGGTTTGGTGCAATTTTGATGCATTGATCTTGTTTTGACTTGTACTTATGTTTGTTGATCATTTTCCATTCATTGCATGTAAATTTATTTGATTTTGGTTTGAATTTGCATGTTGTTTATGTTAGAGCATAAGTGCTGCCCCGTTTTGAAACGTAAATTTCAATGCATGTCCATGACTCGTACATTCATCTTTCTATTTGATTTTGAGTTGTGAGACATAGGTGCAACTTCCGGTTGCACCTCTTTTTGGTTTCTAATGCGTTTGTTGAGTTCATGCAAGGTTCTCGCAAAGATCTTAACGACGGTCGTTTGGTTGGTATTCCACTTTATTTGTGGGATACCTTTGGATTCAAATGATATTTTGTGTCGTTGTTTTTGTTTCGATTATGGGGGATCTTCACAAAGCAATTATGGAAGATGAGCATTTATTTTGCTCATGGGAGATTACAAGGCTTGACTTGAAGTTTTTTTGGATTTCTTTTATGTGAAAGAATCGACACTTCGACCAAGTAAGTAATCTCGATTCTCTACTTTAATGCATCATTCTAGTTGTATGCGACTTAGGATCATATAACTTAAGGTGCATACTGAGCCCTCCCACCTGAGGCATTGGATTTATTTGTGATATATATTGATATGTGTCGATTTCGGAGTTTAGGGATTAGGTTACGGATTAGAGAATTCGATTCCTTTCACTTTCCCTTAAAATATCGTTTTTGCCCGTTTCGTCGCAATTATTAAAAATAGTTTTAGGTGTGATAAAATTCTGGAAAAATTCATGAGTGATCCTCATCCTCTTAATTAATTTGTCATATTTTTTGTTTCCAGATTTGGGTGGTTTCAATATTTTATTTGGATTTTAGATCATAAGCTGTCCCAAAAAGGAAGATTTTGGCATAAGGGACCGAAATCGATTTTTCCCCATAGGTGTGAGACCTATTTTTTGTGTATGATTAATTACTGTAATTTGTGACATTTTGATGCTCCTTAGGCATTTTTTTCATAATTTTAGATGCCCTTTTTGATCCACTTTGTGGAGTCGTTTTTTGGGTGATCATTCATTGCTACCTTGCTAATTAAGGAATTGTTTTGGCACTTTGGTGCATATTTTTTTGGAATACTTTTAGATAATGGGAGATAATGACTTTATTATTCCAGGGATTTAATTTCATAATTTTTAAAGGTTTTTTTATTTTTCCATGTCACCTAGATCATAGGTTGATTCATGTGTGTATTTGCTCCATATCCTAGATGTTAGGAAGACATTCATGCCATTTGCTTGAGGTAAATTTTTGGTAACTTTTAGGAGTTAATTATAGGTCACTTTTAGGTCCTTAATTCCAGTTATAGGCCACTTTTTGAACCATACTCATTTGGTTTGTTTTGGTGTTTCAAAGTGCATAATTATGTGAACATATTTTGCCCTAAACTAGATTCTCTTCTCCTCTAAATAATAACTTGAATTATGTGGAAATCATTAATGCCTATTCATGCATTCTAATTGCATCTCATACCTTGTATTCTACTGAACCATAATCATTTCATTCATATTCACATGCCATTCTTCCTTAGTTTGCATCATGTGCGATCTTATGCGATGTTTGTTCGTTTCTTCTCATATCTTCTTCTCATTGCTCCATATGCCTAATCCATTGCATCCATGATTCTATATTCATTCATCCATATTCATAAACATTCACTACTGACTTTGATGTTCATTTCATGTATTAATTCATGCTTGTAAGTCATATGCATTCATACTTCATCCATGAGCCTTAACTTGCATTCATGTGAATTTATGTGAACTTTTTGTACATAGTTTGACATAGTTTGATCTTGTGGGGTATCCTAGTATCCTTAGGGATCTATATCATGTAGCTACTGACTTTAGAAGTCATGTGACCTTTAGGTACCTTCACCTTTAGACTTAGGTCTTATTTTGAACCCTAGTTCCATTCTAGGACGTTTATGGTACTTAATCGCTTTCATGCTTTGATTTTAATTCCAATATGCATTGTCATGCTAACTTTTGTTTTGTAGGGGGGAAGATTGAGGTAAGCATCACTTCATTCCTATCTTTTATGCATTCTAAATGTGTTTTCCTTAGCACTTGGTGCTTGCTTATAGGTTTTCCCTTTCTTTAGAGACAACTTAACTTCCTTAGGAAGTAAGTTAGTTTCTAACTATCTTTTCTTCCTTTTCTTTTCTTTCTTAGGATTAGAATACCTCATTAACCATAGGATCTCCATTGTAAATAAATAAATAAAAATTAGGGTGTGTCTTAGTTCCCATTAGATTTTTCCTTTTATCAACTTGAGTCATTCTTTCTCATCTCAAAAAGAAAAGCAATAAAACACTTAATAAAAACCGAACAATCTTGTACGACACGAGACTTTGTTGCGGAGTGTTTATACGCGTCCTGTTTCGGGGCGAGGTGTAAATACTCACCGCGATGGATAGGTCTTAGTACAAGAAAGTTCACAAACAAATTCAAAAAAAAAGCTTCTCTTAAAAGACAAAAAACAAATAACAAACGACTATCCTGCGGGAACTTCTCTTTTCATCTCATTCACTCACAACGCGAACTCGCGACGACTTGTCTCGCATGCAAGACGGTAAACGCACTCGTACCAGACGAGCCTGCAACACCTGAGCATAGACATACGCAGTTCCAGCATAAAAAACACAAACAAATAGTTCCCGCCTTAGATAGGCGAACTACGTCGACTCTGATCCTCATTATCCCGATGAGGTACGTAGGCAGCGGGGTAGGGCCCGTTCGAGCACATTCTTTATTTTCCCTACATTTCCCCCTTTCTTTCCATTTTCTTATTCATTTCTCATTCTCATTCCAGTTAGCGGTTTTGTTCAGCAGCAGTTATATTTTTCTCACCCTTTGAAACAAAACAAGCAAGCGTGGATCCCGTCGGGTACGACGGACGATCTGGGGTGCTAATACCTTCCCAGGTCGTAACCGACTCCCGAACTCAGATCTTTGGTTCGCAGAACCTTGTCCTTTCCTTCTTCCTCAGGTTTGTGCAACATTACCTTTCCCATTCATTCGGGATAAAAATGTCTGGCTGGCGACTCTAACCTTTCCGCGCCACTTTCGCGTTTGTACTAGGATGAAAATCCCGGGAGCGACAATGTCACCTCGGTGATTTTAAAACTGAGGTTATAAATTAAAAAGTCGTGGGTTCGATCCACAACATCAACATTTTTATTAATTTCAGAACTGGACGACGCGCCCAATATTAACATTCAGTATTTTGTAAAACTGAGTAATATCTCAATGATTTATGTAAACACCAAAGGGAAAAGTTTTTTTTATTGTCGTTTGCTCCTGTGTTACATAACCACATACCTGAATATAAAATGATATTTTGCAGATTCCTAAAACAAAAATACTGTACATTTTACTAATTTCTCAATCTGAAAATATTTTTTGAGTGAAGACTCAATTCAATCTTTAAATAAATAGTAAGATCTAATTTAGCATTAAATTTTTTTAAAAAATTTCTAAAAAATATACTACTAGAACTAGTAGTTATCTTATTTATATTTTAATTGGTTGATGAAAAAAATTGGAATAAAATAAAAGACAAAAGAAAAAGTAAAAACTATATAGAAAATAAAAAAATCTTCACTACGCCAAAATTGAATTTTGACAGCGCAAAAAAGACAGCACTTTTATGCAAAAGTGCTATAATATGTTTTTTAAAAAAATTCGTTCAAAAAAAGCGCTTTTAAAGGGTAACCTTAGAAAGCGCTTTTAAAAAGCGCTGCTAAAGTCCTTAAGTTGGTCCCATCTTTGAAAGCACTTTCTAGAAAATGCTGCTAAAGGCCCTACCTTAGATAGAGCTTTCTCAAAAACGATCTTATAGGTAGCCTTAAGAAAGCGCTTTTTAAAAAGCACTCTCTAAGGCCAATTATTAAATAAAATATATAAAACTTTCAGAATCACAAAAATGGCAAGGGGGTCGATTGTCTTTTTTTTAATCTTTTATAATATTAGTACAAAGTATGACAAAGTTAAAGAGGATATAAGTGCCTCATAGATAAAAGTGGAAATTGCCTTCAAATTTGTCTGAAAGAAATTTTGGTCAGTTTTTGCACTAAACATCCACCGGTGGAAGTTGCTGTTAAATTTGTCTCGGGCTACTGAAAGTTTGAATTTCGAATTCAAAATATACAACACTTCGTGAAGTGTTGCTTTGGAATGAATATAGGTAATGCTTAAAAATAATGCAACTTTTGGTTAAAAGGTGTTATTTCATCAAGGGTCACAACCTTGTGAAACAACACATGTATGCCATATATATACCTTATTCCGAAATTCAAAAAAGAATCTCATATGGGAAATCCTCATGTACAAATTTCAAACACTCTTTGCTACATAATCGAGTTTTCGTCGGTCGTGCGCATACTCGATAAAAGGCTGAATTATCATGGATATTCATGCGTTCCAACTCTAAGACATTTTTGAGAGTGCTTAAAATACTTTTAAAAAGTGATTTCGTTCACGATTCTAGTCTCGGTACAATCCATTCGATTTATATTAAATTTCTAACATTCTTAAAAGTGTTGCAAATAATGGTAACCGAGGCTTCCATTTTAGTAATCAAGAACAATATCCTCATCATGCATCCGAATACATTTTATTTTTTCATACAATTAGAAAATCGTAAAAATTATAATATCAAGATCCTGAATAAAAAAGCCAACTTTTTTTAGTTGTGTGATATCCCACGTGTTTAGAGTGAGAAGGTCTAACTTCTCACTAGAAACTTAGCGTGTCTTTACACCCATATAGGGTTTTTACCCCTTCTTGTCTAGGGTTTCTTTTTCTCTCCCTTTGTTTTGGGTCACCTGACGGTGCATCTGTCTTCCTCCACTTTGTGCCTTACCAGTTACTTTCTTCAAGTCAAATCCTTTCTCTATTTTATTTTCACCTAACCTAACCGTACTCTAACCTCGATTCATACCATCTTTGAATCATGGAGAGATGGAAAGATATTCCGCTATCCAGAGAGGAAGAAGAGGGAGTCACCTTCAAAGCTGATGAAGTTAATGATGGAGAAATTTTTGAAAGAACGTTGGCGGGGAAACTATGGATAGAGAACAATTTCAACTCAAGGGCATTCACCACAACTATGATTAGAGCATGAAAATTGAAGAATCCAGTTGATACGGAAGAACTGAGAAAGAATCTATTCTTGTTTCGTTTCATCTCAAAGAGAGATATTGAAAATGTTTTACAAAATAGGCCACAGAGCTTCGACATGAACCTACTTGTCCTTGATAGGGTTTCAGGTGAAGAACAACCATCAGATCTGAAAATGCACTACGACGTGTTTTGGTTACAAATTTATGAACTCCCACTAATACTGAGATCAAAAGCTATGGCGAAGAAAATGGGAGGCATTCTGGGTGAGTTTATAGAAATGGATCAAAAGGAAGCTCACCATAGTGAAGGTTTTTAAGAGTCAAAGTAAAGATAGATCTCAAACAACCACTCAAAAGGGGAACTGTGGTACGTTAAAATCTGGAAACAAATATAAGATGTCGAATAGGATATTACGACATTAATATCTAACAGATTAAAAGAACAAGGTAAATAAACAAAACAACTGTAAAAGACACAAGCAATTGTTAACCCAATTTGGTGCAAACACACATACTTTGGGGGCTACCAAGCCAGGAATTAAATCCACTATCAGTAGTATCAATTCAGATCTAAACCACCCAGTTTACCCTCTTCACTTAATACTTACCCAATGCAATTTCTATCTAAGAACTCTTAGATAAGAGTCACCTCTCACCCCCCTCAATCACAACAGTGATAACAAAACTAACAATCAAGAAAAAGAAGACACATTTCAAAGATAATCCTTGACCTTGCTTAAAAGCTCCAGTCAAATACAAAACACTCTTACTTAAAATAAGGTGGAATTAGTAAAAACCAATATTAGGGGATTAATCAGAATTAGGAAGAGAATTAGTCATAATTTTGTGAAAGAACCAAAGAGAGCTAGGAAAAGGAAGAACAACTAGGGCACCTCCATAATCAGAAATCCGTAGGAAAATTCATCCAAATTCAAGGTAAGGGGGGGGGGGGGAGAAAGGGATTCTCATTACGTGATATAATATGATGGGGTAGTGATGGGTCCTTTCCCTCGTAGGATTTTCATTGTTTATGATGTTTTATGATGAATATGTGATTATATGATTGTTGTTGTGAATCTGTGATTGTGATTGTCTGATCTTGTTGAATTTGAAGGAATATTGTTGTGGCTATTTTGTATGTTGCATTGTTGTATGGATTTGGTATTGTTGCAGAAGTAGATGACGAATCTAGATCTAGAAACATATAAAATTGAATCTAGTAACATTAGATGAAAGAAGAACATGAATGTTAGTGTAAAACTGGTATAGAAACCTTCCTAAGTCTAGTATGAAGTGTGAAATCGAGAACTAGGATGAAAAGATTCAGAAAATAAGAGAAACCATGGAAAAATATTGGTTTCTGCTCATACGCATATTGGGCATGTCAATACACGTATGGTGTGCGCGATTTGGGGGTGATGCGCGTAATGGAGGGATGTTACGCGTAAGAAAACTGAATTTTTAGGGCCCTCTTCCCATTCTAGTAGCATACGCGTGAGGAAACCAAGGCAATACGTGTATGAAGGGTCAATACGCGTAATGGGCGACATAAAGGGGTTCAATACGTGTAATGAAGGCGTGTGGTGGGTGTATGGGTTGCGTAAAGGCTGGGCATTATGCGTAGGGGTGTTCACGGTCCAGATTGGTTCGGTTTTGAGAGAATCCGATACCCGAACCAATGAAAAAAAATGAATTGGTTTGGATTGGATTTTTAGATTTTTATAATAAAGCCCAAACTAAACCGATCCAAAAAACAACGGGTTGGTTTGGATTGGATTGATCGGGTATGTTAAAAATAAATATACAAAAATATTTCTTTTAATTATTTATTTACACACTAATTATTTATTTATCACCAAAACTACGTTACTGCATGCACTTACGACCATAAAAAATCGACAACAAAAGTTAGTATTTAATTCATTTCCTTTTTAAAAGCACTTCAAGTTAAGACAAAACACAATAGGCTTGTTAAAATTTTATCTTAAGAAATGAAAATATCGATAATATTGAAGAGAAAAGTGCATACATAATGTATCATATTGCATACAAAATTTGTACTTCAAATCAATTGAAAATAGCATCATAATGCATACAAAATATTAAAAACTATGACCAAAACAACATGAGACAACACCCAAAACAACATGAGATAGCTTCCAACAGCAGCAACAAACAACGGCAGACGACATCCAACAACAACAGACAGCAGCAAGCAGTAACAAAAAACAGCAAAATAGCAGCAGACAGCAACAAATAGCAACAGGAAAACAGCAGCAGATGAACAGGAAAACAGCAGCGTGACAGCAATAAAAAACAGCAAAATAACAGTAGACATCCTCCAACAGCAACATATAAAAATCGAAACAACACCAGACAGCTTTCAACAACAACAAACTAATACTAAAACTGTAATATTTAGTAACAAGTTAGTTAGAACAACAAAGTTATAACAAAGAATTTAAATAAAGGCATCTCTAAACGAATTATTAAATTACCGTCATGTGTTACGACCAACACCAACACTAGTTGTAGCTCCATCATTATCTAAAGCTAGTTGGGACAACTCTGGAATTATTGACAAAATCACATTAGCTCATAATCTTTAACAATTAAAGTAAAAAATTTAAAATGTTGAAAAGTTATAAAGAAATAAATATACCTAATTCAATCTTTTCTTCTTCATCCAATTCAGCTTGAAAATCCATTACCTTTGGAGACTTAATCCAATTTTGGGAACATAGCAAAGCTTGAACGGTGGATGGATTCAAGGAGCTACGAAATGCATCAAGCACTCGACCACCACTACTAAATGCAGACTCGGAGGATACCGTAGAGATTGGAATTGCCAAAACATCCCTAGCAATGCGGGAAAGAACATTATACTTATTTGCTTTCCCTTTCCACCATTTCAACATGTCAAAACCAGCCACATTTTCCACAATGCCATCTTCTACATATCTTTCCAACTCATTTCTTTGAACTTCACCTTGTTTCATCCTCATATCCAATCTAAATTGGTTTTCCCAATCCTCCTCCTCAACATTTCCACCATTACCCTCCGCGGTAGCAACATTTGAAGATATAATAGTAGACCCACAAGTTTCAATAGAAATATGATACTCTGCCTTGTATTGTTCAAACAACTTTTTCACAATATCATATAACTTTTTCATCATCTCCTTACTTTTGTCAACCCCATACATCTTGTTAAAGCAAAATTTGATGTAATCATACTTATAACGGGGATCAAGAAAAATAGTCACAAATAGTATAAAATTTATATCACCACAATCCCAATATTTATTAAACTTTTCTTGCATTTTTGTTGTCATAATATTCAACGTATGATCATCACTATTCGCCCACATAATCAATGATTTTTGAATCTCAATCAACTTCTTGAAGAAAGTGTTTGAAGTAACATGCAATGAACCTGAAAAAGAAAGTGTTGCATCATAGAAAACCTTCAAGAATTTAGTAAATACACGAGCACGATTCCAATCAACTTGGTTAGGACAACTTCCAAACTCACTCTCGAGAGAAATCTTATATGCAGCCTCAACGTATTCCAATCGATAAAAAACTTGTTCATATTTTTCAGCCACATCTAACATCAAATATGTGGAATTCCACCTAGTTGGTACATCAAGTATTACTCTTGTCTTAGTTTCTACATTTAGATCTTGTGCACATCTCTTAAAAGAGGCCAATCTAGAAGGAGAAGACTTAACAAACTTACAGGCAGCCCTAATTTTAGCAATTGAAACATCAATGTGTTTCAATCCTTCACTAACAATTAAGTTTAGGATATGAGCACAACAACGCAAATGCATGTACTCTCCTTTCAACAATGTTTTCCCATTCCAAACACACATGCCTCTAAGTAAATATGAAATAGCAACACTATTAGAACTTGCATTATCAACTGTGACACAACAAATTTTTTTAATCCCCCATTCTTTCACGCAATTCTCTAGAGCTATCCCAATGGACTCACCTTTATGGTCAGAAATCAAGCCAAAATGCAATATTTTCTTTTTCAAAATCCACCCATCATCAATATAATGACCAGTAACACACATGTAATTCATGTTTTGTATTGAAGTCCATGTGTCAGTAGTAAGTGAAACCATCTGGTTATTTGAAGACAAAACACATTTCAACAAACTTTTTTCAGCATTAAAGACCTGAATGCAATCTCTTGCAATAGTGACACGAGAAGGAATTTTTAGCCTAGGTTGTACCTCATGAATAAACTTCTTAAACCCTTCATTTTCAACAAACTTAAAAGGAAGTTCATCTGTAATTATCATTTTAGCAAGCGCTAATCTAGAATTCTCTTGATTAAAATCAACAAGCTTAAAGCTAACACTATTAGGGTCATATTCATCACTACCATTTCCAAGTGCAAGTGTCTTTTGTGAACTATGAATTTTCCTATAAGGATTTTTTAGACAAACCTTCAAATGTTTCAGCATGTTACTAGTTCCATGGCTAGAACTATTTGCAGCATAGGATGTGAAACAATAGTTACAAAATGCAAAATCTTTCTTCTTTGTAAAATGCTTCCAAGCATTAGATGGAGGTCTAGAAGGTTTTCTTTTCTTTACCATGGTTGGTGATGGTGATGGAGTTTCAATTTCTTGTTCATTAGCCAAATCAACAACTTCCACTCTAGTTTGCACAGTAGAAACAACTTCAGTTTCTTGTTGATTTTGAGTGCATGGCATTTGAATTTGCGGAGAAATAGCATCACCGAAATGTTTTCCATGTCTACAAAACATTATAAATAACATACACAATAGATTTAAAACATTATAAATAAATATACATAGTTAATTTATTATACACAACAAAGTTACCGAGTTTACAAGCTATAATATGCAGTTAGAAAGTCTTAGATTTAATTTAACATAAGTTATTGAGTTTCCAAGTTAGAGTTAATTTAACATACACAACAAAGTTACTGAGTTTCTAAACTATAATCTTTATATTCTCTAACTCTATTAACCTCTTCAAATATAAAACAAATTTTGTGTTCGTGTTAACATTTAAAGTGGTTTTACATGTTATCATAAATAATTAAATCTTTATACCTTTTCAATATACCAATATTTACTCTTTTTTTAATAGAAAAGTTTTATCATATGCTTCCAAACTCCAATAGTAGACATTATATTGCATAAACAGTAACCATCGTGTGTACTTCCACTTTAAAATGCCATAGCAATCGAGGTGTTTAATACTTTAAAAATGCCATAACAATCAAGGGATTCATGAAATTGGTTTGAATGAAATATATGTATAAATAAATAAATAGAATTAATCAAGAGTTTGTATCAGAAACATAACCAAGAGTTAATTAAGAGTTTTTATTTTAAAAATAAAAAATAGTTTGTACCAATAATAAAATATGAAAGATTTGAGTACTTACTGGAATGGATGAGAGAAAGGTTGCAATTTGTGAGGGTTTGATTTATAATGTTGAAGGTTGTAGTTGCAGTTTGTGTATGGTATGTTGTAGCTTGCAATTTGTGGTTTTATTTATAATGTTTGTTGGATTGTTTAGTTTCTCTAAATTTCTTCATTGATTATATGGCCTTGCCGTTCCATTATCATAAGAATGAAACTGAATAATAATGACATTTCCTTGCCGTTCCATTTTTCGTAACCTAGTGATGATAAGACTGGCTCTTGGTAATTGTTTATAATAAATATATTCTCTTCATTCAATTAAAACTAATAAATTAATATATAAATGAATTATTTTGATTTTGATTGGTTTGGTTCGGGTTTGCGGGTAGAAAATTGAAAATCCGATGCCCGAACCAATTAATATCGGGTTTTATTGGTTTGGTTTGATTCTTACCCGAATTGAAAAAATGTCCAACCCAAATATATTGGTTTGGTTCGGATTCCGGTTTGGTTCGGATTTGCCCGAACCACTGAACACCCCTAATTATGCGTATGGACTGGTCCAATACGCGTATGACCAAGCCTGTAGGGCAAATTAAGAGGTTTCACGATTTCTGTCCCGATTTTGCATCTGTTACCGATTTTCTTGATCTGGGGTATTGATGTAGACCTTAGGACATATTTAATAAAGTATTGGTATGGAGGTTTTAATTAATGATGAAACTTAGGTGGATTTAACTAGACGATTAATGAGTTAAGTCGCGTGAGGATTATATTGGAGATTGTGTAGAATTATTGTTTCATATGTGATCAGATGGATCGTGTGGATGTATAATATGCTGGTTATACATGTTGTATGCATATTCATGGTCATGCATAAATTGAAATATTATTGTTGGGATGAATCATTGTCAGATGGGCGTATGCGGTTCATCCGTACTCCGTTGTGGAGAATGGTGGGATAAATATTGTCGGATGGGTGTATGTGATTTATTTGAGTTCGATTGAATGAAAAAAATTGGTACCACATGCATTGTGTCGTTGTTTAGTCACATTGCATAATTATTGTTATATCGTTGTTGTATAATTATTGGTGTGATGTTGTTGTATATGTTGATTTGTTTGAGGATCTACCCTTGATGTGTTTTATGCACCGTTAATATTTCAATTTGTTTCTCACCCCTTTGTTGTTGTTGTTGTTGTGTTTGTGCTTCTTTGGAAGTATAGATAATCCAGGTACCTGAGTGTGCGTGGAAGTCGTGTTGCTTGTTCGAGTCATAGGACTGCTCTGATACTTAACACGGGATGAGCACTTTTTGAAGTTTTATTTATTTTTGTTACATATCTTATCATGTTGTTGTAAACTTTATAAACCAATTATTTTGAGGTTTATTATTGATGTTGGCATGTTGCCTTGATTTGAATAAATTACATTTTTCCGTTGTTATAATCTAGAAGTTTGTTGACTATTCTGTTGTATGGAATTCCACTTGTTTGAAACTCTAATTTTTTCGTATGAAAGTATTATTTCAATTTCAGCTTATCAATAACAATCTCATTGCTCAGAAATCTGTCCAATATACTCCGGCTGAGCCCATTAGAATTAAACAAATTGTATTTACCTCCTACCATTGGCAGGTCAATCATATTCAATTCCTCAATGAAAGTTTGGAATTCCTTCATCTCACCATAGTTAACACTACTTCTGCCCCTCATTTCTTCCCTGAATTTTATGGCATTGAAATCTTCAACTATAATCCAACCCCCATTAACTAACTTGTAACTAATTCTTCTTCTTTCTCATTAAGTGTTAGATCAAGAATGTATATATTACATATTTAAATTATATGAAACACATTAAACAATGTTGCTTATTCCTATTTTAGTCACAACCTGGTCAAAGAAAGTGTTGTTAATAAAACTTTATAGAAAACCAGATCTTTGATAGCTCTGATACGATGTTAATGTTGCAATGGAGAAGCTCAACGAAAACCATAGTGAAACGAACAAGCATTGAACAAAGAATAATAACTTGTAAATAAGAAAATTATTTCATTGATAACTATAAAAGGATAACAATATCAATTATATAAAAGAATGAATAACAACCAAGAGAATAATCTAACTAACTAATTACACATATACGACTGACATTAAAGGAGAAACTAAGCTATATATTTAACAATACTTTAGTAAAAATATCATTCGCTCTCTTTCAATTATTTATTTATTTTAATATGTGTAAAATGATCAACTAGATCATTCATTGTGGAAGAGAGGGAATATAAAGTTTCAATTTTGAATAACTAATCTACTATAAATAAAAAGCTTCATTAGCGGGTGTTTTTTTTTATAAGCAAGATTCATTAAAAAGAGATTAAGGAATCTCGAACCAAATACAGAGAAATAACCACAAAGAAGGTAAACCCCTAAACCAACCACAATAAAACAAACCTATTACAAAAAGTCATAAGGAAATTAGGTCCAACCATAAAGGCTACAGTTCTGCCTTTTACAATTACCAAGAACCAACCAATTCCAAGAGAAAACGACAATGGCATTAAATATGTAATCGACATTAAAAACTTTATCATTATACAAAATATTATTCCTATATCTCCATATATTCCAACAAGAAATAAACCAGATTGAATTAAACAACTCCTTCTTACTTCTACCTTTTAGCTTGTTTAACAAATCCAAAGCGTGAAAGCATCCATCTGACTCGGTGATCTGATCTATGCCCACTCAATCACACACCAAATTCCACACCAAGGCATATTTGGAATAATTAAAGAAAATGTGTGTGGAATCTTCATTTGTTGTGAAACAAAACATACAACCCATATCGTGGGGATTGTCCATAATACCTCTTGCTACTAAATTCATCCGGGTTGAGAGCCTTTCAATAACTAATCTCCAAGCAAAGATTTTAACTTTCATAGGGTTTTCTGTGTTCCATAAGATTTCCATAACCTAATTTGTTTTTTCGTCTTCCAAAACCAACACACCTGTAAAGGATAAAGCATCGTAATAAGACTTTAGAGAAAACCCATTAATTAAATCTAACCTCCAATTCCATTTATCTTGAATATTAGATGCCAAATGCACTGTCTGTATCTCCTCCAAAAGCTCCACCATTATGATATTAACCTTTTGGGAAAATTTTGCAAAATATTCGGTGAAACTCCAGCTCCAATGCTCATCCACCCAAGCTCCCATGTCAGAAATACAAACATCTTTTTTACTGCATAATTGGAACAAGTTTGAGTAAGAATCCTTCAAAGAACTATCATCACACCACAATGAGTTCTAGAAAAGAGTTCCTTTGCCATTGCCAACATCTGCATCGATACAGTTATACAAGGATATCCCATTAACTGTTTTGGAAGTAGCAAGAACATCTTTAATCCAATAAGAATCGGCCTGCAGATAAACTACAACATTGTATAATTGAACTTTTTGACTCAAATTTCCATACCGGCTGAAGAGAATTGGCTGCCAAAGTTCGTTTCCACCATTACTAAACTTCCAAAACCATTTAGATAGTAAAGCTTTGTTGAATATACCAACATGTTTTATACCAAGAACACCGCCATTTTTTGGTTTACAAACCGACCTCCAGCTAACCCAAGGAATGTATCCTTTAGTCGAGTTACCCGCCAAAAGAATTTTCTTTGTATTACAATAATTTCCTTTACAAACGTTTTGGGGGCTTTAAAGAAGGAAAGGTGATGTATCGGGAGGTTCGCTAAAACCGTATTTATAAGAGTGACACAACCTCCTATTGATAAGTTACGACCTATCTGTCGCTCCCCCGAAAAGACACCTAGGTCAGATAGGGTACAAGCGCGAACGGTCGGCGAAAGGAGAAAATGAAAATGAACTGAATAGAGTCGCTAGCTAGGCATTTTTATCCTGAAGGAAAGGTAATACTCTATAAACCTAGAAAGATATGGATAAGACGGTTGCGAACCAGAGAAACTGAGAAAGGGGGTTGGTTACAACCTTGGAAGGTATTAGCACCCAGATTGTCCGTCGTACTCGACGGGATCCACGCTTAAAATATTGTGTTTAAAGGGGTAGTGTATGTGCTATCTGTCTGCAAAAGCTGTAAAAGAATATACAAGTGTCAGTGCAAAAGAAGAGATGAATGCTCAGGAACTGAGGCTTAAAAGAGAATGTTGAAAGAGGGGGAAGACACATAGACTTTTGTTCGATAACAGCTAAGTTATGCCTATGTATCCTCTCGTGCAATGAGGAAGTCAGAACACCGTAGTTCGACTCAAAGAGATTGAAAGATAAATTGACTATGAACTGCTTACTTGTCTATGCTCAAGTGTATGACTCGTCTGGCTCGAGTGCTAACTGTCTTGCATTAGAAGGAATAAGCAAGTTCTCGTTTATGAATGAGAGTGATGAGAAAAGAATCCCGGAGGAGACGATTATTGTTTGTTTTTTATGTTTTCAGTCTTTTATTGTTTTTGGTGTTTTTCATAAGTTAATGAGCTTAAGCCTAAATCAAGGGCTTGTAAACTCATTATATCCTCCCTTGATTAGGGATAATGAGAATACTTAAGTGTGTGATAAGCACCTCAACTTAATTACCATGATGATGTAGGATTAAGATCATTATCCTACTTGTGATTATTTAGATGTTTTTTGGGTTTTTGTTTAGTGTTAAGTAATGAGTTTAATCTCTAATAGAAGGATAATATATGAGCACACTTAAGCTGAGGAAGATACCTCAACTTAATCCATGGTTAGGGATTAAATTCATTATATAAAAAAGCCTTTATTAAATAGATTTTAATTAAAAGATGAGATTAAGAAGTGGATTTTATGGTTTGTAAGACAACTTGAGGGGGACTTGTCCATTAAACACTAGGGTTAGTCCTTCTTAACCATAAGGAAAAATTAGAACCCTAATGTAATGCCCAAGTTACAAGTTAATGTCTTAGTGATTATTAGATGGATTGATTAAGAGGTTTAAGCAAATTAAGGGTTTAACACTTTGGATTAAAGTTATACACTCCATCCTAAGAGAAGGATGCAGGCATAACCCTAATTCCAAAGTCCTAAAACCTTAAAGGTTTAGTCTCTAATGATGAGATGAGAAGAGAGACACAAAGAAGATTCAAGGTAAAAACTAAGGGGGACTAATCACAACCCTAATTATTATCATGCTTGGATGTTCCTATGGTTTGTAAGGCTTGAGAAAGATCTTCAAAGAAGCCACCAATGGAAGAAGCAGATGAAAGGAGGAAGAAGCAGAAGAAATAAGTTACTTACTTCATTGAAGAAGATAAGTAACTTAGAGAAAGAAAGTGAGAGATGAACATGAATGAGCAAGCCCACTCAAAGACAATGAAAAATGCAGCAAAGATGCATATGAAGAAGATGAAGAGAAATGAGAAGTGAAGGCAAATCCACTTCTCAAATTACTTACCACCTGAAAATGTTAGCACAAGATGCATAAGAAAAGAAAAGAGATGGAATGAAGCATATGCAATGACAAAGATCAAAACCAGAAGCAAACACATGATAAAAATGATGCTAAACATGATGCAAAGGCATACAAAGTGCAATGAATGATCATACCAAGATGAGATGCAAATGAAGCATGCTTTGAAGTTTGAAAGTTCATGAAAGTTTACTGAAATGAAATGAATGCAAATCATGGCAAATGAATGAAGAAATGATCAAGCATGATTCTAACATGTCTTAATATGTCTAATATTACATATGAATGCATGAAATGTCATGGCAAGTTCATGTATGGATGCATATGCAAGATGAATGCAAATGAAGATGTAAAAATAGGGTTACATGAAAGGATGAGATGCAAATGATCAAAACAGAAGCAATTCACATGATAAAAATTTGCAAATGAGCTCAAACAAACCCTAACCACATGATATCACACCCCAAAGGAGATGGTCTAACTCTTAACCTAAAGAAAGTTATGATTTTTCTAAGTTAACTAGGGTTTTTGAGTGTCTTAAAAGGGAAAATTCAAATCAATTTGAAAATGAAAGACAAATTCAAACCAAACATATCCTAGATACTAGATGATATGTGGAAAACAATGCAAAAAGAATCATCATCAAACCCTTCATGGTTAGGCATAAAAGATTTTTCAAAGTTAGGGTTCCAAAAAGGGGATTTTATGAACCCTAAATTCAAAGAAAATGTCAAAGTATGTTCAAAACCAAAAAGAAATTTGTATGAGTGGTTTGACAATGTTTCTAAATGTCTTAAGATGCAATATGAATTTTTTTTGTGATTTTTAGAAACCTAAATGGTATTTTAATTAATTAATTTCCATTAATTAATTAAAATAAACATTTAAATATTTTAAAAATGCTTTTTAAATGCAAAAAATAAAATAAAAATTGTTTTGGATGAAGAAAAATATTTGAATAAGAAATGCAAAGTTTGAAATTTTTTTGATGAGTTTTGATATTTTAAAATAACTATGTAAAAGAAATAACAAAAAATAAAATAAAAATGAAATAAATGAGAAGTATGCGCATCTGATGGTTGATATTCAAACTGGGAAAGGAGGGAAAGACCACGCGCGTTTTTGGAGGGCTGAGATTGCATCTGGCAAAATAATTCATTAAACCTAATTAATTCTGATTATTTTTATTAATTGAGGATTAGGGTTTTAAATGACCAATCTGGGCCATCCGTTCACGCGCGAGATCAAGATCCTAAGGCCAGAATTCAAACCTACGCTAACCCTAATTAATTAACCCTAACAACACTCAGGTGACCGGAGCAAGCTCCGGTCATCTTCTCCGGTCACTCTTCTTCCCCATCTCTCTCAAAACTCCATAAAAATGCCTCAAACTCTCCAGAAATGATCCTCACATCACTCTAAACATGCATCATCCAACAAAATCCATTTATTTCACATGAACAACACGAATCAAAGCAAAACAGAAAAGCACTCAAAAATTTCAGAAGCTCGTGAAATGCTTAAAACTCAACCATCTTCAAAACAAATCATATCATGGCAATCAGGGGAGCATGTAGAATCATTCTATAACATAAAAGAGAGGTTCTGGAAAATTTGTTCTTGAGGTATACCTGAGATGAAGCTTTTAAATTTGGCACCTCCTGGACCTCTCTCTTGTGCAAATAACCTCCACTTGATCCCCTGATGATGTTGCAAGGCTTTGAATGAGTTGAAATGAGCTGGTTTGAGAGGTTGCAACTCAACTGCACTGAAATCGTGTTTTTCTTTCAAGGGCTTTCAGGCTTATTTAAGGGTTGGGAAAGGTTCTATGGATGACGGTAAGTTGAATGGTGAAGTTTGTTTTGAGGTTTGAGGCTTGTGCTGTGTGAATCAAAGAAAGGAAAGTCTTGAGTGGTTTTGTGAAACTTGGTGTATGAGAGTGTTCAGGCTTGTGTGTCTTGTGTTATGGCTTTCTTTTGGTCCACATAACATGTCCCTATTGGCCAGAGAGTTGTTGTGGCTGCAGCTGATTGGTATGGGTTCAATTGAAAAAAGTCAACAACTTGTGTACCATAGGCATGTGCTTGTGCAGAAGTTGTTTCATAGCATGTATGGCCTCATCATGAATCAAGGAGGTCCATGGAATTGAAATTACGCATCTGGATGGCTTGGAGGGAAAGATTTCATAGGTTTTGCAAGACTTTGCATTTTGCCCCCTTTGAGAAATCTTGTGATGCAAGGCATGAAAACAAGTGATTCCTTGGGTAATTCTGATCACAATGCATTGTACAATGTTTGTATGATGCTTAGAGATGCATTAGAGGTCACAAAATGGCTTGTCATGTGAAATTGCAAAAAAACCTCTTTGGTGTGAAAGTGAAAATTATGTGATTTTTGCCAACTTTGCAAGGCCATAACTTGAGTTCCATAATGAATTAGAACATGTTCTTGTACTTTTTGAAAAGGGAATGATCCAATCTACAACTTTCATGACCAACAATTTTTCATTTGAAGCATTTTTGGTTGAGAAAGAGGAGGTTGAAGAACTTTCCCAAAATGGAAAGTTTTCCCATTACAAGTCATTTCCATTTTTGGCAACTTTTGGTTTAGCTCAAATTTCTTCAATTTTGTGAACTTCCAAGCACTTCAATGATCAAATAAAGATCATATAACTTCAATTTGATGAAAATACCCCTTTGGTTCCATTGTTGGGGGCCTTAGATGCCCTGATTTTGCTCTGACTTGCTCAAGAAGTTACCTAATGAACATATGACTTCCACAATGAATTTCTTCATCAAACTTGGTACATATGATCCTTATAACATCTTAAGAACATTAGAAACAATAATGACCCAAAAATTTGGAGTTAAGGCCTTTGAAACCAAAACCCTAATTTGGGTCATCTGTGTAGTGAAAACCCTAGCTCTGCTTCCATGCTTTGCCAGTTCTTGTGATTTCTTGACTTCCTTGATCTTTGAGGGATATGATATGGTGATAGAACACACATGGACCCTCTTGGAATGCTTGGAGGCCTTTGGAGTGGCTCAGATGGATTCTTGGATTGCTCAGATCACAAACCCTAGATGCAGATGAACTTGAACTAATGCAGTGAAACAAAATGCAATATGAGGTGGTATGCTTATGCTTATGAAAACATGAAAGATCACAAGCCATGGTGTGAACTTAGTGAGGGAAAATTTGGGGTGTTTACAGCTGCCCCTATTCAAACATGAGTTAGCTGTGTAGGATGTAAGCGCCTGACTTAACAGACAAACAAGATAACTTGTGGTTGAATACCAAAGACAGTCCAAAATTTGCACTCGTTGGGGAGAAGAAGAAAAGGGATATAAATTGTAAAATAAAATATAGCACGATTATCAAATGAAAGCGATGGAGGACGACCATCGAGCAGATGATGACTACTGGGGATAAAGCGGTAAGCAAAAGCAATGACGGGGACGACCGATAAGCTGGGGAAATAAAGAGACCACGACGGGGACGACCATCGGGTAAATAAACAAGAATCTTTGGGGATTAAAGTACAAGTCAATGATGGGGACGGCCATCAGGTTTGCAAAGTAACGTAAAAAACGATGGGGACAACCATCGGTTTAAAGAATAAACGAAATATTGATGAGGGACGGTCATCAATGGTGAAGGACGATCACCTAGCAGGGGACGGCTGCTCTTTATCACGACATGGGACGAATGTCAGATAGAAAAGGTCGAAGATGGGGACGACGATCAGATAAGCATGATGAAGGACGATCATCAAGAGGTGAAAGACGATCACCTAGCAGGGCACGACTGCTCTCGGGATTGTGTCATGACATAGGATGAATGTCGGATAACAAAATCAACGATGGGGACGACCATCAGATAAAATGGTGAGGGACGGTCATCAAAAGGTGAAGGACGATCACCTAGCAGGGGACGACTGCTAAAGTATCACGACATAGGACGAATGTCAGATAAAAAGGGTTCCAATAATGGAGACTCCACTGGGGAAAGGATGATGGACGGTCATCCAAAGGTGAAAGACGATCACCTGGCAGGGTACGGCTGCCGGAAGTATCACGACATAAGACGAATGTCGGATAGAAGAAAGTTGTTTTGCTGGGAGAATGGTAAACATGGACGAGTGTTTACGCTTTCCAGAATAAAAGGTATAAGTGTTTGAAGCTGTGTATAGATTAAAGACGCGGGCGAGCATCCTTAAGACCATGATACAGACGAGTATCGGTAGAAACAAACGCTGATGCGTGTTCAGAGATGATGATACAGACAGGTACCAACTGGTTAACAAAGAACACGGATGAGTGTCAAATCTGTTTGAGGAGTGATATATATATACAAAATACGGACGAGTATCTGTATAAGTATGAATGAGTATTGTGAAGTATGAGCAAGACACAGACGAGTGTTCAACTTGCTGGGGAATGTATGACACGGACGAGTGTCAAAAGAGAATGTATATAAGTTGTGAACAAATATTTGTATATGAGAGTGTAAAATGGTGTTCTGGAGACCTGTGGGGACAAGATGACACAAACGGATGTCGACAAGAATGTATTATAAAGAAGTGTTTGGTCTGCAACAAGTGATTGGGCAACCATGCTGGGGAAAGGTGACACGGACGAGTGTCAGAAGAGTATATAGGTATCTGTATTTGAGAATGCAAATAGGGTATTTGGCTTATATCTGCAGGGGAACAGTATGACACGGACAAGTGTCGAAAGAGTATATATAAACAGGCATTCGTGTTGGCGAGTGCAAAGGGGACACTTTGGGCTTTTATTTGCAAGGAATGTGGGTTTTTATATACATTGCTGATGAGATACTGAGGGTATTTGCAGGTGACTAGCTCGAACCTGGCTTGTGATCATGCAAATGTTTGATTTTTGCCATAATGCCCCGTATTAGACGGAATGCTACGCTCTCTGGGGAAAAATGATGCGAATGCTATGATTATGCAAAAAGAAACCGATCCGGGATTCAGATCCTGCCGTTGTAAAAGATCTCTGGCTGATCTTCCTGGAGGAACATCCCAGTTGGGGTAGATCATTGGTAGATCTTGTTAAGATATATAGCTCTTCCTGGGGAAATAGATCGTTGATAGACCTATCCTGTAAGGAGAAACTCATCTGGGGAGAAAGAAGCTTTCTTCACTTTGTTGTGTGAGAGTCTCAGGCATTGCTCTTCTGGGGAAAGGCTGGGACTCTGTGGGGATCCCGGCTGGGGAAGCTCCTGTTGAATAGACTTATGCTGGGGATGATGAGGATTTGACAACTCCGATGGGGATAAGTATTCCAGGTATTTCTTGGGGAGAAGGTATGCTGGGGAGGTGTGCTTGGCATGCCCCATGCTGCATATTGAACACCTACAACCTGTTAAGATAAAATAAACGCACAAGTATCCCGATGTATCCCTAACCGGATTCCGTCATAGGAGTTAGATATTCCTGAGAGCAAATATATTTCCTGCAAGCATTTATTAAGAACGACTCATTTATTTTATGCAAATATCATATTATGGATATTAGACATTTTGCAAACGAAACAAAAATGTACAAAACGAGGTGTGACTGAAAACTCTGGTTTTATTAATATAGGTGCCCTGAATTGGCAAATACAGTCAAAGAAACAAATCCCCTGGAATGAGGAGGTTGCTATAAATTGAGGAAAGTAAAATTGTTGGCAATGTTGATGACGCTCCAGTGAGCTTCCCTTGCTATGACCTATATGACCTTGATGTTCTTCTCATCTTGCTTTCTGAAGAAGGCTGATTTTGACTGATGTTTTATCCTTTTGAAGCTTGCCGTGTTGTGAGTGATACAGACAAATTCAGAATGCAGTTGTTCGCTTATTCCCTGATTTTGCGTGAATCGCCCCTTCGGGTTTTCAATCCACCGGGATACCCATTTTTTCCTGAGCTGTCCAATGTGGCTTTTCAACTCAGCGGGTGTACATTTTTTTTCTTCAATTTTCCCTTATTTTTGCCCGAGTCTTTTATTCTGTTTTTGACTCGCCGGGATGCCCTATTTTTGCCTGGACTTACATTCTGTTTTTATGTCCAGCGGGTCACTTTATGCGAAGTATTTTTTAACTGCATCTGAATTCACAGGGGATAAGAAATCTTCACCATCCATAGTAGTGAGCATCAGTGCTCCACCAGAGAAAACCTTCTTTACTATGAATGGACCATCGTAATTCGGAGTCCATTTGCCCCTGTGGTCTGTATGAGGAGGGAGAAGTCTTTTTAGCACAAGATCTCATACTTGGTATTCCCGAAGCCTGACTTTCTGATCAAAGGCTTTCTTCATCCTTTTCTGATATAACTGCCCATGACAGATTGCAACTAATCTCTTTTCTTTGATCAGATTCAGTTGATTGTACCAAGATCAGACCCATTCTGCTTCATTCAACTTTACATCCATCAATAACCGTAAGGAGGTTAGCTCAACTTCAACAGGTAGGACTGTCTCCATACCATACACAAGTTGATACGGTGTTGCCCCAGTAGATGTTCTGATTGAGGTACGATACCCATGCAAGGCAAATGGTAGCATTTCATGCCAGTCTTTGTAAGTAACCACCATCTTATGCACAATCTTCTTGATGTTTTTATTAGCTGCCTCAACAACGCCATTCATCTTTGGCCTGTAAGGAGAAGAGTTGTGATGTTGGATTTTGAAGTCCCGACACAGTTCTGCCATCATTTTGTTGTTCAAATTGGAACCATTATCAGTAATGATTCGCTCGGGTACTCCATATCAATAGATGATGTCTCTTTTCAGGAATCTGGCTACCACTTGTCTGGTGACATTTGCATACGAAGCTGCTTCGATCCATTTGGTGAAGTAATCAATGGCTACCAGGATGAATCTGTGGTCATTTGAAGCAGTCGGTTCAATCTTTCCAATCATGTCAATGCCCCACATGGCAAAGGGCCAAGGTGAAGATATCACGTTCAAAGGGTTTGGAGGCACATGCACTTTGTCTGCGTAAATCTGGCATTTATGACACTTCCTGGCATAGGCACAATAGTCTGCATCCATTGTGATCAAGTAGTAACCTGATCTTAACAATTTCTTAGCCATTGCGTGTCCTCCAGCATGGGTACCGAAAGATCCTTCATGCACCTCGTGCATCAGCAAGTCTGCTTCTTTCTTGTCAACACATCTGAGTAGAACCACATCAAAGTTTCGCTTGTATAGTGAACCATCAGCATTAAGGAAGAAACTACCGGCCAACCTTCTTAATGTCTTCTTGTCATTGGATGATATCCCAGGTGGGTATGTTTGATCCTCTAAGAAGCTTTTGATGTCATGGAACCACAACTTGTCATCTTTAGCAATGTCCACGGAGAATACGTATGCTGGTCGGTCCAGTCTGGACACTGAAATCCGAGGTACATAATTGGCAGTATGAACCTTGATCATGGAAGAAATGGTAGCCAAAGCATCGGCGAACTGATTTTCGTCTCGAGGGATGTACTCAAGTTTTACTGTTGTGAAGAAAGTCAATAATCTCCTCGTATAGTCACGGTATGGAATCTGATGCTCTTGGTGAGTGTACCATTTGCCGTTGGTCTGATTGATCACCAGAGCTGAATCTCCGAATACATTTAATGTCTTGATCCTGAGGTCAATGGCTTCCTCAAGACCCATGATACAGGCTTCGTATTCAGCTTTGTTGTTAGTGCATGCAAAGGTGAGTTTTGCCGAGAAAGGCATATGAACTCCTTTAGGTGTAATGAGCACTGCACCAACTCCACGACCATTCATATTGACAGCCCCATCAAACATCATTGTCCACTCTTCTTCTGGGTCAGGCCCTTCAGTGTGAACAGGCTCTTCATGATCTTTTGCTTTTAGGAACATGATGTCTTCATCAGGGAAGTCAAATCTCATGGGCTGGTAATCATCAATGGGTTTCTCAACTAGATAGTCAGACAATACACTGCCCTTGATGGCCTTTTGAGATGTGTACTGAATGTCATACTCTGTCAGAATCATTTGCCATCTTGCAACCCTTCCGGTAAGTAATGGCTTCTCAAATATGTACTTGACGGGGTCCATTTTTGAAATCAACAAGGTAGTGTGAGTCAACATATACTGTCTTAGTCGGCGAGCAGCCCACGCTAAAGCACAACAAGTTTTCTCGAGCAGTGAATAACGTTGTTCACAGTCGGTAAACTTTTTTCTTAGGTAGTATATTGCATACTCTTTTCGACCAGACTCGTCTGGGCTGTTACAAAAAAAGGCGCCTTTTTTTGTAACAGCCCGGGCCCCTCACAAGGCAATCCCGGCACTGCCACCTCACGATCTTCTCTACCCCCCTCTCTAGTAGAGTTTTTGCCTTCCGTGGGAATCGAACCCTGTACCCTGGGGTTCAAGTACATGTTCATTCCATTCCCACTACCAATTGAGCTACTAGCTCAAGTGCTAGTGGGAATGGAATGAACATGTACTTGAACCCCAGGGTACAGGGTTCGATTCCCACGGAAGGCAAAAACTCTACTAGAGAGGGGGGTAGAGAAGATCATGAGGTGGCAGTGCCGGGATTGCCTTGTGGGGGGCCCGAGCTGTTACATCACACACCCCATTGATCCTTCTAATACTGTCAGGTACATTATTAGAGGTCTTCCTTCAACTGGAGGCATAAGAATTGGAGGTTCTTGTAGGTACTCCTTGATTTTGTCAAAATCCTTCTGACAATCTTCATTCCACCTGACTGTCTGTTCCTTTCTTAACAATTTGAAAAGAGGCTCACAGGTTGCAGTAAGGTGAGATATGAACCTTGAAATGTAGTTCAATCTACCCAAGAACCCTCGAACTTCTTTTTCGGTCCTAGGTGCAGGCATCTCCTGAATGGCTTTGACTTTGTCAGGATCAACTTCAATCCCTTTTCACTTACGATAAATCCTAGCAACTTACCGGAACGTACCCCGAATGTGCATTTGTTGGGGTTTAACTTCAATTGATACTTTCTCAGCCGTTTGAACAACTTCAGCAGATTTACCAGATGATCTTCCTCAGTGAGGGACTTGGCAATCATGTCATCCACGTAGCATTCACTTTCTTTATGGATCATGTCGTGGAATAATGTTACCATACCCCGTTGATAAGTGGCACCAGCATTCTTCAGTCCAAAAGGCATTACCTTGTAACAAAATATGCCCCAATGTGTGATGAAGGTAGTCTTTTCCATGTCTTCGGGTGACATTCTGATCTGATTATACCTGGAAAATCCATCCATGAAAGAGAACACCGAGAACTGAGTTGTGTTGTCGACCAATACATCATTGTGAGGTAATGGGAAGTCATCCTTTGGGCTAGCTCTGTTCAGATCCCGGTAATCCACACACATCCATACTTTGCCATCTTTCTTAGGCACTGGTACAATATTAGCGACCCACTGCGGGTAACTAGTTACATCAAGGAAACCGGCTTCCCACTGTTTTTGTACTTCTTCTTTAATCTTCATGGCCATATCCGGACGAGTATGGCGTAGCTTTTGCTTCACTGGAGGGTAATATTCTTTCAAAGGCAGCTTGTGCATAACAATATCCGTATCCAGACCTGGCATGTCTTGATAGGACCAAGCAAAGACGTCGACGTATTCTCGAAGCATGTCAATAAGTTGTTCCTTCACTGAAGCCTGCAGACTGGCCCCAATCTTCACTTCTTTCAAATCTTCTTCGGTACCAAGATTAACGGTTTCAACCTCCTCCTGATGAGGAGTAATCACTTTCTCTTATTGCCTTAACAACCTGTCTAACTCTTTAGGTAACTCATAGTCTTCTTCAACCCCTTCGTCAGCTTGATTAATTGGATTGTCGAAGTCATACAAGGTCATAACAGTGTTGTTGTTGGTGCAATCTGGAGGATTATCTCTGCAAGGGTTGAGATTGGTTTGTTTTAATGACCTGTTTTAATCTTGCTTAGAAAAGTGTAAATGAATTTATTTATTTTGAAAACATTGCCATTTTATTGTTTTGTACAAAAGTGAAAAATGAAAAGACAGTGAGCAAAAAAGAGACTTGTTTACAAAAGATGTCCGATATTCATTGATTAATACATTTGCACAAAATTACAATATGGCCCTATTACAAAATGAGTCCTGGCACCTTGGACAAGATGTAGGACTTGATGCATGCTAAAAAAAGGACAGGAAATAATAATTACTCTGCAGGAGTAACCCTTATAATTTCATGGGAAGACCAGTTAAGGACTTGGTTCCCCGGGATCTTTGGACGTATCCAACTCTCCAGGTTGCGGTCGCTTTCCGCCTCGTCTTCCAGGTTGTTAACAGCATCTGGGGTGAGCATCCCCCCACTGATGAACTTGGGCTCCTTGATAGCCTCTGATTGATCTTGTCGGAATGGTTTGTAACCCAAACCGAATCTATCTTCCTTCTTCTCCACTGACAGTAGCTTGCCCCATCCTTAGGCATTACCATCTTCAACAACCTTCCGGGCTTGCTGATAGGAGACAATTGAAGTACCCATCCTATCCTCCTGGGATGCAGAAAATACTTCAGTCGTCGCCTCATTGACATTCAGGGCCTCGAACCCTTGGCTCATAGTTTCATGGATTTCATCATCCATCTCAATATACTTGTATGTATCCAGATAGCTAACGAATATGTCCTCCTCACCACAGATGGTGATAATCTGTCCTTCCCACTCATATTTCAGTTTATGGTGAAGGGTCGACGTTACTGCGCCTGCGGTGTGAATCCATGGTCGACCTAACAAACAGCTGTAGGTCGGCTGTATGTCCATCACGTAGAAAGTGGTCTTAAAGACCTGTGGACCGATTATCACTGGTAGCTCCACCTCTCCAAGAACAGATCTTTTGGAGCCATCAAAAGCCCTGACCACAAGATTACTTGGCCAGAGAGCTATTCCATCATATTCGAGCTTGACAAGAGCTTTCTTGGGTAAGACATTGAGTGAGGACCCAGTGTCTACAAGAACATGAGAGAGTACAGCTCCTTTGCACTCCAGGGTTATGTGCAAAGCTTTATTGTGGTGACGTCCTTCTGTTGTCAAATCAACATCAGTGAAACCTAGCCCATGGCTAGTATTGACATTTGACACCAATGTTTCAAGCTGATTCACTGTGACCTCTTCTGGCACGTAGGCAGCGTGCAGAACTTTGAGTAGTGCATCCCGATGGGCTTCGGAACACATCGGCAGGGATAAGATTGAGATCTTTGAAGGAGTCTGGTGGAGCTGGTCCACAAATTTATAGTCACTTCTTTTAATTATCCTCATAAATTCATCCACATCCTAATCGAAGGATGATTTATGAGTCTCTTTTGACGCAGATTCTTCAGGTATTACACTCTTCCCTTTGGCTTTGGCAGCAACCTCTGCCTCAGTATTAATTCTGGGAGTTTGTGATGCAAAGAGACGTCCGCTTCGGGTGAAGCCTCCGCCTCCCTCGACATTATCCACTTGTGGGGTAGGAATTGAAGAATCAAGAAGGACTTTCTCTCCGTTGCAGTAAAGGTCAGCACCATAATTCCATGGTACAACATTGTCTTTATCATATGGGATTGGCCCGGGCACCGTGATGGTGACTGGGCTTACTGCAGCAGAAGTTGGAACCATAATTGTCTGTGGATCATAAAAGATGGTGACAGGACTTCTTGTGGATGTTGGTGGTGATGAACTGAAGCTTGGTTGAAACTGTTGTTGAGATTGTTGAAAGTTGCTGGAATCTGGGACCGTTGTTGGGTCATAATAGATAGTAACTGTGGAGACATCATTGTTGGTGGTTGCTGGAGTTGTAGAAGGAGATGAAATGGAACTGTTGTTTGTTGAAGTGATGGAAAAAATGGTTGCTGAAGTTGTAGATGAATCAGTGGGAACAATGGTTGTTGCGGTTGTAGAAGAATCATTAGGAACAATGGTTGTTGCAGTTGTAGAAGAATCATTAGTTGTTGACAAAAGAGTTGCTGGTTTTATAGAAGCAGTTGTGGTAATTTGCAGAATGCCTTCTCTGATCAAGCCATTAATTCCACTCCTCAAGCTTGCACACCCATTCTTGGAAAGTTTGCATGATTCACAACAGGCCTCACAACCTGGAAACACTTGGCATTTCAAAAGCTGGGCTTTAACCTCTGCCAGAGGTGTCTGAATTCTTGCAATATCTTCTACTGAACTCAAGGGTGAGCCTTCCTCTATAGCATTAATCCTTGGCCCACTGTGGCTTGGCATAGGATTTTTCATTACATTGGGAGGAGGTGCAAAGTTCAGGGCTTTTGAATCTACCAGATCCTGGACCTTCATATGCAGAGCTCTTCATTTTTCCGTGGAGTGACCAGGTGCATTAGAATGAAAGGCACACCTAGCGTTGACATTGTAGTTTCTCGAAAGGTTCTGAGGATCAGGTGGAGCCAATGTCCTCAACTCAACAAGATTGAGCTTTAGGAGTTGTGGTAGCAGTGTAGCATATGGCATTGGAATAGGGTCAATCACCATATTGATCTGAGATGGCCGCTGTTGAAAAGGGCGTTGTTGTTGATTGTTGTTGTTATTGTTGTATGATCTCTATTGAGGGAATTGTGGCTTTTGCGGAAAGTGTTGTGGTTGTTGAGTATACTGAGGAGGTGGAGTAGGGATAGTAACAACAGCAACTGTTCTGGGCAGATATTGGGGTCTCCCCCTTCCCATGTGTACAGAATTTGTCTCACCAGATCTGCGGGGCCCAGCAAATGGCTTCCTTGTACTGCTTGAACTGGCACCGTTGTCGGAGATCTTTCCCATCTTCAATAGGCTCTCAATTCTTTCCCCAGCTATCACCACATCTGCAAAGCCGGTGGAAGAAAATGCAGCCAATCTGTCAATGTATGTACCCTGGAGTGTATTCATGAACATGTCTGCCATCTCCCTTTCAGACATCGGGGGTTGAACGGCAGCAGCCAGTTGCCTCCACCTTTGGGCATATTCCCTAAAGCTTTCACGGGAAGATTGAGACATTCCCATCAGAAGGGTCCTGTTTGGAGCCATGTCCAGATTATACTGATACTGACGGATAAAAGCTTCAGCCAAGTCTTTCTAGTTTCTTACTGTGGCTCTGGTCAAGTGGGAATACCATTCTCGGGATGCCCCTATCAAGCTATCCTCGAAGTAAAACATCCACATCTTCTCGTCCATGGTGTATGCTTTTAATCTTCCCAAGAATGATAGAAGGTGGGTGCGTGGGCAGGATGTGCCATTATACCTTTCAAAACACGGGGGTTTGAACTTGTGAGGAATTCTCACCCCTTCCACCAATACCATGTCCATGACATCAAAACCTAGGGCATTTTGGGATTCAAGTGACCCCAGTTTCTCTGCAATTTCATCCAATCGACGGTCGTAAACTTCGTCTCCAGCCCCAACCACAATAAACTGCTCTTCTTGAGGATCTTCCTGCAAGACCCTTCCTCCAGCAGTGTTACCCTGAGTATTCCTTATGGCATTGATTTCTGGGTTCAGATGAGGTCCAAACTCTGGTGGATCAGTGCGAGGCTTCACGTGATCGTTGTTACTGGTACCCCATGTACCTGGATGGTGTTCTTCGGGAGTTTGTCGCTCAACTAACTCCCTTAGTCTTTCCTGGCTCTGAGCTAGACCAGTCATTACTGTCATGAATTGAGTCATCTGATTTCTCATTTCAACCCTTTCATTGGCCATCTAGGCCCTCACTTCATTCAGGTCTTGTTGAACTTGATCCATCTGTAGCCCCAGAAGGTTGTTTCTTGTCGGGTACCGGTGTATTCTGTTGACAGGGAACACTCTTCTGCGAGTAATGTTTCCTGAAACCACAACAAAGTGAGAAACAAAAATAAAACAAAAACCTACAAAACAAAGAAAATGTTAGTATGCAATGCAGGATGCCTATTTATTTTCCAAGGGTATCCGGTTTTGGTTCTTTGGTTTTGACCCTTCCAGACCTCGAGGAAATGCTGATAATGTTGCAGAGAGAGATAAAGCCCACCAAAAATAATACAAGCCATATATATTACAAATAGTGAAGATACATAGTTTGATTACAATAAAGTTCCCATGGTGGGTCAAAATACAACATCAAAAGGAAAATACAAACAAAATGAAGTACAAACAAAGAGAGTCAAACGTCCAATCCAAAGTCATCTTCTCTGACTTCCTTCAGGAGGGCCTCAGTCACTGGACCTACTGGGTGCTCTGTGATAGTCCTGATGAGGAGGTTCCTGGTAGCAATGGCACTGCTCAACTTCTTATGCTTATCCTGATCCTTTGACCTCTTCAACCCCGCCCGGAGTTTCAATTCAGATATCTCCTTCTGCGCTGCTATCAAGGCTTCCTGATGCTTCTTCTCACTAGCCTCCAGTTGCTCTATCTTAGCTTGGGTCCTTTGATCTTCTTGTGCATGGGCTTCAGTGATCCTGATCCACCTAGCCTGACTCTCCTCTAAGTAATGCTCAGCTCTGGCCTTCTGGGTTTTAGCTTCCTTGCAAGCATTCTTCAATACTAACTCTCCTGCTCTAGCCTTTCTGATGTAGTCATCCATCTTCTCAATCTTGGTCAAATTCTCAATCCTGAGCCTTTCCAATCTCTCATTATCCAAACGACTGTCATTTCTTTCCCAGAGAGTCTTCTTCAAGGCTTCAGAGAGCTGAGTATTCCTCTCTTTCAGTTTCTCAAACTCTTCCAAACTGACAGTAGCTGCAGGTTGCACTGTTGAAGGTTCAGGTACATCCTCCAAGGTGAATGGAATCCGGGTGATCTGTGCCCTAGTAAGAGACCAATCAAGATACTGTACTGAAGCTATATTGTTGCATTTGCCCAGGATAACTGTCCCCTTAGTCTGAATGATGTCCCAGGCCCAGGCTGCCTGTCTGACAACAACAGAGTTGTGCTGGATTTCACAATAGAGGGTCTCAGTCAAGTCTTGCCCTCTGGGAGGATGAACCAAAGCATACCCTAACTGTCTCTTAAAAAGCAAAGGGTTGTAGTTGATGCAACCTTTTACTCCAATCAAAGGCATATTAGGATACTGTCCACAACTAGTAATGATGTCTTTGCCCTTGGTGCTCTGAGTGCACCATCTGATGTCTTATGATGTCAAGACAATCAATCTCTTAGCCCAGTTCTTTGGCTGATGGGGGTTCAGTAAAGTGTCTGACTTTGGCAAATGTCTTAGCAGCCAACAGTAATAGAGAGGAGCACAACATCTGACCAGTCTTCCTCTTTGCTTCTCATTCCTCTGGTGTACTGAATAATAGAAGTCTCCAAGCAGAGTGGGGACTGGGTTCCTCAGTAAGAACATGTGAATAGCATTCTTTCTCACAAACTTTGGCTCATCTGCAAACAAGATAACTCCATATATGCTGAGTGCCAAGAGTGCACAAACAACATCCCACTTCCCTATTGCAGCATGCAGGGTGGCCTGGGAGATCAAGAAGTCTAAGTGAAGGCCTGGAACTCCAGCCTTGGTGGTCATGCTCTGATCAATGAGGATAGGCTCCAAATGCAATTCCTTTGCTATGTCTTCATTCTTGGGAGCAACCATCTCAGGGTTGAAAGGAATCCCTCTCCTGATAGGAACTCCTAGCAACATGGAAAATTCTTCTAGCAGAGGTCCCAACTGGAAATCAGGGAATGTGAAGCATCTGAGAGGAGGATCATAAAACTGCAAGCAAGTATGGATCATGCTCCTCTGGGATGCATCCAGGTCCATGATCATGTCCAATAAGCCTCCATAGTGTTCTCTGAATAGTGGGACATGACCAGGGGTGATGAGAGACTGGATCTGTTTGATGCCTGTTGATAACACTAAATTTCACCGTATTTCTGACTCCGATTTCACATGCATTCTTAGGTTTTATTGTTATTTTGTTATGTTATTACTTTGTTTTTCTTTATTTTCAGGTTTTCTATGTAATCGGGGCCTAAATCGAGAAAAGGAGCGAAAAAGGAGTGGAAATGGACGAAAACCAAGAAATTCAGCTTTTTACACTTACGGCATCCACCATGGCTGGCGCCATGGGGTCTGCCATGACGTGGCCACGTCTCAAGACCACTCCCCAACTGCCAAAACCCACGATCCCCAATTTCTTCTTCCATTTGCTCTCATGGCGGGCGCCATGGCCTTGTGGCGGGCGCCACAAGGCAAAAGTGGTTCCCTCCACGTTTTAGTGGAGGGGGGCATCCTGGTCATTTCCCATTTAAGATTTTCCTATAAATAGGACTTTAGAATTTCGTTTTCTTCATTGTACTAGTTATTAGATTTGCCTATAAATAGGACTTTTTAGTGGAGGGGGGCATTTCTTTACTTTTATTTATTTCCCGCACTCGCTTTACTTTATTTATTTCTCGCACTCGCACTACTTTCGTTTATTTTCCGCACTCGCTTTAAATACCTTTATTTCCCGTCGCACTACTTTTATTTATTTTCCGCACTCGCACTACTTTTATTTACTTTCCGCACTCGCACTAATTACTTTTATGAAAACTTATAAAAAGAACTTTTACTTTACCATGTCTAACTAAATCCATAAAGGTTAGAATGTAAGGATCGTAATTGAACCAGTAATCCGTACAATTGTTCGTGGAAACACTTAAGGGCTATTTTATCTTTCAATTTAAGTAATTGTTTTTAACTATTTCAAAAACAGCCAAAAGCGCTTTGTCTAGTTCATTAGGAGTTTTTAGATTAAAAAGAAAAGAGATTTTAAAACGATTTTCGGACGTGTTAAGAAGTTTAGAGTCTGGTTCGTGAGAACCTCTTTTTGCTAAGAAATCCAGGTTAAAATACTTTTCAACTTAGTTAAGATATTATATTTCTTAAAAATAGGTTTACTACTCTAACACAATACGCACCTTTTTATCCGTGATAATAGGAGGGGTTGATTAGAGGGTACAACTCGGTTTTGAATACGCGAAAGCGACAGTTCCTGTTAAATTAGTTCTTTTCAAAGTAGAAAACATTTCCCATAAGTAGTTCTATTAACAAGTACCGGAATATCTATTGATTACGTGAATTACATTCGAGCCTATCTTTATTAATTGTTTAAAATAATTATTTTATTTACCATTGCGCACTCCTTAAAACCATTATATTTAGTTGCCTTAGATACACACCATAACAACATGTACGATAGATTGACACTTGGTCTCTGTGGATTCGACAATCTTTTATATTACTCTGACGTGTTCGTACACTTGCGAAAAACACGCATCAAGTTTTTGGCGCCGTTGCCGGGGACCAATTTCGTTAAATTTCATACCCTGTAGTTATATCGTTTAGACTAAGGTTGTTACCCACCGGTCAATGCGAAAGACTCGCAGTGCCGGAAGCTTAGTAGACCCTCTAGTTGAACCTGAACGTTACGCTCACGCACGTTTGTTTTTCCATAGGAATAGGAGAGCTATGGCCGAAGATCAAAACCGAAGACCTCTTAAGGACTTCGCCCAACCATCAAACGAGGAACCTAGTTCCAGTATAGTAAACCCCGCTATCCCAGCCAATAATTTTGAACTTAAACCATCCCTGCTGCAATTAGTGCAACATAGACAATTCACAGGTCTTGCTAATGAGAACCCAAACTAACATTTAAAAAACTTTCTTCAGTTAGCAGACACCTTTAAAACCAATGGAGCTCCTCCTGAGGCGATACGCTTAAGATTATTTCCTTTTTTCCTCAGAGATAAAGCCCTATCATGGTTAGATTCCCTTCCACCCAATTCCATAACAACTTGGGAAGACCTTAGAAAAGTATTCCTTGCTAGATATTTTCCCCCAAGTAAGACCGCTCTTCTTCGAAACCTAATAACCAGATTTACCCAACACCAAGGAGAGTCGTTGTTCGAAGCCTGAGAGAGATATAAAGAGCTATTAAGAGCATGCCCACATCATGGCTTAGAGAATTGGCTAATCATTCAAACCTTCTATAATGGACTTCATTATAACACTAAGATGACCATCGACGCTGCCGCTGGTGGCGCACTGATGAATAAACCTTACCCTGAAGCTAGTGCCCTTATCGAAGATATGGCCCAAAACCATCAATCATGGGGAGTAGAAAGAGCGACAGTGGAAAAGAAGGAAGCCCAAGGAGGAATACATGAGCTAAGCTCTATGGATATGATGCAAGCTAAAATGGACGCATTGGCCCTTAGAGTCGAACATATGTGTACAACCCCAAATACTGTAGCCGCAGTTTCGCCGAATTGTGAGATATGTGGGACGCAAGGACACCAATCCACCGAATGCAATTTGTTAAATGAGACCAGCCCTGAGCAAGTGAACTACACCCAAGGAAACCCATTTTCAAACACATACAACCCTGGATGGAGGAATCACCCAAACTTCTCCTATAAAAATAACAACCCTATCCAAAATACCGCACCTCCAAGACAACAAGGTTACCAAGCCCCAAGAACAAATCAACCTATGCAACCTGTACCACCAAGTCCGAGCCTTGAGAAGATTGTGGAAAATTTTATCACCGCTCAAACATAACAAAACCTATGTACCACCACCGCCATACAAACCACCTATACCATACCCTCAAAGATTAAAGAAAATCCAAATCGATAATCAGTATCAAAAATTCGTTAAGGTTATAGAAAAACTTCACGTAGAAATCCCCTTTACAGAAGCCATCATCCAAATACCTTCTTACGCTAAGTTTCTCAAAGACATACTTACAAATAAACGTAGACTTGAAGGTCCGAAACCCGTGGAATGCTACTAGCTCAAGTGGTAGTGGGAATGGATTGAACAAGTACTTGAACCCCAGGGTACAGGGTTCGATTCCCACGGAAGGCAAAAAACTCTACTAGTGAGGGGGGTAGAGAAAATTGTGAGGTGGCAGTGCTGGGATTGCCTTGCGAGGGGCCCGGGCTGTTACAAAGTCCACGCAAAAAATTATCTAAAAACTAAATTTTTTGAAACGCTTTGAAATGCAAGTTTCGGTCAAAAAATCATAATATATTATACACAAATTTATAATAGTTTCGGTCAAAAATCAAATTAAATCAGGGACAGTTCGAAATGATACGAATATTTTCAGATCATTTATATATGTTAGAAGGGTAGGTTATGATGCAAGTCCAAGCAAAAAATCATATGAAAATTAGATTCTATGGAACTTTTCGAAATGCAAGTTTAGGTCAGAAAATCATAATATTTTATACACTAGTTTATACTAGTTTCGGTCAAAAATCAAATTAAATCGAGGACTATTCGAAATGATACAAATCTTTTCAAATTATTTATATATGTTAGAAGTGAAGGCTATGATGGAAGTCCATGCAAAAAATCATATGAAAATTAGATTCTCTAGAACTTTTCGAAATGAAAGTTTAGGTCAAAAAATCATAATGCATTATAAACTAGTTTATACTAGTTTCGGTCAAAAATCAAATTAAATCGGGACTGTTCGAAATGATACGAAACTTTTTAGATCATTTATATATGTTAGGAGGGAAGGTTATAATGGAAGTCCATGCAAAAAACTCATATGAAAATTAGATTCTATGGAACTTTTCTAAATACAAGTTTCGGTCAAAAAATAATAATATATTATACACTATTTTAGGTTAAAAAATTATAAATAAATGGACTACTGTTCGAAATGATACAGACCTTTTAAGATCCTCTCAATATGATATGAGGGAAGGTTATGATGGAAGTCCATGCAAAAAATCATCTGAAAATTAAATTGTATGAAATGCTTTGAAATGCAAGTTTCATTCAAAAATTCATAATATATTATACACTAATTTATACTAGTTTTGGTAAAAAAATAAAATTAAATTAGGGACTGTTCGAAATGATACGAAACTTTACTGATCATTTATATATGTTAGGAGGAAAAGTTATGATGGAAGTCCATGCAAAAACTCATCTGAAAATTAGTATCTATGAATCTTTTAGAAATGCATGTTTCGGTCAAAAAATCATGATACATTTTACACTAGTTTCGGTCAATAAAATCAAATTAAATAAAGGACTATTCGAATTGATACAAACCTTTTTAGATCCTTTCTATATGTTACGAGGGAAGTCCATGCAAAAAATTATCTAAAAACGAATTTTTTTTAAACGCTTTGAAATGCAAGTTTCGGTCAAAAAATCATAATATATTATACACTAATTTATAATAGTTTCGGTCAAAAATAAAATTAAATTAGGGACAGTTTGAAATGATACGAATATTTTCAGATCATTTATATATGTTAGAAGGGTAGGTTATGATGGAAGTCCAAGCAAAAAATCATATGAAAATTAGATTCTATGGAACTTTTCGAAATGCAAGTTTAGGTCAGAAAATCATAATATATTATACACTAGTTTAGGTTAAAAAATTATAATTAAATCGACTACTGTTCAAAATGGTACAAACCTTTTCAGATCCTCTCAATATGATATGAGGGAAGGTTATGATGGAAGTCCATGCAAAAAATCATCTGAAAATTAAATTCTATGAAATGCTTTGAAATGCAAGTTTCATTCAAAAATTCATAATATATTATACACTAATTTATACTAGTTTTGGTAAAAAATAAAATTAAATCAGGGACTTTTCGAAATGATACGAAACTTTACTAATCATTTATATATGTTAGGAGGAAAGGTTATGATGGAAGTCCATGCAAAAACTCATCTGAAAATTAGATTCTATGAATCTTTTAGAAATGCATGTTTCGGTCAAAAAATCATGATACATTATACACTAGTTTCGGTCAATAAAATCAATTTAAATCGAGGATTGTTCGAATTGATACAAACCTTTTTATATTCTTTCTATATGATACGAGGGAAGGTTATGATGGAAGTCCACGCAAAAAATTATCTAAAACTAAATTTTTTGAAACGCTTTGAAATGCAAGTTTCGGTCAAAAAATCATAATATATTATACACTAATTTATAATAGTTTCGGTCAAAAATCAAATTAAATCAGGGACAGTTCGAAATGATACAAATATTTTCAGATCATTTATATATGTTAGAAGGGTAGGTTATGATGCAAGTCCAAGCAAAAAATCATATGAAAATTAGATTCTATGGAACTTTTCGAAATGCAAGTTTAGGTCAGAAAATCATAATATTTTATACACTAGTTTATACTAGTTTCGGTAAAAAATCAAATTAAATCGAGGACTATTCGAAATGATACAAATCTTTTCAAATTATTTATATATGTTAGAAGTGAAGGCTATGATGGAAGTCCATGCAAAAAATCATATGAAAATTAGATTCTCTAGAACTTTTCGAAATGAAAGTTTAGGTCCAAAAATCATAATGCATTATAAACTAGTTTATACTAGTTTCGGTCAAAAATCAAATTAAATCGGGACTGTTCGAAATGATACGAAACTTTTTAGATCATTTATATATGTTAAGAGGGAAGGTTATAATGGAAGTCCATGCAAAAAACTCATATGAAAATTAGATTCTATGGAACTTTTCTAAATACAAGTTTCGGTCAAAAAATCATAATATATTATACACTATTTTAGGTTAAAAAATTATAAATAAATGGACTACTGTTCGAAATGATACAGACCTTTTAAGATCCTCTCAATATGATATGAGGGAAGGTTATGATGGAAGTCCATGCAAAAAATCATCTGAAAATTAAATTGTATGAAATGCTTTGAAATGCAAGTTTCATTCAAAAATTCATAATATATTATACACTAATTTATACTAGTTTTGGTAAAAAAATAAAATTCAATCATGGACTGTTCGAAATGATACGAAACCTTACTGATCATTTATATATGTTAGGAGGAAAGGTAATGATGGAAGTCCATGCAAAAACTCATCTGAAAATTAGAATCTATGAATCTTTTAGAAATGCATGTTTCGGTCAAAAAATCATGATACATTATACACTAGTTTCGGTCAATAAAATCAAATTAAATCGAGGACTATTCGAATTGATACAAACCTTTTTAGATCCTTTCTATATGTTACGAGGGAAGGTTATGATGGAAGTCCATGCAAAAAATTATCTAAAAACGGAATTTTTTTAAACGCTTTGAAATGCAAGTTTCGGTCAAAAAATCATAATATATTATACACTAATTTATAATAGTTTCGGTCAAAAATCAAATTAAATTAGGGACAGTTTGAAATGATACGAATATTTTCAGATCATTTATATATATTAGAAGGGTAGGTTATGATGGAAGTCCAAGCAAAAAATCATATGAAAATTAGATTCTTTGGAACTTTTCGAAATGCAAGTTTAGGTCAGAAAATCATAATATATTATACACTAGTTTAGGTTAAAAAATTATAATTAAATCGACTACTGTTCGAAATGATAAAAACCTTTTCAGATCCTCTCAATATGATATGAGGGAAGGTTATGATGGAAGTCCATGCAAAAAATCATCTGAAAATTAAATTCTATGAAATGCTTTGAAATGCAAGTTTCATTCAAAAATTCATAATATATTATACACTAATTTATACTAGTTTTGGTAAAAAATAAAATTAAATCAGGGACTTTTCGAAATGATACGAAACTTTACTGATCATTTATATATGTTAGGAGGAAAGGTTATGATGGAAGTCCATGCAAAAACTCATCTGAAAATTAGATTCTATGAATCTTTTAGAAATGCATGTTTCGGTCAAAAAATCATGATACATTATACACTAGTTTCGGTCAATAAAATCAATTTAAATCGAGGATTGTTCGAATTGATACAAACCTTTTTATATTCTTTCTATATGATACGAGGGAAGGTTATGATGGAAGTCCACGCAAAAAATTATCTAAAACTAAATTTTTTTAAACGCTTTGAAATGCAAGTTTCGGTCAAAAAATCATAATATATTATACACTAATTTATAATAGTTTCGGTCAAAAATCAAATTAAATCAGGGACAGTTCGAAATGATACGAATATTTTCAGATCATTTATATATGTTAGAAGGGTAGGTTATGATGCAAGTCCAAGCAAAAAATCATATGAAAATTAGATTTTATGGAACTTTTCAAAATGCAAGTATAGGTCAGAAAATCATAATATTTTATACACTAGTTTATACTAGTTTCGGTCAAAAATCAAATTAAATCGAGGACTGTTCGAAATGATACGAATCTTTTCAAATTATTTATATATGTTAGAAGTGAAGGCTATGATGGAAGTCCATGCAAAAAATCATATGAAAATTAGATTCTCTAGAACTTTTCGAAATGAAAGTTTAGGTCAAAAAATCATAATGCATTATACACTAGTTTATACTAGTTTCGGTTAAAAATCAAATTAAATCGGGACTATTCGAAATGATACGAAACTTTTTAGATCATTTATATATGTTAGGAGGGAAGGTTATAATGGAAGTCCATGCAAAAAACTCATATGAAAATTAGATTCTATGGAACTTATCTAAATACAAGTTTCGGTCAAAAAATCATAATATATTATAATCTAGTTTAGGTTAAAAAATTATAAATAAATCGACTACTGTTCGAAATGATACAGACCTTTTCAGATTCTCTCAATATGATATGAGGGAATGTTATGATGGAAGTCCATGAAAAAAATCATCTGAAAATTAAATTGTATGAAATGCTTTGAAATGCAAGTTTCATTCAAAAATTCATAATATATTATACACTAATTTATAATAGTTTCGGTCAAAAATCAAATTAAATTGGGGACAGTTTGAAATGATACGAATATTTTCAGATCATTTATATATGTTAGAAGGGTAGGTTATGATGGAAGTCCAAGCAAAAAATCATATGAAAATTAGATTCTATGGAACTTTTCGAAATGCAAGTTTAGGTCAGAAAATCATAATATATTATACACTAGTTTAGGTTAAAAAATTATAATTAAATCGACTACTGTTCGAAATGATACAAACCTTTTAAGATCCTCTCAATATGATATGAGGGAAGGTTATGATGCAAGTCCATGCAAGAAATCATCTGAAAATTAAATTCTATGAAATGCTTTGAAATGCAAGTTTCATTCAAAAATTCATAATATATTATACACTAATTTATACTAGTTTTGGTAAAAAAATTAAATTAAATCAGGGACTGTTCGAAATGATACGAAACTTTACTGATCATTTATATATGTTAGGAGGAAAGGTTATGATGGAAGTCCATGCAAAAACTCATCTGAAAATTAGTATCTATGAATATTTTAGAAATGCATGTTTCGGTGAAAAAATCATGATACATTATAGACTAGTTTCGGTCAATAAAATCAAATTAAATCGAGGACTATTCGAATTGATACAAACCTTTTTAGATCCTTTCTATATGTTACGAGGGAAGGTTATGATGGAAGTACATGCAAAAAATTATCTAAAAACGAAATTTTTTTAAACGCTTTGAAATGCAAGTTTCGGTCAAAAAATCATAATATATTATACACTAATTTATAATAGTTTCGGTCAAAAATCAAATTAAATTAGGGACAGTTTGAAATGATACGAATATTTTCAGATCATTTATATATGTTAGAAGGGTAGGTTATGATGGAAGTCCAAGCAAAAAATCATATGAAAATTAGATTCTATGGAACTTTTCGAAATGCAAGTTTAGGTCAGAAAATCATAATATATTATACACTAGTTTAGGTTAAAAAATTATAATTAAATCGACTACTGTTCGAAATGGTACAAACCTTTTCAGATCCTCTCAATATGATATGAGGGAAGGTTATGATAGAAGTCCATGCAAAAAATCATCTGAAAATTAAATTATATGAAATGCTTTGAAATGCAAGTTTCATTCAAAAATTCTTAATATATTATACACTAATTTATACTAATTTTGGTAAAAAATAAAATTAAATCAGGGACTGTTCGAAATGATACGAAACTTTACTGATCATTTATATATGTTAGGAGGAAAGGTTATGATGGAAGTCCATGCAAAAACTCATCTAAAAATTAGATTCTATGAATCTTTTAGAAATGCATGTTTCGGTCCAAAAATCATGATACATTATACACTAGTTTCGGTCAATAAAATCAGTTTAAATCGAGGATGGTTCGAATTGATACAAACCTTTTTATATTCTTTCTATATGTTACGAGGGAAGGTTATGATGGAAGTCCACACAAAAAATTATCTAAAATCTAAATTTTTTGAAACGATTTGAAATGCAAGTTTTGGTCAAAAAATCATAATATATTATACACTAATTTAAAATAGTTTCGGTCAAAAATCAAATTAAATCAGGGACAGTTCGAAATGATACGAATATTTTCAGATCATTTATATATGTTAGAAGGGTAGGTTATGATGCAAGTCCAAGCAAAAAATCATATGAAAATTAGATTTTATGGAACTTTTCAAAATGCAAGTATAGGTCAGAAAATCATAATATTTTATACACTAGTTTATACTAGTTTCGGTCAAAAATCAAATTAAATCGAGGACTGGTCGAAATGATACGAATCTTTTCAAATTATTTATATATGTTAGAAGTGAAGGCTATGATGGAAGTCCATGCAAAAAATCATATGAAAATTAGATTCTCTAGAACTTTTCGAAATGAAAGTTTAGGTCAAAAAATCATAATGCATTATACACTAGTTTATACTAGTTTCGGTTAAAAATCAAATTAAATCGGGACTATTCGAAATGATACGAAACTTTTTAGATCATTTATATATGTTAGGAGGGAAGGTTATAATGGAAGTCCATGCAAAAAACTCATATGAAAATTAGATTCTATGGAACTTATCTAAATACAAGTTTCGGTCAAACAATCATAATATATTATAATCTAGTTTAGGTTAAAAAATTATAAATAAATCGACTACTGTTCGAAATGATACAGACCTTTTCAGATTCTCTCAATATGATATGAGGGAATGTTATGATGGAAGTCCATGAAAAAAATCATCTGAAAATTAAATTGTATGAAATGCTTTGAAATGCAAGTTTCATTCAAAAATTCATAATATATTATACACTAATTTATAATAGTTTCGGTCAAAAATCAAATTAAATTGGGGACAGTTTGAAATGATACGAATATTTTCAGATCATTTATATATGTTAGAAGGGTAGGTTATGATGGAAGTCCAAGCAAAAAATCATATGAAAATTAGATTCTATGGAACTTTTCGAAATGCAAGTTTAGGTCAGAAAATCATAATATATTATACACTAGTTTAGGTTAAAAAATTATAATTAAATCGACTACTGTTCGAAATGATACAAACCTTTTAAGATCCTCTCAATATGATATGAGGGAAGGTTATGATGCAAGTCCATGCAAGAAATCATCTGAAAATTAAATTCTATGAAATGCTTTGAAATGCAAGTTTCATTCAAAAATTCATAATATATTATACACTAATTTATACTAGTTTTGGTAAAAAAATTAAATTAAATCAGGGACTGTTCGAAATGATACGAAACTTTACTGATCATTTATATATGTTAGGAGGAAAGGTTATGATGGAAGTCCATGCAAAAACTCATCTGAAAATTAGTATCTATGAATATTTTAGAAATGCATGTTTCGGTGAAAAAATCATGATACATTATAGACTAGTTTCGGTCAATAAAATCAAATTAAATCGAGGACTATTCGAATTGATACAAACCTTTTTAGATCCTTTCTATATGTTACGAGGGAAGGTTATGATGGAAGTACATGCAAAAAATTATCTAAAAACGAAATTTTTTTAAACGCTTTGAAATGCAAGTTTCGGTCAAAAAATCATAATATATTATACACTAATTTATAATAGTTTCGGTCAAAAATCAAATTAAATTAGGGACAGTTTGAAATGATACGAATATTTTCAGATCATTTATATATGTTAGAAGGGTAGGTTATGATGGAAGTCCAAGCAAAAAATCATATGAAAATTAGATTCTATGGAACTTTTCGAAATGCAAGTTTAGGTCAGAAAATCATAATATATTATACACTAGTTTAGGTTAAAAAATTATAATTAAATCGACTACTGTTCGAAATGGTACAAACCTTTTCAGATCCTCTCAATATGATATGAGGGAAGGTTATGATAGAAGTCCATGCAAAAAATCATCTGAAAATTAAATTATATGAAATGCTTTGAAATGCAAGTTTCATTCAAAAATTCTTAATATATTATACACTAATTTATACTAATTTTGGTAAAAAATAAAATTAAATCAGGGACTGTTCGAAATGATACGAAACTTTACTGATCATTTATATATGTTAGGAGGAAAGGTTATGATGGAAGTCCATGCAAAAACTCATCTAAAATTAGATTCTATGAATCTTTTAGAAATGCATGTTTCGGTCCAAAAATCATGATACATTATACACTAGTTTCGGTCAATAAAATCAGTTTAAATCGAGGATGGTTCGAATTGATACAAACCTTTTTATATTCTTTCTATATGTTACGAGGGAAGGTTATGATGGAAGTCCACACAAAAAATTATCTAAAATCTAAATTTTTTGAAACGATTTGAAATGCAAGTTTTGGTCAAAAAATCATAATATATTATACACTAATTTAAAATAGTTTCGGTCAAAAATCAAATTAAATCAGGGACAGTTCGAAATGATACGAATATTTTCAGATCATTTATATATGTTAGAAGGGTAGGTTATGATGCAAGTCCAAGCAAAAAATCATATGAAAATTAGATTTTATGGAACTTTTCAAAATGCAAGTATAGGTCAGAAAATCATAATATTTTATACACTAGTTTATACTAGTTTCGGTCAAAAATCAAATTAAATCGAGGACTGGTCGAAATGATACGAATCTTTTCAAATTATTTATATATGTTAGAAGTGAAGGCTATGATGGAAGTCCATGCAAAAAATCATATGAAAATTAGATTCTCTAGAACTTTTCGAAATGAAAGTTTAGGTCAAAAAATCATAATGCATTATACACTAGTTTATACTAGTTTCGGTTAAAAATCAAATTAAATCGGGACTATTCGAAATGATACGAAACTTTTTAGATCATTTATATATGTTAGGAGGGAAGGTTATAATGGAAGTCCATGCAAAAAACTCATATGAAAATTAGATTCTATGGAACTTATCTAAATACAAGTTTCGGTCAAACAATCATAATATATTATAATCTAGTTTAGGTTAAAAAATTATAAATAAATCGACTACTGTTCGAAATGATACAGACCTTTTCAGATTCTCTCAATATGATATGAGGGAATGTTATGATGGAAGTCCATGAAAAAAATCATCTGAAAATTAAATTGTATGAAATGCTTTGAAATGCAAGTTTCATTCAAAAATTCATAATATATTATACACTAATTTATAATAGTTTCGGTCAAAAATCAAATTAAATTGGGGACAGTTTGAAATGATACGAATATTTTCAGATCATTTATATATGTTAGAAGGGTAGGTTATGATGGAAGTCCAAGCAAAAAATCATATGAAAATTAGATTCTATGGAACTTTTCGAAATGCAAGTTTAGGTCAGAAAATCATAATATATTATACACTAGTTTAGGTTAAAAAATTATAATTAAATCGACTACTGTTCGAAATGATACAAACCTTTTAAGATCCTCTCAATATGATATGAGGGAAGGTTATGATGCAAGTCCATGCAAGAAATCATCTGAAAATTAAATTCTATGAAATGCTTTGAAATGCAAGTTTCATTCAAAAATTCATAATATATTATACACTAATTTATACTAGTTTTGGTAAAAAAATAAAATTAAATCAGGGACTGTTCGAAATGATACGAAACTTTACTGATCATTTATATATGTTAGGAGGAAAGGTTATGATGGAAGTCCATGCAAAAACTCATCTGAAAATTAGTATCTATGAATATTTTAGAAATGCATGTTTCGGTGAAAAAATCATGATACATTATAGACTAGTTTCGGTCAATAAAATCAAATTAAATCGAGGACTATTCGAATTGATACAAACCTTTTTAGATCCTTTCTATATGTTACGAGGGAAGGTTATGATGGAAGTACATGCAAAAAATTATCTAAAAACGAAATTTTTTTAAACGCTTTGAAATGCAAGTTTCGGTCAAAAAATCATAATATATTATACACTAATTTATAATAGTTTCGGTCAAAAATCAAATTAAATTAGGGACAGTTTGAAATGATACGAATATTTTCAGATCATTTATATATGTTAGAAGGGTAGGTTATGATGGAAGTCCAAGCAAAAAATCATATGAAAATTAGATTCTATGGAACTTTTCGAAATGCTAGTTTAGGTCAGAAAATCATAATATATTATACACTAGTTTAGGTTAAAAAATTATAATTAAATCGACTACTGTTCGAAATGATACAAACCTTTTAAGATCCTCTCAATATGATATGAGGGAAGGTTATGATGGAAGTCCATGCAAAAAATCATCTGAAAATTAAATTCTATGAAATGCTTTGAAATGCAAGTTTCATTCAAAAATTCATAATATATTATACACTAATTTATACTAGTTTTGGTAAAAAAATAAAATTAAATCAGGGACTGTTCGAAATGATACGAAACTTTACTGATCATTTATATATGTTAGGAGGAAAGGTTATGATGGAATTCCATGCAAAAACTCATCTGAAAATTAGTATCTATGAATCTTTTAGAAATGCATGTTTCGGTCAAAAAATCATGATACATTATACACTAGTTTCGGTCAATAAAATCAAATTAAATCGAGGACTATTCGAATTGATACAAAAATTTTTAGATCCTTTCTATATGTTACGAGGGAAGGTTATGATGGAAGTCCATGCAAAAAATTATCTAAAAACGAAATTTTTTTAAACGCTTTGAAATGCAAGTTTCGGTCAAAAAATCATAATATATTATACACTAATTTATAATAGTTTCGGTCAAAAATCAAATTAAATTAGGGACAGTTTGAAATGATACGAATATTTTCAGATCATTTATATATGTTAGAAGGGTAGGTTATGATGGAAGTCCAAGCAAAAAATCATATGAAAATTAGATTCTATGGAACTTTTCGAAATGCAAGTTTAGGTCAGAAAATCATAATATATTATACACTAGTTTAGGTTAAAAAATTATAATTAAATCGACTACTGTTCGAAATGGTACAAACCTTTTCAGATCCTCTCAATATGATATGAGGGAAGGTTATGATGGAAGTCCATGCAAAAAATCATCTGAAAATTAAATTCTATGAAATGCTTTGAAATGCAAGTTTCATTCAAAAATTCATAATATATTATACACTAATTTATACTAGTATTGGTAAAAAATAAAATTAAATCAGGGACTGTTCGAAATGATACGAAACTTTACTGATCATTTATATATGTTAGGAGGAAAGGTTATGATGGAAGTCCATGCAAAAACTCATCTGAAAATTAGTATCTATGAATCTTTTAGAAATGCATGTTTCGGTCAAAAAATCATGATACATTATAGACTAGTTTCGGTCAATAAAATCAAATTAAATCGAGGACTATTCGAATTGATACAAACCTTTTTAGATCCTTTCTATATGTTACGAGGGAAGGTTATGATGGAAGTACATGCAAAAAATTATCTAAAAACGAAATTTTTTTAAACGCTTTGAAATGCAAGTTTCGGTCAAAAAATCATAATATATTATACATTAATTTAAAATAGTTTCGGTCAAAAATCAAATTAAATTGGGGACAGTTTGAAATGATATGAATATTTTCAGATCATTTATATATGTTAGAAGGGTAGGTTATGATGGAAGTCTAAGCAAAAAATCATATGAAAATTAGATGCTATGGAACTTTTCGAAATGCAAGTTTAGGTCAGAATATCATAATATATTATACACTAGTTTAGGTTAAAAAATTATAATTAAATCGACTACTGTTCGAAATGATACAAACCTTTTAAGATCCTCTCAATATGATATGAGGGAAGGTTATGATGGAAGTCCATGCAAAAAATCATCTGAAAATTAAATTCTATGAAATGCTTTGAAATGCAAGTTTCATTCAAAAATTCATAATATATTATACACTAATTTATACTAGTTTTGGTAAAAAAATAAAATTAAATCAGGGACTGTTCGAAATGATACGAAACTTTACTGATCATTTATATATGTTAGGAGGAAAGGTTATGATGGAATTCCATGCAAAAACTCATCTGAAAATTAGTATCTATGAATCTTTTAGAAATGCATGTTTCGGTCAAAAAATCATGATACATTATACACTAGTTTTGGTCAATAAAATCAAATTAAATTGAGGACTATTCGAATTGATACAAACCTTTTTAGATCCTTTCTATATGTTACGAGGGAAGGTTATGATGGAAGTCCATGCAAAAAATTATCTAAAAACGAATTTTTTTTAAACGCTTTGAAATGCAAGTTTCGGTCAAAAAATCATAATATATTATACACTAATTTATAATAGTTTCGGTCAAAAATAAAATTAAATTAGGGACAGTTTGAAATGATACGAATATTTTCAGATCATTTATATATGTTAGAAGGGTAGGTTATGATGGAAGTCCAAGCAAAAAATCATATGAAAATTAGATTCTATGGAACTTTCCGAAATGCAAGTTTAGGTCAGAAAATCATAATATTTTATACACTAGTTTATACTAGTTTCGGTCAAAAATCAAATTAAATCGGGACTATTCGAAATGATACGAAACTTTTTAGATCATTTATATATGTTAGGAGGGAAGGTTATAATGGAAGTCCATGCAAAAAACTCATATGAAAATTAGATTCTATGGAACTTATCTAAATACAAGTTTCGGTCAAAAAATCATAATATATTATACACTAGTTTAGGTTAAAAAATTATAAATAAATCGACTACTGTTCGAAATGATACAGACCTTTTCAGATTCTCTCAATATGATATGAGGGAATGTTATGATGGAAGTCCATGAAAAAAATCATCTGAAAATTAAATTGTATGAAATGCTTTGAAATGCAAGTTTCAATCAAAAATTCATAATATATTATACACAAATTTATACTAGTTTTGGTAAAAAAATAAAATTAAATCAGGGACTGTTCGAAATGATACGAAACTTTACTGATCATTTATATATGTTAGGAGGAAAGGTTATGATGGAAGTCCATGCAAAAACTCATCTGAAAATTAGTATCTATGAATCTTTTAGAAATGCATGTTTCGGTCAAAAAATCATGATACATTATAGACTAGTTTCGGTCAATAAAATCAAATTAAATCGAGGACTATTCGAATTGATACAAACCTTTTTAGATCCTTTCTATATGTTACGAGGGAAGGTTATGACGGAAGTACATGCAAAAAATTATCTAAAAACGAAATTTTTTTAAACGCTTTGAAATGCAAGTTTCGGTCAAAAAATCATAATATATTATACACTAATTTATAATAGTTTCGGTCAAAAATCAAATCAAATTAGGGACAGTTTGAAATGATACGAATATTTTCAGATCATTTATATATGTTAGAAGGGTAGGTTATGATGGAAGTCCAAGCAAAAAATCATATGAAAATTAGATTCTATGGAACTTTTCGAAATGCAAGTTTAGGTCAGAAAATCATAATATATTATACACTAGTTTAGGTTAAAAAATTATAATTAAATCGACTACTGTTCGAAATGATACAAACCTTTTGAGATCCTCTCAATATGATATGAGGGAAGGTTATGATGGAAGTCCATGCAAAAAATCATCTGAAAATTAAATTCTATGAAATGCAAGTTTCATTCAAAAATTCATAATATATTATACACTAATTTATACTAGTTTTGGTAAAAAAATAAAATTAAATCAGGGACTGTTCGAAATGATACGAAACTTTACTGATCATTTATATATGTTAGGAGGAAAGGTTATGATGGAATTCCATGCAAAAACTCATCTGAAAATTAGTATCTATGAATCTTTTAGAAATGCATGTTTCGGTCAAAAAATCATGATACATTATACACTAGTTTTGGTCAATAAAATCAAATTAAATTGAGGACTATTCGAATTGATACAAACCTTTTTAGATCCTTTCTATATGTTACGAGGGAAGGTTATGATGGAAGTCCATGCAAAAAATTATCTAAAAACGAATTTTTTTTAAACGCTTTGAAATGCAAGTTTCGGTCAAAAAATCATAATATATTATACACTAATTTATAATAGTTTCGGTCAAAAATAAAATTAAATTAGGGACAGTTTGAAATGATACGAATATTTTCAGATCATTTATATATGTTAGAAGGGTAGGTTATGATGGAAGTCCAAGCAAAAAATCATATGAAAATTAGATTCTATGGAACTTTCCGAAATGCAAGTTTAGGTCAGAAAATCATAATATTTTATACACTAGTTTATACTAGTTTCGGTCAAAAATCAAATTAAATCGGGACTATTCGAAATGATACGAAACTTTTTAGATCATTTATATATGTTAGGAGGGAAGGTTATAATGGAAGTCCATGCAAAAAACTCATATGAAAATTAGATTCTATGGAACTTATCTAAATACAAGTTTCGGTCAAAAAATCATAATATATTATACACTAGTTTAGGTTAAAAAATTATAAATAAATCGACTACTGTTCGAAATGATACAGACCTTTTCAGATTCTCTCAATATGATATGAGGGAATGTTATGATGGAAGTCCATGAAAAAAATCATCTGAAAATTAAATTGTATGAAATGCTTTGAAATGCAAGTTTCAATCAAAAATTCATAATATATTATACACAAATTTATACTAGTTTTGGTAAAAAAATAAAATTAAATCAGGGACTGTTCGAAATGATACGAAACTTTACTGATCATTTATATATGTTAGGAGGAAAGGTTATGATGGAAGTCCATGCAAAAACTCATCTGAAAATTAGTATCTATGAATCTTTTAGAAATGCATGTTTCGGTCAAAAAATCATGATACATTATAGACTAGTTTCGGTCAATAAAATCAAATTAAATCGAGGACTATTCGAATTGATACAAACCTTTTTAGATCCTTTCTATATGTTACGAGGGAAGGTTATGACGGAAGTACATGCAAAAAATTATCTAAAAACGAAATTTTTTTAAACGCTTTGAAATGCAAGTTTCGGTCAAAAAATCATAATATATTATACACTAATTTATAATAGTTTCGGTCAAAAATCAAATCAAATTAGGGACAGTTTGAAATGATACGAATATTTTCAGATCATTTATATATGTTAGAAGGGTAGGTTATGATGGAAGTCCAAGCAAAAAATCATATGAAAATTAGATTCTATGGAACTTTTCGAAATGCAAGTTTAGGTCAGAAAATCATAATATATTATACACTAGTTTAGGTTAAAAAATTATAATTAAATCGACTACTGTTCGAAATGATACAAACCTTTTGAGATCCTCTCAATATGATATGAGGGAAGGTTATGATGGAAGTCCATGCAAAAAATCATCTGAAAATTAAATTCTATGAAATGCAAGTTTCATTCAAAAATTCATAATATATTATACACTAATTTATACTAGTTTTGGTAAAAAAATAAAATTAAATCAGGGACTGTTCGAAATGATACGAAACTTTACTGATCATTTATATATGTTAGGAGGAAAGGTTATGATGGAATTCCATGCAAAAACTCATCTGAAAATTAGTATCTATGAATCTTTTAGAAATGCATGTTTCGGTCAAAAAATCATGATACATTATACACTAGTTTCGGTCAATAAAATCAAATTAAATTGAGGACTATTCGAATTGATACAAACCTTTTTAGATCCTTTCTATATGTTACGAGGGAAGGTTATGATGGAAGTCCATGCAAAAAATTATCTAAAAACGAATTTTTTTTAAACGCTTTGAAATGCAAGTTTCGGTCAAAAAATCATAATATATTATACACTAATTTATAATAGTTTCGGTCAAAAATCAAATTAAATTAGGGACATTTTGAAATGATACAAATATTTTCAGATCATTTATATATGTTAGAAGGGTAGGTTATGATGGAAGTCCAAGCAAAAAATCATATGAAAATTAGATTCTATGGAACTTTTCGAAATGCAAGTTTAGGTCAGAAAATCATAATATTTTATACACTAGTTTATACTAGTTTCGGTCAAAAATCAAATTAAATCGAGGACTGTTCGAAATGATATGAATCTTTTAAAATTATTTATATATGTTAGATGTGAAGGCTATGATGGAAGTCCATGCAAAAAATCATATGAAAATTAGATTCTCTAGAACTTTTCGAAATGAAAGTTTAGGTCAAAAAATCATAATGCATTATACACTAGTTTATACTAGTTTCGGTTAAAAATCAAATTAAATCGGGACTATTCGAAATGATACGAAACTTTTTAGATCATTTATATATGTTAGGAGGGAAGGTTATAATGGAAGTCCATGCAAAAAACTCATATGAAAATTAGATTCTATGGAACTTATCTAAATACAAGTTTCGGTCAAAAAATCATAATATATTATACACTAGTTTAGGTTAAAAAATTATAAATAAATCGACTACTGTTCGAAATGATACAGACCTTTTCAGATTCTCTCAATATGACATGAGGGAATGTTATGATGGAAGTCCATGAAAAAAATCATCTGAAAATTAAATTGTATGAAATGCTTTGAAATGCAAGTTTCATTCAAAAATTCATAATATATTATACACTAATTTATACTAGTTTTGGTAAAAAAATAAAATTAAATCAGGGACTGTTCGAAATGATACGAAACTTTACTGATCATTTATATATGTTAGGAGGAAAGGTTATGATGGAAGTCCATGCAAAAACTCATCTGAAAATTAGTATCTATGAATCTTTTAGAAATGCATGTTTCGGTCAAAAAATCATGATACATTATAGACTAGTTTCGGTTAATAAAATCAAATTAAATCGAGGACTATTCGAATTGATACAAACCTTTTTAGATCCTTTCTATATGTTACGAGGGAAGGTTATGATGGAAGTACATGCAAAAAATTATCTAAAAACGAAATTTTTTTAAACGCTTTGAAATGCAAGTTTCGGTCAAAAAATCATAATATATTATACACTAATTTATAATAGTTTCGGTCAAAAATCAAATTAAATTAGGGACAGTTTGAAATGATACGAATATTTTCAGATCATTTATATATGTTAGAAGGGTAGGTTATGATGGAAGTCCAAGCAAAAAATCATATGAAAATTATATTCTATGGAACTTTTTGAAATGCAAGTTTAGGTCTGAAAATCATAATATATTATACACTAGTTTAGGTTAAAAAATTATAATTAAATCGACTACTGTTCGAAATGATACAAACCTTTTGAGATCCTCTCAATATGAGATAAAGGAAGGTTATGATGGAAGTCCATGCAAAAAATCATCTGAAAATTAAATTCTATGAAATGCTTTGAAATGCAAGTTTCATTCAAAAATTCATAATATATTATACACTAATTTATACTAGTTTTGGTAAAAAAATAAAATTAAATCAGGGACTGTTCGAAATGATACGAAACTTTACTGATCATTTATATATGTTAGGAGGAAAGGTTATGATGGAATTCCATGCAAAAACTCATCTGAAAATTAGTATCTATGAATATTTTAGAAATGCATGTTTCGGTCAAAAAATCATGATACATTATACACTAGTTTCGGTCAATAAAATCAAATTAAATCGAGGACTATTCGAATTGATACAAACCTTTTTAGATCCTTTCTATATGTTACGAGGGAAGGTTATGATGGAAGTCCATGCAAAAAATTATCTAAAAACGAATTTTTTTTAAACGCTTTGAAATGCAAGTTTCGGTCAAAAAATCATAATATATTATACACTAATTTATAATAGTTTTGGTCAAAAACAAATTAAATTAGGGACAGTTTGAAATGATATGAATATTTTCAGATCATTTATATATGTTAGAAGGGTAGGTTATGATGGAAGTCCAAGCAAAAAATCATAGGAAAATTAGATTCTATGGAACTTTTCGAAATGCAAGTTTAGGTCAGAAAATCATAATATATTATACACTAGTTTAGGTTAAATAATTATAATTAAATCGACTACTGTTCAAAATGGTACAAACCTTTTCAGATCCTCTCAATATGATATGAGGGAAGGTTATGATGGAAGTCCATGCAAAAAATCTTCTGAAAATTAAATTCTATGAAATGCTTTGAAATGCAAGTTTCATTCAAAAATTCATAATATATTATACACTAATTTATACTAGTTTTGGTAAAAAAATAAAATTAAATCAGGGACTGTTCGAAATGATACGAAACTTTACTGATCATTTATATATGTTAGGAGGAAAGGTTATGATGGAATTCCATGCAAAAACGCATCTGAAAATTAGTATCTATGAACCATTTAGAAATGCATGTTTCGGTCAAAAAATCATGATACATTATACACTAGTTTCGGTTAATAAAATCAAATTAAATCGAGGACTATTCGAATTGATACAAACCTTTTTAGATCCTTTCTATATGTTACGAGGGAAGGTTATGATGGAAGTCCATGCAAAAAATTATCTAAAAACAAATTTTTTTTAAACGCTTTGAAATGCAAGTTTCGGTCAAAAAATCATAATATATACACTAATTTATAATAGTTTCGGTCAAAAATCAAATTAAATTAGGGACAGTTTGAAATGATATGAATATTTTCAGATCATTTATATATGTTAGAAGGGTAGGTTATGATGGAAGTCCAAGCAAAAAATCATAGGAAAATTAGATTCTATGGAACTTTTCGAAATGCAAGTTTAGGTCAGAAAATCATAATATATTATACACTAGTTTAGGTTAAAAAATTATAATTAAATCGACTACTGTTCGAAATGGTACAAACCTTTTCAGATCCTCTCAATATGATATGAGGGAAGGTTATGATGGAAGTCCATGCAAAAAATCTTCTGAAAATTAAATTCTATGAAATGCTTTGAAATGCAAGTTTCATTCAAAAATTCATAATATATTATACACTAATTTATACTAGTTTTGGTAAAAAAAAAATTAAATCAGGGACTGTTCGAAATGATACGAAACTTTACTGATCATTTATATATGTTAGGAGGAAAGGTTATGATGGAAAACCATGAAAAACTCATCTGAAAATTAGTATCTATGAATCTTTTAGAAATGCATGTTTCGGTCAAAAAATCATGATACATTATAGACTAGTTTCGGTCAATAAAATCAAATTAAATCGAGGACTATTCGAATTGATACAAAACTTTTTAGATCCTTTCTATATGTTACGAGGGAAGGTTATGATGGAAGTACATGCAAAAAATTATCTAAAAACGAAATTTTTTTAAACGCTTTGAAATGCAAGTTTCGGTCAAAAAATCATAATATATTATACACTAATTTATAATAGTTTCGGTCAAAAATCAAATTAAATTGGGGACAGTTTGAAATGATACGAATATTTTCAGATCATTTATATATGTTAGAAGGGTAGGTTATGATGGAAGTCCAAGCAAAAAATCATATGAAAATTAGATTCTATGGAACTTTTCGAAATGCAAGTTTAGGTCAGAAAATCATAATATATTATACACTAGTTTAGGTTAAAAAATTATAATTAAATCGACTACTGTTCGAAATGATACAAACCTTTTAAGATCCTCTCAATATGATATGAGGGAAGGTTATGATCCAAGTCCATGCAAGAAATCATCTGAAAATTAAATTCTATGAAATGCTTTGAAATGCAAGTTTCATTCAAAAATTCATAATATATTATACACTAATTTATACTAGTTTTGGTAAAAAAATAAAATTAAATCAGGGACTGTTCGAAATGATACGAAACTTTACTGATCATTTATATATGTTAGGAGGAAAGGTTATGATGGAATTCCATGCAAAAACTCATCTGAAAATTAGTATCTATGAACCTTTTAGAAATGCATGTTTCGGTCAAAAAATCATGATACATTATACACTAGTTTCGGTCAATAAAATCAAATTAAATCGAGGACTATTCGAATTGATACAAACCTTTTTAGATCCTTTCTACATGTTACGAGGGAAGGTTATGATGGAAGTCCATGCAAAAAATTATCTAAAAACAATTTTTTTTAAACGCTTTGAAATGCAAGTTTCGGTCAAAAAATCATAATATATACACTAATTTATAATAGTTTCGGTCAAAAATCAAATTAAATTAGGGACAGTTTGAAATGATATGAATATTTTCAGATCATTTATATATGTTAGAAGGGTAGGTTATGATGGAAGTCCAAGCAAAAAATCATAGGAAAAATTAGATTCTATGGAACTTTTCGAAATGCAAGTTTAGGTCAGAAAATCATAATATATTATACACTAGTTTAGGTTAAAAAATTATAATTAAATCGACTACTGTTCGAAATGGTACAAACCTTTTCAGATCCTCTCAATATGATATGAGGGAAGGTTATGATGGAAGTCCATGCAAAAAATCTTCTGAAAATTAAATTCTATGAAATGCTTTGAAATGCAAGTTTCATTCAAAAATTCATAATATATTATACACTAATTTATACTAGTTTTGGTAAAAAATAAAATTAAATCAGGGACTGTTCGAAATGATACGAAACTTTACTGATCATTTATATATGTTAGGAGGAAAGGTTATGATGGAAGTCCATGCAAAAACTCATCTGAAAATTAGTATCTATGAATAATTTAGAAATGCATGTTTCGGTCAAAAAATCATGATACATTATAGACTAGTTTCGGTCAATAAAATCAAATTAAATCGAGGACTATTCGAATTGATACAAACCTTTTTAGATCCTTTCTATATGTTACGAGGGAAGGTTATGATGGAAGTACATGCAAAAAATTATCTAAAAACGAAATTTTTTTAAACGCTTTGAAATGCAAGTTTCGGTCAAAAAATCATAATATATTATACACTAATTTATAATAGTTTCGGTCAAAAATCAAATTAAATTGGGGACAGTTTGAAATGATACGAATATTTTCAGATCATTTATATATGTTAGAAGGGTAGGTTATGATGGAAGTCCAAGCAAAAAATCATATGAAAATTAGATTCTATGGAACTTTTCGAAATGCAAGTTTTTGATAGAAAATCATAATATATTATACACTAGTTTAGGTTAAAAAATTATAATTAAATCGACTACTGTTCGAAATGATACAAACCTTTTCAGATCCTCTCAATATGATATGAGGGAAGGTTATGATGCAAGTCCATGCAAAAAATCATCTGAAAATTAAATTCTATGAAATGCTTTGAAATGCAAGTTTCATTCAAAAATTCATAATATATTATACACTAATTTATACTAGTTTTGGTAAAAAAATAAAATTGATCAGGGACTGTTCGAAATGATACGAAACTTTCCTGATCATTTATATATGTTAGGAGGAAAGGTTATGATGGAAGTCCATGCAAAAACTCATCTGAAAATTAGATTCTATGAATCTTTTAGAAATGCATGTTTCGGTCAAAAAATCATGATACATTATACACTAGTTTCGGTGAATAAAATCAAATTAAATCGAGGACTATTCGAATTGATACAAACCTTTTTAGATCCTTTCTACATGTTACGAGGGAAGGTTATGATGGAAGTCCATGCAAAAAATTATCTAAAAACAATTTTTTTTAAACGCTTTGAAATGCAAGTTTCGGTCAAAAAATCATAATATATACACTAATTTATAATAGTTTCGGTCAAAAATCAAATTAAATTAGGGACAGTTTGAAATGATATGAATATTTTCAGATCATTTATATATGTTAGAAGGGTAGGTTATGATGGAAGTCCAAGCAAAAAATCATAGGAAAATTAGATTCTATGGAACTTTTCGAAATGCAAGTTTAGGTCAGAAAATCATAATATATTATACACTAGTTTAGGTTAAAAAATTATAATTAAATTGACTACTGTTCGAAATGGTACAAACCTTTTCAGATCCTCTCAATATGATATGAGGGAAGGTTATGATGGAAGTCCATGCAAAAAATCTTCTGAAAATTAAATTCTATGAAATGCTTTGAAATGCAAGTTTCATTCAAAAATTCATAATATATTATACACTAATTTATACTAGTTTTGGTAAAAAATAAAATTAAATCAGGGACTGTTCGAAATGATACGAAACTTTACTGATCATTTATATATGTTAGGAGGAAAGGTTATGATGGAAGTCCATGCAAAAACTCATCTGAAAATTAGTATCTATGATTAATTTAGAAATGCATGTTTCGGTCAAAAAATCATGATACATTATAGACTAGTTTCGGTCAATAAAATCAAATTAAATCGAGGACTATTCGAATTGATACAAACCTTTTTAGATCCTTTCTATATGTTACGAGGGAAGGTTATGATGGAAGTACATGCAAAAAATTATCTAAAAACGAAATTTTTTTAAACGCTTTGAAATGCAAGTTTCGGTCAAAAAATCATAATATATTATACACTAATTTATAATAGTTTCGGTCAAAAATCAAATTAAATTGGGGACAGTTTGAAATGATACGAATATTTTCAGATCATTTATATATGTTAGAAGGGTAGGTTATGATGGAAGTCCAAGCAAAAAATCATATAAAAATTAGATTCTATGGAACTTTTCGAAATGCAAGTTTAGGTCAGAAAATCATAATATATTATACACTAGTTTAGGTTAAAAAATTATAATTAAATCGACTACTGTTCGAAATGATATAAACCTTTTAAGATCCTCTCAATATGATATGAGGGAAGGTTATGATGCAAGTCCATGCAAAAAATCATCTGAAAATTAAATTCTATGAAATGCTTTGAAATGCAAGTTTCATTCAAAAATTCATAATATATTATACACTAATTTATACTAGTTTTGGTAAAAAAATAAAATTGATCAGGGACTGTTCGAAATGATACGAAACTTTCCTGATCATTTATATATGTTAGGAGGAAAGGTTATGATGGAAGTCCATGCAAAAACTCATCTGAAAATTAGATTCTATGAATCTTTTAGAAATGCATGTTTCGGTCAAAAAATCATGATACATTATACACTAGTTTCGGTCAATAAAATCAAATTAAATCGAGGACTATTCGAATTGATACAAACCTTTTTAGATCCTTTCTATATGTTACGAGGGAAGGTATGATGGAAGTCCATGCAAAAAATTATCCAAAAACGAAATTTTTTTAAACGCTTTGAAATGCAAGTTTTGGTCAAAAAATCATAATATATTATACACTAATTTATAATAGTTTCGGTCAAAAATCAAATTAAATTAGGGACAGTTTGAAATGATACGAATATTTTCAGATCATTTATATATGTTAGAAGGGTAGGTTATGATGGAAGTCCAAGCAAAAAATCATATGAAAATAAGATTCTATGGAACTTTTCGAAATGCAAGTTTAGGTCAGAAAATCATAATATATTATACACTAGTTTAGGTTAAAAAATTATAATTAAATCGACTACTGTTCGAAATGATACAAACCTTTTGAGATCCTCTCAATATGATATGAGGGAAGGTTATGATGGAAGTCAATGCAAAAAATCATCTGAAAATTAAATTCTATGAAATGCTTTGAAATGCAAGTTTCATTCAAAAATTCATAATATATTATACACTAATTTATACTAGTTTTGGTAAAAAAATAAAATTGATCAGGGACTGTTCGAAATGATACGAAACTTTACTGATCATTTATATATGTTAGGAGGAAAGGTTATGATGGAATTCCATGCAAAAACTCATCTGAAAATTAGTATCTATGAATCATTTAGAAATGCATGTTTCGGTCAAAAAATCATGATACATTATACACTAGTTTCGGTCAATAAAATCAAATTAAATCGAGGACTATTCGAATTGATACAAACCTTTTTAGATCCTTTCTATATGTTACGAGGGAAGGTTATGATGGAAGTCCATGCAAAAAATTATCTAAAAACGAATTTTTTTTAAACGCTTTGAAATGCAAGTTTCGGTCAAAAAATCATAATATATTATACACTAATTTATAATAGTTTTGGTCAAAAATCTAATTAAATTAGGGACAGTTTAAAATGATATGAATATTTTCAGATCATTTATATATGTTAGAAGGGTAGGTTATGATGGAAGTCCAAGCAAAAAATCATATGAAAATTAGATTCTATGAAACTTTTCGAAATGCAAGTTTTTGTCAGAAAATCATAATATATTATACACTAGTTTAGGTTAAAAAATTATAATTAAATCGACTACTGTTCGAAATGGTACAAACCTTTTCAGATCCTCTCAATATGATATGAGGGAAGGTCATGATGGAAGTCCATGCAAAAAATCTTCTGAAAATTAAATTCTATGAAATGCTTTGAAATGCAAGTTTCATTAAAAAATTCATAATATATTATACACTAATTTATACTAGTTTTGGTAAAAAATAAAATTAAATCAGGGACTGTTCGAAATGATACGAAACTTTACTGATCATTTATATATGTTAGGAGGAAAGGTTATGATGGAAGTCCATGCAAAAACTCATCTGAAAATTAGTATCTATGAATCTTTTAGAAATGCATGTTTCGGTCAAAAAATCATGATACATTATAGACTAGTTTCGGTCAATAAAATCAAATTAAATCGAGGACTATTCGAATTGATACAAACCTTTTTAGATCCTTTCTATATGTTACGAGGGAAGGTTATGATGGAAGTACATGCAAAAAATTATCTAAAAACGAAATTTTTTTAAACGCTTTGAAATGAAAGTTTCGGTCAAAAAATCATAATATATTATACACTAATTTATAATAGTTTCGGTCAAAAATCAAATTAAATTGGGCACAGTTTGAAATGATACGAATATTTTCAGATCATTTATATATGTTAGAAGGGTAGGTTATGATGGAAGTCCAAGCAAAAAATCATATGAAAATTAGATTCTATGGAACTTTTCGAAATGCAAGTTTAGGTCAGAAAATCATAATATATTATACACTAGTTTAGGTTAAAAAATTATAATTAAATCGACTACTGTTCGAAATGATACAAACCTTTTAAGATCCTCTCAATATGATATGAGGGAAGGTTATGATGCAAGTCCATGCAAAAAATCATATGAAAATTAAATTCTATGAAATGCTTTGAAATGCAAGTTTCATTCAAAAATTCATAATATATTATACACTAATTTATACTAGTTTTGGTAAAAAAATAAAATTAAATCAGGGACTTTTCGAAATGATACGAAACTTTACTGATCATTTATATATGTTAGGAGGAAAGGTTATGATGGAATTCCATGCAAAAACTCATCTGAAAATTTGTATCTATGAACCTTTTAGAAATGCATGTTTCGGTCAAAAAATCATGATACATTATACACTAGTTTCGGTCAATAAAATCAAATTAAATCGAGGACTATTCGAATTGATACAAACCTTTTTAGATCCTTTCTATATGTTACGAGGGAAGGTTATGATGGAAGTCCATGCAAAAAATTATCTAAAAACAAATTTTTTTTAAACGCTTTGAAATGCAAGTTTCGGTCAAAAAATCATAATATATACACTAATTTATAATAGTTTCGGTCAAAAATCAAATTAAATTAGGGACAGTTTGAAATGATATGAATATTTTCAGATCATTTATATATGTTAGAAGGGTAGGTTATGATGGAAGTCCAAGCAAAAAATCATATGAAAATTAGATTCTATGGAACTTTTCGAAATGCAAGTTTAGGTCAGAAAATCATAATATATTATACACTAGTTTAGGTTAAAAAATTATAATTAAATCGACTACTGTTCGAAATGGTACAAACCTTTTCAGATCCTCTCAATATGATATGAGGGAAGGTTATGATGGAAGTCCATGCAAAAAATCATCTGAAAATTAAATTCTATGAAATGCTTTGAAATGCAAGTTTCATTCAAAAATTCATAATATATTATACACTAATTTATACTAGTTTTGGTAAAAAATAAAATTAAATCAGGGACTGTTCGAAATGATACGAAACTTTACTGATCATTTATATATGTTAGGAGGAAAGGTTATGATGGAAGTCCATGCAAAAACTCATCTGAAAATTAGTATCTATGAATCTTTTAGAAATGCATGTTTTGGTCAAAAAATCATGATACATTATACACTAGTTTCGGTCAATAAAATCAAATTAAATCGAGGACTATTCGAATTGATACAAACCTTTTTAGATCCTTTCTATATGTTACGAGGGAAGGTTATGATGGAAGTCCATGCAAAAAATTATCTAAAAACGATTTTTTTTAAACGCTTTGAAATGCAAGTTTCGGTCAAAAAATCATAATATATTATACACTAATTTATAATAGTTTCGGTCAAAAATCAAATTAAATTAGGGACAGTTTGAAATGATATGAATATTTTCAGATCATTTATATATGTTAGAAGGGTAGGTTATGATGGAAGTCCAAGCAAAAAATCATATGAAAATTAGATTCTATGGAACTTTTCGAAATGCAAGTTTAGGTCAGAAAATCATAATATATTATACACTAGTTTAGGTTAAAAAATTATAATTAAATCGACTACTGTTCGAAATGGTACAAACCTTTTCAGATCCTCTCAATATGATATGAGGGAAGGTTATGATGGAAGTCCATGCAAAAAATTATCTGAAAATTAAATTCTATGAAATGCTTTGAAATGCAAGTTTCATTCAAAAATTCATAATATATTATACACTAATTTATACTAGTTTTGGTAAAAAATAAAATTAAATCAGGGACTGTTCGAAATGATACGAAACTTTACTGATCATTTATATATGTTAGGAGGAAAGGTTATGATCGAAGTCCATCCAAAACGCATCTAAAAATTAGATTCTATGAATCTTTTAGAAATGCATGTTTCGGTCCTAAATCGGTCAATAAAATCAATTTAAATCGAGGATTGTTCAAATTGATACAAACCTTTTTATATTCTTCTATATGTTACGAGGGAAGGTTATGATGGAAGTCCACACAAAAAATTATCTAAAATTTAAATTTTTTGAAACGATTTGAAATGCAAGTTTCGGTCAAAAAATCATAATATATTATACACTAATTTATAATAGTTTCGGTCAAAAATCAAATTAAATCAGGGACAGTTCGAAATGATACGAATATATTCAGATCATTTATATATGTTAGAAGGGTAGGTTATGATGCAAGTCCAAGCAAAAAATCATATGAAAATTAGATTCTATGGAACTTTCCAAAATGCAAGTATAGGTCAGAAAATCATAATATTTTATACACTAGTTTATACTAGTTTCGGTCAAAAATCAAATTAAATCGAGGACTGTTCGAAATGATACGAATCTTTTCAAATTATTTATATATGTTAGAAGTGAAGGCTATGATGGAAGTCCATGCAAAAAATCATATGAAAATTAGATTCTCTAGAACTTTTCGAAATGAAAGTTTAGGTCAAAAAATCATAATGCATTATACACTAGTTTATACTAGTTTCGGTTAAAAATCAAATTAAATCGGGACTATTCGAAATGATACGAAACTTTTTAGATCATTTATATATGTTAGGAGGGAAGGTTATAATGGAAGTCCATGCAAAAAACTCATATGAAAATTAGATTCTATGGAACTTATCTAAATACAAGTTTCGGTCAAAAAATCATAATATATTATACACTAGTTTAGGTTAAAAAATTATAAATAAATCGACTACTGTTCGAAATGATACAGACCTTTTCAGATTCTCTCAATATGATATGAGGGAATGTTATGATGGAAGTCCATGCAAAAAATCATCTGAAAATTAAATTGTATGAAATGCTTTGAAATGCAAGTTTCATTCAAAAATTCATAATATATTATACACTAATTTATACTAGTTTTGGTAAAAAAATAAAATTAAATCAGGGACTGTTCGAAATGATACGAAAATTTACTGATCATTTATATATGTTAGGAGGAAAGGTTATGATGGAAGTCCATGCAAAAACTCATCTGAAAATTAGTATCTATGAATCTTTTAGAAATGCATGTTTCGGTCAAAAAATCATGATACATTATAGACTAGTTTCGGTCAATAAAATCAAATTAAATTGAGGACTATTAGAATTGATACAAACCTTTTTAGATCCTTTCTATATGTTACGAGGGAAGGTTATGATGGAAGTACATGCAAAAAATTATCTAAAAACGAAATTTTTTTAAACGCTTTGAAATGCAAGTTTCGGTCAAAAAATCATAATATATTATACACTAATTTATAATAGGTTCGGTCAAAAATCAAACTAAATTAGGGACAGTTTGAAATGATACAAATATTTTCAGATCATTTATATATGTTAGAAGGGTAGGTTATGATGGAAGTCCAAGCAAAAAATCATATGAAAATTAGATTCTATGGAACTTTTCGAAATGCAAGTTAAGGTCAGAAAATCATAATATATTATACACTAGTTTAGGTTAAAAACTTATAATTAAATCGACTATTGTTCGAAATGATACAAACCTTTTAAGATCCTCTCAATATGATATGAGGGAATGTTATGATGGAAGTCCATGCAAAAAATCATCTAAAAATTAAATTCTATGAAATGCTTTGAAGTGCAAGTTTCATTCAAAAATTCATAATATATTATACACTAATTTATACTAGTTTAGGTAAAAAAATAAAATTAAATCAGGGACTGTTCGAAATGATACGAAACTTTACTGATCATTTATATATGTTAGGAGGAAAGGTTATGATGGAATTCCATTCAAAAACTCATCTGAAAATTAGTATCTATGAATCTTTTAGAAATGCATGTTTCGGTCAAAAAATCATGATACATTATACACTAGTTTCGGTCAATAAAATCAAATTAAATCGAGGACTATTCGAATTGATACAAACCTTTTTAGATCCTTTCTATATGTTACGAGGGAAGGTTATGATGGAAGTCCATGCAAAAAATTATCTAAAAACAATTTTTTTTAAACGCTTTGAAATGCAAGTTTCGGTCAAAAAATCATAATATATTATACACTAATTTATAATAGTTTCGGTCAAAAATCAAATTAAATTAGGGACAGTTTGAAATGATACGAATATTTTCAGATCATTTATATATGTTAGAAGGGTAGGTTATGATGGAAGTCCAAGCAAAAAATCATATGAAAATTAGATTCTATGGAACTTTTCGAAATGCAAGTTTAGGTCAGAAAATCATAATACATTATACACTAGTTTAGGTTAAAAAATTATAATTAAATCGACTACTGTTCGAAATGATACAAACCTTTTAAGATCCTCTCAATATGATATGAGGGAAGGTTATGATGGAAGTCCATGCAAAAAATCATCTGAAAATTAAATTCTATGAAATGCTTTGAAATGCAAGTTTCATTCAAAAATTCATAATATATTATACACTAATTTTTACTAGTTTTGGTAAAAAAATAAAATTAAATCAGGGACTGTTCGAAATGAGACGAAACTTTACTGATCATTTATATATGTTAGGAGGAAAGGTTATGATGGAATTCCATGCAAAAACTCATCTGAAAATTAGTATCTATGAATCTTTTAGAAATGCATGTTTCGGTCAAAAAATCATGATACATTATACACTAGTTTCGGTCAATAAAATCAAATTAAATCGAGGACTATTCGAATTGATACAAACCTTTTTAGATGCTTTCTATATGTTACGAGGGAAGGTTATGATGGAAGTCCATGCAAAAAATTATCTAAAAGCAAATTTTTTTTAAACGCTTTGAAATGCAAGTTTCGGTCAAAAAATCATAATATATTATACACTAATTTATAATAGTTTCGGTCAAAAATCAAATTAAATTAGGGACAGTTTGAAATGATACGAATATTTTCAGATCATTTATATATGTTAGAAGGGTAGGTTATGATGGAAGTCCAAGCAAAAAATCATATGAAAATTATATTCTATGGAACTTTTCAAAATGCAAGTTTAGGTCAGAAAATCATAATATATTATACACTAGTTTAGGTTAAAAAATTATAATTAAATCGACTACTGTTCAAAATGATACAAACCTTTTAAGATCCTCTCAATATGATATGAGGGAAGGTTATGATGGAAGTCCATGCAAAAAATCATCTGAAAATTAAATTCTATGAAATGCTTTGAAATGCAAGTTTCATTCAAAAATTCATAATATATTATACACTAATTTATACTAGTTTTGGTAAAAAAATAAAATTAAATCAGGGACTGTTCGAAATGATACGAAACTTTACTGATCATTTATATATGTTAGGAGGAAAGGTTATGATGGAAGTCCATGCAAAAACTCATCTAAAAATTAGTATCTATGAATCTTTTAGAAATGCATGTTTCGGTCAAAAAATCATGATACATTATAGACTAGTTTCAGTCAATAAAATCAAATTAAATCGAGGACTATTCGAATTGATACAAACCTTTTTAGATCCTTTCTATATGTTACGAGGGAAGGTTATGATGGAAGTACATGCAAAAAATTATCTAAAACGAAAATTTTTTAAACGCTTTGAAATGCAAGTTTCGGTCAAAAAATCATAATATATTATACACTAATTTATAATAGTTTCGGTCAAAAATCAAATTAAATTAGGGACAGTTTGAAATGATACGAATATGTTCAGATCATTTATATATGTTAGAAGGGTAGGTTATGATGGAAGTCCATGAAAAAAATCATATGAAAATTAGATTCTATGGAACTTTTCGAAATGCAAGTTTAGGTCAGAAAATCATAATATATTATACACTAGTTTAGGTTAAAAAATTATAATTAAATCGACTACTGTTCGAAATGATACAAACCTTTTAAGATCCTCTCAATATGATATGAGGGAAGGTTATGATGGAAGTCCATGCAAAAAATCATCTGAAAATTAAATTCTATGAAATGCTTTGAAATGCAAGTTTCATTCAAAAATTCATAATATATTATACACTAATTTATACTAGTTTTGGTAAAAAAATAAAATTAAATCAGGGACTGTTCGAAATGATACGAAAATTTACTGATCATTTATATATGTTAGGAGGAAAGGTTATGATGGAAGTCCATGCAAAAACTCATCTGAAAATTAGTATCTATGAATCTTTTAGAAATGCATGTTTCGGTCAAAAAATCATGATACATTATAGACTAGTTTCGGTCAATAAAATCAAATTAAATTGAGGACTATTAGAATTGATACAAACCTTTTTAGATCCTTTCTATATGTTACGAGGGAAGGTTATGATGGAAGTACATGCAAAAAATTATCTAAAAACGAAATTTTTTTAAACGCTTTGAAATGCAAGTTTCGGTCAAAAAATCATAATATATTATACACTAATTTATAATAGGTTCGGTCAAAAATCAAACTAAATTAGGGACAGTTTGAAATGATACAAATATTTTCAGATCATTTATATATGTTAGAAGGGTAGGTTATGATGGAAGTCCAAGCAAAAAATCATATGAAAATTAGATTCTATGGAACTTTTCGAAATGCAAGTTAAGGTCAGAAAATCATAATATATTATACACTAGTTTAGGTTAAAAACTTATAATTAAATCGACTACTGTTCGAAATGATACAAACCTTTTAAGATCCTCTCAATATGATATGATTGAAGGTTATGATGGAAGTCCATGCAAAAAATCATCTAAAAATTAAATTCTATGAAATGCTTTGAAGTGCAAGTTTCATTCAAAAATTCATAATATATTATACACTAATTTATACTAGTTTAGGTAAAAAAATAAAATTAAATCAGGGACTGTTCGAAATGATACGAAACTTTACTGATCATTTATATATGTTAGGAGGAAAGGTTATGATGGAATTCCATTCAAAAACTCATCTGAAATTAGTATCTATGAATCTTTTAGAAATGCATGTTTCGGTCAAAAAATCATGATACATTATACACTAGTTTCGGTCAATAAAATCAAATTAAATCGAGGACTATTCGAATTGATACAAACCTTTTTAGATCCTTTCTATATGTTACGAGGGAAGGTTATGATGGAAGTCCATGCAAAAAATTATCTAAAAACAAATTTTTTTTAAACGCTTTGAAATGCAAGTTTCGGTCAAAAAATCATAATATATTATACACTAATTTATAATAGTTTCGGTCAAAAATCAAATTAAATTAGGGACAGTTTGAAATGATACGAATATTTTCAGATCATTTATATATGTTAGAAGGGTAGGTTATGATGGAAGTCCAAGCAAAAAATCATATGAAAATTAGATTCTATGGAACTTTTCGAAATGCAAGTTTAGGTCAGAAAATCATAATACATTATACACTAGTTTAGGTTAAAAAATTATAATTAAATCGACTACTGTTCGAAATGATACAAACCTTTTAAGATCCTCTCAATATGATATGAGGGAATGTTATGATGGAAGTCCATGCAAAAAATCATCTGAAAATTAAATTCTATGAAATGCTTTGAAATGCAAGTTTCATTCAAAAATTCATAATATATTATACACTAATTTTTACTAGTTTTGGTAAAAAAATAAAATTAAATCAGGGACTGTTCGAAATGATACGAAACTTTACTGATCATTTATATATGTTAGGAGGAAAGGTTATGATGGAATTCCATGCAAAAACTCATCTGAAAATTAGTATCTATGAATCTTTTAGAAATGCATGTTTCGGTCAAAAAATCATGATACATTATACACTAGTTTCGGTCAATAAAATCAAATTAAATCGAGGACTATTCGAATTGATACAAACCTTTTTAGATCCTTTCTATATGTTACGAGGGAAGGTTATGATGGAAGTCCATGCAAAAAATTATCTAAAAGCAAATTTTTTTTAAACGCTTTGAAATGCAAGTTTCGGTCAAAAAATCATAATATATTATACACTAATTTATAATAGTTTCGGTCAAAAATCAAATTAAATTAGGGACAGTTTGAAATGATACGAATATTTTCAGATCATTTATATATGTTAGAAGGGTAGGTTATGATGGAAGTCCAAGCAAAAAATCATATGAAAATTAGATTCTATGGAACTTTTCAAAATGCAAGTTTAGGTCAGAAAATCATAATATATTATATACTAGTTTAGGTTAAAAAATTATAATTAAATCGACTACTGTTCGAAATGATACAAACCTTTTAAGATCCTCTCAATATGATATGAGGGAAGGTTATGATGGAAGTCCATGCAAAAAATCATCTGAAAATTAAATTCTATGAAATGCTTTGAAATGCAAGTTTCATTCAAAAATTCATAATATATTATACACTAATTTATACTAGTTTTGGTAAAAAAATAAAATTAAATCAGGGACTGTTCGAAATGATACGAAACTTTACTGATCATTTATATATGTTAGGAGGAAAGGTTATGATGGAAGTCCATGCAAAAACTCATCTAAAAATTAGATTCTATGAATCTTTTAGAAATGCATGTTTCGGTCAAAAAATCATGATACATTATAGACTAGTTTCAGTCAATAAAATCAAATTAAATCGAGGACTATTCGAATTGATACAAACCTTTTTAGATCCTTTCTATATGTTACGAGGGAAGGTTATGATGGAAGTACATGCAAAAAATTATCTAAAAACGAAATTTTTTTAAACGCTTTGAAATGCAAGTTTCGGTCAAAAAATCATAATATATTATACACTAATTTATAATAGTTTCGGTCAAAAATCAAATTAAATTAGGGACAGTTTGAAATGATACGAATATGTTCAGATCATTTATATATGTTAGAAGGGTAGGTTATGATGGAAGTCCATGAAAAAAATCATATGAAAATTAGATTCTATGGAACTTTTCGAAATGCAAGTTTAGGTCAGAAAATCATAATATATTATACACTAGTTTAGGTTAAAAAATTATAATTAAATCGACTACTGTTCGAAATGATACAAACCTTTTAAGATCCTCTCAATATGATATGAGGGAAGGTTATGATGGAAGTCCATGCAAAAAATCATCTGAAAATTGAATTCTATGAAATGCTTTGAAATGCAAGTTTCATTCAAAAATTCATAATATATTATACACTAATTTTTACTAGTTTTGGTTAAAAAATTAAATTAAATCAGGGACTGTTCGAAATGATACGAAACTTTACTGATCATTTATATATGTTAGGAGGAAAGGTTATGATGGAATTCCATGCAAAAACTCATCTAAAAATTAGATTCTATGAATCTTTTAGAAATGCATGTTTCGGTCAAAAAATCATGATACATTATACACTAGTTTCGGTCAATAAAATCAAATTAAATCGAGGACTATTCGAATTGATACAAACCTTTTTAGATCCTTTCTATATGTTACGAGGGAAGGTTATGATGGAAGTCCATGCAAAAAATTATCTAAAAACGATTTTTTTTAAACGCTTTGAAATGCAAGTTTCGGTCAAAAAATCATAATATATTATACACTAATTTATAATAGTTTCGGTCAAAAATCAAATTAAATTAGGGACAGTTTGAAATGATATGAATATTTTCAGATCATTTATATATGTTAGAAGGGTAGGTTATGATGGAAGTCCAAGCAAAAAATCATATGAAAATTAGATTCTATGGAACTTTTCGAAATGCAAGTTTAGGTCAGAAAATCATAATATATTATACACTAGTTTAGGTTAAAAAATTATAATTAAATCGACTACTGTTCGAAATGGTACAAACCTTTTCAGATCCTCTCAATATGATATGAGGGAAGGTTATGATGGAAGTCCATGCAAAAAATCATCTGAAAATTGAATTCTATGAAATGCTTTGATATGCAAGTTTCATTCAAAAATTCATAATATATTATACACTAATTTATACTAGTTTTGGTAAAAAATAAAATTAAATCAGGGACTGTTCAAAATGATACGAAACTTTACTGATCATTTATATATGTTAGGAGGAAAGGTTATGATGGAAGTCCATGCAAAAACTCATCTAAAAATTAGATTCTATGAATCTTTTAGAAATGCATGTTTCGGTCAAAAAATCATGATACATTATACACTAGTTTCGGTCAATAAAATCAAATTAAATCGAGGACTATTCGAATTGATACAAACCTTTTTAGATCCTTTCTATATGTTACGAGGGAAGGTTATGATGGAAGTCCATGCAAAAAATTATCTAAAAACGAAATTTTTTTAAACGCTTTGAAATGCAAGTTTCGGTCAAAAAATCATAATATATTATACACTAATTTATAATAGTTTCGGTCAAAAATCAAATTAAATTAGGGACAGTTTGAAATGATAAGAATATTTTCAGATCATTTATATATGTTAGAAGGGTAGGTTATGATGGAAGTCCAAGCATAAAATCATATGAAAATTATATTCTATGGAACTTTTTGAAATGCAAGTTTAGGTCAGAAAATCATATTATATTATACACTAGTTTATGTTAAAAAATTATAATTAAATCGACTACTGTTCGAAATGATACAAACCTTTTCAGATCCTCTCAATATGATATGAGGGAAGGTTATGATGGAAGTCCATGCAAAAAATCATCTGAAAATTAAATTCTATGAAATGCTTTGAAATGCAAGTTTCATTCAAAAATTCATAATATATTATACACTAATTTATACTAGTTTTGGTAAAAAAATAAAATTAAATCAGGGACTGTTCGAAATGATACGAAACTTTACTGATCATTTATATATGTTAGGAGGAAAGGTTATGATGAATTTCCATGCAAAAACTCATCTGAAAATTAGTATCTATGAATCTTTTAGAAATGCATGTTTCGGTCAAAAAATCAGGATACATTATACACTAGTTTCGGTCAATAAAATCAAATTAAATCGAGGACTATTCGAATTGATACAAACCTTTTTAGATCCTTTCTATATGTTACGAGGGAAGGTTATGATGGAAGTCCATGAAAAAAACTTATCTAAAAACGAATTTTTTTTAAATGCTTTGAAATGCAAGTTTCTGTCAAAAAATCAAAATATATTATACACTAATTTATAATAGTTTCGGTCAAAAATCAAATTAAATTAGGGACAGTTTGAAATGATATGAATATTTTCAGATCATTTATATATGTTAGAAGGGTAGGTTATGATGGAAGTCCAAGCAAAAAATCATATGAAAATTAGATTCTATGGAACTTTTCGAAATGCAAGTTTAGGTCAGAAAATCATAATATATTATACACTAGTTTAGGTTAAAAAATTATAATTAAATCGACTACTGTTCGAAATGGTACAAACCTTTTCAGATCCTCTCAATATGATATGAGGGAAGGTTATGATGGAAGTCCATGCAAAAAATCATCTGAAAATTAAATTCTATGAAATGCTTTGAAATGCAAGTTTCATTCAAAAATTCATAATATATTATACACTAATTTATACTAGTTTTGGTAAAAAATAAAATTAAATCAGGGACTGTTCGAAATGATACGAAACTTTACTGATCATTTATATATGTTAGGAGGAAAGGTTATGATGGAAGTCCATGCAAAAACTCATCTGAAAATTAGATTCTATGAATCTTTTAGAAATGCATGTTTCGGTCAAAAAATCATGATACATTATACACTAGTTTCGGTCAATAAAATCAAATTAAATCGAGGACTATTCGAATTGATACAAACCTTTTTAGATCCTTTCTATATGTTACGAGGGAAGGTTATGATGGAAGTCCATGCAAAAAATTATCTAAAAACGAAATTTTTTTAAACGCTTTGAAATGCAAGTTTCGGTCAAAAAATCATAATATATTATACACTAATTTATAATAGTTTCGGTCAAAAATCAAATTAAATTAGGGACAGTTTGAAATGATACGAATATTTTCAGATCATTTATATATGTTAGAAGGGTAGGTTATGATGGAAGTCCAAGCAAAAAATCATATGAAAATTATATTCTATGGAACTTTTTGAAATGCAAGTTTAGGTCAGAAAATCATAATATATTATACACTAGTTTATGTTAAAAAATTATAATTAAATCGACTACTGTTCGAAATGATACAAACCTTTTCAGATCCTCTCAATATGATATGAGGGAAGGTTATGATGGAAGTCCATGCAAAAAATCATCTGAAAATTAAATTCTATGAAATGCTTTGAAATGCAAGTTTCATTCAAAAATTCATAATATATTATACACTAATTTATACTAGTTTTGGTAAAAAAATAAAATTAAATCAGGGACTGTTCGAAATGATACGAAACTTTACTCATCATTTATATATGTTAGGAGGAAAGGTTATGATGGAATTCCATGCAAAAACTCATCTGTAAATTAGTATCTATGAATCTTTTAGAAATGCATGTTTCGGTCAAAAAATCAGGATACATTATACACTAGTTTCGGTCAATAAAATCAAATTAAATCGAGGACTATTCGAATTGATACAAACCTTTTTAGATCCTTTCTATATGTTACGAGGGAAGGTTATGATGGAAATCCATGCAAAAAATTATCTAAAAACGAATTTTTTTTAAACGCTTTGAAATGCAAGTTTCGGTCAAAAAATCATAATATATTATACACTAATTTATAATAGTTTCGGTCAAAAATCAAATTAAATTAGGGACAGTTTGAAATGATACGAATATTTTCAGATCATTTATATATGTTAGAAGGGTAGGTTATGATGGAAGTCCAAGCAAAAAATCATATGAAAATTATATTCTATGGAACTTTTTGAAATGCAAGTTTAGGTCAGAAAATCATAATATATTATACACTAGTTTATGTTAAAAAATTATAATTAAATCGACTACTGTTCGAAATGATACAAACCTTTTCAGATCCTCTCAATATGATATGAGGGAAGGTTATGATGGAAGTCCATGCAAAAAATCATCTGAAAATTAAATTCTATGAAATGCTTTGAAATGCAAGTTTCATTCAAAAATTCATAATATATTATACACTAATTTATACTAGTTTTGGTAAAAAAATAAAATTAAATCAGGGACTGTTCGAAATGATACGAAACTTTACTCATCATTTATATATGTTAGGAGGAAAGGTTATGATGGAATTCCATGCAAAAACTCAACTGAAAATTAGTATCTATGAATCTTTTAGAAATGCATGTTTCGGTCAAAAAATCAGGATACATTATACACTAGTTTCGGTCAATAAAATCAAATTAAATCGAGGACTATTCGAATTGATACAAACCTTTTTAGATCCTTTCTATATGTTACGAGGGAAGGTTATGATGGAAGTCCATGCAAAAAATTATCTAAAAACGAATTTTTTTTAAACGCTTTGAAATGCAAGTTTCGGTCAAAAAATCATAATATATTATACACTAATTTATAATAGTTTCGGTCAAAAATCAAATTAAATTAGGGACAGTTTGAAATGATATGAATATTTTCAGATCATTTATATATGTTAGAAGGGTAGGTTATGATGGAAGTCCAAGCAAAAAATCATACGAAAATTAGATTCTATGGAACTTTTCGAAATGCAAGTTTAGGTCAGAAAATCATAATATATTATACACTAGTTTAGGTTAAAAAATTATAATTAAATCGACTACTGTTCGAAATGGTACAAACCATTTCAGATCCTCTCAATATGATATGAGGGAAGGTTATGATGGAAGTCCATGCAAAAAATCATCTGAAAATTAAATTCTATGAAATGCTTTGAAATGCAAGTTTCATTCAAAAATTCATAATATATTATACACTAATTTATACTAGTTTTGGTAAAAAATAAAATTAAATCAGGGACTGTTCGAAATGATACGAAACTTTACTGATCATTTATATATGTTAGGAGGAAAGGTTATGATGGAAGTCCATGCAAAAACACATCTGAAAATTAGATTCTATGAATCTTTTAGAAATGCATGTTTCGGTCAAAAAATCATGATACATTATACACTAGTTTCGGTCAATAAAATCAAATTAAATCGAGGACTATTCGAATTGATACAAACCTTTTTAGATCCTTTCTATATGTTACGAGGGAAGGTTATGATGGAAGTCCATGCAAAAAATTATCTAAAAACGAAATTTTTTTAAACGCTTTGAAATGCAAGTTTCGGTCAAAAAATCATAATATATTATACACTAATTTATAATAGTTTCGGTCAAAAATCAAATTAAATTAGGGACAGTTTGAAATCATACGAATATTTTCAGATCATTTATATATGTTAGAAGGGTAGGTTATGATGGAAGTCCAAGCAAAAAATCATATGAAAATTATATTCTATGGAACTTTTTGAAATGCAAGTTTAGGTCAGAAAATCATATTATATTATACACTAGTTTATGTTAAAAAATTATAATTAAATCGACTACTGTTCGAAATGATACAAACCTTTTCAGATCCTCTCAATATGATATGAGGGAAGGTTATGATGGAAGTCCATGCAAAAAATCATCTGAAAATTAAATTCTATGAAATGCTTTGAAATGCAAGTTTCATTCAAAAATTCATAATATATTATACACTAATTTATACTAGTTTTGGTAAAAAAATAAAATTAAATCAGGGACTGTTCGAAATGATACGAAACTTTACTGATCATTTATATATGTTAGGAGGAAAGGTTATGATGGATTTCCATGCAAAAACTCATCTGAAAATTAGTATCTATGAATCTTTTAGAAATGCATGTTTCGGTCAAAAAATCAGGATACATTATACACTAGTTTCGGTCAATAAAATCAAATTAAATCGAGGACTATTCGAATTGATACAAACCTTTTTAGATCCTTTCTATATGTTACGAGGGAAGGTTATGATGGAAGTCCATGCAAAAAATTATCTAAAAACGAATTTTTTTTAAACGCTTTGAAATGCAAGTTTCGGTCAAAAAATCATAATATATTATACACTAATTTATAATAGTTTCGGTCAAAAATCAAATTAAATTAGGGACAGTTTGAAATGATATGAATATTTTCAGATCATTTATATATGTTAGAAGGGTAGGTTATGATGGAAGTCCAAGCAAAAAATCATATGAAAATTAGATTCTATGGAACTTTTCGAAATGCAAGTTTAGGTCAGAAAATCATAATATATTATACACTAGTTTAGGTTAAAAAATAATAATTAAATCGACTACTGTTCGAAATGGTACAAACCTTTTCAGATCCTCTCAATATGATATGAGGGAAGGTTATGATGGAAGTCCATGCAACAAATCATCTGAAAATTAAATTCTATGAAATGCTTTGAAATGCAAGTTTCATTCAAAAATTCATAATATATTATACACTAATTTATACTAGTTTTGGTAAAAAATAAAATTAAATCAGGGACTGTTCGAAATGATACGAAACTTTACTGATCATTTATATATGTTAGGAGGAAAGGTTATGATGGAATTCCATGCAAAAACTCATCTGAAAATTAGTATCTATGAATCTTTTAGAAATGCATGTTTCGGTCAAAAAATCAGGATACATTATACACTAGTTTCGTTCAATAAAATCAAATTAAATCGAGGACTATTCGAATTGATACAAACCTTTTTAGATCCTTTCTATATGTTACGAGGGAAGGTTATGATGGAAGTCCATGCAAAAAATTATATAAAAACAAAATTTTTTTAAACGCTTTGAAATGCAAGTTTCGGTCAAAAAATCATAATATATTATACACTAATTTATAATAGTTTCGGTCAAAAATCAAATTAAATTAGGGACAGTTTGAAATGATAAGAATATTTTCAGATCATTTATATATGTTAGAAGGGTAGGTTATGATGGAAGTCCAAGCAAAAAATCATATGAAAATTATATTCTATGGAACTTTTTGAAATGCAAGTTTAGGTCAGAAAATCATAATATATTATACACTAGTTTATGTTAAAAAATAATAATTAAATCGACTACTGTTCGAAATGATACAAACCTTTTCAGATCCTCTTAATATGATATGAGGGAAGGTTATGATGGAAGTCCATGCAAAAAATCATCTGAAAATTAAATTCTATGAAATGCTTTGAAATGCAAGTTTCATTCAAAAATTCATAATATATTATACACTAATTTATACTAGTTTTGGTAAAAAAATAAAATTAAATCAGGGACTGTTCGAAATGATACGAAACTTTAATGACAATTTATATATGTTAGGAGGAAAGGTTATGATGGAATTCCATGCAAAAACTCATCTGAAAATTAGTATCTATGAATCTTTTAGAAATGCATGTTTCGGTCAAAAAATCAGGATACATTATACACTAGTTTCGGTCAATAAAATCAAATTAAATCGAGGACTATTCGAATTGATACAAACCTTTTTAGATCCTTTCTATATGTTACGAGGGAAGGTTATGATGGAAGTCCATGCAAAAAATTATCTAAAAACGAATTTTTTTTAAACGCTTTGAAATGCAAGTTTCGGTCAAAAAATCATAATATATTATACACTAATTTATAATAGTTTCGGTCAAAAATCAAATTAAATTAGGGACAGTTTGAAATGATAAGAATATTTTCAGATCATTTATATATGTTAGAAGGGTAGGTTATGATGGAAGTCCAAGCAAAAAATCATATGAAAATTATATTCTATGGAACTTTTTGAAATGCAAGTTTAGGTCAGAAAATCATAATATATTATACACTAGTTTATGTTAAAAAATAATAATTAAATCGACTACTGTTCGAAATGATACAAACCTTTTCAGATCCTCTTAATATGATATGAGGGAAGGTTATGATGGAAGTCCATGCAAAAAATCATCTGAAAATTAAATTCTATGAAATGCTTTGAAATGCAAGTTTCATTCAAAAATTCATAATATATTATACACTAATTTATACTAGTTTTGGTAAAAAAATAAAATTAAATCAGGGACTATTCGAAATGATACGAAACTTTACTGATCATTTATATATGTTAGGAGGAAAGGTTATGATGGAATTCCATGCAAAAACTCATCTGAAAATTAGTATCTATGAATCTTTTAGAAATGCATGTTTCGGTCAAAAAATCAGGATACATTATACACTAGTTTCGGTCAATAAAATCAAATTAAATCGAGGACTATTCGAATTGATACAAACCTTTTTAGATCCTTTCTATATGTTACGAGGGAAGGTTATGATGGAAGTCCATGCAAAAAATTATCTAAAAACGACTTTTTTTTAAACGCTTTGAAATGCAAGTTTCGGTCAAAAAATCATAATATATTATACACTAATTTATAATAGTTTCGGTCAAAATCAAATTAAATTAGGGACAGTTTGAAATGATATGAATATTTTCAGATCATTTATATATGTTAGAAGGGTAGGTTATGATGGAAGTCCAAGCAAAAAATCATATGAAAATTAGATTCTATGGAACTTTTCGAAATGCAAGTTTAGGTCAGAAAATCATAATATATTATACACTAGTTTAGGTTAAAAAATTATAATTAAATCGACTACTGTTCGAAATGATAAAAACCTTTTCAGACCCTCTCAATATTATATGAGGGAAGGTTATGATGGAAGTCCATGCAAAAAATCATCTGAAAATTAAATTCTATGAAATGCTTTGAAATGCAAGTTTCATTCAAAAATTCATAATATATTATACACTAATTTATACTAGTTTTGGTAAAAAGTAAAATTAAATCAGGGACTGTTCGAAATGATACGAAACTTTACTGATCATTTATATATGTTAGGAGGAAAGGTTATGATGGAATTCCATGCAAAAACTCATCTGAAAATTAGTATCTATGAATCTTTTAGAAATGCATGTTTCGGTCAAAAAATCAGGATACATTATACACTAGTTTCGGTCAATAAAATCAAATTAAATCGAGGACTATTCGAATTGATACAAACCTTTTTAGATCCTTTCTATATGTTACGAGGGAAGGTTATGATGGAAGTCCATGCAAAAAATTATCTAAAAACGAATTTTTTTTAAACGCTTTGAAATGCAAGTTTCGGTCAAAAAATCATAATATATTATACACTAATTTATAATAGTTTCGGTCAAAAATCAAATTAAATTAGGGACAGTTTGAAATGATATGAATATTTTCAGATCATTTATATATGTTAGAAGGGTAGGTTATGATGGAAGTCCAAGCAAAAAATCATATGAAAATTAGATTCTATGGAACTTTTCGAAATGCAAGTTTAGGTCAGAAAATCATAATATATTATACACTAGTTTAGGTTAAAAAATTATAATTAAATCGACTACTGTTCGAAATGATACAAACCTTTTCAGACCCTCTCAATATTATATGAGGGAAGGTTATGATGGAAGTCCATGCAAAAAATCATCTGAAAATTAAATTCTATGAAATGCTTTGAAATGCAAGTTTCATTCAAAAATTCATAATATATTATACACTAATTTATACTAGTTTTGGTAAAAAGTAAAATTAAATCAGGGACTGTTCTAAATGATACGAAACTTTACTGATCATTTATATATGATAGGAGGAAAGGTTATGATGGAAGTCCATGCAAAAACTCATCTGAAAATTAGATTCTATGAATCTTTTAGAAATGCATGTTTCGGTCAAAAAATCATGATACATTATACACTAGTTTCGGTCAATAAAATCAAATTAAATCGAGGACTATTCGAATTGATACAAACCTTTTTAGATCCTTTCTATATGTTACGAGGGAAGGTTATGATGGAAGTCCATGCAAAAAATTATCTAAAAACAAAATTTTTTTAAACGCTTTGAAATGAAAGTTTCGGTCAAAAAATCATAATATATTATACACTAATTTATAATATTTTCGGTCAAAAATCAAATTAAATTAGGGACAGTTTGAAATGATAAGAATATTTTAAAATCATTTATATATGTTAGAAGGGTAGGTTATGATGGAAGTCCAAGCAAAAAATCATATGAAAATTATATTCTATGGAACTTTTCGAAATGCAAGTTTAGGTCAGAAAATCATAATATATTATACACTAGTTTATGTTAAAAAAATAATAATTAAATCGTCTACTGTTCGAAATGATACAAACCTTTTCAGATCCTCTTAATATGATATGAGGGAAGGTTATGATGGAAGTCCATGCAAAAAATCATTTGAAAATTAAATTCTATGAAATGCTTTGAAATGCAAGTTTCATTCAAAAATTCATAATATTTTATACACTTATTTATACTAGTTTTGGTAAAAAATAAAATTAAATCAGGGACTGTTCGAAATGATACGAAACTTTCTGATCATTTATATATGTTAGGAGGAAAGGTTATGATGGAATTCCATGCAAAAACTCATCTGAAAATTAGTATCTATGAATCTTTTAGAAATGCATGTTTCGGTCAAAAAATCAGGATACATTATACACTAGTTTCGGTCAATAAAATCAAATTAAATCGAGGACTATTCGAATTGATACAAACCTTTTTAGATCCTTTCTATATGTTACGAGGGTAGGTTATGATGGAAGTCCATGCAAAAAATTATCTAAAAACAAAATTTTTTTAAACGCTTTGAAATGCAAGTTTCGGTCAAAAAATCATAATATATTATACACTAATTTATAAAAGTTTCGGTCAAAAATCAAATTAAATTAGGGACAGTTTGAAATGATATGAATATTTTCAGATCATTTATATATGTTAGAAGGGTAGGTTATGATGGAAGTCCAAGCAAAAAATCATATGAAAATTAGATTCTATGGAACTTTTCGAAATGCAAGTTTAGGTCAGAAAATCATAATATATTATACACTAGTTTAGGTTAAAAAATTATAATTAAATCGACTACTGTTCGAAATGATACAAACCTTTTCAGACCCTCTCAATATTATATAAGGGAAGGTTATGATGGAAGTTCATGCAAAAAATCATCTGAAAATTAAATTCTATGAAATGCTTTGAAATGCAAGTTTCATTCAAAAATTCATAATATATTATACACTAATTTATACTAGTTTTGGTAAAAAATAAAATTAAATCAGGGACTGTTCGAAATGATACGAAACTTTACTGATCATTTATATATGTTAGGAGGAAAGGTTATGATGGAATTCCATGCAAAAACTCATCTGAAAATTAGTATCTATGAATCTTTTAGAAATGCATGTTTCGGTCAAAAAATCAGGATACATTATACACTAGTTTCGGTCAATAAAATCAAATTAAATCGAGGACTATTCGAATTGATACAAACCTTTTTAGATCCTTTCTATATGTTACGAGGGAAGGTTATGATGGAAGTCCATGCAAAAAATTATCTAAAAACGAAATTTTTTTAAACGCTTTGAAATGCAAGTTTCGGTCAAAAAATCATAATATATTATACACTAATTTATAATAGTTTCGGTCAAAAATCAAATTAAATTAGGGACAGTTTGAAATGATAAGAATATTTTCAGATCATTTATATATGTTAGAAGGGTAGGTTATGATGGAAGTCCAAGCAAAAAATCATATGAAAATTAGATTCTATGGAACTTTTCGAAATGCAAGTTTAGGTCAGAAAATCATAATATATTATACACTAGTTTAGGTTAAAAAATTATAATTAATCGACTACTGTTCGAAATGATACAAACTTTTCAGATCCTCTCAATATGATATGAGGGAAGGTTATGATGGAAGTCCATGCAAAAAATCATCTGAAAATTAAATTCTATGAAATGCTTTGAAATGCAAGTTTCATTCAAAAATTCATAATATTTTATACACTAATTAATACTAGTTTTGGTAAAAGATAAAATTAAATCAGGGACTGTTCGAAATGATACGAAACTTTACTGATTATTTATATATGTTAGGAGGAAAGGTTATGATGGAAGTCCATGCAAAAACTCATCTGAAAATTAGATTATATGAATCTTTTAGAAATGCATGTTTCGGTCAAAAAATCATGATACATTATACACTAGTTTCGGTCAATAAAATCAAATTAAATCGAGGACTATTCGAATTGATACAAACCTTTTTAAATCCTTTCTATATGTTACGAGGGAAGGTTATGATGGAAGTCCATGCAAAAAATTATCTAAAAACAAAATTTTTTTAAACGCTTTGAAATGCAAGTTTCGGTCAAAAAATCATAATATATTATACACTAATTTATAAAAGTTTCGGTCAAAAATCAAATTAAATTAGGGACAGTTTGAAATGATAAGAATATTTTCAGATCATTTATATATGTTAGAAGGGTAGGTTATGATGGAAGTCCAAGCAAAAAATCATATGAAAATTATATTCTATGGAACTTTTTGAAATGCAAGTTTAGGTCAGAAAATCATAATATATTATACACTAGTTTATGTTAAAAAATAATAATTAAATCGACTACTGTTCGAAATGATACAAACCTTTTCAGATCCTCTTAATATGATATGAGGGAAGGTTATGATGGAAGTCCATGCAAAAAATCATCTGAAAATTAAATTCTATGAAATGCTTTGAAATGCAAGTTTCATTCAAAAATTCATAATATATTATACACTAATTTATACTAGTTTTGGTAAAAAAATAAAATTAAATCAGGGACTATTCGAAATGATACGAAAATTTACTGATCATTTATATATGTTAGGAGGAAAGGTTATGATGGAATTCCATGCAAAAACTCATCTGAAAATTAGTATCTACGAATCTTTTAGAAATGCATGTTTCGGTCAAAAAATCAGGATACATTATACACTAGTTTTGGTCAATAAAATCAAATTAAATCGAGGACTATTCGAATTGATACAAACCTTTTTAGATCCTTTCTATATGTTACGAGGGAAGGTTATGATGGAAGTCCATGCAAAAAATTATCTAAAAACGAAATTTTTTTAAACGCTTTGAAATGCAAGTTTCGGTCAAAAAATCATAATATATTATACACTAATTTATAATAGTTTCGGTCAAAAATCAAATTAAATTAGGGACAGTTTGAAATGATAAGAATATTTTCAGATCATTTATATATGTTAGAAGGGTAGGTTATGATGGAAGTCCAAGCAAAAAATCATATGAAAATTAGATTCTATGGAACTTTTCGAAATGCAAGTTTAGGTCAGAAAATCATAATATATTATACACTAGTTTAGGTTAAAAAATTATAATTAAATCGACTACTGTTCGAAATGATACAAATCTTTTCAGATCCTCTCAATATGATATGAGGGAAGGTTATGATGGAAGTCCATGCAAAAAATCATCTGAAAATTAAATTCTATGAAATGCTTTGAAATGCAAGTTTCATTCAAAAATTCATAATATTTTATACACTAATTTATACTAGTTTTGGTAAAAAATAAAATTAAATCAGGGACTGTTCGAAATGATACGAAACTTTACTGATCATTTATATATGTTAGGAGGAAAGGTTATGATGAAAGTCCATGCAAAAACTCATCTGAAAATTAGATTCTATGAATCTTTTAGAAATGCATGTTTCGGTCAAAAAATCATGATACATTATACACTAGTTTCGGTCAATAAAATCAAATTAAATCGAGGACTATTCGAATTGATACATACCTTTTTAGATCCTTTCTATATGTTACGAGGGAAGGTTATGATGGAAGTCCATGCAAAAAATTATCTAAAACGAAATTTTTTTAAACGCTTTGAAATGCAAGTTTCGGTCAAAAAATCATAATATATTATACACTAATTTATAATAGTTTCGGTCAAAAATCAAATTAAATTAGGGACAGTTTGAAATGATAAGAATATTTTCAGATCATTTATATATGTTAGAAGGGTAGGTTATGATGGAAGTCCAAGCAAAAAATCATATGAAAATTAGATTCTATGGAACTTTTCGAAATGCAAGTTTAGGTCAGAAAATCATAATATATTATACACTAGTTTAGGTTAAAAAATTATAATTAATCGACTACTGTTCGAAATGATACAAACTTTTCAGATCCTCTCAATATGATATGAGGGAAGGTTATGATGGAAGTCCATGCAAAAAATCATCTGAAAATTAAATTCTATGAAATGCTTTGAAATGCAAGTTTCATTCAAAAATTCATAATATTTTATACACTAATTAATACTAGTTTTGGTAAAAGATAAAATTAAATCAGGGACTGTTCGAAATGATACGAAACTTTACTGATTATTTATATATGTTAGGAGGAAAGGTTATGATGGAAGTCCATGCAAAAACTCATCTGAAAATTAGATTATATGAATCTTTTAGAAATGCATGTTTCGGTCAAAAAATCATGATACATTATACACTAGTTTCGGTCAATAAAATCAAATTAAATAGAGGACTATTCGAATTGATACAAACCTTTTTAGATCCTTTCTATATGTTACGAGGGAAGGTTATGATGGAAGTCCATGCAAAAAATTATCTAAAAACGAAATTTTTTTAAACGCTTTGAAATGCAAGTTTCGGTCAAAAAATCATAATATATTATACACTAATTTATAATAGTTTCGGTCAAAAATCAAATTAAATTAGGGACAGTTTGAAATGATAAGAATATTTTCAGATCATTTATATATGTTAGAAGGGTAGGTTATGATGGAAGTCCAAGCAAAAAATCATATGAAAATTAGATTCTATGGAACTTTTCGAAATGCAAGTTTAGGTCAGAAAATCATAATATATTATACACTAGTTTAGGTTAAAAAATTATAATTAAATCGACTACTGTTCGAAATGATACAAACCATTTCAGATCCTCTCAATATGATATGAGGGAAGGTTATGATGGAAGTCCATGCAAAAAATCATCTGAAAATTAAATTCTATGAAATGCTTTGAAATGCAAGTTTCATTCAAAAATTCATAATATATTATACACTAATTTATACTAGTTTTGGTAAAAAATAAAATTAAATCAGGGACTGTTCGAAATGATACGAAACTTTACTGATCATTTATATATGTTAGGAGGAAAGGTTATGATGGAAGTCCATGCAAAAACACATCTGAAAATTAGATTCTATGAATCTTTTAGAAATGCATGTTTCGGTCAAAAAATCATGATACATTATACACTAGTTTCGGTCAATAAAATCAAATTAAATCGAGGACTATTCGAATTGATACAAACCTTTTTAGATCCTTTCTATATGTTACGAGGGAAGGTTATGATGGAAGTCCATGCAAAAAATTATCTAAAAACGAAATTTTTTTAAACGCTTTGAAATGCAAGTTTCGGTCAAAAAATCATAATATATTATACACTAATTTATAATAGTTTCGGTCAAAAATCAAATTAAATTAGGGACAGTTTGAAATCATACGAATATTTTCAGATCATTTATATATGTTAGAAGGGTAGGTTATGATGGAAGTCCAAGCAAAAAATCATATGAAAATTATATTCTATGGAACTTTTTGAAATGCAAGTTTAGGTCAGAAAATCATATTATATTATACACTAGTTTATGTTAAAAAATTATAATTAAATCGACTACTGTTCGAAATGATACAAACCTTTTCAGATCCTCTCAATATGATATGAGGGAAGGTTATGATGGAAGTCCATGCAAAAAATCATCTGAAAATTAAATTCTATGAAATGCTTTGAAATGCAAGTTTCATTCAAAAATTCATAATATATTATACACTAATTTATACTAGTTTTGGTAAAAAAATAAAATTAAATCAGGGACTGTTCGAAATGATACGAAACTTTACTGATCATTTATATATGTTAGGAGGAAAGGTTATGATGGATTTCCATGCAAAAACTCATCTGAAAATTAGTATCTATGAATCTTTTAGAAATGCATGTTTCGGTCAAAAAATCAGGATACATTATACACTAGTTTCGGTCAATAAAATCAAATTAAATCGAGGACTATTCGAATTGATACAAACCTTTTTAGATCCTTTCTATATGTTACGAGGGAAGGTTATGATGGAAGTCCATGCAAAAAATTATCTAAAAACGAATTTTTTTTAAACGCTTTGAAATGCAAGTTTCGGTCAAAAAATCATAATATATTATACACTAATTTATAATAGTTTCGGTCAAAAATCAAATTAAATTAGGGACAGTTTGAAATGATATGAATATTTTCAGATCATTTATATATGTTAGAAGGGTAGGTTATGATGGAAGTCCAAGCAAAAAATCATATGAAAATTAGATTCTATGGAACTTTTCGAAATGCAAGTTTAGGTCAGAAAATCATAATATATTATACACTAGTTTAGGTTAAAAAATAATAATTAAATCGACTACTGTTCGAAATGGTACAAACCTTTTCAGATCCTCTCAATATGATATGAGGGAAGGTTATGATGGAAGTCCATGCAACAAATCATCTGAAAATTAAATTCTATGAAATGCTTTGAAATGCAAGTTTCATTCAAAAATTCATAATATATTATACACTAATTTATACTAGTTTTGGTAAAAAATAAAATTAAATCAGGGACTGTTCGAAATGATACGAAACTTTACTGATCATTTATATATGTTAGGAGGAAAGGTTATGATGGAATTCCATGCAAAAACTCATCTGAAAATTAGTATCTATGAATCTTTTAGAAATGCATGTTTCGGTCAAAAAATCAGGATACATTATACACTAGTTTCGTTCAATAAAATCAAATTAAATCGAGGACTATTCGAATTGATACAAACCTTTTTAGATTCTTTCTATATGTTACGAGGGAAGGTTATGATGGAAGTCCATGCAAAAAATTATATAAAAACAAAATTTTTTTAAACGCTTTGAAATGCAAGTTTCGGTCAAAAAATCATAATATATTATACACTAATTTATAATAGTTTCGGTCAAAAATCAAATTAAATTAGGGACAGTTTGAAATGATAAGAATATTTTCAGATCATTTATATATGTTAGAAGGGTAGGTTATGATGGAAGTCCAAGCAAAAAATCATATGAAAATTATATTCTATGGAACTTTTTGAAATGCAAGTTTAGGTCAGAAAATCATAATATATTATACACTAGTTTATGTTAAAAAATAATAATTAAATCGACTACTGTTCGAAATGATACAAACCTTTTCAGATCCTCTTAATATGATATGAGGGAAGGTTATGATGGAAGTCCATGCAAAAAATCATCTGAAAATTAAATTCTATGAAATGCTTTGAAATGCAAGTTTCATTCAAAAATTCATAATATATTATACACTAATTTATACTAGTTTTGGTAAAAAAATAAAATTAAATCAGGGACTGTTCGAAATGATACGAAACTTTACTGACAATTTATATATGTTAGGAGGAAAGGTTATGATGGAATTCCATGCAAAAACTCATCTGAAAATTAGTATCTATGAATCTTTTAGAAATGCATGTTTCGGTCAAAAAATCAGGATACATTATACACTAGTTTCGGTCAATAAAATCAAATTAAATCGAGGACTATTCGAATTGATACAAACCTTTTTAGATCCTTTCTATATGTTACGAGGGAAGGTTATGATGGAAGTCCATGCAAAAAATTATCTAAAAACGAATTTTTTTTAAACGCTTTGAAATGCAAGTTTCGGTCAAAAAATCATAATATATTATACACTAATTTATAATAGTTTCGGTCAAAAATCAAATTAAATTAGGGACAGTTTGAAATGATAAGAATATTTTCAGATCATTTATATATGTTAGAAGGGTAGGTTATGATGGAAGTCCAAGCAAAAAATCATATGAAAATTATATTCTATGGAACTTTTTGAAATGCAAGTTTAGGTCAGAAAATCATAATATATTATACACTAGTTTATGTTAAAAAATAATAATTAAATCGACTACTGTTCGAAATGATACAAACCTTTTCAGATCCTCTTAATATGATATGAGGGAAGGTTATGATGGAAGTCCATGCAAAAAATCATCTGAAAATTAAATTCTATGAAATGCTTTGAAATGCAAGTTTCATTCAAAAATTCATAATATATTATACACTAATTTAAACTAGTTTTGGTAAAAAAATAAAATTAAATCAGGGACTATTCGAAATGATACGAAACTTTACTGATCATTTATATATGTTAGGAGGAAAGGTTATGATGGAATTCCATGCAAAAACTCATCTGAAAATTAGTATCTATGAATCTTTTAGAAATGCATGTTTCGGTCAAAAAATCAGGATACATTATACACTAGTTTCGGTCAATAAAATCAAATTAAATCGAGGACTATTCGAATTGATACAAACCTTTTGAGATCCTTTCTATATGTTACGAGGGAAGGTTATGATGGAAGTCCATGCAAAAAATTATCTAAAAACGACTTTTTTTTAAACGCTTTGAAATGCAAGTTTCGGTCAAAAAATCATAATATATTATACACTAATTTATAATAGTTTCGGTCAAAATCAAATTAAATTAGGGACAGTTTGAAATGATATGAATATTTTCAGATCATTTATATATGTTAGAAGGGTAGGTTATGATGGAAGTCCAAGCAAAAAATCATATGAAAATTAGATTCTATGGAACTTTTCGAAATGCAAGTTTAGGTCAGAAAATCATATTATATTATACACTAGTTTATGTTAAAAAATTATAATTAAATCGACTACTGTTCGAAATGATACAAACCTTTTCAGATCCTCTCAATATGATATGAGGGAAGGTTATGATGGAAGTCCATGCAAAAAATCATCTGAAAATTAAATTCTATGAAATGCTTTGAAATGCAAGTTTCATTCAAAAATTCATAATATATTATACACTAATTTATACTAGTTTTGGTAAAAAAATAAAATTAAATCAGGGACTGTTCGAAATGATACGAAACTTTACTGATCATTTATATATGTTAGGAGGAAAGGTTATGATGGATTTCCATGCAAAAACTCATCTGAAAATTAGTATCTATGAATCTTTTAGAAATGCATGTTTCGGTCAAAAAATCAGGATACATTATACACTAGTTTCGGTCAATAAAATCAAATTAAATCGAGGACTATTCGAATTGATACAAACCTTTTTAGATCCTTTCTATATGTTACGAGGGAAGGTTATGATGGAAGTCCATGCAAAAAATTATCTAAAAACGAATTTTTTTTAAACGCTTTGAAATGCAAGTTTCGGTCAAAAAATCATAATATATTATACACTAATTTATAATAGTTTCGGTCAAAAATCAAATTAAATTAGGGACAGTTTGAAATGATATGAATATTTTCAGATCATTTATATATGTTAGAAGGGTAGGTTATGATGGAAGTCCAAGCAAAAAATCATATGAAAATTAGATTCTATGGAACTTTTCGAAATGCAAGTTTAGGTCAGAAAATCATAATATATTATACACTAGTTTAGGTTAAAAAATAATAATTAAATCGACTACTGTTCGAAATGGTACAAACCTTTTCAGATCCTCTCAATATGATATGAGGGAAGGTTATGATGGAAGTCCATGCAACAAATCATCTGAAAATTAAATTCTATGAAATGCTTTGAAATGCAAGTTTCATTCAAAAATTCATAATATATTATACACTAATTTATACTAGTTTTGGTAAAAAATAAAATTAAATCAGGGACTGTTCGAAATGATACGAAACTTTACTGATCATTTATATATGTTAGGAGGAAAGGTTATGATGGAATTCCATGCAAAAACTCATCTGAAAATTAGTATCTATGAATCTTTTAGAAATGCATGTTTCGGTCAAAAAATCAGGATACATTATACACTAGTTTCGTTCAATAAAATCAAATTAAATCGAGGACTATTCGAATTGATACAAACCTTTTTAGATCCTTTCTATATGTTACGAGGGAAGGTTATGATGGAAGTCCATGCAAAAAATTATATAAAAACAAAATTTTTTTAAACGCTTTGAAATGCAAGTTTCGGTCAAAAAATCATAATATATTATACACTAATTTATAATAGTTTCGGTCAAAAATCAAATTAAATTAGGGACAGTTTGAAATGATAAGAATATTTTCAGATCATTTATATATGTTAGAAGGGTAGGTTATGATGGAAGTCCAAGCAAAAAATCATATGAAAATTATATTCTATGGAACTTTTTGAAATGCAAGTTTAGGTCAGAAAATCATAATATATTATACACTAGTTTATGTTAAAAAATAATAATTAAATCGACTACTGTTCGAAATGATACAAACCTTTTCAGATCCTCTTAATATGATATGAGGGAAGGTTATGATGGAAGTCCATGCAAAAAATCATCTGAAAATTAAATTCTATGAAATGCTTTGAAATGCAAGTTTCATTCAAAAATTCATAATATATTATACACTAATTTATACTAGTTTTGGTAAAAAAATAAAATTAAATCAGGGACTGTTCGAAATGATACGAAACTTTACTGACAATTTATATATGTTAGGAGGAAAGGTTATGATGGAATTCCATGCAAAAACTCATCTGAAAATTAGTATCTATGAATCTTTTAGAAATGCATGTTTCGGTCAAAAAATCAGGATACATTATACACTAGTTTCGGTCAATAAAATCAAATTAAATCGAGGACTATTCGAATTGATACAAACCTTTTTAGATCCTTTCTATATGTTACGAGGGAAGGTTATGATGGAAGTCCATGCAAAAAATTATCTAAAAACGAATTTTTTTTAAACGCTTTGAAATGCAAGTTTCGGTCAAAAAATCATAATATATTATACACTAATTTATAATAGTTTCGGTCAAAAATCAAATTAAATTAGGGACAGTTTGAAATGATAAGAATATTTTCAGATCATTTATATATGTTAGAAGGGTAGGTTATGATGGAAGTCCAAGCAAAAAATCATATGAAAATTATATTCTATGGAACTTTTTGAAATGCAAGTTTAGGTCAGAAAATCATAATATATTATACACTAGTTTATGTTAAAAAATAATAATTAAATCGACTACTGTTCGAAATGATACAAACCTTTTCAGATCCTCTTAATATGATATGAGGGAAGGTTATGATGGAAGTCCATGCAAAAAATCATCTGAAAATTAAATTCTATGAAATGCTTTGAAATGCAAGTTTCATTCAAAAATTCATAATATATTATACACTAATTTATACTAGTTTTGGTAAAAAAATAAAATTAAATCAGGGACTATTCGAAATGATACGAAACTTTACTGATCATTTATATATGTTAGGAGGAAAGGTTATGATGGAATTCCATGCAAAAACTCATCTGAAAATTAGTATCTATGAATCTTTTAGAAATGCATGTTTCGGTCAAAAAATCAGGATACATTATACACTAGTTTCGGTCAATAAAATCAAATTAAATCGAGGACTATTCGAATTGATACAAACCTTTTGAGATCCTTTCTATATGTTACGAGGGAAGGTTATGATGGAAGTCCATGCAAAAAATTATCTAAAAACGACTTTTTTTTAAACGCTTTGAAATGCAAGTTTCGGTCAAAAAATCATAATATATTATACACTAATTTATAATAGTTTCGGTCAAAATCAAATTAAATTAGGGACAGTTTGAAATGATATGAATATTTTCAGATCATTTATATATGTTAGAAGGGTAGGTTATGATGGAAGTCCAAGCAAAAAATCATATGAAAATTAGATTCTATGGAACTTTTCGAAATGCAAGTTTAGGTCAGAAAATCATAATATATTATACACTAGTTTAGGTTAAAAAATTATAATTAAATCGACTACTGTTCGAAATGATAAAAACCTTTTCAGACCCTCTCAATATTATATGAGGGAAGGTTATGATGGAAGTCCATGCAAAAAATCATCTGAAAATTAAATTCTATGAAATGCTTTGAAATGCAAGTTTCATTCAAAAATTCATAATATATTATACACTAATTTATACTAGTTTTGGTAAAAAGTAAAATTAAATCAGGGACTGTTCGAAATGATACGAAACTTTACTGATCATTTATATATGTTAGGAGGAAAGGTTATGATGGAATTCCATGCAAAAACTCATCTGAAAATTAGTATCTATGAATCTTTTAGAAATGCATGTTTCGGTCAAAAAATCAGGATACATTATACACTAGTTTCGGTCAATAAAATCAAATTAAATCGAGGACTATTCGAATTGATACAAACCTTTTTAGATCCTTTCTATATGTTACGAGGGAAGGTTATGATGGAAGTCCATGCAAAAAATTATCTAAAAACGAATTTTTTTTAAACGCTTTGAAATGCAAGTTTCGGTCAAAAAATCATAATATATTATACACTAATTTATAATAGTTTCGGTCAAAAATCAAATTAAATTAGGGACAGTTTGAAATGATATGAATATTTTCAGATCATTTATATATGTTAGAAGGGTAGGTTATGATGGAAGTCCAAGCAAAAAATCATATGAAAATTAGATTCTATGGAACTTTTCGAAATGCAAGTTTAGGTCAGAAAATCATAATATATTATACACTAGTTTAGGTTAAAAAATTATAATTAAATCGACTACTGTTCGAAATGATACAAACCTTTTCAGACCCTCTCAATATTATATGAGGGAAGGTTATGATGGAAGTCCATGCAAAAAATCATCTGAAAATTAAATTCTATGAAATGCTTTGAAATGCAAGTTTCATTCAAAAATTCATAATATATTATACACTAATTTATACTAGTTTTGGTAAAAAGTAAAATTAAATCAGGGACTGTTCGAAATGATACGAAACTTTACTGATCATTTATATATGATAGGAGGAAAGGTTATGATGGAAGTCCATGCAAAAACTCATCTGAAAATTAGATTCTATGAATCTTTTAGAAATGCATGTTTCGGTCAAAAAATCATGATACATTATACACTAGTTTCGGTCAATAAAATCAAATTAAATCGAGGACTATTCGAATTGATACAAACCTTTTTAGATCCTTTCTATATGTTACGAGGGAAGGTTATGATGGAAGTCCATGCAAAAAATTATCTAAAAACAAAATTTTTTTAAACGCTTTGAAATGAAAGTTTCGGTCAAAAAATCATAATATATTATACACTAATTTATAATAGTTTCGGTCAAAAATCAAATTAAATTAGGGACAGTTTGAAATGATAAGAATATTTTAAAATCATTTATATATGTTAGAAGGGTAGGTTATGATGGAAGTCCAAGCAAAAAATCATATGAAAATTATATTCTATGGAACTTTTCGAAATGCAAGTTTAGGTCAGAAAATCATAATATATTATACACTAGTTTATGTTAAAAAAATAATAATTAAATCGTCTACTGTTCGAAATGATACAAACCTTTTCAGATCCTCTTAATATGATATGAGGGAAGGTTATGATGGAAGTCCATGCAAAAAATCATTTGAAAATTAAATTCTATGAAATGCTTTGAAATGCAAGTTTCATTCAAAAATTCATAATATTTTATACACTTATTTATACTAGTTTTGGTAAAAAATAAAATTAAATCAGGGACTGTTCGAAATGATACGAAACTTTCTGATCATTTATATATGTTAGGAGGAAAGGTTATGATGGAATTCCATGCAAAAACTCATCTGAAAATTAGTATCTATGAATCTTTTAGAAATGCATGTTTCGGTCAAAAAATCAGGATACATTATACACTAGTTTCGGTCAATAAAATCAAATTAAATCGAGGACTATTCGAATTGATACAAACCTTTTTAGATCCTTTCTATATGTTACGAGGGTAGGTTATGATGGAAGTCCATGCAAAAAATTATCTAAAAACAAAATTTTTTTAAACGCTTTGAAATGCAAGTTTCGGTCAAAAAATCATAATATATTATACACTAATTTATAAAAGTTTCGGTCAAAAATCAAATTAAATTAGGGACAGTTTGAAATGATATGAATATTTTCAGATCATTTATATATGTTAGAAGGGTAGGTTATGATGGAAGTCCAAGCAAAAAATCATATGAAAATTAGATTCTATGGAACTTTTCGAAATGCAAGTTTAGGTCAGAAAATCATAATATATTATACACTAGTTTAGGTTAAAAAATTATAATTAAATCGACTACTGTTCGAAATGATACAAACCTTTTCAGACCCTCTCAATATTATATGAGGGAAGGTTATGATGGAAGTTCATGCAAAAAATCATCTGAAAATTAAATTCTATGAAATGCTTTGAAATGCAAGTTTCATTCAAAAATTCATAATATATTATACACTAATTTATACTAGTTTTGGTAAAAAATAAAATTAAATCAGGGACTGTTCGAAATGATACGAAACTTTACTGATCATTTATATATGTTAGGAGGAAAGGTTATGATGGAATTCCAAGCAAAAACTCATCTGAAAATTAGTATCTATGAATCTTTTAGAAATGCATGTTTCGGTCAAAAAATCAGGATACATTATACACTAGTTTCGGTCAATAAAATCAAATTAAATCGAGGACTATTCGAATTGATACAAACCTTTTTAGATCCTTTCTATATGTTACGAGGGAAGGTTATGATGGAAGTCCATGCAAAAAATTATCTAAAAACGAAATTTTTTTAAACGCTTTGAAATGCAAGTTTCGGTCAAAAAATCATAATATATTATACACTAATTTATAATAGTTTCGGTCAAAAATCAAATTAAATTAGGGACAGTTTGAAATGATAAGAATATTTTCAGATCATTTATATATGTTAGAAGGGTAGGTTATGATGGAAGTCCAAGCAAAAAATCATATGAAAATTAGATTCTATGGAACTTTTCGAAATGCAAGTTTAGGTCAGAAAATCATAATATATTATACACTAGTTTAGGTTAAAAAATTATAATTAATCGACTACTGTTCGAAATGATACAAACTTTTCAGATCCTCTCAATATGATATGAGGGAAGGTTATGATGGAAGTCCATGCAAAAAATCATCTGAAAATTAAATTCTATGAAATGCTTTGAAATGCAAGTTTCATTCAAAAATTCATAATATTTTATACACTAATTAATACTAGTTTTGGTAAAAGATAAAATTAAATCAGGGACTGTTCGAAATGATACGAAACTTTACTGATTATTTATATATGTTAGGAGGAAAGGTTATGATGGAAGTCCATGCAAAAACTCATCTGAAAATTAGATTATATGAATCTTTTAGAAATGCATGTTTCGGTCAAAAAATCATGATACATTATACACTAGTTTCGGTCAATAAAATCAAATTAAATCGAGGACTATTCGAATTGATACAAACCTTTTTAAATCCTTTCTATATGTTACGAGGGAAGGTTATGATGGAAGTCCATGCAAAAAATTATCTAAAAACAAAATTTTTTTAAACGCTTTGAAATGCAAGTTTCGGTCAAAAAATCATAATATATTATACACTAATTTATAAAAGTTTCGGTCAAAAATCAAATTAAATTAGGGACAGTTTGAAATGATAAGAATATTTTCAGATCATTTATATATGTTAGAAGGGTAGGTTATGATGGAAGTCCAAGCAAAAAATCATATGAAAATTATATTCTATGGAACTTTTTGAAATGCAAGTTTAGGTCAGAAAATCATAATATATTATACACTAGTTTATGTTAAAAAATAATAATTAAATCGACTACTGTTCGAAATGATACAAACCTTTTCAGATCCTCTTAATATGATATGAGGGAAGGTTATGATGGAAGTCCATGCAAAAAATCATCTGAAAATTAAATTCTATGAAATGCTTTGAAATGCAAGTTTCATTCAAAAATTCATAATATATTATACACTAATTTATACTAGTTTTGGTAAAAAAATAAAATTAAATCAGGGACTATTCGAAATGATACGAAAATTTACTGATCATTTATATATGTTAGGAGGAAAGGTTATGATGGAATTCCATGCAAAAACTCATCTGAAAATTAGTATCTACGAATCTTTTAGAAATGCATGTTTCGGTCAAAAAATCAGGATACATTATACACTAGTTTTGGTCAATAAAATCAAATTAAATCGAGGACTATTCGAATTGATACAAACCTTTTTAGATCCTTTCTATATGTTACGAGGGAAGGTTATGATGGAAGTCCATGCAAAAAATTATCTAAAAACGAAATTTTTTTAAACGCTTTGAAATGCAAGTTTCGGTCAAAAAATCATAATATATTATACACTAATTTATAATAGTTTCGGTCAAAAATCAAATTAAATTAGGGACAGTTTGAAATGATAAGAATATTTTCAGATCATTTATATATGTTAGAAGGGTAGGTTATGATGGAAGTCCAAGCAAAAAATCATATGAAAATTAGATTCTATGGAACTTTTCGAAATGCAAGTTTAGGTCAGAAAATCATAATATATTATACACTAGTTTAGGTTAAAAAATTATAATTAAATCGACTACTGTTCGAAATGATACAAATCTTTTCAGATCCTCTCAATATGATATGAGGGAAGGTTATGATGGAAGTCCATGCAAAAAATCATCTGAAAATTAAATTCTATGAAATGCTTTGAAATGCAAGTTTCATTCAAAAATTCATAATATTTTATACACTAATTTATACTAGTTTTGGTAAAAAATAAAATTAAATCAGGGACTGTTCGAAATGATACGAAACTTTACTGATCATTTATATATGTTAGGAGGAAAGGTTATGATGAAAGTCCATGCAAAAACTCATCTGAAAATTAGATTCTATGAATCTTTTAGAAATGCATGTTTCGGTCAAAAAATCATGATACATTATACACTAGTTTCGGTCAATAAAATCAAATTAAATCGAGGACTATTCGAATTGATACATACCTTTTTAGATCCTTTCTATATGTTACGAGGGAAGGTTATGATGGAAGTCCATGCAAAAAATTATCTAAAACGAAATTTTTTTAAACGCTTTGAAATGCAAGTTTCGGTCAAAAAATCATAATATATTATACACTAATTTATAATAGTTTCGGTCAAAAATCAAATTAAATTAGGGACAGTTTGAAATGATAAGAATATTTTCAGATCATTTATATATGTTAGAAGGGTAGGTTATGATGGAAGTCCAAGCAAAAAATCATATGAAAATTAGATTCTATGGAACTTTTCGAAATGCAAGTTTAGGTCAGAAAATCATAATATATTATACACTAGTTTAGGTTAAAAAATTATAATTAATCGACTACTGTTCGAAATGATACAAACTTTTCAGATCCTCTCAATATGATATGAGGGAAGGTTATGATGGAAGTCCATGCAAAAAATCATCTGAAAATTAAATTCTATGAAATGCTTTGAAATGCAAGTTTCATTCAAAAATTCATAATATTTTATACACTAATTAATACTAGTTTTGGTAAAAGATAAAATTAAATCAGGGACTGTTCGAAATGATACGAAACTTTACTGATTATTTATATATGTTAGGAGGAAAGGTTATGATGGAAGTCCATGCAAAAACTCATCTGAAAATTAGATTATATGAATCTTTTAGAAATGCATGTTTCGGTCAAAAAATCATGATACATTATACACTAGTTTCGGTCAATAAAATCAAATTAAATAGAGGACTATTCGAATTGATACAAACCTTTTTAGATCCTTTCTATATGTTACGAGGGAAGGTTATGATGGAAGTCCATGCAAAAAATTATCTAAAAACGAAATTTTTTTAAACGCTTTGAAATGCAAGTTTCGGTCAAAAAATCATAATATATTATACACTAATTTATAATAGTTTCGGTCAAAAATCAAATTAAATTAGGGACAGTTTGAAATGATAAGAATATTTTCAGATCATTTATATATGTTAGAAGGGTAGGTTATGATGGAAGTCCAAGCAAAAAATCATATGAAAATTAGATTCTATGGAACTTTTCGAAATGCAAGTTTAGGTCAGAAAATCATAATATATTATACACTAGTTTAGGTTAAAAAATTATAATTAAATCGACTACTGTTCGAAATGATACAAATCTTTTCAGATCCTCTTAATATGATATGAGGGAAGGTTATGATGGAAGTCCATGCAAAAAATCATCTGAAAATTAAATTCTATGAAATGCTTTGAAATGCAAGTTTCATTCAAAAATTCATAATATATTATACACTAATTTATACTAGTTTTGGTAAAAAGTAAAATTAAATCAGGGACTGTTCGAAATGATACGAAACTTTACTGATCATTTATATATGTTAGGAGGAAAGGTTATGATGAAAGTCCATGCAAAAACTCATCTGAAAATTAGATTCTATGAATCTTTTAGAAATGCATGTTTCGGTCAAAAAATCATGATACATTATACACTAGTTTCGGTCAATAAAATCAAATTAAATCGAGGACTATTCGAATTGATACAAACCTTTTTAGATCCTTTCTATATGTTACGAGGGAAGGTTATGATGGAAGTCCATGCAAAAAATTATCTAAAACGAAATTTTTTTAAACGCTTTGAAATGCAAGTTTCGGTTAAAAAATCATAATATATTATACACTAATTTATAATAGTTTCGGTCAAAAATCAAATTAAATTAGGGACAGTTTGAAATGATAAGAATATTTTCAGATCATTTATATATGTTAGAAGGGTAGGTTATGATGGAAGTCCAAGCAAAAAATCATATGAAAATTAGATTCTATGGAACTTTTCGAAATGCAAGTTTAGGTCAGAAAATCATAATATATTATACACTAGTTTAGGTTAAAAAATTATAATTAATCGACTACTGTTCGAAATGATACAAACTTTTCAGATCCTCTCAATATGATATGAGGGAAGGTTATGATGGAAGTCCATGCAAAAAATCATCTGAAAATTAAATTCTATGAAATGCTTTGAAATGCAAGTTTCATTCAAAAATTCATAATATTTTATACACTAATTAATACTAGTTTTGGTAAAAGATAAAATTAAATCAGGGACTGTTCGAAATGATACGAAACTTTACTGATTATTTATATATGTTAGGAGGAAAGGTTATGATGGAAGTCCATGCAAAAACTCATCTGAAAATTAGATTATATGAATCTTTTAGAAATGCATGTTTCGGTCAAAAAATCATGATACATTATACACTAGTTTCGGTCAATAAAATCAAATTAAATCGAGGACTATTCGAATTGATACAAACCTTTTTAAATCCTTTCTATATGTTACGAGGGAAGGTTATGATGGAAGTCCATGCAAAAAATTATCTAAAAACAAAATTTTTTTAAACGCTTTGAAATGCAAGTTTCGGTCAAAAAATCATAATATATTATACACTAATTTATAAAAGTTTCGGTCAAAAATCAAATTAAATTAGGGACAGTTTGAAATGATAAGAATATTTTCAGATCATTTATATATGTTAAAAGGGTAGGTTATGATGGAAGTCCAAGCAAAAAATCATATGAAAATTATATTCTATGGAACTTTTTGAAATGCAAGTTTAGGTCAGAAAATCATAATATATTATACACTAGTTTAGGTTAAAAAATTATAATTAAATCGACTACTGTTCGAAATGATACAAATCTTTTCAGATCCTCTCAATATGATATGAGGGAAGGTTATGATGGAAGTCCATGCAAAAAATCATCTGAAAATTAAATTCTATGAAATGCTTTGAAATGCAAGTTTCATTCAAAAATTCATAATATTTTATACACTAATTTATACTAGTTTTGGTAAAAAATAAAATTAAATCAGGGACTGTTCGAAATGATACGAAACTTTACTGATCATTTATATATGTTAGGAGGAAAGGTTATGATGAAAGTCCATGCAAAAACTCATCTGAAAATTAGTATCTACGAATCTTTTAGAAATGCATGTTTCGGTCAAAAAATCAGGATACATTATACACTAGTTTCGGTCAATAAAATCAAATTAAATCGAGGACTATTCGAATTGATACAAACCTTTTTAGATCCTTTCTATATGTTACGAGGGAAGGTTATGATGGAAGTCCATGCAAAAAATTATCTAAAAACGAAATTTTTTTAAACGCTTTGAAATGCAAGTTTCGGTCAAAAAATCATAATATATTATACACTAATTTATAATAGTTTCGGTCAAAAATCAAATTAAATTAGGGACAGTTTGAAATGATAAGAATATTTTCAGATCATTTATATATGTTAGAAGGGTAGGTTATGATGGAAGTCCAAGCAAAAAATCATATGAAAATTAGATTCTATGGAACTTTTCGAAATGCAAGTTTAGGTCAGAAAATCATAATATATTATACACTAGTTTAGGTTAAAAAATTATAATTAAATCGACTACTGTTCGAAATGATACAAATCTTTTCAGATCCTCTCAATATGATATGAGGGAAGGTTATGATGGAAGTCCATGCAAAAAATCATCTGAAAATTAAATTCTATGAAATGCTTTGAAATGCAAGTTTCATTCAAAAATTCATAATATTTTATACACTAATTTATACTAGTTTTGGTAAAAAATAAAATTAAATCAGGGACTGTTCGAAATGATACGAAACTTTACTGATCATTTATATATGTTAGGAGGAAAGGTTATGATGAATGTCCATGCAAAAACTCATCTGAAAATTAGATTCTATGAATCTTTTAGAAATGCATGTTTCGGTCAAAAAATCATGATACATTATACACTAGTTTCGGTCAATAAAATCAAATTAAATCGAGGACTATTCGAATTGATACATACCTTTTTAGATCCTTTCTATATGTTACGAGGGAAGGTTATGATGGAAGTCCATGCAAAAAATTATCTAAAACGAAATTTTTTTAAACGCTTTGAAATGCAAGTTTCGGTCAAAAAATCATAATATATTATACACTAATTTATAATAGTTTCGGTCAAAAATCAAATTAAATTAGGGACAGTTTGAAATGATAAGAATATTTTCAGATCATTTATATATGTTAGAAGGGTAGGTTATGATGGAAGTCCAAGCAAAAAATCATATGAAAATTAGATTCTATGGAACTTTTCGAAATGCAAGTTTAGGTCAGAAAATCATAATATATTATACACTAGTTTAGGTTAAAAAATTATAATTAATCGACTACTGTTCGAAATGATACAAACTTTTCAGATCCTCTCAATATGATATGAGGGAAGGTTATGATGGAAGTCCATGCAAAAAATCATCTGAAAATTAAATTCTATGAAATGCTTTGAAATGCAAGTTTCATTCAAAAATTCATAATATTTTATACACTAATTAATACTAGTTTTGGTAAAAGATAAAATTAAATCAGGGACTGTTCGAAATGATACGAAACTTTACTGATTATTTATATATGTTAGGAGGAAAGGTTATGATGGAAGTCCATGCAAAAACTCATCTGAAAATTAGATTATATGAATCTTTTAGAAATGCATGTTTCGGTCAAAAAATCATGATACATTATACACTAGTTTCGGTCAATAAAATCAAATTAAATAGAGGACTATTCGAATTGATACAAACCTTTTTAGATCCTTTCTATATGTTACGAGGGAAGGTTATGATGGAAGTCCATGCAAAAAATTATCTAAAAACGAAATTTTTTTAAACGCTTTGAAATGCAAGTTTCGGTCAAAAAATCATAATATATTATACACTAATTTATAATAGTTTCGGTCAAAAATCAAATTAAATTAGGGACAGTTTGAAATGATAAGAATATTTTCAGATCATTTATATATGTTAGAAGGGTAGGTTATGATGGAAGTCCAAGCAAAAAATCATATGAAAATTAGATTCTATGGAACTTTTCGAAATGCAAGTTTAGGTCAGAAAATCATAATATATTATACACTAGTTTAGGTTAAAAAATTATAATTAAATCGACTACTGTTCGAAATGGTACAAACCTTTTCAGATCCTCTCAATATGATATGAGGGAAGGTTATGATGGAAGTCCATGCAAAAAATCATCTGAAAATTAAATTCTATGAAATGCTTTGAAATGCAAGTTTCATTCAAAAATTCAAAATATTTTATACACTAATTTATACTAGTTTTGGTAAAAAATAAAATTAAATCAGGGACTGTTCGAAATGATACGAAACTTTACTGATCATTTATATATGTTAGGAGGAAAGGTTATGATGGAAGTCCATGCAAAAACTCATCTGAAAATTAGATTCTATGAATCTTTTAGAAATGCTTGTTTCGGTCAAAAAATCATGATACATTATACACTAGTTTCGGTCAATAAAATCAAATTAAATCGAGGACTATTCGAATTGATACATACCTTTTTAGATCCTTTCTATATGTTACGAGGGAAGGTTATGATGGAAGTCCATGCAAAAAATTATCTAAAAACGAAATTTTTTTAAACGCTTTGAAATGCAAGTTTCGGTCAAAAAATCATAATATATTATACACTAATTTATAATAGTTTCGGTCAAAAATCAAATTAAATTAGGGACAGTTTGAAATGATAAGAATATTTTCAGATCATTTATATATGTTAGAAGGGTAGGTTATGATGGAAGTCCAAGCAAAAAATCATATGAAAATTAGATTCTATGGAACTTTTCGAAATGCAAGTTTAGGTCAGAAAATCATAATATATTATACACTAGTTTAGGTTAAAAAATTATAATTAAATCGACTACTGTTCGAAATGATACAAATCTTTTCAGATCCTCTCAATATGATATGAGGGAAGGTTATGATGGAAGTCCATGCAAAAAATCATCTGAAAATTAAATTCTATGAAATGCTTTGAAATGCAAGTTTCATTCAAAAATTCATAATATTTTATACACTAATTTATACTAGTTTTGGTAAAAAATAAAATTAAATCAGGGACTGTTCGAAATGATACGAAACTTTACTGATCATTTATATATGTTAGGAGGAAAGGTTATGATGGAAGTCCATGCAAAAACTCATCTGAAAATTAGATTCTATGAATCTTTTAGAAATGCTTGTTTCGGTCAAAAAATCATGATACATTATACACTAGTTTCGGTCAATAAAATCAAATTAAATCGAGGACTATTCGAATTGATACATACCTTTTTAGATCCTTTCTATATGTTACGAGGGAAGGTTATGATGGAAGTCCATGCAAAAAATTATCTAAAAACGAAATTTTTTTAAACGCTTTGAAATGCAAGTTTCGGTCAAAAAATCATAATATATTATACACTAATTTATAATAGTTTCGGTCAAAAATCAAATTAAATTAGGGACAGTTTGAAATGATAAGAATATTTTCAGATCATTTATATATGTTAGAAGGGTAGGTTATGATGGAAGTCCAAGCAAAAAATCATATGAAAATTAGATTCTATGGAACTTTTCGAAATGCAAGTTTAGGTCAGAAAATCATAATATATTATACACTAGTTTAGGTTAAAAAATTATAATTAAATCGACTACTTTTCGAAATGATACAAATCTTTTCAGATCCTCTCAATATGATATGAGGGAAGGTTATGATGGAAGTCCATGCAAAAAATCATCTGAAAATTAAATTCAATGAAATGCTTTGAAATGCAAGTTTCATTCAAAAATTCATAATATTTTATACACTAATTTATACTAGTTTTGGTAAAAAATAAAATTAAATCAGGGACTGTTCGAAATGATACGAAACTTTACTGATTATTTATATATGTTAGGAGGAAAGGTTATGATGGAAGTCCATGCAAAAACTCATCTGAAAATTAGATTATATGAATCTTTTAGAAATGCATGTTTCGGTCAAAAAATCATGATACATTATACACTAGTTTCGGTCAATAAAATCAAATTAAATCGAGGACTATTCGAATTGATACAAACCTTTTTAGATCCTTTCTATATGTTACGAGGGAAGGTTATGATGGAAGTCCATGCAAAAAATTATCTAAAAAAGAAATTTTTTTAAACGCTTTGAAATGCAAGTTTCGGTCAAAAAATCATAATATATTATACACTAATTTATAATAGTTTCGGTCAAAAATCAAATTAAATTAGGGACAGTTTGAAATGATAAGAATATTTTCAGATCATTTATATATGTTAGAAGGGTAGGTTATGATGGAAGTCCAAGCAAAAAATCATATGAAAATTAGATTCTATGGAACTTTTCGAAATGCAAGTTTAGGTCAGAAAATCATAATATATTATACACTAGTTTAGGTTAAAAAATTATAATTAAATCGACTACTGTTCGAAATGATACAAATCTTTTCAGATCCTCTCAATATGATATGAGGGAAGGTTATGATGGAAGTCCATGCAAAAAATCATCTGAAAATTAAATTCTATGAAATGCTTTGAAATGCAAGATTCATTCAAAAATTCATAATATTTTATACACTAATTTATACTAGTTTTGGTAAAAAATAAAATTAAATCAGGGACTGTTCGAAATGATACGAAACTTTACTGATCATTTATATATGTTAGGAGGAAAGGTTATGATGGAAGTCCATGCAAAAACTCATCTGAAAATTAGATTCTATGAATCTTTTAGAAATGAATGTTTCGGTCAAAAAATCATGATACATTATACACTAGTTTCGGTCAATAAAATCAAATTAAATCGAGGACTATTCGAATTGATACATACCTTTTTAGATCCTTTCTATATGTTACGAGGGAAGGTTATGATGGAAGTCCATGCAAAAAATTATCTAAAAACGAAATTTTTTTAAACGCTTTGAAATGCAAGTTTCGGTCAAAAAATCATAATATATTATACACTAATTTATAATAGTTTCGGTCAAAAATCAAATTAAATTAGGGACAGTTTGAAATGATAAGAATATTTTCAGATCATTTATATATGTTAGAAGGGTAGGTTATGATGGAAGTCCAAGCAAAAAATCATATGAAAATTAGATTCTATGGAACTTTTCGAAATGCAAGTTTAGGTCAGAAAATCATAATATATTATACACTAGTTTAGGTTAAAAAATTATAATTAAATCGACTACTGTTCGAAATGATACAAATCTTTTCAGATCCTCTCAATATGATATGAGGGAAGGTTATGATGGAAGTCCATGCAAAAAATCATCTGAAAATTAAATTCTATGAAATGCTTTGAAATGCAAGTTTCATTCAAAAATTCATAATATTTTATACACTAATTTATACTAGTTTTGGTAAAAAATAAAATTAAATCAGGGACTGTTCGAAATGATACGAAACTTTACTGATTATTTATATATGTTAGGAGGAAAGGTTATGATGGAAGTCCATGCAAAAACTCATCTGAAAATTAGATTATATGAATCTTTTAGAAATGCATGTTTCGGTCAAAAAATCATGATACATTATACACTAGTTTCGGTCAATAAAATCAAATTAAATCGAGGACTATTCGAATTGATACAAACCTTTTTAGATCCTTTCTATATGTTACGAGGGAAGGTTATGATGGAAGTCCATGCAAAAAATTATCTAAAAAAGAAATTTTTTTAAACGCTTTGAAATGCAAGTTTCGGTCAAAAAATCATAATATATTATACACTAATTTATAATAGTTTCGGTCAAAAATCAAATTAAATTAGGGACAGTTTGAAATGATAAGAATATTTTCAGATCATTTATATATGTTAGAAGGGTAGGTTATGATGGAAGTCCAAGCAAAAAATCATATGAAAATTAGATTCTATGGAACTTTTCGAAATGCAAGTTTAGGTCAGAAAATCATAATATATTATACACTAGTTTAGGTTAAAAAATTATAATTAAATCGACTACTGTTCGAAATGGTACAAACCTTTTCAGATCCTCTCAATATGATATGAGGGAAGGTTATGATGGAAGTCCATGCAAAAAATCATCTGAAAATTAAATTCTATGAAATGCTTTGAAATGCAAGTTTCATTCAAAAATTCAAAATATTTTATACACTAATTTATACTAGTTTTGGTAAAAAATAAAATTAAATCAGGGACTGTTCGAAATGATACGAAACTTTACTGATCATTTATATATGTTAGGAGGAAAGGTTATGATGAAAGTCCATGCAAAAACTCATCTGAAAATTAGTATCTACGAATCTTTTAGAAATGCATGTTTCGGTCAAAAAATCAGGATACATTATACACTAGTTTCGGTCAATAAAATCAAATTAAATCGAGGACTATTCGAATTGATACAAACCTTTTTAGATCCTTTCTATATGTTACGAGGGAAGGTTATGATGGAAGTCCATGCAAAAAATTATCTAAAAACGAAATTTTTTTAAACGCTTTGAAATGCAAGTTTCGGTCAAAAAATCATAATATATTATACACTAATTTATAATAGTTTCGGTCAAAAATCAAATTAAATTAGGGACAGTTTGAAATGATAAGAATATTTTCAGATCATTTATATATGTTAGAAGGGTAGGTTATGATGGAAGTCCAAGCAAAAAATCATATGAAAATTAGATTCTATGGAACTTTTCGAAATGCAAGTTTAGGTCAGAAAATCATAATATATTATACACTAGTTTAGGTTAAAAAATTATAATTAAATCGACTACTGTTCGAAATGATACAAATCTTTTCAGATCCTCTCAATATGATATGAGGGAAGGTTATGATGGAAGTCCATGCAAAAAATCATCTGAAAATTAAATTCTATGAAATGCTTTGAAATGCAAGTTTCATTCAAAAATTCATAATATTTTATACACTAATTTATACTAGTTTTGGTAAAAAATAAAATTAAATCAGGGACTGTTCGAAATGATACGAAACTTTACTGATCATTTATATATGTTAGGAGGAAAGGTTATGATGAAAGTCCATGCAAAAACTCATCTGAAAATTAGATTCTATGAATCTTTTAGAAATGCATGTTTCGGTCAAAAAATCATGATACATTATACACTAGTTTCGGTCAATAAAATCAAATTAAATCGAGGACTATTCGAATTGATACATACCTTTTTAGATCCTTTCTATATGTTACGAGGGAAGGTTATGATGGAAGTCCATGCAAAAAATTATCTAAAACGAAATTTTTTTAAACGCTTTGAAATGCAAGTTTCGGTCAAAAAATCATAATATATTATACACTAATTTATAATAGTTTCGGTCAAAAATCAAATTAAATTAGGGACAGTTTGAAATGATAAGAATATTTTCAGATCATTTATATATGTTAGAAGGGTAGGTTATGATGGAAGTCCAAGCAAAAAATCATATGAAAATTAGATTCTATGGAACTTTTCGAAATGCAAGTTTAGGTCAGAAAATCATAATATATTATACACTAGTTTAGGTTAAAAAATTATAATTAATCGACTACTGTTCGAAATGATACAAACTTTTCAGATCCTCTCAATATGATATGAGGGAAGGTTATGATGGAAGTCCATGCAAAAAATCATCTGAAAATTAAATTCTATGAAATGCTTTGAAATGCAAGTTTCATTCAAAAATTCATAATATTTTATACACTAATTAATACTAGTTTTGGTAAAAGATAAAATTAAATCAGGGACTGTTCGAAATGATACGAAACTTTACTGATTATTTATATATGTTAGGAGGAAAGGTTATGATGGAAGTCCATGCAAAAACTCATCTGAAAATTAGATTATATGAATCTTTTAGAAATGCATGTTTCGGTCAAAAAATCATGATACATTATACACTAGTTTCGGTCAATAAAATCAAATTAAATAGAGGACTATTCGAATTGATACAAACCTTTTTAGATCCTTTCTATATGTTACGAGGGAAGGTTATGATGGAAGTCCATGCAAAAAATTATCTAAAAACGAAATTTTTTTAAACGCTTTGAAATGCAAGTTTCGGTCAAAAAATCATAATATATTATACACTAATTTATAATAGTTTCGGTCAAAAATCAAATTAAATTAGGGACAGTTTGAAATGATAAGAATATTTTCAGATCATTTATATATGTTAGAAGGGTAGGTTATGATGGAAGTCCAAGCAAAAAATCATATGAAAATTAGATTCTATGGAACTTTTCGAAATGCAAGTTTAGGTCAGAAAATCATAATATATTATACACTAGTTTAGGTTAAAAAATTATAATTAAATCGACTACTGTTCGAAATGGTACAAACCTTTTCAGATCCTCTCAATATGATATGAGGGAAGGTTATGATGGAAGTCCATGCAAAAAATCATCTGAAAATTAAATTCTATGAAATGCTTTGAAATGCAAGTTTCATTCAAAAATTCAAAATATTTTATACACTAATTTATACTAGTTTTGGTAAAAAATAAAATTAAATCAGGGACTGTTCGAAATGATACGAAACTTTACTGATCATTTATATATGTTAGGAGGAAAGGTTATGATGGAAGTCCATGCAAAAACTCATCTGAAAATTAGATTCTATGAATCTTTTAGAAATGCTTGTTTCGGTCAAAAAATCATGATACATTATACACTAGTTTCGGTCAATAAAATCAAATTAAATCGAGGACTATTCGAATTGATACATACCTTTTTAGATCCTTTCTATATGTTACGAGGGAAGGTTATGATGGAAGTCCATGCAAAAAATTATCTAAAAACGAAATTTTTTTAAACGCTTTGAAATGCAAGTTTCGGTCAAAAAATCATAATATATTATACACTAATTTATAATAGTTTCGGTCAAAAATCAAATTAAATTAGGGACAGTTTGAAATGATAAGAATATTTTCAGATCATTTATATATGTTAGAAGGGTAGGTTATGATGGAAGTCCAAGCAAAAAATCATATGAAAATTAGATTCTATGGAACTTTTCGAAATGCAAGTTTAGGTCAGAAAATCATAATATATTATACACTAGTTTAGGTTAAAAAATTATAATTAAATCGACTACTGTTCGAAATGATACAAATCTTTTCAGATCCTCTCAATATGATATGAGGGAAGGTTATGATGGAAGTCCATGCAAAAAATCATCTGAAAATTAAATTCTATGAAATGCTTTGAAATGCAAGTTTCATTCAAAAATTCATAATATTTTATACACTAATTTATACTAGTTTTGGTAAAAAATAAAATTAAATCAGGGACTGTTCGAAATGATACGAAACTTTACTGATCATTTATATATGTTAGGAGGAAAGGTTATGATGGAAGTCCATGCAAAAACTCATCTGAAAATTAGATTCTATGAATCTTTTAGAAATGCTTGTTTCGGTCAAAAAATCATGATACATTATACACTAGTTTCGGTCAATAAAATCAAATTAAATCGAGGACTATTCGAATTGATACATACCTTTTTAGATCCTTTCTATATGTTACGAGGGAAGGTTATGATGGAAGTCCATGCAAAAAATTATCTAAAAACGAAATTTTTTTAAACGCTTTGAAATGCAAGTTTCGGTCAAAAAATCATAATATATTATACACTAATTTATAATAGTTTCGGTCAAAAATCAAATTAAATTAGGGACAGTTTGAAATGATAAGAATATTTTCAGATCATTTATATATGTTAGAAGGGTAGGTTATGATGGAAGTCCAAGCAAAAAATCATATGAAAATTAGATTCTATGGAACTTTTCGAAATGCAAGTTTAGGTCAGAAAATCATAATATATTATACACTAGTTTAGGTTAAAAAATTATAATTAAATCGACTACTTTTCGAAATGATACAAATCTTTTCAGATCCTCTCAATATGATATGAGGGAAGGTTATGATGGAAGTCCATGCAAAAAATCATCTGAAAATTAAATTCTATGAAATGCTTTGAAATGCAAGTTTCATTCAAAAATTCATAATATTTTATACACTAATTTATACTAGTTTTGGTAAAAAATAAAATTAAATCAGGGACTGTTCGAAATGATACGAAACTTTACTGATTATTTATATATGTTAGGAGGAAAGGTTATGATGGAAGTCCATGCAAAAACTCATCTGAAAATTAGATTATATGAATCTTTTAGAAATGCATGTTTCGGTCAAAAAATCATGATACATTATACACTAGTTTCGGTCAATAAAATCAAATTAAATCGAGGACTATTCGAATTGATACAAACCTTTTTAGATCCTTTCTATATGTTACGAGGGAAGGTTATGATGGAAGTCCATGCAAAAAATTATCTAAAAAAGAAATTTTTTTAAACGCTTTGAAATGCAAGTTTCGGTCAAAACATCATAATATATTATACACTAATTTATAATAGTTTCGGTCAAAAATCAAATTAAATTAGGGACAGTTTGAAATGATAAGAATATTTTCAGATCATTTATATATGTTAGAAGGGTAGGTTATGATGGAAGTCCAAGCAAAAAATCATATGAAAATTAGATTCTATGGAACTTTTCGAAATGCAAGTTTAGGTCAGAAAATCATAATATATTATACACTAGTTTAGGTTAAAAAATTATAATTAAATCGACTACTGTTCGAAATGATACAAATCTTTTCAGATCCTCTCAATATGATATGAGGGAAGGTTATGATGGAAGTCCATGCAAAAAATCATCTGAAAATTAAATTCTATGAAATGCTTTGAAATGCAAGATTCATTCAAAAATTCATAATATTTTATACACTAATTTATACTAGTTTTGGTAAAAAATAAAATTAAATCAGGGACTGTTCGAAATGATACGAAACTTTACTGATCATTTATATATGTTAGGAGGAAAGGTTATGATGGAAGTCCATGCAAAAACTCATCTGAAAATTAGATTCTATGAATCTTTTAGAAATGAATGTTTCGGTCAAAAAATCATGATACATTATACACTAGTTTCGGTCAATAAAATCAAATTAAATCGAGGACTATTCGAATTGATACATACCTTTTTAGATCCTTTCTATATGTTACGAGGGAAGGTTATGATGGAAGTCCATGCAAAAAATTATCTAAAAACGAAATTTTTTTAAACGCTTTGAAATGCAAGTTTCGGTCAAAAAATCATAATATATTATACACTAATTTATAATAGTTTCGGTCAAAAATCAAATTAAATTAGGGACAGTTTGAAATGATAAGAATATTTTCAGATCATTTATATATGTTAGAAGGGTAGGTTATGATGGAAGTCCAAGCAAAAAATCATATGAAAATTAGATTCTATGGAACTTTTCGAAATGCAAGTTTAGGTCAGAAAATCATAATATATTATACACTAGTTTAGGTTAAAAAATTATAATTAAATCGACTACTGTTCGAAATGATACAAATCTTTTCAGATCCTCTCAATATGATATGAGGGAAGGTTATGATGGAAGTCCATGCAAAAAATCATCTGAAAATTAAATTCTATGAAATGCTTTGAAATGCAAGTTTCATTCAAAAATTCATAATATTTTATACACTAATTTATACTAGTTTTGGTAAAAAATAAAATTAAATCAGGGACTGTTCGAAATGATACGAAACTTTACTGATTATTTATATATGTTAGGAGGAAAGGTTATGATGGAAGTCCATGCAAAAACTCATCTGAAAATTAGATTATATGAATCTTTTAGAAATGCATGTTTCGGTCAAAAAATCATGATACATTATACACTAGTTTCGGTCAATAAAATCAAATTAAATCGAGGACTATTCGAATTGATACAAACCTTTTTAGATCCTTTCTATATGTTACGAGGGAAGGTTATGATGGAAGTCCATGCAAAAAATTATCTAAAAAAGAAATTTTTTTAAACGCTTTGAAATGCAAGTTTCGGTCAAAAAATCATAATATATTATACACTAATTTATAATAGTTTCGGTCAAAAATCAAATTAAATTAGGGACAGTTTGAAATGATAAGAATATTTTCAGATCATTTATATATGTTAGAAGGGTAGGTTATGATGGAAGTCCAAGCAAAAAATCATATGAAAATTAGATTCTATGGAACTTTTCGAAATGCAAGTTTAGGTCAGAAAATCATAATATATTATACACTAGTTTAGGTTAAAAAATTATAATTAAATCGACTACTGTTCGAAATGGTACAAACCTTTTCAGATCCTCTCAATATGATATGAGGGAAGGTTATGATGGAAGTCCATGCAAAAAATCATCTGAAAATTAAATTCTATGAAATGCTTTGAAATGCAAGTTTCATTCAAAAATTCAAAATATTTTATACACTAATTTATACTAGTTTTGGTAAAAAATAAAATTAAATCAGGGACTGTTCGAAATGATACGAAACTTTACTGATCATTTATATATGTTAGGAGGAAAGGTTATGATGGAAGTCCATGCAAAAACTCATCTGAAAATTAGATTCTATGAATCTTTTAGAAATGCTTGTTTCGGTCAAAAAATCATGATACATTATACACTAGTTTCGGTCAATAAAATCAAATTAAATCGAGGACTATTCGAATTGATACATACCTTTTTAGATCCTTTCTATATGTTACGAGGGAAGGTTATGATGGAAGTCCATGCAAAAAATTATCTAAAAACGAAATTTTTTTAAACGCTTTGAAATGCAAGTTTCGGTCAAAAAATCATAATATATTATACACTAATTTATAATAGTTTCGGTCAAAAATCAAATTAAATTAGGGACAGTTTGAAATGATAAGAATATTTTCAGATCATTTATATATGTTAGAAGGGTAGGTTATGATGGAAGTCCAAGCAAAAAATCATATGAAAATTAGATTCTATGGAACTTTTCGAAATGCAAGTTTAGGTCAGAAAATCATAATATATTATACACTAGTTTAGGTTAAAAAATTATAATTAAATCGACTACTGTTCGAAATGATACAAATCTTTTCAGATCCTCTCAATATGATATGAGGGAAGGTTATGATGGAAGTCCATGCAAAAAATCATCTGAAAATTAAATTCTATGAAATGCTTTGAAATGCAAGTTTCATTCAAAAATTCATAATATTTTATACACTAATTTATACTAGTTTTGGTAAAAAATAAAATTAAATCAGGGACTGTTCGAAATGATACGAAACTTTACTGATCATTTATATATGTTAGGAGGAAAGGTTATGATGGAAGTCCATGCAAAAACTCATCTGAAAATTAGATTCTATGAATCTTTTAGAAATGCTTGTTTCGGTCAAAAAATCATGATACATTATACACTAGTTTCGGTCAATAAAATCAAATTAAATCGAGGACTATTCGAATTGATACATACCTTTTTAGATCCTTTCTATATGTTACGAGGGAAGGTTATGATGGAAGTCCATGCAAAAAATTATCTAAAAACGAAATTTTTTTAAACGCTTTGAAATGCAAGTTTCGGTCAAAAAATCATAATATATTATACACTAATTTATAATAGTTTCGGTCAAAAATCAAATTAAATTAGGGACAGTTTGAAATGATAAGAATATTTTCAGATCATTTATATATGTTAGAAGGGTAGGTTATGATGGAAGTCCAAGCAAAAAATCATATGAAAATTAGATTCTATGGAACTTTTCGAAATGCAAGTTTAGGTCAGAAAATCATAATATATTATACACTAGTTTAGGTTAAAAAATTATAATTAAATCGACTACTTTTCGAAATGATACAAATCTTTTCAGATCCTCTCAATATGATATGAGGGAAGGTTATGATGGAAGTCCATGCAAAAAATCATCTGAAAATTAAATTCTATGAAATGCTTTGAAATGCAAGTTTCATTCAAAAATTCATAATATTTTATACACTAATTTATACTAGTTTTGGTAAAAAATAAAATTAAATCAGGGACTGTTCGAAATGATACGAAACTTTACTGATCATTTATATATGTTAGGAGGAAAGGTTATGATGGAAGTCCATGCAAAAACTCATCTGAAAATTAGATTCTATGAATCTTTTAGAAATGCATGTTTCGGTCAAAAAATCATGATACATTATACACTAGTTTCGGTCAATAAAATCAAATTAAATCGAGGACTATTCGAATTGATACAAACCTTTTTAGATCCTTTCTATATGTTACGAGGGAAGGTTATGATGGAAGTCCATGCAAAAAATTATCTAAAAACGAATTTTTTTTAAACGCTTTGAAATGTAAGTTTCGATCAAAAAATCATAATATATTATACAATAATTTATAATAGTTTCGGTCAAAAATCAAATTAAATTAGGGACAGTTTGAAATGATAAGAATATTTTCAAATCATTTATATATGTTAGAAGGGTAGGTTATGATGGAAGTCCAAGCAAAAAATCATATGAAAATTAGATTCTATGGAACTTTTCGAAATGCAAGTTTAGGTCAGAAAATCATAATATATTATACACTAGTTTAGGTTAAAAAATTATAATTAAATCGACTACTGTTCGAAATGATACAAACCTTTTCAGACCCTCTCAATATTATATGAGGGAAGGTTATGATGGAAGTCCATGCAAAAAATCATCTGAAAATTAAATTCTATGAAATGCTTTGAAATGCAAGTTTCATTCAAAAATTCATAATATATTATACACTAATTTATACTAGTTTTGGTAAAAAATAAAATTAAATCAGGGACTGTTCGAAATGATACGAAACTTTACTGATCATTTATATATGATAGGAGGAAAGGTTATGGTGGAAGTCCATGCAAAAACTCATCTGAAAATTAGATTCTCTGAATCTTTTAGAAATGCATGTTTCGGTCAAAAAATCATGATACATTATACACTAGTTTCGGTCAATAAAATCAAATTAAATCGAGGACTATTCGAATTGATACATACCTTTTTAGATCCTTTCTATATGTTACAAGGGAAGGTTATGATGGAAGTCCATGCAAAAAATTATCTAAAAATGAAATTTTTTTAAACGCTTTGAAATGCAAGTTTCGGTCAAAAAATCATAATATATTATCCACTAATTTATAATAGTTTCGGTCAAAAATCAAATTAAATTAGGGACAATTTGAAATGATAAGAATATTTTCAGATCATTTATATATGTTAGAAGGGTAGGTTATGATGGAAGTCCAAGCAAAAAATCATATGAAAATTAGATTCTATGGAACTTTTCGAAATGCAAGTTTAGGTCAGAAAATCATAATATATTATACACTAGTTTAGGTTAAAAAATTATAATTAAATCGACTACTGTTCGAAATGATACAAATCTTTTCAGATCCTCTCAATATGATATGAGGGAAGGTTATGATGGAAGTCCATGCAAAAAATCATCTGAAAATTAAATTCTATGAAATGCTTTGAAATGCAAGTTTCATTCAAAAATTCATAATATTTTATACACTACTTTATACTAGTTTTGGTAAAAAATAAAATTAAATCAGGGACTGTTCGAAATGATACGAAACTTTACTGATTATTTATATATGTTAGGAGGAAAGGTTATGATGGAAGTCCATGCAAAAACTCATCTGAAAATTAGATTATATGAATCTTTTAGAAATGCATGTTTCGGTCAAAAAATCATGATACATTATACACTAGTTTCGGTCAATAAAATTAAATTAAATCGAGGACTATTCGAATTGATACAAACCTTTTTAGATCCTTTCTATATGTTACGAGGGAATGTTATGATGGAAGTCCATGCAAAAAATTATCTAAAAACGAAATTTTTTTAAACGCTTTGAAATGCAAGTTTCGGTCAAAAAATCATAATATATTATACACTAATTTATAATAGTTTCGGTCAAAAATCAAATTAAATTAGGGACAGTTTGAAATGATAAGAATATTTTCAGATCATTTATATATGTTAGAAGGGTAGGTTATGATGGAAGTCCAAGCAAAAAATCATATGAAAATTAGATTCTATGGAACTTTTCGAAATGCAAGTTTAGGTCAGAAAATCATAATATATTATACACTAGTTTAGGTTAAAAAATTATAATTAAATCGACTACTGTTCGAAATGATACAAATCTTTTCAGATCCTCTCAATATGATATGAGGGAAGGTTATGATGGAAGTCCATGCAAAAAATCATCTGAAAATTAAATTCTATGAAATGCTTTGAAATGCAAGTTTCATTCAAAAATTCATAATATTTTATACACTAATTTATACTAGTTTTGGTAAAAAATAAAATTAAATCAGGGACTGTTCGAAATGATACGAAACTTTACTGATCATTTATATATGTTAGGAGGAAAGGTTATGATGGAAGTCCATGCAAAAACTCATCTGAAAATTAGATTCTATGAATCTTTTAGAAATGCATGTTTCGGTCAAAAAATCATGATACATTATACACTAGTTTCGGTCAATAAAATCAAATTAAATCAGGACTATTCGAATTGATACATACCTTTTTAGATCCTTTCTATATGTTACGAGGGAAGGTTATGATGGAAGTCCATGCAAAAAATTATCTAAAAACGAAATTTTTTTAAACGCTTTGAAATGCAAGTTTCGGTCAAAAAATCATAATATATTATACACTAATTTATAATAGTTTCGGTCAAAAATCAAATTAAATTAGGGACAGTTTGAAATGATAAGAATATTTTCTGATCATTTATATATGTTAGAAGGGTAGGTTATGATGGAAGTCCAAGGAAAAAATCATATGAAAATTAGATTCTATGGAACTTTTCGAAATGCAAGTTTAGGTCAGAAAATCATAATATATTATACACTAGTTTAGGTTAAAAAATTATAATTAAATCGACTACTGTTCGAAATGATACAAATCTTTTCAGATCCTCTCAATATGATATGAGGGAAGGTTATGATGGAAGTCCATGCAAAAAATCATCTGAAAATTAAATTCTATGAAATGCTTTGAAATGCAAGTTTCATTCAAAAATTCATAATATTTTATACACTAATTTATACTAGTTTTGGTAAAAAATAAAATTAAATCAGGGACTGTTCGAAATGATACGAAACTTTACTGATTATTTATATATGTTAGGAGGAAAGGTTATGATGGAAGTCCATGCAAAAACTCATCTGAAAATTAGATTATATGAATCTTTTAGAAATGCATGTTTCGGTCAAAAAATCATGATACATTATACACTAGTTTCGGTCAATAAAATTAAATTAAATCGAGGACTATTCGAATTGATACAAACCTTTTTAGATCCTTTCTATATGTTACGAGGGAATGTTATGATGGAAGTCCATGCAAAAAATTATCTAAAAACGAAATTTTTTTAAACGCTTTGAAATGCAAGTTTCGGTCAAAAAATCATAATATATTATACACTAATTTATAATAGTTTCGGTCAAAAATCAAATTAAATTAGGGACAGTTTGAAATGATAAGAATATTTTCAGATCATTTATATATGTTAGAAGGGTAGATTATGATGGAAGTCCAAGCAAAAAATCATATGAAAATTAGATTCTATGGAACTTTTCGAAATGCAAGTTTAGGTCAGAAAATCATAATATATTATACACTAGTTTAGGTTAAAAAATTATAATTAAATCGACTACTGTTCGAAATGATACAAATCTTTTCAGATCCTCTCAATATGATATGAGGGAAGGTTATGATGGAAGTCCATGCAAAAAATCATCTGAAAATTAAATTCTATGAAATGCTTTGAAATGCAAGTTTCATTCAAAAATTCATAATATTTTATACACTACTTTATACTAGTTTTGGTAAAAAATAAAATTAAATCAGGGACTGTTCGAAATGATACGAAACTTTACTGATTATTTATATATGTTAGGAGGAAAGGTTATGATGGAAGTCCATGCAAAAACTCATCTGAAAATTAGATTCTATGAATCTTTTAGAAATGCATGTTTCGGTCAAAAAATCATGATACATTATACACTAGTTTCGGTCAATAAAATTAAATTAAATCGAGGACTATTCGAATTGATACAAACCTTTTTAGATCCTTTCTATATGTTACGAGGGAATGTTATGATGGAAGTCCATGCAAAAAATTATCTAAAAACGAAATTTTTTTAAACGCTTTGAAATGCAAGTTTCGGTCAAAAAATCATAATATATTATACACTAATTTATAATAGTTTCGGTCAAAAATCAAATTAAATTAGGGACAGTTTGAAATGATAAGAATATTTTCAGATCATTTATATATGTTAGAAGGGTAGGTTATGATGGAAGTCCAAGCAAAAAATCATATGAAAATTAGATTCTATGGAACTTTTCGAAATGCAAGTTTAGGTCAGAAAATCATAATATATTATACACTAGTTTAGGTTAAAAAATTATAATTAAATCGACTACTGTTCGAAATGATACAAATCTTTTCAGATCCTCTCAATATGATATGAGGGAAGGTTATGATGGAAGTCCATGCAAAAAATCATCTGAAAATTAAATTCTATGAAATGCTTTGAAATGCAAGTTTCATTCAAAAATTCATAATATTTTATACACTAATTTATACTAGTTTTGGTAAAAAATAAAATTAAATCAGGGACTGTTCGAAATGATACGAAACTTTACTGATCATTTATATATGTTAGGAGGAAAGGTTATGATGGAAGTCCATGCAAAAACTCATCTGAAAATTAGATTCTATGAATCTTTTAGAAATGCATGTTTCTGTCAAAAAATCATGATACATTATACACTAGTTTCGGTCAATAAAATCAAATTAAATCAGGACTATTCGAATTGATACATACCTTTTTAGATCCTTTCTATATGTTACGAGGGAAGGTTATGATGGAAGTCCATGCAAAAAATTATCTAAAAACGAAATTTTTTTAAACGCTTTGAAATGCAAGTTTCGGTCAAAAAATCATAATATATTATACACTAATTTATAATAGTTTCGGTCAAAAATCAAATTAAATTAGGGACAGTTTGAAATGATAAGAATATTTTCTGATCATTTATATATGTTAGAAGGGTAGGTTATGATGGAAGTCCAAACAAAAAATCATATGAAAATTAGATTCTATGGAACTTTTCGAAATGCAAGTTTAGGTCAGAAAAT